>CM077462.1:24480124-25910124 GCA_039654755.1 Calcarius lapponicus | reverse complement strand
CTTTAGGATGAGATGGATCACCCCTACAACTGCCTATTGGTGTCTGTTGAGTCTAAGGTGACTCAGATGCAAATGTCTACATTTGTTTCAATGAACTTCACAGTGAAGATTTAATCTGGATGAGGGAACTGTTATAGCACAACTGACCTTCCAACATGAAATGCTGAATCTTTGCTAATAATTCTCCTGATTTACTAACTGGTGCTCGGGTCATAACAACCAGTTATTGCCTTGTTTAGCAAATTTAACCATCACAATTAAAGTCTAGGGAAGCAGATATAGACTAATTATATTCCTGGTTGACAGACAAACATTACATTTTAGCTATAAGATGCAAGATTTTTTTCCCATGACAAGCAAAATTCTAGGAAAAAAGCTTAGTGACCTGATTATAACTAAATGATCTGTTTCTGGTGTTCTGTGTGTTCCCAAAGCACAGTTTTATGAAAGCATTTCTTTAGCTTGAAATACGATGTGCTCCACATAGCACATTTGTCCTTAAGGCTGTATGATTATGCTTTTGCAAGCACCTAGACAGCACTTTTCACCTACAGATCTCAAACAAATTTACAAAAGTAGATATCTGTCACTGACAAGCATTTGTCTTATGTCCCATAATGTCAAAGTTGCATGCACAGTCTGGTCATTAAAAGAAGTGCTATGTATCATACAATAAACACTGACGTTCTGCAAAGAATCCTCCTGGTCTGAAGTTAATGTTTATCTTATTTTCATTTTTGCAATGCTTTCAGAAAGGGAACACATCCACCTAGGAATATACTCATTCAGTTTACACTAAGAGAAAAATACATATTAATAATAGTATAAAAGTAAAAAAACAGCCCAGTGTTTAATCTGTTAAAGAATAGAAGAATTCTTATGAACTACTGATACTGTCATTGAACTGGAGAGAGTTTGAGAACAGGCTTGCTCTGGCTTTTTCACCCTATGATTTGGAATCTGCTCACAGTACTGCCAGCTTAACCAAAAAGGATTAACTCTCATATCCAACTGAGAACACAGATAATTCTCAGTAATTGGTAAAAAATGAAGATGAATGGGGCTGAGAGATAAGGAGCAATTAGCTCATCAGCAGTTACAGCTGTGCACTCAATCCGGATCCATCTCTTGAGTCTCGGCCCCTTTTAAAGAACCCAGGCAGAATAAGCACAGGACACCCCCTCCCAAAAAATTGCCATGCCTGCCCATCATTCCTCTGTCTTCCATTTTATTTCCATGCTATACAAAGACACCTGTCATAGCATTCTGTGTAAATTACTACCTCTCCCAGGACCTGTATCTACAGCCAATCTTCTTTTACAGAAAAAAAAAAAAAAAAAAGAAAAGAAAAAAAAAAAAAAAGAAGAAAAAACCCCAAACCCAAAACCCGGAAACTAAATGACTACTGTAGACACTTTTAAGTTCCCTGTCAATCGTTTCCAATCGTTTCATTACAGCAGCATCATCTGTTTGAAAATATAAGCAATTCCCTCATCTAATTATAGGGAGGATTTGAGGTTCATTAACATTGCCAAGGCAGAGAATCAGATGTGCAACTGCAGAGCTGTGCTCAGTGGCCTGCATTCTCTGTTTCCTTTTATTTGCTTTTTCAAGGTCTTCAAGACTTTTTCCTGAAACCATAAAAGTATTTCTTTCCCTTAAAATAGACACGTGTGTTTAGAAAAAGGAAATTACTGCATTTTGTACTGTTCTATTATTGGGCAAGGTCACCGGAGAAAAATAATTTCATCTAAATCATTTTATCTCTGATTCTGGATGAAAAAAAAAGAACAGTATACAAGCAAGTGTTACTTTTGAACAACACATCACAGGAAGCCTTGTATTTGTCTCATAATTTTAAATATTGCAATGTAATGCAGATGAAGAGGAAACCTAACATGCCAAGAAAATCTCTTAATTTTCAACACATTTTGTGGTTGTTTATAGATTAACATGCTAGCCAAGTGTAAAATGTTGCCTCGTATTTCCTAACTGTGTTTAGAAATTAAGAACACCAAAGTCTTCATGATTGCTTCACTTCCTTAAAGAAATAATAGCATTTTTTTTGTATGAATGTCGTTTAAACAATGACATTTTCTTGGGACATCTGTTTTGAGATCACTTTTTGAATAGATATGAACTCATTTCCTACTAAGCAAGTAATTTACTATTGTTGATAGTTGTTTACAAGTTTTATGAGTCATATTTTAGCAAGTGGCAAAGGTCTTAACAAATCCTTTGAGTATTCCCTAAAGTGTATGCATAGCCTTTTCATTATATAAAATGTTCGGGAAGCAAAAGTATACTGACTGTTCTTCACTTCCTACCAAGTTATAGATAGCAAACTCTAGCCCACAAAAATAGCTTTTAAAAGGTATTTATTTTCAAAGGCTTTTATCTTTTGCTGCTGCAGGTTAATGAAGTAGGACAGCAGGGCAGTAAGTACTTAAGCAGCAAGGAAATGATTGAGCAGCTTTACCTATCCATTGCTTCAGAGCATCAGATGGTAAACATACAACTGATCCTAATATCACACTAAGATGCTAATATGACAAAGAGTAGAACCTCAGCAGTGAAAATTAAAATTTGACCTTGCCAGTCTCTTTCTTTTCATTCTGCAATTAATTTAAAAAACCAAACCAAATTAAAAAAAAAAAAAGATGAAAAAAGAAAACCACCAAATCTAACAACAACAACAAAAAAAATCTCCAACACACAGCATAATCATTCTTTTTCCTTTGCTGTCCTGCGGAATTCATTTTTTAAACAAAACCCCAATAATTTATCTATCCTGCATGTTGTATGTAGGATTGCCACTAAAAAGAACCTGGGACATTTTTCCTTCTTATCTGCAATGTAGCTCATATCAGCCAAGCTGTCACAAGACAGTACTTGATATAAACAAGAGATTGCAAAGACATCTCAGTAATCAATATTAGGATGGCTACAGTATGGAAGCCCCAACCACTGCATATCATTTGTCTCAGCATCTATTTCTATGACCAAATGAAGCATTAATTCAAATCATAAATCTATGGTGATTTAAATCTGGGAATGAGCACCTGCCTGCTTTAATGATTTATTTTGTACATTTCAGTAAGCAGGAGATTTGTCCATATGAACTGACAGGTCACCTTCAGATGCCAGTAGCAGACTGTTTATCACCATGCAGACTAGCATCTCATCTTAGCAAGTAAATATTAAACTAAAAGAATCCAATTGATTGTGGATGGGGGAGAAAGGCGTAGCAGCCATATATTTTACTCAGTGTGCTAATACCTCACTCTGATTCCTCTGTAATTTCTTTTTTTTTTTTCCCCCCCCCTTCTAAAATGATAATTCTGGTGGGAGGATGAAAGCTCAAGGTTACCAGCAAAACAGAGAGATATAAAATAATTACTTATTAGTATCATTGGCTTCCTTTAACTCCCTTCATGCACTAACCTTTTGGCCATTGCTTCAAAGGACCAAGTTAATAAATTTGTGTAGTCCTCTGTATAATTATACAACGTTTGACTACAAGAATTACTTCTGTTCTGTAATTGACATTAAGCATTTGATTAAATCCAAAAAGCAAGAAAATTCAGAAGTAAACCTGACATGTCGATACGGTAAGATAAATAAAATAAGGGCCCTTATTTTATTTATCCACCTTTATGTAGGCATTGGAGCACAGGATGGTAAATCCACGCCCACCATAATTCCTGCTACATATGAGCTGGGATGACTCAGTTAAGCTTTTAGCCTGGTTGGATCATTTGTTCCTTTTCAGTTTGGTCAGGCACATCAGCTAATTTAAAATGTAAACTAAAATCAAGCTGTTTTCTTTTGTTTTATTCTTTCCTCCTGTCAACATTCAGTAATGTAATATTTCATATTCTTCCCTAGCAAGCTGTAATTTAAAACATTACTGGTATAAGGACTTGATAAAATTTATTTGAAAATACATAAATAAACACACTCCTGAAAAAATGCAGGAGAAGAAAGTGTACGTACTTACTACAAGCAACACGTTTGAAATATGAGTTCTTGTCAAGATAATACAGTGTGCTAATTTTCAAAAATGCAACCAATAAACAAAGAACTTAACTCTTCATGAACCTAATAATACCCCGACATTAGTAGCATAGGAGTCACTTCTCTGATTCCATATGCATGACCAACACTGGACACTAGACAGGGTTCACTATTAAAAAAAACCAAACAAATAAATCAAATTACTCTTGAGAAATCCTCTGTATGAAGGGTGCAGCTCATGTCAAGATGTACAGACAAGAAAACTGTATTTTCAGAACCATTCCTCATGGAATGGAAACAACTGGAAAGCTATTCACTCTACTCAGAAGAGCCATTTTTTTCTGTACAAAATTAACTCAATTCTTCATTCAGTTAAATTGCGAAATTAACTGAAGCTAACAAGTAAGTTAAGGGGCTGAGAGGAAATTTTGACAATGACAATAAATAATCTTGCTTCACTAAGTTTGCCCTACTAAAATAAGTAGAATGTATTTTCTTAAATAGGGAAAATGATTAGGCTGTCTAAGAGCATATTAGTTATCTAAATTTTGCCTAAAACAAGGATTTCAAAATAGATATTTTTCTTTTATGCAGAGGAAGTTCAGATATTCCTTCTATCCACTGTTCTACAAATACTTTGCATGGTTTAGATGCTGATTAATTTTTCCATCCCCATGGATGCACATGTGGTTTATAACTAGAACTGCCAAGCAGAATAGCAGCTCCACAAACCAGTATTTGAACATTTTATTTCACATAATGGATTCATCTAAGCCTGAAAATCGAAATTAGCTTCTAGTTCTAGTACACACTCTTTATCTTCTCGGCTTGTATTTACCCTGTTCACCCTTTCTCATTACTTCACTTTTCTCCCAGTGTGCTAGAGGCCAACTGGTCCTTCCACTTCATTTGTACCTATCTCCTCCTCCCAGATTTCAAAGACACCTGCTCTCTACCCTCTCTTGTTTTCTCTCCAAGAGAACAATCTTTACACTTGTATTAGAGTAACTACATATGTTGGTATCTCAGTAATTTAAGACTATTTTCTTCACCATCATAGAGGTATTTTTAAAGCCTTTATTTAAAAGGAAAACAAAACCAATCATATAATCTCCTTGTGCAGTAATGCACACATATTGTTGCTATTTACAGTAGTATGTACCCAAGTGATCCTGTACTTTGAACTGCAATTCATATTATTTCTAAATAATACCTTACCAATGCCTACTGAACTGTACAGAAACACTGTCCTCAAACATGTATTTATTTATGTTAAGGCTAGTACATACCCTCTAAGATTAATTCCAAATGTATTTAGAAGATAAAAAACTAAAAAAAAAAAAAAATTAAAAAAAAATCTGGACAAAGGGCCAAAATAAAAACAAAAAGCCTATCTGAGGCCATTTGATTCCAGTATACACCAATCTTCCCTGCAGTCTTCTGAATGTACCTCTTGTCATTGAATGTCTGTTGCTGAGTTAATACTGTCTCAACATGATAAAAGGATCCAATACAATGAAATGGCATAACAAAACATTTTACAGCAGACACACACAGATGATTAAAGATTTAATCAACAACAACAAAAGTTATCCTAGCTTTGAAGTATGCTTTAGCAAAACAAATTGTCCAAACAAATGAATAAAGTATACTGAAACAATTCTTTTTTGAAAAAGAACAAGAGTTGCTGATGGCTGCTTAAGAAATGAAAAAAAATGTTAACTACATTTTAAGAATGTGTTTATTAAAATAAAATATGATAGGAACTGCAGAGCATGGCAGAATTTATTCTGTATGTATGTTTTCCTTTTGTCACAGGGCACATGAAAGTATGAAATATTTTGCTTTCAAGCTTGTGTTCTGAATTACCTAAAGTCAATACCCAGCACACTGAGCAGGAGACATTGTTAAATTTCACTTTGACACCATCATCTGTCACTCCACCTGTACTTTGAAAAATGAACTCTAAGCAATCAAACCACTTTCTTTCATGGAAAATATTAACTGGAGTCTGCAAAAGTAGCCTGTGAAGAAAAGAATGTTTTTGTAATGGTAACAACAACACTGAATGCTGGTGTAAAGGTCAGGTACAAAATAAACCTGAAAACATTAAGGAAAGGAAAACAAATATGCAACTTTTTTACACCAAATCAAAGCTTCAGAAGGAAGTTCAGAAAGATTACTATTTTAATAAAATATCTCAGTATCATGGACATATAATAATGCTATGTCTGAAACTTACCAACACTTGAATTCAGATCTCCATTTTCAGAGTCTGCTCCATGCTGGTTATTATTTGCATGATAGTTGGACATAGCTTCCAATTTGATTTTTTTCACTTTCATTGCTTCTGCTATGGCAGCATTGGTGGCAGCTGCTGCTGCTGCAGCTGCTGCTGTCAGACCTGCAAAGAAGTATTAAAAAAATTTAATATTCATTATTCTATGAGTCTCCATTATTGTAGGGACTGTTATTATTCCTTCATGCTTGTTACATAAGAACAGAGAGTGCTGCAGAGTATTGTTGCTCTTGTTGGTCTTGAAAACTATAAACTTTTTCAAGTAAAATGATTCACACTGTATTTAGATAACTAGTCCTATACATTCATCTAAACTTTAACTTGGTGTCTGGTAAGTGCATTCATAAAAAACTCACAACAAGATGCAGCTACAAATACATGCAGTCAAAAATCTAATTTAGCTTCAAAATGGTGTCCTGAGTGTCTGACTATGAGTAGGTGAATAACCATACTTAGGAAAAAAATTCCCCTTAGATCTTTAATTTTAGACACGCTAAAGAAAACAGAAATAACAAGTCTATAATTTCTGTGAGTATAATTTTTATCAGTAACAGATTATAGAACTCAGGCATTTCTCATTTCATACATCATAGCAAGGAGATGTAGTTTTCTAGGAAACATTTATAGAAAAATAATGCAGAACATGATTCTGCTCTTCCCAGACTTGAAGGCATTAAAGTATTTATCAATGAGAAGAGGAAGTATTAACCCTTTTAATACCAATCCCAAAGTCACCTACAGGCAACTCAAGTGCTCTTCCTACCAAACCAAGTTTCTGCCATACAGCCATTTACAAGAACGTTCTACAAATCCAGGAAAATTTCTCTTTGTCAAGAGCAACTGGAGAACTGGTCCAGTTCTCCAGTTGCCTTCAAAACTCAGAATTAGATGCAGCCTTTAATCAAAGTCACAGGCATCAAGTTTTGCTCTCTTCCCCGAGGCAGGGTAGTTCTCCTGTGGTCCCCAAGCCCTGCTGCTGCCCACCCAAATCCCTCTGCCCCAGCCTGGGTGGCAGCAGAGAGAAGCCAGTGTCAGAACTTCACAAGAGCTGCCTCCCCCACACTACTGATGCAGGGGGCATAGATGGTAATGACAGGGAACTACATCTAAGAAATAAAAGAGAAGGCAATAAAGCAGGTAAGTTTAATGCATTGATGCACTCTCAGCCCTCAGCCTGTGATGCCACACAAAGAGAACAGACCCTCAGTCATTTTGAATCAAGATTCTTGCCCTGAATGTGGAGAAGGCTTGAAAAATGCCATGTAATTAGTTTAAAGGTGTCTGCCTGTCTGATTTTCAGCTACTCTGAGAGGTGTGAAGTGGCCTATGGATCTCAAGAGGAACTAACACCACAATTTACTATTCTAAGGCTGCTGTCTACCGTAGGAAGACTGCAATTTAGCAGGAAAGACCAAATAAGTAAATAATCCCAGGCCGCTGAGGCAAATATTGCTAGCACCATTGCTTCCCAACAAGGGTCCCTTGTTGTCTCCTTTGACTCCTTACATGAAAACAAGTTCACTTTTGCCATGTTTTTGGCTAGCGACGGGGAGGGACAGAAGGCAAATTCCAGCAGGGAAAAAGCAGAAGGTGAGCAGACATCAGGAAATCTATGAGGTGGCATAAGAGGTGCCTTTGAATATATTGTTGCTTTACTGAAGGTTGTTTTCCCTTATTGCCTTACATGACCACATAAAGATTAGCAAACAGTTCCAGCCTCCCGACCCTTCTCACAGGCTGACTTCTAACACCTCCAAGTGTAATGAGAATTACTGACCAAGTGATAATTACAGATCAATATTTTTTACAAAAGTGCTGTTTCAGGTAGAAGATGTACCAAAAGCCAAAAATAAATGAGAAGATGAATAAATATGAGGGTTTACTTTTATTTTAGCTTCTGCTACTATCACAAATTGTGCATGTTCCGATCTTAAAAATGTATTGACAATAACATGGATTGCTTCCAATTATATTTTTACCTTAGAGGAAGGATATGAAACCATACATTATACAAATTTGGTTACAGTCCCTAAATTTGGCCACAGAAAAAGGAATGGTGCACCTCTGAACTTTGGTTGGCATCCGGTGCTCATAAACAACACAATAACCTATACTTCCTTTTTTAATATATGTATACATCCCTGAAAAGCTAAACCTAGCATTTTTAAAGAACAATTATTTGGAGGAATATCCTGGTACATTATATTCAATGACTACAACAGCAGGCCCCAAATTTTTGGTTGTGACTACACTTTTACACCAACAGTTTTAAAGTGCTTCCAAGTACTGGGATAAATTAAATACAAAAGAGATGCTGGACAAAGGACTTGTGACACCACCGGCAATTATTTTCTTTCACTGGAATAATGACCTGGATGCAGAACTCCTGAAATAAAAATTCTCTTTTGCTACAAAATTTGCAAAAAAAGAGTATGCTCTTTGGATGGGGACTGAGAAACTAAAACACAAATTGCTTAGTTCTGTAGTAAGATTCTTGCAAGATAATGCTTGTGGCAAAAATTGATAATTTTAAACAGTAGAAAATACACTAAAAATTTCATTCCTTCTCTTACACAATCACAGAAGTGACTGAAATGATTAGTTTGCTATGCAGCAATTAATGGAAACCACACAAATCTGAAATGCGTGTCTCGTGTAAACACTGGTGTAAGTAAGGAGGGAAATGGAAGGAACAATGCTCAGAACTCTAGCTTAATGGTGGTCCTTACAGCAATTCCAGTCTACAGCACAGTTTCTCCTTTACTGCTGCTTTTTCCTATCCCCTGAGCAAGTGGCAAGGGAGGCCCAAAGCCAGTTATCAGAGCCTGCTTTATAATCACTGGTGCACTGTGGTGTACCAGAACATCAGCATAGAGCCCAACTTGTCTTTCTTAACTCACTAGTGTAGGCAGGCAAATATATTATAAGCAGAAGTTAATACACCACTATGTGTATTAGTATTTTAAAATACTAAGTTTTAATGTCCCACTACGGGTATATACACTAGGAAATACCTGGGATTTTATAAAAAATTATTATTTGAAAAAGCTGTTTGATGTAAACATTATTTAATATCTATTTACTCTTACAATAAGTAGCCAAGGAATTTCCGAGGTATACACTTCTCCACACTACAGAAATGTTACCTTCAAAAATGAGATAACTAAATGTAACCTACAAAGTCCACTGCAGTGAAAGAAATAAGGACCACACCAAACAGCCACGTAGGTATTTTTTATTCTTTACAAATATTTATTTTAACAGTTAAAAAGTATTCAGGCCAAAATATTCAGTGGATTAAAGGCAATGGTAGTTGTCATTAATATTCTGAAATTGATAAGTTGTTTATGTCTGGCATTCTTCCTGCTGATTATGCAGTGAGACAGGCAGCTTTATAAATATCTCATCACTCCATCGTCACACAAATTTCATCGACAGTGCTCATGCACAGCTATTAGCAATATGAATCTAACCATTACAAGAGGAATGAAAATCGAACATGTGGCATTAATACGCAGTCCTGGTTCCTAACCATCTGATAGGCAGATGGTGTAAAGCGGATTCTCCAGCTGAAATGAAGGGGCACATCATTTAAAACCTTGTTTGCATTCTAACTGATATCAGTGCCATATTGATATACATGATACATCATGGCAGTATTTGAACAATCTAGTTTGTTTCAGTCATAAATGTTTACAGCCTTGTTTTTTATCTTTAGAAGCATGTTCTGAGGAGCGTATTTTTAATTTATGAAACCTATTGTTTACTTCTGTTGAACCAGAAGATTAGCAAAGAGCAGGAATATTAAATTACCACAACCACAGCAGTATAACTAAGATGGATGAATAAAGTATGGTTTTTCAATATGTTTGTAAAGGAATTAAAAAATTAGCCTAGACATTTTATGCATTAAATACATTTATTCATTTAAACCTTACAGCTTTTTTCCCATGTGACATACTTAGAACTTTAATGCTTTATAAAGCCATTCATTTAAATCTCTTACTGCGTGCAATTAATCTTGTCCAACAATTTAATTCAAAAGGCAAAACATCAGAAAGTAAAGTTCGATTCAACCATCACGCTTCTGAAGTAATCTCCGTATTGCTGACAGTTCCTATAGACTCATCAGCAAAAGTCTGTTCAAGGTGTCTTGCAGGAGCCATATGAATTTGAATTACAGCTCAATTGAATGCTCGCCAAGCCTTAGCAGGAACTCAGGAACAAGAAGCAGAACACCAAAAGAGAGCGCGAAGGATCCTTTCCTGCTAAGACCTTCTCTCTTCTGTCACTAGATTACTTTGGCCTGTTGGGTGTGTTTGTAGCTGTTAATTATGTTAATAAAGTTGCAGCCTGCTGTCTCTGCCAAATATAATCATAAGCTTTCTCCTGCCAAGTCCTGGTCTAATTTACACCCGTGCAACTCTACTGAAGTCAGAATTTCGTGGGTGAGAATGAGACCAGAAGTATGCCCAGTATGTGTGGTCTCTAACGCTGAAAAATGAGTGAATGAAACAGAAAACAATGACAAAAAAAAACCACAGCATCTTCAGAAAATAGTTCTGTTTTAAAAGCAAAGTCCCCAAGAGGGCTGTCATATATCATGACAGGTTTTCGAAATGTATACGAATTACTGGTGGGCACTAAATCACATCCAGGGTTTCTGCCTTCCAACAAATAGTATTGCCTGCCTGCCTGCCTTAAGAGAAAGCTCTTAAAACTTTCAGTTTTGATGGGGTAAACAGCTTACAACACATTCTATTTGGGAAGCAAAATAGAAAAGGACCTGTGAGTGGAACAATTTCAGACTTGAATGCGTCTCAAAACATACATTTTTTAATTGCACGCCTCAACTTCATCCTGGGACAAATTACAGAATTATTTAAATAATTGATCTTAATTCACTTTTAACTTCCTTCACATAACTATGCCTAAGAATAGTAACAATTCCTAATAGTCATTCCAATAATTTCCTTGATGCAACTATTAGCTTCCATTATATTTCATTTTATATATGTCTATATACATATATTTATGGCTACTTAAAAAATTCAGTAACGTGCATATTTACATAAGCTCCTTCTTTAGGACTTTTACAACATTTTCAAGAAACTTTATCTTTGTCATCACAGAACAGGCAGAAAACCAAAATACAACTGTCAGCAGTGTATTACATTTAATTTAATTTATTTGCTGGAAAGTTCATTCTGTAGAAACGCTTTACTCATTGCATGGGAGGAGTTCCAAATCTCATCTCAATTCTGCAAGAACTCCATTCAATATTTAAAATTAATGCTTAATACTTCTGCTTGGAGCTTATTTCAATGGTACTGACTTGAAAAAAATGCAAGCCCTTTCTTGATTTAATACCAGATTTCACATTGGGGTTCTTACTTTGGCAAAATTCTGACTAAAATCTGAACAAAATCTGCCTCAGAAAGAAAGGCAGGGTTACCTCCTAGGACCTCACCCCGATCACTGTAGGTTATTGCACTGGTTTCATGGGTTTCAGCAGTTCAGGTACAAGTTTTTGGTAGCTTATTACTGTGCTGCCTAGTTATTTCAAATGAAATAGGATCCTAACCTTAGTCTCTGATCTAATGGGTGTTTTATATAGTGTGATACATAAAACAAGAAGGGGAAAGCAATCTGCAGGAGGACAGAGGTCTGATTACATAGACTGGATTGCAGAAAGAACTTCACCATAATGTTCTGCTAAAATACACTGAGTTTCACTAAAATAATTCTTTGTGTATAATGTATGCCTGGAATCCCACAGTTATCCAGAAACTTTATTTCTGCTAAGCTGTCTGGATTGATACAACATAACAAGCTTGGCATATCCTAAAAATTCCATTACATGTTATTTTGGGATAACAAAAAAATCCTTGTATGGTCCCCATAGCTATATTTTCCTGATCAAGTAGAGTGGTTCAGCATAAACTGCTCATCTCGATAATTTTTTAGTATCTCTTAAAGGCTTATTATTAAAGGTATCATATTAATGAAAAAAAAAACAACAAAAAAAATTTGCACTTTTAAATACTGCTAAAGAAGGAGTACTTAGAAAAAAAAATCATTCATAGTTTAGTCTGGTGCAACTAAACTGAAGCTGACAGTCTTGCACTGGGAGAAAACCAGTATATGTGAAGCTCAAACCATCTGTTGTTCATCAGTCTAATCAGACCTTTTTTCCTGTAACTACTCCTAACTTGTAATATGAATTTTGAGGTCTGGGCATAGCATTTAAGATAAACAAGCAAAAGAGGTAAATTTCCACAGCAAGGCTTGAAACTAAAAATATTTCTCATTAAGATGTGCCCTCCACAATTAATAACATTGCTGCAGAAATAAAACATTGATGTGGAAAGCAGCAGTGTCCTTTTGTTTTATTAACACTGCCTTTTTTTAAATAGATCTACTAGCAGGTCGAACAATGCTTCAAAAATATGCAAATGGAATTATTTTATCACTAATATTTGCCACTTATGGAATTGACTGACTTACATTTTGTCAAGTTATTCTTTCTAGTGGATGTATTCCTTTGTACTGAAGAGTAAAAAAGTGAAATCACAAAGTGCATTTCAAATACCACAACAAATTACTAACTGCTACAGCTTCATGGGGCTTTGTAATCTGTGAATTTATTATTGGCTTGGTGCAATTGTGACAGAATTAAACAAGTTATGTTGCATAACTGCCTGGCTGTACTGCAGTTTTCAGCAACAATTTAAAATCCTACTGGAATGCACACAGCCACAATACAATACAATTAAGAGAGAACATTCTTTCTTAAACAACAGTCATCTTTTCAAAAGCAATAGATTCTCAGTTCTCATTCACTCTGTTGCATTATTCATTTCATGTGCAACCTCATGCTGGACCATAAATTGTTACTTTATCTAATCAAAGGCGACTTAACTCCACAGAAGGTCAAAGGTTTAATTTTGTGAAGTATTATCTTACCCTATGAGTTTAACGGAAAAATAGAAGAAGAAAAACAGCCAAGAAACTGGTAATAAATGAACCTTTATTGCCTCAGGCACTGGCCTAGTTAATAAACTTTCATTGAAGGTTTCTTTCAACTGTTATGGACAATGAGGTAAAAAAAATCTTAAATTACAGCCATGTGTGACTTTTAAAGTAGGCATTCTTTTTTATCTCAACCTTCCCAGCTTAGGAAAAAGACAAAGAGATTGTCTTCAATTTCTTAACCAAAAATGTATGCTTCTAAACAGATGAAAAAGTGCAGATCAAGCCTTTTAAAAGCAGAGGTCAGCTTTGAACAATATAAAAAAATACTTTTCTTAAAGTGCCAAATCCTGATCCACAATCTCTTTAACCAAATACCATGCAGTTCCAAAAAAAAAAAAAAAAAAAAAAAGAAAAGTTATGTGGGAAAGCAAAACATATATGTACTGACAATATATTATGCTAACAATGATGGTTGGCTCCTGAAAGACTTTCTGTTTTACATTTGCATTGCTAGAGTGAAATAATTGCTCTTCTTTAATAGAATGACTTATTAGGGGAACAACTTCCCTGCACTTTTTACAAATAGAAGCTCTTTTCTTCTTTTCATGTGTATTATCTCATGTTCTCACAATACTATTCTTGCTGTTAGGAGAAATTAAAAGGTTTAACATAGTGACAGTTACTGGTGGTTATTGGTGCTCTGTGAATTTTCTTCATTTAATGTTCTTAGATTTTACTAACTACAATATCTTTTATTGACATACTCTTTGGGACCAGCTTAGAGAAGTGTATGACAATGACAGTTGATGTTATACAATCAAAAACAAGAAGAAGACCAGTAGTATTTAAAAAAACCTTAGCCTTTAAGTCTAATTTATAACTAGATGGACACAACTAATTCTAACAGTGCTGTAATTCAAAAATACTGAAAAGACGTGTTCGTGCCTGTAACAGCAGTAACGTAGCTAAATACTCATAATCTTTCAACCAGCAGGAGCTTTTGTAGTTTTTTTTATAAACCTAATCCACAGCTTGACACAGATCCTGGGGTAATGGCACACAGTTCTTTGATTAAACTAATATCTAAACACTGCTGAGGCCGTCTGATGGCCCCGTGGAAGTGTTTCCCTACAACCTCCGAACTCAGCCTTGCAAACAGAACTGCCAAATTCCTTCCCACAGACCCACTGTAGTCCACGTGCCTAATCATGTGAGTGAAATTTAACTTATCCATGTGTATAAGTATTTGTGGCACCAGAACAAGATCAGAATAAAATTAGATTTTAGCTCTGCACCACAACGGTATAATTTTAGCTTTGATAGCCTTCTGGTGGAATGGATGTGTTCCCAGAGGGACCTGTTCTCTGCACTGAGTCCGTACACTGAAGAAAGAGCCCACTAATATTTAGGTGATGTGTTATCAAAGCCTTTATGGATTTGGCCCTCAAGCAACACTTTTGCCCAAAGAAAGAAAGATTTGATTCTCACTTCTGGTGCACAAGAATAGTCAGCTACAGACTTATTTCAGGCTCCTGTCAACCTCAGGAAGTGAAAACAGCATTATTCCTAGTCATGGAAAGAGAAGGCAAGAAATTCAGGGCTTTAGCTAAGATGAAATATCACAGCTGCTGATTAGAGCAGTAGATCTTCAGTAAATGTCTAAAATATATATTTCAAGATACTTTAAGTTTCTATTGGTTTAATCTTTACTAAAGTTAAAATGTATTACACATATTAAAAAAACCTTAAAATGTCTTTAAAGAGCAATTTTGATCCTCTTTTGTCCTATTTATCTTTAAAGTAGAGATTGTTTTGAATTCTCTTGCCCCTAAAAAGAAACTTTTATAATACAATATACATTAACAAATTCTATAACTGTTTCCTGATTATCTCTCTCTATTTGCAGTGTGCAAAGTAGGTTGTGCCAAGCATTAGAAAAACAGAAGTCAATATAACAGTGGGAAAAAGTCCCAGAAATCCACTGGCTATTTCAAGTCATATGTACCCTTGTTTTAACATAGCAAGTTGAGTAAGAGAATTTTCACATTTCTGAATGTAAAGAATTCACCTGTAAGGGTCAGGAGAGTCCTCTCTCTTTCTTCACTCTTTTATTCACTAGAAGTGTTGTAACTTCAAGAGCTGCACTGTGGCTTTGGGGCTCTTTTTTTTCTCTTTTTCTTTTCTTTTTTAAGTTTCGTCAGATCCATTATGCATTACTCTGCGCCAGAGGCAAGGCATGGGGCTAAATGTACTGTTACAGCACAGTGATAGCAGAGTTTGTACTGTGATGCAGAACTGTGATACTGTACAAAGTAGCTGTGATAATGACTCACAGGTAACACTGTGTAGTCCTTTTCTTCAGATGAAAAGGCAGTCAATTGTCACAGACAGCCCTCTCTCACCTTTATGCTCTACTTGTTGCACAAGTAACAGAACACTAAATCCCGCAGGTGGCACCCTGGGTGCTGACAAAGGCATTAGATTAATGTCTTTGGGTGGCATGTCAAATTTGAAGACAAAATATCTCTTTCCAATACTAACTATGGCACAACAGGGGCACGATGTGCTCTTGTGTTGTATGCCAGCACTTCATCAAAGCATGGATATTGGGACAAATTGACTCACTGAAAGAGTGGTTAAGCATTGGGACAGGCTCTCCAGGCAAATGGTGGAGTCCCTATGCCTGGAAGTGTTCAAAAAGGGAGTAGATATCACACTTTTTGATATACTTTAGTGAGCATGGTGGTGTTTGTCAAAATTTGGATGATCTTGGAGGTTTTTCAAGTGTAATAATTCCATTTTTTTTTAATCTAAAGCCAAATTATCACCTCAAATCAAGGGAGTTCTCTCACACCCAGAGTGTTCAGTGAATACTGAACTTCATTCAAAAAATACTTCCATTTTGTAACTCAGAAATGTCTGCTACACAAAAAGTAAACATCTGAAGACTTTTACTGATATTAGAAGTGTGGTATAAACAATGGATACATTATTACTGTATTTGATTGTAATACAAAAACAAACATGCAGTAGCTTTTCTACAGTTCCTACCATATTGGTATAACTGCAGTTCTATATTATGAAGACCTGCAGACATTTGTAAATTCAGATTTGCATACATGATCATATGTATTGCTTTCGAAAGGCATAATTTTTGAAGCCAGCAACTGATTGGTACCACTGTCTAACACATTATGAATAAACATTCAAAGATCATTAAATAAGCAACCATAAGAGAACCCAAACATTCTCTTTGGCAGAAATCTGAGCAATCCTCATGATGTGGCCATTGCTAGAAATAATTTATGAAATAAAAAGCTTTATGTTACCATGATCCTCTCAACTTGATCGTGTCCACAAAAAGACAAAATATGATGACAAGTAATTTCACAGATTCCACATTTTGTGAGGAGAACTACCTTATCATTTGCTGCAGACAATTTAATTATCTTTTCTTGATCCATTAATGAACAGTTTATCAACAGATTTGGATTTTCACAAATTTATCTGTTACTGGAAATCACTTTTCTCAACACTCACACAAGTGCAAAATGGGACGTGTGCTTTCTAATTTCTCCTCCCTCTAGGTTATGACCTTTTTTCTGACCATTGCTAAATTCCAGGTCTTTGACTTATCTGACATTCAGATTGTCAAGATGGACTGCACATTTAGCAGAGAGTGAGTAATAGAAATAACTGGCAAAAATTTAATTAGTATCTGGATAATAACTCACTATTTTTATCCCAACTACAAGTAATCTAACTTTAATCAACTACAAGATGCAACCTCAATACATAACAATGAAAGAATCAACATTCCAAATGAATTTATTTTTCAACAAAAAAAATACATAGCCCATATAGTGTACATGTATTTGTTTCGTATTTTCTAGATATTACTGGTCTTCAACATAATGACTTCTAGACTAAAATTTATAGTATGAATAATTAAAAAAAAACACGGAACAGGATCACTACTGTTACTTTATCTTAGAAATCAGAACATCATTCTAGCAATTTGACACTAATGTTGACTTGCAGTCACTCTGGAAAACATACAGATAACTAATAAGATTGCAAGTATAAAACATTGATTATAATCAATATTTGTCACTGTATAGCCCAAAGAACTGGTGGACATTTCCCAAAGTGAAGAATAAATTAGCTCTGAAAACATGTCTATGGTTCACATAACATTTACAGGAATGAAAATTACTAGATTTGATGAAATTTCTTATAATAAATTGCTGAGTTTCTTTACAACTGAATTCTTAATCACTACTTAAGACATGCTAAAACACAGGAATTGCTTTTGAAAGGATGCAGACCTATTGTTAGATTTAATTCTGTGAAGTATTAACAGCCCATAACATTAAGGAGATTTTTTTTTCTGCCGGAGCCTTAAGAAGTTTATGAGACATTTCTAGAATTCTCTTTGCTCTGTTCTCTAATTGGTTGTATTAGTCACATGCTATATTTCTTTGCCAGACTTGAAAAAGAGTAATTCCTCCATCTACTGAAACAGATTTTCTATGGCGATAACAGGCCACAGGAGGACTATATTTCATCTAAGCTGCATACTAACCACATTTATATGTGTGTGTGTGTGTGTATGTGTATGTATATATATATATATGTGTGTGTGTGTGTATTCATACAATAAAGGAAGATGAATCAACACAATTCTGTCCTTCCAGTAACAATATTTAATAAGGATGGCACATCATCTACAGAGACATTCATATATGCACCAGGTAGAACCATGATCAAATCTCTGTGTGTAAATGCAGTTGTATTTATATTTTTCTTTCTTTGCTGGTGACATCCTCAACTACAGCTAACACATTTCAAAGGAGGCGGTATAGTGTTGTCTCAACTGACCATGTTTTTGAAGAAAAATATTTACAAATAGCTTTTTCCATTCTCATGGTTTTTTCTAAGAAAGCTTACACTGCGGGAAAACTTCCGTGAATATTAGTAAACATTCTACTTTCACTGGAAACTGCTACTATTCAAGCATAAGTGATTGATATTCCTCATATCAAAGAGCATGAAATACAAAATTACTTATAAAATGGCTTCAGTGCATGGAAACAAGATTGCCGCCTACAATGTTGATGATATACAGGAATTTTGGTTGGATTCATATTTCCAATCTCCTAAATGAATAGTTGACATTCCTCACCAAACTAACAGGTTGCCAGAAATCCAACTGCATCCTGGCTTGCATCAAACAAAGCACGGCCAGCAGGTTGAAGGAAGTGATTCCCCCCCCCTGCTGGGCTCTCGTGAGACCCCAGCTGGAGCACTGTGCTCAGCCAGGGCCCACAGCGTAAGCAGGACATGGACCTGCTGGACCGAGTCAAGAGAGGGGCCATGAAGACAAAGAGCTGGAGCACCTCTCCTATGAAGACAGGCTGGGAGAGTTGGAGACTTGGAGAAGACTCCAGGAAGATCTCACGGCACCTTCCAGTAACTAAAGGGGTTACAAGAAAGCTGGAGAGGGACTTTTTACAAGGGCATTTAGTGATAGAACAGAGGTTAAAGGCACTAAGCTAAAGAGGGTAGGTTTAAATTAGGAATTAGGAAGAAATTTTAAACTGTGAGGGTGATGGAACAGATTGCCCAGAGAAGCTGTGGATGGCCCCATCCCAAGTGTTCAGGGACAGGATACATGGGGCTCTGAGCAACCTGGTCTAGTGGAAGGTGATCCTGCCCGTGGCAGAGGGGTTGGAACTAGATGATCTCTAAGGTCTGCTTCAACACAAACCATTTTTTGATTCTATGAAATATCAAATTTTTCAAACGATCAAATATTTTTTACATCCAATTGCAGCATCAGTTTGCCTTCATCTTAGAGATTTTAATAAAAGAGATATTTTAATGAACATTTTTACTTCAAGCTACCATATAAACAACAAAAAAAAAAACTTTAGCCCATTTCAAAGCACCTACCTTTGTGCTATGTCTCCACAAATCAGTCCTCCACTAACAGAGTGTTTCATGCAAGTATTTACAGAAGGAATTCCATCTGCAGAATGCCATTAATACAGTGCACTTCACCTTGTATTAACTTTCTTTTTCTCATCCTATATGTTCATATAAAATACCCAGATGCAAATTATGGAAGATATTTTATCCAAGAGTAGGACTGTGCTTTCTGACAGATTATACAAGCAGTTATTTTGGCAGCTTTAGAAATGCCCCTAGGTCAGTTGCTTGGTTAGACTGCTGATGGCCCGAGTCTCCTGTTTGTCATTTTCTTATAATTTATCTTCAGTTAGTAGCAAATTAGATCCAAAAAGATCATAACCCCACACCTACAAGACCTGTGCTTAACCACAAGTGCCACGCATACCTTCTATGGAAAACCTTAGGCGTTAGCAAGAAGAATCTGAAGAGACACTGAAAGAAAGTATCTGAATAATATGTGAATTGCTTTGTTCACCCTTTTAGTTAAAAATGCCATCAGAAAAAGAAATTAGAGGCCCTTGAGTTTTAATTCTGAGATTACCAGAAAGTATCAGATGTCATCTACATTTTAATTTTATTCCTTTACCCATTAAATGGAGATAACACTTCCTTACTCTACAGAAGGATTATCAATACAAATCAGTCAAGAGTTGTACAAAGTTCTAAAAATAAAGAAAGTTTCAAGCATGCATTAATTTTGTTTTTAGCCCTTGTTCCAAATCTATAAAGTCAAACAAAGTCCATAAATTCAAGTTAGATTTGCCTAAGAAGTGAGGGGAGCAGCTCAGTGCAAAGTGTACATGGATAAAAATCCACAAAGGAGCTATGAAGATGAAATGTTTCTTTCAATTTTACCACACACTTCAAAAGGTCACAAACTTTTGAGCCTGGGAGACGCTAAGAAAGAATAGGAAATAAATATTTTTATTAGTTTAGTTGTGGTGTTTTTCTTGAAACCATCAAATTACAGATACAAGTTTTTTACCAACTTGAATTTCAAGTTACCACATGGTCAATTCAAACTGCAGCAGGTAGGACATAAGATCAATAGCGTAGCACTTTAAAAAAAATCAAAACACTTTTCAATTTCTGATGATTTGTCAAAAATTCTTAATTCCATGAAAGCTACTTAAGGCTTTATTAAAATGAAGTTTAAAAAAAATCTCCATCCTTCTGTTGTTACCTGAGCTATTTAAGTGTTAAATGAGCTCTTCCTAAATCTCTGACTATCACGAGAAGGAATACAATGATTTTACCTTATGTTTCTAAAATGTGACTAGTTATTTTTTTGTTGACTGTAAAGGAAGTTGTATTCTGAAAAACAGGATATTAAGGATTAAAAAATACACTACTAATCTAATTGTGCCATAAAGCTGTCAGATTTTTTTTAATGGCTTGAAAAGAAAAAGAAACAACATGATTATCTAATAATCTTTCCATCCTTTACAGACAAGAAAAAATGGTGTATATTTAAGAACTATTACATCAGGTTACCTGTTCAAGGATACGGTGGAATAATGCTTAATTCTTTATCACTACATTAAGTTGGAGTTGAGAACTTCAAAAAAGCACATTCTCAACTTTGTTTCTAATCCAAAAGTGTACACACATGGAGGAGAAAATCAATAGTTGTTTTCAACAGAGAAGTAATAACACTGGGAGAAATTCTCATGCAAAGGTCCATCTAGCATAAATTAATGAATTAAAGCCTGATGTGGTCAGCAGCCTCTTCAGCTGTTGATGCATTTTTCCATCTACATTGGATCAGTGAAATCTGGCATAGACTTTGCTCTCTAAAATACCTTAATGTATAATATCTGACCACTATAGAAACTTTGCAATTAAGTCTAAGTCAAAACTGTGCTATTTTATTTGTTCAAATGAACTGTTCCAAGAGGGTCACATACTGCACGCCACCCAAAGAGTATCTTCTTTGACATGCTACTGCCTAATTGAAATATGCAGGTATCTTCTCATTGTATCAGAATTTCATTGCTAGCCAATCACAGACTTTAAGGAAGGTTCAAATACTGCTTTAAATCAGAGTTTGTTCAATATAGAACTTTCTATTTCAAATTGTTATGGTGTGTTATCCTTTACAAGAAGAAATTAAAATTCAATATATTAGGTCTAATTTCCAGAGCATCATCTGTAAGTATATTTTGGAACCCTGAACAAATAAACATCATTAAACAGCACACACTATCCGTAACAGCCTTAGAGAAGAAAGAAATGACGATTACTTTTGCGGGTCACGGTTGGCAAATACCAGCAGTTTTGCCTGGGGTACGTGGCAAGGTGAAGCCATGAACTGTGGCTGCAGTCCTCTAATTCCTAAAACATGAAATATTTTGTATGTACCTAATCTGCTAAATATAAAATCTGTGAGATTTCCTGGGGTTTTTGGTTACCTTTTTAAAAATAATATACTATACAATGCATTTTTTAAAGCAATGTAATATATATCTTGCAGTTTTAGTATATACTGTTCCTGTTCTGTATTGATTGTACCCTATCTCATGTAGTTTAAGGAGTATCTTCTTCTTTTTTTGTCATTACTATTTTCATCTCCATTCTTAACTATTAAATGGATGAATATGGGGAAAAGAAATTGAAAGAAAAATGAGAAATGTATTTTGCAATTATCAGTATATTTTTACTAATATTCAAACTTCATTTTCAGCAAACTTGCTATTTTACAGCAAACTGTCTAAAAGGTTTTGGGGTTTTTTTGTTTGTTTTTTTTTTTTTTTTTTTTTAATTTCCTACTGGATTATATACTTTTAAAAATTAGCCTACCAGATAGGCTAATTCTGATAATAACTATTTACCAAGCATCTTTATGTTAAGTTACACGGTATGCCCTGTGTAGCTTTAGAAATTAATATGAAGCCAACACAGGAGAGAGAGATATTTGAAGTTCAGAAGCTGCTGACATTGGGCATTAGAGCATAAGTAGGTCAGAATAAACACTTAACATTCAAATTTAAATATAATATTGTGTAATACAAGAAGATCTATAGAGCCATAATGTCTGAATAAATTAGGTATGATGATAATACTTCTATCGATTTCAGTCTGTTAAAATAATGAAACTGGATTACACAAATCAATTCTTGGAATACAACAAAAAAGCATATATTATTTTCTTTGCACATTCAAAATAGGCTTTTCAAATGAGATTGACTGCAACTATTTTAGACTTTAACTAAAAACAAGTGTTAATTTTCCCAACATCACCTAAAAAACAGGCTTATAGTAGTCTTTTTGTTACCTTACGGTTGACAAGCTTAACAGTCTTTTAACCATCTAACAAACAGCTTTCTCTGTGTGATCAATTATTTAAGCCTCTTGCTCTTACATCATTACTTCTGCAAGGAGAGGAGGTGTTTCAATAGGAGGATCTACCATTAAAGACAATTAACAGGCACTCAGTTTCCTTTGGCAGAGGGAGGACACTCACAAAATGCTGTAAAACATTCAAGAGTGGAGTTTCTGGCGATGTCTTCACAGTTATACAGAACTAAATATTTCATAACTTCTCGAAGTCTAACAAAAAAAAAAAAGAAAAGGCATTGGCTTTTCAGGCTGTCAGGAATGATGTTTTATTTTCCAACAAAGTGTTCAGTATATGTTAAATTATTTCTACTCCAGATGGGAACCAGACTGTACTCTTGAAATTATCCTGCTATAAAAACATTGAAAAGATTATGTTTGTCCAATATCACTACTACGGTCACTAAACAAAAATTAGGACTAAGGCATTTTTGAGAATGTATGTTACAAAAATGAGTGGTGATCCAGAACACAGAAAACGATAAATCTACAAAGCACAAAGCATGCGTTCAAACCTGAAGTGTGAAGCAAAGAGGAATTTGCATTGTCAATGCAATAAAAACTGTAAATCAGTTCCTTAAAAGCAGAACAGTCTGAGTTAAGGACTGCAGGCATCACAGCCTAACGGGGTGTGCAGAATACTACAGATTTCCATCCTGGCATAGCAAGTTAAAGATCTGCGATGGAGAGTCACACTCCTCTGTTGTTACCAGGAGGTAATTATACAACAGTATTTCTAATGATGGAGTCCCAAAGCAATGCTTCTCCTCTTCCCAGTGGAAAATATCTTTTGAAGCAAAGAGTGGCTGTGGGATTCAAGAGGAGGGAAAACACATACCATAAAATATAATTAAAAATTGTGGAGGCTGCCTATGACAAGAATAACCATAAAAAACAGATACAAACCAGCTGGCTGTTAACAACTCCTGAGTTATAAAAATCTTAACCTGCTGTAAAGCACTCAATTCGATTTACATAACCACAGAGCTGACACTCCTTTTAGGCTCCTCTGCTGGGGATTATTTTGACATGTTTTAAGGCAGCATAAAAAGCAACTGTGAAAGGAAGACATGTATCATCTTACATAAAAATTCATTCTCGCCTTAAGATTGGACTTACACGCTTTAATCCCAGCATCTTCACTGAAACTGGAAAATATCTTCAATGGCTACTGGTGATTCAATTTTATAACATTATCCCTTTGGTGCTCGTATTTTCGATAAAGTTCATAGTGTATGTATACAAACAAACAAACAGGAAAAAAAATCTATACAATCACAGAAGCTTAAGTTTTGCTAGTACTGCACAAAATATCAACCACACTAGAATCCACTACAGAGAGCAGCCCATCGCTTAAGATTGCAACTGGCCTTTGCTAAACAAGGAAAGCATTTCTTAGGAACGTAATGATGCAGACAGCATTTTACACAACTAACACAGCTTGCTGTAGGGAATTAAAATAAACAAAATAAAATAAAATCAATCTTACACTGAGTGAAGTTTTGATGTATAAGTGCTGGCAGCTTACATTGCCCAGAGCACAGAACGAGTTTTGCCATTTGATAATTTGCTTGATTCACTGTGCTGCCTCATGCAGGGCATTTTATGCCTGATTTATGTTTAATCGAGTCACCTGCTTAATGTTAAGGAGGGTCACAGTTAGATAGAAGGGTTACGACCATATAAGGCTTTCAACATCTTCCAGTTTGACATAAGAAATGGGTGTAAGTGTTAGAGGTCAACCTTTTTCTTTTATTTTGATTTAATGTTCTCTATGGAATATTGCATAAAACATTAATGCACCACAAAACCAATTTGATTCCCTTTTGAAATGCAGTAGGCAAATATGGATTAAGAGACTCAAAGCACAGACAAAATAAAATAAAAGCAATCTACAGTCTAAATGATCATGTGTATGTGAGGGGTTTTTACGGCTTATAAGGTACATCCTTACTTACACAAAAATGAATAGAAATTCTCCCTTTTAATAGATAAGCAATCAAATTTATTCTGGTGTCTCAGAAAAATAAAGACTTTAAAGACAAAAGAACCATAAACTTTTAATATTACTGAGATGTCCAGGTTCACTATACAGGCTAGATGTTCATGCTTTTAAACATATATAACTGCATATTAGAATTATCAGCATTTTCTTTGCAATATGATAAGAAAAATTACATCCATATCTAATAAATAAAATAAGACATGGAAAGACATTTACTACTGACTAGAGAGCTTAGACAAATCTGATCTTTCTCTCATGTTTCAACATGCTGAAAGTACTGCAGGACATTATGAATTTTGAGATTAAACTTCTCCCATGCAGCACTGAAAACAAACAGAAATGGCACCAAATAAGGTATTTAAAGATGTACTTTTAAGGAGGAACTATTACAATAAGGAAGTGCAGATGGAATTTAGCACTTACCAGTTTGGAGAGATTTATCAGTCTTTTAAGTGCACTAAAGTATGCACATGTTATGCCATGAACACAACTACCAGAACCCAGCAGCAGACACAATTCACAGAGAATTCAGAGGCATATCAGAAGTTTCAGTCCTTCGCTAAAACTTGATTTGTTTGCCTGCTAAATTGCATGTGTGTGATACAAAACTTCTTGTGTGAATGAAAAGAATAAATATTTCCCTATTTCTTTTTAATACTATACCCAGAATACACTAAGCTTTGTCAAATACTTTAAAACATACCAATAATTTTCAAGGACTCATTTAACAGACAATGCACACAGTGTTGCATTGCAAAAATGCACATATTTAAAATAATTTACCTACATCGACAGCTTCACCCAGCTAATTTTAAATTAACCTCCTAAAATTTAATCATTCGGACCAAACTCTTCATCTAGGTTGCCTATAGTCAATGAAGAGACCCAGGCATTTCCAGAGGGTGACTCAAGTTGGCCTATTTTATACTGAGATGCATCACTCTCTAGAGATGTCTGCTACTTTCCACTGGCTATGAAAGGAGATGTTAAGATTTCAACAGCTACGTTTCAGACATATTAGCAGATGAATCTCCTCCTTGATAGCTAACTTCTTACACAGCTAAAGCTAGGGAAAATTTAATTCTTTCCTCAGATAGTAAAAATATAGTGAAGAGGTTTACCTGTATGCCTGCCATTTCTATGGAAATGTAATCAATCTGCTGTTTTGGAATTTTATTTCTAGGTACATATTTCCTTTAAAATTCGTTTTCTGCTCAGAAGAAAACTACTACAAAACTATCTCAACTTTATACTCTATAAAAACCATTGCTTTATAAAAGTTTAAAAAACCTTAGTCATAAAAACTCAGAAAAATAAAGTTTCAAAATGATACATGCTTCGTATTGGTCTGTAAGAAGAAAACAATTTATATTAAACACTTTTTCATTCTTTCTTGCAAGGACCCTATTTTTACAGGAATATTTTAAAAATATTCCTTGATGGACAAAACAGAATAAAATCTACTTTGAATGCTACTAGTTCTCATACCTTCTATCTGTTTCTGTCAAACATTTTGCCAGGTTTTGTTTTGGTTTTTTTTTCCCCAGTTCTACTTCCTATTAAAATCAAATTAGGGAGGCAAACTGATTTCACAATATAAATATTCACCTTCTAATCAAAATCTAGATTTAATGCCAGAGTACATATTGCTAACGAATGCAAAGCACCTACAGAAGGGAGTGCTCTCCAGCTGGATTACAGGCACAATCTGGCCCACATCAACAGTAACTGGGTTATCAGTAGGAACTCTACTGAACAAGACATTTAGTGATTGTTCCCAAAAGTTATCACTCTTGAATTAGGGGTAGGAATCAGCTGCAGAACAGGACAGCAGCAAACATCCCAGGCACTTTCCTATAACACAGAATCCACCACATCACTGGGCTGTTCATTGCTGCAAGAAAAACTTGAAAATATGAATTCATCAGAGCATAGAGAAAATCTAAAACATGCTCAGAATGATGTAGTTCCATTCACTTGAGTAAGCCTACAGGGATGATCCTCAGTGCTGATTATGGCCCTATTTATTTCATTTAGTGGAGCACAGTAGTGAGGTACCTGAATTAGCACGTTCACATGCATGCACTCATACACTACACAGAGGTATTAACTCTGGAATGGAAACTCTTTTGTCATGTTATAATAGCAATGCACACAGGATGACAAGAAATAGTCTCTTATAGATTGTAAATATTCCCTTAATTCCTCCTTCATAAAGGCAGTGGCAGACCAAAGAGGGAGAAGTATCTGAAACTATTTCCTACTTTGAAAAGAATTTAGGAAAATCTGCCAATCCTCTCCTTCTCGCTGTCAGGTCAGGCTGAAACTGTTTTAATTCTGTGCCCAGAAAGCTCTGTTCTCACTAGCACACAGTCTAAATAAAGTGCTCTTACACAGTATATTTCACCAAAATAAAGTAGATGGCAACAGCATGGAATAGTGTGGAATTTCTGAAAGCCCCAGCATCAGTGAGATGCCCACTGTCCACGCTGGTGAGAATTAGGCAACTCCAGCTCTATTATATCAAATGGTAAACTTATATTAAGAAAGAAAGAAAAAAAAAAGTTATTTTAAAAATAAACTGGCAAAGTGTTCTTAAGAATTAAAATTTTAAAATAACTATGAAAAGCATCTTTATAGATCTTTAAACAGGATAGGGTTTGTGAACAGCCCTTTTTGATCCTGTGCACCACAAATAGTATTTTCATGCTATGATAGAGATCTAACTCCACATTTAGCAAGTATTTTTCCAAGGATATGTTGTTGTAAACAAATGCAGAGACAACACAAGAAGGTATATTTGTCAAAATATGTGTGTTGAAATGTTCCCTTTTTTGTGTCAGTTATACAAAGCTAGAGATTTATCATTAAGAAGCCTCAGGGAGTGAGGCTTCTTCTTGAAGATGTATGCAGTATATATGAAAGGAAAACCAATGCAATTCAAAACAATTACATCATCTGAAAATTTTCCTAGAAGCTGCTAGGAAGCAGGAGGAAGTGAAGAAAAAAAAGGGGTAAGAATGCAGGCTTGTATTTTCTTCAGACATTTGGCAAAAGAGACTTAAGAGGCCTTTAGGAGAAATTATGAGCTATGTCAGCACTGGAAATCCCCTTTTGTTTGCTATGTATTTATCTATCAGTGTTTAGTGGTTTTCATCTTTTCTTTAAAAGAACATTACTTAATGGCATTCCTCCCAGATTTACTAGAATAATAGAAGTAATAAATCTGTCAAGCTTGAAGCAACAGTATTAAGGTGTCTAAAATGAATCTAATAATCTTGCCAAAATACAGTTACATAACTTGATTTAATTTTTGGTCAGCACTGAAGTGGTCAGGCAATTGGATTACATGATTTTTGTAGGGTCCTTCCAGCTGAAATATTCCATTCTATTTTATTCTAGTCTATAGTTTATGCACATTATAGGCATAAAAGCAAAACCAAAAATCGATATTTAAGTGAGCGTCTTTATTTTGATTTTTGATATGGTGAAAACACAACAGCGCAAACTAGGAAGGAACTTAAAGGGGACAGAATTCAGATAAATCTCAAAATCACGAACTTTTGAAAAATGAGAGGAACGCTTCTCTTTAGAAGACAGCGTAGTGGCCAAAACTTAGTCATTTAATCAAAACTATTCAAAGAAATGAGGAAGCCTCAAACCACACACCCTGATACCAATACCTTCTTCCCAAAAATAAGTCAGCTCCTAAATCTTTCACATCTCTGAAAAAATTGTTGAGATCTAGGTGACAGGATATCATGGAAGATAATGTGATTTTTGTATACAGAGTCAGGGCAGCAGAAACTATACCAAAGCAACAAATAAAAAGTGAAAGAATTAGATAGTAAACTCTGGTAGAAATAATCTCTGCAAGTAACCATAGGAACAATGCTATACAAAAAGTGAGCTGGAGCTAAGCAATGCGTGAGATGTTCGCATGTAATGACTGAGGATGAAATGAGGAGGCTTTTACTGGGAGCAGGCCACAGATGGATCCATGTAAAGTGAACAAATACAATTAGATCATGAATAATTCTAAAAGGAGCAATGAAGCAGATTCAAACACAACTCCAAAAGACAGCGTTATCTCAGAGGTTATATAAACAGTTCTGAATTACACAGTAAAACAAAAAAGTCCCCACTTAGCACAAAATTTTTACACAAAGAAAAACAGGATTTTCTACGTGCAGACTAAATACAGTTTCTGTGGTTTCACTGAATTAAAATAGTCCAAGATGTGAGACAGAAATTAAGTTAAATCCATTGGCAGTAACTTTCACCCAACTTGATTACAAGTTATATAAGGGCTACACTAAATATCCTTCTGTTTTGCCTATGTCCTACTTTAATCTGGGCTACCTACTGAATCTATTAACTTACTTGATTACTTCATAAAAATAAGATCTGAAAAATAAATAAAAGTTCTGAAAAGATACATCATTACTTCTAACATAAAATCCTGGTATTCTTTTTAACTTTTAAAGTGCCAGTCCATTGCCCAAAGAAAGTTCTGTGAAACTCTTGCCTGGTCAGCTAGACAGGATGAGGGAATTAAATATTTGCAATTAATGGTGAGGGAAAAAAATCTCAGGGAAAATCTTGTTAGTATTTACTGTTATTCCTCATTTATTTTTACTCTTTCCAGAAAAATTTCTTTTTGCTATTAAAGGTTTAATTAAATAAATCTGAGTATTAAATGAAGTAGGTTTAAGAAAGGAAATGGAAGAAGGATGATATATTAAAATACTCATTCTTACCAGAATTCTGTGAGTTTGTAAAGCACGATTTGCATAGTCCAAAATTCATGCCATGGCTAAATCTGTGTAATCTGGAATCAGTGAAATTTCCAGCACTCATTAAGGAAAATGTCTCAAATTAGGATGAATTAAGAATTCAGGGGAGACTTCAAAATACGCCACAAAGGTGAGATTTCAGATCATTTGTAGAAAATTCTAAAATTATTTTTCACATACAATGAAAGTAAATGTTTTCTCAGATCATATGACTTGGAACTCAAAATATTTTGAGAAGATATAGTGTCTCAATACCAAGTTTATTATTTTGACTAATATAAACAAGTTCACATTTGAGCTGAGATTCCATTAAACAAATGGAAAACAAAACTCATCATAAAACACTATAGTAGTAGTAATAGTAATAATAATTTCAATAATAATATCAAGAGTTTTCTCCTGGAGTAGAGAAGAAAGTAATTAAAGAATCCAAAAAAAGATTCCGCAAGAAATTTTAATGAAAAAAGTCATCATCTTTAACACACAATGGACAAATGGTATCTAGCTATTGAACAGAAGGTGGAGAAATCAAGTTGCTTTTACTTAAACCAGAACTTCCAAATCAGAATTTTTAATTGCTTTCAGCTGCTTTTAGACCTCAGTAGTGATTAACTTCATTCAGCAGACATAAGTGCTTGTGTTCTAAAAGCCGGAGAGTTTTTGGCACTTGGTCTAATAAAAGATACAGATAAAACTTCCATAAAAACTTTGCCTCCACTTTCATTAAACAAAAAACACATTAGAAACTCAACAAGACAGACATTCTACCTAGTAGTGATTTTTTAGTGTAGCTACAGAAAATGTTCTGTAATTGGCCGTGGACAGTACAAGAAACAAAACTGGCCCGGAACTCTTCCCTGGGAGAACATATGGATCATTTTTTTCCTTAGGATGGGAAAGACTGTAATAAGAAAAATATTTTGGATCTGCAGTTGAAAGCTGCAGGATGCATGCCTGCCATCCAAGGTAAAGAACAGCTCTGAACTGTTTTTATTTATCATTAATTTATTGGCACCAATGTAGCTATGAAAGCCATATTCTTCACAGGAATCATAGCCTAATCAGTACAATACCTTGCCCAGACTTTTCCTGGTGAGCAAGCATTTGGGAGGTTTTTTCATTTAACTTAAGAATGCTCTGCAATGGTAATACTAACTAATTTTGATTCTACATACATGTCAGCTCCTAACAGCGTTTCCCTATAGAATTTTAGCCTGGGTGATAATAGAAATAAATTTTAAGAGAAATCCAAGAAATTTACATTTTATATAAGCATGTTCTGATGGCTGTACTTTTTAAAAATATCTGTGTACTATTTCATAAAGATCACAAAAAGGATGCTCGCAGAAGCTAAAGTGCTGTATTTTTTGTCATTCACCTCTAGGAGTATGGTGCCCTCAGTGTGTTCAGCATCTATATCTGAGACATCAAACCTGAATATAACCTGAGCTTTCAACAGAAGAAAATAAATACTTCAAGAATTGTTTTGTCACACAGTCCCTGGGTTCACAGGAACCACTGTCTTCTTCCACTTGAATGAAATTTTAATCTAGCAGAATCTTTTGAGATACTTTTCAAAACAAATGGACTGATTGACAAAAAATCACCTTTCTCTTCTCAAATATTTACACTGAATATTGTTTGGATGCTGAAAATCATTTAGGGCTTGAGGGTTTTTTTCCTTTTCTTTGTAGTGTGGTACTTACAAAAGTAATGCACTGTTGTGATGTAGTAAATTACTTGGTTATCAAATCACCCAAGTTACATTATTCTTTTATTCCCATTTCATATACGTTTATTAAGCAAGGTTACAGGGAAATTCTCTCATTTTTTGCACTGTGTTAAACAGCTTTTTTCACCATTTGAAGTCCCAGTTTAAGTGACATTACAGAGTCAGTACTCTAATGAAATAAATATATTTACATCTCTGTATATTGGATTGATGCATCACAGCATAGGTATTAAGGATTCAATTTACTGTCAAAGAAACCATAAAAGTGACTTCATCCTTTTTAGTAGAGAGATTGCTTATCTAAGATTGTATCCTTGATTTTATGGTTCCTAGCAAGGTAGGTCTAACAGTCTGAGGCAACCACAAATGGAAATTATAGGAATATGCAGCTGACACCAACTCAAGTCTCAAATTCTGTATTCCCACTACAAAGGCTGGAAACATTCTTTTTAAAAATGCATATGCAAAAGGAAAAGCTATTCCATCAACTTTCCTCTTAGTAAGAGCAACTGGATTGTTCAAACTGTATGTGTGGTCTTAGTGCTTGTGATAGCAGACAGCACAATGAGTACAGAGAAAAGGAAATTTCATAGAAGCATCTGCCCATTTAAAACACTCCTGACATCTTATTCTACTTCCCCTAGGCCAATCTAATTTCAGTTCCCCCTAACAAAAGGGTAGTGTTGACAAAACCTTAATTCTCAACAAAACTTGTTGGTATACTGTTGGTATACTGCCATTTGTATGGATTTTGATGAGTTAAAACAAGCCAGTAACATTATTAATTTTGTCTTAGTTTTCTTAGGTAAAGTAGGGGCAGTTTTCCTTTCCCCAGCTTACTTAGTCCTAGCATGCTACTGTTTTCTTATCTAGAAACTAATACATCATTAATTAATGACCAACATCATTATGTAGTAAGAGTAACATTCTCCTCAAACTAAGACTCCTCTTCCTAAATGTCAGGTCACATCTCTAATACTAGTAGCAGTACCAGTTTATTCTTTGTTGACAGCTTGAACACAGTATCTCATTGTAATTAAGACTGGACTGAAAAAAGATGATTTAAAAGTCATATGTAGAACACTCATAACTAAAAAATATTTCAGAGAAGCAAAAATGCAGGTTCCTGCGCACATACACACTGTGGAAAGAGAATAAATCCTGAAAGTTATTATATCAATAGCTGGTGTATATATATGGTATTATATAAATAGCTGGTATATATAAATTTATACCAACATAGTCTTGTAACTTCTCAATAGTCATGAATTAATACACAACAGCAAACAAACTAGCTTGTAAATAAGTTGATTATACCAATTCGTAAAGAACTTCTCTCTCCCTTCCCTCCCCTTTTCTCTCTTTCCTTCTTTCCATCAACACAGCTACCTTCCCCAGTTTCCATCCCTCACTGCATTTGTAATTGCTGTCCCAGGCACACAGCAAACAACAACATATCTACCTATGTCTGCACTTTGAAGGAATAAGACAAGTCTTCTCACATGAAATGGGGTTTTCAAACTGAGCATCTTGAATGCATGGAAACTCAGACCACTAGCTCAGCTTTTCATGAACCACAAGTTCTTGGAAGCAGCTCCAGGAGCAAGAGCCTATGGATTGGTTTCTGTTTGCAACACAGTTCATCAGCACATGAACTGTTACAAAATGCACTCCACATCACTAAACAGTTCTGACACTAACTGCCAAACAGGAAGGAAAATGTTAGGCAATTCTCAGATGATATGAAATCAAGTTTGAATATTTGGCCTTGTAATCCCAAACTTGAACCAGAACAACCTTCATTTTCAAAAACTTCTCCCAGTTAAGACTACTTTATGATAACTCCAATACATTGCACAGGACAACATTAGTAACAGCAGTGCACTGTGAACAGCTGAGACTGGATTCATTACAATTCTGATAGGATGCTACTGTGCCTTGTCCAGTTCATGCAGGCAATGTTCCTAGAGCTACAAGTCACAAGGACAATTCACAGTGGCCGATTCTCCTTTGAGAACTACATTCATAGAACCACAGAATCTGCTGAGTTGGAAGGGACCCATCAGGATCATCAAATCCAACTCTTGGCCCTGCACAGGACACCCCAAGAGCCTGAGAATAAATTAATACAGTACTTCAGTTTTTTATAGTACTTAAGTTTTTTTTATAGTACTTAAGTTTTTTCCTTGAGTTGTAGTCTTCTAAAGCTTACCAGATAAAATAATGCTTCCTTGCATACTTTTCCTGAAAATACCAATTACTTAAGTAATTGGTATCATATATCATATGACACATCATATATCATACAACAAAAACACTTGGGCTACCTGATATATTTTCTGGAAATTCCCTTCATATTTAAGTCCTTGCATGAAATCTGCAAAACTCCACAGCAGCCAGATTGTTCTTAACCAGGAGACAAATATATTAAATAATGACATTTGACACTGCCTTCCCCCAAAAAACCCAAACTGAGCAAAAAACATTAAGCTGCAGTTTTTTCCTGGACTTTAGAGAATCCCCAAATATACAGTAATGAAATCACGGACCATAACTCTGGAATATATAAATTTCAAGCGGAATATTCATTGAATATTATATCATCAAATTTAAAATCAAGAGAAGAGAATCATTCACCTTTCATTGAGCATGTCATGCAAGGACATAAGTAGTCTAACTCTACAGGAAAGGAGCTGGGCACCCCCATAACGTTCAGGAACTTCACGTGGTCATGATGATGCAGAAATACATCAGCAACCTGACGGAACTGAGCTGTGTACCAGACCTTGCTGTGTTCACCCTAAGAACTACCATCTTCCTATTTTGCTACAACAATCCTATTTTGCTACAGCTAAGGGCCCGAAGTGTCTGCAAGTCTGAGATGTTATTCCAAATTCAACAGCTCAGGTTCATCTCTAGTGGCAGCGTTTAATAAAATAATACTCTGTATTTCACGTTTAAAATGACAGTGTGTTGCTTGCTCTACAAAGGGTTCATTTTGAACAAAATAAGAGATTAAACTATTTGGAATCAAATTATTTTGGCTGAACATTCTCACTAAAAAGCAGGAGTGGGTGGAAAACCAACAGGTTTATTATATGAAAAAACTGTAAACACAGGATTATGATTATCTTGATGCTTTTCTGTTGAAAGACTCTGCCTGAAAGCTGAGCAACAAGAAAATCTTGGTATAACCCACAACTTAGATACTTACAATTTGAATAATTTAATTTTAGGGAACAAACAGCATATTCTGCAATATACATATTTTCGAATTTTTTTTCAATTACAATTAATAGAATGTTGGGGTTCAGAAAACTATAGAAACACTTCCATTACTAGGTCCTAATGCAGTGACTGATAACTTCACCACATATCTGCCTTTAAGAATAAGGTTTTAATTGCTTTCTTTTTGTATCAAGAGTTTGGTGTTTTGTTTGGTGCTAATTTTATTTCAGTTTACATGTTACTTGTTTTACAGAAAACTGTTATGATAACAGACTGTTAATTAAATATTATTCTGAAAAGCAGGGAGCTTTTTCTCCCAAGATGTTTAATATACTTTTACTATTTGAAACAAGAAACTGGAACTGGGGACAGAATGTCTTCCAAAGTCAGAAACTTTGTCTTTTTTTATGATCATATTAAATCCAGCCTGAAAAGCTGCCTACATATGAAAATTATCACATATCATTAAAGGCTTTCCTAATATCTTCTAGTAGTTCATCTTCACAGAATATGGCCACTCAACTGGGATCCTCCATAACTGCTGCAGGAAGAGCATTCTTATGGTGAAATTCAGAAATCAGTACGATTACAAACTTAGCTTTCAGAAGGCAAAATTATTCTGTGATCCAGGAAGAAACACAAAACTTTTATCTCAGATTTTCCACTAAAAGGTAATAAATCTGTGCATATCGCAACCTAGTACTGAGTACTCACAAGAGACAAGTAGAAGAGAGGATTCACTAGCTTATAACTAAAGCTCAAAACTTAAATAACTTCACTCAGTTTCTTTTTGAGTACCTTGAGCATGTCGAGGTACATGACTACCTTCACCACTTAAATAATTAATCCCAGAGTCTCTTTTGAAGTGAACCAACTTGTTGCCTTTACATCAAAAAGGCTGGGAGCATTTCTGGAAACAGTTCAACCTAGGGAAGGCTCTCAACAGGCAGTGGGTGAACCTGCATGAGGTGTGACTGACTTACACAGTTTTCCAACAGTATATTTTAAACTTTAAATACATGCAGTGTTGTATGATACAATGTTGCAAAATGTACAAGTTCTTAGTGATTAAAACTTCTTAATAAAAAGTGTTCCATTTCTGCAAGTAATTCTTGGTTTTAAAAAGATTTTATGACTGAAAAATGTAAGGGACTCACTGGAACTTAAAATTAGTGAACTTCCAGAAGCAGTTTTCAGTGATAAATCCTCTTGTGATAAAGCAGAATATAGCTAGCTGTTTAGTGGGATGATAGTATGACAAAATTATGACTTGTTTTCAGGAGATGACAGGTGGCCTGAATTACACCTTAATTATTATTTTTAAAACTATAAAAAAATGCATTTACAAAATTGAGTCAGTTTATTTTTCCACTGATACATCAACTAGTGAACACGACAGAAGCTTTCACATTAATTATAATGACTACTTCCTTAATGAAGTGCAAAAATGTTTTGTGTAATTTGTTCAATCTCTTGAATTAGGTTACAGTTTGTCACTCTCAAAGCAGGGCTTTGTTGCTTATTCCTACAGTAAGTTAGTTCAGCCCCCACAGATAACCAGCTTCTCATCCTACAACACCAATCAAAGCCAAGGTTAACGATAAAAATGATTTAACACTAATAACCAAAATACTGTGTTAACATGGAATGTATTTTAAAATATGTAAGCAACAGCACTCAGTTTTATCGATGTTATCTTTTTAACCAACACTGAATCTCAGAATTTTTAATCCCAGTGCATAAAATAAATAACTGAATAATAGATTTGCTTCTCAAAATTACTAAGCAATTCCAATTTATAGTTCCTAGCCCCTGTAATACTCACAGAAATCAACTCTATTCATTTCAGTAAGTTAAATATATTTTTAAGGCCTTGTAGGATTGAGACTGTCAGGAGGAAATACTTCTAGCTACAGATTTCATTTCTTGGCAATATGATGTGGATAGAGTAACAATGATAATTATATTTTAACCATTCTTTCAGTCTGCCCAATACAACATCAATAACTACGAGCCAGAGAAAATGAAATTATTTAATTATGTGATTAATCTTTCTTTAAACACCAAATAATTTCATCATCTACTTTAGCAAAAACATTACCACACTTTATCAATCCCTGCATCTGTGAATGACGCTTGCCCTCCAAGCCGAGACAATCCATACAAAACCTTTCAACTCTCTCCTTACTCTAACTCCCCATAAAAATGCGTTGTGGTGCAAAGGATTTTGTACAAGATGGAAGTTGGAATATACTTATATTGATTCAGGCCCAGAGCAGGAGAGAAAATAAGGATGAGATTAGAAATTACATCTTCAGATTACCACTGAAGAAAAGAAAAAGAATGGTTTAACAGAGGAGGGCAGTTTTCATTCGTGCACATGAAACATTTTAGAGGAAGCTTAATATCCTTACACTGGAACAGTCTGGATTCAGATTGGAATAGCTATACAGAATCATAAAGCAAACCTGTTCAAAATAATAATAACAGCAACAATAATTACTCAGATTAATTTAATGTAGAAGTAATGTAATAAATTAAACATACTTTGAAATTACTTTTTTTAATTGACAAAGATATATCTATAGATATATATCAATATATGAAGGAGCATTCTTATCCTGCCCTATGTCAGCAATTTCCAAAAGTACTTTATATTCTCATTTTAACTTTGAAATATGCAGTTCCTGAAATAAGCACAAGAGATTGCAGTTACTCATTTTGTCACCTGTAGGTTTTAGACTCAGTAGGCCAAGTTGCAGAAAACTTAAGCAAGGAGTTTTAAAAGAAGCTTCAAAACCTAAAATACTGAAGAATAATTACCAAAATAATTAGAAAATGAAGAAAAATGCTTTTCAAAGTTAGTACAAAAAATAATGTAAATATAATTTTATATGTTATATAGCTACTCCAGACATAAAAGGACAGACCACAAGGTATATCATACATCCAGGACATACAGCCCTTCTTTTCTGATTGATCACAATTACAGTCATCAAATGTTTCAACTTTAGACAACTTTTGAAGCAGATTAGCCAAGAAAAGATTTGCAGTACACTGAATCAGCAGATCAAAGTTAACTATGATGAGCCATACATTTTTGGAAGGATTTCAAGGTGTTACCTAGATAAGCTGGAAACATCAGTACAACTGTTTGAGTCTACATCAAATTCTTTCTTCTGACTACACAATTTGTAACATAGGCAGATTTTAATTCTCTGGACAATTTCTGAAGCTCTTCATTTCCTGTTATCACACATTTCTCATTCTGTCTCACTATCAAAGGTCGTACATATTTATTTTCATAAATATAAGATTATCTTTTGTGAAGTTACCAGTCTTCTATAAATTTGGGACCATTCTGTAAACTGACCTTAATGAAAGACAGTGGATAGATCAGGAATTGGGGGTAATATTTAATTGTAATAAAACGGACAGAGTATCAACTGAGGGGTGATCCTCACTTCTTCAATTTATAGTTCATTAAAAACATGTGGAATATTATACCTATTTTCTCTTTTATTTTCCTTCTGTATATCATTCCTACATTTCATCTTAGCCCCTAAATACTTCCATAAAGCAAGTTCCTTCTAACTGATGATGCAATGTTCTCTGTATGCATTTTCAGAGTTTATATCAGTGATATAAAATATTTTCAAGGGTTCCTTAATTTGGCCTCTTACAAAAATATACAGTCCTGGAATATCACAAGAAAACTCAGGATACAGTTTAGTAGCAGCATTATTTGCACAAATAAATGATGCATGCAGAACTAGCCACTTCAGAAATCAAGATTTCCTCCCTTAAATCACTCTTTCTGTATTATGCAGCACATTTTGAAAAAGGAAAATTTTCAAGTAAAAATCATGTATTAAATCGTAGCATCACGTATCCTAGATATACCTAATAATTGCAGACCTCTATACTTAAAGAGCATTAAATAGCACATAATTGTTTGTGTGATCACTTATACTTTTTTGTAAGCAGGAAGGAAACTTAGTTATTACACTCAGATTATTAAATCAATCAGAAAGTTTAAAAAGAAGTTATTACAAAGAAAAAATAACAGAGAGAGAAGGAGTAGGAAGCACTTAATAGTCTGGTAATTTTATTTTTTCTGCTTAAAGCTGGATGCTAACTTCTTAAATTAAGAACCATCTTTTGGAATTCCTGACACATCAAGAAGACTGAGAGAGCTGGGACTGTTCAGCCTGGAAAAGACATGGGGGTATCTTTCTAAAGTGTATGAAAACCTGGTAAAGCCAGAGGGAACCAGACTTCTCAAATGTGGCCCACTGAGCACAAAATTAAATACAGAAAACTCCGTTGAAGAGTAAAAAGAAAAAATCCAATATTATTCTTAGAGTAGTGAAACATTGTAGCAAGTTGCAAAGAGACACCCTGGTGTCTCTATCCTCAAAGATACTCACGGAATCTCAAGCGTACCCAGCCCTGAACAACCTGTTCTGAGTTATCTTCAACAACCAGAGGCTGGGCTAGGTGGTAGGTCACTGCTAGGTGACCTCCAGTGGTGCCTGACAACCTCAACTAGTCAGTGGTTATTCAGAGGTTTTCTTGATATACAGTCAAAATAGTAGTAGTAGTATTTTGTAAAATTTTGTAGTAAAATTTTATAATTGGAAAGATTTTTCTTCAACTAACGTGGCAGCACATAACAATAGCACCTACTGCATCATCTACTGCAGTTATCACAGTCTTTTCTTTGTAGGGCTCTTACAGTAGTTTTGATACTTATTTACAATGTAGACCCACAAAATTTTCATTATTTTGAACTCCTAAGATCAGACTGTAAGTCTATTTTTATACTTGCCGGTCTATAAAATGCCGGAATGACTGTCATGTAGCACTGCTGTCATGATGCTCTTTATCTTTGCTGAACTTTTTGCATACCTCATGGAACATTAGACCCCAGAGCTCTCTTTTATCAGAGCTTTTGTTTGCATTTTTTGTGCTGTTTGAGACTCGACACCACCACAATGGGAAAAACATCCTACCACTCCTTCTGTTGTGGTAAGCCATGTAACGTGAAACCAGTTCAAATGCGATGGCAATTGCATTTGAACCTTTCTTCTTTTGCAAGAGACTCACAAAGCATTACCATCCAAAAAGGATTTGATGAATGATAATCTTACATATGCCTATTTTCTTTAATTTTGAATTATTTTCTTCTATTTTTTTCAATCATCATTTTTAAAAGATTTGCATCTGGTTTTGTGGGCTGATACTCTAAGAAATTGGATCTCTGGTTTTAGTACCATATATTTTTATTGTTAACTTGTTATGACCAGCTTTAAAGGACTAGAGAGGAATTGGATACTTTTAGACATTAGTTGTGGTTTTTAACTGCTTTCTTAAAATAAAAAATCAAGAGGTGATCTGCTCTTAGATATTAACTGTAACACAAAACCCTGAATGATACTGTTGACAAGGTTTCTTTTCCTGTCTCCCTCTTTTTGGCCTGCTTATTTGTCTCTGACTTCTTTCATCTCCTTTCTACGTTTCACATGCAATTTTTTCTTTGATATTTTCCTGCCTTACTTCACCCAAATAATTTCCCTTTGCTTCTGCAATTTTTGATCTCTCCCTCATGAACATGAATGTTTCCGCCCAATAAAAACTTTCATTCTCTCCCCACATCTACTAGTCTCATTTTGCATTCACTCTGCACAATCTCTATTTTCTATACAAGATTTTATCCTGTAAATTCTATTGTATAAAGTATTTCAATCTTTTTTTTTTTTTTTTTGTTGGTCACACCTGCCCAGACTACTACTACAACTTCTACTTGCCTGACACTTCAGAAACTTTCCCATACTCCCCTACACTCTCAGTCTTGTCCATCTTTCCCTCTCCTTATTTTATACCTCTATACCTCTCTCCTACCCGTCTTTGTTGTATGACCTCCCTTCATTTTATCACTTCTCTTCATCTTTAAAAAACTTTAAATTTCAAATAAAATATTTCTAGTTATGTGTCTATCTCACCATGTAAAGCAGCTCCTGAGCCTAAAACAAAGTACAGGTCCCCTTTTGTCCACTGAGATAAGCCTTCTTCACTTTCCCTCCTTCTCCTCCAGACAAGACATTTACATTCAAACAGTTTCTGGTATTTGTTGTTTCCTGAACTGAGCATTTCTTTTGAGATGTTAGTCATCTGTGATGAAAATCATGCCAAGAATCATGTTTGTACTTAGACGTGATCATGGGCATGAACTCAAACATCCACCCATCATCTGGTCCATAAGATCAAGTAATCTTCCTCTCTATTTGATCTGTCTAGTTAATTATTTTTTTCCTTTTCCTTAGAGAAAATCAGTGTTAGAGACAGAGCCATGCAAATAAGCAGGAAATAACTGGGCAAGAAGCAGAAGCTCAGGTGGATTTTGCTGAAACAAGTCCCAGAGTTTAACAGGACTGTACCAGGAAGAGAGAGAATGTGGCACCACCAGCAGCTCGACTATCAGGTGCCTCCATCTTTGGGTAACTGTTCATCTCCTCCCTGCCACACATCCTTTCTTAATTTAACCATGTCTAAGAGCAAGTCACTGCTAGGAGATGGTACAGCAACTTTCAAAAGAAAATAGTAGTATGAGAAACAGATTGTTACAGGACTTTATATTAGTGTAAAGCCTCAGGAGACATATCAAAAATAGAATTTCAGGATGAAAAATTAAGAAAGACATGTGTGCAGCATGGAGTTATTTTAACTAACTCAGTTTCTTCAGGCAACTATATTCATGATGACATTATCTAATGAAGCAAAGCAGCAAAAAAAAGCAGAAGATATCTGATCTATTAAAAATGAATAGGGAGATTATTGTCTAATGATAGGTAATTCATGCTTTGAAAGGCTTTTGCTTATAAAGAAAAAGAACAGGGGGGAAAAAATCATAAAGGATTATTATTTGTTCAGTTATTTTGAAGCACTAAGCTGCCACAATTTCCATTACATACAACAGGTTCGTGTACCAATAGTGTGACATTAGGGGAACTATTGTGATATTTGTCTGCTGCCCTCCTAGACTGTTAATCTATTAACAAGTGGATATAAGCCATGAATTCAAACGATTGCCCGTGTGAAGGTGTTTCTAGCGATCCTACCTGTTGGCGGGATGATTCCAGGAGACATTAGACCTGGGACAGAATGTGGCATGATATGAGAATTCTCTGGGGAGGTGACACTTTGAGTCCTCTTAGGAGGCCTTCCAGGTCTAGAACTGAAACAAACAAACAAAAAAATTTTTACAATTAAGCTGTTGTCTTACACATCATTTCAAAGTTGTTTCAAGTGGTAACATGGACTGTAAATAAATTTGTTTCAAGGACGGTTGCTTTTGCAGTTAGATGTAATAGACTTCCATCACTAATTAGATTACATGCTGAATTCATTTTCCTCATTGAAGATCAGCCGCTCTTGATGCATAATTCATAGCCTGCACCTCGTTACCTGCTTCTTCATATTAATATCTATACACAGTTTGAATTGCCTCGTTTGCATATGCTAAAGTTCTGCATGCAGCCTTCAGCACGAAAATTATGCACTAACTTGTAATAATTATTACAGTCAGCCTGCTATTGATTTATGAGACTTTTAAAAACCAAATATGTGTAGTACTTGTAATGAATGATATTTTAAGGTTCTTCAGGAAATTAAAAGGCAATGGCTGCCTAAGGAAATGTTCTGCTTGTTTGATTTAATACTACAGTTAGCTGGGAGGTGGAATGAAAGAGTGATTCAGACCTATAGCACATTTTTCGATGATATGTTTTATTACTTCGCACTGCTAGCCTGATATCTAGATGATAAATGACAATACATATCTAATGTGTGAAAAGGTCTTGCAATTTCTTTATTTTTTGTCATTTAAAAGATAAGTCAAGTTATCATTTAACCCTTATTCTATTTAAAGTGAAAATCTCACTAAGACACCTTACTTTAAATATACTACTTTATGTCAGAAAGGACTCGGAATTATTTGTACAATATTGTTGAGCAAAAGCCATCACAGCAGCTCACATGTGTCCCGTATGGAAAAATAAAGGGCTTCAGGTTTAAACACTCCTTGTCTGTTAAATGCTCTCATACACAACTTTCCAACTCCTGCACTGCCTCAAGTAGCACACAAATTAGAGGCATACTTATTGCCCACTTATATACAAATATGTACTTGCTCATACAATATATATCCAAAGGCTTGTATTCCTATGTACAGATCATAGCACGGTACCACTGCAACATCCTGCAACTGCTCATTTAGGGGACATGGTGGAATAACTTCACAGAATAAGGAAATGTGCTGCTCTAAAACGGCAGTGTTAACTTATGATCTGCCAAACATTTGAAGTTATTAATTTGTTTCAGAGCAAGAAACAAAAGAAAGACGGGTATGAAAGGTTTTCCTCCTTCGGTCCTCATAATTACAAAATTCTGATCAGGAAAAATGGCATTTCTAGCTATGTTGGGACTACAGAATGAGGCAGATAATAAAATACCTTTGTTTTCTAGTCATATTAGTTTCCATTGTGTTTGGAAATACTTTTTTTTTTTTCTTTTTTTGGCACCTTCTACAACCTAACTTTAATAAACCAAAAACAATCAAAGTACAGAGCATTTTCTTGAAGTTTAATGACTCAAGGCATTGAGTCATTAACCTTAACTGATCATTAATTCCTAACTTAATGTCCTGAGCTGAGGTCATTATTAAAATTATAAGCTTGGTAATTTCTTTGATTGGTTTGGCATTTTTGATTTTCTTTAGTGTAAACAAAATTGTCATATGCTCAAAACAACAAGAAAAACAGTTGTAGAAAAATAACATTGTCTTATTCCAGCTCAGAAAACCAAATTAAATGTCTTTGGATTTTCTTTGATATTTTCTTTGTGATTTACAATAAAAATAAATATACCATGAATACGCATAAAACTGAACAAAACATTATAGACAAAAATGATCTGATTTAAATGGACTGTTTCTAATATATTCACCCACCAAAAAATGCCAGTGTGTAGGAAAGCTTTAATGGTTTCATTTAAGTATCTATGATGAAGTACTCAAATCACTATTGTGATATGACTATTGAAGGGTCTGACAGCAGCAAAACAGAACACAAGCAATGTGGCACAATGCACAATGTACCAGTAACTTCAGGTCTTTATAAAAAGCAAGTTCACACCTGCAAAGATTCTCTTTGATGTTAACTACCAAGTGTAGCCATGGTGAAGCCTGGATGCTTTTTTCTTTGATTTTGAGGAATAAAACCACTCCTCTTCAAAGCCTAAGGGAAAACAGTCATGGACCAAATCTCTAAACAAAGGTCAGCAGCAAATTATAGGAGAGTGATGCTGAAATACCCAAGGCAGAACTCTTTGTTTGGTCACCTTCTAGAATCAAATTGCTTGTGCTATTGTGTACAAAAGCAGGGGGGGGGGGTTACATTCAAAGCCATAAATGAGTCCAGCAACCCAACTCCATTCCAAAATTTACCAAGTAAATGTTTTCATAAAGTCCCAATTCCAATCTTAACAAATAATATTTTACCCAGAAGATGGTTGGGCACTGGAAGAGGCTCCTCTGGGAAGTGGTCACCGCACCAAGCCTGGCAGTTCAAGGAGTGCTTGGACAACCCTCTCAGGCACATGGTGTGACTTGGGGATGGTCCTGTGCAAGGGCCAGGAGCTAGACTTGGTCTTACAGAGCCATTCCAACTCAGCTTATTCTGTGATTCTATTTAAATGAAATTTCTGAGAAGGAAACCTATTTAATCCTGATAAAAATTTTAAGTGACATTATTTCAAATCTACTATTAAAAGGCATTTACCTATTTAAGAAACGTTGGTTTTTTCCTAATAAAAAGGCAGAAAAACACTGTAAGACAAATTAAGAATTATTTCTTAAGGCCTGGAAGATCTGATTTAGAGGCATAGTAGACTATGCAATACACAATTAAAATGAATATATCTAATTGTCCTTAATAACTGATTAAGTAGCAATACTTGACTTAATTTGTTAGTTGTCAATTGTTAAGCATTTGTTTCATTAACCATAGTATTAACTTGAAATACTACCGTTTTGTAAGATTTGTTTTCAAACTATAAGAATTGCAAGAATTTTATATGAATCATTACCAAAGTTGTGGGGGAAATGGCATAAAAACAATACTTTAAAAAATAATCACTTTGACTAGAATTGAAACTTGCATGTTGTTTTGTAGTTCATTATCATTTTTATAGCTATATGATAAACTCTTTAAAAAAACATCAAAAGCATAGCAAATTAGTTTAACTATCATAAACAGGACGATAAAAATAGCTTAATAAATCATTTTGTTGGTATTTTTCATAAACTCTAGTATAGTAAAGATCTACTTATTTTTAGATTAGGGCATTTTCATTTTCATTCCAAGATAAGAAACCTTCAAAATACTCATCATATTCCTATTTCTGTATCTAAACCAGTAGATTTATCTTCAGTATAAAAAATTAAACATAATTTAAATAGGTATGAGTTGATTTATTTTGTAAAAGATACATTTAAATTCCAGAACAATCAGTAATCTTTTCTTCTGGTTGATGACACTGTGATACAAAAATCATCATTTAAAGGCTGATGATAATACTATTTTTACTCAAATTTAGATTTTGTATGTAAGGTTTTATAGACATATAAAAAACATTTTATGATTTTGTCTTTTATCTGAATACAATTACTGGAAGAACTACATTGTTTTTTCTGAAAGCACACTTGACTTCTTATGGAAATGCTAATTATCTCCATGGGTAAACTACTCCAAGATGACCCACTTTGATTTTGAAGATGTCTAAAGTCTGGATTTTTTAGAGCTAAGATAAACAGTCTGAAATGCCAAAACCCCAAAAGCAAAAGTGAATACCTTGTGAATACCTAGGGTTATAGTACAGAGAAGTCAAGGAGTGTTTTGGGACTCCAGAAGAAGACACTGGAAGAAACAACGCTACATCTGGAAGACATAGCTGATCTTGTGTCTACTATTTCATTCTTCAAAGAGTAAATTAAAGAAAGCAGAAATTAGACAACATCAACAAAGATTAAAGGAAGTCACAAGATTAACTGTTCTAAAGACCAGGAGAGAAGTCTAGAGGGAAGTTAGCAGTTCCTTGTGAACTGCATTAAAAAAAAAGATGTCTATCTTAAAATAGTGTCACTCTGCTTTTAGAAACATTAATAAGTTATTTTCTGCTCTAAAATTTAGATTTTCATATGTGAGATAACATATGTTGAAGAAGAAAATGAAAGCTTTCTACAGGACTATGTATTGCTAAATTGGCAGTCAAGTTTTTGAAGTGAAGTACCTAAATGTAATTATTCCCATGAAAATCCATCAGCATTCTATAAGCTTGTGCCAGTTTGTGATAAAATTATCAGAATTTTCTCAAGTCTTAAAAGACATTCCCACAGACTACTGATCTTTATTTTTGTAAAAATTATCATGGTTTACAGTTACAATATGCCATTATGTGAATAAGGAACTCAAAGTGCAGATTAGTGAATCTTGAAAGTCTTAAATATTTTCTTCACTAACATCAGCTAATTAGATAACCAGAACACTTTCCAGAATCACTGAAAATAAATCCATCAATTTTCAGCCAGATTTGTATTTCATCTCTTCAATTTCATAAACACATCAAGGAATAGTATGGCTGTAGCATTTTCATCTTTGAAGAAAAAGGGTGTATTTGTCTACTGCACTGTGATTAGCATGAGAAGCAATTGAGACTACATTTAAGGCTGAGAATATGGTTATTTCTTGGTCTTTTGATCAACATATATTATTCTTCTATCCCTCCTGTCTTACCAAATCTAGAAAACAACAGATGGCTGAATTAAAGAATAAGAAATGGAAGAATCTGTGTTCCTTATCAGTTAAAATGTTGTGCTTTGATAACATTTTTTAAGTTTTACGTAATTTCAGTTATATTAGCAAGTATGAGCTCGCTCCTAGAATTGTTTTGATAGTGCTGAACAATTTAAAGTAGATGTAATCAAAAGAAAACCTGGCCCTGTACAATCACATGGAAAGGGACAACAGGACAATAGTATGGGCTTCTCTGCTTGGCTTTAAATGTAACCAGGCTGCATTCAGCTCTTATTACTATCTGCCAGAAGACAGTCTTGATGTTCAAATTTAAGGGTCTCATCCTTGAAAGCCTTAGATAAGTTGACCTCCTACTGATTTCTGTTAAGACCTTTGAGCACCAAGGAAGGTTTGGCTCCAAAAAAGCTGAAACTCTTCATGACTAGTATATAATTCTCAGAGCACATCACTAGCATTTACAGATGACTAACTGCATGGCAAAACACGTGCTAGAAAACTAAAAGTGTTCCAAAATGCTGAGATAATTCTGTGATTTATCTTTCTCATGTCCTGATTTTGAGGAACAATTGTGCAATATTAACATTTGATTAATCAAGTTTTACTCCTTAAAATTATTTTTATTATATACATGAAGCACCCATGAAGAAAACTGCAAGTCTTAACCAGTATGAAAACTGCCTTTCCTGCCAAAATTAATTAATTTCTGGGTTTGTTTTCTACATGTAAAGGTTTATTTTTAATCTTGTCTGTGAGCAAGTTTAGTGCACAGAAATATTGCCCTCATCTGTAGCTGGGCATACATGACGCAGTGAAGTTACCATTGGCCAGGCAGTTTTATAATCAGTAATATTGGGGAGTGGCAGGAAAAGTTAAAGGCCAGAAGGAATAGGAAGCAAATCTGTAACAAGGATTTGGTGTATTTTTTGTATTTAATGTATTTTTTAAGTTCTTAGAACTGCCTGAAACAGTTTAGAATATCAATGCCAATTTTAGCTACATCAGCATTTATGCATCTCATTTAGGTACATTTTGAAAATCTATGTTTTATTTCTCATCTGTTCCACCTCCCCTTAGTGCTTCAAAGCCTGAGACAGAACTTTTGACCTCAAAGAAGGCTGAATGACATTTAGGTGATCAGCCACTGGAAGTAGTTATGTGCTCACCATATAATGGACGCTGCAAAAGGGCCGAAGATGTCACTTGCTGACTCAATGCAAAGACAGAGATGCCCTGTGACAACCTGTAACCACAGGCAGTGGGCTCTTCCCACATGGTGTTTCTGGGTTTTGGGATAGCTTCTGTGCTGCTCTCATCATACGTGCAGCCTTCACACTCACAAGATTTGAGCCAAGGGCGTGTCAGTACTGAAAAATAAGGTCTAGGAAGACTGACTAAACCTTTTGTGTAATTTAATTCCTTTGCTTGGAAAACACTTGCTTGCCAAGGTAACCTTCATAAATATTTCTGATGCACTGAACTAGCATTTTAAAGGAAAAAAAAATGACAAAGTACATCGATCCAAACCTTATACTTTACTATTTTAGGTTTTCCCCTTCTGCTCCCACTCAAGAGCAAACTAAAAAATGCAATACTAAGACAGAGCATACACTTATTTTGGCAGTTAGTAAAACAACCATCAGAAGTCACACGATGTCCTTTTTACTTGCAGCAGTCTTGTAAAACAATAAAACTCTCAGTACAATTACCTGAAATTTATTTTTCTTCTCACAATTAGACAGAAAAAGTTCTCACGCAATAATTAGTGCTGAACCCATGATATATTAGAAGTTACTGAGACAGCAAACAATGCTGATAAAAATAAATACAAAGATCTGTTTCAAAATCTTCATAAAGAAGTGCATGAATGATCTCCAAAAGAATTAGGTTGTGTTACAGAGTGAGCAGTGGAGAAATCATGCTGATGAAATATTATTGCATTTCAGTAACAGAACACTTTACTGTTATTTTTGAACCAAAATGGCCAAAAAGTGGATATTGGGTCAGACATGCAATACCAGCTTATCAGTGGAAGAAAAATAAATGGAAGAAAATATATTTCACTTCATATCCCATTCCAAAGTCATTTACTGCAGTAATACAGGAGCACAGGTTAGTCCTTGGATTCTACTCTTTTGCTGGGGAAGAGAAGACCTTGTTGAATTATTTCTTTTCCTAGCAGAACTGTCATGTAAACAGCATGTCATTTTCATCCTCCTCAACACTGCAGCCCAAATCACTCTGCTTTTCAGCAAGATTAGTAATATTCTTGATACAAGAGTCTGAGATACAAGGTACAAGAGTGCAAGAATATATAAAATATATATTACAGCAACACCTGCCAGTTCTCCCTTGATGGCTGAAGTCCTATGACAAACACAATGAAAGAACCTAAGGAAAAGATTCTCTGTGACTGATCATAATACTTGAATATATGAATGATCTAAAGGACAAGAAATGAAATAAAACCAGTTAGAAATCTGAGTGTTACTGGAGTAAGTTACAGTACCAGGTTTAAATACAGCTGTGATTGTACATAACCTCAAAATATTACTGGCATATGCCTGTTCTCTTCATGAAATTGGGATCTGTAAATAATCTATTGGAAATAGAGAAAAATAGATAAGAAATGAAGCTAATTCTGTTGGGTGGCAGAATTATGATGTCAGAAGTAAATTAAGTCAAAAAGCTCACTGCTTCATCTAATTAGCTGAAACACTAGATCTTCCTAAAAGTTCTTAAAACATGTAAGTATGTTCGCTCTCATGATTATGTAATAACTGTGAAACACAAGCTTCTGATGATGACAGCCACACAAGCTAGAGTTCAAAATAAGTCTGAATGAACAATGAAATGCAATTATTAAAGAGAACTCATGCACAGATTCAAACCATATTGATTTTTTTTTTTATTATTATATAAATCTTGCTTCAGAAACAGTACTCAGAAATAACAGCCTTGGTGATCCTGGATAAAGTTATTGAGGAATACTGGTAAAATCAAGAAAACAAGAAAATAACAATAAAACAATAACAAGAAAACCTTGAAAATTGTATTTATTTCCTCAATTTACACTGTTGTCTTTTCAGAATAATTCTGCAACTACCAAAAAATTTTTTTAAAAAAGTGGAAAAAGTAGTGATATAAAGTACATGCTTCCCACAAAATGCTCTTTCTGTCAAGTTATAACAGATGCCTTTCCCATTTCACTCAACCTTACAGCATAAACCCCACCCAAAATTTAAATATGTAAGCTAAATGATTCCTTCTAACAGTGTTATTCACCCACATGAAACCCCAAACTATAACAGATGCAAAGCCTATTTTTTCCTCAAATGTTTTCATCTTTTCTTAGGCTTTTAATTCTAAAAACATCCCTTCAAAACATCATCTACTATATATACTATAAAAATGTCAAGCATGGAGTTAATAGGCCAGAAAGGCAGGCTTGATCCACAATGACACAAATCTAAAAAAAAATTTAGGCTTTCATTTTTTACAAAAGTTTTCACTTCAAGTTGTTGAGATGATTCCTAATGTAAAGCAAGCCCAACTCTTGTGGTTATGTGTGTTAGAGTCTGCATATGGCCTGAAACAATGATTTAAATGTATGAACTTTAGTTGGAATGAACAGTCCTGCTTCAAGGCTTGTTTTCCAACCATCTGTATTCATCTCTGCATATGACTTGCACATGTAATTACAAATTTGTGAACATAAATCAGATAATTGCACGTACAAATAACCAATTAGACTCAAAGCAAAAACAGGCCATATAACAGCATACTCCTCTTTTGAACACCTACGCAACCATACATAAGTAACTATCTTTATTTAAGAAATTTTTGTTTAACTTCTTTAGAAAAAATATTATTTGATTTGTTTTTCATCAGGACATACTGGGGAGAAGCTGCCATTTTGAGAACCACTTTAAAAAGAAGAGCAGAAATGCTACAAGATAAAGCATCTACATAAGGTGCAAGGCCACCATTGCTCCAGGGGTTACAGAGCTAGTGTTCATTACCATCTGTATTGGATATAAGATACATAAACATGTCAATGATGATTTAACCTGAAAAAAGAAAAAAATACTGTACTATTCAAGATATTTAGTGAAAATATTCTGGTTCTCCTGGCAGTGCAATGATTAATATGCTATTTTTATTCATAACAGTTGATAATGAAGTTCTATCATATCAGTGTATCCACTGTAATATCTGAATGCACTCGTCAGTTAATTGGCCACAATTCCTTATATGAAATGCTGAAACAAGTGAACTGTCACCTCTTTAATGAAGTTGCCTATATCTTAAACCCTTTGCCCTTTAAAAAACTCTTTATACTCACTATGAAAAATTTTATACTCGCTTCTGCCAGAGACCATGGTTAATGTTCACTGCCCTTTATTCACCTTATTTTTAATTCTGAAAACCCACACTCATTAACCGTACACTTCCAAAGAATTGCTGGAACTGCCTAAATAAAAGCTTGAAAGTGACTTTTATTGTACATTTGAGGGTAACAGTAGTGGTATGAAATATTGAAAAGACTCTCTCCTAGTCTGTACAGCTGTAACTGCTCAGCTGGAGTAACACAAATTGATGGTAACCATGCAGTATTCACTAAAATCAAGAATTCAAATCTTTAAATAAGGTGATCTGCGTTTGCATATATTTATAAATACAAAATACATATTAATCTTCTGATGATTACTGAGCATTAAAAATTACAAGTTTCTTTGAGCAGATAATGTCTGGGATCAGAATGAGAGGGTCCACTCTTTGAGCGCACTTCTATTTGATATCAGTAAGCAAGTCCAAAACTAGAAGCTAAAGAATATGCACAACATTAGTTTCATCTCTGCCACTCCGACTTCAAATTGTTTGGGACAGTAACCAGCTCTTAGAACGGCCATGGGTTTGTGCAACACCCAGCACAATGCTCATCACTGAAAACCCATGCAGACCAAGAGATACAAGACGGGGATTACCCTTGTAGATGCCCTTTAATTCGTAAATGCTTGTATGTACTCTAAATGTACTTTACTTCAAAAATAGAGCAAAATATGAACTCAAAAGAAAAACCAAAATTACAGTCCACAAAATTACTCCAAAAAACTGATCTGTGTTCTCAGCCCCCAAAATCTGTCTGTGAAATCAAGATGCTGGTGTGTTATAGAATTCCACCCTTGCAAGTCTAGATGTAGACTTGCTTGGCCACTACACTCTATTATGGAATATTGTAAAATAAATTTGTATTTTATTTTCCTTGTGCAAGGCAAGGAACAGGAACAATCAACCTCCCATTTCCTTGCAGAGTAGCATCTATAAACATATGAACGTAGCACAGTTTTCCCTCCAAAGCAGCAGTACTATAGTAATTTGAACAATAAAGACTAGCAGTCCAAGACTCCTCCATCCTAAAAAAAAAAAAAAAAAAAACATAAAAAACCAGACAGAACTATAGGTCCAAATGGAAATATTACAGTGAGTCAAGCAGAGATACTCTGATTTATCCTTTCAACAATTCAAAAGTCATTCAGTGCATTTCCATTAAGCTACAGAGGATCCAATTTGGTGACACCTTAAAACACATTGCCATAACCCTTAGTTGGTGTTTGAAGGTAAATTATTTGCAGGCCTGAAATGCAGCCAGTTTCCCAAGCTTCCCTTAACTACCTTACGTAAAGTCCGTCCTATCAGAAATAACAGTCTGCTACTAATGTGTTATCCTAAGGAAACACTGAAAGGGTAATCAGGCATTTCCAAAAAGTACAAGGAGTATGTTTTTAGATAACAGAGCTGACAAATGTTTCTACTTCTGTTTTTTTTTTAATTATTATATGATTATTTATATTTCATTGTAATTCTGGTAATTCCATTATGAATCTTCATACAACAGAATTACATAGGAAGATATCAAAGGATCTATTCTATGGAAAAGCCTAAAGCAATTACTGAGAAGTTTATTTTAATATGGATACACTATATTTACTCTGTGACTGGAAGTTTCACATGCTCTACTAGTCCCTTTACCTCTCATCTTCAAAGTACCTGGTGAAGACATTAGTCTTTGAAATTCAGTCAAATTTCTGTTGCATTGTGTCTGAAAAGATGTGCTCCTCAAAAGCATCTCACTCAAGGCAGAAAAAGAACCTCCAAAATCAAATCACCAAATTCATCAAGTTATTCTAATGCTTACAAATGTGTTCTCAACAATGAACTCTCAATAAGAAACCTCCAATCCAATTCATCCTTCCTTTTAAGAACTCAAATCTTCAGCTGCATGGGACACATACCACAGATTTCATGTAAGGGAATTTTAGACAGGAATACAACTTCCAGGATGGGCAAACTGGCACCAAGACTTGCAGCATGCTCTCCTGGGGCATAGCTGGCCAGCGTGCACATCCATATGACACCTGATTGACATACACTGTGCCTGGCACATCTCCATACGTAACATGCGCACAGAGCCCTCTTTTGGCTCTGGCCATATAGCTCATAGCACAACAAGAACAAATCCTGACTGAACGTTCAGATGATAATGAAATACAAATTAATCACAAGAATTACAAACACATTTTCTATTTATGCCCAGAGACAAGTAAAACAAGAGTTAAAATAGGTGCCAATTCACAACTATGTTTTGGTTTGCCATATTTCCTACTTTTCTCAGACTTACCTCAGTTTTTGTTCTGTTTTCTTACCAACAAAACCCTACTTTTCTTTCACTCTGTCTTGCTCAGACACAGAAAAGCTCAGAAGATATAACATGAAAGTTAAAGGCTCAGGAATGAAAAATCATCCAAATCATCAAACATACTAATAGAAAGGGTTTTTTTCCCCCTGATTTTGTTCTGGCTGATGTTCTCTGAATATTAGATGTGGTGATCAAATTGTCATGGATCAAAAAGATACATTTCCATCAGCGCTAGAGTTTGCCCCAAAACATTATATTTGCTGGAGACTTTGTTTGAGCTTTTGTTGTTTCAAGCTTCAATCCAGTACTAAAGATGTTACTAAAGAAAGACCTACTTGACCAAACCATACCCTTTCCTATGCCCTTAGCAAGTACTTCTGGCAGAACTGGGTTTGGGTGGTAATGGATCAGGTTTTTTATAAAAAAAAAAAAAAAAAAAAGCAGAAAACTGTCCCTTTTACAGAACAAGAATCAAATTAGACATTACCTTGTTCAGAAATGTGCTTGGTTACATGCTTGGCTGACAGTCAGTGATGTTTCCATGACTTTATAGCTCACCAACACAAAAGCATGCCCAAGTTTTAACTGAACAGTGTGTTCATGCAGTTTTTCCAAAAATGTATCAATATTTGAAGAAGAGCAAATTAGAAGAATTTTGTATCAATGAATTATCCTTCTGTAAATTTTCTTGAAATGGAAAACAGATATTCTGTTTTAATTTAACTGTATGAAGCGGCAAAGTATAATATGTTTGCAATGTTGCTTTCTCATTTTATTTCTCAGTATATCTTCATTACACTATCTTTTAAAATAGATAAAAATTCTAAAGTTTTTAAGCAGTATGTGGAACAGTAAAGCAGTCATTTGTTCCCATTTGTTGGTTTATTTAACAGTTTAAGAGGGGGAAAAATGACAAGGCATGCTTTGGACTCCTGTGAGCAGGAGATGTAGTCCTTGCAAGAGCGTTTCCTCTCACACAGCAGCCCTTCACAGGAGATACATTTGCTGGCAGGAATGTAATGTGTATCACACATACATGTGTATACAGGCCATATAGTGCAGCACACTCTCCATGCATGGGAGTCTCCAGGCTGACAGTACCAAGGCAACAGGTGTTCTCATCCCAAAGCGCCTTATATCAAAGGAGGAATCAATCTAGATTTCGCTCTCTTTAGTTAGTACTGACTGCCACCTTCTCTCCCACTGCGCTGCAAGGCTATGTGCTACTCAACTGGACTAGAGAAACACACAGTATGCAAACAGCTCACCTTCTGACTCTTCCACTAAGTGCTAAATGGTGGAAGATGAGTATTCTCCATTTCCCCACCACGACAGAACCACACTCTTCAAGTCTGATCTTTATAGTATCTTCATACTAGGAATTACAGACCTGTCAGTCTGAGGAGGTTTAGGCTGGATATTTGAAATAACTTCTTCACCAGAAGGGTTATCAAGCATCAGAACAGGCTGCCCCGAGAAGCTGAGTCACCACTCCCAGATGTAGCTGGGACGCTTAGGGACACGGTTTAGTGGTGGACTTGGCAGGCTCCAATCTAAATGATTCTGTGATTCTGTATGCAAACACACATTCACAGATGTGTGTGCCTATCTGTTTGTGCAGTATGCGTACACACAGACTACAATCCCTGCAGGTGATTAGCAGGGCACCAACATTAACACAATCATTTAAGAAAGAAAACGAGCCCCATAATCAAATGAAAAACCAGATGTCATTTGCTAATGGCTACCAACCCTAGAAGTGTAGTCAAGGATAAACAAAGGGTAATAGAGAGTGTACCTAGTACTCCTTGCACTCTTACTTTTTCTAACTTTCACATATGCCAAACAAACATTTTCCCTTTTTTCTTCCTTTCCACATCAGGACTGTTAAGACTCAAATATCAATTCAGTCAACTGCAATTTTATAGTGAGATAAATTTTTCAAATGACCACAGACCTCTCTTGTAAACATCTTTGGGTAGACAGACCCTAAGAGCTGTGCCTTGCACTGTCTTGGAAGATTAATGACTCATACTAAGTCAACAATATTATCTGTATGTTCCCCAAAGATCTTAAATTAAAATACACATTCATCCTGGCCCAGCTTAGCATATGTGAAATTTGTTTTTCTTAATGAGATCACAGTTAATAATAATAGGAGCAGGCAACTCTGGAAAATAACAAACATAAACTGACCCCCGAAAGCTGGTTTCCAGAACTAGCATTCTACTGAATACCATTATCTCTGACTAAAAATGGCTTCACTTACCCAAGAAGGGTCTTATTAGAATTATACATAAAGGCCTTCAGAAATAAAAACATATTGTTAAGTATTATACTGTGTCACAACCTTGCGAGTTCAGTCGAATTTCATGCAAATCCTTCCATTAAGAGAAATGTTTGTGAAACCATTTGCTTTGCAGAATTTCTTCATATTGGTACAAATACCAAATTTTATTCTATATTACAGCCATTACATGATTCACCTCTTATACCAGTTCTTGTGTATAACAGACTAACAATGTGCTAAGTCCTTCATTCTTTCTTTTTTCATCATATACGCAACAAACATATTTCTCTTAAAATTTAAACCCTTTTGTAATGGTACCTCACAAGTGGTTTACAACTGTGCCATAAATGTTACACACATATGATGATATTTAAGCTCATGCTTCTTCATGAAAATGTTTCTTCATTTTATAATCACAATAAAAAGAAAATCTTCAATGGACGAGTTCTATTTTAGAGAAAAAGCAAACATACTTATTTCAACAGGCTTACTGTGAGTTAATTAAAGTGAAAATTATGTAAACAAAAGTCAGTATTATAAGGCTGCTATGAAGTTTTAATTTTTCTATTGACCTAGTAACAAATTTAAATGCTAACAGTTTGGGAGATCAAATTAAATGAATACAAACACTTTGTTTAATGACATCAGCAGTCAATGCAGAACATCTGTGTTTTACTTTAAACGTGATCAGAAAATATTCTTTTGTTTACATTACAGATAATCAGGAGGTTTATATTTCTGTGTTTAATTTAAGAGGAAAAAAAGATCATACTACCTTCAGGGCCCAAGGAAGCAATAAGTTACAAATGCAGGATTTCTCCTTTTTTTTTCTGTTTTGTAACCATGGTAAAACAATAGAAATGAACTTTCCCTGAACCTTTCTCCTTTAATGGCCTGGGTCCATGTTGACCCAGCAAGCTGGAACCTGATACTATCAACCTGACTGCTGCTAAAGCAATCAGATTCAGCAGAAACTATACACAGTGCATTATAATACTAATTTCAGCATCCCACAAAGGCAGTGCAGAGGCAAGCTATTAAAGTATTATATTCTATTGTTTAAAAGTGAGATTAATTCAATAGCTTAAATGCACCCAAAAACACTGAACTAAATGGCAGACTGTACAACTATATTGTTATTCTTTTATAATACTGTACCAAAGTGAAATTGCAGATAAGGTTCTCCCTTCCCCTCTCCCTTCAAAAAAAAGCACTACTGGATGAATTATTAGTAAACAGATTATTTGAGCCATTACAGGTTCATATGATCCTGCATTTGAATGAGGCATGTAATTAAATTATCAGGACTTTGTTCTAAATGCTTGAAAGAAGAAGAGCATGATAACCACATTTTAAAAAGGTAGAATAAAAGAAGAAACCTCTTTTTTTTTCCTTATAGAGGACTACAGGCAACTAATGTATGAAAGCATAATTGATTAATTCCACTAATTAAGATATTTGTTATTCCTGAAATTGTAGGTTGATAAATAATGTATTAGATGTGACACCATTTCCCATCAGCTCTGAAAAGACTGTGATGGTGTTTCAAATATATATTGCTATTTTTTGGAGGCTGAATAGCTCACTTCTATGCTTCTGTGTCCAGGCAAAAAGCAAGCAAAATATATTTTGAAGTTGTGAATAAGTCAATCTTTAAATAGTAAACACGGCAATACAACATATTCTAGTAATTTTACAAAAATATTCACTTCTAAAGACTTCTGTTTTTTTCAAAAGTTTTAAGGGGAAATAGTTTTCAACAAACCCAAGTTTTGCAGAAGTATATTTCCAAGGAAGTCAGTCATTTATGACATTTCCCTGAAGAGTGAGACACATTCCAATATCTATTCATCCTCTTTTCTTTTAAGTATAAATCACTTTGGAGAAGTGTTTGAGGCTACAGTGGTTATTGTATTGAGACCCTAGTCACCTAACCATTAAGTGGCTTTAACCTTTAACACAGCTACTGCAGAAAGAGGAACAGTCACTAACTTGTATGCAATCATCATAACTATAGACGACTTCTGCAGAATGTGAAACACACAGAATGACTTTTTCAGTTGAAGCAGAGCCATACAACTTCACCCTATTACAAATAAAAATCATCATGCTCTAGACAGGTCAGGATAATAATGTTGAGACTGAAGAAGAGACTGAGAGATCTACTAAACTACAAAGAGAGAGGGGGAAAAAATAACATTAGCAAGACCATTCATCTGAGTGAAGGATTTCTGGCTGTAGTCTACAGATTTGGCTTAGTTTACAATAAAACATTATTTAAGCACAGATTAGCACTCAAGTTTTTGCCTTCTAGATGAATTTCCTTATCATGACACAGATTCATGCTCATTTTCTTCTCTTGTCCAAGAAATCTTTCATTCCCTTCCATGCACCTAAAGAGCTTCAACAGAGATGAAGAGAGTCTATTTGTGATACTCATCTTCTTGCTGACCAGCTTGTTGCATTTTCTCAGACTAAGAATTTTACTGCTACTCAGTAAGTCCCCCAATCTCATTTAGACCACTAAGCCATGGCAATGGGACAGAAAAGGGTCTCCACCTCTACTTCTTCACTGAAAGAGTTGTGAAGAATCAGAACAGGCTGCCCAGGGAAGTGGTTGAGTCACCATCCCGGGAGGTGTGTAAAAGACTGCAGAGACATGGTTTAGTGATGGACTTGGCAGTGTTGGGCTTACAGCTGGACTTGAGGATCTTGAGGATCTTTTCTAACCTGAATGATTTTAAGATTCTCTGATCCTCATATTTCTTCTCATTTTGTAACCCTGTTTTCAAAGGTCGTGACTACTCGACTTAGACTGCACTCTGATCACGTACCAAATCCTTCACAATAATGATATGTAGGAACTTTACTTTATTCAGGTTGCAAACAAGTGTGTGACCACTATGACCAGAAGAAAAATGCAATCTCTAGCTCAAAAGGATCTTATATTTGCTAAAACTTCTTTAAGGATGAGAGCCTGTTAAAACTTAATCTGGAATCCCATCACTGAAAACACGTAAATCGAATTAGCCTTAAATTTTTTTGCACCTCTACTCTGCATGTGGATGTGAATTTTCAAATAATGAAGTCACAGTCAAACAGGTGCAATGCTGTATCACAGAAAGTGCAACACAAACTACCCAAATCTGGTAGTTTATAGCTGCAAATGTTGAATGTAAATGTTGAATATTAGCCTCCTGAGCATATATGCGTACTAGGAATACCTTCTATTAGGATCCTCTTTCCCTGCACACGTCAAGCACTAGTCCTTCAAAACAGCTTCTGATCTGATCTAGCGCATTTGCAAGACACCCAACACTCAGTGCTGCTAACGTAAATGTGAACGATTATGTTAGAAAAACACAGATCTTAAATATGACACAAAGATGTTTTATAGGGAAGGGACAAGTGAGAAGAGATGCTTTGTGCAATGCTGCCACTGGCTACTGGATTGGAAGATGTCTTCCCACCACAGTTTTCCAGACTTCCTCTATAATAACCATCCTCCTCCAAGTGTGTTGGGTTTTCTTAGTCAGCTGCCCATTTTTTTTTTTAACTTTTTTCATTAATTCTAAATGGGCATGACCAAGATTTGACAATCCATTTCTGATTCCCACTAGCCAAGCTGAACCTACCTGCTCCACTTCGCCTGCCTCTATAATTTTGGAAAACTGTAACTTGTGGCAGGTGAGGCAGTTCCACGAGGTGGAGGCAGTGAGCAAACAGCTGAGCCTCTGTGTTGGAGGGGTGGCACTAAGGTTAAGCTGAAATTTATTACAGTCTCCACTGCCTGGATTTGACATGAAAGAGGACTTGCTTGCTACCCTTCCAGCATAGTTATTGTGCTGTGTTGGTTGGTAAAAATGGTTATGAGACCTTTTCTCCCTTTGATTTTTGTGGTAACTGTAGTATACCCAGATAGCTCACAGAAGGTCTGGTCAACCCATCTGTGTAGAAATTGCTTCTAATTTTCAAGACCTAGGTCAATCTACAACTTGTAAGAAATTAAAGAACAGAACTGAGCAACATAAAGTATTTTCTCTTCCTAAGCTAAAAATAATTTAAAAGGTTCAAATTTCAAGATTTAGAAAAAAACGGGCTTCATAAAAATGGAAGTGAGAAAGAGCAGAGTGAAAAACAACTCTTTAAGTAGAATAAAAAAGGAAAGACCAATCCTCAGGCAGATGAAAAGATGAAGATTCAAAAGAAAAACAGAAAATTTCTTGGCAATGATAACCCTCAGTCCTGTAAAACAACAGAAGCTGTAACATATCAACAAATATGGTATTAATCTCTTTAAAGCAGATTATTCTGCACATATAGAATGCTACAAGGTATTGTCCAATTCCAAAGGTGAAGGGGCTGCTCACTGTGCTACTTCTTCCCAAGTACAGATCAAACCCTCCTGAAAGACTTGGAGAGAGACAGATACGTCTATGGATCTCTGCTTCTCAAAATGTCTGTGAATCGGTAGAGATGTGCATGCAAAGTATTCGTTTTGTTATATGACTGTAACTAATCAGAATTGCAAACCAAAATGCAAACTTGCACACTAGGAAGATTTGATAAATAAATTAAATTTTCAAATTTTCAACAATACTCTGGGAAAAAATAAACTATCCCTGGAACATGTTAGGTAAAGATTTTACTAATCATTTCCTTAGACTCAGTGTTTATAGACAGAAATAACCACCTGAGTACTAAAATAATTTTTAATTATCTTCATTAACCCAAATTTAATAGCACATAATAGTCTGCAAACTACAAATATACTCTACTAGATTACATATAGGTCAAAGCAATGAAGTTTTTATGCATATCAGTACATTTTGAAGAACAGAAAATATGAAGAGATGAAAAATAAGGATAAAATATGAAAAGCAGTTATTACTGCAGACATTTTACAGAAACAATTTAGTATCCTATTTAAACAAATTACCATGTAAAATATGGATTTAAACTAATATTTGTGAGCATGAAGATATGATTAGTAGAGAAAATACTAATAGCAGAAAATACAATTGACCCAAACAGAATTTTGATTCACTGAAAACTCTATTTTTTTAGTTTAAGATATCTGTGTAACTATACTGTCAATCAAATAACCTAAAATATTAAGTCGTCATTGCCCTTTTAAATCCTTTCAACTAGAATTCCCTAATTGTTCCCTCACTTTATCTCACTGTACCAGTAAGTAAATAAATTAACAAAATAGCTTTTATCGCACAGAATAACCTTTTAACTGAAGGATTATCTCTGGTTTATTTTTCATTTCTTTCTCTGCAGATAGCAGTTCATGCCTCATTGATTAGTTTGCTGAGGTGGTGACCAGAAATGAAAACAAGGTCTCTCAGATATTGCCAAGACCTGTAAATATATATATTAAAAAAAAAAAAAAAAAAAAGGGGAAAAACAGGGGGAAAAAAGCACCAAAGCTAATATATGTTATACTTCCAGCATTCAGCTTCCAAGCCAGTGAGAGTTGATGGTCAGGAGAGGTTCATTTACTCTAATCAGCCTTTGCCAGGATGTAATTCCACTAAAGAATTCTAAAATATCATCTCTGTGGTTTGGTTAGGTTTGTTTTTTATCTATACTTTTACAGGATTTTCCTTTTTCTTTCTCTTTTTCTCATTAAGTTTCACTTTTAAAATGTGCCAACACTCTAATGATATGTTACGGAGGTGTGGATCAGTTGCAAAGCACGATTTTATATCTCTTTCTGAAAGAAATTATTTCAAAAAGCTGAATTCCATTTTGAAAATTCCAAAATATTTTCTCCTATAAAGAGTTAGTTTGGGTTTATTTAGATTTTTCCTGTTTTGTATTTTAAACTATCATTTTTCAAAGAAAATTTTAGTTCTCTTCAAAGTTGTCAGATTAAGACCATGTGTGTCAAAGTCCTCTCTCCCCATGTCTGGTAAGCCTCATTCTTTAATTAAATGGACAATGATTTCAAGTACAACAAAAAAATCAGCTGCTCTGTTTCTTTGGACTTCAGCCTTTTTATCAAGTCTACATATATCACCAACAGGCATGATACTTTCTGTGACGTGAAAAACTGAGTTTATCAGCACAGTTCTCCTTAGTTTTAAAAATAGTATGTTATGTCACTTGTGTTACTGGGCTCAGAACATAAATATTAAAACAACACACACATACTAAACGTGTATTAGAAGGATCAAGATCCAAAAGAAGAAGTAATGTGAATTATAGGTTTCAAAGATTCTTGAACAACCCTTATAAACAGTCACATAGTTCTCCTGCCATTTCATGCAAGTCAATTTTTACTACTGGCCGCTGGAGAAGAAGAGATAAGAGTCACGTGAGGTGGATCACACAGTCATTTCTTACACGTGACAATTTCACTGGCATGCTGATGGAGTATCTTGGACAGAGATGGTATATTATCAAAAAGACAAGTCCACGCCCCCCTCGTATTCAGTTGCCATAAAAATATGGAAAATTAACCACAATTAATATTAGCATGCTCTGAAAGTTTTAACTCCACAAAAAACAAAGATAATGCAATGTTAATTTTTTCAGACCTCTGCTACCTCAACCTTGCTGTATTCATAAACAGATTAAAAGATAATGATTTGCATACAAGACGTACATGGACTTTTCTAGCATATGAACAACTGATTTCAGACAAGTGCTATATGCAGAACAACATTTCAGGTAAAAGAATCTGTCACTATGGCAAGTAGCATAATTCATTCATTTTCAACATTGGCACAACATGAGAAATCAAGAATAGTAGGAAAGCTTTTTCTTTTCCATGTCCCTGAAGCAGGCATCAAGCATTTGTTTTGTTTTAACATTAATTAAGCCAAATCTGATAACATGTTTTAATTACACAGCACAAACTACTGTTCATATGAAGTACCCTGCTGGTAAAAATGAAGGCCCTCATTCAAGAAATTGCTTAATCATGTGCATAAATTCCTTTAAGTTTAGGACAGAAAATTTCTTTGATTAAAAATAAAATGTCAAAGTTCTACCAGTGACTGAAGAGGCCACTTTGATTGCACAGACCCTAAGTATGTTTCATAAAACCATACTCTTAGTTTCATTTAAAATAAAAATACAGTAAATTAAAGAATCAGATTACCTGCAATCTAGCAGGTTCTGATGAGCCAGCAATAAATACAATATTTATCCATGCATACACAGCATTAAAATTGTACTATTTTAAAACAATGTTTTAAAGTTCATCAAGACTTACAATGGGAAATATATTTTTTCCTCTCAAATTTAGTTTTTTCAAAAGAAATTAAAGTAGAAAAAACTATCACCACCAGTGGTTAAGAAATAGCACAAACTATTACTAATTTTTAGATTTCATCATTGCCTTTCCCACCTTAGTAGCAAGTACTAAGTTGTTAACGTTCTAGCCTCAGATTAAAAAAAGTATTTGTTTCATTGCATGATTAGTAAATTGCAAATACAAACTCTACTTACAGTGTACAGGACTGGATTTCTTGTACTTGTTTATTTAACAAGCATAAAATTAATGTTATCTGACAACATACATTTACACAAACATTTTGAAATAATATCTAACATATGATAAAATGCTATAAGTATCTAATTGGTTTTTTTTATGCTTTGGTCTATGACATTTTCCTATTAATTGCAACTTTCTCAGCTAATTCTAAGGATCCTATTTCTATATGAAATTAAATCAACACATACCAAAATATTCAAGTTCCTGATATTTACTCCACGATGCCAACAGGCTGATTTAAGATGCTATTTCTTAATCCAGACAACAATTTCTAGATTCTATAGGGTTTCAGATTAGCATAGGTTTTCCACTTATTTTCTTCTTTAAAATACCAGAATACGGTATTAATAAAACTCAAGAGCCAGAACATGTTCCCAGAAAAAACATCAGTAGAGAAACACTTTTATTTCTATCTTATCATTATAAATGAAGTAATAATTTTCACAGCATCCATCTGCTCAAAACTTAATATCAGAGAGATGTTAACATGGATATGTCCATAAAAGCTCTGGGAACTGATAAAACAGGAAATAAATTTCCTAACTATTTTTAATTTTTAGCAAACACTTTCATCTGCCTCTCAATCCATCAAAATGTAAGTAGAGCTATATTTTAAAGAAATAGAAAAAGTATTAATTTTGAATCCTTAGAATACTGCATTGTTTAAGTTTTCCATGTTATGAACTAGATAGTGTCTCTATTTTAATGAATTATGAGCCCTTTGCCTGTTAAGTTGTCCTTGATCTAAAGATTATGCTCCCGCTAAAGGTACATTATACAAATGTCTATATTCAGTCATCTTTTGTCAATGCTTTACTATCCATTTAAAAGATCAAGATCAACATAAAGGTAATAAAATGATACATAATAGCAGACAGTTATGTTCTCTGTACTTTACTTATCAGTTCTAACTAAGATGTCTTTATCAAAAGGTTCATTTTCATGCAGTAGTGAGTTTATATCAATCAGTTATCCCTTACACCTGTCAGAACGTTCCTACACCCAGATAAATGTGACTGTTATCAGATACTGGTAGAAGGATAATGTAAAACTGCTTTATGAAAACTATTCTTTATTACGGCTCCACAGATGTTTCCTGTTATAAATATCCTACATTGTAACAAACAATACTAATAGCATACTCTGAATAAAGAACCAAAGAAGAAAAGTCCCCTCAAAAGCCCTTCAATGCCAGAAGCAAATTTATCACTACCCTGTGAGCATTTTGTAGTATATATAGAAATCACCACATATGCAAAGCACCAAATGCATTCTTCATACATTTTTCAAAACAATAAAGAAAATTCATGGAAAAAAAAAAAGTTCCGTTATCGTGGTCAAATCGATTAAGAGGAACTGAGTGAGCTGTATTATACCAATAATTCTAAAATAAAGTTCCCCATTAACCAAGGGGTCTTTTTGTAAAAAACTGAGGGCACAGTATCTTTCTAGACACTTGCACAGCCTTTTTCTTAATATTTCAATTCAAATACAATATATCTGCACCTATCCTAAAGGATATTTGGGCTGTATTCTCTTCTGCTCATGTAAAGATATAAGAAATTAGATAGAGGCAAATTGAAGCAGCCATGGTTCAAGAATAGAATCAGAGTATCAGAACAGAATATAAAAAAAACTAATACATTTTTAGTCTATAGAAGACTCAGTACCTTAGGACAATAAAATTTTTGGGTTTTTTGTTTACTCATTCTGGTAATAAATACATTTTCCCAAAGCTGAAATTAAGCTTTTTCTTCATGGAATAAATATTTGTATCCAAAATTTTATACAAAACCTGTTTGATCATACTGTCCCACCAACAAAAAAATTAAAATTTAGTCTTTCTAATACATCATATTTTCATTGCTGGTTGTGAGGCAATGCCTGTGAAAGAACAGTGCATAAACCTGATATCAAATTCTTAATAAATTATCTAATACAACAGTAGGTTGAAGAATGCTTCAATATTAGAGCAAGAGACATTTGAAAAATATATAATTAAACATTAATTTTGCCTATTTAGCCTAAAGAAGAGATAATTTGAGAGGGAATTAATCAATGCATACAAACATCTTGGGACAGGTTTCAAGAGGATGAGGTCAGATTCATTTCAGTGGTGCCCAGAGACAGAACAAGGGGTCATGGGCACAAACTGAATGACAGTAAGTTCCCTCTGAATATGAGGAAAAACTTCCTCGCTTTGAGGGTGACAGAGCACTGGAAGAGGCAGCTGAGAGGTTGTCGAGTCTTGCACTCTGGGGACATTCAAAACCTGCCTGGACATGATCCTGTGTAACCTGCTCTGGGTGACCCTGCCTTGGCACAGGGGCTGGCCTGGATGATCTCCGGACACCCCTTCCAACACCAGCCATTCTGGGACTCTGTAACTAGAAATAGATGAGGTAAGCAGTACTGGATTTTAATTTTGCATTCATGTGCCCTGCATCTATTTTTTTTCAAAAATCTCTTTTGCTCAATTATTGTTTTGGCTGCTTTGAAACAATAGTTAAAAGAAGACTGAATTTTTTTTTATGTCCTTGAAACTTTGTTTATAGGTATCTGTGAACAGATCTTCTAAGGTTATGTATGTTTCATAACACTTTCTAAGTGAATCATAGCAGGTATTCCTATATTGCCTACAGCAGCAGCAGCTGTCTTTTGCCAATGGCAGTTGCATAGCAGCTTACAGCTTCTGTAAATCATCTGCTCTACAACAGTTATAAATACTCCATTTAAAGAGAATCCCAAAACAAAATCGCTATATTGTACCAGCTAGATGTCCACAACGGGCAGCACAACCCATCATGACCTTGCAAATCAACAGGTACCTTTGCAATGTTAGTAACCTGATTTTTAATAGTCTTTACTTTCAATTTACATGGCCACTGAACAAGCCGGTGATGCTGTTGTGAAATTCAAAATACACCAAAATCTGAGTAGCAAACAGGGTTCTAGCTTTTGATCTTTGTATTCCCTTTGCCTTTCTTGAAAGAGGTCAAGAACTTTTTTCTTCTCAGATACATACTAGTATCTCTGGGATCTGCCAACTATTCCCATGACTCATACCTTTCAGAGCTGTTGCCAAGTCCACCTGGCGCCAGCCAAGTCCTATATGATGTAGGCAAGTCAAGAGTCGTTAAAACCACCAAATTGTGTGTATAATTACTACATTTTGATTACTCAACAAATGCTTCAAACCTTCTAACCTAACACTTCTGCGTGTCTGCCATTTGTCAGTGTTAATGAAAACAAAGCTACAAATCAGACCTTCACAAACCTTTCCATTCTATGCAGCACCCAACCATACTGAAAGTGCTGGTCTCCCTCTTAGCCAGCACCTGAAAGTGTTACCCATGTTTTCACAAGGCTGAGGGCTTTGGTTCTGTTCTTTGGATCCAATTCTGCAGTATGAATTTTATTTATTTATGCTTAACAGAATTAGAGCTAATTTATATTGTTTAAAATGGGAAAAAAAAAGCACCTAAACAGGATCACCAGCGGGTTTTTTTAACATATTTTGGAAGCTATTTGTTCTGATCACCTTTCGCACCAGTTTGTGGAATATTATATACACTAATAAAATCTACTAATTCTACTTTTACTGATGTGAGCATTACATTGACTAAACAGCTGGAAGGCTGTAACAATAGTACGAGACATGATGTGTCTGAAATCAGTAAAATTCTTAATTATTGAAGTTATGCACACCATATGCATGTTTCCAAAACTCATGAAAAGTACTGTAACTTGCTATGTATTTGGTCAGACCCTTATTAAATTTATTCAGGTTCCTTCAGTGTCTTCCACACTGCTTTGGTCTGATTCTTAGTTTTGACAACAATAGTCATATAATGGTTGGGTTATACATCACAAACACCATTAGAAAATGCTAATCTGGCATTAAATAACAAATTAAAAAATGAGTAGCCACTGGCACTGTAAGTACATACAAGCACCACAGCACACCTAACTATGAGAATGAAAGACCAATTCTAGTATCAGTGTATCTTTTCCAAAGCCAAAGAAAACCACCCAACAAAGGTAATTTTAAAGAAGATATATACAAGCATGGTTATCCACTGAAGTCAGAACTGAGAGTATAAATGAAGTAAAACTTAAGCTACCTGCTTGGTTTTTTGCTAAATTAAAATTCATATGTACGTGAAGACAAGGGACACTATGACCTATCTATGAAAACACTTAAGTCACTGCAAAAAATTGTGCAAAACTGCCCATACCTTTTATAGTACCTTTAAACTTCTGTAAATTTCAGTGTTCTCCTAGAATTTCCATTAAGAATCTGCTTTAATCGGCCACCACTGCTAACAATTGTTGAGACAGATTTCCTTCATATGCTCAAAATGCAACCGCCATATTAATCCAGTTTATCAGAATTTTGTAAATATTTTTAAAGCATCTCTATTGACAGTTATGATCAGATTATTATGTGGCTTCTGACACTTTACCATCACCATTATCACTTAAAATTACTTTTCAAAATTCTTTACACACAATGCATATGTCATAGGCTGTCAATATTACTGTATGCAAGAAGACATCCCATGTTTGCAATCCCATTAAGCCAAAACCAAATGCTAAATCAAGAAACTCAGTAGTATGTACCTCTTTAGAAGTGAACATACTGAGGCCTAGAGAAAAAGTATTCAATCAGATAATGCCTGCAAATCAAGACACATACTCCAAACTTCTGGAATAATATGCTCCAGTAAGTATGGTTGCCTATTGCTCCCCATCTAAAAGCTGCACACATTAAAAAATCACTAAGTTCAACTAAACTAGATTCAATTTTTGTTTGCTGTAACTTGTTACATGCAAAGCTGAAACAAGATGGACTCATAAGGCAGCTAAAGAACTACAGACTTGTAACTTCACCCTACAAAATGCTGGGTTACACTTAATACTTACCAAAACTAACTTTTTATTGTTAAAACAGAAAAGTAGAATTAAAAGTGAATTTGAATGGAAATTGCTGTAAATACTGTAATAATGGTTGAAAAAAATATAGGCGGCACAAGGCAAATCTAGTCTGGCACAGTATGGTTCAGTGGGCACAGCGGTACCCAGTCAAAGGTTTGACTTGATCTTGGATCTCCTTTCCAACCTTAATGTTTCTTTGATTCTGACTCAGAATTATTGAACTTTTTGAAAGGGACCTTTGGAGGTCATCTAGTCAAAACCCTGTTCAGGGGAAAAATAATGAGAACAGGTTACTCAGGGCGTTATCCAGGTGAACTTTTAACATCTTCAGGGCTAGAAAACCCTCTACCACGCTGTTGCATATGTTCCAGTACTTAATGGCTCTCATGGTGACTTTATTTTTCCTGCTATCTATGGAAAGAATTGTAGTTACTTCAACCTAGGACTTTGGTTGCCTTGTCTTTTTGCAGCATCCCCCTGAAAAAAGTCTTCTCTAGAGTTCTCCTTGAGGTAGCTGGAGACCTCAACAAAATCCTTCCATTTCCTTCTGATATTAAAGCAGAACAGCCCAGGTCCCACAGCCCATCCACACGGAGTGTGTGCTCCAGCCCCAGCCACCATGGTGGCCTTCCCGGCACTCGCTCCGCTACTTCTCTCAAACTGGGGAGCCCAGAACTGCACAAATGCTCCAGTCTCCCCAGTGCTGAAGAAGAGAGGAGAACAATTACTTTTCTTGACATACTGGCTACACATGATACCCAAATATAAGGTGGCCATCTTCACTGCGAGAGCGTGCTGGAACACTGATGGAATCCCATTAGCTCTCAGGCTTCCTCTCTGGGAAATCAGTAAAACTGTCAGCTAACAAAGAGGAAGTTTACTCACTGATTAAGAAAACAAAATTTTTTTTCTGTTTCTTTTTACTGGGAAATGATGAATTTTGAAAGAAAATATATCAGGAGAAGCGGGCTAGAAGTTCTCATTCTAGTGGAAATTCAGCCAGATGGTAAATAAGCCCAGACACGTTATCTAGAGGCTGAGGGATTCAAGAAGTGATCAAGATCTTTCTGCTCCCTCCACAGCCAAGGACAGGCACAGCAGAATGATTCTGCTCCTTTGAGACCAGAAAAATTGGTAGCTTCTTACTCCATGCAAACCAGGACTGTGATTCTTCTCCCCTGAGAAACTCCCTGGTCAGCTAAAAGCTAATCTGAGTCCCAAACGACCTGATAATTATATTGGCAAATAAACCAGATCATTTTAACTGTCTTGTTGGGATGCCAAAAAGCACAACACAGCTAAAATCACCTTCTCCCCAAAACCACACCAGGGTAACAGTTTGACACTTGCACAAAACCCTGTCCTGGTGAGTTTAGCAGCACATACCCAGCCATTTAAACTCTGTTTGTGGAATGAATCTAGTCATGCGGAATTGGCACTGTGCTGAGGATGTCAATTCAAATTCATAAATGCTGAAAGCCAAATCGAGATCTGTAAAAACGTCCTTTTCAAGGAGATCTTATAATTACCTCTCACAATTACAGCAGATATATTGGGCCTGATTCCTCTCACAAGACAAAATTCATGCTTTGCAGGGAATCCATATGTATTTCCACTTAAATAATTTTTTTGCTATAAACTTCCTGCAGGCCTTCTTGAAACAAACTATGCATTGTAGGCAGTGAATCTGATGAAAATTGTAGCATATTACAGTTTGTTAAATATGATTACAGAGACATTTTATCTTGTGGAACTATATTTGTATCTCATAACTGTGAAGATACAAATACAATTTGAAGAACTTCTTTTTCTTTCACCTTCATCCATCCTTTCTACTTTTAAGATCAAAGTCCATTTTCATATTAACATAGAAAGAGCAAGTAAATAAAAACATTATATGGAGAATAAAATACATGTCCTATGTATGCACAAATTCTAGCTAAAGGCTCCAAAATTCTTCTATGATTTTCTACAATTTCCTTAGGAAGTAATATAAGAAGATAGACAAATGAATATATTAATCTATATATATAGTACATATATAGATACATAACTTCATACACAAAAAAAATTACAGCTTTCAATGGCAAAAAGCTTATTTCTCTAGGGAGGTTTCTGGTCTTTCTATTTAAATGCACCCAGTAATAAAACCAATTAAGGGTATGTTAACTAGCTCAGTATAAAAGTTGTGACTTTTCATTTCTCTCTATCTTTATTTCTTGACTTTTATTCACAAATGGAAATCACTAGCTAGAATGGCAAAAGCTCATTATAAAGTATTATGAAAGTCTTCAAGGTAAACACAAAGCCAAGTCTGAAATAGCTCATACAGGATGTATAATGCTGACATGGCTGGATCATCTTCCCTCCCCACCTCTTGCTAGTTCATTACCAGACACGGGGTCATTACTGGAGCTTATTTAAGTTCTTGAAGGGACTCATACACCCTTTTGTTGACACAGTCACCATTTGAAGTTTGTGAAAAGAAAATGTCAGCATTCAGAAAAAATAATTGAAGAAAGATGTCTTCTGACACCTGTCTTTAAAACATAAAAGGGCTGCAAATTACTTACAGTTCTCAAAAGGACACATATAGGTTCCATTTTAGTAGAGGAGAACGAGAGCACAGAAATGAAAATCACTTTTACCTCTTGCTCTTCCCTTTCTTTTTCTTCAACTGTCCAATAATACATGTCAGTCACACTGCAATTTTGTATCAAATATCCATTCAAACTTCCTACTTAAGCATTTGCCAGAGCTGTTAACTGTGTCCTGATAATTACAGACAGCAATCATCTATATTTGGACAGTGGTCAACAAATATATTCTTTTCCAAATATGCTGCTCTTCATGTCAGTCCCTCTCCCCAGTAAACAATTTGAGCATTCATCTGCTTGTTGGGATATTTAGAGTGCACGCTCAGTTACAAACACCTTATGCTTTCTCTTTATGCCCCATGCATGCCTGGCAATACACAAGGGCTGCAACACATACCACAGTAACCATGCTGGGTGAAACCAGAGTCACCTACCCAGATACCCTGTCCCTTGTGATGACCATCACTAGCTGCCTAAAGGGAAATCTCTAGAAAAGGAAAACCATGTAGTGATACAGTACCAGAAGGATACATTACCAGCCTCCAGAAACCAGAACCTTGTGCAGTCGTCTTTTACCACCTTGGATGGATTTTTCTGACCTAAATTGTGCTTTTCTGCAACTCTATCAATTTTTGGCACATACAATGTCCTGGGGTAGTGTATCTACTTTTTGTGAAGTAGAGATCCAGACTTCCAGGGCAGATCTCTAACACCCTCAAGAACCCTTTCTGAGCATCATATTTGCCACAATTAAACCAACACCAATAGCATTTTAAGCAGCAGGTTACAACTTGGCATTAATTGTTCAGCTATTTCATACCTGACTTCCCCGTAAAATAGAATGCCACAGGTCTCTTGGGACTCATCTTGTCAATTTGTCTTACACTTTCTTCTACTAAAATTCTTATGAAGCTCTTTATTTAAGCTCCCAGCTATTCAGGAACATGCAGAGGAAGTAAGCCCTGCTGCACTGTGACACAGGCGGCTTCTCCCAGCAGCTCTCCACACCTGCTCACAGCTGACTTGAAGAGGTCTGTCTCAGAGATTAAAGGATGTGCAGGACTCCTCTCTACCTACTCACTAACCACAAGAGACCAATTTTTTTTACCCTTCTCCACGTTCCTGCTACTGCTTCTGATCTTTACTTTTGGTGGTATTTGCAGGAGTTACAAGCCAGCAGAAAATCACCTGAAGGGACTGGTGGTTTGGTCATGGAAACACTACCAACACAGACAAACTCAATCAGTGAAATAAGGCTGAAGAATCACATCTTGCACAACTTCACTGCCTGTATTTCTGAAGTTTGCTTAACTTTTGCTCACAATTCAAGCAGATTCTTACCACAGTCTTAACAGCTAATTTAAAACAGGTGTGAGAGGAACAGGATCAGTACCCTTATTCCAAAGACAGCTGGGAATAGCAGGCACTGTTGCAGAACACTTTTATCTTAGAATTCTGCTTGCTAAATGTTATTTACAGCCTTCTGTGTTATTTATCATTTTATCTCATTATGTATTGTCTAGAGATGCAATTTTCAAAATGGGGTGGGAACACCTTGTTTTAGTGGAATTAGATTTAGCATTTAAAACATTCATATAGCCAATCAAAGTTTAATGAACTCTTCTGCAGACACTGTTTATTTTTGGAAAAGTTTTAATAACTTTTCCTGTAATTAAAAATAGCAAACAATATCAGAAGCCAGCAGCAATTAAAGGTAATCAAATTTGGGAAATTCTGTGGGAAGTACAAAAAAGATCTGTAGATATTTTGTTCGGTGTTTATTATCAGTTGAAGTACTGTTTGCTTCACAAAACAGAACAATGCTTATCATTAAAACACAAAAACATTTCTACTAAGTTCTTTGCCTGATTTTCTTCTTTCATAAAATGCACTCCATGTGAAACAAGTCTTCAAAAAAACAAGGCCTAAAAAACCCTACTACTCAGGGTGCCTTTGAGGATATTTAATTAAAATCTAATCCTGCATTCATTAAGGCTCACATAAATTAAGCTGTCATTCATAAGATTTATGGATTCTCATTTGCATATTGCATACAATTCATCAATTACTCAAGTATGAAAGGAGCACATTTCCCTTGGAGCTGCATGCTACCCTGCCAACATTTGAAATGAGGGAAAGAGCAAGACTGTCAGGCATTCACACAAACTTTCTTCCAAATGTCTGCTCCTTGATTAATCTAATTTTCTAGCTATTCCTTACAAGATACAACAACAGCCCTTCTGCAAATTTCTATTATTTCTCCTGTCTTCATCACAAAATCTTCTTGTCTTTTACTAATACTTCATGTCTGACTGATTATTATTTGTTTGCTAATGATATGGCATGAATGTTTTCTTTATATAAATGCATAAAGCACACATCAGAGTTAAAATAAAATGATTAGTATTTTCAGGTTTGGATTTTTCTGTTTAACATCACTAATTTGCTTAGCCAAGCTTAGTAAAGAACCTAAGCGATGAGTAAAAAAACACAACAAATTATAAATCTACCATTTAAAACAGCCATCAGTATTGAGCCAGACTATTTCTCTTAGTGTGTAATGGTAATGTGCACATAATTAAACCATTAAAATTTAACGTTAAAATATAATTAAGAAAAGACAACAAATGTTCAATGTGAAAAATCAGCTTATTCCCAGATGCTGTAGTGTGTACCTGACTGCACTTCTGAAAGTTGTAGGCAAAGTAGAGATACAGGTTAGGGTTTTTTTGTTGCACACAAAACATGCTGTGTTAATTCAATTGTCTTCTCTAGGGAGTTAATCTTAATTTCAGTGGCACAACAAGGAAGTAACAGTCTTTGCTTGCCCAGTCTCTGGATACCTTCCAACATGCATGTGATCAGGTGCTGAATTTAATGCACAACGCTCACTCATGTCTGGGATTTTCTAAATTAAAATACAGGAATGTATCTGCACCACCTAAAATAACCCTGAAGGTCTGCTCTAAATCTATTGGTTCATTTTATATTGTTAATTACCTAGCAAAAAAAAAAAAAAAAAAAAAAAAAAAAAAAAAAAAAAAAAAAAAGCATAAAAATACCAAAATAAAGTTGTAGTTTTCTCAAAAATAATTTTGTTTAACAAATATAAGGATGATAAGGTATGAAACAATAAAAATCCAACATCAAACATCTGTGAACGGCTTAGTGAGATCACATAACACTTTAGAGTGATACTTCTTTAGAGCAAGGTAACAATTTTTTCTTTTTTTTATTTCAGTATAAAAAGTGTTGGGATCTTTAAATATGTGTAATATAAACCAAAGAATTTTAGAGCAGATGGTGAGCAAATTATAAATAAATACTTCAAATATTAGTGATCTAAGGTTTTATTGTTCAAATGTGTTCAGCACCAAGTCTAGCTTAAAAGTCATATGCTGCCTCTTGCCACAGAGGGACTGTTGAACATTTGGACTGGATTACTGAGTGGCAAACAAATATTTTTTCTCTTCCCTCCTCCCCCAAATCTGTTTAAAAATGAAGAGAGATTTCATTCTAAACATAATTGCTAACATAATCCCATGCGAATAAAGTTAACTAACCCTGGAAAAATAAACAGATGACTAACTTTAATCAGAGAAATGAAGTCATCATTATGCTTGGTTTATAAAATAGATTTTCATTGTCAAAGATAACATAAGGGGGGGTGGAGGGGGAGGCCTGTTATTTTGTATTTTGGTTTGTTTATTTTGAGTTAGCTGTTCTACTGTAGACTGTTTAGGTCCGCCCCTGAATAACTACCACATTTATTGTCTGTCTTTTTAACTGTTGCATTCTCTGAGTTTCAAATTTCTCAGCATGAGCTGTCTGCTTAATTCCATCCAAGCAGTGTGTAATGAGAAAAGAATTTTCCCTGTCTACACTAATATAGCTTATTTTATTTCCTGAACCCAAACCACCTGTTCAGATTTTCTATTTAAAGCTTTGTAAGGCAATCAACTACCTCAGGACATTTGTGCTGAAATGAAAGGCAGTCAGAATGAAGCTGCAACTTCTTCAGACCTTGTTCAACAAAAAGCATCACCCACAGAGCACTTTCTTGGCCCCAGGGTCAGGTGGAGTTCACTTCATAAAATTCTGAACAGAGATCTCACATGTGATTTTCTTATTTATGTGAAATTTACTGAAAATATTTATAAATTTAATTCTGCAAGAGATTTTGAGATAAAAGAAAGAAACTACTATAGAATTTATTTAAGATTAAAACCTAAAAATCTTTCTAAATGTTAAAATTACTTAATCAAGTTTGTCTGAGTCTGAAGATATAAATCTAGGCCAAATCAACTTATCACAGCACTTCTGTGACTAGTCTATACTATAAGGACCTATCTCAATACTAACAAACAGCTCATCTGAAAAACTACATTCCAAAAAGATCACAGAAGGCAAGAAAAAGTGTTCTGGAGCAAACACAACTCCAAACTTAAGACTGGACTTTGCCTACCACTATAAAATAGATCCTCTTCCAATGTGTCTTTGAATTTTTACATTTTACATCATTGCAGATTGAATGCAGTTTGAATCCATTGGAATGAGGGCAATGGAATAAAAAGAAAGTTATTTAACATTATTCTGGGCTATTTGTTTTTCAAACTTTCCTCTTTGTCAACACTTCCACTTTGTCATTTAAATGTACCTCTCCAAACACAAACTTTGTATGAGTTTTGGCTTGAGGAAAAGTCTCATTCAGTCCTTCCTAGAGGGAAGACTTTGGAGAAGAGGGATCAGCCTATGCAAGATCAGCCTAAGTATTTCCATAACTAAAGCAAAGTTTGTAAAACATATTTGAAACAAGGCTTGTACTTCTGAAGGCATAAGAGAGGGAAGGTTCGATTTCTTATGAACTGTATGGATCTAGAAAAAGAGCAATAAAAATCTGTAGTGATATGTGATTACAAGAAAGGTTTGAAAATAAATACCTACATTGATGTGTGTCTCTTCAGCGTCCTTAACTGATAAACTCATCCACCCTTTTCCCTTTCTCTCCCACTCTTCTGTAAATATGAGGGAAGGTGGCTGGGGAGGGTAAATAGAACACTACAGTACAGGGGAAAGAGGAAATTATTCCTCTTGAACCACACAGATAGAGCAACAAAAAGTCCCAGATCATCTTTTTTTACACAAAAAGGCACTAGACCTAGGATATGTAGGCACCTTGACTCCAAAGATTAAAAGCCTTCCCTTTCTCCATTCCTGTTAATTATTTTGAAATCTGTGTAGATGTAACACCTTCTTCCTTCCTTTTCATTAGCTCATGAATATCTGCAAGACAGAAGTTCTGGTCTGATAATACCTGCTGAAGCACAAAAACCCTCCTGTGGATGCCAACCCAAAGCCAGTGAGACTTAAATGCTGGAGCTGGTTCAAACACCTAGGGAATTTTCAGATAAAATCTTTACTGAAACAAGTTGGGATTGAAAGTGCATTTTAGGGGAGTTCCTGTAACCTCAGCAGAATATTATCATTTCCTTGCAAGAACTCTGCATGCTTTAAATAAATTGTCACAGAGTGACATCTTAAGTAAGATTAAAAATAAAAATTGAATGTCTCCATACACTCACATGAACCTAAAATTGTATCTCTCATAAGAAGAGCCATTTCATCTGTATTTGTTAACTATTCTTCCGTGCCATCATATCTAGATGCAAAACAACATCATTTAAAATAACTCAGGACTACAACTTTTTTCAAGCACTAGATTCTGAAGGAAAACTGGATTATGATCCTAAATTCATGGTAAAAATAAAAAAAATAAATTAAATGGGATAATGGGATTAAACTTCATTGTATCTTCATTGTGAGCCCAAGACTGACTAGATGCATCCTACATGAGAGAAATTTCCTTTTTTTTCAAATATACTTTGGAGAAGTGCTAGATCATAAACACCTCTACCTCAGGACCTTCTTTTTTCTCTTTTCACACACATTTTTGCTGTCCTTACATAGCTGAAGTCTTAACTCAAAGGAAATGGGTCAAGAAATCAAACTGCATAATGACATTATTTCTTTGGGGTTTTTTCCTAGTAAAAAAGATTCACTCACACATCATCAAGATAAAATAATGGAGTTTCACTGAAAATGGCAGTGAGATTTAAAACAAGAAAAGAGAAAATGGAAATGAAACTTTTCTTGGTATATTAATGAAGCATCCAGTTTACAGTTTATATACATAAACACAGGCAGCCCTGAACTTAAACTTTAGGGAAGTGGGCTACCAGAATAAAGTAAGTTTGCTCTTATGTAAAACCATCCTTAAAGATGGTTATTTTTGTAAAGAACAAGAAAATGACATTTGATATGATTCTTCAAAGAGAAAAATCTAACATCAAATTATGTCATAACTACTACACAGATACTCAGGTATTAATGCACCACAACTAAATCCACGTATCACCACTAAGTCCTAACTGATCACACTAAATCTGTTACTAATAGATTAGCTAAAGTATTGATTCATACCACAATTATCAAAATCAGCTTCCTTCCAAAAAAATACTTCTTTACATTGATGCTTTCTTTTCCTGTCAAGTATTATTTAAACTCACATATGACCTTCCTTCTGCAGCTGCAGAAATTGTAAACTGTATGAAAGTGGAAACTTTACATTAATGCTATGGCATGTCACTCTGCAATACATGGGCACATGCAGGTGCCATATCTGTGCATTTATACAACGTGGTACCACAAGCACTCTCCGTGGAAGCATGTTACATGTTTATCACTACTGCTAAAATAACAAGAATTAAGTAGAGTGCCTGGAAACACCCAAAACAGTCTTGAAAAGACAAATGGCCTCTGTTTTCCTAAAACCACAGCAGTTAAATAGTGGAAAAACTCTGGTGCCAGTGACTCATATGAGGCACAAGAAGCCTAGAGCAATAGTTGCAATCCTCATTACCAAGCACGGCAGATACCAATTCATTTTTCTACTAAACTGGGCAGCTTTCCCTCTTCTGTTACTTCAAACACTCAAGAATTACCTTTGGCATACTGATAACTGCTTCAATTTTAAAACTATAACTGAGGCTATGATATATACATCATCTGCAGAGAAAACTTCTTTTTCAGGTGACAATCCCACATAGCATAGTACTAAAGGTTTTATCACACCTACCTATGGAATGTCAACAATTACCGCATGCTCTAAACAGAAGCTGTCTTACCTCCAAAGAAATCTTAACAAGCAAAGACAGTAAGAAACAGGAGGGGCCCAAGAAGTCTCAAAGAGCATTAAACTGTATCCTCTTAGGCTACAGATGTTTCCAACAAAGAACAGACAAATTATTTAAACCTTTGAATTCCTTACGCATACATCAGAACTAAGCACAGCAACCGCAACCACCAAAAGCAACAGTCCCAAATATTTGAATGAATTTAGTTATAAGGAATTGAACAAGACCTACAGCACAGTTATTAAACTGAAGTCCCTGTAGGGACTTCAAACACAGCACAACATACAGTGCACAAGAAAAGCAATTTCATAAGAGTAATATCTCAAACATAACATTTTGAAAAAGATGCTGTGAGCAAAAACTAGTACAGACATTCTCTATTGACCACCTGGAATTTTCCTGTTCATCTACACATCCCCCTCAAAGCCACAGATCTACAGACTCTCCACTGCTGCCTTCACTCTGTCAAATATCTTTTCACTCAGCTTTAAACCTGTCTCTGTTAGGTCAATCAACTTTCAAAATCACTAATGCTAATGGTTAGAAGGGTCATTTTCAACTCTAGTTTCCATGCTTTAGAAGAGTAACATGATTTAAAGAGCAAGTTGTAGTTCCCAGTACTTAGGGCTTTTGGGAACAGGCAAAACACCGTATTACAGAGTAGGACAGACAGGATCAAACTAGAGATTCATACCAGCCACACACACCGAGAGGCAGTGACACGAGCAGACCAATTACTTCAGCCAAAGGAAACCACGGAGCAGAACTTATCAAAAGCATTCAGTAACAGCACAGCTCTGGTCTATGAACTTTGATGACTTGGTTTCTATGAATGCTATCTTTCCCAATTTCTTTTTTCTTTTTTTTTTTATGAGCTTGAAGGACTCAATGCTGTAGTTACATCATGGGTTTTTTTTTTTGTTAATTCATAAGAGTATTAGGAAGGAGCAAGTAGGGTCAAACTCTAATTCTTCCCATGAGCTGTACAGAAAGGAAGAATACTTGCAGACAACAGGAAGGAAGGCTATGTCTTTTGACTTATTCTGCCACAAAATAGATTTACTTGAAGGGAAGCATTAGTAGTGGCACTGTCTGAGATGTTAAGACTTTGATCATCTCTGGCTGAGGCAACTTAAGGTGTTAATCATTTTCAAGCTCTTTCAGCCACATGACATGGTCTTCCTTTCCTCTGGGAGAGCTTAGGAAAGGGAACATATAGCTATTTCTACATTTAAAGATACAATTTCTACCTTCATTGGTTATTTAAGTTATTCTTAAAACTAATTGGGTTTTCACCCTCAGGTTTCTCCTGAACTGGTGTTGCTGCCTACTGCCCCAAGCCTAGAGAGCATTTCAAAGCTGCTGTGAGAACTGTGGTGAAAAACAAGTATATATATATATTTCACTCCTCATGGAAATTTCATCACTAGAGCTAATGTAAGACTTCTGTTCCTTGTCTAAGATAATCCACCATGAAATAAAATTTCCAGTAATCTATTGAAACACAAATACTTCTGCAAAAATAACTGTTCTTCAGATAATGCTTTTCTAAGTTAATTATTCTGAATGAAAGAATGACTGTAATTTTAGGTAATGAAATGAGGACTGAACAAGTTTTGGGATTGCGAGCCAGAAGGACGCATACAGCAGTAAAAATTGCTCAAATCAAAATACACCAGAAAACTAACAGCCGAATCACTCGCACATAAAAACGTTACAAATGCTTTAGAAGATCTTGTTTTTCAAAGTGAAGACAATATGTTTTGATAGTTGTTTAGAAAACACAGATAGTATTTATCACAGATAATGTTTCAAATATCTGTCTGGCTTCATATTTTAAACATGAAGAAAAAAAGTGCAAATGTTTTTTAATAAACTTATAGTTAACAGTTCATCCAGCCAGGTGAACAAGAAGACCATTTATCTTACCCTACCTTAAAAAGACGCTTAATATGCAGATGGTGCCATTTGAGTTTGTCACTTTGTGATCTTTTTGTAATCCATGCTAATCAATAAGCACTTTTATGTCACAATTCACTTATTTTCTACGCCTACCCGATGATGATATTAATAGCTCTGTAGAATTTCTCTCTGCTGACTATATGCAGAGTCTAGATGACAAGCTCACTTGTAGACATTTACACCCTGCACTGCAGAGAATAAGGAAGCTCAGTATCACCCTTGCTCTCTTAAAATTGAATTCATTGATTGTACATTAGCCTAACGTGGTGGAATCTGTACTCTGAGCTGCTTTACCTTTTACCAAGTTGCCTCTCAATATTAAAAATTACTAATTCTTCTTCTGTGAAGTAAGTATCATTCCATTACATATTCCTTTAAATGGGCTTTGAGTCCTTTCCAACTTAAATGGAGATGGGGAAAAAATCTGTTACATGTTAAATTAAAGGAAATTTAACTTTTTTTTTTATTATTAACCTCCAGCTTTTCATAAAGACAACAATATCAATTTGTGCAAAGTTAGTATAAAAAAATTTCAGGAGAGTACAATGAAGCATACAGAGAATAGAAAGAATGGTAAGGAAGTTCATCAGTATTTTTAAAATTATCTGCATGTCTTTGAATCACTTGCACACTAGGAAAGTATGTAACCTTCCTCACAAAAGCCTGGTGTATCTTTGCATCTCACTCAGACAAAATAAGGCAGACACTGTTCTATTTTTGACACATCTCTGTCAGGAGATCCTGCTCCTGGAAAGTTTAACATCATCTATGCTTCTGTCAGACATGATCACTTATAAACAGATGCAGACATGTACTCTTCACTTGTGATTTTTGTTTCTTTATTTCACATTTTGATTTGCAGTCATGAAAAGTGATACCGAAAAATTATAAAGACTTTTATATCTTTATAATTGGATAATTGCTATATTTTTGTAAGTCATAGTACTTCAGTGTATTTTAAAATAAGTAATTTACAATGTAATACAACTAAGAGATAAACCAGATGGTTGCAGCAAGTAGATACACTAAAACCACAAACCAGCTTGTAACATAGGGCAACTGATGGAATAGCACGTCTTAGAATTTATTTATAGGCCTAAGAAACTCCAAATTGTTTCAAAAACAATTCTCAGGACAAAAACCAAGAAAAAAAAATCAAAGGGTTTAAAAGACCACTTGAAAGGGTGAAGCTAATATCACATTTTGAAGTCTCTTAAAGCATCATATGATATGCAGAACTTCCAGCTAATACAACTGCAGAAGTTTTAGCACTGAGTTACCTCACAAACACTACTCTAAACTAATTCTCTTTGTGTTTTTTTATAGATCCCAGTAAACAAATAGAATACCATTTGGTTAAACTTGGTTAAGTTCTGACACAACAAGAACGGATCTACAAAACTGAAAACAAAAATGGGAACTAGACGTTTTTAACCATAATAGGTCATTTCAGTACTTCATATGTATTCTTTGTAAAAATATACAGTACAGACACAATAAAATAAAAAAAAAAAAAACTTCCAGTAAACATAACTATGATTTTCATGGTATAATTCCCTTATCAAAACATAAAGATAGTGGTTTTTTTTCAGCTAGATCTCCAGCCATTGTACATCTTAAAGCTGTCCGAGGACAGACAAAGCTAAAGGTTGCCTATTAATTTCTATATTATAATGTGTCATTAATTCTCTTGATTCCTTATTTGAAATCCTACTAGTATGCATTCAACCCCTCACCTTTTTTGAGTAGATCCATTCTCTATCAGCCAAGATGCCAGGCTAGGTTCTTTCTACAAGTGACTAACCTTTCCTGCCCACAAAACATGTAAAGCCTTGTCATTTTTCCCAGCATCTTAACTACTGACTTCCATCAATGTTCCTAAGTACTGGAATCATTCATGATATCCCCTAGCAAATACTGAAAAGTAAACATACTATATTACTTAACCAAAATATTAGATTTGCATAAAAGAATACATATAATGTCCAAATCATGGCCATCATTGACAAAAATAAATTGAGTGCGCAAGCTACAAAGACAACAAAACAGTTACAGCTCTTTCAAAATTCTCTCAGGTATTTAAAAATTATTCCTTCCTATGCTGTGAGTTCTGAATGGTCAGTTTGCATTCTAGTAAGTATGAAAAAGATATGTATTCAGCAGTAAAATATGAATTAATTTTACAGGTAAGTAAACAAAGAATGAAAAGTATAATTTTCTTGGACAAAGGGAATATCACAGTAGAGAGTAACTAGTAGCAGAGTTAATTGAGAATCAGGTTTTGGAACAGTCTTTTTCAATAATACATTAATGTCCAACACACATGGCGATGACACAAAGTTGGAAGAGGATTGAGCATCATACTGAAAGAACAGGATGGTCTTGAGGAAAGATGAATTTTAATGGAGCAAAGTGCAAGGTCATTCACTCAGGGACTATAAATATGAGTAGCTGATGTAAGCTAAGAAGTCCTAAGTAGGGAACAATGAAGGAGAAGAAATATCCAGGTTTATTAGCTGATCCCTGGGTGATGAAACAGACAAATCTCCCTCTTGAACATACCAGGCAATGTACTCCTGGTAGATCAGAAACTATGAATGACATAGGAGGTATCAGTGGAATATTCTGCCTATCTAGCCTTAGACAACCTTCTTCAGGTAAATAAAATTCACAGAGAAATAAAAGAAATAGAGAAGGACCAAAAGCATGATATTAGAATGTGAAGGCTCCCAAGGCAAGGCTGAAAAAGTTTGACTTTTCTAATACTGAAGAAGTAAAGGCTGAGGTGGGATAGAATTCTTTTTCACAGCAACAGGAAAGCTCTGATGGATTTTTAAGGGAATATTCAGATACTGCAGGAAACTGCAAGCTACTCCAAGTTACAGTGTTGTGATCAGAATGATCCCAGTCACCAGAATGAACCGTCCTCTAGCAGCTCACACAAAGTTATTGGTGCTACTGGCCATGCAGAGAAAAAAAATTCAAAGGAACTTAATGTACAGATTTGCCAAAAATTAAGCTGGTTGAGGAAGCGCTACACTGCAGTTTCCACAGCATTTCTTGCTTTATTATTTACCTGTTATCTGATGAGGTTTTATGCTATGCTCCACCAAAATGGTCTGTGAACAATTTCTCACTTTTGAAGTGGTATTAGTTTGAGCAAAACATATCTCTTGAAAGCATGTGTGAAGAGCTACCAATAGGATGTGATGACTGCAAGGCTTACTTCCAGTAATGAAAAATGAGGACAAGCACTCCAGATATTACACTTCGATTTAATATCACCATGACAAACTTGAGAAAAGTCTTACTTTCATCTGCATTCAACAATATGCAATCGCCTCAAAACTACACATAATGAGAACTCTATTAAAAATGCTTAAAAAATGAAATTCAAAAGAAAAACTTAGATATCAAAGCATCACAAAAGAAATCATAATTACTAATAGTTATTACAGTAAATACCAAGATCAAAATTCCTTGATTCTAAACAGTTTCAAGCCTAAAACTTACAAAGTACTACTTCCTTCAGCCATTTTTTTCATGCTACAAAATTGTATTTTTGATTGAACTCTAACTAAATATAAATGTATATTTGATAGGAACTAACAACATCACACTGAGCTATTCACAAGTGATCCAAAGAACATACATCCCTGTAACTTCTCCCTGTGTTATTTTTTGCCTTTTACTGGTAGAAAGTATTTTCATGATTATAACTATTTAAATATATATCTGTTAAATCCTTTAGAAGTATATAATGTTGGAAATTATGGTGATTAATGTTGATCTAATAATAGCATGTTTTGTTTATTTAATCTTTTGTTTTAAACAAAAAAACAGTATATGGATTAAATGCTGATTTTAGGAGTCTTTGCTGTTAACTTCAGAGTTCCAGTCAAAATCTAACTGAAGATTCCATAATTGCTTAAATAGCAGCTACTTTTACAATTGTCCTTAATTAGGTCCCAATTTAGCAAATCACTTGGCCATATGCTGAGGTCCCACTGGATTTAAGAATGTGCATAGAGTTGTGCACATGCATCAGAGCTTATCTGAATTGGGCTTTAACATTAGACATTTTAAAATTCTTTTAATTTCTGAAACCTCTGTAGCCTTTTAATTTTTCTTATATTTCTCCAAAGTTCTTGGAGATTTCAGCTACAATTGCTTCTATTACATATAGGCATACAATTCTTCTACACGGTTAGTTTATTTCTAAATGCTAAGGTTTAGCCTGAAAAAAGAACTTCAGAATAATTAATTTTAAAAAAAAGTAAACCAACTAATAAGTAGGTGGAATTAGACCTAATACCAAACACCTAAAAACAAGATGGGCAGCTCCTTCAATTAAAAGGAAATCTCCAAGAGTGGACAGACTGATTACCCAAGAAAACAAAAGAACTGAAATTGTTGTGGTTGCCAACCAAATTTTACTACTTCAACTTTACAAGTAATTTTGTTTTCCTACAGAACTCTGACATTTCTGGAGCCAAACACAGCATAGGAAAGCTTTTTTTTTTCTCCCAAGGGGCATGTTCACTTCTCCCTCCTGTGCAGCTGAAATTGCATATATATTTGTCTAGTGATACTGATCTTCTGTGCTGAGACAAGAACTGTCCTTTGGGTCTTTTGGAGCCTGTAGCAACAGGCCTCTCTCACCTGGACATATCATCTTGGCAATATCAACAAAACTCTGTCTTCAAAGACCATAATCTCAAATCAGTACAATAAACTACAGGAAAAGATATATATATATATATATATATAGTGAGAGAGAGAGAGAGAGAGAGAGAGAGAGAGAGAGAGAGAGAGAGAGAGAGAGAGAGATGGACTTTTGTATTTACTGTTGGGTGCTAAATGATTCACTAGGCATTCCAAGTATATTTAGGCAAATGGGCAGAAGGACAGATGGGGGGCAGACTGGGGTTTATATGAAAAACCTCTTTCATAAATCATGCCACTGAGAAAAAGAACTGTAAATCCATATTGTGGTATCTATGATATGAACAGATAGCAGATAACAAGGGTACGTACTGAACTTACGCAGTTCTGAATACCTCACATTTAAAGCACTTTGGTGGAACTACAAAAGATGGAAAAAACCAGCAACCAGGATTAAGACTCACCTGAATGACAAGATAAAATCACGAGTAAGGTGGAAAGGATTACTATCCTTACTATCCTTTCCCTTACTGCCCAAGGGAACTATCTAATTGTTTCATAATTTTTCACAAGAACTTGAGACTACCCTATGAAAACACCAGGCAAACACCATTCCAAACACCAGGATTGGAATAAATTGGGGCAATATTTTATTATTTCACAAACGCCCATGAAAGTCAATGCCAGAGGATGCTTTGATAGTCAAACTATAATTCTGCTCAGAAAGAGCAGAATTTAAATCCAGCTAAGAGAATCAAGATGTAATCCAGGCCTGGAAATCTGTAAATTGCTGATTGCCTGAATAGAGTGTGTGCAAAAATGGAAGGATCTACATCCCAAGCAGCCTCTACTGGCAAATGCCACAGAAAGAGTAATGGATTAAATAAAACTCTGCCCTTCCTTTTATAAGATGATAAGGGAAGACAGGAAGGAGGTGCTTGGGCTAAAACTTGGTTGTGCAAGCCAAATACACTTAATTTTCACCAACATAAATATTGGCTTTTTAAATCAGAAAAGTTTTCTCTGTGCATGCATGAGGCACTATAAGGACACAGAGAAGCAGACATACTAAATTTACTCGGCGTGCATGTTTCTAGATTTAGCCTGCACAACATTAATCTGTTCTATTCTATAGTTTAATTTCATATTATCTGTTAATTTGATGATGAAATAAGAGTTTCTTATTAATATTTTTAACCAGAAACTCCCATCCAGTTATATGAACAAATGAAGATGAAAAACCACTGTTAAACAAACAGTTCCTTTTAATTTTTTCTGAAGAAGTTAAATATACTACAACCTATTCACAAATCCAAGACCTGTGTTTTAAAGAAGGACACCAAAAATCATGCGATGGTACTTACAATGGCACAAAATTAAAAACTCTGATACTTTAACCTATATAAGCAAGAAATTTCCTCCATCAAAAGCAGTCAGGAAAAAAACAGCCCTTGTTACTGCATCACATGGAAATGTGATTTTTATTCACTAGCTTCACCATATACTAAAATGGTCTAACAGATGCATCTAGAATAATAATGTGTAGAAAAAAATTAAGATGGATGATTGTGCTTACTTTTTAATGGGAACTCAATTATGTTACTATTTCTATCTGTTAAAATTAAAAGAATACACCAACAATAAAATAAAACCATTTTTTGACATATCCAGGTACTTCTGAGACTGACAAAAGAGACCATAATAACACCAGCTGTCATATTCTATTATAGAAATAAGAAATTCTGAAATTATTAAATGCTTCATTATCTAATTTCACCATCATTGTGTTCCAGTATTTCACATACACTAGCTTCTTCCAAAACCAGTTTTTGTGGAAACTTTGTATAAAAAAAATCCAAAGGCACATCTGGTTTTTTTCACAGCTAATATAAAACTGAGCTCAAAAGATCTTTCACTGAACTTCCAGAATTGTACTGACAGCAATAATGTTATCACCAACATTCAAAAGAGAAGTAAAGGAAAGTAGAACTAGATCAAATTAATTTGCAGGGTTCCTTTCCTCTAAAAAAGGAAAAAAATGCCTAAACCAAAACAACAGGAGAGAAAAAAATTACAATAGAGAGCTTCTTCTGTTAAGTCAAGTACTTAAAGAAATTAATATTTTTTAAGGAGACATTTCACTGCAAAGTTGTAACTGCTCATGTGTCATACTGGATTTTTGAAAATAGGAGATGCTTATGCCTAGACTCCAAGGAGTTATCTTCAGATGCAGAATACAGCTGATCCTCTCCCAGACTGGTGATACAAATTTTCAGAATGCTACAAAAATCTACAAAATAATATCATACTACCACACTCATTACTTTAATTTTTCTTCTGTGCCAGCCTAAGGCAACTGCTCACTTCATTGACAGCAGGATTGGCATAATTATTTAAAAAAAAACCCAAAACATATAGATAGACACTTGTTTTGCTTTCTTTTCCAAAATCTAAGCCATTCAAAATTCAGGGAAAAAATAAAAGAAACATACTTTCAGAAAAACAATGCAAGTATTTCACTTTCACTTTCATAAATGCTTGTCTATGTCAGCTGCATCTATACTGGCAATCAAAATTAGACCACAAAACAGCGTAATGGACATGGATTTTATTACTTTAATTTGATCATAGATCCAATAATGAAGGAAAGGCAGATAAAATTGACTAACTTAATATTTATGGGAACTTGAACTACTGAAGAGATTAGTACTTTTACCCAGTTAAGCTTCCAACTGTCAGCTGTCATTACAGGATCTGTCAGGAAAAGCAAATGATACCAATGTTGAACTTGTAACATGAGCGTCGGACCCTTTTACTGAGAAACAAAACACGCAAGTTAAACCAGGAAAATGCATTGCTTCCTGCCTTTACATTATGGACAGATCAATGTCCTGGCCCAGCCACAATAAATTACCTTGTGCCAGGAGAGCTCTGCTTGGTTTTCTCTGTAGGAAATGTCACTGGAAGGTACTGACAAAGGTCCGTGGAAAGCAAAAAGACTCAGCTGACATTTTTGAAAAGAGCCCAAACCACCCCCACTCCTTTACAGACCACACCCCAAAAAATCATGGATCTGTCAGCTGAGTAAGTTTGGCAATATCCACAGACACCAGACAAATGGAAAACCTTTCTGGGGAGAAGGCAGTCTTAAGCCCAACAGTCTGTTTGTAGCAACTCTGAAGTTCCACACCAGTCCACTGCTACTGCTGGGGTGCACACAGCACTACCAGTTTGAACCCACATCTTTTAGTTCCAGTGGAAATGCATAATTGTGGTAGTTTTCAGCCCATGAGAACTTACAATTTCAGGTGGTGAAGCACTTCATGATACTATTAATAGAGAAGGTCAGCATAAGACTATCTATCTATATCAGGCCAAGAGGAGGCATGTTCACTCTCTAATCAGCCATTTTCTGAGCATCATTTCTTCCTCCCTTTCAATCTGGATTACAACTTTTGCCCTTCATTACCCTGTTTTCACATAATCTTGCATGACATACAATCCTAAACTAAAGGATCTAGTAAATCACACTCTTGCTAAATCTGTAGACCTATTATAGTCATTGCCATGGGACTGCTTGGATCTATTCAGGGTTTTGACCACCTCATATCACACACAAAAAAATCCAATTAAAGTCTGAACCCTTAAAACATGATTACTGTTTCCCTAGGCTCTCTGGCCTCAAAGTGGATGACTAATCTGAAGTTCCATCTCTCCTTGAGCTGTAAGCTGATAGTAAGACTGGAAAATATCCATGCTAAAGGCCGTTATTTAGCGATACGTATCAGAGTGATGGAGTATGGCTTTATTTGTGCACATACACAGAAGATTTGAAGCGCTGCATCACATCACAGCATTGTGCAACTGTTTTCAGAAGTTTATAACTCATCTCTATGCCCCTCGTCTTTTAGTAAGTGAGTTTTATGAAAGAAAATGCAATAAAATGTGATGCCAGGAGGTCAGCTCAAATGTTTTCTTGTGATTAATAAGAATATTGCATTTGTGTAACGCTGCTTTTGGGGGGAAGGCTGAAATTAGTTTTGGTAGGAAGAAGCCATAAAATGACCATAAAATTGTGAGCACCTATTCTGGGGCAAACTGTCATTTATAGAGAATCCCACCTCCAAGAAATTAGAAGAGAAACTCAAGTTTCGCTATGAGTGTCTGTGATTTTGCTGTGAAAGTCAGAGGATTAGAGTACATAAAAAAAATCAAATTAAAGTTAAAAGGAAACATTACATTTGTACATTTTGGGAGATGCTTATTTCTGCCCTCAGAATGGGGGGAGGGGAAAGGGGGAGCTGCCTGTAGCAAGATGCTAATGAGCAAACTCAACAGAACTTGACAGGCATTCTGTGAAGCCCCAGAATGAGTCTCAGTCTAATTTTGGCAATGACAAAGTGATGGCAACCTCTCAGAAGAGAATTTGATGCCACCAGTCTATGAAGCTGAACTCAGACAAGTGTCCATCACATCTTCTGTATCAACAACACTTGAATGAAATCCTCAGCACAGCTTCCGTCCACATCCCTCAAAGAGAGCCAGTGAGAAATAAAAACATTTCACAGCATCTTATGTAAGGGAGAGTCAAGTATTCACTTAATATAGCCTTTTTTTATTTCTGCCTTGGCTTCCACCTTCTGCTTCTGCTCTTAATTTTTAATGTACATCTTGTTTGAAGAAAAGTCATTACGTGAGTAGACAAACTCAGTTAAAAAGATAGAAAAGTAAGTTTTCTATTGTTTGAGTTTGGATTGTTGTACTTTTTGTTTCGTGTTAATGGTCAAATAAATCAAAAGATGACACTGTACAATGTAAAAGTACAAGCATGAATAGCTGTTTACATGGACTTTAAATATTTTGGTAATGTGTGGTGCACAAATTACCAAGATATGAAGAGAAGTTCTGATTTACATTGTGCAAGAATGAGGTTCATACACTATTTATCCTATGTTTATTTTTACTAATCCAAATTATTACAATAAAAGAATAGCAATACATGGTCACATAATTAGCTCTCATAATAATTAGAATGGGAAAAATCTCTTACTGAGGCAAACACACATTTCTGTGCAATTTAAACAGGAAGTCCTTGATGATTAACATTAATTGAGAAAAGGCTTTTCTAGCAAAGAAAAAAAATCCTATGTGAAACATTAAACAAACTTATCTGATATTTATGGTTTTTTTCTTTAATAATTAATGAAATGTAAATAGTCAAGGGAGTCTAGAGTTTTGCTTTGTAACTAGCTACTATTATAAACGGCAGTCAGATGTTTACAGAATACCCAGAACCCTTTTGTGTGGAAGGAGGTTACAAATCTGCCCCTTTTCCCTGTTCAAAGTCAAAAATAATGGTGCCTGATCCCCAGAGCATTCATTGCAAGAACTGTTTGCATATTCAGTTATTGTTTCTGCTGCATCAGTCATCTGCTGAAGTTCACTCTAATGTGGCCCTGATCAATTCTGCCAGCTGTGCTTAAGTGCTGTTTACTATAATAACATCACACTGCATTCTTATTTGGCAACAACAGCTATGACAGCACCTAAATGCATTGAGAAGCCAAGATTTTATCATGTACACAGATCAAATTGGAATTGTTTATGGAGGCCAGTGTTGTTCTATTTCTGTCCTTTCTAGTGAATACCAATACCACAATAATGGCTTTGCCAAAAGCATTACTACTCTGCCCTTTCTAATAAGTGAAGGTCTTGTTGATCTAAATACTCTATAGGACATGGAAATTATTTCATTATGGCAGTATAACATTTACACTGGGTAAGAGAGAGGGAGAGAACTTGGAAGATGGGCAGATTAACTGGAGACATATAAACTGGCATCACTCAAGGAAGCACATAAATACTTTGTAATTACACCAATATATTTGGTAATATTCAAAGAAATAACTGTCCAGTGTTTAAAAGGTAAAGAAACAAAAAACAAACCAGAGTAATTGAAAAACAACAGAAATGCTTGGTGTGGCACAAAGGTCTCCAAACACATTTGCAACATTTCAAAGTAGTTTCACATATTTTTCCCAATATGCCCAACAGTTCGCTTGGCCATATGTTAAGTAAATCAAATGTCTTCAATATACAGGCACAGTTGAGAAAGCCATAAAGAATGAACCTGATCCTCCTTCTCCTGAAATTGGTTATAAATACTGCAATAGAATCTTGTCCTGGGAGTTATTTTTTACACTGTGATAACACCCCACAGTATGCTAGATGTTTTCCAAACACAGATGAAGACACATTTCCGGACAGTGTACATATAAAAAGACAATAACAGATGAAGCAGGGGAGGGGGGAAGAAAGAATAAGATATCCACAAAAAGGTTGTAATACAGAGAAGCATTGGTCTTATTAGCCTCACTATTTTTATCTTGAGGGACAGAGGCTTTTCCATTATCTTTATGGTTTACAATGCTGAGCTTCCCTCAGTTTATCCACCTCCAAATCAATCCTTCTTTTTTTTTTTTTTCCCTCATCAGCTTCCAGGTGCAGCTAAACTGTGATTTCTTCTCCTCACATCCAGTACACAGTCCTTCCCTTCCCATAAGGACAGCTCAGACCACTGAAATGAAGAGAGAGGTTCTGAGGAGCCACAAATGTGCATTCAGAGGACCAAGGCAAAGGAAACTTCACAGGAGGAACCCTGCGTTTTGACAATCAATACGGAAGTTATTTAGATCTACCAAAGGTCTTTAATAGGCATGGAGATTTTTGAAGACAGTTCTGGGAGATAGTTCCTGAAAACTATAAAGATGGGACTATAAAGTATGAAAAGTTCTGGACATGATCTAGCAATGTGCTCTTGCAGACCAAAAAGCTAGCTGTACCCTGGGCTGCACCAAGAGAAATGCAACCAACAGGTCTGGAGAGGGGATTTTAGTCCTCTACTTCACTCTCCACACTCCACCTGTGTCCAGATCTGGGGCTCTCAGCATAAGAAGGGCGTGAACCTGTTGCAGTGGGTCCATAGGAGGCCCATGAAGAGGACAAAGGAACACCTCTCCTATAAAGAAATCCTGAAAGAGTTGGGGATGTTCAGTCTGGAGAAGAAAAGCTCTGGAGAGACTTCAGAGCAGCCTTCCAGTACTTAAGTGGGCTTTAAGAAAGATGGGGACAGACTTTCCAGCAAGGTCTGTTGTGGTGGCCCCACAATGGCCAATGGTTTAAAAGAAGATTGATTTTTAATTAGATTTTCTAAGAAGAAGTTTTTTTGAGGAGGATTATAAAGCACTGGAACAGGTTGTTCAGAGAGGTGGTTGACGCTCCACCCCTGGAAACATTTCAGGTCAGGCTGGGCAGGGCTCTGAGTGACCTGATCTAGTTGAAGGTGTCCGTCCCTGTTCATTGCAGGGGGACTGGACTGGATAATTTCTAAAGGTCTCTTACAATCCCAACTATTCTTTGATACTATGATTCCATGATATCTAGAAGTATGAAGCCAAGGACAATTAGGACCTTGATGGAAATTTAAAAAAAAAAACACGAGCTTCATATATTGGAGGAGGTAGGGTTATTTTTTTTTTTTTTCTGAAAAGCCTGAAATACATCACAGAGCAGACTTCTTACAGGCACTTTTCTACACTGTGGCAAAAATCCTTCAACTGTGCAGAAGTCCAGAAAACAAAAATATTTCCCTCCCCAACAGCTGCACAGAAAACAATTCAAGAGAACATAAAAAGTCCTATACAATGGGAAGGTAATACTAGAGTTCACAGAAGCTCAACTGGTGATTCACCCAACTCTACAACCATAGAAGCAGCTGAGCTGTTTAATCAACAAAGCCACATATCAAAGTCACATAATCTGAAGGGCTGCCCAGACATCAGCCTCCAGAGTGCACCTTCAGCCCTAAATTTCATCTCCTTTGGGGGATTTAAGGTAAGTTTTTATTTTGCTGTGCAAACCTAAAGAACCATGTTTTTAATGGGGGGAAAAGGGTCAAATAAATTAGTAAGTAATAACACTGTGGTTTGAATTCTGTGCCTTCCGTTAACTTCTGTCAAGTTATTGGACTTCTTAGGAATATTACACAAAACATGGATAAATCTTAATATGCATTCATGTCATACTTCCTAACAGCACAGAAGGCTCCTTCTGAGCAACAGTAGAGCATGCTGTGGTTGTATATTAAAAAGTATTGCACATTTGGCTATTACAGACCCATAATCAAGTCAGTTTTGCACCAATATCAAAACATTCTTATTAAACTATGAAAGCAGCAATACCTGCTTAAAATCCACTTAACACTAACACTAACATATTTTTTAGCTGTAGGAACTGCAACACTGACAAAGGTACTCTAATTTTTCTTTCTTAAAATGGCTGAATATAAAGAATGAATACACTTTGTGCAGTTATGAAGAATTTTGTGACCAATTCAGAAAACATTTCCAATTCACAATGCAGCTGACTGGAATTAGGGGCCTGCAGAGCCACGAGACATCCTTGGCACCTCGCAAGATAAAATCAAACCGTAATTTCTTTGCTTTTTCTTCTATGCTTTCTCTTTGTATCTTTTAAAATCAGCAAATGGCAATTTAATTGCTCTTCTGCTAAACTCCTATATACTAAATTTAAATTGGGTGTGATTACTCACAGTGTATGTATAAACTACAGAAGTCAGACAGTTGCAGAGCAGACCCTTAGTTTGGCTGGGTTAAATAGTTAGATTGTTTCTTATATGTGTAAATAAATCCCCTTTACATCATGGCCTTACAGAAAACATTACATCCTTCTAAATTCATGATCAGGTTGCCAGGCAGACTCCAAAACAAAAATAATTCATTCAAAGTGTTTAATCTACTCAGTGCAGATTGACAGTATCTTTATATATTTTTGAAAGCTCTTTTAACATTAGCTGATACTTTACTGTGCGAAGGAACTAAAAGCTTTCTACATACAAAAGTTCATCGTTTACCTTCTCACAGCTATCAGATAAAAGTATTATAAGGGCAATGACGCCACAGCTTTCAGATCTATTACTCCCAAAGGACTGAACCCAAATGCATAAGCATCCGTAAAGGCAGCAGGTGTGAGCTTTGACTAAAGATCAAATGTTATACAAAAGAAAGACTTCGGAGGAGAGGTAACAAACTCTGTCAATTTCCCTGTGCCTGAAATAGAAGGGTCCTGTACCTCAAAGAAGTGAAATGGTTCTCACTAGATGTAAATAAATAAATAAGCAAGAACACTACTTCAGATGTTTTAGTGAACTTTCTTATGAATGGATTGCAACACACAATGACAGAACTCCCTCAATTCCGCTTTTCAATAACTCCAAGGCACTAGGGATGTGACAGCATGATGAATACCACAACAGACAGCTCCAATATGGTACCATTTTACCAGATCAATATCTCACTGCAATATAAGAAAAAAAGAAGCTGATATTAGTCTACACAGTGTATTACAGATGAGGTACATTTCTTCTTTCTGCACTCATGCTGAACCAAAGTAATAATTCATAGATGCCTTTTAAAGGTTTGCACACTACTAGCACATGCAAAAAAAAAAAAAAAGGCTAATCTTGGCTTCAACATCTGTTTGAACATGCAATAGCTTAAAGCAGCAAGTCCGTAGGATTCTATGTATGTATCTATTAATCTACCTATGTGTACCACAAGCACAATGACAAACATATCTGGAGACAGAGAAGTAACGGGATTTATGTATGCTGTGTGGGTCCTTCAGGAATAGCTTTCTTCAGGAACAGATTACTTTACATATCAATCAAACATTTCTTAGTAAGTCTGTTTGCCCCTTCTCTCCCCTTTTTCTATGAAGACATAGGAACATTTACTGAAGCTACAGTGGGTACCATTTTAAAAGTCTTCATTTGCCAACAGCAATCACACAGGGTTTTTTTTCCCCTGTACTTCAAATAGGAAATGAGTGGGAGCTCTCAGTTACTGCTGTGTGATAAGTCCTTGCAAATTTAACCTTTTTATAGCAACTACTGTAGCTTTCAAAATAGAAAACAAATAGCATGCCTTGGTAAAAATAATGTATCTAAGGCTAGCAGAAAGAAACTCTAAAATAGACATTATCAGATATGTGTTTGCTTTGAATGTTCCCCAGTATTCTCAGAAGAAAACTAATGGGGAAAAAAATTCTCTCATGTGAAAAATAATATTGGACTTTTTTCTACTCTGATAATGCCATAAATGCCTGTCTTGAGTATAACCTAAATAGGTATAGTTGGATAGGTAAAATAATGTAGCTATTTTTACCTCTGGCAATGTGAAAGATAATTCAAATGATCAAATTAATTAGTTCTGTTGTTTGACAGCTGTCTTTATTTCCTATTGATTATTCTCTTTTGCAACACAAACTAGAGAATTCAGACTTTAGACTACTTTAAACTTCTTTAACATTCAAGAGAGCAAATTATGTGACACCTTACATCTTTCTCTCTCTCTCTCTCTTTTCCATTTGACTTACTCTTTGCGCAGGTAACACTGCTTAAAGGTACAGTGTGTGGAAATTGCCATGTAATGTAAAATTAATTTTTAAAATTAATGATGTATATAGTTAATATCATATCATTCCTAATATGCAGTTAAAAGGACTTTGAGAAAATTAACTGCAGTATGACAGGCTGAAACAGTGTATTTTATTACAGCAAGAAAAAACAGGGTCCAACTGGCTTACAGATACATAACTACACACTGCAGACCATCACCAGAGCAGTAATTGAGACAAACAGTACAAAGCGACAGAGTTCCCTACAGGAAAGCATCACAAATGTAACTTCTTGTATGAAATTGGATCAAATCCAGGTGAACTGATAACTCTCCAGAATGAAAGAACAATTTGAGTTTTAGAGCTCACATTTTTCAGCTGTCCCTACAGGACAGGAGGATACAAACTACAACAGAAGTCCTTGCAAGTGAGTTTCGTGGAAAAGGATTCAAAAACTAAGGAAGGAAAGCTACAACAAAATTGCAACAGAATTCAAACACGAAAAAAACCCACCAGAAGAAAATTACTTTCCAAGCTTTATCCTGTCCTTAGTTGATATGACTCCAAGCACAGAAGTTACCTAATAAGAAGCAGCCATGAAAGCAATGATCTGGAGTGGTGGTCCTCCTTCATTAAGTATCTGGATGTAGGAATGAGGGGATGATGGTGAATAAGGTACCCAGATTCTCTAACTCTGTATAGACTTCATGCATGCTTTACTTAAAGAGGGAAGAAGCACCAATTTACCATTCTAAGTGGAAGACTTAAATAAGAATGAAATGTAAGACAAAAGAAATAATCAGTATAAAGTAACAGGATTTGAACTTGCATAAAGAAATAAACTGCACATGAACATAATCAGAACGTATATCAAAGAGTAAATATACTCTCATTGAAAGGCTGATTATTTGATGACATATGAGCAAGCACCTGATCTCATACCAACCTGCATTTGACTGGACTAGCAAGTTTCAAGTCGCTCACTGACTTTTTTCATGCACGCTTTTATTAGTAGCATACAAGAAATCTGGCCCATAAAAGAGCGCAAAAGTTACCTTCAAGTCCATTTACCAGGCTACTTAAAATTTTATCTTCCTAATTTGCAACAGAAAATCTGGACATATTTTAAGGCAGTGACACCTTTGAGGGGAGTGAAGCCCTAATTATACTCTTGCTCCTTCTGTTTTGCAGTACAGCTTTGCCCAGATTTTGGGTGCTGCTCAAACAGCAAATTTCCTGTCCTAAAGGGGAAAGATGGTGGGGCTGACAGAAGATGCAAGACAATCAGTGAAGCTGGTACATTATAAATGCATACACATAGGCACATATACATCCACTGAAGACTGCTAAAAGTTACATTCATACACAGGCATTAGTGAGTTGCAAACTAACTCAGAAAATACTGTACAGTGAGGGAGGGACTCTGTTATGTGTTGCACAGTATTGCATCAAAATTTATTGTCTGTTCAACTTCTAAACTGACAATGAATAGCTATGCCAGAAAGAGGGAGAAACTCCTAAGAATGGCAATTTTTCCATGATGAACACACTTTTTCCATTTAACTACTCTGAGATTGAATTCACACATATTCAGCTCAATGATCGAAGAAACTTGGATTGAAGAAACCAAAGATGGAAGAAAAACCTGGAGCAGTATTATTTATTTATACAGTAGTAAAGTCTTCCACTATAATCTGAGAATTTTGTACTGCATTTAGGAAAACACTTAACTGCTTAAATGTGGATTGCATTAGGTTTATAACTTTATGGACCCTAAGCTACTGTAACAGAACCTTTCTGGTTCCGTTTCCTTTGTTCTGTATACCATACTTCATCTATATACTGCTCAAAATACCATAAAACCCATTTTACAAGAAATTCTAAGAACTTTCCCACAATCTGTATACATTGATTAAGTGTAGCACGTGTGCTGAGTTAACATGGCTACCTTTAACCAAGAAATACTCCATGAGAAAATCCTCTAAAAGGCCAATTATTAAAAAGGCAAAAAAATCTTTGGTTTATCAGAATTCTTCCCTTACACTATAAGCTGTTTAAGTTTTGTATAGCTCTTAGAACAACGAGACCCATGACTATGGCCTTGTGGCACTCTGATGGCAAGTCAGTATTAAATCTGGATCAATATGAATTACACGTCTGTGAAGCCTAAACCATTGACACTCTTACACAATTGTTAAAAAAACATTTTACTTAAATTAACCAATATCTCTGGAATGCAATGCAATCACATAATAAAACAATAGGAAGGACAAGTGTTTCTTAAATCTGGCTTTTTTTTCCCTTAAGTAGCTATAGCTTTAAAAAATCAACAGGTTATCAGCAACATGAACATTGGATGATAAGCATTATAAGATTTAAATCCTAAATGTGCAAAAAGACCTAAGATGTACCAGAACATAGAAAAATGAGAAAAACAGAAGACTCCACCTTCATTAGTAGCAGTAAACCCAATTCTAGACAAGAGCCCAAGATCTGTTAACTATTATGATTGGTACAAAGTATTGCTTTGTCAGAAATCATCTTTCTGTCTTTAGTGATTCCTAAAGAGACAGAGGCACAATATCTGTATGCCATGGACTAATAAAACATCATCTCTGCAGAAGAATACAGAGAATGTTTAAGGAAGTTCATTAACGCAACATCCCATAACTGCACGTGAAGTATATTTTTCATAAAAATATCTCATAATGTGTCCGCATACATCTTAAGTTAAAACATCATTTAGTTCTTTAGTAATGCACAAATCTAGGGAAAGTGAAACCTATCAAAGGGTGTGATTCAGAGAAACCATGCTTAGTCCTACCCTAAGTTTTAAAGCAAGTATTACCTCTGATGATTGCGAGATTGGGTTTAGCCCAAAAGCAAGAAATGTCAGTTCTCAAAAAAAAAAAAAAAAAAAAAAAAAAAAAAAAAAAAAAGTAAATAAATTAAGACTGTCTCATTATTGAGCCTTTTAAAGACCCGAGAAGTGACAATGTCCGCGTTCTGGGGACCGTCCCGGGGACTGCGGCGGGGCCGAGGCGCCCGTGACCCCCCCGCTCTGCCCGGGCTGCTGTCGCAGGGCTTTGTCTCTTTTCCTGTAGTCCTGTTTAAATTCTCACCTTGCTCTGCCCTTGTCATCAAGTCATTCAAGCACAAAGCAGGGAGCACGGGAGTGTTTACTCATTTCCCAAGTCCATTATCTCACACATTAATCACTGGTCTGGAACTTTTGGACAATGCTGAATCTGTTACCTTTTATTTTTTTTTTTCTTTCTGGCTGCTTTACTCTTGGGTCCGATAGTTCACCGGTTCCCAGCTGTACTTATACTGGATGACCTTTCCATCTGATTATTTAGCTACTCTTCCTCCTGATCTTTTTTTTTTTTAAAGACTTCAAAAATAAACAAGTGCATGAAGTCGGCAACAGTGCTTTCCATCTTTAAAGTTACACTTGCTTGAGAAAAATACAAATATGACTGCTCCAAATCCTAAAATCTAACCTAACTCGAAAATCCCACAAAGGAAGCGAAAAGCTACGGGATGCGACTGTGGAAAGGACTGGAGAGTTTATTTTTCTTTGGAGGAACTTGGGTTTCTTTATGAAACTTGAAAGAGCACACACTTAAGGGTTGTTTTTTGGTTTTTTGGTTTTTTTTAATTGTTAATGAAAGAAGCAGCAAAAAGTTATTTCTGAACGCAGGAAGTTTGTTGTAGTAGAAATAAATGCATCTTCTAAAACGGCATAAAGTTTATTTGCAGTAACGATTGGGGGGGGGGGGGGAAGTACGGGGAAAAAAGGAAAAAAAGGTGTAAATCTGGACAGCTGGAGGCTCTTGAACTCCACTCGTTAAAAGATTTGTTTGTGAAACACGCATTTTATTGCCTTGTCTGCACGTTATAATGAGGCACGGACAACTGCAACATTGCACTTAATGATCGCAGTTCCCGTTCCAGCCCGGTCATTGTCCTGCCGCAATTAACGCTTTCCCAGATCACCCAAGGCTACTTCGGGGGGCGGGAGGGGGGCGAAGAAAGGGGGGATAAAAATCTGAAATTCACATAAATGAGCAATGTCAATAGTTTAGAAAGAGTTACTTAGGGAACAAAGGGCCCTTATGAGGCACTAGTGAGAAGAAATGGGGAAAAAATGAGTCCTCACAATGTCGGCCTTTTCTCCCCTCGACTTGTTATCAAGCAGCCCGCGCGAGCCCCTCCGATCTGCATGAAAATGCGGTTCGTTCCATTCACTCATTTGCATTAATTTCTGCCATTATCTCTGCAAATGGCGGCGCGTCTCCCCGGCACAATGCGGCGGCACCGCGCGGCCTATCCGGGCTCCAGGTGCCCGCCGCCCCCCGGCCGGCCCGGCCCGGCTCCCGCCTCCGCCCGCGCCCTCCGCCTCGCCCCGGCCCCGCCGGCCCGGCCGCGCCGCCATTGGATTCGCTGGCGGTGACAGCCCCGTCGCCGGCCCGAGAGGAGGGGGGCTCTTTTGAGCGGGCGTCTATCACGCTGCCATGGGAAAGCGAGAGGCGAATGATTCTCAGTGGCTCCCGATTTCCCGTATTTGTTCAGCATTAGGCCCACTTATCTCCGGGAGAAAAAGCAACATGTAGAGGGAAAGTGACAGGCAGAAACGCGCTCCCTCGCCCCTCCATTCTCCCCGCGCTCTGTATTCAAACAAGGGGGCCCTATTACACTGAAAGCTCCGGATCAGCCTCACTCAATTATCGCCGCTAATCCTTATAGCTCTATAAAGTAAATATTTCATTACAATTTCAAATAAACAGTCACCCAATCTAATGAAGCAAGAACTCAAAGTGGCAATGTCATAGAACTTGTTACCGTCATCAAAGGAAAGGACACAGGCCTGTCTGCTAATAACGCTAAAAAAAGGGTTCCCGGGTAGATTCACAAGAAGGGGTTTTTTTATTATTATTATTCACTTGAACCTCTTCCTCTTTCCAAGTATTCTTCAATCGTCAAAAATACCTTTGTTTTCTTACCAGTTACTGGGTTCAGGTACTCACTGGATCAAGATGAGGGACATTAAATGTCCACGAGCCGCATTAAAACTTAGCATCCCAGGTATCTTTTGAGACCAGCTTCATACTTTGATTGACTTCATGCTCTTTTATTACAACTGTTACTTTTTAAAAGAAGGAAACTCACGAAGTCTCAAAACGCCCCCATTGCTTGTACTTTTCTTTCCCCTAATCTCAAACTCAGTATTTGTACTGGTTATTTATATGGGAAGATGCCCACACCTTTACTATATCCAAGACAGGCAGTGAAAAGTAACAGGATATTTTGTGCAGCAGCTCTTTCAGAACCCCAAACCTCTTTCAGTTCAGACATGACAGAGGTAACAATACACACTTTGCAGGTACGCAGCAGCATTGCTATTCCCTGCTATTTCAGGCAAGCTTGTCATAAAAGCCCTTCTATAAATTTTTATTAACTTGGGTTATCTTTAAAGTAGACAAGCTTTTTTATCCACAATTTTTACAACAGGAAGAACACTAAGTTTATGTCTTGTGTCTCTTTTCAGAAAAAATTTTAAGATGTCTTCTTTCTTCTGCCCTCAATCTCCTGGAGGACTTTCCCACTCCCCTCCTCCTTTCCTTCCCCCCTACCATTCAGCTGAGAAGGGGGATATTCTTTGTCATTCTTTCTCTTTCTGACACAAATGAAATGGGCTTTTCTTCTATCAGCTGTTCACAGAGGAGATATCCAGTGCCTCTTTGAGAAACACTAGAAATACTGAGATCTCAGAACAGAGCTCAGTAGGTCAGCATATAAAATTCAAACCCCCTAGAGTAAATTTTCACTGAGCAGTCTCCTTAGGTCCTGGTCACATTCTCATGTCATCCATATGTCCCAAGACTAACCCAGGGTTTAATGCTAAAAATACCCTTAAAGGAACTAGTGTAGGCTCTGTTCAGTCATCCTGCAAACTCAGCAAAACATTCGGAATTAGGAATCAAACTAGCATCTTTTTTCCTCATACATCATCAGCTGCAATCAACTGATACAAAAAAGAAAAACCAAAACAAAACAAACAAAAAAAAAATAAACCACCAAAAACCCACCAAGCAAGACTCCAGTTATAGTATATTCAGAGACTATGCTTAAGGAGGCAAATTTTAAATCTGTAAGCTTAGTAAATCAGCTGGTTGAGAACTGTAATGACAAAAAAAGCAGTATGATCTCCCAATAATGTTCTAGGACATCTATGTAACCCAGTTATCTATGCAACTATACACATAACCAGTTGCAACTGTGCAATTCTTAGGATAATGAAACAGCATATCCATCTAAAACTCTCAGAACTAAATAGTCACAGAAACACTGACAGAACAGCACAATGAAAATGTATCTTTGGCCATAATGCCAGTAGACACCAGGCTGCATAAATACAGAAGAGAGAGCCACAAGTAAGAAATTACCATATGTATACAGACATCTTTCAAGCACACTTTAGCGCCTGTCATAAGGGGACCTGATAAAATTAACTCGTACAGAGAAGGCTAACATAAAATCCTATACCAATTTATGCACTTAATACAGGATTTGAGTGTTATACTGGAAGGTCTTGAGAATGTTCTTCTGCAAAGGAGTGAAGCTCACCCTCAATTAGCAGCTACCCATTACCCCAAATTACTGCCATTCAGATGTCAATCAGTAAGGATGCACTACAGGAATTAAAGGAAAGAAGTCATTTACCACAAGTATTCCCCCAAAGATTGTCATTGTCTTTATTTCTTCAGCTATTCTGTATACATTTTTATCCCTTCAAAATTAGTTTTCAGTTTTTGATTTCCACATCAATACCTAACTATGATTCACAAATATACGATATTTCAAATGAAAAAGAAATAATCAAGGCCAGTTTACTATTTCACATCTGTAAATCACAAGATTTACAAGAAGAGCCTGATTTTAGTCCAGGCACAGTTCCCTCAACTCTTGGTAATCAATGGTGAAATAAATCTGGACTGCTTTAAAGTGCTAAACATAATTTCCTTATCTCAAGTATGAATATTCAAACATAACGGTATCTATTAGGTCAAGGCTAGGCAAAAGGGCATTTTAACGGTTTCTTTGGGGTTTGATTCCTGACACATTGTTTCAAACAAATGCTGATCTTTCTGATAAAAGTAGAATTTCCACTGGAGAAAAGTATTGCAGTTTGTCAATTGAAAGCAATATTTTCTCCAAAAATATGTGATAATGAGAAAGCCACGAGTTCTGACTTGCTTTTTCCTACTGCTGAATGAAAAGGCTACACTAGGAAAAAAATAATGTATGACTTATAACAAAACTAAAAACTGAAATTTAGCTCCCTCATTTCTAGGTAACTCCTTTAATGAACTTAAGGTACTATCCAAAATTACTCTTTATATTATGCACTTGGATATACATAAAAGACTTTTAAAATCTGTTCAAATTAATAAAACTACATTTAACTTAAAATGAAACAGGAATATATTTACAAAGATACTTATTCTGTCATGAAATGCATTAGATAAAGTTTAGGAGTGCCTGTACAGTTTTAAACTTCCTGAGTGCAGAAAGCATATTCTTTAAATCTTCAAGCATTCTTCCTTTGTAAATCTGAAATGCTATTTTTGTTCAAAAAAGAATAAATAAATTATCATACAGGATATACTGAGAATCTAAAAAGGAGGAAAGATTTTGTAAGCATGACTACAAAACAAATCAGATTTCATTTTACATCTATTTTAGTTTCACAGAGCAATAAATAGGGGGATGGAAGTGTCTCCCCATGTAGAAAAGAAAGCTGATCAAAAAAATAGCTGCAAGAGAGATGGATCAACCCTGTTCCAGCTTGAATTGTGGGGAAAGTGAGGGGTAAAACTCCCAACTGTAACCACAAAGTCCATGTAGCAGGATAGCATATCAACCTCAGCCTAGCCACTTATTTTAAGTTTGGCTACTCTTCTCCAAATGATTGCAATTTTTTAAAAATTTCAATAAATTTTAAAACTTGCACAGAAAAAACAACATAGATTATATTTTCCACTATAATAGCTTCTATTGCCATACTCCATGTATTTATAGCCCTAATAGATGTACATATTTTGACAGATTTAACATAGAAAACTGTCTACCAACAAATGTACAAATGAAGAAATAAAACAGAATTTAAAATATTATGTAAAAAACTAATGAAAAATAGCCATACTTTTAAACAAAATTGCACCCATTTTTGAATTCCTTTCAAAATGTTGGGGAAAATCCAGTTTTGTTTAATTTTCACTTCATGTCTTTTCTTAAACACAAATTTGACTAGTTATTGCATTGCTTTTGAAACTTGGATATGTGAAACCATATATGAGTGTAAGTATCTCAGCAAGGAATGCAAAATCTTGCATTCTATATAGCTAAGGATTTTCTCTGAAATATGAAATCAATACAATTTTTCACATGAATGTACATTTTTATCCACCCTTTATTCTGCTCTTAGCTATAATTATGTGTCTTTAGATAATATTAAGTTTGATTATATCAAAGATATTGTGGTTGATAACTTAGTTTTATGCTTGCAGATGAACAAAATGTGAAGTAAACCATTCTAATGCACAGAAGAAGTGACTTGAAGACATGGGTCTCCATGAAGTCCAATGGAGCAAAAAAGTCCCTAGATCTACAATCAGTTAATTGAAGGATGAGTGCTGAAATAAGGGTGTTCAGGTTTGGATAAGTGATCCTGGAGCTGCACATAACCAACCAATACAATCAAGTAGGTGGAAAAGAGATGACACGATGTCTTAGAAACTGAAATTAAAATTGATTAGTTTTGAAAAACACTTGCAGTAAAATATTGCAGTATGTAAGTAGCATTTTTCATCGCTGCACACACCCATCCACACTGTCTTCAGTACCTCCTTAAAACCTGAACCTCCTCAGCACTGACCTGAGAAGTTCTGAGTGGAACTTCTTCAGAAAGCCCAATGCCCCCAGTTCCATCAAAGCTACCCCTTTCCCCACAAGAGGTACTTAGTACGTTGCAAGCTCACTCTCTTAGGACTAGATCCACTCAAGTTAATTAGTGAACGTGGACCTGACAGCCAAAAGAAAGAAACGTACAGGTGATGGGAATAACCAAGACCAATGAGGCACAGAAAGCCTGCTGGTACTGAGAGGAGACACTTCTTTGCCATCTCTTGGTATATTTATTCAGAAGACTTGTATTACTACAACAGAGCTGAGTTCATGCCAGTAGGTGAGCAAGGTGGTCAAGAAGGGCCTTCAGCTGAGTCCTAATTTTCCCAGGTGTGCTGGACCCAATTATTGAAAGCTAAAACCTCAAGCAGTTCAGCTTGTGCAGGGGAAGCATAGTAGAAACTTAGAGATAACGCTATCTTCTTCAAATTATCTTCTTAAGGACCGTTTTTTGACCAAAATCTCCTAAAGCTGGAGCTCATGGGTACAACAATTTTCTTGATTCTAATTCATAATTACATGCGTGCTTCGTTTGCTTATTAATGCAAACATTTTAGCTGTTTGCATTTATCTTCTGAGAAACAAAACTGAAATTTTAAGGGTGATCTTAATTTTCAAACAAATTTTGTGCAATTATAAGGAAGGAATAACTCAAAATGTCTTTTGATGAATTTGTTTTCTAAAAACGTTTTCCTCTAAAACTTTCCTACCTGTGTTGACCTACAGCATAATTTGTAAGCTCAAAAAATAATTCAATATACAATTAAAGTAAGCATAACATTTGGATAAGGTTAAAGATGGTTAAAAGGATAAGATTTTAAATGCAAAGAGAATAATAATTAATTGCTAAGGTGCTTTTGGGAAAAATCATACACTTGACCCAAGCTGAAGGCTGAAATATTAATCTGTTTCTGTGACAGAGATCAAGCTTCATAGTCGCTTTTTATCCTCCTCATAATAGAAGCAACAGTTGTAAACCATAATGTTATAGTTCAAACAATGCCCCCCCTAAGACTTCAAATTTATTATAGCATTCATCTCCAAGACAAAAGACCTGGTACAGGAAAAAAGCTCTTTTTAGCAAAAAGCATGGTTGTTATTTATGGCTCAGATGCAAAGAATGAGTTTGGGGAATTTATCAGAGATGAAGGTATGAAATGTTTTAGCTTGTTCTTCTCTCTCTAATCCATAAACCATTTTCTCAGCCACCCAAGTGAATTCTAATGGAACAGGAGTGATGAAATAATATTTTCCTAGCCCTTTAACACTTTGCCTACTGTGTGCATTGTGACTTGTTCAGGGAAAACACAGGAGCTTATAGTTACAAATCTTTTAAATCAGAAAGTAAAATGATCTTGTTAATAAATTATGTAAAATGGCCTTGTGGGAAGATTCAACCTACCACCGAGTACTTGTGCCCACTATCAAACCATATTCACTTGCAGCCGTTCTTATAAAGGACTTTTTATTAATCTTTTGTTTGATAGTAATGTGAATTTCCTGTGGATGCCTTGGAGTTATCCAGTCAGCCCATAACTATCTAATTTGCTCTGGGTAGCAGGAAGGAGAACAAAGGTTACTGATGAGTCCCTTAGTTAGCATGAGGCCATGTGACTTACACTCTCTGAGATGTAAGCAATGCCTTGCCTGGTGAGACTTTATGGCAAGCAGTACTGCTATGACAGAAATGTTGAAGATTGCTGCCCTCACCTCCTAGTTGCCATGGGGTATAAACCCTGTTATGCAGATTTATTTCCAGATAAAACTTGTTCCTCCCTCTCAGTTTCCGCTGAGTCTGATGGCTTTGCCAGCTCCTGATCGCCAACAGTGCCATCCTGGATGCTCCTTCCTCACAGGACTTAAGGCAAGAGTATGAGATTAAGGCAAGAGTATGAGATTAAGGCAAGAGTATATGCTTGTCTAAAACGATGGTGCTTCTTTACTGGACATCCCTAAAGCTTCACTACTGTAATAAATTCAATTTGGTCTTCTCCTCTTGAGTATTTAAGTAAGTCTAAATACTTAAGTATTTAAGTAAGTCTTCTGAAGCTGTAGTCTCAGGTGGTTCAATGTTTCAGCTGCAGACCTTGAATCTAAGAAAGACTTAAGAGTTAAGTTTTCCTAGATGAGGTGTAAATAGCAGCTTGGCTTCAGGATTCCCTTAGTATTTGGCAAAAGAGATAAGCAATTTTTCTTAAACATTTACATAGACATAGAAGTTAGGGGTCAGAGTACAAGGTTATGTGTCTTTTCATTTATGGAACAAGACAGGAATAGACCGAGTTCAACAAGACTTTGGAAGCAATGTCGGACATTAGACATTACTTGATTGTCACGCTGGTAAAATTTCAACAGATCTAGCCTGCTGTTCCTTTAAATCTCTTTCCATATTACCCTTCTACAACATGTACAGCAAACGACATATTACTCTTCTGTGACACATCGACTCCTCCATTTAATAATATATGCCTAATTATATTGCCAGGTCTTATCCTGCTGAAGTCAACTGGAGAGTTGCCAATGAATTTCCTGAATATAGAAACATATATATACACACAATGAAAGAAGATAAGGGAAATACATACTTTACAGATAAAGTCTTTCTCCTCTAGCTCATTTTACATCATGTTTCAAAAGAAATGTACATTGACTTCAAAACAATGAAACGAAGCTATTCATAAGAACAAGGAACTGCAGAGTAGCCAGAAGGAAAAAAAATCCTATTTAACAAATAAAGTGAGCAGGAAAGAGATAATACATAATCAATCCCCAAACTCCTTTTTTTCTTTCTTTTTTGTGGTGAGGTATTCATGTACCTTCCATTTACACATATTTTTTGTCTTAGCCAAAAGATAATCAAGTTCTATGACGGTCTTTAGCTTTGCCATGACTCTCATTTATAAAAATATTTCCCCCTTTCTGTGTGAAGGAGTCGACTATAGGAAAATTGCATAATTGTACATCCCCCCTTATCCTTTTTTTTTCCTAAGTGCAATATTATCCATTCTGTTTTAAGTTCACACTCCAAGCTGGGAGAACATGCAAGAGCAAGAAGTCTTGTATTCATTAAAGCATAAATTGTGCACCCACTCCACTGCAGATTTCTTTTTTTCCACAGACTTCTTTTTTTCTACTTCTCATCTAAGAAATGTAATCCAAAGAAAGCCATCACTTTTTCAGTCACCAAAGGCCCATCCTTTCCCTCCAACTTACACTTTCTATTGCCCTCCTGAGAACTGGGCAAGGGGCTGAAGGGGAAGAAAAGGGGGAGAGAGGGAGGAAAGATATTTTCATCTGGGTCAATTACTAATCTGATTCACAGCACAGCCCCACAAACAATGGCAGCACATAAAATTAAGCAAACAGCAAAGGAACAAGACTGGCATGGGCTGGCCACTGCTCTTGGAAGTGTGTGTGGAATTGCTGCCCAGCCCTGCTGGCCTGGACGGATGCACAAATGCTCCCCATGAGACTGGGACCTATTAAGCATGAATCTGCCATGGAGCACAAGGCTTGCTACATACATCTCTGTTGTAAAAGCAAGCTGGACACTCTTCTCACATCTATTCATGCCAGTAACCCACAAAGCAAAATGCTTCCCTGATTTGTTGCAGGCTGCTTTCCTCTTCTGAAGAAGACAAAATGACAGCATAACCCCATCTTCAGCAGAGGAAAAAAAGGCTATAGTAACATAACATTTTTCTCTTAATAAATCATTTTTAATGACTTCCAATAAATCATCTTGTAATCACATTCCTTTACCACTTAAGCCAGTCAAAGTATACTTCTTACGGTTAAAATATTAATATATTCACATTTCATGTAAAATTGTAAAAGCTCATAAAGAGAGAAACTAACTGGAGAGAAATCAGCTTAATTCATTTGAGAAAGCAAAGATTACACTGTTAAGTTTTTAAAGTTTTTCTAACAGTTAGTAGTCTGTAAGTGCCATTTATATTTTAGACACCATTTCTGATCAGAATTTCATTATTCCATGTGCACATATACATGCTCCCTGGACACATTCATTTTCACATACACACATAAATGAAATATACATAAACCATACTCTTTTGTCAGTTTAGTAACATTCCAAGCACTTCTGAAGAAGCAGATTATGCAAAAAGACCTGGTGAAATGAGGCATTTAACACTGTAACTTCCCATCACATGTTTTGCATTCCCGATGTCCTGCAGGAATTCTGAAGGTTTTGATGTTTTCTTTTTCTCTAGTTTCATCCTAGTGATTTCTGAACTACAATTTACATCTGCATAACACTGCTTTGCCCTGACACAGAAATGAAAGTTAATTAGTTTCTATGACAACCTGATGCATGAAAGGACCACAGGTTCTTTCACATTTGTAAATACATTCCAACTTAGTATTCAGGGTGCAGTGTGTATGAGCCTTAAGTACAAATAGCATGAGTTTGTTTTTAGTAAGGCAGAAAAAAGGACTTAAGTCAGATGACGTGATTCATTGGAGCATACATTTGTCAATGAACAGATGAGTCCAGATTTATTTCCCTCATCTTTAAAGAAGTCTTCAAACTTCCACTAGAAAAGAGTATTTAGATGTGAACTGGCATTCCTCTAAAAGATTTGACAGAAACTAAGTCTAAACCAGATGCAGTTGTTTTAGTTTTGCAGGACAGCATTAAGCATTTTTATTGTAAAAATATATACCTTTGAAAGTGTTTCAAGGTATGCTGTATTATGCACATTCAAAAACCAATGTAAAAAATGAGCTTAGCATAAGTCTTTGAGCTAATGCTGTGCTTTGACTCCCACAATCACCTATGCTACTTTTTTCATAACAGCTCCCTGAAACAAAACCCCCAAAGAATATGTATTTCAAAACTTTTCTTCCTTTTTAAAAATGCCATCATGAAATTTAAACTGCAGAGGTTTCATGCTTTTACTCACCCATTCCCAGCAACAGAGAATTGTTTGTTATCATACTGAATACCCAAGAGAGACCCTTGAGTACCAGAACCTTCCCCTGACTGTAGCCAGGCCTCCTGCTCACCAAGCAGAGGCTGCGGGACAAGGACTAACACTTCTCACAGGTTTACTTCTAGCAAGGAGACAACATTGGAAAGGTGATTTAAGTACTATAGCTATTCTTTCCCTAACAAAACCAGGACCATATCCTTTCCCAGGCACAAACACGGGTCACATAAGTGGAGTCTGTTGGGCAGAGGAAAATCATGTCCTGAAGATATTCAAGAAAAGAAAGTCTTAACACATCAGCGTTGGACAATCTGCCCCATATCACCCTTAACATCACAAAGCAGTTGTATTATGTTTTGTTGCAATCATTACAAATATCTTCTAAATAGTATGGGTAGCATGTCCCTGAAATCACATACATAAATACTATGACTAAATAAGGTTTTTAATTATATGACCAAAGAAGCAAAGGAGAAAAAGAAGGAAGCCTACAAAGAGTAGATCATTACTACTATATTGTGATTTCTTTCAAAATGAGAAAACCAATGTCATAGAGCAAGCTAGAGCTGAAATACCAATGCAGATATTCCTCCCTCCCAGCCCCCAGACGCAGAAGAATCACAGCGAACGATTCCCCAGTAAGATGCTGGTGCAAATAACCAGGATTATTCCACCTACTGACAGGCTCAAGTACTGACCCTGCATGCTGCCTGTTTGGGTGCACTACTGAATTTGTAAAGACTTCAAGATTCCTTCTTGCACAACTGAAATCCAGCTAACAATGTTCTCTGAAGAAACTGTCTTCCACCCTAACTCCAAAGCTTGTAAAACACATGGCTCCCAGATTCCAATCAGAAACCCAGAAATCTATAAACAATGTGTAACTTACAGATGCCTTTCAGTGCATCAGAACGTGTTTTAGTACTGTTCTAAAATCCTAAATCACTCTGTATTATTTATCTCCAAACTTTCCCATATTTTAAATGCCATGGTGTCAGACTAAGTAATAAAAAGATTAAAAGTTAATAACTGAACTCAATCAGTAACATCTGAACAATGTATTTAATGCTGAAAATACTGATGGGATATTTGTATTTTCAAACTAAGGAATAATTATTTTTTTCTTCATTTTTTGCCAATAAGCCAGAATTTAGACTTAGGACAGGAGTCACTATGAAAATGTGACTATGCAATCTCCAGTACATATAGATGCAGCTCTAAGCTAATCATAAAAAATAGTATTTCAGATGATCACAGATTTTTCAGCTTCATCTGCTCTTTTAGAGATTTTTCTTAACTATAAATTGAGCGCTGGAATTTCATTTGCTTTTCACACTAAATTGCCTCCAAGATTTTATATTCATTAAAAAAAATGCCACAAGTTGTATTTTTGGATTGTGGAACTTTATCCTCATAAAATAGCATATTACAGTTAAATCCTCATGTAAAGTATAAAGAAAAATCCTCAGGTAAAGTATAAAGAAAAATATGAGTTATCCTAGCAGATCAAGTACTTTTCCCAACACCAGGAAATATGTGGCTCCTTTCACCTTAAAAAGTTAATATGGAAAATCTTCACCTCTCAAAAATAACAAAACCCACTTAAATGCTAGCAAGTCATGCCTGACATTTGTATAAAAACAAAAATAATCTGCTGTCAGCAAAATGTCCAAGTGCCTCTGTCACTCCTCTCAAACATGAACCTTTCCTTGACTACAAGGGTTTTGCTGTTACACTACGCTCATTAGAATGGAATTTGTGTTAACTTCCATGTACCACGACTTACTAATAGGATTGCTAGCAATTATTATACTGAAATGAAATCAGCACAAACTATTAGATCTGTTTAAACAAGTTAAAAATAAACCTTGATTAAATGTTCTTTTTAAAGAAACTGCTCATTAGGGCTGCAGGGCCTTCCGATAAATTGGTGTTTCATTAACATCAAAGCATGAATCAAGTTTAAACTCACTTACCAAACAAGTTATACTTAAAAAACAGCTTTAAAAAATAACCTGGATTACAACCATCACGTAAGATAGTAACTAAATGGCTCCTTATTTACAGAGGTTGGGAGATTTCAAAAGGGAAAATACTTTCCATGAGGCAGGAGGGAAAGGATATAGAGCAGAACTGTTGGTATCCACAGGCACCAGATGTATTCCTTGAGCTGGGATGCACACTGCAGTTTGCTAGTATGGAGCCAGAAAGGCACTAGGGGTACTGAACTTGCAAAAGAGTACAAAAGCACACTGTTTACCTCCAGTATGCTTAGCTATAAAGAGGAAAAAACAATTAAAAATCTAAAAGAACGTGGAACTGAAACTTGAATAAGGCTTAAGCAAGCCATGCGTATTTGCTTGAATATTATCTGTTTTCTTTTTCTAAAGCTATTGTCTGTCCTGTAGGCTGAGAATACAGATGCTCTGTGAAATAAGTCTAATGAAAGGATGGAGGTTAAAAGTGACAAAAGCTTCCAGAGCTGCCTGAGAGGAAAATTTTATTTTCCCAAGCATGCTGCAATGTTGCAGTTTATCCTAAGAACTCAGACTTGACAATTTTATCACATGTATTTTAAAAATAGTCTAATTAACTATTCTTCTGTCATCCCTCTTCAAAGTGAAGAAAGACTTTACAGGCCATTTGAAAAGGCAATGGTAAACTGTGCAGCTTCTCAATATAAGAATGACTTTATAACACTGTCTTGCAATCGTAAGAATTATTAAAATAAATTAATTAAGAGTAACTCAGTATAAACAAAAGTACTCTGTACATTATACCTAACAGTACATATGTTTTGAAAGGCATTTTTAAAATGGCTTTTTGATATTACTATCATAACAGATCATACAGTAATTTTAACTTAGTCTGTCCTTTCCTGCTTCTATCTTCTAAAATCTACTCCTATTTTTCCTGCCCCAGTATGGCAAAAATGTTCTGGTTTAAAAAGGAACAAACCTCTCAGTTTAAGTAATTAATATTCCTTAATTAAATTCACCAACCCATAGACAATGAATTCTTTATAAAACTGTGAGCTTGCCTAAAGCAACAAAGTCACACTTTTGTTAAAGCATTTTTAGTGTGTATTTTGCACAATTTTTTAAAGTTTAACCTCTGTGGATCAATGTGCTTCCTTAAAAGACTTTAATAAATTAAAGTGCAGAGAGCTTTTTTTCACCAGGCAGAAAAAGCTGATGAGACAGGTTTAGTTTAATCTCAGGCAATAGAAGTCATTAACCATTCTCTCAGGGATTAAAATATAGCTTGCCCTTTTCTTCTCTCACTTATCATTAGCATCACTTTAATCTCCCAGCGTTTCACACTGCTATTTTAATCATTACTTACTGCCTTTTGACAAGTGCAGAACATGCTTTTTCTCATTGAGGCAATATCCTGGTTTTAGCTGACAAATGTAGGACATAATGTAAAAATATCAAAGTGACATCTCTTAAACACACCTTCATCATAAAAATCTCTAAAGTTACAATATTCCTTTGTCTAATGTTTCTATTGAAATTATCATTTAAAAGGTTTCTCTCTTCCACAGACACAAAAGTTTGTTCTAAATAACACAACAAATAATTTCAGTCAATGGATACAGAGAGTACAAACATTTTTAAAAATATATACCTTAACATTTTTGTATATCCCAGCTATATAATCATAAAGTTACAGGTATTTCTTGTGGAGAGGAATAGTCTTCAAGCATCACCAGACAGAACTCAAACACATCATGCAAAATGCTGACCTGCATTATTTGATATTTTATTGTGCACTACCCTTGAAAAAAATAAACCAAGTATCTCTCTGTCACTTAAGTGTTTGTGACTTACTTTCAAGATGAACTTCAGCGAGGGGAGGTGGTGAACCTAGTGTCAGATATAATATTGTTTGAAGGAAAAGCATTTTAAAAAGCTTTTTTTTTAAATGGAATATTTTACTTGAACCTCCTCAGAAACATTTTAAATGCTATAATCCTTCCAGTCTGAGAAAATCCTATGAAGTTTATTCACAGTTCTACAACTTTCAGTCAAATTTAACACTAAATATATTATCCAGGGTACAAAGTGTGGTCAAACGATCTGTATTACAAACAAAATCCCACAGGATTCATACAGTTATTAAAGTTTCCTGTCATCCTTAGCTTTAAGCAAATGAATATTTAAAAGATTTAAAACACTTTCTTTGAAACGCTATTTTGGTTCAAAAAGAAAAACTAACAAAAATAAATTGGTAATGACAGAACTTAAGAAATTATTTTAGTTAATACTAACACAGTTCCTAATGTTTGGCCCTAAGGTCTTTAATCTAGTCCATCTGTAATGACCTCATAGTACTTTCAACCATTATTTAACTGTTAGAAGAAAAAAACTATGTTGCACTATATGTTTCAACAATAAAATCCCTTCTTAAGCTTCACAAAGAAGAACAATTCATTATTTGATCTCTTTCCAGGTTCAAAGTCTGTCTTATTGCAATACTTCAAAGAAATATGTAATCAAAGACAAACAGCTGTGAAAACAATCTTTTATTACTTTATTATCATCTAGCATATATCTTTAGGGTAAACCAATGAAAATGCTATACAAATAAAACAAATATTTCTTTCAAATGTCTCCTTAGCTATAAATAGACATATAGTTATAATCATTTCAAGGTAGGGCCCAGTCCTAGAAGGTGCAAGTACAACTCCCACCCTGGTATTTCACAAGAACATGCCTTTCACTAATTAGATCTCGACTCTGCAAAAAGCCAAGCATGCAAGCAATTTCATATTTATGAACTGATTTATATCTTTCAGTTGCAATGTTAATAGGAGTAGTTTTAGCCTGTGAATTGTATTTATAGCTGTGCGGCCATACTTTAATTTCCCATACCATATATTACATTTCACAGAACAATATTCAGGTTGTCAAATCAAGCATTTTGAAACTGAGAAATCTGAGAAGATGGCTTTTGTTTTAATCTGAATTTTGCCTCCTTTTATTTTTTACATTATGTAATAATTACTTAGCTATATAAACCACATAGTATTTTTTCTGAAGCTGTTATGTTTCTGCCCATGCTCTGGATAGGCTGTATTAGGGAAAAGGGCAGTTATTGAGTAATTCATATGCATCAACCAGCTATTGGACTACATTGTTCACAATTTAGCAGACTAGATATATAGAAATTATTGGCTTCTTGTGTTCCTTTTTTAGGACATTCATGAAAAACCTCATAGGTTTCAACTGAAGCATTATTTCCCAAATATCTACCTATATGTAATTTTTACATATAGCAAAATCAGTGGTAATCTAGCACAGGGAGAATCAGGGAGAAAGATGACACCAGGATACAGGAACTTTCACCTTCTCCACGTGCACATTCCCCTGCTATGCTAACAAACATGCTGAGCAGCCACTACTTCCATTGATTTCAGTGGCTGTAAGGAGAGTAACAACTACTGCTAGTAAGAGCCCACATATCTCAAGCTGAGCACCCTGAAAATGAATTATATGCAGTTAGTGGCCATCTGCCAAATGCTTTAATTGAGTTGCTCAGCATCACACAGACAGCCTGTGACAGAAACAGGGACAAAACTGGGTTTGCCAGAGTGTCTTTCTCTTGAATCAATCACAAAAAGCATCCTCTCTCTTTTTGCAGCCCCTGATTTGTTCCAGTTCCTGCAGAAAATAAGCCAAAGTTCCCATAAACAACCGTCCTGTGCACCAAAATAAACACGGATACTAAATAAAAAATAGCATATGATACACTAAATAAAAACTGTAGTCTAATAATAACAACTTAGTGCAAATGCTCCATGGGCAATTGAAGTTGGGCGTACAGGAATTTTCAAGACTTGGTTTTGTAATCTTGAATATATGTATGTGTATACATGTATATATATATGTATATATATATATATATATATATATATATATATACACATATATATACTATACACACTCCAATCTTGTATCACAGTACATCAGATTTAATTGATCATCTAGCCTTCATCATTGCATAAAATATTCAATTACTGAACATTATCTTCAAATCAGCAGCAGAAGGTTGTAGGAGCTGAAATGAGTTATTGGGGTCACAAGACTGGCTCTAGCTGATCCAGGGTATGAAGTCCTGTTCATCCTGTCCTCCTCTATTTCCTTCCTCTGGAGATTCCCCTCAAAGCTGGCAGAATTGGACCTCTGAATCCAGGTACTTACTTTGATTTGCTATGAGGATACTTTGATACTTTCCGTCATTTTCCTGACCATCTACCAGCCCTGTGAAATTAATTATTTTGTCTGGCAGGCAGAATTTTATTGAGGAACACAAACAAGAAGAAAGTGTGTTTCAAAAGCATTTGTCTAAGCTAACCCAGATCAACAAGAAAAAAGTACTGCTTTGATTTCACATCTTCCTTTGCACAGAACTTTCAGTTCCTGCCACAATGCTCAAAATGCAGAAAGTTCTTTCAGACAAGATTTTCTTAAGAAGAGAGAATTAAGCAGTCTGTTATACATCAAATGCAGTGATAAAAATCACGATGATCTGACTGCAAACTAAACCACCTTGTTTTCAAACAAGTTTGTGCTTAGGATCAGCACAGTAAACACTGAGTTTTCCACAAAGAGCTTAGCTGTGTTGCCAGGAACAAAATGTCAAATGCTGCTTAGCTCTAAGCAGCCCCAAACAATGAATTTTTTTGAAAGCATTTCCCTGAAAAATTATATTCAACTTTCAAGACTAAAGAGAAGAAAATGGAAGCTATGTTCTGATCTGCCAAGCCAAATATATGAGTATCTCTCAGGATCCTGATTCCTCTCATGTTGAAACCAGTACCATCAGAGGTACCTCTGAATCTAAAGCAATGTTATGACAAAAAATACATCTTGAAATACATACAGCCAATATCTTCTTAATCACATAATGTGATGTGTCTATAATGAATTAACAGTTGGAGCAGAAATTTTTCTTTAGCCTCCTAAGGTTATCTGACAGTCCATTCTGGAATTAACTGGTAAGGTGGATGTTTATCAAGTAAGGTGGACATCCTGTCAAATTTTCTTGTGTTCTACAGCTAGAGACTAACAGTTTTACTTCACGCACATTTACAGGTGTGCACATTTTCACATATGAAACAAAGTTAAATCTGTAATGCTTTTGGTAACACAACTTAGAGGTCAGAAAATAAGGAGAAAATTCTTCTTTCATTCACATAATTTGAACTGTAGGTTTAGTTCTGAATTCTTTTATGTGGGGGTAATTTTCTGGGGACCAATTGTAAACTTTAGGTGGTCTAAGAGATATAAAAATAATTCTGCTGCATCAGTTCATATTAAACAGGTCACACAAACATATCATAAATGGCCTGGAAAGCAAATCATGTATTTTGCCAAAGGATGGACTAAACTAATTACTCGAGGTCCTTTAAGCTATGGATTTAATGATTCAGTGCTTAAAATATGATACGATAATTCAGCTAAAAAGGCTGTTCACATACCTATGACAAACGTTCTCCCCTCAAATACTTCTAATCCATTTACACAAAACCTGACTAGATGTTCTATCCACTCATAATCCCTGGGAAAAAATATCCTGCTGGACATAGACAATCAACTCCTATTCCATATTGCTATGTGAATGTGCCATCTTTCCTTAGATAGATGCAAAGTACCAAACCAAGCAGAAAAAGGAAAGGGTTGCAAAAATTTCTTTTAGAGAAAGAGAAAGATGTTGTTTTACACAGTTCAACCAACTAATCAAATCTTTGAGAGATCTGCCACTGAATTCAATTAGAACAGAACAGTGCCTTTGGTTACAAGAGTTTCTGTATATATAAATTTTATAAGCGGGTAGACTGACTCAGCAGAAACAAACAGATGATATCAGCAAAGGTAGTCTTCAAAGGTTAATGCTTAAAACAAGAATCAAAATAAGGTAGCACAAGAAAAAAAAGAGCAACAGACATTTGCCCTCAGTCTCAGTTCCACCCACCTTTATGAGGAGCGGTGTCAAGTCACGTCTTTTTTCTCTTCCTACCAAATTATAGCCCTTCCAACAAGTAATTATGTAAAGGGAGGGCGAAACTGAGATTGGGTTAGTCACTTGCTTATGAGTAAACAGGCAATAGTTACTGACTTAAGACATTACTATTATTTTAATTATTATTATAAGCACACTCGTATCAGCTATCTGAGTCACCCAACTGTTTAGGGATTTTCTTGTAAAACTGCAACAGACAATTTTTCTGTTTCCTTAGTGTTGTGTGGTTTATAAAGCCATGGATGAGTCTTCCAGATCTACAATGCTCAAAATACATGTTCAGCATTCCGGCAGATGTTAATTTTAAAGCTATATTTAAGTGCTGAGCTGCACATGAAAGCTACCTTGTCTTCAATTTTAGGTGCTTCTTAAAATACTATCTCTTTCTATATGAATGCTTCAGTTAATCTGGGGCATAGTTGCTTTCGCTCACAGTAAGGAGCCTGAAGATTCACGTACATTTAACAAAAGAATAAAGAAACACAGAAGCTGTAAAATGTCTCAGCAGGTTATGGGAGTTCCCATTGGTATATAGGCAGTCTCCTATGCAGCATTGTCCACACCAACACTGCAAACCTGTGGCTGACCGCACTTTTAACCCCAGTACTGCTACTGCAATCAATAATTTCTAATCTACAATACTATAATAAAATAAAACTTGATGCACATCTAAATGGAATAGGGGAAAACCAACTGAATCCAAATCAAACACAGGTAGTATGTCCTTCAAGGATAGATTTGCTGAGAACACCTTTCTGTGTGGAAACAAAATAAAAGCTATTTCAAGTATAGGTGATCTTTATGTCTTGTTCAGGGAATGGGCTCTGAACAAAGAAAAAGGTGAAATCCACCAGCACAGTAGAAAGGGAAGACATTTCTAGACTATGATCAGGTGTAATTTCCATCTGATGAGTAAAAGAGCATCTAAGCTGTAGTGTTTGTTAATGTAACAGAAAAATTGTACCCTTCATATTAACTTTCTTAAAAAAACCTTAAAATAAAAAGGTTCATGCAAATGCACATGACTCACCTGAGAAACAGGATTCCTTTGATGTCACATGTTTCTTCACACCTATGTAAGGTACATTTCTGGGACCTTAGAAACCTTTACAGTGTCTATGAAGGACATTCACACTTACAAAAACCTGATCTTATTATTTATGTTACTAATTCAAAATGAGTTAACCAGGAAAGAGAAAGAACATAAAGGTGTTTGTCTTCCAAGAGAACAGATGTAAAAGAACCTTTTTTATTTCAATATCATTAAGAAATACTTCATACCACATAAAAGTTTCTTTCAGTCAGACTGAACTTAAGATGCTGAGAAGACAAAACTGTATGAATAGCTTACAACAGTTTTAAAGCCTCAATGAAATTGTTCAGTCTTCAAAATCTGTTTTTTACATTCACTGAGGTTTGGGATAAATGCCTGGAATATTGGTAATGGATACAAGTAGGATGTGGTGGGGGAAGGAGATTATTGAAGAACTATACGAACTACACAAGACCAGAGAACTGAAAGGAGAAGGACCTAACAATTCTTCTACAGTGAGTCTATTTAGCAATAGCTGGAATTACTATTCAAAAAAATTCCTTAATGTAACAGAAAGTTAAGTGACTGGTCTTTCTAGAAACATACCACACCATGAAGAATACACTATTTCAGACCTATTCCAATGTATTTTCAGTAAATGGACCAGACAACTGTCTTAAGCATCCTCTGAATGCTCCATGAAAAAACATGAGTCATCACAATGTGTGTTAATATTTGCATTGAGACCTTTCTAACAACAGATATCTACAGGAAGAAAAACAGGTTTATCTACACGCTAAGTGTAGATAGTGCAGCGTAATTATTCTGTCCCTTCCCAAACCACTTCTGAAACTGGATTCTTCTGGGATTCCTCTAGGCCTTCTGTAGTGAGACACCTTTAAAATGCCCCTCTGCACATCAAAATACTTCTGCCAAATCACAGGAAAATCTTACTTTCTTCTAGAAAAAAATAAATAAACAGATCCAACAAATTCTGTGAGACAACCACAGAAGTGAACTCCAGAGCTTGCTTGACCCTTTTTACCCATCCCTCAGAATCCTTTCAATAGCCTCAAGCACACACCCAAGAGCTGTTTATCAAAAGCATCCTGGGTGATCTCTACTGTCAAGATGTACAGTAAGTGAGATAATTCTTTAAGATCAGTTGTGTTTAAGAATTAAAACATCTTGGAAAAACAAACAGATAAACCCATCAACTCATCAAAGAAAACTACAGAGTGAAGTGTGTCAGCTGCACAACATCAGAAATGTCATTAGCAAGCAGAGATATTTTGAGCTACCCAAAATCCAAATTTGCTGTGCAAAATTTGAATAAGGTTTTGCCCAAAGGTCTTGATGATTTGTTGTTAAGTGCAGAATAACCATGATTAAAAACGTAAGTACCTATTTTAATCATTCCATAATTTAAGTTCTGCAGACTCCAATCCCAAGAGGAGGAGGACATGGATGTGCAAGGCAAAAGCTACTTCCATATAAAATGGTTTTACAGCTGAACACTAATGGAAAAAAAATAACCTCCTAGCTATGACATCATTGTTTCACCATTAGCAACCACAGATCAATGAAGAACATGACAAAATTTCAGGGGGGAAAAATAAGATAAGGCTTTTCCCCCCTGCCATGGGAAGAGGTTTTTTCCATCCAAAATATGGAGGTTTTAAGTGGGACATGAATTCACAGATCAAAGTGCAAAAATCACCAAGCTGTCATAGACACATGCAGGCGTAAGACTAAAAATACACAAGCTTGCTTGAATATTATCATGATTCCATCCATGCATGTTCACACAAGTACACAGCCCTTAATTCTTCACATTATTTCCAGCTATTCTAGAGAGCCCTGTCCAGCACTCAGTGCAGCACAGCACATGCTGTGTGAGGAAACATTCAGTGCAAATCAAGGCTAACTGCAATTTAAAATCTGTTGCAAGGCTTCTCCTTACTTTATCGGAAGTTCTGTCACAACCATGCAAGGATATTAAATATTTATTTGCAACATCTGAAATCTCAAAGATTTTCCCAGTATAAATGAAATAGAATTTAAAAGCGAATTGGGGACTTTTGCTTTGTTTTAACTCCAGTTAAAGGTTATAAAATATGCATTAGAATGGGCTGGCACAGATTAAGAGAACACAAAGCATTTATAATTTTATGTTTACCACTTTTCCCAAGAAGTCTAATTTATTTGCCCTAGTGAATTATACTTTCCATAATATTTAACATTCTAAATATGATGTGATTTCTATAAAGTAGGTCATACAAAACTTGTAGAGAGTCTCAGAGGGTGGGGAGGAAGGTTAAGCAAGTCTATTGTTTGTTCTGTTTACCACACATGGTAAACTGACAATACTTAAACACTTTTTTTTTTCTACTTTTTTTTAAACTTTTTTTTTAATCTGAGTCTTTTCTTCTTGGACCAAGGAATTTTCTCTGTCACAGAGTAATAGAGCTTGAAAACTCCAGCATCAGCAGGGAAGGCAGGCACTCCTTAGCCAGCCACTGTGTGAGAGAGAAAATGCAATTAAGGCTCCCACCAGGGACAGAGAACTAAACAAAACCTGCGTCTTCACACAAGAGCCTTTTTCTTCAATGTGAAGTACAAGGCCTCAAATCTTGTTGGTGAGATGCTAGCATTTAGGACAACACACTTTCACATTTTCTCACAGCGGATCAAAGTAAATAATGCAAGGGCAGCAAACAAAAGGGAAAACTCCAGCGCGCTTACATTAAAAAGAGATTACAGGGGGCTTACAAGTGATTGAAGGAATAGATGACATTTTCAGAAACATATAACTAAGATCTTTAAGTACAGCTAGCACAGCGATCTGAGTAACTCGCTGACATTCTAGCAGGAGAGACAGGCAAGCAAGTTATGTGTTCAAATACACAATGCAAAAAATATGATAATTGCTATCTCACATATTTCATGTGAATTCAACTATTCCTGATCTCACTGAAGTCAGGGGAAGTTTAACTACTGATCTCAAGAAAAAAGAAGTGTTCTGGCCTAGTTTCAGTCCACACCTTTAATTTATCTTCATCCCCATCCTCATTTAAATAAATGTTAATGGCATGACTAATTAGGATTGTTCCAAGATGTGCATGGAAAAACATATACCTTTCAGTGTATCCACCCCCTGCACAGGACAGCATAAACCTCTGTTAGTTCCAACTTCCGTTTCCTTTGAGAAAACCAATCATTAATAAAAGTAGTAGCCATTCTTTATATCAAGTCATCAATGTTCACAAATCTTTATCTCAAGATGAACACATTTCACCCATGCTCAGATCTTTGAAGCTTCCCTATCTGTCTTGACAGAGAAAGCAATGACAAATGCAGAGCATTGCTTGATGGTTTTTAAGAGGTTCCTTGTGACAAATGTCATCAACATCTTATTCACTTTGCTGGGACACAGCTGTATTAAACCATGACTGGATGTGACCTGGAAAGAGAAAGCTTGCATGTTGAGAAAAGAAAGAAAGACAAAGCTTCAGTGAAAGTACTGAAGTGAATCAAATGCACTTCAAGTAAGGTTAAAGAAAAAGCACTTTAAAAAAATAAAAGGTTTTGCTCTGGTGAGAAATGCTGAAGATGTCTGTTGCCCACAGCACACACATAGAAATTCTTTGCTTAGTTCTGACTCCATTAAAAACCTGAAGCTGTGGATGAACACACTTAACTGAGTGTTGTATGCCTAACGTAATGTAGTTGTGTGCATAACATATGCCTATTTTCAGAAACTCATTTTTTGCCCCGTTATTTGCCTACACTGCCTTACAGCTCCATGGATTGGCACCTCCAGATGATGATTTAACTCCATCCAAGGAGCTTCCACTAGATGCCTTGGGCAGAATCCAAGAGAATCCCAAGCATTTGGTCCAAGTCAGTCATCTAAGCTCCCCCTGCGGTCAACAAAGGGAGAGGAGGAGAGGGAGCAGACAGAGACAAGCACCCCCAGAGAGCAATGCATCACAACGATCTTACAACACCCCCTGAAAGTGTCTCTCTCCATTAGAGATAAAGTCCATGACCTCAGAGAATCCACATGACTAGTTCAGACCAGCTGACTAATTTCTAGATGCCTAAAGTTAGTGAGATGAATCCCATTCTGGCTGATAACAAGCAGAGTAAGTCTCTCAAGAACTGTACTGTTGCGAGCTCTATCCACATCTGCCTATTCAGCAGAAACTGAAAGATAACACTGTTTGGGACAGTAAAATCAGGTTCCATCTAGATATTTTCCAATGTCACTGAAAAATAATCCATTAAATCAAATTATTCTTTCCTCTTCCTAGTCTCATCCTCAAAATGCCCCATTTTTTCAGTTAAGAGTCCTGGTACAATAAAACATGCCAAATTCCAATCCTTCTTGTTTCCTACCGGCCTCCTCTTTTTCTACTATTTGTAATAATTTGACTTTTCATCAAGTAAAAAGTATATTGTGCTGAAAAAACAACTGGTAATACCAAAAGAGGAGGGCAAAAATGTCAAACAATATTGTGCTTTATATACCATATCTCTCTTGTTATCCAAGTAAAAATAATAATGCTATCTTATAAGGTTGAAAAAACAAATACTGCAGTTGTTACTTCGGAAAAAATATTTAAGTAAATGGATGTCTTATCTACAGAAAGACTTGCAAGATCTGTAGGGCTTCCTGTGAAAGCCTTTTAAGACAGACAATACTTCAGGCCTGACCTTTCAATATATAGTTAATCTGCTTTCTATTTACACGAGCATACACTCAACTGAAACAAAGCAGTTATGACCTAAACCATGGCAAATCAGCTAACACCATGAAAGAAAACTGAATTGCATAAAAATCAAATTAAACCTGTCTTCTATCCGTACATACAGACTGCGTATCTTCTGCAACTTTCTCCCAGAGAAACAGCAGCAACATGTCCTGAGTGAAGATGTTGTGTCCAGTAACCATTGCAAAAGAAAATGCATGCTTATTCTTAGCATTCAGTAGTGTCCCCAGCATCTCCTCTGATGAGCTGATGCTGCTGCTGAGCACTATTTCAAAAAACACTCAAATATTGATTTTAAACATTTCATTTCAGTTGGGTAAAAGCCTACTAAGTAAAGTTAATTTTCAAGGAATTAGCTAGTGCTGGAAAACGCGAGTAAATCACACTAATTTTCATTTAATGGCACTAATGAAACAAGATAAATATTGCATACGACTTATTACAATTTTGTTTTGAAAATCAAACAGTTCAGAAAATAATCAGTAGGCATTCAATCAAGGAGTATTTTATCATGTGTAAATACAGCGAATTAAATTAAACTCCTACCACTTTATACATTCATTGACTTTTATGTCCTTTGTATATTTTTATTCTGTTTCAAGAAGTCTGGATCTAATTTAGAAAGAAACTGAAAAACAAACTATGAAAACTAGCAAATATAAAAAGCCTATTACTCAATCATGGAAGATACTGTCAGGCTTCATTATTTAGATGAGTGTTATAAGTTATTCTATTGTGTGTTCTGTTTAAAATTAGAAATACACAAATTAAAATTCTCATTGAGATTAATTTCAGGAACTGAAACAGAATTTAAAATGTAGACTTACAGTGATGTCTGGAACTCCTGCATGTGGTGATACTTGATACATACATTTGTATCACAAAGCAGTTGAGATTTAGGATACGTTGCAAATGAGAGGAATAAAACAAATTAATGATGATAAGATTTGAATTAATTTTCGGTAGCTAAGAGAATGCATTGTAATACAGCAAAGTTTTCTGTTCTTTATAGAAACAGACATTAGAATATATTATTAAATGACACTTTAACCCATTATTTGAGTTCTGCTTGACATACACTCATGCATGTATGTGTGAGTGATCACTTATGCAATAAGCCTGGGAAAAATGTAAATTCTATTTCCTCATAGTAAACTGCAACTGAATTCGACTACTGGGCAGACATAAACAATGCAATCAAATTCCCTGGCTTTTTATTTAGCTTCTATTTGACTTGGTATATATTTGAAAACAAAACAAAACAAAAAAATATTGTGTTTCTCAGGGTCTGTGACATTGCAGGCCATGAGAGATTCAATGTCAGTGCCGACATACAAATTTATTAGTCTATAAAATTTGACATTCTCTTATTTATTCACAGAAAGGACAAATAAGATATTTTTTCATACTTACCAGAAATATCTGGGAGTGTTTATATGCTGCTCCATCTGGAGGATGCAAATAGTCGAGGCTGCTTTACAATTCAGCAGGCAAAGGCCTGCTGAAGGATAACAAATGACTTCATGGTGAAACAGCTATTGAAATTCTTTCAGTACGTGATATTAAAAACAACTGAACAAACAGAGATAAGGGACAAATAGGATTTGAAACAGACCTTTTTTTTTTTTTTACCCAGTGTAAAAGAAAAACAAATGGAGTTCCTAGCTGAGTCTATACCTTTTACTAATTTCTAAAAGTAGTTTTATTTTGTACTTAAGACCTCTCATAGAATGATAGATACTGAATGATAGGTTTTGGCCAAGTTTAGTGTCCTAGATATGAAAATGGTAACAGGACACTCTGGAATCCTGAAGATGGGACAGGAAGGACTTTATCATTCTGTAATATGTTTTTTTCCAAAGGGAAAAAAAATTACTTGCTCCCTTGTCCCTACAAGACATTCAACACAAAAAATATAGTAAACATTTATAAGCAATGAAAATTTAACTTTATTTTAAATGCCAAAGTTGTCTCTGTCAGAAGTTTGGTTGAATGTCCAATACAGCTAAATAACTGAGGGAGCATGAAGATGACCATGTATTTCCAAGATGGAAAAGAAGGAAGCAAGGAAAAAAAATTTAGAAATTACGCTGTGATCTGATGATTTAGGATTTCCATTTTTCACAGCATCACACTGTTATGCTCATTACACTGCATACTGCCAAAAACCCCAATAACAAACCTCCCTAAAAACATGCAATTGTAAATTATTTATATCAGAAAAGACTTCTAGAAGTCCTCTGGTCCTACTCCTACTTCCAGCAGTGCTAGCTTTCATTGGGCCAGCTTATAACAAACAGTAGCTGACACCAATAGTCAGATACACAACAGCAGAAAATTCACCCCAGCTGTTGGGCTATCGTTGTATGAAATACAGGTTGTCTGTGAAACAGTCACATGGAGCCCAGTAAATTCCCAAAGTCTCCAAAAACATCAGTAACTCAGGGCACAGTCTGTTGTGTACTGCTATGCAGGGCAGAAATTCCTTGCAGAACCCTGATCATCATAATTTTATACCCTGAAGCACGGGACTGGATTGTTTGTATTTTAATAGGTATTAACAGAAATGTTACTGCAGTCACAGAACTACTCCAATTATTTAAAAAGTTTTTCACAGTGTTTGGTTTAGCCACCTCCTGCATCAGGGAATGTATGGCTTGAAGGAAGAAGATGGACCAAATCACAGCCCGTACCTCTGCAAGGAGCTACCATCTCAGTGATGCTACATACACCCTCATCCTCCAAAAAACCTATTCAGGTGCTGCATAAGTATATTCTCTTTACAGACTTCTGTATTTCTCAAGTACTATAACCTTTCTTTTCTCTTTCAGGGCAAAAGGGAAAAACTAACAATGGAACCAATCTCAGGACAGATATTCATTCCTAAGTGTAAGCCTACATCACAAAAACAAGTTCAGCTGCACTGGTTACAGTCACAACTTTTACCACCTTTTACCGGGGTTTTAATAAAATCCTGCTCTACCTGGCATGAGCTCACAAAATTGTCACTGATTGGGTTAGCATTTCTCAAGAATATATTGACATAACGTAACTATATTTACCCCAACTTTGCACCAAAACAGGAGCATGTACAAGATTAGACACCAGTCTTTATGCAATGCAAGAATTCATGCTGACAAATGAACAGTGCTACCCAATATAAAACTCACATCATTTTATCACCTTCATACCAATCCAGTTGCATTCACCCCATACTAAAGAACAGAAACTTTGGAAAACGAACCTGAAATGACAAAACTGTCTGGGCTAGAAAAGCCTTGGTTATCACTATAGTTCTGCTCCTCCAGATACAGAAACCAACTCTAACAGCATAAAAAATACAACCAAGCTTCAGTGTTTTGCCTAGACCTTCTTGCTTTAATACACTTCAAGCACAATGACTGATGTACAGAAAAGTTTAGTGTTCTGCCAGAACCGTGGTAAAATCTAAGTACTACTATTTTAGTGTTTCTTTTCTTTAAAAATCCATTTCCTATTAAAAAAGGAGAGAGGGACAGATACCATAATTTGTAAAAAAAAATCCTATAAACAGCTTCTGGCTCCATACAAAGAAATGAAATATCAGAACTTATTTCAGCAAAATACAGAGTCTAAGTCCATTAGCTTATTCTCCTCAGCTCAAAATAAAATATAAAAGGGGAAAAAATTAGACCTACATGATTTCTGTACTTTCTTAACTTGATAGGATGTAAAATACTGTTCAGATTTAAATCCACTTCTCTAAAGTAGCATTTGGCATTTCAATCAGAAATCCATCAGATGTTCTAGTTTAGCAATCTTAAGGCTGCTACAATTCCCTTGAGAAAAGATATTTCATGTTCCCCAGAGCGCAGGTATTCTAAGAAGTGACTTGCTTAGTAAGGGGACATTCACGAAATGTTACAATTTCAACCTAATTAGAAAGAAATCTTATTAATTAGATAATCATCTAAAAGGATATTAGATTTTTTAGATGGAGGGCAAAACAGAAGCACAGTAAGGTCCCATCTTTTCCTGCCATTTTAAGTGCTCTTTCAGTTTACTTCTCAAATCATTGAGAGTTTTAACAAGTTACTCATACTGGAATAAGAAAGTTATCTGTTGAAATAACTCCCAATGGCAAAGCAATCTTCCCTCAATGTTTTATGTACTTGTACGTATGTATGTAATACTTATAGACAGGTAATTTTATGCATGCACGAATATGTCTGTGCTTAAGTTCATGGAAATGTCATTTCTCAAGGAAATGTCTGTAATTTTTAAAAGTACACCTTCATTTCAGAATAAAACAAAGATTTAACATTCCACAGACCTTTTCTTTTCCAGCCAAGTGATACACTTTTATCAAAACTACTTACTGAGCCCTATTTTACTTTACTGAACATAGGGCCTCTTCATTTATTCTAAATGTTTTGTTCCAAATCTCCAAAGTAAAAAGAGAAAAAGCATTGAACCCTTCCTTTTCACCATCTGCTTTCAGTAACTCTAATCAACAAACAGAATACACAAATCTATACATTCAAGCTTCAGACCACAGAAATAATGTGTTTAAATGGTTTTATAAAAGAATAGCAGCTAGCTTGGGCTGACTGCAACACTCCTTGTTCTACTGCCCCAGTGCAACAGGGTAGTGTTTGTTATTTCTACGGCTAGAATTTCATAGATTCTAACTGTATTTCCCATATAGACCAACTAATTAAAAAGTTCAAAAGCTAACTTATCTCATTCAGAGAACTTGCATATTCCCTCTGACAAACCAGAATGTAAACTTGTCTTCTGTTTATTTATCTTCTGTAAGTTAGCGTAAAGTTTATCTTACCTTTTCTAGTTAAGAAAGGTGTCTGAACTTCCTCAGCACTTAAAGGGTCAAAATTTATCATTTCAGTTCATCTAATAAGTAATGTTTTTGCCGAACAAAACCAATTCCCAATAAATTCTCACTGTATTTGTGTGCTCTGATTTGATTTAGAGGCCTGTGGGGAGACACCATTTGGTAGCACAGGAACACAGAGGGGTAGGTGGTGCTGAGAAGAAGTAGAGCTCATGTGCCAGAAGTGTTATTGTGTCAGGTTGATTTATTGAGTGAGCTTCACTTCACCGAATGTTCCGAGATATTTATTTCCCTAAAGGCTCTGCAAAGATATGAACAGACCTGCATCCACAGATGTCATCATTGCTCATTTTACCGAGTCATGAAATTTTCTCAACTGCAATTTGTCCATCTAAAATTGCTGCAACAGAACAATGTCAATAGTAGCTTCCTACTCATGCTACCTCCCTCTACTACACACTCTTGCCACATCCATCTCCTAACTTCAGAGAATTTAAAGACACAGAATTCTGTCCCTCTGGATGTTATCAAGCACTTCCTTTTCTTAACCTGCTGGTAATGGAAATAAATAAGAAAATGCAAATAAAGGGAGTAATTAGATGCCAAAAGTAATGAATTAGTAGTGCATATGACTGAAGAGATGAAAGAATACCAAGTGACAAGAGAAATGTCCTACTTGACCAAACTGGAGTAAGAATCCCATTACATGAAATTAAGAATAGTCAACTCCGGTCCTTTTTCTTGGACTTTTTGTTTTGCTGCTCTCTTTTTTAACAGTAGATGCTGAAGAAGTGAGCAAATATCACTCTCACTCTACTCATAATAGTAAAGAAGAAACAGATTCCATTTGGTCTTGACTTGATTTTATAACAGTGTGGAAAGAAAGAAATAAAATATTTCTATACACTTATATAGAAATACACTAAATTGTACATAAGTAGACTGAATGTATATATGCTCCAACATGTTCAAAAAAAAACTTTAACTTTGCTAGAAATAATAAAGAACTTAAGGCATTTTAAGAGCTAGAAGTGATATGAAAAACAAACAACCCTGACAATGGAAACAAACAGTTTCTAAAACAATCATAACTTATGAAAACTAATATTTTTCTTAAAAAATACAAAGAAAAAAATATTATGTATTTAACACAAGTATTAAGTTCTACTTAAAACCTCAAAGTGTTCCTTTAGGATTTCAGAAGGATAGTGTCCTTTTACACGAAGTTTCAGGTGCTAGCTAGATTTAAATAATGCAATCTATAAACAGGACATTACGAATTACATAAGCTTTTGCACAAACTTTATCCAAAATGCTGCTTCTATGCTACAGGAGAAGGTCTATTTAAATACACATGTAAAAGTGAGCGCTTGTGGCCTATGTCAGAATACACTGTTTTATTTAAATATGTTAATATTTCTCATTATGCCATTAACAATAACCTTCATCCATTTGTGAAAAACATTTTGCCAAGCATGCACATAAAAAATTAGCAAGTGAAGCAAAATCACCTTAATTTGCTTTGGACCAGCAAATAACCAACTAATTTGCAGAAATCCCTGCCAAGCACTCATATTAAATGCTTCATGCTTATTTTATGACCTCTGCTGCTCCTCTCCTTCCCAGGCCCTGAATCATATGATCATTAACATATTGCAAGGTCTGAAACTTTATTTTTTACATTCTTTAATTAATGCCTGTTTATAGAAGGCCATAGGACTTCAGATCCAGTTAATGAAACTTCGCTCCCCCAGGCCCCTGGAGCCCAATAGAGAGCTTTCTCCTCTGTTGTTTTAGTAGCTTTTTTCCAACTGTTTGTTTATACACACTTAATTGATCTCTTTAGTCCCAGAAGCATTCCAGAGACACAACCTGTTCTGAGGCAAGCTAAAGTTTTTTTCCCCTTCTTTATAAAAGCCCTGATTGCCCAAGGTTATCAGTTTTAATTTGAAAGTTGAAGATTCAGCTTTATTTACACTGTCTAAAAGACAAAATTGATATGGGCCCTGAAGTGTTCATTTTTACATTCATACGCAGCAGAGTGGATTGCAAACACATACTGTATATAATTATTTTGATGTAGAACTAAGTAATTACTAAACACTGCTATGTCTTGTTTTATTGCATTTAAAGAACTCAGTCTTCATAACAAGTTGAAAATAAGAACAAATCAGCCTGCCAATGCATGAAATTTTCATGGCTCTTCAATTTACATTTTACATATTCCCTATGACAAGAATTTCTATTATGCTATTCTCTTTTTTCTGCTATAATTAAATTAAAAAAAGTAATTGGCTGGTGCTGCACACTGCTGCAATGTCTTAATCACATAGACAAACAGTTTTACAATAGCTTACACCATTTGCCACATGGGGCAATGACATTATTGTACCAGGCTATAAACCAGGAGACAGATATCACATACCAGCTATCAACTACTGTGTTGAATCTCCTGGTGCCTGCTTGTGAAAACAGAGGAGAGAGGTACATTTAGTGTGTTGATTGGCAACTCTACATCTGAAATCTTAATTCAGTACAAGTGACCAAGACTAACAACATGATAAAAGCAAACTTTTCTGGTTAAAATGAGTGACTTTAGAAACATCTACTTTGATTTCAAAATGTAAAAATCCTTGAGCAGAGAAAATAACGCAATATACCGCCGTTTAAAAAAAAGAAAAAGTAACTAAAAATACGTTCAAGGTTGTTTTAAAATGTGAAAAACAACACAGCTAGCAGTCATCAAGTAACTTTAATTCGGTATAATCAATCTTTTTCAATAGGATAAAAAAAATGCCAGCATAAAAGACACAGTTGCCCTTAATTATAATTTCCTAATCACCTAAACTGATTTAGACAATACTTCCTCCGCATTCCCGTTTAGAAAAAACTAACATGAGAAAATAAAAGGCTTCCAAAACTATTCTTGGATCAGGAATATTTTTTAACAGAACCTGGCTTCTAACAAATGCTACCATGTTCAACTTGAAAAGAAATGCATTTAAGAACCTATCAAGTCATTTAACTTAAAACTTGTGAGAATTTTTAGATGGAATTTCAAATTAATTCAAAAGCTGAGGATTTCTTTAAAAGAGAAACTAGTCCTGTAAGTTCCTATGATTTATTATTTTACTTTTCTCAGTTTCTGGGATACACATACTTTTCTCAGTTTCTGGGATATACATATCATCCCAATTATAAAGTCAACTGGGATCATAAAATGAGCATCTCAGTGTCTAATGAACTCAACCAAACTGGCATGGTAGGAGAACAGCTACCATACACTAAAAGGCTTAAATTCCTTGCAGGGGTCACCATGATTGGCTTTTTATTTTTATTTTCTACCCCAAAAAGTCACCTTTTGTGGAAAGTTTCAGAGATCTGGGAATTTGGCTAGACAATGAGATGCAAAGGCTGAGGTTCCTCACGTGAGAAAGTTCAAAACCACACAAGCTCACCTCCAAGGAATACACATCAGACAAATGGCCAGATGATCAATATTACAGATGGCTATTATTCAAACTGAGATACCCATTACACAAAATTATTTAACATTTTATGATCACAAATAATTAGGAATTAGGGCACTCAGTAGTAGCTCACAGCCTGACTTCTATACTTTTTTTCAGAGTAAAACAAAAGCTTTCATCTATTACATATGGAAGCAATATTCTGGGTGTTGCTCCAGAAATGAAAAATATTTTGGTTGAAAAGCCCCTTAATAAACTTAAACCTTGGTGTATGTAAGTATTTGTGCATATGATACATGCATATCAACATTACAGTTACATTTCTTTATCTAGATTTTCTTCCGCTTCAAGGAAGAAAAAAGATTTTGTACTATTTCTCACTAAACTAAGTTGTCAGAAGAGCACTTACTGTAGATGTTCATTCTAAAACACAACCACTGAACTCCTATCACCAAATCTCAGCTATTTGATGGGTAGAGACAGGAGACCCAATCAGAGCAGCAAGTAGATTCTAATTGCATGGAATGGGAGAGGTCTAATAGCATGTCTCAAAATCCTGGTCCTTAGCATATAGTAGATTCCAACACCAATACTAACAGTTCCATGGTTCCTTTCAAAAACTCATGCTGATAAATCAAATCCATCTTGTGTTAAGAACAATGAAGCCACCATAGGGGGGTATTTAGTCTTCCTACTTAAAATCCCACAGAACCTAATGAAGCTGACCCTGGAGAAGAAATGTGATGGGAGAACTCCAGGGAATTAGCCAAAAATCTTATAGCTGTTAGCGTAAACTCATTGAACTGGAAACTGTTGTGTATATACTTCCTACCTATAAATCTCTCATATCGTAACTGATTAAGGCAGAATAGGCATGATCCTGTTCCCACTGATGACAATGGCAAAACTCCAATTGACTGCTTCATTCCTGGATTTGGCAAAAGAATTCATCAGCTCCCAATTACTGTTCAGCACAAAGGACTTGGATGTATCCTAAGGTTTTTCTTACCTCAGCCAAAAGATATTTTCTCACTTTAACCTATTTGTATTTCTACTGGTAAGCAGAACACAATGGACTGAAGTCATGCAGAGAGTGAGGAAAGCCCAGAAAACTTAATGTGTAAAGAGACAATGTCTGTTAAGGTTTCTTAATACCTCTTGAGCTCCAAATCTCAAAGTCCATTTCTGTTATTTTGTACTACCTCCAGTATTTCTTCAAAAGCCCAACAGCCTTTCTCTAGATCATCTAACAATACAATCCCACTGCTTTGAAGTGCTACTGTAGCACAAAATAGTAATGAAAAAAAAAAAAAAACATTATATTTCACCATGTCTAAACGTTCTATACCAGGAATAGCACAGTAAACTGTCTTGAAGATCTCAGGTCAAAACAAGATAAGGACTTTGATTCCTTTGAGCACTTCACAATATTTCACTAATTCAAATCATGAAAGACTGGAAAATATGGAAGTTATTTAAATGCAATTTAATTTTTTTTTAACTTGACCCTTTAGAAATGCTCAAGGGAAGCAATATCAGGTGCTTGCATTTGGAGGGCCACCAATTCAACAAGGCTTTCAGGTACAACACTGCTCTTTAAAAATCCTCACCAAGATCTGATCAAAAGGAACTGTCAGCCTCAAGTAACTGTATCCAAACTGAGCATCACCAGGCCATAACCTCTATCAAGACTGGCTCTGCTTACTTCTGACCTTCCAAGCCAGTGGAAGCAAGTATAACACCACAGACTTTTTCTGCTGGTATAGAAAGATGCATATTAAGTTTTTACAAGATTTACCTTTGCCATGACTGTCTTTTTTTTTTGTTGTTTGTTTGTTTTAATACATTTTCTTGTTGGAACCTGTGTGAACACATGTATAGCTTGGTAGCATCCATACATGTAAAGAACTGATTTTTAAAGAAATTTATTTTTGTGGTAATCTGTTTAAAAAAAAAAATTGAAAATGCAGGTTAGCCCTAAAGCAAGCCCATTCTGCAATGCAAACAAAGCTAAATTAGCTCCTCCCTTTCCCTCAGACATTGAAATTTCATCCATGTCTACAAAATTTACCTCACAAAGCAAATACTTCAGTATCACAGTTCCTACAGTAATATATGGAACAGGCAGGAACTTAAGTTCTGTAAAAAACAGCTTGTAGGTGTGTGAAACACTCTTGTACTTCTGTACAAAGAAGCAATCCTTGCTGCAGATGTTCAGCAAAAAATAAAATTAGAACAACATTTACATAAAGTGTGTCAGTATGAAACCTGATCCCTGGAAGCACTGCAGAGTGTTCAGCCTTTGCTGGAGCTGAAATAAACTTAGCGTGGCTGACTCAAGTTCTGAGAGTTTTTAGGCCATTCAATCTAACCAACCTTCAGTCAGGAAAAAGGCAGGAGGTTTTACAATGTCACTATTTATTTTGTAAAAATTTATCTCTAAAACACAGAAATATTCATAACTCTAGGCAACAGAGTTCACAGCTAAGAAAAGTTTCTGGTGCCTTAATAATGACGGAAAATCAAAGCAGATCCCAATACATCTTATTTACTAGGCCAGCTTTTAACAATATTTCTGTTTATGAATAGATAATAAGAGAGCATTTACAGTGAGAAAAATTGGACTTCTCCACCCATCAATTTAGGGCTTGAAAATAGAATTCTTTGCCTTTTTTCAGCATGCCACCCTTTAGGGCAAAGAGTGGTAATGAACACCTACTAGTCACACAGAATTATAGTGCTCTTTATTTCACCCAGGGCTGAAAAAATTTCCAAAGGTTTGGAATCCTGAAACCTGTAAACAAAATCTGTGGAGCAGATAAAATTTTAAATGGCACAATGCAATTAAAGCTGAATTCAATTTGAGCGCACCCTGTCCATCTGTCAGAGGGAAACAAAAGCCGAGGAGCTCCATTATTGCTGAATCCCTGCTCTTGTTAATTTGCTTGCTGAGAGATTTCAATTTCTAGGAAGTGCACAAATTAGTGTTCAGTCAGGGCTAGATCCTCAGTAAGTATAAGCAGATGGTGGAAATCAGCCCTAATCAAGTAGCCAAAGCCCTTTTTTCTGTCTGATTAAAGCATTTTAATCCTTTCATATTGTCTGTGTTTTTTAGTAAATATCTACCATCATTTTTCCCCCTCCCCATTTGCTATAATTTTTATTCCGAAATAGAACAAAGTTCAGTTTCTAATAGATTTACTTATTTTTACATGAGTGTACTTTTTAACCATACTAGTGTACTTTGGGCTAGGCAATGTGGCCAATTAGATTATCCCATTTATTCAGTTCACTGAACTTTTTTTTTTTTTTTTTTACTGAAAACAAAATAGTTAATATACAGCCAGCTAAAGCAACACATACTGTTTTGCTAGTTTCTGATTGTCCACTGGAAGACTCCTCCAAACAGTGAATTCATTATGATTATGATTAAGAAGAAAAAAAAAAACCCAGAGAGTAATTGTGCAAAATGATGATACTATGTTTTGTGAACATTTTCTACCTCTGTGGTGGAAAAGAAGCTGAATTTTCTATTAGTGCAAGTCACACAGATGTCCATTGCAAGAGGAAAGCATGTTTATACCACAAAAGAAGGGCCCTAATAACTCATGGATGCCACAGGCATTTGTGAATAATGAGAGCTAAGATTAACACAGAAACATTACAAATATTATTGTGAATAGAATACAATACATAATTAACTCTTCACATTTTAATGAAAAATAGCAGAATTTGTTATTTCAATGGTTACTTATTGTTGAATTTGCAGATAATGGGTAAGTATGAGGGAACTGCCTAACTGAACATATATTTACAGAACCAAGATAAGAATATCAAACAAAACAGCAGTAAATTTGATTTGCATAAAATATACATGGTGAAACTTTGACTGCAATTTAAATTGCTTTATCCTTTGGAAAAATATATAAACAGATATTTTTTTTAAAGCTGGCATCTTTTAGACCAAAATCTGTTTAACATTATTATATATGTTACACTTTCATGTGTGTATTATATAAAACAGCTGAAAAATATAAACTTTGATAGCTGGATCTACACAGAAGTGTGTAAAACAATAACCTTAGGGACACATTCTTCAAAAACAGTACACAGGATTTAGCCACACATTTGCCATTAAAATTAATGGGAGTTATTTAGCTATAAATCCTGAAGAAAAGACTTTGAAAATGTACCCCTTAAAGTCAACACCATCAACATAATGCACAAGAGTGGAGGAAAATTGAATTTTGAACAATGAAGAACTTGAATATAAACCATGTGTAGTATTTTCACTGAATGATATTTCGGTATCCTGTAAAGCAACTTTATTGCCTAACTGCCATATTAAAAAACCCACACCTAATATTTTCAGAAATGCGATAAATAAGAACAGATGATTACTTCCATTTATCAGAGGTTAAAGTCACAACAATAATGAAAAATAACTCCTTGGCAAGTATCTGAGATGGAACTGAAATTTATCCAAAGAACCTTTTTAAATCTCCTGAATGTGTTTCTAAAACCTTTGGGTTGTTAGTACTGAGGTTTTTTTCAATACAGAAATCCCACATACACACATACCTACTGCATGCTGATTCCTGATTTAATACACTTGCATTTTTCATGTTTTCCTCTACTTTTCATATTAAAGAATCTTTATTTCTTTTAATAGCCTCAAGCAAGTCTCCTTCTAGTCTCCTAAGCAAACATTAACACTTACATTTATCGTAACACTTGTAAAGCAGCTTTTCTTTTAGCAAAATGAAAAAAGGCACCAGTTCATCACTGAATTAATCCCATAGAGAGACTTGATCCATTTGTAGTCCCATTCCAACCCCACTCTCCCCACTCACTTCCTTCTCCCATGTTTCACTAGAGAAGGAAGAAAACCAAAGCATATTCTACTAAAAGCTATTTTTCAGCACTAAAAGTAAGCTGGAAAATTTGGTTCAGTTTAAGATTAAGACAAAGGTTGTCCCATCATTTCAAACAGTAATTTTGTGAGATGAAAGACTAAAGGACAATGCCATCCTTCAAAAAAAGTTTCCAGTCATGCTTCTACTTTCGCCAAGAAATAAAAAAGAATTTACTCCTATGACCTTTTACTCCTCAGTTTACTTCTGGAACTGAGAGGACATCTTGGTGACAAGTACTAAATATACACCAAAAGCACAGACTCAATTCCTATGAGCCACTGAATACCTGTAACTGAGAAGAGATGCCCCACTCTGCAAGACCAGAGGCACCTCATCCATTTTCAGGCTTTCACACCATGTTATTGTTTAAAAACATTATTAATGAGAGAAATGGTGTGCCAAATAATCATTCCAAGCATGTAAACTCAGTTCAGGATTATTACCAAGCTCCTAAAAACAGCAAGTTCCTATCCGTAACACAACACAGAAAGCAATGTTGTTTGTTGCTGCAGCAGGATACATTTAAACATTAAGATAACAGTAAACCTAGATGAATGAGAAGTGAACTCTAGACACGCTCACCTTGTTTTCCACACTCATGTCACCTTCTTCAATCTAGCCAGAATAAAATTTGAATATATTTAGATTCAACCATACAATGCTGCCAAATACTAAGCTAAAACATTATGTTTCACTAATTTATGAAACCAAAGGAATTTTTTTGCTCTACAAATAAAACTCTTGGTTTTTCATGTTACACTTTGAATACATCAAATCCTCCACTCTCTGTTTTATATAATATTTTCTTCTTGATTTGCAATAATCACCTAAAATTTCCAATATAGTTTAATTTTTGCAACATGAAACATGATCATGCATATTGCAAACATATGCATCCACACATGTGTGTTCCATCCTTTGATTGCTGTAGTACTAGCATTACTTTAAGAATAAAAGAACTGATGCCTTAAAAACCATACACTCTTCAGACAAAAACAATCTGATACTATGTTTTAAATAAGCTGTGCTGTTTTAAGTAATACTTTTGAGGAAATCTGCAACATCTGATTTTTTTAAAATGTAAATTGTTGTTGACAGCATGGAGATTCTTTTTCAGCCTTTTTATTACTATTACTGCAGCTGTGACCTTATATATACACTATACATATAGTATATACCATATAAATACTCACTAGAACACTTGAAATGGGAATGTGAAGAAGTTGTCTGCAAACTGCAAAAAAGGTTTACATATAGTTTAGGAGTCACAGCGTGCTTATCATGTTGATCAATATTATCTCATTTGCATATACTCCATATGGCAGCATTCATCTGTTGTCTTTTGCTTATACTTAGACCAAGGACTCCTTGGGGCAGGAACTGAGTATCTGAACTGAGCAGTGCAGCAGTCCACAGCAAGGACTTAGAAACAACAGTGATGTGAATTGGAACAGAAATACAGGAAATAAAAATACCTGGTTTTTATAGCTAGTAAATAATGCAACACTTCCTTAAAAAAGAAAAATTTCTAGACTCTAAAATTCATATTATAAACAAAACAATTTTTTGATTACTGATAAAATTGTCACAGGTGAGACTAATACTCTTCAAAGAACTTCTGAAATCAAGATTGGGCAAATTTCTTAATAGAGACATTAATGCAGATGTAAACTAAAGGACATCCAATAGTCTCTGCTATTGTAAGCAGGTAACAGTACATTATATTACAGATATTTATGTAATTTTGCAGACTTACCAGTTTGAGGATGTACTTTATTTTTTGCACATCTGCAATTAAGATCATTAACAAAATTTGACACTAAACAGTTAACAATGTACTTATTCCTATGTTTTCTCATGAGAAGACATCATGCACACATCATCTATAAAACACTGCAGTATGAACTCTACCTCATCTATCTCAAGATTCCTTGATCATATAACAACCACACCTCTAAAATATCATTTCTTTACCTTATGAATTTGAACACACCTCTAAGGTGCCTGGGGTAATTTGCATATTTGGCTTTTAGACTTCAAATAAATGAATGCTACTAACATAACTTTACACAATGGAAAATTTATTAACTAAACTAGTCAAGGTCTTTTTTGACATGGTTTTCAAGAAAACTGAATCTTTGGAGAAGATTGACAGGAAAACTCTTTGCAGCATCTTAGCATGTTCTCTGCAATACAGTAGGAAAATATCATTAGCTATTCAAAGGAAAACTTTCAGCAAATGTGCCTAAGACATATTGACCTTCATATAGTCAGGAAATGCATCTTGCATGTTTATGTGCTTTTAAATATAATTTGTCTAAACTGTCTGAAGTAAATCAAAAAGCTATCACTCAGTCCTCTCAGTAGAAAGGGTAAATTTTAATTGCAGAACTTAAAACCTCACAATTAAAAGCTGTGTTGCTACTTAAAGCTAGCACAAACACAAGAATGAGAGTTCATGCATACAAATCAGCTTTTCTACCACATACAGAAGGGTCCTGCAAAATAGCCTGGTGAATACTCCGTTCCTTCTAAATTTAGTTACAAGGAAAAAGAAGTGAAATATTAGCCATGTTTTAACAAAATATAAATTCTTTCCTTGTCACTTTGATTTGTGAATGACTGTGTAATAATCTACATTTGATAAGTGAGAGAGCTAAAATGATGTTGATAATTCAAAGGTAAGCATGCAAATAAAGAATGTGATGAGAAATAAATGCAACTAGAAACTGGATAGAGTGGGTTTTGTTGTTTGATTTTTTTTTTCCTGGAGTGAGGCATTTGCAGAAAGCCTTTTAGTAAGCAAACTCAGAAGTTATTATTTTCTAATTTAAAGAAAAAGCCCTAGCTATAGTATCTCACACAGTCAGTCCAACAGGTAGACAGAAGTAAATATTCATAAATACCAACTATGAACAAAAGGGAAAAGAAAACAGTCATTGAAAGAAAAATTACATACTTCTCAACTCTGTGTTCATGATTTTGACAGATTCTCAGCTGTTTTACCTTAAAAGCTCTTCTCTTAGTTAACGGGTCCATGCCTGTATGCCAGATGAAATTCTAGCCTTTTGTCTGCAAAATCCATCTTCTAACCCTGCCTAAAGGAACCAGTATACAGTTTACACAGCTAAACCAGCACTCAATTATCCTTATCTGCCATCCAGGGCTGGATACACCAGGAGGATTTTGTCCATGATAACTGGTCAATCAGGAGTCACTTCATTTTGTCAGGAAGGAGAGAAGAGTGAAATGGCACACATTTAATAAACACCCTGGCATAACCTTGCACTAATCTTCTCCAGTTAGAGGCTTAAGGCAGGCATTCCCAATGGACTCTACACCACCTCTAGACTCCCTACAAAGTTTGGACAGAGATTTTCACCAATTTAGTACCAGAGCATCTAAGCTACCATTTTCTTAAGCAGCAGAAACCTGATTGGAATCACACCTAATGACTGAACAAACAGAAGTAGGCACTGGTTTTATCATGGCACATCAAACCTTTGGATTTGATATTGTTCACAGGTGGGTGAATGGACTAAGCAAATTTTTCATGCATTTTAAGGGTAATTTTTTGAAATTCAGTACACCAACTTGGGTTCACAAATTTTCTACCACTGATGGCCCAACTAGCAACAGCATAAGAAAGTCCTTTTCCCTGTTTTTTAGAGAAAAAAGAACTTTATCTGAGATAATGGTTGCAAATAGAAAAAGGTACAGGAGCTGTCACACACAATTTATCTATTATGCCTCCCCTGGCTTATCATAGGATAATATTTTAATATTTTTTGTCTTGGCATAGGGAGGAGAGGCATGTCTGACTGAGATGATGGAGCAGAAGAAAGGATTTGGAGGGGGTGAAAGAGAATGCTAATTGCAAAATCATGTATTAATTTTCTGGTGTAAAATGAACACTGCACCAGACGTGTCCGTGGGAAAAAGAAGTTTCAAAGGTTTTAAAAGCATCCCTGGGAAGAAGAGGTTTCAAAGACTATCTTATTGCAGGCCAGGAATAAGCACCAGGTGGTGCTTGCTTAATGCCAGGTCTGACTTAAAAATCCTAACTTTTTCATAGTAGAAACTTTGGGGAGTATCTATTGTGGGGAAAAAAGTATGTCAGCTAAATTCAATTCAAGTTTAAGTAGTACTTAAAATCTGTAAAGCTATCTAAGATCAGAGCTTCCAGTCCTAGTCAAAACTGCCAAAACTCAAGCCAGTTCTTTCTCCTTGCTGCTAATCTTTTATTTAAAGCAAGTCAGGTAAATTAAAAATCAACTTCTTCATAACTGATAGAAATAAATCTGAATTTCCAGTGTCTGGTACCCTGGCTTGATGGGGTCTCTTGGCCTCACCTTACCCTGGACCAAGAAACAGCAAGTACTGAAGTCATTAGCTCTAGGGACATCAGTGTATGCCCAATCCTGCTTAGTGCAAGCAAGTTTTCCAGCATTTGATTGATACACGTTACAAAGGACCCAAACCTGACATCAGTGTACCCACTAAAGGAAGCATTCCCCAAAGAGGACATTTCTCTTCTGGGCAGGTCTTCTATGAGTCACAGAGCCAATATGAACCAGCTCCTCTACAAAGTACAGTAATCCAGGAAATTGCACATCTCATCTTCCACATCTGCTAGCAGGATTTTCATACTACATATTTATCACAGACCTGACTTACTTGAAGAAGAAGGATTAATTATGTTTCTTGGCCAATGGGATATAACTTAGATAAATCCAGGAAGATTTTTTTGCATAATTTACCACAGTTTTAAGGATTAACATAGAGGCAGGTCACAAAGAGTTCATCTGCCTACTTTTTTTGTCATTGGAAAATAATTCAAAGGGAAGATAAAGTGTTGTTTTGTTTTGGCTTTTTTCAAGAAACAGTTTGAAAACAATGGTGTTTGAAGTTCAGGAATTTGGATAATTTCTGGATTCTACTTGTAAAAGTGGAAATCAAAAGAGAGGCAGCCGTTGGCCACAAAAAGTTATTTCCCTTTAACATCTTTTTGTGTCCTTTTACTTAGCCAGTATTGAGTATTTCCACTGAAAGAATACCTTATCCTCCAGCCTCACCTAGACCAACACTTGAACCAACACCCTGTGAGAGATGAGGCTAAACCACAAAAGAAAGAAACAAGTAAATATGCAAGTGGTTACTTCCTTAAGGAACCAGGCTAAAAATACATATTATGTACATGGGTGAAAATGTTTTAAAAAAGAGAATAAAAAGTATCAACCGAAAATCACCTAGGAATAGGTTTTCTGAACAGTATGAATCTTCACCACAAATAATGCAAAAAATGAATGAAAAGTCCACATCTTCTCTTTTTTACCATCACTACAGTATACATAAATACTTTACTTGTCCCTTTTAAAAAACTTTTCTTCCAAGTACTTTTTAAAAAATATCAGTCCTAATTTTTCCTTTCACTAGAACAGGAAAATTTAAGCACCTACTTTCAAATGTAATCTAAAAATCCAATAATTTATTTAATTTATTGGAAATACCTAACCATCAGAAATGCTCAGTTTGTCAATTAGATAATCACAGAATCATTGAATAGTCTGGGTTGGAAGGAACCTTAAAGACCATCTAGTTCCAATCCCCTCACCACAGGAAGGGAACTTCCACTAGACCAGGCTGCCCAGGGTCCCATTCAACATGGCCTTCAACACTTCAGGGATCCAAAGCTTCTCTGGGCAACCTGTTGACTCCAAATAGAAAGGAATAAGGGGTAACATTTCCAAAAAAGCAAAAGTAAGTTACCCACAGAAAGAGGTGCTCAGTATTCCTACATTAAAAAGACTCAACCATCCTTATAGAAAAAAAAGAACGCAGACTCTCAGCTGGGGCCAACTACAACAGGCCCACAGAGTGCAATGACATTATGTTAAACTATACCAGCTACAAAACTGTCCTCAAGAATTATACCCATGCTCTGGTAAAGACTGACCTAAAACACATTCTGAAATGCATCTCCTCATTTAGACAAGGCGCCTCAAGGAGGATCACCTCGTAAGGTGCAACTGCCACACCGTTTGCAGCAGAAGGCAGTCAGCGAGGAAATCACTTTGCTTACGTTGTGAGAGCACTTCAGAGAGGATGAGCTGGGAGCAAGTGGGAACAGCTTCCATGTAGGAACAGTAGCACTGCAAATGAGAGCAGATACTCAAAACTACTTCTTCAACCATTCTAAACAAAACCTGGGCCACACTGTGGTAACCTGTATATAAGCAAAATAGTGCTATTTTTTCCCATACAGGTAAAATGCTAGATTTTCTATTAAGTGAATTTAATTTACAATAAAAACTCAGTTATGTTTAAGCACTGAATTATTTTTGCCATCATCCTATTAATTTAGGAGTTGGACTCCACAATCCTTGTGGGTCCCTTCCCACTCAGGATATTCCAATTATATGCTGCTAGAGCCAAATATATTTTTCTTTTTAACAAAATGTCACTCCTTAAATAATAGATAAATAAAGCCATATAGGGATACAGTCTCTGCCAAGACCAGCTGTCTTTACTGATACGTACCAGGAGCATAATTTGAAGCTATCCTAAGAAGTTGTAATTTACACAGTCAACTTTTTTCCAAAACACCTAAGTTTAAAAGAAAACAACACCTTTAAAGAATAAACAAAGAATACAACAATTGTTATTGCAGTAGGAATGTAGCACTGAGCTTTCTCTACCACTTTAAATTATGGGACTCCTTTAAGTACGTCAAGCATGAAGGAACTAATATAAAGGAGGCAAGTTCAACTTTATGCTTTATTTGTACTTCAGTTAAATTCTTCCAGAAAGATAATTTCAAGAATGTTTTGCTCCTAATGTTCCAGTTTTCTCTGAATTCATTGTTCATGTGGTAAGGAAAAATGCTCTACCACTCTCCATTATTTGCATTTTTACATAAACTGTTAGTATTTGCATACACTGATCATTACACAATTTTAGTAACTTGCTTTTGCAAGGATCAAAAAGGGAGAAATTTAGCTTCTAGCTTTAGTACCACTGAGTGGCTCTACACAGGCACTCTCCCGTACTTGGAAGCAGCAGCAACAGAAAATAGTGGCCAAAAAAAGGACTGTGGGAATTTGGTTAGCACACTCCCAGAAGCAAGTCAGGGACACACATTAAAACACAAGTCTGAGGACTGCTAGGGTAGTAGAAGTGAGCACAGCTTCATATCTCACTGCTTCTATTATGTCAGCATCACTCTAAGCAAAGGCGGCAGCCTCCAAAGGAAATTTAATCCAGTCGACATCTTGTGGAGTGGGTAGATGATGAAGATTCAATGTCTGAAGACTGGTAAATAAAGAAGATCAATAAATAAGGAGTTGCTTAGTATTTCTCTCTTTATGAAGAGAGAAAAGAAAGCATGAATTTGGAAAGTGCAGCCAGCATACTTTAATCTAAAAAACAACATTCAGAAGTTTGTGCAATTGCCAAAAAAACACCAAAACATCTAACTAATTTGAAACAGCATTCCTTAGATTACTTCTTTTATAAACCACTTTCATCACCCATTTACCAAAAATATGCACACAAATTCCTTTCTGGATATAAGTATAGTTGCATAATATTTATTTCTGTTCATTAGCATACTCAGTTTGTTGATAGATTGCCTTCATATCATATGGGGAGGAAAGGAAATTGGAACCAAAACCAAAAAGCAATTTAATTATTTTAATTAATTCCAGCTTTTGAAATTATGCAGAATGCTACTGAATATTTAAAAAGCTATACCAACCAAAATATATTTATGCTGCATTGTACAAAATGGAATGCAGTAGGAAGGTACTCTTTTAGGCTCTTTGAGAAGTTGCACTGGAAGACATCACAATCTAGATAGTAAATGCACTTTGTTTAAATGTAAATGGATGTTTTGGATGGTTAACATGCAATATGTTCATGCAGGTTACAGATTACCAATAACATCAAAAGAAAAGGACACTTGTAAAACTGGTTGCTAATCTATAGGATGCATGCAACTGAGAAACACTTGCTATGGAATTAGGGGTCCTGGGCTCACTATATGCCTTCACTCTATTTTAACATATTGGACCAACTAACTAAACTAATTAGTTAAAAGTAGAAGTGCAACCTGAGTAACCCTCATAAAGAATGTAAACTAGACGGGTGGGGAGGTCTATAGGTGTCAATCAATAACAAAATGCAAACTGTCAAGCTTGCTTTGCTAACAAACTGTCACATCAACAATATGCAGTTAATGACTACAAATTAACTGTATACCAGATGCTTGACACTTTGTTATGACACTTAGCAAGCTAGTTGACATTTGGGGGATCAAAGCTTCTTTAATTACACTTTGTATAACATGTGCAACCTTTATGCTAATGTCCACATATTCCTTAGAGCAAGACTGTTCAAGTGGCAGAGACCAGGTTTTTTTGGACTTTGTAACAATCCAGTAAATCTGGATTTTAACTGAAACAAAACTGCTTTAACATCATTATTCAGTATTACACCCTGTCTAAAATAACTCTTTAACATGATGTACTATACCATATTCACTCACTTATAGACACCCTCTGCGTGAAATAATGCATTTTCAAACAGTGTTAACAGTACCTATAAAAGAGCGAAGCACTAGACACACTGCATTTAAAAGCATCTCTGTGTTCAAACTGATGTCTAGAATCAGTGCTACACATTGATACATCTTTCCTAAACCAAATTAACTTTCTCATCACACAACTAAATGTAGGACACAGTATTAACAACATTTTTATTTAGCCAGTACTTATTTATTATAAGGTTTGTCATGTTCACGGAAAAAATATCAACTAAAAGCAGCCCCAGGTTTGCAAATCCATTGCCCTACTGTGTTGTTGCAAAGGTGTGTTTTCAAACATTTAAGTTTCCTGTTTATTCCTTAAAATACAGGCCCCTAACTTTCACAGGAACTGTATGCAAGTTGAGGAAGGAAAAAAATATCATAATGCTAAATACTAAAGAATTATCATAGCAAGGGAAAATAGCCTTTAAAGCAAAACAATGTCAAAAGTAACATTTCTATTGTGGACAAAAGTGATACTTGGAAGAAATACTATAAAACCTCAAATTCCAATGGCCTTTTTCCATCCTAGACACATGACTCAGATTTTAAAATACATTTTTATTTGGATTGCATTAACATCCTTTAGGACCACTAACCAGTTCAGGTTTTACCCTATAGCACTTATTAGGCTGGATGTTAACTCTGTTGAATGTTAACTGCTATGATCACTACAGTGCATTGGTGGAGATAACTCTGTGGAGGGTTTCTTGGAACCTCTGGGAAAAGTCTTCAAATCGCATGAAGCACCAAAGCTGGGTTTACATGGCTTAGCCACTTGCCAGTTACTTTATTCTCCTTTTTCTGTGTGAGCTGCTAAATTAATTTTCTGTAAATTCACAGCTCTGTGCAATTTTTGTCCTAGCTATGTAATACTAATAAGCTAAATCATTTGTACTCTTCTTTGAAGCGTGCTACCATCATAAACTGCATTGACCAGACTCCTCTAACCTAACAGAGATCTAAAGCATAAGCATCCCCATCTAAGCAAATCACTCCTTGCCCTCAGCTGAAATGAACAGGAAGTTTTAAGGCACAATTCATCTATCTGTTTTAGACATTCACATCAGGGGCAGATAGGCAGCACTCTGGAAGTGTTTATTTCTGTTTTACACAGCCCAGCTGCAGATGAATCCCTTCCCCAGGGCTTCCGGTAGGATCTACCAGAACTATTCTATCCAGGCATCTACAGTGTCATGAAAAACACCTGTAGCTTGTCTACATGAGTGGCTTGGCAAAACTACTCGAGTACTCTTTGCAAAGCAACTTGATCTTGATAGCAAACTTGATCACTTGAAGGTTCAGCCCATCAGAATTACTCAAACTCATCTAGCTAAGAGTTCCCCTTAGAAGTCAGGAAGACAAGAGGAAAAATGCTAACCCTAGATGCTTTCTAACCAAGTCAGGGATACAAAAACAGTATCAGCACTGTAAATGAGAGTTAGACCACCCAGCTGGATAAACTGTGTGAAGAAGGATATTAATATGCAGGATATTGATTTTTTTTGTTCTTCAGGATTCAGTTAGATCTTTAGGTCCCAAGACCGAGGACACTGCCATCATGACTCAGATGGTATCAAAGTCATTTAAGTGCCATTATTTATCCTCTTCTATGTATTCCTATAATTAATTACTTCATGCCAGATACAGTTTATTTGTGTCATAATCTAACTAATAGTTAAAAATGTGTACCTATCTGCTTTCCATTGCATGGCACAACACTGCATGCGGCAAAATAATCCAAATAATGGATGCACATGCTTTTATTAGAAATCCTTTTAAAGCATTACCCACCATCTACAAAGAACAGTAGAGAAACAAAAAAGCTGCAGAGATGATCACAGAGAAACATGAAGCAACAATCCGTTGTATGAATTCCCAATGCAATGCTCAAAACTCACTGTCTGCAGTGATACACTTCTGAATGCTATTTTAGCCCAGCTATCAAATCCAAAAGCTCTCCTAGTTCAGTCCATATCTTTACTCCATTTCCCCCTTTATTATGGGGAGTGACAGTGGCTCAATGCTATTCTGTAGTCACTTATAGAGTAAGATATGGGACAAATCTGATTTTCCAAGTTCTGTGTATTTATCAATTTTGGTTTTCATATTCTTTGTACAAAAGCCACCACATTTTGGCTTGCACAGCATGCAAGTAATGAAAAAGCATTCCTTATTAAGAGTCCCAAATCTCACTTAAATTAATTTTGGCTAATTGTTTTATACTAAATAAATAAAAAAGGAAAACCCTCAAACTTCACAATAGCATCCTATATCTGTAAAACTTCGGGGAGCTTATTTTCTTTCATCTTTAGAAATATTACTCAGATGAAAGGCAGATGTTTTAGACCCAGAATGATTATACAACTGATATAATATCAGTGGTTATCTATTAGGAAAATAAAGGAATTATCATTTCCATTATTTCCAATATGCTGCTGTGAGCTATGTAGTAATAATTCTGTAAGCTTCCTAATATAATTTTAAGTGCTACATGTTTGAAAAAAGTAAAAATTATATGAATATACCCACTTATGAAAAAAGCTTTCACTGATTAGAGCTCATTTCCCTAATATACAGATTTCTAAAGACAGCTCTATTTTAGTTATGTAAAGCATGTAAAAATTGGCATGTGCTCAATCACAGCTGAATCTGAAATTAGCCTGTCATTTTAGACACCATACTTTGAGGGCGGGAGAGGGGAAGCTCCTCCAGAAAAACTTTTCCTGGAGATGAAGTGGCTAATGGTCTGCTGTCACGACAACATTTTGCAGGAAGATGTTATCTGTTTATTATTATTTTCCAGGAAGAAGAAAGCAGAAGACGCTATTTCTTCACAAAAGACCCCAAATGTCAGTTTTCTCTTTGCAGAATGAACAAATTCCACCAATAATTCCCTGCTCTGGCTCTCATCTTGCAGCCCCTAAAGAAACAGAAAAAAGCTTCTGATCGAAATAAGAAGACATGCAACTGTAGGATTGCTTTAATTCACATATACATACGTACTTACGCATACATATAGCCTTTTATGTGGGAAAACAATTCGTTATTTCTTTGGGAATATTCAGCTCAGAAAAGGCTAAATATCTTCTCATTAACTGAAATCAGAAACATTAGAAAGAGCCAGCCTCATTACTGCCATGTTTAGCTTATTTTTGCCCATTTCCTGAGCAGAACATAACTAGATTTTTTTTGGTTGTTGTTCTGATTAAAACGGGCACTGACTTTTTCAAGCTGTAAAAACAAAACTGATCTTTAAAACCTGCTCAAATTCATCACCAGAGTTCACAAACTTTATGAGAAAAAAATATTATGGTCACTGTATGAAAACTGAATTTGAAGAAAAGCTTTTCATCAGTTAGCAAAACCCCTTGATATCCAAACAGCATGCACATAATGATACTAAAAGCTCACAATGGAACTTTAGAGGGCTATCAAGCCGTGAAAGATCTCATAAAAAGGCAAGTGATTAACTTATTTAAACCAAGCAGGAATAGGAGTCAAAACCACCTCTCTCTTCTCACACATACAGCATTTTGCTTTGGAATAAATGGATCTCACTATTATCATTTATCAGAAAAGAAAGAAAATATAGGTAATTCAGTTAGTTCACAGAAAAATATTCAGCTGCTCACAAAATAACTAATTCAATGAACAACAACTTGCTAATGTGAATTCAGAGTAAAAAACATGGAAATTCTTTTTTCAAAAACATCCTGAATCTATTGATTAGCAAACTAGTGAGCAATTTTACTGTTTTGTATCTTTTTTATACATTTACATCAAAACTATTTATAAAACCTCTAGATTTAACAGCTGCAAATAGTTAGCATTTTTAAAATAAGTACTTAAATGAACACAACCTTCCAAAGAAAAAAGTACTCACTAAAACTAAAAAGCCCTACAACTGCTTGGTAATGTGTCCTTAATCAAAACAAAAGTAGTTGATAGGGTGCATTACAGTTAAGAGGATGTATCCACAACAGATGAAAGTTTGGTCTCAATTTATGACCCCTAATAAAATCAATTAGATTAAGCACAAAAAGTTTGAGTAAGGAAATGGTAGCTAAATACATGAAGTTCAAAAGAAATAAAAGTTGTTAGAGAAGAATTATTTAAAAGTTTTAGGTCACTTAGCAGTCCTTTAAAGAGTTCAGAATAGTTAGGTAGAATAAATATTTGTTTCACAAAATGTAACTTGCTTAGGATGTCAATACTGAATATTTTCCAGGTTTGCAGGATAATGCAACCATTTCAAAGCACACAGCACAGACCTGCTTAGATTATGGTACCATGTCTGTGCTTAAGCCAGAGAGAAATGTTTTCATAAATCAAGGAGATACCTATGGAACAGAAAAAAAGAGAGCTCATATTCTCCTATGAGGCAATTTATGGACAATGGAAATACAGTCCACTATTCTGTACAGTCCTCAGTATTCCACAGGCACAGTGTTCTGTATACAGTAGCCAGTATTTATTTTGTTCCTCAAATTAAACATGAAAAAACAGTCAGATACTCAAGTGCTGTATTTTTTACTGCTTGTTGACTTGTCACATGAAACAGGATCCTGGGACATGACTACCATAATGCAGAAGTAAATCATTCAGGCTTTAGATGTCCTTGGCTGTCATAAGGGTTTAGAGTAATCTTCTCAATTTTTGTTTATCCTTCCATCTCCAGCAGCAGTTAAGGCTAGATTGTTATTTGGGGAAATACAACAGGGGACACTCAAGTCTGGCAATTTCAGTGATAGCATATATAATTAATAAATAAATTGATAATTTACTATTTAAATCTAAATTTTAAATGCTTGGGCAGATAATTATTTGCAGAAACTTGCAGCACTGCCCCCCTTCCCAGCAACCAGGTAATTATTACAAACAGAACATATAAAGGGCTTGTGAATTTATTGTTCAATTTTAGGCATTCTCACTCACTCTGTATCCTTTCACAAAGATTTGATGTCTGCAATGCAGAAATACTCACATGGCACAGCCATCCTGTGTGCTTCTTCCACAACCTATGGTGTAACACAGGAACTTCTATCGTTTGCTTCCTCTGACCTTCTTTATAACAAAGTGTGTAAAATACCTTGAAAACCCAGTTCCTTGACTATCACACAAAAGATCACTGGCCACTGGTTCTGATGGCAAGTTCTACAATGCAGTTGTAAACAGGGATGAACCAATTCCACCACTGCAGATCAAAGTGTTTGAAATACTGCAAGTATAGGTCCCATTGGTGGGATGTTTAGGAAATTTTCTCCATCTCCAAATCACGGCTGATGTGTGTGAGGTAGGTATCACATAATCTAAGAAATAGCATGAGAGTGCAGGGCCTATAAGAAATTGCAGTTTTGTGGCACAGTGTTGGTGGATTCAAAGAAATAAACCTAATGTTGCCTTTTTCTAGTGCCTGTGGGAAACAGTTTCTGGAGTGGACTATCGCCAGGACTACAATTGCTCCTTTTTTTTTTCCCCAGAGGGAACTAGCTGGTTTATCCTAAAAGACTACACAAAAAAATGACAGACTGGGGGCAATCAGGATCCAGTAAGAGTGGAGCTACCTCAAAGTATAAGAATTCCCACAGACATCAGCTCTACATAAGACACCATATACAGAATTAAGGAAAAGCTTTCTAGATAACCACTTAAGAGATGGCAAAAGAAAATCTACCCAAGAGTACAAATATTTTAAATGTTTTTTAGGCTTTCCCTGTTAAATAGATGCAAATTTGATACCTTTTAGAAACATTTTGTTGTGTAACACTCCAAAATATGAATTTTCATAATGAAAACATTCAGGAAATAGAAAAAAACAAACTTACTAGTTTAATACAAGTATGTTGTTTACAAATACACATATATATATGTATATGTTGTAAACACATCAATATATAAATCCATTGCATAGATTAAAGCTATGCAGTTAATTGATTTTTTCAGTATGCATTCTAAAATGCAGTATTTAACATCTTGCAAGTAAAGTTTGCAACAGTGTTTTCCAACTACGTTGTAAGTATGCCATTAGCTTGTCTTGCTCATGTTAGATATCTGTTTATGCCATGAAGTTCAAACAAACATGTGACTTCTTTAAATTCAAAGCAAGCAATTTGTAGGCTGCTCATCCATTATCTCCAAATGCGCTCTCTGTACAAGGTCTACTAAAGTAATGGTTCTTTCATCAAAGCCTAATGGTTTGTTTCAAATAATCAAAGTACTGTTTATATCACTGTCCTCAGGTGCAACCATTTTGTTTCCAGGAGAACGGTATAGTACACGCTAATGTCACAAGTGATAAATCAAAGCAACTACATTTGTTTCTCTACCTTAACCAATCTACCCTATGCCTTCAACAACCGCAACAAAAAAATCTCCTGGCGTTTGCACTCTGTAGTTTATTCCAAGAGCAGGAGTAATTTTGCAAGAGTAAAACATTGTATGCAAAACCACTCACTCATTCCTTTCTCTTAACGATAACAAGTACAGCTTGACTTATGTGGGAACTAGCACTGTTGTTATCTGAAGCCCGACAGGAAGATGCTTCTCCCCACTACAAGATCTCATGAATCCTGTGATTATTTTTACGCAACATCCTGCTTTTGGTTGACTACAGTGTGTCTGACCAACTCAATTATCCAAAACACTTTTTTTTTTAATTTTTAAACTTGGCTAACTAAAGGGGGGAAAAAAACTTGGAAATCCTTTAACTGGAAAAAACAAAAATTGAACTCACCTGCTACTTTGGAAGATCTCAGACAGTGCAGTGGCTATATAGAGCAGAAGTTAAGTTAGAGGTACAACCACATATTCCATTCTTTATTCTTTCGCAATACTTTGTTGCGCCATTGGTAAGTTTTGTGTGTCTTAATATGATAAGATGGGAACTTCAGATACCCTGTGCACCACACTGGATTTGGTGTAGTAATTACTGCAGTGATGTTATTCTCTTTACCAAAAGTGTGCTGGGAAACTCAAGCAGGGAAAGCTTTCTGTCCAACGGGAAGCAGAACCTGCACAGACATCAATCATGCTATATTTTCAATTAAAGGAATGACACCGATAGCAGCAGTAGGAGATGCTGTCAGTCCTATTAGATACAGGATGAGAGTTGCCTGTATAAGCAGCTGAAGAGAGTGGGAATCATGGAATAACAGGGGAACAATGATAGACAAGTGAGCTGGAGTGAACAAGAGGTTCACTTTATAAGTCTAAGTCAAGCCATCATCTTCATCAGCATCCAATATCCAAGGAAAACTAATACTCACATTTTGTTCAAGAAAGAAGACAGGAACCATTGCATGATTGGCTGAGGTTTCTGGATGAAGAAGGCACATAATATACTGCCGGGCCTTTGGAAAAGCTACCACACTGAACACGTTCGAAGAACACCATTAGAATAGTGAGCTGTAGTAAAACAAACAAGCAAACAAACACATTTCTATCCTCTTAAGTTTGGAAACTTGAAATGAAAGACTCATTGTGGAGTAAGCGTCCCCCTGTACTCCAGGACTCCTCATGATATCAGCCTGCTTCCTAGATGACAGAATTTAGTAAATTACCCATATCTGACAGAATGCATCTCAGCAATTACTGTGGTGCATCCCAACACACAGAAGGAGGGAAATAAAAACCACAAATTGACACAGCACTAATAAATTCACATTTGGATCATTTTTGTCTTATGGAACTTCCTACCAATTAACAATAACTCTGAAATACAAAAGCAAAATGAGAAAAAAAAAATTTTAATTGATATTATGCCATAGCAATTTTTTTTCTAAAATGTCAGCAAAAAAGAAAGTTTGTTTGAAACATTTTTCCTGGTTTTTGCACCAGAAATTAGCCTATCAGGTGTAAGTTTAAAAGAAAAAAAAAAAACAGGCCTGACTCTTCTATTCGCAATTGTGTTAAAAGATCTGGATAGCTCCCAGAGCAAGTGGAATTAAATACCATGACAAAAAATGTGGAGCTTGAAAAGATTTCAGAGGAAACAGTTTCTGAACCCTCCTTCTTTACACTCTTAAAGCACTACATCTATTATTTTCCCAACCTCACCTGTAGATGCAGGAAGTAAGCAGAAATACAGTTGCTGTCAGTAGTATTTATGTACTTAAAGGCACATCAAGGAAAGCAATTGCCAAGAAAAGTCTGCCAGGGTTTTGGTTAAGGAAATATGGCCACCAAGAAGAGCTAAGAGCAGTAGTACTCAGTCTGAGGAGGGAGGTGTAGAAAGCATACAAGGGCCTGCCTGGCTTCTCTTTTCTGTTTTCTGTCAGCCACTTGTCCTTAGTGCAGAAGGACAGAAGTTGCCTACTCAGAAGCAGCATTCAGGCAGTAGGCACCAAAATGAGTCACTAGCTCATAGCTGCAGCGTGCTGAGGAAGCAAACATGAACCTGAACACAGGGAAGCACTGCAGCATTCTCCTGGCTCCTTGCACTTATCTTCCTCTTCAGCTATCCCAAGCCCTCCTGCTCAGTTCCCTACCTCTCCACTTCTGAAGCCACTCACCTCACAAGGTGGCTTCAAACATCTGGGAAGATCCTGGAGAAAAAAAATTAATGGTGCCAGAAGAGCTAGCCAAATCATAGCAAAAGAACTGGGGGGCTTAGGTGTAAAAAGTTAGAAAAGTAGGAAGAAAAATCCCATTTCTCGCCTTTCTTTGTGCACATCAAGGCTACTTGATGAACATGTACAACATGTTCAGATGTATCAAAGGTGGAACCCCAAGGAGCAAGACAAAAAAGAACAAAAAATTCCTCTAGCTAATTTACCCAATACAGAATAAGTTCTACAATCAAAGTGTGAATAAACTGATTAAATCTGACATTAAAAATACATTCCTATCAACTTGTTTTCACACATGAGTCACCACAACAACTAACTTTTTGCAAATTAAAGGAAACCACCAGATATACGTTCTCCTCAGTTCATTAAGGGGGGTATTTTATTCAGTGAAAAAAGCCTTGAAAACAAAGACTTACTTGGCTAGCCATCTAATACTAAATAGTGATTAATTTTCTACTACCACACTCCCTATTAGTATTACTCCCAAATGTTCAGTTTAATTTAAGTACTTTCTGATTCATGAACAAGGGAATAACATACAGCTATAAAAAGGTAATCCAATCCTAAAATGGCCTTAACCCCCATAATCTGCACTTCAATGGCAAGGGAAACTGTATAGTTTTGAAACTGTAATCAAGATTTTTATTTTTTTTTTTTCAAACACACACACTGGAGCTGTCCTTTGCTCCCATCACTTATTAGATTACAATAAAACGACCATGTTCTCTTTATGGTGGGAACACAGCGACCCTGGGGTGATTTATAATCTTGTGAAACCCTGTCCACACTGCTGACCAGACTTTTTTTTTTTTTTTTGGAGGTCGCTATCTGTTTCTTCAACTGATGTCTTCCTGCTGTGACAACACTGCTGGATAGCTGTCAGCACATAAGTATTTTTCAAACTACGTATTATCTCTGCACGCACTTCTTGTGGGTTGTTGTTTGTTGTGGGCTTTTTGTTTTTCTTTTTGAAGCATTTCTGTGTTTGGTGTTTAAACAGAAAACGGACAATTCTAAGAATGGTTCTAAGAGTGTATCTTCAGTCTGCTGCCTAAACAAGAGAGGACAAAAACTAAACAGAAAAATACCAAACTGGATCTCTTGATGACAGAAATAACACTTTCTTCTAAACTTAACACGCTACTGTTGACTACATATCATGCTGCTTTCTGTCACAAATGTTTTTGCACTTCAGGAATAAAATATCTGGATTATTCCCTAATGAATGTATTTCTTATATGAATTAAATGCAAGTTTTGGGAAACATCTATAATTTTTAAGTGGCAAAACAAAAAGAAGCAGAAAGAACCAGATACTACACAAACAGCACAGTAGAAAATACAAAGAAGGGTATTTGCAGATACTGAAATAAATGCACATTGAGAAAGTGTTTTTAAACTTTCCCCATCCTCAACATGCTTGCTCTGAGCTACACTTATCTAATTCAGTCTAATGGAAAGCACCGCTAATTTTACTATCTACAAATATTTTTTAGCCATGTAATTAAAAAAAAAGTTCTAACTTTTATATAATGCTTGTTCCTCACACATTTTAAGCTACTGAATTTTAAAAATAAACATCAATAAAAGTGTATAATTTTTTGCCTCTCCTAAAATATGCTAATATTAATTTGATTTAGACATTCAAAAATTAATGATTAAAGATAAGTTAACTAGAGCCAAACAGTGACTTTGCTATGATTCCTAGGGAAAGACATCCTTGTACAAGCTCAAGTGAAAGTTCATGATGATAACAGCCACCCTTTCCCCTCACTTGCCTGTGCTATGCCAGGAATTCAGTAAATTGTCCTGGGTCCCACCCTGTACAGCAGGGATTACATGCTATCCAACTTTGGATACTGAATAGAGTTACAGATGCTGCCTCCCCCCTGATTTGACTGTCTGCACAAAAAAGCTTCATTGTGGTCATAATTAGAACTTGAGTCATTAATAGCAAAGTTTGCACTGATCTGAATGTTGTAAGATTTGTCTTTTGAAGCAAATGCTCAGCTGCTCCACATAGTACCTACTAGATCTTCCCTTTCCCTATGCAACCCAGTGGCATTTCATAACAACTTTAAATGGAAGTAGAAGTCAGGTAACTATCACTTGAAACAATATTAGATAGCTGTGAGTAAATACAACAGATAATTGAATTACGCACAAAACTTCCACAACTTTCTTCATATGATAGACTCCAGCTAAACATATAATGGTTTTTTTGCTGAAATGTAGCTGTTCAATATTCTAGTGAAGACAACAAAATAAAGCATTTCAATCAGCTGTGCTTGACAGTTTCTTCACCTGCCAAATATCTGGTTTAGGAAAATAAAATTACATGCAGTTTTCACAATATTGCACTTGATATTTAAAAATTAAATAGGCTCATGCTGGAGTTAACACCAGCTCTTCTTTATTGTTTTATTCATCACTGTAAGCTATTTCAGAAGGATAAAAAAAGTATTTCACTTCATGGAGATAAGGACAAATTGATAATTGTAGCAAATAAGTCAGGTTGTCCTTTGCTCTCAAGGAGGTAACCTACTGTTTCACTCCTCTAAGGACTTGCTTAATAAGATGAACAAATTCTCAGGGAAAAAAAAAATCAATTAAAATTGAGAAAAGTCCCCTAGGATAAAGTTAGTTTGGCAGTCCATGCATTTCTCAATCATTACTTCAGTTTGGTCTAAGTAATACATTCTCACTGCATGTTTCTAAGTAGTACTCCTTTTGGTTAGAAAGCACTTTCAGAAGTGAACTCTAAAAACTGATGCTGAATCAGCAAGGGCAGCTGGCTAAAAGAGGGGTTAGGAAGTAAGATATCCAATGGATGCAGAGAACACCATTAGAAACAAAGTACATATTCCTAGGATTGCAAAATGAAAAGTCAATAATAGTTGCTAATATAAAAAATACCTTTTATAATGGACTGCTCACTGATTAGCTTTTCTAACCAAGTCTTTATAGAACCTGTGCACGGCAGTATATCTTGGGAGAGTGGAGAGGTTATGCATTAATTCATTTGTTCTGTAAAGTACAGAAAGCCTCCCAGTCTGCAGCCATGAACCAACGAATCCCACATTCCAAGGACAATCATATAACAAAACAGGAAAGCCAGGAATACTTTCTCTTAAGCACCCTTCATTCTAATTTTTTTTTTAACCAAAACTTCCTCTTGCTCATTAATATGCAAAACAGTAACAATTTTTTTTTAATCTGTTGTATTAATCACTGTCTCAGATTACCCCACAGGTACTTTTCTATAACAGAACTAGACACTAAAGCCTCAACGTCAATCCCAACAGTCTGGCCCAACATAAATTAGTAAATTATAGTGAACTCCTACAAAATTTCCTATCCTCTGGATTAATAAATAGACAAGTAAATATATACTATCCCTTACATCTCAGAACATGGCTGCATGCTGTTACGTAGATGCTTTGCTTCAGTCTACTTATGACTAGCAATTTCAACAATGAAGGAATGACTACAGCACCTTGAGAGCATATCAACTAAAGGGGCAATGTAGATAACATTGCATTTCTAGCCAGAAGAAAACAGAAGTGGATGTGCTTATTCAGGGAAGCCATTAAAAAAAAAGCAGCCATTTACAGCACATTTCATTGGACAAAATCTGCATACAGACACGTAAGGTTAGATTCAGTTGCGTCAACAGGCATGTAAACTTATTTCAGTCTCCATAGGTTATTGTGATGGCTCCTAAAAAGAAAGAGATCTCCTGAAAGTCACTCATTGTATCTGCCTTTACAGGTGTCTCACACTGAGCATTCCTAGGCACAGAAGCACCTCAACTGGCACGAGATACCGATGCTCAGGCAATTAGACTGAGGTCAACTAAAGTGGGATTATCTGCCCCTAACTTGAGACATCTAGCAGCTGTCTAAGTCTAAATTCATATCAAGACTCCTTCAGTAGTTAAAGGAATAAAGAGTGGCAGCTCTAGAAAGCAATTCATCTTGTCTATCTTACCATATACGCTGAGAAAATGAATGGCTTTTCTGGAGGTGCCCACCCCTCTCCATTTGACTCTAAAGGGAGTGTAGCTCAAATTAAAAAAAACTTTACATATCTGAGGCTAATGGACTGAAATTCACTTTCAATCACGCTACTTTAAAACATTATGCTGCTTCTTACCTACTGCATGTCAAGGAGGAGTGTCTAAAATTAGGTATCCAGAAAGTGGTTGTCTAAGCTCCTATTATTGTCAAAGAAGATCTAGTCAAAGAAGGCTAGAAAGCTATTCAGTGGAGAAAACGTAGGTGTCTGCCTTAAAATAATGACTCTTCCTTTGACTGCATCAAGTAATCCACCATTGACTAAACCCTGAGTTGAGTTCTTCCCTGTGAGCTTGATTGACTGCCTGAATATAGGAGCCTCGTGCCATCTGTGATGCCCTGAAGTACCCAAGACATGCAGATGAGCTGGCAGACTTGACAAAAGACCTGGGAAAGACTTGCACTCCTCTGAACAGCAGCTGTAAAACAGATAAGATACCCTAGGGCCTTTCAAATGCATCTAGATGCCTGTGTTTATGCAATTGAATCATGTCCTACAATTCCAAACAGCAAGTTAATTTGGAATAGCTAGAGTATTAAAATTATATGTTAGCTTACTTGAAAGTAACTTCTTCATGTCTCTTAACTTGTTGGTCTGAAATGAGTGACTGGAAGATCTCCTCTTGTCTACCCACAAAACCTTATCCCTTCAGACACTTAACCCTGGATTTCTACTGTATCCTGTAATAACCTTAGTAATAATGTTTTATTTACCTGTGCTCTTAAAATAACATTTTTATTTGGACAAATATATCCACATTTTCAAAATGAATGGCAGTGTATGTGTCATACAACAGCTAGAAGAAGTGAAGAAAAAGAAACTCGGTATGTTTTTACATAAAATCTATTCTTTGCAAACAGCACATTTAATGCTTTCTCCATCATTATCACAAAAGTTTGAAATATTAGAAGCTGTTAAGATTTTCAGACACTCCACCTGACAGCCACCCCAGAATGATAACCACAAATTTGTTATTACTCTGAAGGTGAAGAATAAGAAAGCATGCCATAAAAATTTGTTCTGCACTCCTGTGATATTTCAGACATTTAAGCTGTTGTTACACGTCATTATTCTGTCAGTAACAGATCAACTAAAAGAGGTTTTCCGTATATTTCCCCATCATTCCTTCCCTTTACCTCCAGTTCTTACTCATCTAAAGGTACTTGTCCCTTGCTATAAATCACATTAGTCCAACTGTTTGGCTGGCTGTGTTCCAAAGTCAAATGCATGAAATGAAAGGGGAAGAAAACCTCTTAAAAGTATGAAAAGTCTTGGGTTGGTTGGATTTGGATCTTGGTTTGTTGTTGTGGTATTTTCTTTTTAAATACAAGTATTTCACTGCAGCAGTTTAGACAGCTAAAGAAAGAATTGAATCAATATAATGCACAGGACAGAATCATTGGCAGGAACAGGGAAGGGAACCACTTAAAACAGCTGCCAGGTGAACAGTAACACAGAGCCGCTATCCTAGTTTGCATCTAAAAACTACATTTGAAAAAAACTTAATTCCTGACATGGAGAACACAGCTGACTACACAAAGAAATTAAAATAGGGAAAATAGACCAACAATAGCCCATTTTATTCCTAAAAAATAAATATAATTTTTAAAAATACACACTTTTGGATAGAGAAATAACTACCAAAAACTAACAGGCCAAAGAGAGGAAAATTATATGCTAAGAGAGAGTACAGTGCTGAAGTTTTCCAAGCTACAGAGACTAGTGGTCCTTTTGAACCCAAAAAAAGCTAGCACACATGAGACACCAAGAGCCTCCCACTTCTGCCCAGGACATCAAGCATCACTAACCAGCTCCCTGATGTCCAGGAGGCTGGTGGCCCCTATGCACAGACAGAGACTACAAAATGCATACATCTGATGAAACACATGACTCAGAGGCCCTCTGAGCATGGAAATCACTGAAGCATCAGTGTCATATTCCACTTGTGAATGAACAGTTTGGGTTGGCTTCCCAGCTCTTGTTCCAGCCAGTAAGAGAATAAGGGAATGCACTGTATGAACAATTATCTTCTACTGATAGCATCATTCTACAGCTAATAACAGCTAGAGAAGTAAAAAATCATTCTGAGATATATCGGTCATGATCAGCACCTTCTCCTGATTTGATTCTCCAGAAAGCAAATGCAAAGACTGGTGTAAAAATCAAAGATTGTGTTAAATGGGAGTTACAAAATCATACTCCTGGAAACACCAACTCCAGATGTGCTTCATAGCTGGCATTCTCAAAACTTGATTCCTCCTCTGACATTGTAGGATGTTTAATACATTTCACACGTCTTGAGGCAGTTTCCTTCATCTCATGATCCTGCTGCACCTCAATATGTTGGTTAGTTAGGTTGAAACTTTGCCGTGAATCAAACAGGAAATAACAGCATTGCTGGTGATTTTTCTTTTCTAAATCACCACCCACCTTTACTTACCTTTAATACTACAAAATTCCAGCTCTGGTGAATAAATGCCAATTGTCTAGCTTACCTTTCCATCCTTAAGACACAGTTTTCTCAGGACTGGAATCCTAGTCTAGCTGAGTCCAGTTGATTTTCAATAACTGATATCTCCCCATGGTGTTTCAAAGTTTGTTACTAGTTACCTTACCCTAACTTCTAAATCTGAATAGCAAAAAGTTGTCAAACATTCATTAGACGTAAGAGATGATGTTCAGGATTGGTGTTCTACTAACTTTGTTCAGGTTTGCTGTTGTTATTATATTGCAAAGGTTCCATATTGTTGTCTCCTTATTGCAAAAGCTCCATACCTCCTTGATGTTTCTCATAGGCAGCTCCTTTAAGCACTGGCTATTCCTTCTCCACACAGTAGCCAAATGACCCGTTTCCCTCTCAACAAGCCAACCAACCCACTCTTTTATAGCAGTTTCCTTTCACATAAAAAAAAAAAGCCCAAGTAACACCATAACAGGAATGTAGCTACCTAAAAGTGTTCGGATCTAAGTATATGCTTCTAGAACAGTTTAACTTCATCTACACTGAGGTCACCAATTTGCAGTGTTGTCTTCCTCCTGTTCCAAGACAAGTACTGCCACCCCTTCCTCCATACAGCACTAGAATTTGTAGCAAGATACTTTTGAGTAACTGGCCTGACTAAAACTAGTCCTTCCGGGGGGGGGGGGGGGGGGGAAGTTTAATTTTCAGCTGGTCTGAGGAGGGAAACAACATGCTTACCATATTCTTGTTTAATTAGAACACTGTTGTTCAGGGACAGTGGAGAGTTCTTAACCTTGTCTAGCAGAAATGTGTTGCAGCCTGTCTTGATCTACATAAAATGAAAATGTGGTTATATCAGAGCATTCATCTCACTTTTAATTTAGCTCACATAGGTGAGAATATTAGCGAAGACACTGCTGCACTGCCTTCATCAGGAATTGGCAACTGTAATGCTTGGTACAGGCTTTTAAAGGGACAATACCCAAGCTGCTAGACCACACTGCCAGACCTCCACTGCTCCTGTTACAAATGCTGGCAAAGTTACTGGCTCCTGCTGCAGTCACACTTACCCTGTGCTGTGAAAACATACCCTATTAGTGGCTAATTTTTTCATGGGTGCTATAACTAATTCTTGCTCCTCAAATGCACATTCTTCCAGCGATGCTCTAAGCACGAAATACAAAAGCCTAAGTTTCAAAAGGGCCTCAAATTTTTGTGTCTTTACAGACTAGGAAAGCAGATTTAACCTGCATGTGACCCACTTCTCTCATTATCTTTGGAGAAGTGGCTCTGGAAAAAATTACAAGACCCTGACTTCACAGTTTAAAAAATAAAAAAATCCCTGAAAAAAACCCAAAGAAACCTTTTTCCTAATTTTTCTCATTTTTCTTGAATGGCATGTCAGATAGACTGTAAAGCAAGCCCAAATACTTGGATTTCAAGAATCTTGCCTTCAACACAAATCTTTCACTTGTAGAAAAAGGATACAACAGAATCCATAACCCTTTTTCTATGACACTATTCAGATGGCTTTCATTCAAATAAATGTGCCCATTTCAAGTGTGAACCTGAACTACAGCTCTTCTGTAAAACACACTGAGAACCTCAACAGGGCATTCCTCCCAAGTGCACAACTGCCTCTAGTAACTATTAACTCGGGTAGGAAATGCAGCAAGTGAATCAGTAACAATTATGTTTTCTTGGGGATAAGACCTGTACTACGTAAGCTAAAACAGCTTCCTGGGCCAAGAGCACCAGCTTCATGCATGGTTTGCTGCTGTTCATCACCAAACATGCTATCAGAAAGTAATATGGTGGTGCAACTCAAGGTACTGATGAGCAAATACTAAGCAAAGTGAGTTATTTATTCCAGGATAGGTAAACAGTTAGACTTTATATTCCACAAACAACATAGAGTCATAGAATCTTTAAGGTTGAAAAAGACCTTCAAGATCACCAAGTCCAACCTTTGGCTAAACGTCACCTTTTCAACTAAACCACAGAACCATAAATGCCACATCCAGTTGTTTCTTGAGCACTTCCCGGCATGGTGACTCCACTACCACCCTGTGCAGTCCATGCCAGTGCTTAACCATCCTTTCAGTGGAGAAATTCATCCTTGTGTCCGATGGAAACTACCTTGGCACAGCTTGAGGCCTCCCTTCAGGTTGTAGTGAGATCTCCCCTGAGCTTCCTTTTCTCCAGGCTAAACAACCCCTGCTCCCTCAGCCATTCCCACAGGACATGATCTCTAGACCCTTCACCAGCTCTGCTGCCCTTCTCCAGACTCCAGCACCTCAGAGTCCTGTAGTGAGGCCCAAAACCAGACGCAGCACTAAAGGTGTGGCCTCACCAGTGCCAAGTACAGTGTGACAATCACTGCCCTGGCCCTGCTGGCCACACTGCTGATGACACAGGCCAGGATGCCACTGCCCTTCTTGGCCAGCTGGGCACACTGATGGTGTGCCACTCATCAGTGGTTGAGCTACTGTCAACCAGCACCCCCAGATCCTTTCCCACTGGGCAGCTTTCCAGATACTCTTCCCACAGCACAGCAATGGGGTTGTTGTGACCCAGCTGCAGCCTCAGCCCATGGATCCACCCTGTCCTGCTCCCCCTGCAGAGCCTTCCTACCCTCCAGCAGATCAACACTGCCCCGCTGGGCTGGTGTCATCTGTGAACATACTCAATTCCCTCTATCAAACCATCGATACTTGACAGGCTTGGACCCAATACAGAGCCCTGGGAAACACCACTGGTGACTGGATGCCAAGTGGATGTACCAGCACTCACCACAACTTTCTGGACCTGGCCACCTAGACAGTCCTTACCCCAGCAAAAGGTGCATCTGCCCATGCCATGGGCTGACAGCTTTTCCAGGAGAATGCTGGGGGAGACAGTGTCAAAGCCTTACTGAAGTCCAGGTAGACAATACCCACAGCCTCTCCCTCATCCACCACAGGTGGTTCACCACGACATAGAAGGAGATCGTGTTGGTCAAGCAGGACCTGCCTTTTCCAAACTCATGCTGGCGAGGTCTGATCACCTGGTTACCCTGTACATGCCACATGATGGCACTCCAGATGATCTGTTCCATGACCTTCCCTGGCACTCAGGTCAGGCTGGCAGGTCTGTAGTTCCCTGGATCCTCCTTACAACCTTCTTGCAGATGGGTGTCAGACTGGCTAACTTTCATGGAATGAAGGAGATGATTTCCTGCTCACACAAAAACCTGCACATACCCCAAGCTCTCCATCTGGCAGCTGTTCATTTAATGGTTGCAGTTAGTTGGGTCAGACTTTACAAACCAATGAATAAACAGCCCATGTTCAATGACAACATTAATGGACCAAAATTTGGAGATAGAGAGCTTAATGTTTTACTGCTATAACCCTTCCCCCTGTTCCTACACCTCAGAAATGTCATAAAATCTTTCACTATCTTTAGTAAAAGCCAACTTCTAAGAAAAAATAAGAAGTACCAGAAACAACCTAAATAAACAAAAATTTAGTAAGAAATTCTAATTCTATATTCCACTATAAAAGTTAAAAATATTAACAAATATAAACAACATCCTTTAAGATAACTATCATCATAAACATAACTGAATGGCATAAACATGTTACAGAATCACAGGATGGGTCAGGTTGGAAAAGACCACAGTGAGTCATCTGGTCAACCCTCCCTACTTAAGCAGGGTCATCCTAGAGCATATTGCACAGGATTGCATCCACTTATTTCTTAGCTAAAGTCTGCTCTTTCCTGCAATTTGCTTATAGACTGTATCTGGTTTTCCATTTGAGAATGCCATGCATCAGTCAGATGCTTTCTTACCTTTTTTCCCATTAATTTCTGAAAATGTTCTATTATTGGACTATTCCTTGGGCTTGATTCAACAATCTCAATTAATTGTTGGGTTACTCTAGCTGTAGTCAAGAGTCCTTAATCATGCATTTTATCTCACACTGTTTAACACTTAATAGACCTATTTGCTAGCAGACTAAAGTGTTTTTTTTTTCCTTTTGAACTCTGGTCCTTCAATGCTGTTTGATCCTGAAAAGTCATAAGATACTGTACCTTAGAGCATGAGTGCATTACAGTTAAAGGATCAGACCTGAAAAGTCTGGTATTATCTGTACTTCATGTCCCTATCTCAAATCATTTCCTTTTTTACTCTGGAAACAGGAACTATTTAAAATACTTTAAAGAGGTTTTCACTAAAAGTGTCATTCTGATAATTACTAATGTCACTGGACCCTGACTTTTCTGCAGAAAACTCACGTAGTACAACTAGTACATAGTATTTTAAAGCATCATACCTTAACAAATATCAATTCTTAAATAACAATTTCATTCCAAGAAATAACTTGGAAAATATCATCTTCTTACTGAACAGACCTGTTTTTGGAGAGTACTAAAGCAAATGCTTCCTCACATTACAGTTTAGTTTTTGCCACTCTTTAGTGCTGTTAAGCTAGCAAAATTAACACAATTTCACTCATTCTGAGTCTCTGACCTGTTCCTACAGCAATAGTATTATTAACAAAGTTCTTTTTGCTCCACGAAAATTTTCATCTTTAGTGTATCTCTACAGTCCCACTACACCACCTTTATTTACCAAAAAAAACCTAGGCTGTGCAAGCTTAAACAAGGGCAAAATAATTGTTACTCACGATGAGCATCTTAAAGAAAAAAAACTACTGCAAAGGGGAAAAAAAAACTGTGAAAGATTTAATGAGCTCAAGCTATTTAACTTATCAAAGAGAAGAAGTGAAGATCTGAAAGTACCTACCCAGGAAACAAAATTTCAATAATGTAAGCAGCTGATAAGCACATAGCAAGCAAATGTAGAAGTTAAAAAAAAAAAAGCCAACATAACAGAAGGCAGAGATAAAGAAAACTTAAGACTGATATGGGATGAATCACAATTACTTTAAATCTGAGAAAAATCTGATTACTCTTCTGAAATATTTCATTAAGTATAAATTATTATGGAATCTAAAGCAGAAATTCTAAAACTGTATTTTAGAGACAGGCCATTTATTTAGTCTCTCCATATATTTATCTTCCTTCTGGCAATAAAGGTATGGGGTGTCTCAACCTGTCTTTCCTGACTGCTTGTTCATACACAAATGAGTCTCACTCCTTTTCATGAATGCAGAACATCCAGTGCCCTATTTGTAATTTCTTCTTTAATTTCAGCAGCTTCTGAAGGAATTCCAAAGAAACATCTCAAACTATAAAATCTCCTGAGCAAGAGACCTGGAGCTAGCTTCAGAAAGTTTGCGAAAGAGAGCCATGCTGATATGTTGTTATCTATGATAAGATGAACAAACTGAAACAAAATGAGAAAAGTGAACTTTTGAAACATGGTATCAGCTCCGGAATTATTTGGAAAGTGATAGAACATAAAGAGAAGCACAAAACCATATGCACCTTTGTGTACCTCCAGTATTACAACAAGGTGATTGCCTACACACCCTATGAAGTAGTCTAATTAAATCAGCCTGGATAAAGAAAGAGTTCCAGTGACTTTAGAGAGCTACCATATTGGGGAAAAAAAAAAAAAAAACAAACCAAAAAAACACCATAAAGTAGAAGAAAAACATTTAGACTTAAAATTGTAGGAAAAAGTACATTAGCTACTTAAAAAATTACCAATTGAAAGTCTTTCATAGTTCATAAACTTAGTAGTGAAAATTATTTTCTAGCTTGCAAAAATAATGATCATATTTTATTTTACATTTGCAATTACTTGAATTAAGATGCAGGAAAATATTTGGAGCTCCTTGTCAAATTTTTAAGGGGGATATTTTGATATGAAGATTAGGAGTACGCCTAGATAAATTCCCTTTTGAACTGCTTTCATACTTAAACATCTTTAAGAAGAGATAGAAGCAATTATTTCTGTTCTGATAATCTTGAGAAAAAATGGCAGTAGAACCACAAAAAGCAGAGTGTATTTTAAGATTCACAGGAACACTCGCTTATCCAAGGAAATTCATTGTAGCTGATCTAAACCGCATGCTCCGTTTCAAATGGCTTATAAGATATCAGAGAATGGCACTTGGGAAGACAAAAGCAGTTCAAAGCCTTAAAAAAATAGCTAGCAGAGATACAACTGTAATAAAGCTCTTTGAAACTAGTAAAAGCCTCAAATACAAGCTCATTTAGACATGAATCTATTCTTCTGGAAACTGCTTTGCAAACATGAGACATTTCCAGAGCAGTAACTAAAATACAACATAATTATGTTCCAAATAAAAAGAAGCATTTGATTGTGAGTTGTTTCATGAGCAGGTCTGTGGGCACAGAAGATGTCTGTTAAAACCAACTATCAAATATTATCTAGCTTTTCAAGAACAATAATGAACCTGCAGAATTATTCACTAAACAGTAGTGGAAGTTTAATATTTATCTTTCTTACAACATGTATTTTCAACAATGGCAACAAGTACAGACAAAAACATTATTTAAATTGGAATCTAAAATAACTACAATTCTTACAGCTACAATACCTTAAAGAACTCATTCTTTCAAAACATGAACCGTCATCTCAGAATAGTGATAATAATAATCACAATAGTAACAGCAATGGTGAAAGGTAGTAACAATAACTTTATTAACTTAAATCTCTCTCCCCCTCTATATCTACACATATAAAAAGTGTTTAAAGGGTTTCTTAGCAGTATAATTAAAGAAAAAAACCCAATCAGCTAAATAACTTTTGTAATTAAACATACATTATGGATGCTTAACAAGTGTGTTTTTATGTAGCTCCGCTTGGAGGTTAACGGCCAGATCTCCTTGTTTTCACCTGAAGTCCTGCTTGCAGTCACAGAAAATGCTAAATCAGTAAAGAAACTTAAAGCATACAATGAGAAACACAACTTCAGGGGGAAAAGGGAGTAAAGGCAGTAAAAAATATACATTGTTTCTACAAATATAAGCTACGGCAACTATATATATTCACACTTTTCACTAAAATAACGCCTAATTTCTGTGACCAGTAATCCTGACAGGGGCCTTGATAATTTTAAATACAGGATATATTGAAATTAACATAAATTCAGCTTGCCTTTGAAAGCTCCTGAAGAACAGTTGCTTGGAGAGTGTTCTAATATTGACCTGTCAGAAAAGAAAAGCTAGAAAAAGCAGACCTGGGCTGCTCAGTATCAGCCAGTCTATACACAGCAGTTAGAGAATTGCAGGCATGGTTTTTTTCAAAAATACCATCCCAGAATCAGCCTCTGAACAACAGGCATATTTGGTATACCTAAGCAAGCCAAATTAGGTAAGAAATAAAAATATGTAAAATATTCTAAAAATATGTCAGCTTTGTACTTGACTATTTTTCAAGTCCCTTACAAAATGGAAACAGAGTGGTTGAGCCATTTTTGGTCAGGTCTCCTCTCTCTACCTGAAAGAGTTATGAAAAATACAGATTCATTGAAAATGCAGGAAGATGGAGATACCACCTGTTAACTCTTTTACCTTCCAGATCATCATGTGTGGCAGGTAATGTAAGTGCTTCAGTAAACTGGTGCTGGGATCTTCTAAGGAAGGAATTTGTTTCAGGCAGAAGAGTAGTACATGGTCTGTTAAATCCATGGGCATCTTGCTATTGCTTCCATATTCACTGCACCATAAAGACCCAGGCAATCTATATTCTAGGTATCCCATATAGCAGAGTGTCTGAAGTATTATTAACATTGCAACAATAAATATGAACCACTAAAAGCTGCTGAATATTCAGCACTATGTGAAAAAAGTGGCATTTGTTCCCGTTAAAAAATGTGCTGATGTTTTTAAAAGATAGAGCAACACTCAACGCTTTTCAAGCTGGATGGCATACCCAATTCTAGACTTCACAAAACAAAAGACTTATCATAAACATTCCTAAACCTCCTGACATCTTCAGAAATTCAGACAAAAGACATTCTTCTCGATTGTTCGTCCTAGTAAATCTCAGACATTTCAGAGTAGACAAATGCCAAAGGGAAAAAAAATCAATCAAACAATTAAAACAACCTACTAAATTTCACTATATAACAAAGGAGGAGCAGTGTGTGTTACATAATTTACAAAAACAGCACGGCATTATCATAAATCCTGCTGACAAGGGAGGAGCTGTAGTTCTTTGGTACTGGGATCATTACACTAAACAGACAGCAAAACAAATGGTAGAAATGTGTTAACTTAAAATGCCCTGGTTTTTCAGAAGTTGTAAAGTTATTTCTACAGCATGAAATTCCATATAAGTTATAACGATATACATTATAATGATATCAGACTAGGGAAAATGCCAAAATTACAAATCAAATAATGGGACACCCTACCACGGTAAGATACTCCCAACTTCCTGAAAAAGTAGCTGTCTTATGGTGACTTGGCATCAAGCCCATGTTGAAACCCTATCAACATAAATACTGCCTTCTCTGCATGCACAGACCTTAATGAATGTCACTTCCAACAATACAAAGCACCTTCTCTCCACTGTGGACATTTGGTGGTATATAATATTACCATCTTGATACAGAAAGTTAAGCAGTTAAGCCCCTTACAGTTCAAAATACCCCATAAAGTCTACAAACCATTACTGACATCAAAAATGGACTAAAAGAATTAATATTTCAGAAATTCATTAAAAATTAAGAATACTCATTTTTACAACTTCCTAAGTTTAGCAGAGTATGGTCTTCTGCCAAATTGTTTCACATTTAAGGAGAAGATTTTTATTCCCAGGAAAATACTGCAGGCTGTAGAACTGAACCACAATTCCTTGTCTTCTTTTAAGAAAATGGATTGCATGTATCATACAAACTCTTGTAACAGGAACTAATTCTACCAGCAACAAGATATACTAGATATTCCACATACTAGTATTTAGAGCACTATGTATAGTATCTAAAATATTTAATAGAAGAAACTTTTCATCATTTATTGAAATGATCTGTGGTAATTCCTGGAAAATGCTATTTAAACACCATGATACACTTTAATTCTGAAACTCATTAATTTCTGTGGTTTGACTGTGAATAAACTGGAATGTTTTCAATTTCCAGCACTACAACTCTGAAATTCTTAACTCTGAGAAATCCAGCTCTAGACCAAATACTTCTGACAGAAGTTATCATTCTTCATCCCAGTGAAGTGATAGTGAAAATGAAAACAACAGGATAGAAGCCAATCTTTCAACTCAATATTCCATGTCTCTCCCTCCATGAAACCTTCTAATCACATCAATACAACTCCAAATCCTACCTTCTTCTCTAAAAGCCTCTTTTGGTTATTGAGCAGCTTCTGAAACACTTCTCCATAAGGCAGCCCTCTCTTGCCTGTCATTAGCTATTTCTATCCCCTATAGCATCTTAAATCCTTCCCCGGGTGTGAATGCCATTCCCCACGTAGCTCACATCTCCTGTGGCTGCTGCACAGTATCCAGGGTGCACTGCTGGGGAATCACAGCTCTGCTCTGCTTTCCTTGCCATTCGGTACCAGAAAACGTTTCAAAGACGGTGAAGATTGCCGGAGTCAGCACTTACAGAAGTAGCCATGGATGCCAGATTCTTAGGCATGGATACGAAAAAGGGAAAGGAGGGTTCAAGGACACTAATCCCACTTTATCCAACAACCACCTGAAATCCTTACTGTCTGTATTGTGGATAGAGCTAGTGGACAAACAAAATATTGATATGCCAGTTACAGAAAAGGCATGTGGGAAGAGCATATGCACAAAAATAGTCTTCAGATAATTTCCAGCACTCTTGTCTGCAACACCAATAAAGCCATCAAGTACCTCTTTAGACTTAAAAAGATACCAACTTCTACAGACTGCTGTCAAGTAAACTTGACAAAAGTTTCCAGATTATGAAAATACAGTGCAAGGATACAGAGAACTTTGGTTTTTCCTATGTAATTTTGTCCACCTACATAGCTTTCGGTTTTTGTTCTGAATGGCTGTTGTCATTGCCTCTTTCCACAAAAGAAGGGTACTTTAGGGGGCGGGGGAGGAAAGGAGCAGGGAGGTGGAAACAAATGCCTTTACAATTCTTGAAGATCGGACTCAAAGTAACTAGCTGTAGCAAAACCCAGCTTGCTCTGCTTTAGCCAGACTGAAGGCAACCACTGAAAGAAAGCAAGAGAGATTTCTTTTCTTCCCCTCTTCCCTCCCCTTTAGAAGCACTAACAACTTTTCTCTTCTAGCTTAGCCACTGAAGGAGGAAAGTGATAATCCCTTTGAAATTCAGCACTTAACACCTATCCGGTAGGTGATAATTGCTGCATTCCAAGAGGATTAGCACAGTGGAACCTACTTTACAGTGAAGTCAAACCATTCTGAACAGAGTGAAGTTTTCCTAAAACCATGCCTTCTCAGGGAAATCTTGAGTTTCCCACTGTTTCTGGGTAGACAAGGATCTTGTAGCTTCAGATGTGTTTCCATCACATCTGCAAAGAGCCACTCAAGAAACCAACTGGTGTTTAAAACAGCTAGAACAGAGTACTCCTAAGGAAGTGGAAACTAGTAAAATTTTATTGACGTAGCTTGCGGAAAATGCTACACCGGCTAAGTTTTCTTAGACAGTGGAATATCTCCATCATCATTAATATTTGGCAGAAATATTGTGAACTAGGTCCTCAAAGTAAAACAGCAGTCAGTAATGTAATACTGTATCAGAATCCAGAGGCCTTAGTTACACGGTGATCCTGCACAGCCATAGGAGATGCATTCTATGCTAACGCTGGGCCACTAACAGGAAAAAAACAGTCCGGAAAAGAGCAAGAGGCATGACTGGTACAAGTCCACTCAAAAAAAAAAAAAAAAGAATAATTTAGAGCACTCCAGCAGCAGAGACTTAGGCTCAACCTAAGTTCCAGAGTTCTTCCACTGCGCAGCACCTTCCAGAGAGTAGAGGATGCTCTGTAACAAGTGAGCTTCTCTCTCCAAACAAGCCAAGATAGGCAGGGCATGGAGGATGGTGCACACCCATGTCTCACCTTTCTCTGCCACCAGAACAACGCCAGAGGGAGCATCCAAAGGAGGAAATCAATGCTCTACCTCAGACACCCATCCCATTTGTTTTGCAATACACAGTAGGACAGCTTGCCAAGATTTAGTAAAGCAGATTTCCAAGAGAGAGAGGAAAGTGGCTTCCTCTGCCTTCATATATTTTTCTTTCAACGATTTTACTCCTCCCTTCATTGCAGCTCACCCCCCTCCCTGTGTCCTCCTTTTAAACACAGCATTAAAACCACTGTGTAATCCACAGTACACTTTCCAGGCTAGGCTCAGGGCACTGCCGTTTGGATTCAGGAAAATTTCATGGCAGACAGAATGACAATACATAAAATTGAAGAGAAGTTTCCCCCACCCCCACTCATCCCCATCATTCATTTCTTTCCCCACTGCCTGATCACTTGTAGCAACACAACTGATGAGGCTTGTTTGGAGAGAGAGAGGGTGATCTGTTTTCCCAAAACAGATGAGGATTAATAAAAATAATAATGAAGGGGAGAGAGGAAGGAGGGGGGAGACAGCATTTTCAACCTAGACCTGATTCTGTGCTTAAAATGGTCACACACGGCTGTACAGGAGTGCGATCAGGGTGCCTGGAGGAAACAGAAGAAAGACAAAATTATCTAAACAAGTCCTGCTATCAAACAAGGCTGTAAATCACAGCCTTAAATCTACAGAAGGAATATAAACAACAGAGACCTTTTATCTGCTTAAGGAACCATTTATCTGATTCTTTTACCTATCATATTTATGTGATACATTTATTAACACATCGCCAACTAATATATGGATTTATTTAATACTTGCTTTTCATTAAGTTTCAAGTTGCCATGATTTCCTCTCTGTATGAATCCTCCAGATACTGATCTCTGCAAAAGAACAACCCCCTAGCCAAATGCCATTTATTTTAAAGGAGAAAAAAATCAGTAAAAGTTTAATATGTTAAACTTGCTTAAATTTGTTTATTTATAAACACATATTAATTTCTCTAAATTTCTCTTGAATTTGTAAAGTATACCTCAAGTTTTCTTGTTTTACTGCCACACGTTGGTAACAAAGGGAGACTAAACTGAGAAAAGCTGCCAGCTGTACATGTCAAGATTATTCCCACTTTATTACTGATACTCTTTTCCACGTAGCCCTCAGATCCTCTGATCATCATCTATGGCAAGTGAGCACTTAGGAACAATGTCAAAGAAACTATTTCAACGTCCAGACAACTTTTAAAACCAGACAACTCTTCAAGTGAAGATAACTCCCAACAGCCGAGTAGATTAAAAATGGTGACTGAAGACAGAATTTTCTCCTGGGCAAATTGCCAATTTTTTTTTAAAGGTAAACTCCAGCTTTTAATTATCATGAACACTCCTCCCTGTGAGCATTGCCACTGACTGGATCATCTTAAAAAGGAATAAAAATGGCATCCCACGACTGTGCTGTGGAGCACGGATTTCCAAGAAGCACAATAGAGAAATTGCAAACTACTGCCTATAAGCAGAGCTGCAGAAGTTGAACTCTGGTATAACCAAAAGGAAAGAAAATTTTTAAAAGCAAACAGTGTCACAATCAAGTGAATATAGAGTGAAACAGGGGTAAAGAAAGCACATTTAAGCCAGGTTACCACTTTTCCTAATGACAGTTTTCAGTTGCTACTCTTTCTTCTGGTTCTGTAAATTAAATTCTCTACTAAGAAAGCTAAATCAAGGATGATTAATATCTTCTGATTTAGCTTCCCTTCCTCCCTCAGTTCAAAACGAAGTGAAAGTTATCCTCAGCCGGGCTTGTCATGGTGGGCAATGGTCCAAATCAAGAAAACTGGGTCAAGCATCTTTTAAAGCTAGTATTATATGCTTTAGTTTGCATAGTTATATTTTTGTTTATAATACAATACTGTTTCACGCAAGATTTTAAATAATAATTTTTCTAAGAGTGGAAAATTAACATGATAATAATGAAAACAATACACATCCACTTGTCTAAAGTAATGTCCATAACATGATTATCTTCTTTTTTTCCAATTTATATGTCTACTGCAACATTTTATAATTATTAGAAGATACTCCAGGGCATATGTTGTGCTGGTGTACAGCGACTTCTCTGGTGGCTGAAATCATTCAGCCTGTGGACTCGTGAATCACAAAGCACCCAGGGCTCAGCAAATCCTCGTATGACACATGTCATGTCGTGTCTCATTGCTTCAACACAGTCCTTGCACCCCGCCCGTATCACCAGTAGGCATGCACTGAACTACAGATGGGCCGCTGACATCACACCCCCAAATTCACCCCTGCTCCCATCCCCACCCATGGAAAGCACAAGACTTTTTCTCTGGGTTAGGTTGGTACCAGACTATTTGCAGGGGTGTCTGAATTTTGTTGCAGGGCGGCTGTGAGGATTTAGCAATTCCCAGCAGTCTTTAGTAGGTGTTTTAAACCACCTCAAGTTAGCCGAGCAAGTCATCTGCGTGGGGAGAGTACCAAGGAGTTCCACATCAGACATTCCTGGGAGGTGCTGCCCAATAGCAGTGGGTACAACCAGCGCTCTAATCACTGCTGAAATAATTGATAGCGCTGTCTATCCACACTATGACAGACAAAAGCTGAAATGTATTAAACATAGCAATCCATCATCCCGCAGATGGGTAGCAGGAGCCAACAGAGTTCAGAGGGAGCGACTCCTGCTGCTAACAATGGCTGAAGTACTGACAGTTCACTACTCCTCCTTGCTCCTCACCAGGCTCTTCTCCCAGCTTCCCAAGAGATAAATGAACAAACAGTCCACTAAAGAAGAAAGATTTAAATGCTGTAGACTGCTGATAGTTATTATTCCAACTCAGAATGTCTACAAACAAGATTAATGAGATATCAATTCCCCTCTTTAAAATAACAAAAAAAAAAGAGGTAGTTACAGTAAGGAACTGTGAATTCAAATAAAATAAGAAACCCCCCCCCAAAAAAACCCCACCAAACTTAAAATTGTTAGGTGTGTAAATCTCATCTGAATATATGAGAAGCTATCTAGCACTGGCAGCTGGCAGCTGGAGACAAGCTACAAACAACAGTGCTCCAAATTAAGAAGTAATTTATGTGGAATACATCATTATTTTAACATGAAGGATACAAAGCTTTAAAGGGGAGAAGAACTGCTAGCAGACTTTTATAGAAAAGTAAGTCCAGAGCAAAGTAAAGCTATTTATGAAAGTTGATTTTTCTTTCCTGACTTATTTCTTGTAGGACACATGAGTCATACAATATAGCCAAAGGAAAAACTGCAACTGCTAACACCACATTAGTAAAGTATAAAAGGGAAAGACACTTTTCTTAGCATTTCAGCCTTGTCATTTCCAATTTTCTGCTCTTTGGACATGCTTGTATTCAAATTCTGGAACATCTATTCAGCATATCAATCCTAATTAGACAATCTGGGTCTGGAAAGGATGAGAGCTGGGTCATTTGCATAATTTAATCATAAATACTCAGTGATACATATTTCCAAATGCATTTGTACAATTATCTTTTCATCCTTGGGGCAATGGTATTAATATGATTAGGCAATATTTCTGGAAAAAACAGACAAGTATGCACTCTTTTTAACTGCAGCTTAGGGCGATATGAAAAATTAATTAATTTCTGAAGAAAATCAATTTCTGTACGTGACCACATTAGACATTGCTAAACCAAGACACAGAGTCCTTTCTCAATCAGAACATTTTATCATTCTTTTCCAAATTCTGATTGTTATATTAACATTTCAATAATAAAACTGCTAGATTATTTAAATTATCTTAATGCATAAGCATGGAAAAGTGACTATTTCTTCTTCATGTTACCCCGACAGACATGGTGTTTTAAAATATGTATTGTTTGACCAGTCAATAGGAAACCTTAGCATTTGGTCTGAACTCATCTTATGTGATCTTTTATTAATGCACATTATACCGATTGAATTCAAGGACAGCAGGAAATAATTCAGCTCTGAGAACCGCAGCTGAAAAAAAATAGAACGACACTAACCGAAAGTATTTTAAAATTAATATAAGGTTTCTTCCTTGTTTGTTTTGCTACAAAGAATTAGATAAGGTGTTTCTTCAACAGAAGCATACACATTACAAAAATGTTGTGACATATGTGGGATACAGCCAAGCACCCAGGTGGCTAATCTCATTTTTAGAAGAAAGATACTGCTTTGTATGTTAATTGGTGCAAAAAAAAAATTACATTTATGTTTTTATATGTACCATCTTTATTTCTTCTCAATCAACAGAAAAAGTAGAAATTACTGCATGCAAATGTTCAATATTCATTTAATTTGCATGAAGGTGCTTGAACAATTTTTTTATTCTAACAAGCTCATTTTTCATGCGTTTTGTCTTTCATCCTAATCTAGCATCTGTCATTCCTTTTTGAAGTTATTATCGGCCCAATTCCCTCTTGGACATGGTTGCTGGGTGACCGGTATCTTAGCACCCACTTTGACAGGAACAGATGTGAATCTGATCAAGAGATTTCCCATGAGTACCTGAAATCACAAACAACTTTCGAGAAAAACAAACAGCCTTGCTGTCACCGTCCCTCTCTCGCCCTCCTTCCCATCCCTTCCCCCATACCCCCCAAAAAAGAGTATGAGAAAGTTGATGCAGAGTTAACCAGCATCATTAAAACACATTATTATCTGGCAGGTGAGCTCCCCCAACACCTCTTGAGCTGCTTCTGCCTTCAAACGCCAACTCTCAGCTTTAAGTTTTAATAACCCCCCTTTGAATGCTTCCAAAGACGACTGTTCGCTTCTAGGGTCACCGTCTTCTAAACATTCTCACATTGAACCTGTTTTCGTCACTTGAATGCTCTCATTTAAATCAATGGGATTATTCGTGTAAGCAAATTTCACATGCACACAAGCACCCACCAGTTGTTCTGTAACACCTAACTCACATTTTGATTACAAATAATGTTCTTTGATCGTTCCCACACTTGGTCGCCGCTGTCTGTGAATTCCAGTTTATAAAAACTCTGCTAGCTATGCTGAGTAGCAATACTGATAATATTTAAGGAACTGCCGAATTTTATTACTTTAAACCATCCAACTGAGATGCTATAGGGAACAGGACCCCTTACACAAACCAAAGCTTCCTGCTTGCAGGATTAAGATTTCCATATACAGCCCAATAGCATAGTGACTACATTCATTGCTGCACATGGGATATGGAAAACCACGAAGAAACAGGAATTACAGCAGTATACTTCTGAAATAAACTTAGAACCATACAAAGCATAGGTAAGAATATTCAGATTAAGTGTATTACTTAAAAAAACAAATTTTTTCATTCCCATTTAACATCTCTGCCACAAGAATCTCACCCAACATCAAAATCTATGGTAAAGCTTATTTCCTCTTGCTTGCTTTCCCAGGCACTACTCTAAACATAGCCCTGCTTAGCGAAGAGAAAGGACACAGTTGTGATCCAAAGACTGAAAATTTGATCATACATATGTAAACTCATAAGGCCGCATGTGACAGCAACACCGGATAAATTTGCTTTAACATGCTGTCAACCAGCCTTTCACTTCTGCCTCTTCACCATGCTACTCTTCAGCATGTTCCCAGCCCCATAGCCTCAGGGCTCCTGTCCCTACTGCTACTGCTAGGGTTAGCAACTGCTCCCACTAAGCATCCTCTGTATCTAAAGTTTTCACAGTGCTTCATAAAATAGCTTCCATGAAGAATTGTAAATTTTCATCTTCTTTTTTTTCCAAATTCAGACAGGTGTGTGAGGAGAAGAAAGTAAGCAGGAGAAGAGGAAAGAGAAAGGAAGAGCTTGAATTTTCAAAGATCAAAATTTGTTCCTTCATTCTGAGTTGTTGTTCTATAACCAAAAAGGTAACAAAGAGATTTTTTTTTCTCTCTAGTTTAGATGCAAAGAGAATTTAAGACAAATATTTCAATCACGATGGAAGAATTTATTGCCACCTATAGGTGATCTTAAATTTAATTTAATTTCCTTCATTTACTACCAAAATCAGAAAGCAGCCAAGACATTTTATTGATAGGTCAAAAGCCTAGTCTGATCTAAACTTACTCTGTATATAGTAAAATTCACAAAAATCTTCTACACAACTTAAGAACAACAGAACTACAAAGGAAAAGCCAAGCAAATAAGAAAACTGTTTAAGCCCCTAACTGTAACTGGACCTCTCTACCTTCCATTAAAAGTCAGGTGGGAACAAAACCATTTGCTGTGTCTTGGAAAAAAATATCCCCCACTGTACCCACTTAGGATATCAGCACCACATAGCGCGTCAAACCTGTTGATGGGACATGATGTACACATTTGTAATAAATGCATAATGGTGATAAGTAATCACCATCTAGAAGACCTGCCTTTTACTTTGCCAGTCAAAACAAGAGCAAGTCTTTGATAAGGTCCCTACAATGATACCTCATGAAACAGTTCAATTATCCAGACTGGCAAAGTCACGAATGGCTCAATGCAAACTGCACAGAAAAATTCCCTGGTATGAAAAACAAGCAACCAGAGTAAATAAGCATCTTCTTACTTGTCGTGGTAACACCCTTATATCCATTTCTCACCTACCAATCCCTTTTGCCCAAGCCAAAAAAGGGCCTACAAACTCAGAACTAGCTCCCTCTGCCACGTCCACACTGACAAAATGAAAGCCTACAGCCAGGGATCATCAGCTGTTCAGTCAATTGGAGTGTTAAGACGGCATTAAAGACAAAAGCATCTATACTAGATTAGTAGTATTCAAATTTGTCATTCATTCACTAGAAACAGGTAGACTTATGCAGGCAGTTAATGCCAATTTCAGCACTGAAAATATATTTCAAGGATTGGAAAGACTGACTGAGAATTAGAAAAGAAGGTGAAAGCGAAGCCTGGAAGGTCTGAAGAGCCTCTGTGGGATAGTAATTGCTGAGGCAAACTTAAGCTGAACAGAACACTCACTTAGTTTGTTAAATAAATCAAAATGCAAGCTAATTCTAATTTTAATGTAACCCTTTAAGTGTTTGAACTAAGGAACCCTTCCATGTCCTTAGGGCCCACTATTTCAACTTAGCTGGCATAGCCCAACCTGGCAATACACCAGCAGGAACACTTGGACAGTATAAATACCACACCACCTCACCAGAGAGAGGTAAACACTCACCCTGGGGTATTTAGGCTCCTAGCTCAAACCAAAGTACTGAAGGAAGAATGCCATGGGAGCATTATTATTTCTCATTATTCCAATTGATTCCAAGATGAGGCAAGACGAACCGTGACTTCCCAAATCCCAAGTTTTTAGTCCAGCTAAGGGAAGCAGAAAGGAAGAATGGAGTCTTGGGAGCCTTCTTGGAAACTGTCTCATAGGGTAATCCCTTTAGAACCTTCAGAGCCACAGTGTCTCACATTCCAGGTGAGTAGCCCAAAATCTGCAGAGCTGCTCTCTTCTCTATAGCCCACACAACATGTACTGACTACAGTCACTACCTCCTCTTTTTCACACACAGGAAAACAAAGCCTGAGTTACTAAACCAAAAGAAGAGTTCACGGCTTGAGGATTTAGTCAATACCAAACAAATTCTATAATTTAAACTTTTTGCAGCTTAATTATATTGAGAAACCATTAGACGTTTTAAAGAATTAGAATAGTGAACTGTTAAATATTAGGCAATTGACCCATACCTAATGTAAAGTAAGTTTCTGAAAATGTCCTCAGAAAAATTTAGTAGAGAAACAGGTGTAGGAGAAAATTCAAATGTGACCCGTAAGGCCCCAGAATTTAGAAATGAATTGGGATCAGTTCATTCTTTTCCCATGGGGTAACTTGTATAAATGTAATTCTATGGTTTCATAAAACCAGGTCAAGTTTCTGTCCCCGGAGGTCCTTTGGCAATTTGAAGCATGGCAGCACTTTTTCCTGGCTACAAGTTCAAATCTGCATGCATTCTGGATTTCTGGAAGGAAGCTATTAGTCAAGCTGAAAAGATAGACCCATCCTCTTCAGAGCACACCTTCCACACAGAAAACTACTTGTAGGGGTGAAACACAACTTCACAGCAGTATTTAGAACTAGTTGGCTCTGCATTTTTCACCTCTAAAAAAAATTCCTTTTCTCTCATCAGCTGGCACACCAAAGAGCAGACAAACTTACCACATAACAATGCCAGCAGTTTTAACTAAGGACATTCTTCTTTTCTTAAATGTCAGAAAGTTCTACTCATGTAGTCATACTTCTGAATATTTCTGCATACATGCATTTCATAACTATTACTTTATAACTTCTCATGATATCACTGTATTGTCCTAATTTAAGACATGCAAAATAAGACTCAATGAGACAAAATCACAGAAGGAGTCACCAGAAAAGATGAAACCTCTTCTTGGCAGACCCACAATAGCCCAGGCTCAGCAGCAGAGAGCTGAAGGCGGTGGAAGAAACTCCTTCAGGAACAACCTGAAATTATTCTGTTTAACACCACCACCCACTGTGTCCGACTTCTATTGCAACGAGGCCGGACTGATAGTGGGTTGAGTCTGACCACTCAGCTGAGCTACAAATCCCTCTGTGTGGAACCACACATCTTCTGGGTCAACTAAAGAGATTCAAAGAGCAAAGGAAGTTTGAGCAAACTTCTCAGAGTGTAAATCTGATATGCACAAACTCTGGCAGTGGCTGCTCCTTCAAAAGATAAAATCCACCCTTTCCACCACTCTATTGAGATGGTGCCACAGAAGCTCTGAACAATAAAATTTGTTGAAAGTTTATTAATTCTTAGCAATGTCCCACCTGTTGTACCTTGAGGTGGCCTCAAGCCAACTCAACAGCTGTGGCTATCCCCAAACGTGCTGACTAAAAACCTCACTGATGCCCTCCCCAGGAAATGCTATGGCTCCTTTCTTACATGATTTGCGTGCACATTCCTGAAACAGCTACATGCTGGTGAATTAGTATTTCTAATACATTTGTCTCATAGTTTCTCAAAACTGTATTTTATACACAGCTATACGTTAAATTGTAAATTACTGTAGCAGGAGCTTCTTTTTCTGTTACTGTCAATTTTAACATCATATTTCAGCAGCAAATTCAATTCAAAGGGAACGTGTAGAATCACAAACCATCCATAATGCCCAGTAATGTAAGACAAAATATTTTATTACCATTTAATGTTTATTTTTTTAACCTGGCCCATTAAAAACTATGAGTATCATCTTAAAAAAATCCGTAACAAACCAAAACCAAAACCAAAACCAAGCAATCCTGCCTTGTATTGGAAAAATAGGCAGTGTAACTTGCACCAGAATCATGAAATTAGGCTTTACTGGTAGATACAGACACAGAGAAATAACAAAAATATTCACTTATATTGTAGAAACTGTCGTAACAAGGTAAGCTGTATTAAAAAAAAAATAAAGAGAGAACATATGACTTTTTACTTGTATTAGTCCTTATTTTATATTTAATACCACCTGAGGTATTTTCTTCCCCCCCATGCAGTAAATTACTGTTAAGGAAACAGAGGATAATTGAAAAATGGTTTCATTTCCTTCCCAGCAAACTACCAGTGAGAATCAGCAGTAAAATGTGAAAAGTGACAACCACGGCACGTATTTTGGGAGCGTGTATTCCCTTCAAGAAGGGACAGGCTGCATCCGTACTACAAAAGTGAATACAAAAAATCCCAGCAGAGGATATGAAGCCACAGGTTATACCAAATTCTGATACTCATTCCTGCAAAGATGTTGATTGATTTGCTGAAATTAATTAATAGGAAAGAATGCTCACAAAAACACTAAGATTGCATTAAATGCATGATGCATTAAAAATGCATCATGAATCCATTTTATGCAACAAGCGTTAATTTACAGGATGCTAAATCTCAAGCATTTTTCTAATGCTTTCAAACTGTCCTTGCTAATGCAAGAAAGTAGACAGCAATCCAGCTTCCTACCTAAGATGTCAACTGATTCTTTTATAGCACTTCCAAATATATTTTGCATATGCTTGGTTTAAAAGATACATGTAGGCTATTGAAAGCAATAGTAGTATCTGCATTCTTAAAGTTACACATATGGTTTGAAACCATAGCACTGTTATTTTAATGTAAATAACTAAGTCCTACAGGTGACCTTGTCCAACAAAGAAAGGTTTTTACAGCAGGCCAAGAGACTGGAAACAAACTATATGCTTCATAAAGACAGATAACATTGTCATCCATTAAAACATTATATAAAACCAAATAAAGTATTAAGTTTATATTTTTGCCACATTTGGAGAAAGAATAATTCAAAAAATAATACCTTTAGTAATGGGGTTTTTTTAAGCAATGCTCAAACTATCAATAAGCCCTGACTAGATTTATCACAAAACTGTACAAACTGTACAAAACTGTAACACATTGTTTGTACTTCTCTTAAAAATACAATATCTAATACCAGAAAGTGGGGGGTTTTGTATCCCATATATAAAATCATGATCCAGCTCTTAAAAAAAAATCATTAGTAAGTATGAGAACAACATGAAATCAAGGTTACAAAAAACATTATTAAATAGTAATACAACATATTACTTCTTTCCTTTATATTTTGCTTTATGTAACTGCTTTCTTTTTGATTCCTTGCAATCATTTCATGTAAAATCAAAAATCAAAACATTTCCCAGATGTAAAATTTAGAAATAGTTTCTATCGTACAACAGTTTGTAAGTACAAGCATACACTGAGAGACATGTCCCAAACAACAACTTGTACTCCAAATGTAAAATACCTATTGCCTGTTCTCAGTACAGCATGGTTAACAAGTGCTCTAACAGGAACATTCAGAGTTATGAACTTCAATCATGGCATCGTAACATTACAAGTATATTTCAGCTGTCAATTATGCTAAAGCATGTGCAGCAGTCCCACGTACTCCCATTCTTCTCCTTCTCCCCATCCAACTCCAGTATGTAACTCTTGTTATTTTGTCAGTCAGGTAATCTGTATGCACACCTACTGTGCCCTCTCATTCAGTCATACAATCTAAGGAACAAAATGAATGTGAAAAAATATGTCTTAACAGCTAAGGTGCACTTTTTTCAGTATACTTAGTATCACATAAAATTAAAATGTGAATAAGAAAATTAGTCTGAAAGCTTTGCTTGAACCTGAGCTTTTTCAGATCAAAAGGGATTTAGGCATAATTTAGCCATTTGGCCAATTCAGAGATTAATTCTATAAATTATAAGGATGAATAAAATTTTGTTACCAAAACATCTACTTATTTTAATGGAAAAAAAATCCGGTTGGTGGGGCAAGATGCACCAGCAAATTTTAATTGCACCTGCTCCATTGTTCCTGGACTATGGCTAATTTCAGCCTTTCAATGGCCATAAAATCCCACTGTTCAATATTTGTAACAAAAAATATTTTTTTTTCATACTGAAATAGCTTTCTTCTTCATGATGAAGATGCAAATTACGTGGGATGCAAAGAAAGTATCTAAAATAAATCAGTTTTGGAGTGAACAGGGTACCTTTAAACAGATAAGTGAACAGAAAGTTATGTTAAGTGTTCTTAACATAACAAGTATTCTCAGAAATGCACTATAAAAACTTTGGAATATTATATTGTATCAGAAACATAATTTCATGAACACTAACAAAAAAAAAAGCTTATATTATTTCAGAAAGTTTCTGCCTATAACTAGTAATGTGTTTTGATACCCACAACCATTCAATTCTGCAAACTGCATTGTGTATATTTATCCACCTGCCATAGGAGGATGTTCACCCTAAAAGCAATTATCACAAAACCTTGTTTAAAGCAAGGTGAACAAAAATACATTTTGTGATCCATTTCCTCAGTCGCAAGCAGTTTCCTCATGCAAGCAGTTCCATCAGTTTTGGTGGACGTATCCTGAACTATTGCTCAGGGTCTGCTTGGTTAAATAGAACATCTCTAAAAGAGACCTACAGAAATTCACAGAGGACAAAGCAAGTTTTCAGCATTTTCAGAGTTATCTCAGCTAATCATTGTGAGTGACTTAGAGCAGAAAATTCCAAACTGGGATGTAACTGGATGGTCAAAAACTGATCCCTCCTCTGATGAAACTGAGTGACAGTATTTTTCTACTTAATGCTACGGAAAATATACTATCACCTTTTTTCCTTTTCTTCCATAAAAAAAAAAAAAAAACACACAAAAACCCCAAAAGTTTAAAACAGTTCACACTTATTAACACTCAATGCTAATATTCCACATTTTGTAGATTACAGTTGAATATTCTGCAATGCCTGCGAAATGAAACATCAGCACTTGTTAGGAGATGCCCCAGGCTCAGCACACTATCAGATAAATAAGTAGAACATAGTGGGTTAAGGATAAAGTTATTCCTCAAAGCACACTGGATTTTATTATTTCAAGTCACAGACATATCCTGATTCTAAATATAAAGATTTTTGGTTTATATTTCAGGATTTTTGAAAATAATTTAAATGATAATGGAAAAAGAAAAATTCTTCCTTAATTCACACTGGAGAAATTATCTATATATGAATTAACTCTCTGGATCATAATAGCTTTTTGCAGATGACTCTTCAGCTGTATCATTTAAACACGTATTTAGGCAACTAAAAATTTACTGTCAATTCCTATTATGTCAGTCCACATTATGGCGCTGTTACAACATGCACATTTAAAGATTATTGAAAAAATTACCGTTCATGTGCAGTATATAATTTGCAAAAGGTTAATCACTATTTTAAAACAATGAATGGAATTAACTCATAATGCAAAGCAGATGCCCCAAACGTTATTTTTAAAACAAAACATATTTAACTTATAAAAGAACAAAGAGGACCTAAACCCAGTCCTGTTGCTTAAAACCAGACAGGCATCATGGTTGTTTTGGACTCTTGTTTCACTGGCTCATACAATTTAGATAAAACTCTGAGGTTTCTAACTACTCTCTGCTATCCTACAGCCATTAATGAATTTTTACAGCTAAACTTGTAAAGCTCCTCCATGACTAGGCAACACTGGCAATGGTGAAAAAGAGGTTTACTTGTACCAGACCAGCAGGGATTGTAGTAACAATTTAATGTATCAATTAGGTAGCTCAAAAGGAAAATATTAAAATTCAATGCAGTGTACGAAAATTCTCTGCTTCGTATGCAATTCACTTTGGATGACCAGTTGCAGAGATGGGTAAAAACAGACATCTGGAATGATCTAGGAACAGGGGAAAATTGAAGAAATACTATATGGCAGTCAAAAAAGATCAGTGTTTCCAACAAATATTCAGAACCCAATCTGGATTACAGAACACCAAGCAGGACAATTTGTAAATAAGAGTGCTCTGAGTGCATCTTGGTTTGCAATGCTGAGGAGGGGCAGAGAAGAAGCCCTGGGTGGGCGCAGCAGCGTCCCAACACAGCCCATAGGGACACACTGTGGGGCACTTGCTCCCTGTGCCCAGGGGGCTCAGCAACCCCAGGCAGGGGCCTGTGGCTCCAGAAAGAGCCTGGAAGCCTGAGACTGAACCCAGCATTTGAACAACATGGCAGTGGTCTGAGGAAATAACAAAGCTATCCATATAGCCCCTTCTTGTAAGTAAAGTTGATACTGACCTGACAATAAAACTAAGCTTTTTTACATAAACTACATCTGCCAAGAAAAGATCTCTTAATTATAAAAAAAAGAAAAAAAATACACAAAACTTTACCAATATTCATAGCTATAAGACAAAGGAGGAGGTAATCAAATTGAATCCTTGAGGAAGATTATGTGAAGCAATCAGGGAAAAAAATGTCCCCCTGCCCATCACTAGCAGGCCCTCAACAGCGTCGGCAGCACTTCTCGACAGGCAGCCAGCGTTCCCAGCGAAGTGTTCCCTTCCAAAGTATCAGATACCCTGCTACTGCCAGCGACTGAAGTATCAGATTAAAGGGATAAATAGTTCTGTCCTGTTGCAGTAAGTACGGGCCAAGGATCTCAGCTTTTAAACTACAATATTTACCATTAAATATATAATGTAAGATAGATATTAAAGTACTGTTATTATGAGCAACTGGAGTCTTTTATTTTATTTAAGTCTAAGGAAACCACTTCCACACCTTTTACTCCTTCTTCATAGTTACTACAATTTATCTTCTGCCCTTCCAGAAGTCATCTTTGCTTGTAAAGCCTTCCACATTTCTGCTGATTATATTTTAATAATCTGTGGCAAGAAGGAAGGTCATCAATATAAACCACAGGTACTATATATTTGACATTCCTTCCAGCTGCACTTGCTGACCTGTTCATTTAAAGTATCTATGATCTGTACTAACCTATCTGGGTGAGATACTCCTTTAATTAATACAAACAGGGGGAAAAAAAAGAAAGCTATGCAAGTGAGCAGTATTCAGTAAACAAGAACATGCTAGGTCCACATAATTTGAGAGAAGCAGAAGCTAGGAAAGAGGGACTGAACAAATGCCGTGTAAGATGGGCTTTGAAGGGAATTGTTTCATGCTCAGCATCTTTCCCCTTTACATTTAAAAATCAATTAGGTTGTTTTCCAAAAATTGTAAATAGCTTCCAAAGGCTGCAAATAATTCCCCACTTTAAGTATGAAAGTCAATGAACTCATTCAAAATCATCTTCAAATGTCAGAAAATATTAACATGTCCTGGTCACAGACGGGAGGTCAGAAGAAAGCACACGCTTTTAGCCTTTACTCGGGTGGGCACGATCCAAAGCCAGCCTAAGTCTGTGGGAAAACTCTAGAAAAGGACCCAGCATGGCAAAATTCCACAACAAGTGCTCAAAACACAAGAGACCAGAAACAATCTGAGATCAATAGCTTCCAGGTCATTAATCCTAGGCAGGTGACATCCAGTGCACAGTTCGCTACTCTCTTTCACCCACACATTCAAGAAACCTGACTCGATTGGCATCTAGTAGCTCTAAATATTTTCCATGTTTTGCCTTTATCCTTCCCCTATTTGTTTGGCATATGGCTTTCCAGCATCCCATTAATGTCAAACCGTTTAATCGGAATGTAAGCTAAATGCACAGTTTGCTATTTCCTGGATTTCTGTTTGGCAGCCAATGCTTTTTATGAGGAAAATAAAAGCAAAGGTCAGTATGACCAGAAAAGAAAAGTCATCTTCCATAACGGAAGCTTATTTTTCCAGTGAACTGATACACAAGCCTAATTTAGAAAAAGGTCCTTTAGTATCATGTTATTATTAGTAGTATCACAAATAAACACAGAAACCAATTCACTTTACAGACCTCCACATTAAGCATTCAATAGAAAATCCCTTGGTGTTTTATTGATTTTTGTTTTATTGATTTTTTAAATAGCAATATCACAGTTAAAATGTATCATTTTGGTGAAACACATCTAAAACTTTTCCGTCTCGAAATAAGTTATTACAAATTATTTCCACAGCAACTGGCAACTAACGATTCAATCCATTTAAAGAACAACAAAGTAATGGCTTTATTTGGATGCCTTTTTTGATTAAATAACATATTAACCTTGATGAAGCTTTCCAAAAAGGGATTAGCGTACTCGAGTGCATCAGCTGATTATGAGACAAATATAACAGTGATAAGATGCTGGTTCAAAATTTTTGAATCTGATGAGTACAACAATTTAGCCGCTAGGATGGAGTTGGTTCTTCCTTCCAGTTTCCGTCTCAACAGTTAAGTGTCCACCCAGGATACAAAAAGACATCACCCAGCTAAAGTATGCAGTAACTGGGAGTCAGGAAAGGTCGCTTAAATCACTAAACTGAGTAGACCAAAATACTCTGCATAATTACTGTAATGTCAGAAATCATGAAAAATAATTTGCAAAGAAGAATTAAATGTATTTGAGGGGAAATCCAGAAAGCAAATACAGATTTATCTTCCCATTTTGACCAAAACTCACTGACCCACTTTGCTTTATTCGTCTATATTGTAATAATACATTTTGCATACCTATTGTATATCCTTTCCATTAATTTATTTGCTTAATGGATGTATAAGTAAGCCAACTACAATTACGCTTTTTAAGGGTCAAATCCTACTCACTTCTGAACCCACTACTGTAATTTCTACTACACTGGATGATAACACAGCAGACCTCAGGAACAGCTGAAACACAGCCGATTCTGTGCTGTTGACATAATCAAGCCATGTTACAACCAGCCTGCCAAACCTTTTTATAGCCCTGCCAAGTCCAGGAATTGGTGTCTCCATAAGCCCCCAGCCACCCCCGATAAAAAAAGAAAGTTTCTGTATTTCTTATTTCTACATGTTCAAATTAAAATTCACACGGTTATGACTGTGGCAAAGTAAAACTTCCATGAGTTTATTTTAAGGACCAAATCTTGGAACTCTTACAGAGTTGATTCAAGTTGCACACCACACGGACACACACACACATACACACACACACACACACACAAAAACCCCAACAATTGTCTAAGAGCAGCTATTAATATTCATGTTGATTCCACATGAAACAACAGCAGAGTTACCCGAGCAGCTACAGTTATGTCAGCGCTTGGAAGTTATTCCAGGCTGTTTTGTCCTGCTGCCCTGAATATTCAGGAACTTCAACAATCCATCCAGCAACTGCTACCGCAGAGTAAGTGCTCTGCTTCGCCTGGCTCTATGCTAATGACTGCCAGGCACCCTCTGCTGAGTCGGGGGGGGATGCAGGGAAGGAGGAGGGGATGTCACACGCCCCGCCATTGGGGACGGGACGGGACGGGCAGGAGCACGGCATCGCGTGGGGTTAATTCCCCACGTGTTGGTTGTTGCTGCACCTTGAAATCTGACAATGGGAAAGTGAAACGAGCCCGGTCTGTTTGTTTGGGTATACTGAAAGTAGCATCGGGACTTTGTCCACGACCTCCTCCGTGGGAAGTTCCCGGCGCCCCTCCAACGCGGCACAGCCCGAGCCCCCCGCCCCCGCCTGGGGCAGGGGGAGAGCCCCCGGGAACTGGAGGCGCTTCCGACCGCTCTGATCTCGGGGTCACGGCAGTTATGCGATCCCTTCTCCTTATCGAGCAGATTCAGCCCTGTAACCTACAGATTGAGAGATAACAGCCCCACGCTTTCGCCCTCCATTGCAAAGGCGGCTGCTATTGCATCAGGAATTTCCCCTTTTGCCAGCTCCTTCTACCCCCCGACACTCCTCCCCGGCTGTGGCAAGTTTGGGGCTCGCCTCCCCGGCCCGCGGGGTGCGGGGATAGCCCCGCACCGCCCGGCAGCCGCAGCGCTGCTCCCCGTCCCCGGCCCCGCCACCGCGCCCGCGTTACTCTGCGCGGCCGCAGCATCCAGCCTTGCCAAATCCCTGCCGCGCTCCCGCTGCCCCCCGTCTCCTCCTCGGCTGGTGGGGGCCTGGAGCTGCTCGCACCTGCTCCTGGGGGACCGACACCCCCACCCCCCCCGACCGAGGAAGCAGCCCAGCCCGGCCGCCTGGCACCTCTCCCCACTACCCCAAAGAAAAGCTGCCTCCACCTCCTCCTCCTCCTCCTCCTCCTCCTCCTCCTCGCCGTCTTCCCGCCCTGCCTTCACCTCCCCCGTTCGCCATGTGGCAACTGCCTTACAGCCCTACACAAAAAGTGCACGTGCCCCCTCGGATGTGTGACAGCAGCTGATGGCCAAGCGGCCTCCATTGCCCCGGAACGGGCCCGGCGCCCGGGCAGCTCCGCGCCCCATCCCAGCGAACGCGACACCCCAGCGTCTATATCGCCGTCCCCCCATCGGGACCGCTCCCCGCCCACTCCCGTGCACCCTTCGGGCGGCTTTTTCCCAGGGTTGCCCGCTTTAAAGATACATCCAAGGATAAACTTCAGCTGGAGGTTCGGTCGGAAAGCACTTTCTGGCCCCTTCCCACCCCCGCCGGCCCTCCGCTCCCGCGCTGCGCTGCCCGCGGCCACCCCTACCCCCGGCACGCCTCGGCCCGGGGGGCAGGGAAGGGGACAATGACAGGGCGACACTTGCAAGGCGCAGCGGGAGGGGGGCACGAACACGGCTTCCCCTTCCCCCCTCCGTCCCTCCGTCCCACCAAGAAGCAGCGCCGCTGGCTGCGGAGAAGGCCGGCTGGGTGCCGGGGCAGCGGGAAGCGGCGCAGCGCTCGCCCGGACCGCACCGCGCGGGGGTGGGACGGGGGCGGCGGCGGCGGCGGCGGGGGGGCCGGCGGGGCGCGCGTGTGCCTTGCGGCGCTTACCTGGCGTTGGTGCAGTCGTTGTAGAGGGTCTCGAAATCCTTCCTGGAGATGAGTTTGCAGCGGTTGACCCCGGGCTGGATGGCCCCCAGCCCCCTCAGGATGCGGACCTGCTCCACGTTGCAGACCACGGGCGTGATCTCGAGCCGCTTCAGCTTGGTGTAGACCGTGTGCAAGCCCCCCACCAAGTGCTTCAGGAAGAGGTCGAACGCCTGGGGCAGGCAGATGAGTTCGCAGCCTTCCACGGTGAAGGAGGCCACTTTGGCCCCCCTCAGATCCACCATCTTGCACTCGTTATTCTGGGGGGTGTTCTCCACCGGGGACGGAGTCGAATACACGGGCTTGCCGGGCAGGCTGCCGGCCGCGCTGGCCGCGCTGGCATTGGGAGTGGAGGTGCCGCCGCTGCCGCCGCCGCTGCTGCTGCTGCCGCCGCCGCCGCCGCCGGTGCCCAGGCTGGGGCTGCCGCCGCCGCTGCCGCCGCCGCTGCCGTTACCGCCGCCGCCGCTGGTGGTGGAGGTGACTGTGGCCGCCGCTGCCGCTGCCGCCGCCGCCGCTGCGATGGGCTCCGGCCGGAATAGGTTTGTCCCCGAAGCGGCCGGCGGGGGAGCGATGGACGGAGACGGAGAGGAGGTGGCCGACGACGAGGTGGCCGACGACGAGGTGGTGGTGGTGGTGGTGCAGGCGGCAGAAGTTGAGACCGGAGGCTGAGGGGGGACCAGCTGGGTCGGAGGGATCAAAGCAGCCGGTACGGCCATGGTCACATATACGGCGGAGGGGGCAGGGGGAGGGGGGAAAGTTCCCACACACACACGCAGGGGAAAGGGGAAAAATTAAAAAAAAATATTAAAAAAAAAGAGGAAAGGAGAGAAGGGAGGAGGGGGGAGAAGAAGGGGGGGATAACCCCAGATCAGGTGCTGCGGCGAGCGAGAGAGCAGGGGGCAGAGTGAGAGAGAGAACGCACAAAGTGTCCCGCAAGTGGGGACGGAGGAGGAGGAGGAGGAGGAGGAGAAGTCCGCTCCGGGCGGCGGGGCTGGGGCCGAGGGGAGGGGGAGGGCAGTTTCTTTTTGTGGTCCTTGCTCTAGCACCACGTTAAAGACGAAGGTGAAAAGGAGGAGGTTTGAAGGACTTCGGTTCTCTCTGGCAAGTACATTGATCAAAGATTGAGAGGGGAATGACAGAGAGAAAATGAGCGGGGAAGTGCTGGCTGCTGCTGCCGCCGCCGCCGCCGCTCGCTCGCTGGACGAGTTGTTGTTGTCACACGGTGCGGAGGGGAGGAGCTCCGGCAACTTGAAATACCCTTTGAAGCAGCAAAAGGCTCACTCACTAGTATTAACCCAAATTATCCAACCAGGAACCCGGAGCAGGAAAACAGAGAGAGAGGGAAAGAAGTCCCTCTCCCCCCTCCTTCAGGAACCGTTAGATTACATGTTTCATATTTCACCCCACCAGAGATGAGATGTAATTTTCCCAGCCCTTTTCAACAGTCGCTTGTCAACACAGTTTGTGGAGAAACACGAGCGTCTCCAGCGCTCCCCCAAAGCCGGGCGGGAGCGGGGGAGCCGGGGCGCGGGGCGGGCGCTGGGCACCGCACACCTTGCCGAGGCAGACAAAAGCAGACACCTCCGGACGGGGCTGTAGCTCTTGCTGCTGCTGTGGCTCTCCCGGGACCACAGACGCTCCTCCCGGGGGGGTGGGAGTCGCTGCCGAGGGTGCCCTTTGTTGCGCGGCAGGCGGCGGCGGCTGCGCGGGGCGCGCACGGGCAGCCCCACGCGACAGCATCCGCGGAGGACTTTCCTGCGGCGGCCGCGGATCGGAGGGGACTGCGAGGCACTACGGCTCAGGCCGCCGAGACGCCGCGCCGAGCGGGCTGCGGCGGCACAGAAGTAACTTGGGAGAGGGGCAGGCGGGCGGCCCGCGCGGGTCCCGCCGCGCAACAGGTGCGGGCGGCGCGCAGCGGCCGCGCAGCCCCGGCCCGGCCCCGGAGCGCGCAAAGTCAGCCGGCGCGCTCGCCCGCGCATGCGCGGTGGGGCGGCGGCGGGCGCGGTACCTGCCGGCCCCGAGCCGGGATGCGGCTGGAGCGCTCCGGCAGCGGGGAGCCGCGCTCCGCCGGGAGAGCCCGGGGCCGCGTCCTGCGTGTCTTCAGGGCACTTCGCACACTGAAAGGGGTAAAGAAATGGCCACTGGTACAGGTGGGGGGGTCTGCAAAATCAGGGGTCCGTGCGTGCGTAGTTCTTCCTGTTTCAAAAATCCGCCCTGCGCGTACTTAATTGCCATGCATGTATGTGCCCATAGCCTTTTTTTTTTTTCCTATGATACTATTACATGAGACATGACTCACGGGATGACACATCTGTAGAGTGGATAATCTCAACTGTATTAATTTGGTGCAGGGGAATTTCCACAGTATCAGACATAAACTGTTCTCATATGATCTGCTTGCTTATTATACTTTAAGTTTAATTTAGGGGAATTTGTTCTAGTGCCACTTAAGATAACTTTTGCTTGTGAAAGTTAAGCTATCCTGCACTAAAGTCTTTAAAATTGCAAATAAAACCATGAAAACGCAGAGTAATGTTTTACTTTAAAGTTTTGTGTGCCCATAATTGTGCAGAACACTTATTTGAGCCATTTTTAGGTGGGGTTTTTTGAGAATGTTTATCTGGAGGAGCATATACAACTTGAGTTTCAATGGTAGGATCCCAGTGGTGGATCTAGTGTTGTATAAAACTTGTAATTTCAAAATCTAAATACACTGCCTCTTCCTTTTTTTCACTTGTAGAAAGCCAACTCTGTCCATAGTTTCTTTCCCTCACCTGTTCTTTTTGCATGTCACCTTCTCTCACACCTTGTGAAGACAGAACAGCTCTGTAAGAGGATCAGGTCAGAGCCAGACACGCGTGATATCGCCACTTGGAGATCTGGGTGAACTCTAAATTAGGAAAGCTACCACTTCATTTGTTCCCTGCTTTTCCTACAACATGATTCCTACACCAGCTCTTCTGTTTTTCTATTTGCTGTGTGTTCCCACAGATACATAATTCTCATGGTCCAAAGGAAAATGTAGTTTGAAAAGGTTTACTACCAGGGGTTTGGGTTAACCTTGATGATATCAATTCGACACTGGGATTAGAAACCTAGAAAGAAAGATTTTTGAAAAGGCTCGAGATTCCTCAAAGCTTCTGGCACGGTAAGTGTTTCTAATTATTATGGGGAGTGTCTCAATTTAATTTAACTCGCACCTATACTGACACACTCACATAAACCAATAAATCCTGAGGTCATCCTTTGTAAACTTCTCTAGATTGCATTCCTCTTAGTTGCTGACGCTTTCTTGTAATGATATTGTTGGGTGTTTTCTTTTTCTCTCTCTTGAGTTCATATCAGCAAAACTCAAATTACTGTAACTGATATTTGAAAATTCTCCCTGTGTCAAGTGAAGACTTATGGTGCTGAAATCAATAAGACTGTTTAAAATTCAAAGACCTGCAAATCGTTCTGTTTGTCCTTTGATAGGGCCTGGGCTGATTAAAATGCGACCAAGAAAGCTTAATTGCTGCACTAATTAAGAAGTCTTTAATTTCTTTCCTGGAATATTGTTTGAAGCAGGGTTTCTGTTCTGCTCGTGTAGCTGTTCAGGGCAGGTATTCTCTCTCTTTCTTCTTTTTACCATTTTGGTATATTAAAATGTATGTTAAAACAGTAAGATGTATTGACAGTGATTATAATTTATTGCTTAAAAAAAAAGACTGATACGGAGTTCACTGTTTTATTAAATTACAAATTTGAGGGCAGCTGTAAAGGGTAAAATGCAATTACAAAATGCATTGTAGCTGTTGCATTTTAAGGAATTTGAACACTTGACTGACAGGAGCTAGGATAGTACACCAGCTCCCTCCCCCATCTTCAGTTATTATTGATAATTAAATATTTAAATTCATTCAGTAAAACACCCCAGAAAAGTGTTTGTCTCCTGAACGTGTGTGAAGGAATGGACTAGGAGAGGGGATGCAACAGAAGATATGCACCTGGTAAGGATGAATAGTGCATTATCATGTTAAGTTCATCTACAATTTTTTTTTCCCCTGCATTTCTTTGGAGTTTATTTTCCTGAGAAACCTTTCTGTCTTGTGTCTTGTCTTACCCTTGTATAGTGACCTATTTTGTTCATTGCCTCTGACGAGGAGAAACTAGATGATTTCACAAAGCTTTCTGTGATCAATAGAGCAATGTTTTATAATTCTTGCAAACAACTGCTGAGCAGAGATTCTAAGAAATGAGCAAGTACTGGCAAAGAGAAGGTAAGTTCTGCTTTGCTTTAATCTCAGGTCTCGAGCAGCAATCCCCCTTTGAAGAGCTATCTGCTATTTAGAGGGAAGACTGAGAAAGAGGGAGGGACCTCATACAGAATCCCCCCTGCATCGCTCAGGAAAATAGACTCATAGAAATGTAAGTGTGTGAAAAGGGATCCTTTTTTGCTTCTCTTCCACCAAGACATTTACTAAACATTGACAAACACTGTGAATACAATTGAGATTGATGTGAAGTGTTGTATCAGTAGTAAGAAACTGGATACTGCAGCACTGTTTTTCTAATTGTTGTGTTATAGTCAAAGTAGCACAAAACCTTGTCCAATACAAATACAAACTGGATTCCTTTCAGTAACAGGACAAGTAGATAACATGCTTAATAGATACAAAGGGAGATTTGCCATTCCAAGCACGACGTCACGCTAATTATGTTTACTCTAATTGAAAGCAAGGTTTTGGGGAACCTGAAATTACTCATAGGATATTTTTAATAGCTGAATAATAATAAAGTGCAGCAAACGTTGATCACAAACCTTTTGGTCTTTCAAAAATCTATTGGAAAATTAAATGAAAAGTGGAGTTTGGTACAAACAATGCCCCAGGGCAAAAAAACAACTAACACTAGATTTTCCAGTCCAGCCATAACACAAATCAATTTGAGCACACTTCTATGGCCAGACTGCCAGATTGTTATGACTGCTAATTCACTCAATCAAACAGTACATTAGTACACTGGGCACAAACAGCTTTAACAATAGCATGCATTTCTGAACAGTCCACCATATATCATAAAAAATCCAAAATACATGGCAACATTGCTTTCACATTCTGTTTACTACAAATTGCATTTACATATGGTGCCTGCCTAACAAAGAAAAAAAAAAAGTGGTGGGAGAATGAAAGTGAAGAAACTTCTGGAGCCATTAAAAATAACTTTTAAAGTCCTTAAAAACGAGATTCTGGGAGCACTTGCCCCTGCTTGCACTGGTGTTTAACATGAACCTCTCAGCCGGAGAGCTGACAGCAGAGCCTGGCCATCCCGCGCACAGAGCTGGATGGGGAATTGCTGCGGGCTTGGCAGCTCACACACGCCCTGCCTAGCCCCAGCCCCGGCACTTCAGCGCTAGAGCGGCTTTTGCCGGCTTTACTCCCGCGAGTCAGCTCACTGGCTCCGGGGGTGTCCACCGGCCGAGTAGAGGGGCAGGATTTAGCCCCAGGGAATATCCCTCAGTTCTTCCCCTTCATCCTCACGAGCGATGGGTGTTTTCCCCGGGGATGCTCACTGGTGATGCGACCAAGGACGCGCTGTACTGAGGGATGCGATGACCGACGGCTCGGGAGCCCGCGCATCCCTTCCCTCCCTCCGCGCCGGCATCCGACACACGGACACACGCGCGCCCCACACACACGCCCACGCACAAGCGCATGTATGGAAATTGCAAAAACCAAACGCCAATTAAGCTACTTGCTTATTTACGATTTTTTTTTTCCCCCTTAAATCGCTATTCTGACTTCAGAAAAGACGTTTCGAAGTCAGTAACTAGAACAGCCCTTCTGTCGATCTGAGCCTCTCGGTCACGTTGCTGCTGCCAGAGCCACATGGTGAAACGGATCGGGTCGTGGTCCCCTCCCGGGCTGGCTCGGGATGGAAGGATGGATGGATGGATGGATGGATGGATGGATGGATGGATGGATGGAGCAGTGGCTGGGCACTGTCTGCTGACATTCACCTGACAACTGACAGCAGAGCAGGAGAGCTGCAGCGCGGGGAGGAAATGATAACCAACTTCCCTGCGTGATTTAAAAGAGGGCTGGGATAGACGGGGGGGCCCTCTGTGATGTTTGAGTTAGACTTGGGCTCTCATTATAGGTCCTCAGTCCAACGTGCTAATTCACCTACCAACAGGTAGGAAGAGTCGCTCGGAGCAATAATTATGAAGTACAAAGCCCTTGCCATTAGATTATGTTAAAGCGATCTAATCTGAGCTGCCCTTTGCCGTGCCTCCCCCCTTTACAGAATTAGCTCGCTCAGCCGCTCTATCCCTCGCTCCCAGCCCAGGCTAATCGGAGCACCGGGGAGCCGGCCCGGGTTCAGCGCTCCAGGCTCTCCAGCGCGGTCTCTGCCGGTGCACGGGGACCGCTCCTGCTGCTCCGCGCCCGGGAGCCGGGGGGAGCGGCTGGATCCGCCTCCCTCCGTCCGTCCCTGGGCCCCGCCGAGCCCCGGTGCCGCCGGGAGGGCAGGCGGGCGGCGGGCGGGCCGGGCGGAGGGTGGCGGCTCGGCTGCCGCTCCGCCGCTAATTGCTTCCCGTAGCAATATTAATAACAGCGACAAAAAATGCACAGTGCTGCCTTCTTTTTATATAGGAACTGACAGCCTGCGAGACGCAGCCTCTTCTTCCTCATGTCACTTAAGTGAATGGAAAACATTTGGGGGAGGGGGGAGGGCGTTGCCTTTATTACTCGCATATTTCAAAAAGGCAGACAAACATTATTAATTGGTTTTTTGGGGGGCGAGGGTGAGGAAGGATTTTTGAAAGTCCGAGCCCTTGCTTGAAAAGTTTCAGCACAGAGCGGAATTTTATAGAGAGTTATAAACTCTGGGTAAAGGGGGATGTTATAAATGGAAGTGCTGACACAACCTTAACTATAGCGTGTAAACGGCTATGCTATAATATCCATTAAGCAGAAAGAAAAATAAGATGGCTGATCAATAATTTATACAAAGAGTACCAACTGCAGACATAATAACTGTAATGTTTGCAAAGCAATCTCTCGCTCTCCAGGCTTAGCAGTAAACTAGCGGGGCTGTTAATTTCCAAGTCCTACAGGTAAGAGTACAAACAAATTACTTAAACTTGTATTTTGCTCGATATTTTGCATGCCTCGGTAGGATAAAATACAATTTAATTACGATGCAACTTGGGCTGATTGAGGAGCCTCCCCCTCCCTCCCCCTTTCCTCCTGCCCGCCCGCCTGCTCCTCCGAGGGGACCTTCTTGGGCAAAGCTCCGCCCGAGAGACAAGAACAGGTCGCTTGGACGGGCGTTGTAAACGGGTCGACTTTTGGGTCACTGTAGTTCGACTTTTGGGTCACTGTAGTTCTTCGGAGAGTAATTCACACACGGAAACAAAACGAAGCCATTTAACTTCAAAAGAAAGTTACAAGGTTTCTCAGTGCCGCGAGCTGAAACACAATACCCCCACCGGCTCGATAAGCATCAGCTGTCAGAGGACAATGCACTGGCTTTCCATGCATCAGGCTACCGGGAAAAAAAAATCTGCTTTAGGGAAAACCAGCGCTTCTTCCACTGTCGTAAACGAGAGTAGGCAAGCAACTGATCTCTTCATTGGCATAGGGAGCGTTATCTTCCATTTCTGTCTACTGTATTTATGTAGCAAAACAGAGGAACAAAGTCTGAAAGTTGCTAAGTAGACTCCTGTAACGTGCCCAGGTTGGTTTTTTTGTTTTTTTGGTTTTTTTTTTTTGGTCTTTTTTGTTTTGTTTTGTTTTGGTTTTTTTTTTTTTTTTTTTTTTTTTGCATGTCTCTTGCAATAGTACCAAAGAGGTCACTTCTTTGTGAAATAACAAGAGATAAATGTGTCAGTGGAGGACTTTTTTTTTTTTTTTTTTTTTTTTACATTCTCTCCCATGCCAGCCTGGACAAAAAACCAAAAGAAGTTATGTTGCTAGCCGCACAAAAATAAGCCCATATTTAACGTAGCATGCACAGCTCTGCGACAGCTTTCAGCTGTCCTTCTTTGGGACGTCACGGGTGTTTTGTGTAGTAAAAACAGAGAAGTAAAGCAAGAGACACCTTATTTTTGAGCTCTGAGTTGGGAAGCAGGGAGGCTGCTCTGCTCTGCGGGATAATGCTTAACACACACATACAAAAAAAAAAAAAGGCTGTAATTGCCTGCATTGCCCGTGCTAGCTTACCAGTGACCTCTCCCAGCTCAGCCTCAATAAAGTAAAATAGCAGAAATGACAACTGTACAGTCCGCACAGAGACGGAGTCCTTTATATGAAAGGAATAGTTGCCCCGCCCCGGCTACCCCAGCCCGGTTGTAGTATCGCAGTGTGGTGTATCGCAGTGTGGTATATCGCAGTGTGGTGTATCGCAGTGTGGTGTATCGCAGTGTGGTGTATCGCAGTGTGGTATCGCAGTGTGGTATCCCAGTGTGGAGCATCGCTGCTCGGAGAGCCGGAGCAGAAAGCGCAGCGCCCACTAGCGCCTGTGAGCGGGGGGCAGCTCTCCCTCCGCGCCCCTCCGCGCCCCGCGCAGAAACGTCCTCCAGGGCACGGAAATGTGCGTGGGACTGCGGAATGTGGGATGGACAAAAGAAGGTTTAAGCCCATCTGTGACTAAGTGAGGGTTTGTTTCTTCATTGTCTAAGCTTAGAAAAAGCAGAGATGGAAAAGTTGTTTTTCCCCTGCTGCTCCCCATTTGTCCGAGGAGCTGTGTGAATGGGGCGAATGTTCCATACATCTTCACACTCATAGTGAAGGGAATTGGGAGGGCTGCCTGGCTGTAAAGCCTTGATGGGAAAAATGAACTACGCTAGACACATTTCTGAGCTTTGGATACCCTGCACGACACTCAAAAAGTACAGAAAATTTGTGAGATATTTCAATTAGGCCCTGTTCTTTTCTCAGGTGTTTTGGGGTTGTGTTTTGGGGGATTTGTTTATTGGTTTATATGCATGAGAGATTGTTACTGGGCAGTATTGAGATTTTCTTGGAGACTGTCTGATCTTCATGTGGAGAAGATGAACTTTTCAAGGAAGGCAACAAACAACCCTCTGGAAAAGATACCAAGTAGATAAGCTTAAAATAAACTTTCACAATGGCTTATTTACGAATGTCTCTTGCATTTTCTTATTGTTTGCTGTGGATTGGGCTACTGGTTAATGTTCCCAGTCAGATCCAAGCACTTAAAATCATGTACAGCATAATATAATTTCCTGTGCAGGGTTCCCAAAGCTGTAAGAGGCAGCTTTGGATTATGTCACACACCCTGGAGCACAAGTAGGTGATGATGAACTAGACCTGTGTTCTAGCACTGTCTTTAAAAGCTTTCAGTAAACCATTGGTTTACATTGTATAAATGTCTTAGGATACTAAGACCATGTTTAGCAGAGAAGGAAAACTCCAAATATGTTCTCAAGCACCTTGGGCTCAAGGTCTAAAATCATCTGGTGGATAATAAAAGACAGTCCAGGATTAACATTTATCCATTCTCTACCTCTATTTGACAGTCACACCTTTCCCTTATTTGTGCTGTGCATTCTTCATCATTAGTAAGAACCAAAATGTACACCTAAATAGTTCCCTATGCCAAAAATTTGTTACACAAACCCATCAATATAGAAGACACTAAATACCAAACTCATTAAAAATAATTCGCAGCAATTCATGTTTTTCTCTATTTTCTCATTAAAAAAAAACCAAAAAAAAAAAAAACCCCAAAAAAACCCCAAAAAAACCCCAAAACAAAACAAAAAGAAAACCCAACAAACCACCCACTTATTTTAATATAGGATAACTCTTGGCATGGATATAAAACATTTTATAAAGTTCATGTGTCTTTATGGTAAGTTAAAAGGGGGTTGTAGGGTCAAAATTAGTTTCCTTGTAATATGCACAAATTGATTGTGGATAATGGCAAAAGACTTTTATTAAGACTGTTTGAATTCACTGTTTTCTGTTCCTCTTCAGTGCTCAGTGATTTACTGCAACTGAAATTTATTAATATGAATGCTTGGTTTTAAGCTTATGTATATAAGTCTTCATACAAAGTAAATTCTTGGAATATTTATCCAATAAAAATACTTATAAAGTTGGCAGTTCCTGAATACATTCATAGCTTTAGGTGCAGCTGTAGTTCCATAGGCAGAGACTTAACATTTGGAAGCAAGAAACTGAGTCACAAAGAGTAAAAAAAAGAAAACCACATTTTATTCTTATACTTCGGAAAGGAAAGGAAATTTTTACAGAAAAGCAGTGTATACATTCGAGTAAGAAACAAATTTAAGAAAATCATAAACATCTAAAAGGAGGTGAATCCCAATAATTAAATTTTATCCACACACAATACTTTTTTGTCAAAAGTATATAATAGTAAGTTGGTTTTATTAAAATTTGTTCTTCTAAACATGTGAGTGTAAACTTAAGATGCAAATTTCAAAACAAGAAAAATGAGCTACCACCATCTAAATTGCTTTCATCTAGCCGGTTAGAAAGAGTTTTAATTGTTGTTCTTTTGCTTAATTACACCTTTCTATCTGATGATCAGTCCAGGCAGTTGAGAATTATTCTGTTTTCACACGTGAAGAGGAAAAGGGCAACTTAGATCCAAAACAAAACTCAGGTTCCACACTCATACTGACAATTGTCTCATGACTTAGTAGGTGCCAAAATCCCTTAGTAAGCTCACGTGTACACAATTCACCAAGTGTGTAGATTTCCATTGTGGACCATACTGATGGAGGCACAAATCTCAGATCTGCTGGGGGTTATCTGAAGAGAGAATCCATGCCTAAACACAAGCAGTCTTGGCTTGGGTTCACTACATTTGCACAAGTGGACCTTCAAGGAAGGTTAAGCTGAAATGAGGTTGTGTGCTTCTGCGTCCATATTTGCATTCTGTGGTACAGCTAATAACCAGTTGGGCAGGTCATTTCCAGGGTGGGAAACCAGTTTTCACACATCCAGCTTCTATTGTTCCCACAGGACAAGAGAACTTGAGCCAGGCTTCCTACATGGCAGCAATGAACGTGAGCAGTCAAATATGAGGTCTGCAATAATTAAGGTTTCCCTGGTTCGTCCTTGGAAAATTTAGGCCAGTTGGCAAATACACTACTACCAGTAGGAAGACTTTCTTATTTCTCAAGGAAAATGTGCCATGTTACTGAGAAAGGATTTTAAGGGCTGAATTCAGCCATACCTGCTGTGGGGCTGTACCATGTCTTCACTGTCAATATCATGGAGTACCCCTCACTAAAAATGAAGATCTTTTGTTCTCTGCTGGTAAAGCTGTCCTCTTTTGAAAGTAGGACCCCTAAGTAGTTTAGATACTTCTAAAATGTTCTTCTGTGGCTTTTGCTTTCTGTTCTAATCTGTACTATCTACAACCATATTCAAAACAAACATTTTCTTAACAACTCTAAGTTTTATTTTTTCTTATCAAGCTGAAACAATTACAAGGAAAATAATGCATATAGAAGTATCTATAATTGAGAAAACGTTTTCTTGAGTGTTTTCTTTCCTACTGATATAAACTTAGAATTCAGCATGCAGTTTACAAGTAAGAGCTGATAGCCGAGTACTTTTAAATACTGTGATATGTAATGGCTGCAGTAAACACAGTTTTCAAAGCTAGGTTTATGCTAGCAAATTAAACTTGCCTGGGAATGTTCCTATGCAATAAAGCCAACTAGCACTTATGCCTCTTTGTAAATTTCTGCTGTTCAAAACAGGATAGTAGCAGTAGTAGCCTTCCAGCTGGGAAGGGTCTCAGATGTGCAGCCTCCCTCTCCTTCAAACTGCAACCAGGAGTCGGGGTTTAGGATGCTTAAAGTGTACCAAGGGCAATTCAAACAGTTTTACAGTGTAGACCATCATGTTCTATGAAACATTCCTGGCACTAGTGCAAATGTAGCTTCAACTGTTTTATATTACAGTAAACGTCTTAAAACATATATTCACATTGGACATTTTTATAGGTACAAGCTCTCAAACTTGCAATCTTTACATGGGCAACATTCCTATTGACTTCTAGAAAAGAAATCTTAAAAAAAAGTTTCTTTCATTAGTTAGGAATCCAGCTTTGGCTTATAATTAGAGAATAAAAAGGAAGTAAAATTATAACACAGGAGGAGCTTGCTAAAATGCTCCCTAAAACAGTTCTCCAATGGCATTAAAGTATTACGCACGAATACGAGTCCTGCTTAATTAATTTAGCAGCCTAGACTAGAGATTCAGGTTTTTGTGTTCCCATGCTTTTGTGCTGGGCATTTGAAGCTGAAAATGTAAACATGAATGCATTTTCTATAAGAGCTTCTAGAAAAATGTTAGGGAAGGCAGGGCACATTCCTTGCTGGGTTTTGTGTTAGATTCTTTACACTCAATGTCAGTCCCAGAAACCAGCCTGGGAAGTTAGAGTCTTCTTGCAACAGGTTGCCTCCTGTTAAATTTATAAGGCTATTTGTAACTTTTATTGTTAGGAACACCATAAAAAAGCATTATGCAAAGTGACCAATGCATTTATTTGTGTGTTTTCCCCCCAGTTACTATGAACTAACACAGTGTTGGCCTGTTTGGGAGTCACATAAATGCACTGTCTTATGCTTCTTTTTACAGCTGTAGCTTATTTTGAATAGTCAGACATATATAAAATGACAGAGGAAAGATTATTCTTTAGAATTTTCATTTTGTCATTTACAAATCAATGATGTTTGCATCTGTCTTAACACATTTGTGAAGTGGCCCGTAAAGGAAGACAGTGTTACAGATTGAGCTGGAAAACAGCTCAATGAGAAGAAAAGTATTGCTAGTTTTATTCAGAACCAGTAGATACTAAGGATGATATACTTGACACTTCATAAATAATAGCACACCAAAAAAATCAGAAAGAAAATTACTTTTTGACTCAGTCTTGCGGTCAATTGTTATTTTTCCCAAATAAAAATTTCAGGGTCAGTTTTGATAATCTAACCCTACAAAGAAGAATAAAATCTTACTTTCTTCCACTTGAACAGCTTTCAGATAGCAATTACTAATTGGAGGTCTGTTAGAAAGATTTATTTGGGAAATGGTTGACTTTCTTTCTAAAGCTTGTTTTCCCACAGACAATGTTTTTAGTACTCATCTCAGAAACATTTTTTAATGACAAATCCCTTAATTACTGATGGAAAGAAAAAGCCCCTAAATTTATGCTCTTTAATTTGTCTCAGCACTCATTGACCTCTCATGTAAATTCTAGCAATCTTCAGTTCATCGCCTCGCTTCTTAGGAGAGACTAAAATAATGCAGAAAGAAACATTACTTCTTGCTGCTGAGTAACAGTACAAAACTTGGTTAATTAAAAAGCCTAGGCAAGCAAGGTCCTTGTGTCTGTGAGAAGTCTGAGCTCTCTTTAAGGCTCAGTTATTTCTCTGATAACCAGCGATTATCTTTTTTGCAGAAGCAATTCCAATAAGACAAAGGTGCCCTCTGTAGGGGACAGGCTGTAAATGATGATGGGAAGCTGGAGTTTAATATTTGCAGAATGTGACAGAAAAGAGTAACTTCCTAGTGGTTTGGCTCTCTGAGAGGCACTACAGATTAAATATTATGTACAAATGAAACAGTGAAAAAAAAAAAAACCAAACAAAACCCCCACACTTTAAAATAAAGCAGAAAACAATAGCCTCCACGGCAGATATCAACTAACAGGTTTGCAATAAGCTTCCCCAAAGCTAAATATGTAGCACAGTGAAAACTGCACTGCAAGAATCTCCTGGATAAAAGGAAATATGAATTTCAGTCAAAAGAACTTTATAAAAATAATAAAATTCCGAAAGCAACATGCTTGAAAGGTCTCTGTAGGATGTACAAAAAAGTTTACCACAAAGCAGATTCATTAACCATCCCAGGCGACTCACATATTGCTTGCTAAGGAATTGCCTTTGTTAGCATGCCCACAGACACACATTAACTGGTGTGCAGAATCTCTAGTGGCTATTTGCAATTATTTTGGGAATTCTTCCCTCAATTTATAATGGCAGCTAATGCCAGCCCAGAGAGAGGCAGAGAATTCAACACTAGATGTAGTTCATCGCTCGTAATTAATGTTTTTTAAGCATCATTTTTATAATCCATGAGGATGACCTGCAGTTCTTGTTATCTTGATTTTCTCTGTCTCCTTTTCTTTTAACATTATTTTTAATTTATGTATACCCATATTGTTGGAGTAACCATCTCATTGCATTTAATACCCTTCACTACTATGAAATAAACTGCAACATGGAGTGGGCAAACCTCTCAGAAATATGATTTATCCTTCAAATGACTTTACTGGAGAGTCAAAGAAGCATAATGTAGTTCTAGTAGTTAGTGTTCATTATATGTTGGTTACTACAATGTACTTGGCTAAACCATAGTTTAGAAAATAAAGATCAGTGTTGCAAATGTGAGCCTATTTTACTGTAGACCCTAAATATACAGCCTGCTTCTAAACATGACTGTAAAAAGAAGGGTGGGCTTGGGTCACGTGTAAGAAAGTTAAGGTTAATAAATTTTAAAAGTTATGGATTGGCAAAGGTGCTTGAGATTTTTTTTCTGGTCTAGATCATCAGTAAAGGTCCATTTTCCCAGTTCACAACATTAAACCTGACTGCCTTCCAGAAGCAGGATTGAAGGAAAGGGAGAATGTAAACCTATGACATTGCCTTTCCTAATCATAGGTTCTGGTCAAAGAGAGCTTGTTCCTTTCTTTGCCCACTGTAGGAAATGCTTGTATGAGAGGTGCATCCCATATTTGAACCATGTAAACATCAGATTAATGCTGTCTTTTGTTTCAACTATTATCTAAATCAGTAAACTCTTTTCCTTCAATTCGTCAAATAGCGTTGAACCTCCCAGTCTCATTTAAGAGAAGTAATTTCACTATGCTACTTTTTGATCTTCAGGGCATGCCTCCAAGTCTATTTACATAAATAAATGTACAGGGAATGACTGAGATTATGGAGCTTTGTGGGCTTTTGATGTGCCCTCTTCACATCCTGTTGCCTACCCTGTGAATCAGATCTGACACTTAGCAGGGTATTCACTTTACCTTCTCTCACAGCCAAAATTAATGCAACCTAGAGGACAAAAGTGGGGATCCTAACTCAATGGGGAATGCTTGTAGATGCTGCCATTCTGTGTGAATGTCCTTCACAGGTCAAATGACATTCTTTTCCCCTGACATAAAGAACACTTATGCTGTAAAATCCCTGGAGTAAACACTGCCTTACTCTGCTTAATTGTTGCATCTTTAATGGAAGTCCATGGTTATATTTGAATACCTGTCCTGAAGTCTGAAAGTTACCTTAGGGTAAGTCTCCTAAAAGTCTTTCTTGGCACTATCCAACCCTTTAACTAAACACAGGACAAATATCCAAGGTTATATTTCCCTTTTACTCAACAACTTGCCTGTGTCTAAAGATGCAAGCTGGAATCTTCTAGTTTATTTTATTGAACCTTTCTGATCCTTTTTAAAGACTGTATTTGCAGTTGCAAAAGTATTGTTGTATCTTTTGGAAGATATGTAATAGATATGAAAAGCAATGCTTTTCAAGAATTGTGTTCTTTGGAGTTTTTTTCCCCGTAAGTTTTCTTCTTTTAGATTTTTCTTTACTACTAGAGGCTGCCAGTTATTCTATGGCAGCTGCTTCCAGACAGTACTCACACAACCTATCTTTATATGGTTTATGTGTCAGAGATAGGAGCCTGGTCTCCTTATGCAGTCAGTGAAGAGAAGTATGCATATTCAGTGCAGAGATTTGGAACACCTAAACTATAACCTCTCAGCTGGTACTGTGAGAAACATCCTAGGTGATCTGAGAAAGGCCTCTATCGCAAGTGGAACTAAAAATATGTCGAATTCTTCTTTCACTTAAGGTACCAAATTTATTTTAATATTAAATATCACTTTCTTAATTTCATCACTCACCATTTCCTTTGTATCCACTTTTGGTCTTTATCTTGCCATCTTTTACTTGTGATCAAGGTAACCTTTTAAATGCTTTCTCAATGACCAATTTTTTCTGTTTTTAAACAGTCATAATCAGCTTTTATTTGGAAAAAACTATGGTAAGTCTAAATGCACAATTTCTTATTTTCTGATGTCTTCTTATTTTCTTCTTTTTTTCCTCCTTTCCTTTTTTTCTTGCTTCTCATTAGCCAAATTCAGCTTATTACCTATTCCTGGAATTGGTTTTACTCTTTCTTTCCAGTTTAAGGTCATACAAACTGTAAAAGTTGTAAAAAACCTGTTGTATGTAAAACAAAAATTAAAAATTGTGTAAAGTCTGAAATATCTGGGTTTTTTTAAATCTTTCATTAGTATAGTTTTGTTAATTTTACTCAAATGTCCACAGCTTTGATACCTCTACCCCCAGTACTTTTCCTGAATGGCTGCCAACTGTCTTTGGGCTCTGTTGTCTGGCATTATATTCCTTGGCCCCAGTCCTGAAAAATTTATACACTAGAGTAATTCTACACATGAGAGCAGGCCCACTGACTGCTGATGCATAACATTATTCTGGAGTGCATGCATTTTCAGCGCTTGGATAATTGGTTTGATTTTACTGGTCAATCATTGTAAACTATTTGTAATGGAATTTTACTCAGTCTAGAATTTTTTTTAGTGCTCTTTGTAAGTTGCCACAAGTTTTGTACGCTCACATGGACTTGGACATTGATTAGGTGGTCTTAATTATTAAATCTACTCTTTCCTATTCATGATGATGTTGCCCACAAACATATTAGAGTCTACATGAACTGAATATATTACAGTTTTTCACATGTACAGAGTTGGATTTTTAATTTTTTTTTCTGCAGTTGAGTAAATAAACAGTAGTTGATTCTCATAGCCTGCTCCCATCCCACAACCCATTCCCATGATAAAAAATGAGCTATCAGGTCAAACCTCAGAGACTTTTATTGCAACATCCATAACTAACCATATAAATGTGTCTGTGATATATTTATTAATTTAAAAGAAGTTCAGCCTTTAGTTAATTTACTACGAGCTTCTAATGCCTTCTGATTGCATCACTGCTGGAATGCCTTCTTTCCTGACTAGCAACAGAAGATCACGAGAATGTAGGCCAACAAGTGTTACAGAGAAATTGCTATACAATTATTTCTCTGCTTCTATGTCCATCTTTTTATTACTGAAGTCCCAAATAGTAGCCAAACCGGTTTCTTGATCCTTTTTCTAATTTAAACAAAACACATCCAAGAGTACCAGGTCTTGAATCCCTAGCTGCTATGAATATCCAGGCTCCTCCTGAGTAAACCAAGCAATGTCACTTTTTGCCAGCTAAGAAATCAGTCAAATAGGTATGAAAGCCAGGTTACTATTCCCTGTCTGATACTCAATATTTAAACTTCTTTTCCTTTTGCATTTGATGAACACCTTACATCTACTTTGCATCCATAGTAGAGTGTGCCTTCTCAAACTGCAACCATCTTAAACCTGAATACTCTTTTGGGCCTCTGTTTTCACTCTTTGAAGGATATCCAGTTAATCTCATCCTTATGCAGATATCAGTTATATATATTATTCCCTTTGGAATCTTTCCCCAGTGTTGTCCATTTCCCCCCCAAAGGTTCAACAGTTTGAGAGTAAGCAGTATACTTATCCAGACAAAATAGGAACAAAACTGTACGTGGTGACACCTACCTAGTGTAAGCTTTTTTGAGTAGTTTGAGCTACCTCTGGGATTTCTATCAATGTAGTTTTTCTCAGACATTTAAGACTTGTACATATTACAGCAATTTGCTGGTTTCACAGATATATATGCACTGCCCCTTGTAGAATCTTAAAAAAAAAGACTTTTTTTCCTCAAATTTACATTCAGCTTCAGTTGCAGTGTCACAGAGTGACTGAACTTTGGTGCCTAGCACATTTGTCCATAAACTTGGTTTTAAGTATGTGAGTAGCTTTAATAATTTCCATGATGAATAGGAGGAGCCCTCAAGCAATATAATGCCAGAACGCTTTCAGATTCACAAGTGTATTGTTTTAGAGAATTCTTAGCACTCTATTTTGAGTTGTAGCCACCAACCTTTTGTAGTGGTATTGAGCACTCAGAGAAATCATTAAAGTCAAAGTGGTGAATATTTGGTAATAGAAAATTGTAATTTGATTTCAGCTGACATAGATGTGGTCTTGAAATATTGATTTATTAGATGCAAAAATTGGACCTGACCAGGTCCTTATCTACCTTTTTCGATGCATTTATCAAAAAAGCGATAGAAATTCTATAGATACTGAACTTTTATTTTGTAATGCAATTACATATTTGTGTTACACCATTTAAATACTTCTGTCAGGGTTTGAGATTGAAGTTACAAGAATTAAATAGAACTATATTTTTTGTTACTCTCTTGAGATTAAGAAAAGTCTTCTCCTTATGATGAGAAGTGTTTATTGACTGGGTCAGGGCTTTCATATTTCTGGTCTTTTCGTTCATATTTCTAGGGTCAGAATAAGCCAGTATTGTATTTAATCAGAATTACCTAATTCATTGGGGTTTTCTCTTTCTCTGATGCTTTTGCCTACCAGCACGTAACCTTTTGTCATAAGAGTTAAAAGAAGATTTGTTTTGGTTTAGCTGGTTTGTGGGGGGCGGGGGGGGGGGGGGGGGGTGTTGGCTAGAGCTCTTTTTTTCTAATTTTTTGGGGGAATTTTTTTTTGTGGATAGTATTGACCTTTTTTGGAAGTTGACTCATCCTGAGGAGGAAGAGTTTAAGGGAAAAGTAGTTGACCTAATCTTCTATTTATCAAACAGAATTTGTCTGCTTTTGTAAGTTGTGTATACTTACTGATGTATTGTATCACACTGGAAATTATTTTTGCTATGAAGAGCAGTACAAGCTGTCTCCAGTTGTTAAGTCAGTGAGGTCACTGTTTCACAATATCCTACCCAGTTTCCTTATTTCTATTATTCAGAAAGGCTTTTCCTTTTTGCCTTCACAGATTTCATTAAGAACATTTATCTGTTTCATCAGGGAAGAGAGTCAAATACTTCTAGTTTTTCTGTTGTGATTTTATATCCTGCCTCTTTGTTATTTGTCAGCTTCTTGTTTGTAACTTGTCCTGAAATCCTGATGGGGTGGGATTAGTTTTGGTTTTCAGATATTATATATAAAGCTGTGCTTGAGATAAGGAAATGCTATTAATTATTCCCTTTAAAGAATTCCCCCATCTCTTCTGTTTCAGCAATGAGAATTTTCCTCCTTTACATTTGGTTGTCTCATTTTAAATATTGCTTGGTTAAAAATACTAAATGGTTTTACAGTTTACTGTACCATGCCATGAATTCCTTAGCTCTTCAATTATTGTTTACTCATTTAGGCACCACATTTCCATCTCTGCTATGAGTATACTAAAACCCAGTTGTGACAGATGAACTGAATCACACTGAGTCTGTGCCCTTCCCTTTTTTCTTTCATTTGAGCTTCCCTTGTATGATAATGCACTAGTGTCAGCCTGTTCTTAGGGCCATGTTGGAATTCCTTATGCTGTCCTTTTTTTCAGTTTTGCACTGTTGATCTCTGTCACTTCCTAAGCAGAGGGTATCTTTGTTTTATTTTCCATTTGGCAGAGCACTGGTTGTGGTCACCACTGTCCCCTGCTGCCTGGCATGCTGGTGCATCACAGCCACACATGATCTGTCTTCAGAAAGTGCAGTCTGGTCAAAATTTGCTTTTTGTGTCTGAAAAATTTGCCTTTTTTTTTCTTGTGAAAATTTGGAGAACAGTATGTCAGACAGCAGGTCATCATTTTGGTTGATGATTCCTCATCTCAGTTTTTCCCTTGCACTGTCTTTTCCATGTTTCTTGCTTTGTAACTCAATGTTGAAGTCATTCATCCCAAAGAAACAAGCTGTATTCTGGTATTCTGTCAGTAACAGCTTGGAAGCTGCACAGTCATCTTTGTCTTCCGTGCCCTCTTCCTTCACTGGAACATTACACTATTCAACATAAGTTTGTTTAGCATTATGGTTTGGAATCTGATGTATGTGGCACACTGCTCTGTATGTTTTCAAATGCTTAGTGGGTTTTTTTCTGTCTGTTGTAATAAATACTACTACTCTTCTTGCTTACTTATCATCCCTGCTCTGTTCACTGGTGAAATATTTATTCTTTAGTTCCAGTTACTCTATGTGTCTACTGTAAAATGCATTTCCTGTAGCTGCTCTTGGTGTCCAGACTACTGGAATACAGTGGTTTATGTCTAGTCTGCTTAACTTCAGTCCCATCTAGAAGAGACTGGCCACACACTCACTAAGCAGCATTTGATCATGGGTCTCCTCTGAGCCTCATGTACTTTCTTCTGCACACCACAGATAAAATCTTTACTTTTTAGGGATGTATTTCAGTTAAAAAGACATTAAGTAATGTGAGAACTGTGCTACAATTCATGCATTATCTAAAGTTGCATTGGGTGCCCTAAAGCACAACATGGAATATGTGGCAGTATTTTAGAGTGCAAAGCTCTTTAGGAGAATGACAGAAGACATCAGAACAGATATAGACTAATCTCAGGTGTCTCTTGGAATCACTTCTGCTGCAATACTACCCAGAACTACACTGATATTTTTGTTTTGGAGCGAAATAGTCAATTAGCCTTGGCTAACAGGCAAACACCCACCCAGCTGCCTGATTATCCCCACAATTCACTGGTATGGAGGTGGGGAAAAATAGTAAGAACAGGAATGATAAAACTCATGGGTCAAGATAAAGGCAAAGACATAATTTAACAATTACAGTAATGGGAAAAACAGACTGATTTGGGAAAAGTAACTTAATTTATTGCGAGTTAGAATAAAAAAAATGTAACCATTAATTTCGATAATGGGATACAACAAGATAAATATTAACACAATACCTTTCCCACTCCCTTTCCCAACCTCACTTCACTTCCCAAGAAACAAGGGGAGATGATCAGTACATAAGAGTCCTGCCTCCTCACACTTTCTCCTGTGCTGACAAGGGCTCCTCAGAAGCTGTGATTCCTTCAGGAACAATCATCTGAACAGACCACTCTGGTGTCTTCCACAGGCTGCAGCGGGAATAGCTCCTCTTCTGACCTTGGTGTTCTCCCTGATGTTTCTCACTCCTTTTTTCCTCTCTCTCTGTCTAGTGTTTTCTGCCCTTTTTTGAAATATGATTTCATGTTGTGTTACCAAATCAGCTAATGGGCTCAACACTGGGAAATCTGACACAGAGATCATGGGAGATTCCCACTCTTCTAGAGCACAGATTACCCAAAAAGGATACTCCACAAGATCTAAAGTGTCATTATATACTTGTCCTTAGGCAATGGAATTAAGTCCAGCTTCCATGTCAATAGAGGGGGGGGGGGGGGGTGTCTTTGAAGATCTCCAGAAACAAAATTTGCACATTTGGCTCACCTAATTTTAAAATTATAAGCATAATTAGTTGAGTAGCACATGACTTTGGAGAAGGTAATATCTCTGAATATTTTACATTTTTTCTTGAAGTCCAGACAATCACATTCCAGATATATAGTCACTTTAATCACCCAGAAAGCAATATGTAGTCATATTAGGACATTACTTGAGCATATACTTGCCAAAGCTATTGTTAAATATTCCAGAAATTGTCTATATGCTAAGACCTTTTCTCATTTCTTTTTATGGTATAACAGATGTTCAGTGATATCTGGCCTCCAAGACAAACTGCAGCTCTCAGTCTCCAGTTTCCATTATCTTGTTCCCAACAGAACCGTGGGAGGATACAGTAATAACCTCTTCAGGAAAGCTCAGGAAGAAAGTTTTTCTGTGTCTGCTCCATGCCCCAGTTTTGAATTTCTAATTTCAGCAAGATCAATGTCCACATTTTCTAGAATCAAAACAGAAAGCATAATCCAGTGTCCAGGTTAGGACACCTAAGTGAAGACATCAATAAGTGAAATGCTATATATCATCTAAAACATCTGCCTGGCACATAAAACATTTGACTCTGTCACTCCAAAGATGTAGAAGGATAGCAAGTGGGATACCCTGTTGCAGCTGAACTAACCCCTTATACCTGTCTTTCACCACCTCTGCTGACTATGAAGGGAGTTCATCTGCCTGGTACATTATATTATTGTTCATTTTACAGATCTAGGGAGTTTAGCTGCCAGGTACATAATATCATTGTTCAGTTTACAGATCAATGACCTACTAGTGTGTTTAGGATACTTGCTTGTACATGACACGAGATCTGTGAGAAACTCATGACATCCCTGTGCAGAATAATAAAATGGTTTGTGTTGGAAGGGACCTTAAAAATCATCTAGTTCAAATTCTTCCTGCTATGGGCAGGGACACCTTCCACTAGACCAGGTTGCTCAAGGCCCCACCTGGCCTGGCCTTAGAAAGGCAAGGAGAACTAAACCACAGAATTCAACATTACACTTTCCATTGGCATTCAAACTACTGCTGTTCTCTCCCCTTGTCTCTATAGTCACCTACTGAGAGATGCCTATTTTTAAGTGCCTTCCTTTCAGACTACATCTTACCACTGAAGAAAGGAAGAGACGGTAGAAAATCTCTCAAAATGGCTTTCAAGTGTTATTCCCACACCATTTCCAAATTTTCAAGGCAGCAGGTCAGCCACCAGTCCCAGATGTCCCTGTTGATTCATTAATGGCAGTAACAACAGTAATTGCTACTCAGAACTATGAATAGGTTTTTGCTGAAGAAATTCTATAGCTGCCTCACATTAATATGGGAGTTAAAATGAAAAATTTACAATGTTTAGCTCAAACCTGCTATGACTTTTTACCTTTATTGTTACAATTTTTATATAGTAACAAGCATGCGATATAGTGTATGAAGAGTTTAAGCATTTTCTCATAGAGTGACTTTTAGAGTATAATTGATTCTAAAGAAACAAACAATCTGGAAGTATATATAATACAGCTTTTAAGCACTTGATTGTATAAAAAAAATCCATTTCACATTATATGACCTCATTTTGAAACCCAATAGCTAAAGAAAGTATGTTATGAATTTCCAATACAAGAGAAATTGTAGTTTACGATCCATAGTGTGTGAGATGTGTACTTGCATTTTAACTATAGTGTTATATATTTGTATAATTTAAATACAAAGGCCTTATGATTGCCTTGGTTTTGTATTTGAGTGACTAGAATTGCATAACCTTTACAACTATAAATTAGATAGTCTCCTGCCTCTGATGCAAGTTAATATTTAACTAGTTACTGCTGGGCTTAAGCACAGGAGAAATTTTACAAAAACATTTACTTTGCTTTTACATTATGAAGAAAAAATTTGCAGAATTTTGTGCCTTTTTACATTTTATTTAGATAAACATGAAGAATGAAAATGTACTAGAAAGAAATTTGCATTCATCCATGTATGTACATTGATTCTCTAAACTTTGAGTTGTTATAGACTTTCTTAGAAAGTCTTTTTCATCCCCCAGTTCTCCACTTTTCCTCTGTCTCTGTTTTCTCTTACCTTGTTGTTTTTGTCAAAATCATATTGCCTGTCCTATATCCCTTTTGTTGGAGATGGGAACTTCTACATTATACCTGCATGTACAACTGCTCCATCCTAGTCTTTAGTTTCTTTCCCTTCCACTAGATCAGTGGGACTTTTCTATGCTGTCAGCTGGCAAAGTATTTCATGCAGGTTCAGCAAGTGTCACATATCCTAAACAAATGGTGTTGCAGTTTCCATCTTGGACTTGGATGCAGCTAGCCCAGGAGCAACTGCAAATCTTTATATCCCAGTCCAGTCCTTGTAAACCAAAAGCAGAAGGCAGCAAAATGAAGACATTCACCCAGGAAAAATTGTCAAGCATGCTGATAGAGTACAATGGCCAGATTTATAGTGTTTTTCTCATGTGGTTCTGAGATAGGCTGTTTGGGTACAAGTGTACTCTCTGGTTTATGTAAACAAACTCTGGGGCAAGGTTAAGAGCAAAAGGTTGGACCCATGTTAGTCATGGGTGCAGAAAAGCCTCCCAGCATGTGCTTGCCAGCAGTGTAGAGGCTGTGACATACTCAACTAATCTGATGTCTTCCCTTGTGGGGACTTGTGGCTGGTGTTAGGGGGCCAGTACAGCGGGAGAGATGTCCAGGATCACAGAGCACAAGGTCAGGTGGGATCTGCAGGCAACTGCAGCTTTGAACTGAGCACACACCCCCTTAGGGATGCTCTAAGCCTGCCATGGGGACGTGTGGGGCCAGGTCACAGCACACACTGGTTTCAGTCTTCTCCCTCCCAGGGTCAAATAAAGATAAAACTAAGAAATCTGGTGAAAAAAAGGGTGGGGAGAGAAAACTAATAGGGCTAGAGGATATGAAACTAATTGGAAGAGGGAGTTATTTGTTCCATTTGAACTACCTTGATCAAAGAAGAATTCATGTGAGTTTTGGGTAAGGTTTATAGCAGGGTTGTTTTTTTCTCTTTTCTTTTTTTCTTTCTGAAAACCTCCTTTGCTTATCTGAAGTATTAACTTTCCATTTCCGCTGCTGAAGCAGATGTTTTGCTTGTCGCAGACATTAAGGCACTCTTAATGTGCAGTTACTGAATTCTTTCCTAAAAGAGCATTTTAAATTTGACAATGTTTCTTACATTTTTAAAGCAGTGACCTCATTTTGAAAAGATTTTTTTCCAATACATATGTCACCACTGGAAAAATACTAATCTGCAAAACTTAGTATAAAATGTCTCCATTTATTAAACATCTACTATACAGATTTCAGCTGTCACAAAAGCCAGTCGTGCATTCCTGTGAGTCCTGGCATTCTGAAAAGGGGTTTGTTTCAAGCAGGAAATATATTTTCATTGTGATTTCACTAAAATAAATATTTAAACAAATTCCAACAGTTAAAAATGTCTTTGCAAATCATACCCTTAATGACTAGAAAGTATTACTCTGCCAACACAAAGATTAACTCAGTAAACTCAGTTAAGCCTCACTTTCCTTATGTCCAGACTTATCACCTGTTGGATGTTATAGTGTCCATTTCTAACATTAGTGTTTCTTAAAGAAACTGTTATCTAAAAATAGCAGAATGAAAGATTAATATTGAAACAAAATTAGAGAGCTGAATCCCTTATTGTTCTCCTATTCATCTTCATTTAATTAGTAAATGCATACATTTGATTCATCTCTATATTTTTGCTTTCACGAGTTTAATCGGCCACTATACTTTGATCTTTTAAATGATCTTTTTGTGGCAGTTTAGGAAGAGTTACAAGGGAAAAAACCCTGTGTTTTCCGAAGGGACCACCAATACAATATATTTTTAAAAAATGCTCATAAGTTAATCAGAGGCATTCTTAATGATGATATCTATTACAAAACACAAGACAGATTGGAAAGTCAAAACAGAGGAGAACTGGGTGTTATAATGTGGCAGTCACTATATCTAGACAGTATATTTTTAAGATAAGCATATCAAGGAATTGTTTGCATTCTTCAGTTGCTGATGCCATCTTCCAGTCTGCCTGCTCAAGGCTTTTTTTTTGTTTGTTCTATCCTCTTTTCTTCCCATCACACAAGCTGGAGTTCATTTGAATCTTTCTGTGAGATGTTTCAAAACACTATGCTCCTCTAATTTACACAGTAATGAGGTTGCCCTGTCTCTGACCTTGGAGAGCTAGCTTGGACTTCCTATATATTTTTGGAGGAGATCTCTACCTCTGATTAGAGCTAATGGGTGCTGAAAAGCTGTGTCTAAGAGTTGTTTTAAGTCAACTCTTTGGGAAATCTGGCTTTCAGTTCCCAGAGACTGCAGCTGTTTTGTGGAAAAGGGAACCAGGAAAAGAAGAAAGGGGTGTGTGGGGTGTCTGTGTGTGTTTATGAACACTTGATAGCTAATAGAGAGTCAAGTTTTTGCATTAAAGAATGATTCAACTTCTTGTCTTGTCTAATGAATACAGCACACATTCCCCATAATTATAGCACTTACTTTTTCCTGTCCAAACATTTTGAAACAGCTGAAGACTCAAGCAATATTCAGTCTGGAAACCCTGTACCAGAGGGCTAGTGTATGGTTTTAGTCAAAGGAGCTAATCCTTCTGTGCAGTCCTCCAATTATTTTTCTTCACAAATAAGTATCGCTACTTTATTTTATCCAGAATGAATTCTATTCAATGAGCACTCATCAAATTCCAATCTTAATTAGGCTCTAACAAAGCCAAACAAACAAATCACTGTGCTTGGATAAAGGCATGTGGGCTGGAGCGTGTGAAAAGAAGAGGTTATACATTTAAATTGTTTTACTTTCTTAACCACTGTAGGTGCTACAAAGCAACAGATGTAATTTATTATGGCCTTTGACGGTCAAACAGACTGGGTTGAATTATGATCACAACATTTCATGCAATTCTGTACCACTGCTATCTTTGTGGGTATCTAAAGCTGTTTTCTCATTTTGCTTCCCCCCCGCTTTTTATTTGTACATAGAGTTATATTTTGTCTCAGCTATCAGATGACAGCCACTGTGTAAAAATACTTGAGCTCCCTTACATGGTTTGTATCATCACCAGAAAGCCTTGATAAAAATGCAGCCTTATTATCTGTGTAGTTTATTCTCTCCATATATTTCAGAATGTATGTCCTAATTTGATATTCCAATATATATAATCAGTCAGCACTTTCCTTTCATGTTTTTTGACAGAAACACAGGCAGCATACCAGGCAATTAGTCTGAAGAATGATTCCAAAACCCAATCGTATTTCTACCCTCACCCCTTACATGCTTTGCTGATATAGGATGTTTGTAATTTATTTATCTGTGAACTCTTTTTATCTCCTTTCTTATTTTAATTTTTGAGCTAAAGGGTCATCCCCTTAAATACTTGTTGTTTTCTCCTTTTTAAACTCAGTTCTGGAAATAAAAAGCTGCTTGGGTTTTTTGTGGTTTTTTTTTTTTTTGCTTGTTGGTTTGTTTGTTTGTTTTGGGGTTTTTGTTTGGTTTTTTTTTTTTTTTTTGAGAAAGCCTATATCTAGTACTAAGAACCTTATTAATTATTAGCCATATAAGGGATGGGTTTAGAAATGCTAATGTGTTAAACTTAACTATAGTTCTAAGACACACCTAACAAGTACTCCTTATTACAGATTTACTATCCTTATGATATCTGTCCAGAATCAGATAGACAGAACAGGGAAATAGGACAGCATGGTCAAGACATGTCTTCCCATCACCATTTCTGTACACATGTGAAAGTTTTATGTTCAAGGTATACACTTCCTTTTTCACATTTCTTTCCTACTTGGTAACTTTCAAAAACTTCCAAAACTGTGTTTTAACACAATCTTTTCATTTTCATTCCCACCCTCCAACAAAAATGTATTTTAATATTTTACCTACTTGGCATGCAATGGCATGCATACAACAACTAAAAAAGAGGTTCTTAAAACATGGTCCAGATTTGTGAAGAGCTTCATGGTTCACTGAACATTTTATTTAATATGGAGATTGTATTCAGAGTTGTTTGATTTGCAGAAATAACAAGCCCAAATGCTTCAGTTTCTAATGGTAATTAGTTTTCAGCCTAGACAGTCTGTTTAGTTATATATTTACTACCTTGTAAAGAACTATCACAACAAACCCTAAAGCATTATTTTAAAATTAATAAGCTAAAGAAAGAGGAAATTCTTCACTTTTGCATAGCAACACTCTGTATTCTACTTTTTGATTGCAAAATCCACCGTTTCAATTATAGGTGTACTAAATTATGATGCTTGAAAAACTATAAAAGGCAATTATCAATGTTTCTTAATACCATAAATGACTAATGGAAGTATGTTTTGCTGTAAGGGAAACAAAGACTAGTATTGTGAGCAGATTTCCTTAGCTTCCTGAGTCAGAAAAGAACAAACTTTGATTCACATACTTTTGGTGTTATTTGCAATTAATATTAGTTTCTGTGGTGGTTAAAATAATGTGCTACAGATTCCATTGCAGCTTACATATTAGAAAATAAAGGCACACTATTTATCCATGTCTTAAAGTTCGCTTGGCCTTCATGACATCAGGTAAGGAAGCAGAGAGGAGGTTAGAGCACAATGCCTTGCAGTGGTTCATATATTCCTGCCTTATAAAAGAAAACATCTGAAAGAGTCACTTCTTCACCCAGGTAAATATTCTGATCTATCCCTTGCTGCTTTTCCAAGTTAATGGAAGAAAAGTTTCCTTTATCAGATACTGTGTTGGGGTTTTTGGACTGGACTCTTCTTCAACAGCTCAACAATGAGCGAGCTCTCCGTGTCTGCGGGGGCTGAGAATGCCCCCATTATACTCACTCAGCGTGCCTTGCCATTGATTTCTGCCTCTGAACATGGATAGAGGACACGCTTGAGCTGGCAGAAGGAATCACATCATGGCATAGACACCTCAGAAGAAGTATGCATTATGGAAATCTTCTTAACAAAAAGAGTTCCTCAGCAATCATTAGCATTAGAGGTTCTCTCAACTCTCTTTCACAAACGGCAAGGGAAAGCAAAGAAGGGAACATTTTCAAATCTTGGAAAGACTGACCCTCTCCCTTTGTGCTGCTGTGTCAAAAGAGCTTTATATGCCCTTTCATTCCAAATCAGTATAATTGCTTTTGTTCAAAACCAGGTCCAGGCTTCATAGCAGTGGAAGCAAAATAAGATGTGTACTGTTTTGAGGCCAAGGAACTAAGTCACTTTGTTGTTCCTCATCACAGCCAATAGTTACATTAAGTTTTGTGGGGATTCCAGAAGACTTTCCAAAGTAGAAAACACATGAGATGAAGTGGAATGGGTTGGTAGGATGTCAGGCAGCCAATCAAGGCACAGCCTCACCAAGAGTAGGAAGCTCTGTCTTCATTCTCAGTGCCACAGGAGCTGTTCTGGTAGGCAGTGAAATGGTGGCCTACTCAGGGTTTTGGAGATGTGCAGCAGTCGTATGAACTACTTGATTTCTCTGTTAATAAGGCTCATGCCTCTTCCATCTTCCCTCCTCTTTGTTTCCCTGTCTTCTGCTCTGATCCCTTTCTTTTTCAATAGGGTTAATTTTCTTCCAGTTCAACACTCTGAAACAGACCAGCAGGGTCAAGGAAATACTTTAAAAAAAGGAAAAAAAAGGCAAAAAAAGCAGAAAGCAGGAAAAGTGCAGGAAAAGTGCATGTCTCCTTGCCTCTTTCACCTTCAGTAGAATCTAGCAATCAAACCAGCTGAGTTATATCATAAAACTATGCACTAAAATAGGTCCTTTTAATTCTTCCTCAAAGCCTTTAGCTAGAAAGGCCACTTCAGAACAACAAAGACTACATTGAAAAAGTAGTGAATTTGAAACCTCAGAAAATTAGATGCAACTAGTCATATTACAACTCTGTAATCATTTTCTAAGGGCAGCCTTAGTTTGAAATCATTCCTACCCAATCCTGAAAGTTACTGCTTCCAATTAACAAAAGCTGGTCTGAACCTGAAAACTGGTCTGAAACTGACCGAGAAATGACAGAACCGCTCTGAATGTTCTGTGAGAAGGAACTTATTTTTTCCTAGTGGTATTTGGTGAGGGCATTTCCTTGACAGTATTTACGAGGATGACAGAAGTGGTCATTCATGTCTCCAAGTCTCTTCCAGTAAAAAATATTTATTCACTGTAGATGTGAATGTTTATTGTGTCAGAAAAACAGGAAATACAGGCTTCATATCTGAAGATTGCATATTTTAACTTAAGTGTGCTTTCTAAAAGTCTGTGATTTCTGCAAAGCAAAGGAAAATCTCTAAAAAAAGTCCAATGCTTCTGTTCCAGGGGACTTATATTAAAATCTAAATAATTTTACATACAATTTAAATCCTTTCATTACATGCATGTGGTTTAATTAGTGTCCGAAAGAGCAATGTCCATGGAAATAAAGAAGCAAAAAGTAATTAGTCTTTTAAGAAGACTGAAATTTTGAGGGTTTCTGTGATATATTTATAGACATGAGCATATGATGACTTACTTTCAATACAATGAGAAAGATGTGGTTTTGTTAAAGCATTAATAAGAACAATTAATCTTGTAGTACATTAATGCATATGTAAAATAGAAGCTGGTCATAAACAAGATAATAAGTATGTTTAACCATATAGTTTTCTTTTTAGACTTCTGTGAAGTTAGGCTGGGGTTTCAATATATTTGGGAAGTTAAGATGTACTGGATGATGTTGTAATAAGAACAGTCATATCGTAAAGTATGTTAGGTATTGTTTGAGACACATAGTTTACATGTTTTGTTTACAGGAACATTATTTACAAAACCATCCAAAACAGATAGTGCAAGAATTAGAAGAGTCTAAGAGTTAGGTTAGAAAAATAATTCGTTCCCAAAGGAAAAAAGTCTCTGTTTTCTGTAATTCAGCTTGACTAGCTCAGCCAACTGGCTAATGAGTCTGATAAAAAACTGTAGAGGTTTTCTTGTTAGACTCATGTGAAGTTAGTATTAAAACATTATAGTAATAACTTATTGCTTTTACCATGTTGGCACATAATATTTTTTGTAATAGTTTTAATAAGTTCCATACAACCCGTTGGAAAGATGAACTTAAATAACACATTGATTATCTTTTGCTAACAGTCAACATTTTGGTTAAAACTTTAAAACTAATTGGAAAAATGAGGCAGAAGTTTATATCCTTGATATAAAGTGTCACAAACCAGACAAAAAATTTTAGAAATGTTTCTTATTTGCTGTTATATTCTATTGCATATTTCTTTTTTTAAAGTAAAACCTCTGCTGTGCCCATTTATACTACCTGAGGAGAGCAGTAGCAGTGGCTACAAGTTTTAACCCCTTATATTCTTTCATCTGAAATTATAACTGTTCTTTCTGACATTGAAACAAGGTTAGAAAATCAAATAAGGTGTATTGTCTGCTCTGCAGAAGCTTTACTACAGAAATGTTTATTAAAGAAAGTAAACATTTCTTTGGAATTTTTTTTGCTATAGCTAATAAGACAAGATGAAAGACACTTTTTTCAAAATGGGGTTAAGATTCAGAATTCTTAAGGTACTTGCATCCAAAATCCTTAGGTCTTTTTTGGTTTTTCTGTAAATTTTAGCAAGCACAACTTTCAGAACATGATTATATAGTTAAAGGGAACAAATTTCGCAGAATTGTATTTGCATGGACAACTGAATTTCTTGCAAGTAAATTGGAAGTGGGAACTCGTACAAATTCCTTCCTAAATTGAAAGAAACTAAAGAAAGCAAATGTTTTCTAAAATCTTGTTTCTTTTTTTCCTAGTACTACTAGGGAAAATAGTAGTAAAAACTTGTAGGAAACTCAGTGACATTCTTGCTTTTCTATTCGCCTATTTAGGCTACAATTTGGTGCTGCAGTAATTTCTTAAGACTACAGTAACTTTTCAGGAATGTCAAGAAAAAGTTATCTGGAAATTATAGAAACAATGGAATTACTTCAATTTGTAGAATAATTTATAGCTGAAAGACAAAATATACTCTTCAAAATCTAAGACCCTAATCATTTACTGCTAGTAAAAGAAAGTAGAATACAGTATACCCAGTCCTGCCAGGAAGACAGTTTTTACCATAATTCTTCCTGGAACAACAGGAATTAGGGAACAGACAAGCTAAACAGGGCTGCCACCTCCCTATCAAAACCTGTCAAGCCAAAATACTATTACTTTTGGGATGTCAGTGTCTTACTAAACCACTTAGCATTAATTGACAACTTCTCCTGCAGTGTAAGAGACTTAATTGCAAACTTAGCACAACTCCATAGCTTGAAGTAGCAGAGCCCAAGTGTCAAAGCTGGCAGTTTTAAAAATTAGTTAGCCTAGCAGAAGACAAAATGCAGAGGGTGAAAAGTTCTTCCTGTCAGGGAAAACTATACACAGCCTTGATGGAATGCCTGTCCTGGTCTCTGCTGTCACCAACAAACATGGCCCATATTTTGCTGCTGCTCTGTTGGGAAATATATTGAGGAAACTGCAGTGGAGAAATCCATGGTTATGGCCGACAATGTCCAAGGACCATCTGAGTCCTGCACTAATTCTCATATGTTAAAATAATTCTCGTTTCAAGGAATGGGACAGAGTTTGCTGCCAGGGCAGAGAGCAGACAGCCTGCTGGGGTGTGTGATCAGCCACTTCTCAGAGAGGTCATCATTCACAGCCTGGTTGGGACATTGCTTTTCTCTCCATAGTGTGAAGCAGCAACTGCACTGGTATGCATGATGATGATGTTTTATTGCTTATGAGAATTAAATGTATCCCAGTAAAAAATTGGGGCATTTGAAAGAAACTTGATAAATTATTGCAAGATTACTCATTTTTCTGATTCACCAAACTGACACCCTTTCATTCCGCTTTTTTTCCCAACACTTATGTTCAAAAATGTTGCTTGACTTAAAATTCTGGAGCTATTTAAACCTCTAAATCACCTCATAGTAGGCCAAATGAAGGCTGACAGTTTAAGAAACTTTAAAAAATCATACTTAAAAGTTAAATTAATTTTTCTTAAACTTCATGTAATTTATTTTTTTGAGATTTCAGAGAAAAACTGTCTTATGGCACATTTAGAGGGTCTACAGCATAATTTTCTAGAACTATGATGTACATGAAAATATAATTATTTTATTACAAATAATTTATTAAGAAAAGACTAGACAGTAACTAGACACATGCCTGTGAATTTAAATTATAAGGGATATAAGCAAATAGATTTCCAAGAGCTATTTATAAACCAGAATTTATTAGCAGTTCAGACAGAATTGTACTTAAGTATAAAGCAGTCCCAGCAGAGAAATGTGGGATTGTTTTGTGGGAAGCCTTTCCTGTTAGGCATGACTATGGAAAGCAACTTATTCTTGACACTGCCACCTTCAATGGTAGTATGTTATGTATGGTCTTTATATAAAGTTAGTAAAGTCCAAGAGATAATGAGATTAACAGAAAAATGTATAACAGATGTTTTGTATAATGTCTAATGTGATGTATAAGCAACTTCAATAAGGCTTTTTAAAACTATAGTCTCCTAAAAAGGACCATTGAAAGTATGGGACCCTTAGCTAGCAAATTAAAGCCAGCACATGTAATGATAGGTTTGTTTTCTATAATTACTTTTCACAGACCTTTTAGAAACAGTTTGTGGAGAAACCCCAGGGTTCTGTGCACCACAGATTGCAAACCACTGAATTAAACATCCAGGACTGGTGGAGGAGTTAGCCAGTGGGCTAAACAGGAACAAAAGAGTAATAGTTTCTAAGCACACAGAGCACCCAGAGCTAGAGATTTATATAGCTCACAGTTGGTTAGGCCAGTGATGTGAGTAAAGAGCTCCGGGTTTATTTAGAATGGTTATAGCCACTTGTATTTGTTACCAAAATTTACAGTAGAGATGCATGTAATGAAGAAAAAATTTTACTAATTATACCCTAGAAGATAAGTTTGCAATGAAAGAAAAGGACACAAAAGAAGTGTTCGGCTGGAGCTAATGGGAGATTGATATTACACAGTGAAAAAAAGATGTCACTGGCACCAAAATGAAAAGAAAATGTAATGGAATTTGTGTCTGAAGGTAAGATTTGAGAGCCTGAGCTCTGAGGGCTTCATTCTGAGGATCCACAGCTGTAAAGGCTGAGGAATGTTTTAGGAACTTTAGATAAAATGAGCTAAGTAATTAGAAAGCTCTAAGTAATTAGAACAGGATGCATTTTACGTATTTTGATTGCAGCCATTTAATGTAAGCAAAGGCCTAACCTAAATCTCCTTTCTTAGTTTCAGGCTTTACTGTTCTGTGAGACAAGATGCACGAGAGAGAGAAATCAGAGCCAGTGGAGGCAGCAAACAAAGCAAACAAACATCAAATTTGTGCTGTGCTGAGGGACTCCAGATTGTAAATTTTTCTGCCAAATTTCTAGAGGTATTTTGATGTCAATACCCCTGGTACTGAATTTTATGAAGGACTTGCCAATAGTGGTACCATGTAGTCTGGTGTAGACAAGGAAGAGACCATGTAGGGTCACTCATATTCCAAACCATCACAGTATTTACAGTCTAGGTCTGCTGCTGGCAAGTTCTACATGCCAACAAAGCCCTTAGACCCCCTTACAGCAACTGTCTCTGTCTATATGTATAGTAACCTGAGGGGTTTCATCCCTACCCCCCATTTCAACCAAGTTAGTCTCTTTTGTCCCTCGTCACTGCCTTTGCCAAAAGGGAGTGTCACTCTCTTCCTCCCTACAAAGTATATGCAAGGAAAAGTGACCTCACGTGAATAGTCCCAGAAAAAAAAGTCTCTTCTATGCCCTGAGTAAAGCACAGAGCAACTCTTTGAAACTTAAAATTTACTCTCTCTTCACATTTACAATATCTGCTCTGCTTTTTGGCTCCCCAGAATGTTAAACATTTTATTTTCCCCATGTCTGTTTCTGTCCAGTTTTGAGAGTGATGTTCTAATGGCTGACAAAGATTTCTAGAAGCTAAGCAACAACTTTACAGTTTCTGAGGAAGTGGAAAAGCCGAGATTTTCTGTTTAAAAATTGTGATTCAGAAATACCTGCTTATTCTTATACAGTGATAGTATTTTAAATTAAGATTTTATAGCAATAATAAGACCAGAAACCTTGTGAAAATGAGGTAATTCATAGTATGTTGTATAAAAGGCAGTGGTACAATAATAATAGGACAATGAGAAACATGAAGAGATTTAACAGTTAAATCTTGAGGGGATATTTAATAACTAGAAGTCTGATAAAGCACTATTTACCATAATTACATATATAGTTAAACTTTATGTACATGTTTTAGTTACAATATCTCAAGCTAGTGAAAGAGAATCTGCTGCCAGACCATAACAGATTGTTCCCACAGGACATCTGTTTCATGTGTTTAATTTCTTTAAAAAAGTAGGCAATTCTTTGTGGCTATAAAAGTATGAAAGCATAAAGTTTTATTTGATATTATGTCAAAATTAAATAGTCATGCCACATTTTTTCTTTTATCCCAAATAATATTTAATGCTGACACAGTTCTGATGCACCAGTAAATTATTACACAGTCTTCTAAAACTATTGCAGCATTCAGAACATGGAAAACACTAAAATACTTTTGGGCTAGACACAGAGCACTTCTTTGGGATTAAGCATCTTATTGAAATGGGATAAATGCACTTACACACACACACACACACACATAATTATCTAGAAAACCCAGCATTCACAGGTGTCTTTTTAGGCATCTTTAATTCATGGCAGTCAAGCTGCCCTGCTCCATGTTATACCCATTCATGGCCTTTGGCTGATGAATGGCTATAACAGGGAGCAGGGCATCTTGACTGGGAGCTCCAGTTCATACAAAGACTTGCATGGGATTTAGCCACTTCTAAGCTGCAGGTGTCTTGTGTCTATGGCCCAGGGAGGACAGCAATGCTAAGTATCCTTGGGGCAAAGGTGGTACCACCAGCAGTATAACATTTATGCCTGAGCTAGTTATCAGCACTGTCGTTGTGGAATACAAGTACCTAAACACAAGAGCTTGTTCAGGGATTCATTTATCTCATTCTACCAGAAACATCTCAAATAGTTATGACTAATCTCTCCCTAAAAATATCTGTTTGCCTCATTGACTACAAATGGAGACTAGATATCTTGCTTGGCTGTAGATATTTGCTTTACTCATATATAAAGTTAAATGGTGCTCATTCTCCTTGATTTGTAAGCCCCAAACCAAACCCAGCTACCCCAAACCAAACACTGGGCCCAACTGCCCAAGCCATAAGTGTGATCAAAGGAGACCAAGGAAACAACAGGACAATTATATTCTTATCAGTCAAGACAGATTTAAATGCTGCTGCTCTCCACTCTTTCCCTGATAAGCTGAAGTACTTGTGAGGCAGGCAGATATCCAGGATCCAGTGCCCACACCATGGAGGAAGGTTAAACACCTACTTCTCACTCTCAAGAACAAGACCTTGCTCATGAGGGTCTAATTTAGCATGGAGAAGCCTCTCCTGACAACTTAGTTCACAGAAGGCAGAAGTACAAGAACTTTGATGCCATAAAAGAGAAATAAGGAGCAGGCTGATTCATAAGCCAGTGGTGAATACAGTCCAGTAAACTGAGAAGTAAAACGTGGTGCCTAATGAGGGAATAAAACAGTAAAAGATTTAGGAAGCAGAGACTTGCCGCCAAGATTTCTGTCTGTAGCTCTGGAAGCCTGATTTCTACGTTGGTGGTTAATCTTCCTTTTGCTTCTTGACTATATCTGCACTTTTTCGTTTTTCTTAGATCTAACATATTTCAAAGCTCCATGGTGGGTGAAGGGAAGCAATATAATTCCCATTCTAACAAAAGTGAGAGAGACATGTATCATCATGTCTGATGGCATGTAGAGCAAGAGGGCAGATCTAGGAAGAGTAGGGTAGGAAATCAATAAAAGATCCCTTAATGGAGAGGCAAGTTTTCTTTTTTTGGTTGGTTGGTATGTTCATTTTCTGTTTCTTCAAAAGAGAAAACACAGAGAATTTCAAGCAAAACAAGTGCCATCAAACCACTTCATTCAGAAGAGAGAGGGATTATAACAATCAAAAAATTATATATTTCAAGCTATTGTCATTCTTGTTGGGTGCTGGAGGTGTAAGAAAATATCATCATTACTACTTCCCGGCACAGGTGCAGGATTGACTAGCGAGACAGTGATTTACAATGTTGTCAAGGACAACTTCAGCTCCTAATCAAGGAAAAGTTCAATTATTTTTCTGTACTCAGGCCTATATTTTATTTTTTATAATCATTTTCCACTTCAATACACAATACTCAGTCAGACTCTCACCTGAGCCCTTCAGAAGCTGTAACTAAGATGGATAAACTGCCCACCTTTAGTGACTGGGGTACAATAACCTAATATGACAGCATTTACAAAAATGAGAGCAGGACTCGATGTGCACAATGTGGGCACCAACCTATCCCTGGGTCTTTCATTCATCTGTTCTTGTGCGCACCAGACTAAACCCAAAAGTTTCCAGAATCAATGGGTTTTCTTTACAGGTGCTGAAAATGTAATCCTTAGTGACTCAGTCAATAAAAAAATCACTCATCAAACCACAGAGCTTAAAACCTTGATTTGATAATCTTAGTGTTAACTGAATGTTAATTATTTCATTGATTCTATTAATGTCATTTGATTATAGTAACCTGATGTTTGAATAAACCACATTACTAGAAAATGAGTCTGTCTTCTTTTTTTTAGGGCTAAGACATGAAAAATCAACAACTTCTCTTGCTCTTTTTGTGCATTATTCCAAGTAGTAAACACGAGTTGTGTTCTCAAACCTCAACACAGTATTCTAGCAGAAGAGTATTCTTTCTGGACCTAAATGTCACCTTGCCTGTTTGTGTCTCAAAGACCTGAAACAGTTCTCTTTGCTGTGTTATCATGTAGGGTTTGATGATATTATGACACCTCTCATTGTTTCCTGAGCTGCTGATTTCCAGAATATAGTTTTCTACTGTTAAATGCGACCCAGATGCATAATTTTGCATTTAACTTGAATGGGTTCAGCTTGCCAAGCAATCCAAGTTTTTCTTTATACCTTCCTGGTCTTCATCATTATGTACCACTCTGCCAATCTCTGTGTCAGCAATGTGAGATATCAACAATGTTTTGATATTTACTAAGGCATATGGAAATGTTGAACAGCATCTTTTAATTCCTAGTTTTTATGACCCATATTTGAAACCATTCAACTCTTATTGAAAAACTCCTACATCTGAGAGTGGAGTGTTAGCCAGTTCTCAAGGTATTGAGTGTCTGCTTATTAATCCTGCAATGTTTATGAATTTAGGATACTTTAACCAAGTATTATTGACACATGGGCAACCATAGAATTACTTGACGTCAAAGATGATAAATATTTTTCCATGCAGGAAAACTCAGGGACACAGTCAAAGATCTTTCTCCTTATAATTCATGAAACAATAGACATTTTCACCCCATGATTACACTGCATATAAATTCAGGGTGATGTACCTGATTTGCATGTAGTACTGCCTCTGTAAGAGAGAAAGAGTCAGAAAACAAGCAGAGAAGTAGTACCAAGTAGAATGAAAACAGGAGAAAACCATGTAGTCATGACAGAATTTAAACAGGGAGAGCTTTTTGAGTGATATTCTGTCTGGAAAGCTGGCATAGAACTGTGAGAAAGGAAATGCTCTCCTGTTGTTTAATTGTACTGTGTTTGTAGTAATGGAACCTCTGTGTACATTCTTTGTAAATTAGAATGATTGCAGTAAGAAAAATATTTAGCTCCTATGGCATCAGGGAGGCCAGGGTTTCTTAGATGAGGGCTGAGATCACATTGGCTTTTTATTGCTAGGAAGAAGGATATGCAAGTGTCAAAGCAACCCATCCCAGCCTGGAATTTCAGCAAAATTCACAGAAAGTGTAAAGTCAGTGATGGACATCAGCTCTTCAGTGAATGATTTTTCTCCAAAGGCTTGTAACTCCTGAACTCTTTTGTGAATAAAATTACTGTGATTAAGAACTTCTTTGTGCCTAAGCTTGTGGTTTTGCACTTCTAGCTGTCATCCTCAAAGGTTTGAAACTGAAAGTACAGTTCTGGTAGTTTTATTAGCATGATTTTCAACAATTTTATGATCTCCGTGTAGAAATAAACCAATATTTTTGCTATAATAATGTTCCCTTCTTAGTTTTCCTATATAAATGTCCACATTTCATGACTGTTATTTTGTATTATTTATAGTCTATTACCCAATTTTATCCCCCTTCTGGCTCAAATTAGCCAAAGTAATTCTGTCTTTTTTGCAGGAACAAAGTATTTTAATATTCTAATAAATTATGGTCTTAGGTTATATAAACATTCTAAATAATACTTAGTTGTAATTAACTAATTTCTCCTTCCATGGTGTCTTCCAAATAAGCTGTGCTCATCCTCAACTTTGTGAAAATAGTTCTTTCAAAAATTAAAGCATGCATACTGTCCTTTTCTTTGTTTACCTGCACGTATGTAAAAAAGCTTACACATAATAGGCAGCAATAAACAAGGCAAAGTCAAAAATAAGAAATTCACTAACCATTCCCACAATTAGGAAGTTTTACTCATCATTCTAATATCCAAAGTGAAATTATCTTTTTCCTGGTTATAATGTCTTTTGTGTCATTATTCTTATTCAACTCCCAAAGTTCTTGGGGACTATCCCTATGCTATTGCCAAAAACCACCATCCATAATCTACAAAATCATAAAGCATAATTTTAAAACAGCTGGATTTTTTCCTATCGTTCCCCTTAAAGTTTTTCAGGAGTCCTATCTACTAGTTAGAAGATTTCTGTTTTGTATTTTGTACAGTGGTTAACTCATCCTTTTAAAATAGAACTGAAACTGAGGTATGTGTGCAAAGTGATATTAATACTTCCTTATGTCTACCAAAAAATGCAGCCATAGTACATTTTAATGTACTATTTCCCAGGTTTGAAGTTGTCGCTCATTGTTTTCTTAGTTATCCTTTACAAGATCCATTCTGTCACTTCTACCATATTATTAGTAATTTTGAACTCTGGAATTGATTGATTTTTACAGAGTTGAGGTAATAAAGGATATGTTAAGATCATCTCATCCAATCAGCCTGCTGAAAGCAACATCACCAAGAGCAGATTTCCAAAGGACCATGCCTCCCTAGGTTGTAAACGTCTGTGGGGATGGAGATTCCACAAGCTCTCTGAGTAACTTTTTGCAGTGTTTGAATCTTTTTTATCCAAGTTTCCAAACTGAAATTGTCCACTGACCTTACTTTTCCCTACCCCCCATTCTTTTCTCCACCCCCACATTCATTACAGAAGAGCCCAGAAGACAGATACTTGTGAACCTCTCAGCCACAGACTTCAGAGAACACAGACTTGCCTCTTGTGTTCTATATCTTTTGATTATTGTGTAACAACAGCTCCTTCACAGCATGTACTCTGTCCCTCCCAAGCAGGTTTTAACAAGTAGTTTCAGTCCTCTGATTACATGAATTACCTCATCAGATTTCACTTGTTTCACTTGTGTAAAATTTCTTCTTGTCAATGAGAATTTACAGTTCTTCTTGCTCATTGCATTCAATCCATATGTAAGCAGCTGAAAAAAAGGTAATTTCTTGATGCTTGTGGTCATTGTTTCAATTTACCCACGACATGCTCGTTTGAGCTACATTGATGCCTCTCTCATCAGTTATTAGTTTGATGATTTTTCTGTCACCCAAGCAGGAGACTAGAAGTTCACTCTCCTCCCTTGGAGGAGCTGCATGCCATCAGAAATTCACTGTCCTTTCTGTGGCCTTGATGAAGCCTGAGATTTTAAAAAACCTCCTTCAGTTCCTTACTAGCCACCCATCCTCCAGCATCTTCTGTTTTTTTTCTTTCCATGATACCAGAAGATTGACTGCCAAGACCAGTTTCCCCTTTATCTCTCTTTTGGACCCCACTGTGGTTTGCATATTCTCTCTGTGGGATAATTGACTCCAGTGTATATCATGACCAGTAGAGACTTGCCAGACAACCTTATAATCCAGCCCAATCTTGCAGTTACAATGGATCTTGTGACCACACTGTGTACATATGTAAACAGTGCAGGTATTTACAGAAAACCAGTGAGAGGCAGATAAAATATTTCCTCTTCCATAGAATTTTACAGTGCAGAGCTATCAAAAGCAGAGTTTAGAGCACTGGTTTTATAAATGATAATATACAATAAACAAAAGCTCAGTTGCACACAGTCTAATGGAAAAACGTAGGTGATTCATTTTTCCAGGGCTAGAATAGAGCAAAATTCTTTTAACCTGAAATCTGCCCTGGGAAAATACAAAAATGACAAATAGGATCTTTTTACATTGACACAGTTGGAGTTTTTCTATTTGGCTTTTAAATTTTGCTGTTCAATTTTGTTTACTATGTTTTATGGCTTATTTGCTAACCTCCTGTATTTTATCTCAAAGCTTCCCACTATCTTACTGTGAGACAGAGCTCCATTGATTCTACAAGTCTGTTAAATTCTGCTCAGACAGGACACAAAATGAAATGTTGCTAGTATTTTATGTATGTTTAAAAAGTTGGGATTATGTTGGAAAAAATCCATTGGAAACATGATGACATCCAGAAGTCAACACAATTGGTCAGGTTTTGAAAACGACAAAATTAAAGAATAAAATAAGGAAAATTATTTCAATAGAGAGGAGTAATGAAAAAATAAGCCCAAGAAAAACCAGCCAGACTTCTGTTAGGATAGATCTAGTGTAGGGAATAATATTTAAATAAATAAATAAATACCTAGAATTATTGAGAATTTTAGAAGACAAATCCAAATTTGATACTACCGTTAATAATAAATTTCTTCAGGTGATGGCAAAAGTTAGAAAACCCACCACCCAACCAAGCAAACTAAAACGTTTTAAACTCCTAAGCACTATGCCAGGAGAAATTGAATAGTCCTTTTCATTATTTTTGAAATCTGTAAAAAGTTCTAGAAATTTACAGAACTATGAATTCCCTGCATCCAATGAGAAACTTAACCGAACATGAAGGGAGCAGCTAGTACATGAAAGATTTCTATAAGATTAGGATCCCTAAATTATAAAATCCTGCTGTAACTTCAGCCAGTCTAATCCTCTTCTATAATAACTTGAATATTTTAGCTTTAGACTCCACTCAAACCTGTTTGCCTGGCCTAAGCACTAAAGCAAATCTTGGAATATAAAGTTCTCAGGATTTGATACAAATAAGTGTTTCTACAGCAAGTTAAGTAAAAGCTTATATGATTTTTTTAATATTTGTTCAAAGAAAGGGTTGCAGTTGAATAGATTCTGCCGAGGACCAGAACAACTCTCACCCTAATGAGAGTTTTTTTAATGTTCCTCTCATATGTCAATGGAAGCTTAAAACACATTGCTTCAGCTCCTAACTCCAGTTTGGGCTTCAAATTTTCCATTAATTTCCAAGGAATAAGACTAAAACTCATCTGTAGGAGTTTTAATCTTTGTTGAAAGAAGACATTTCCAGCTAAATAAAGAAAGTACAGTTTCAATGAAAAATACACAAGCATTCTTTGAGGCAGATCCCAGGACTCCTTTTGATCTGATATAAGGTCCTAACCAGTATAGTAGGTACTCAGTGTGTGCTGGGCAGGTAAGAAGAAGAAAAGGTCTCTTGGAACACAAGTCTGCAACTCAGACTGTAATTTACAACAAAAAAATAGCCTGTTGTTTCTCTTTGGGTTTTATTCTGTGTTTGAGGGACAAAAATATCTCCTGGAAACTACAGTAAAGTGTTTGATATATCAGAAAATTAAAATTTAGAAACGAAGCAGAAGTGCATGATAACTCCTGTGTTGTCAAATACTTCTGTCCATATGAAGAATGTGCCAGTCAGTAATTTAAGAGGAGATGTGACAGTAAAGTAATGACCATGTGCTGTCTTCCTGTGTAGTTACACAACATTTTCAGAACACTTCAGTGCAGTACTACTTTTACAGCATAAATTGCAACACACTTTGGAACTGCAGGTATGCTTTTACTGGAGAAGAATGTTTTCAAAAGAAATTACCATGCTGCAGCAAAATGGAAAAATTCATTGGAGTTTCTTCTCTTCTTCAAAAGACAGGAATGTTGGGATTCATGTGATTTTATTTCAGTGTTAACAGTCACCCCAGGATCCTTTGTACTCACAGTGAAAATGCCTCCACATTTAGGGCAGGATTCATCTGACCTACTTTGAACAGATATATCTAATCAGTGTAATCCTGCTGTCAACGACCCAAAAAAAAAAGGAGTTCATGAAAGCATGAAAGTGTTCATGCCAGTGCCTTGGTAACAGCAAAACGCCATCCTAATAATCATCAAAAGCAATCCTCATTACAACCAGGAGGGAAGGAGCAATCAGTGCTGAGAAAACTGAACTCCTTAGATATATTTTCCATTTATAACATAGTTCTCAAAAGGAAAAATTACAGATTTCGATGATTGCATGTCCACGTGGTACAATGACTTCAGGGAAAACAGAGAAATGTTCTTGAGGTATTCTCACTCATTTAAGACTACAATTCAGAAGTCATTATTAATCAAACAATACATAGAAAATGCATTTATATTTTAAGGTTAAACCCATTGTGTGATAGCTGATAGCAGAACACTAATTCCAAAACATGTTTTCTTATCTGCCTATGATCAGACTCTTCTGTCATTTACCTGAGGGATGTAGAGTGGGAAATGAAACTCCGGTTAACTCCATGCTCCCTCTGGATTAGGTGAAGTGTTTTGCTATGCCATGCATCAAATATTTGAGTCCTTCAGTGGAGTCTACAGGTACATAATATTATACACATGCATTTTCAAAGCTTTCTCATTGCCATTCCCACATTCGTTCCCATTTTGTGACATTACTGCAAATAGGGAAAGACTGTAGCTAACCCAAGTTGGAAAAACTTTACAAAATAGCAGTGGTCTCTGTATGTCTACATCAAAGTAATTCTATGTTTATTATTTTTCTTTTAAGACATTACCCAAATGCTGTAAATCCAGACTAAATTATTACAATGCTAGACAATACACAAACATTCCCTGCCCCAAGGAACTTACACACAGGAACACAAACACAGGAAAAATACCGATAAGGATTAGATAAGGATTAATTCTTTCTTTTTGACCATTCAACTATGTGGTTGAAGGACTAATAAACCATGAGTTTTAGATTAAATTTATGTTCAAGTTACTTACAGTGCCATTTTTCTTCTTCTCCATTACTGATTTGTTGTAAATGCTATGATGGCATTCCCAGAATTACCAGGGAATTATCTTTGAAGCAATGTTTTATGACCCTCTTCTTCAGTCCTCAAAAACATTCGCAAGAGAGATGCAATCAAACTCATAAAAATACCTTAATTGTTCATTCATTTAAATGACCTTTGAGATCTTCAAAATGAGGTTCAGGTGTTTGCATGCTATTGGATCTGCTTACAGCAAATACCACGGAAAGCTTTTCAGGTGTGTGTTGTGGGTTTTGGTCTGTTTTCAAGCGCTTCTTACAAAAGTAGGCTTGTGCTTAAGAGAAGACCCAAGCAACTGAGAGCTGTAGAAAAGATTTCTGTTCTTTAAGGAGGGCACCCAATTGTAACCAAATCATTTAATTTCTGAAAGGAGGTGCAATTAAAAAAGTAATTTTAAAGGAAATAAAAACCAAAATGAAAACAATGAAAAGGTTTCCTGGGTACAGAAACATGGTAGTGGAGCCTCAGGTCAGCTTGGCCTCAGGTCAGTCCCTCACTGCCACTGGCAGTTCCTTTATCCTTTCCTCCAAGTCATGCCTTTTGTGGTTTGGAAGCCAGTGACAGTGAGCCCAAGATGTCACTGCAAGGGACAAAAAGGGAGAGAGAGCGACGGCAGTGTGGGGCTGAGCCACGTGGAGCCCAGCAGAGCTGAGGGTGCTGGTGTCAGTGCTGGAGACAGAAGAGCCTGATCATAGGCAGATGAGAAAACATGCAACACAGATCCTAAAAAAAGGAATTTGCTTGCCCTAGTTCCTGTTGGACTTTTTGGACTGACAAGAGAGGGTGTTGAGCCACAGAAACTCTTGTTCACCACATTGGGAAGCATATTTGTTTGTTTGGTGGTGAATACACTTCTGAGCATAAATGACCCTCTCTCTTTTGCACACTTTTTCTTGCTAATATCGTTGTGATTATTGCAATTTTCAGTATATTGCTGTTTCAGCTTTTAATCTTTCCTTGTGTTTCTTTATTACCAGAAGGGGTGAAGGGAAAAGGGAGCAGTTTGGGTGGGTTTAATTTTTTAGCTCAGTTTTAAAACCAGCACAAAAAGCTGTGTTAAATACAATGAACTTTTTGAGTCAATGGCTATTTCCTCTGTTTCCTTTGTTTTCTTGATCCTTTTTTACCTTTTTACAGAAGTATTTGGGCAGAGTAGATTGGCTGGATTTCTGTTGGAACAAAAAGAAAATTCCTTAAAACCACAAAGTGTAACAGAACTTCATAAGACTTTGTTAATTCAAATAAATACTTTACTGTGCATATTTCTCTCACTTTCCTGGAAGTTGTATGGGGGAATGTAGGCCTAATGCAGGCAGTGAAGCTGACAAATATATATCAGACTTTATGAACTTTATGCAATACCCTTTTTTGTCTTAGTCATATGTGAGAAAGAATTGTCCTTCTGTCCATATTAAAGACATGACATACCCCAGGACCTGTACTTCACGTGTTGCTCACCCAAACATCCTGTAATTCAGAAGTGGCAAGATCACCCTTGCTCTGAGACTAACCACAGGCATTCTACACATCTCCACAACATTTTACATGATGTCAGACCTCTTGGGAAGGACCTGCCCAACATTAATGATGCAATGTTGCTGCAAGGGCTGATAGAAGACAGTGAGGATTTCTGCACTGTGATCAGCACCACCAGCCTCATTGACAGAACAGAAACAGACCTGAGTACATGCTGGCACGTGAATAAGCTTCATCCTTCTCCTCAGCCAAGTATTGGAGCTCAAATGCAGACCTTCACTGAAGAATTTTTGACAAAAACCACAGTGTTGATCCCATGCCTGACCCTACCTTTCCACTCTAAGATGTTTGGCCACCTTACTAAATAAAACAGCTCTAGGACAAAATTTGAATAATGTCAGTCTGCTCTGTGCCTTCATTGTTTAGCTGTTGGCTCCCTCTCTGGCTCCATTCTGGCCTGCTCCAACAGGTTCCACTCAAAGTACTACTCAAGCAAAGATCAAGGAATATGCAATCTTAGGGAAATCAATCAAAAGACAGTCCAGGTTAAGTCTATCTCTTATGGGACTCTCTCCAGCCACAGCTGTTCTTCAGCTTTATCCCTAGGGGACTTTGCACTCTCAGCAATGCCCTTACACCCCATCCAACAGAGTACAACTCAGTTTCTTCAGTTTCCTACTCTGGGAAGATGAGCCACTTCACTGAGCCGTAGCAAAGCCCTTGCACTGTTTAAAACAGTTTAAGCTGTCAAGACATACAAAACACAAGGATTAGTGTCAGACCAATAGAAACACCACACCAGGTAGGAAGGAACTCCAGAACAGTGTTCCGTGGTGTGGACACAGCAGGTTTGCTCATCCTAAGTACTACAGCTACACAAGTCTCCAGTCTGTTTGTCTGCTGGGATAGGTATTGGTCCCTTGTCTTGTTTTATTTAATGGTATTGATCTAATCAGACTGTCCTGTGCAGCAGGAGCTTCAGTTTTGACTTGTTCTATGCAGGAAGCAGAGGAAGGCAGAATCATCGGAGCTGGAATTCAACAAGAGTGGCACTGCTTTAGGCAATATTCACAGAATAGGAGATGACATGCAGAAAGAGCACTCAGAAGGCCTGCACCATAACTGTTCTCCTTCCTCCACTGTGTATTCTGTGTTCATGTTTTCCTTTCCTTTCTCATTTGAAAGAAAAGAGGACAGTAGCATCATGTAACTATTCCTGTCTAATAAGGCACTGCACAGTGCCTTTATGCTTTTTTTTGAGTAATGTGTGTACCATCTCTGAGAATTATGAAATTACCATTTCAACAGAATTCAACGCTGCTGCCATGAAAAGTTTGTAAGCGTGACAGTTCACGCTGAAATTAATGCAAATGGCTTTTGTGTTTGTTTTGGAGATCTCTCTATCTTAATTCATATATCAAAGTTTGGTATTTGGTTCATCCATCAGGCGTTCCTCAGTGCTTTTCAAACCTTCAGAGAAGTAGTCTAAGTACATTACTGACTTAAATTTTAAGTCATTAAGGTGGAAATATGTTAGGAAAAACACATTCCGAACTATAAGGATTGAAAAGAGTGTTTTAAGTAAATATAACTAAATAAATAAATCTATATTTTCTTTTTAGAAATAAAATAACACATAGCAAAAATACAGATCATATTAACTCAGCAAGTAGGAAATTACTGCTAAAAATCTTTTCACTCATTTGGAAAAAAGATATAATATTGAAATTGTGATTAGAAAGAGACAAATTTTGCTGTAAGGTTTACTTGGTGGACTTATGGCAGCAATTGACTAATTGAATGTACTTCATCATCAGTAGCATTCGGCATTCCAGAACCACTTGAAACAAATAACAGCTCTCCATATGGATGAGAATAGTTCTGAGACCACAGGTGCTGGAGTGTAAATCTGTATTTTGTAGAAATAAAAAGTTAGGGCCAACCCTCCTTATCCAAGAGAGATAATCCTGATCCTATAGGTAATACCTGCGTCATAATGCCACTCATATACATAGCTAAGCAACTTTTTAATTGACTGGCTAGTGTATAATTACTGTTTTGTCACCCAGAGCTCAATACTGGCTGTAAAAACTGACCAGGAGCCTGTATAAATATGTGGATTTCTAGCCTGTAGCCAGAGACTGCAGTCAAGCACTTGTCTGTGACCTGCAAAACAAACAAGGGTGGAAGTAAAAGTTCTGGTTTACAGGAAGACTGTTTAGAAGGTACATAACCTTCTGAAGATGCAATTGTGCAATGCAGTGAGGGGAGCCTAGATTCTCATAGTGCATAAATGTCATTCTGTAAAATTTCTCAGAATTTTATATACATCTCAGAGTGTATATACATCTCTATCATGGATGTTCCAGAAATTCAATGTACAGAGTTTAAAGATACACCTCTACTGGTAAATAAAGCAGTGAGCGCCTAGAAAGGCTCAGTTAAAGCAGTCTCTGACCAGACTGTGGCTAATAGAGCAAACATCCTACAAATAGGATTTTATTTTGAGTGTAAGGGACCATTTCCAATGGATTGTTTGCAAACATCAAGATTCCTTGGGAGAAAACTCCTTCCCCCATCTTCTTAGCATAGATATAGTTGTTTCCTGCTAGAGGGCCAGGGAACTTTAGTAGATGGTCATAACCCAGACTGAACTTGAGTAAAAGATCACCAAGAAAGTGTGTGGCAGAGCCAGTGAGTCTGCCATATCTTAGACTGCCTACCTCAAAAATATAAATTATACAATAACATCAAAATAAAACTTACTTCCATAAGTAAAGCATTTTTTAATACTATTCTCCAACCATTGGAATAAAATGGAAAATGTAGAGAGTACATGGAGAAGAAATACAAAGAAAGGCCTTGTGATTAACAGAGAAACATTGCTTAAAGAGGTTTCAAAATACCATTTCTACAGGGGTACTTATCACGGACAAGAAGGGTAGAATGAAAATAGAAAATGTTGGGATCCATTTATTTAAGTGCCTGCAGTTATCATTTCAAGGCAAATGAAGCAATAATAAATACAGAGCATTTGAAAGAAAGATAATCTGTATCCACCGCATTTTAATAAACAGTAATCGCAAAAATCAATGCAGGCACATTGGATCTGCTTTTCTATTAGTTTTCCTATTACTGTTCTCCCTTTCTCTTCTTTCACCTCCCTTTTCTATCTAATACTTAATGGAATGATCTGTAGTCCCTATTGTTTTACTGTCTGAACTTTTGTCTTTATTTTTCTTTCATAAGCTGTGTTTTAAACTTAAAAATTAATTTCCTCACTTGTACTATGAATACTACCAGTCCTAACACCTAGGAGACAGTATATCTCTTAATTTGTTTTCTTTTTGCAATCAATAGGTCAGAACTGCTTCTTGCTAATTTTAATCAGTATTAGGGTGACTGAGAAGGATGATGCTTCCCACCATGAAGTCTGGGAAGGAGAAAGTGGATCAGAAAAAAAAGACATAAGTTTATTTTGAAAGTATCATCTGTCACCAGCCAATTTTAAAACACTGCTAGGTATGTATAAGATCAAATTTTACAGATATTCAGCAAAAACATGATTATTTTTGCAGGAAATAAAAAAGTCATCAAAATCAACATTTTCTGGAAAGTACAAATACTTTCTTCTAACACAAACATGATTTTGTATCTGAAATTTAAGCATAATATGAATATTTAGAGAAATGATGAAAAAATAGTCTAATTTAATGCACTATTTTATACCGATGTAGAAATGAGGAAAATATTTGGCCACTGGGTAAAAAATAACACTAGAATAAAATTATAAACAGTTATTTTCCATCAAATAGGTTTCTGATTTAAGAAGTGAGCTAGGTGTCTCCAGAAGAAATTTGGTGCATCCTAAAGTAGATGCCTAAGTGAGAGTGATTGAATCATCTTCTGGACATGTCCATCTCTTCCTCTTTACTACAGAGGATGCAGTTCTTGATTTTTACCTCTTCTACAGATAAAGCCATGTAGGTAAATCCCATTCTTTGGAACAGAAGTAGGATATTAGGACAACAAATAAAGTGAAGGATGCCAATTTACCCTCTCAGCCACTGTTCCACAAGAGGGTTTTCCTGGAAATTGCACAGGTTATGTCCCCTTATGTCAGGTAAGTACAAGTGTCCTAAGGCCAATGCAAATCTGAATATTCCATGAGAAAATACATCTGGGTTAGCTCAGAGTAGTTTTGGCCTTAAATCTAATCTGGTAGCTTAATATATCCATTTTCACATTATTTGCTACAATGTTACCAGAGAATGAGGTAAAAAAGGGAACTATATGTTCTGGACAGTGTACAAAATAGCAAATGGATCTTCTCTAAAGGACTTTTAGTTTTAGTAATAGATGGACAAAATAGGGAAAAGTTTTATGACCCATAAACAAAGCCAAGAATCATGTTAATTCCTAAACTTGCTTGATGGATTTTTTTTTTTGAAGGAGATTGCTTTAGCTGAAAGAGAAGAGTTTAAAATACAAACAGACCAGAATGGGAAAAAAAAAGTTTGGTGGAAACTCTGGATGCTGATTCAATGAAAACACTAAGAAGGAATGGATAGAAATGCTGACTTGATATAGAAGAGCAACTACACATGATGATATTCTGTGAAACACTGGCTCATCTATTTGTTTGATGTTTTTTCTTATTATTTCTTGTAAGTTATGTGAACACCAATAAACCCCCCACTATTCATAGCCATCAGTGCAGAAGTTTGTTTCATGTGTCTTTGTAGCTGCACCAGCTTCAACTTCTATACGTTAGTTTGTACTCTGTGTTGATATTTCAACAAATGACCTGAACCACAGCTGTGGTAGGCAGATTTCTACATATAAATTAACACTGTTAATGTCAAGTAGTCAAGGTTCAGTGCTGACCATCATTTTATGTTATGTCATGTAAAGACTGCAAATATCATGTCCCTATGTTGCCTGTTTTTACTGACAACCAAGCATCCTAAACACTGTAGCATTTTGTCAGTTCAGCAGATCCAGAGCCATCCATCACTGCTGCTATTTCTGTCATACACATTTAACTTCAGCATCAGCCAGCAGTCTGCAGCCTTGGTTACTGATCAGTATCATCACAACTGTCAGATGGGGAGTGAATCTTTTTTTCTCCAAAAGTAGGTTCATGTAATGTTTGATATAGATACTTTGCTTAACAAGTTTTCTGAGCCATGTTTGATATTTGAGTGTGGGAATGTTTCCATCATGATCTTTCATAATTTATTTACATTGGTAACACCTTTGTGGGCATTTTAAGCATCAATTTTGGCTGTTCCAAGGATTTATGTTTTGTTCTTCCCAGCAACCATAGTCCAAAACCCATGAGCTTCCAGTTATCAAGGGAAGGAGTTCAAGAAATCCTACAGTCTTAAACACAGCTGATTTCAAAGACATGTAATAAAACTAATGAAATTTCATTGAAGTATTGCTATGACAGTTTATTTTGATTTCAGAGTTAAGATTTTTTTTTCTTTTTTTCTGTGAAGATGAATGAAAGATTAAGGAAAGCACCTAAACAAAGTATAAATCCCATTGATCTCAGATTGTGATCTAGTAATATTCTGGAATAAGGTAGAGACACTCTGATTAACAAGCAGTTTGAACTACAGCTTGTCTTTTATCTTTTTACAAAAGCATCCTCTTCAAACTTGTCTGAAAACAATCAAATGAAATTTTAAAAGGGAGGACTGTCTCAGATCACAGATCAACTGGATTTATTTAAAGAGGAAGCTTTAAATTAAGGCAAAAAACTTTCAGGGACTAAGGTGGTGTTCCTGCAGCACTGTGATGACACAAAATTCAACCACTGTAATCTTTATATATTAAAAAATAAAAATGCTATCTAATACCTCGTGATTTAAATAAGCATAACAATTTAAGAGATTCCTTTTATCATTGACTACAGAACTTTTTTTAATAGTTGAATTCTTGCAAGTGAAAATTTCTTGAAATAATCCAGTCATTTAAAACTTCATATAGTTGTCCATAACATCAGCAAGAATAATTCTTGACTGGAATTATTGTCAAAGTTGCAAATTAAACATGGATATGTCCCATACCGGAAGAACCTCCGTGTGTGTGTATGCATGTATATACACAGGCACAAATTGAATATTGAATAAGCATAGATCTTTGAAATTCAAAGCACAAAGGAAAAAAAGCACACATCATGAGTACTGAAGATTCAGTTTTTTAACTAAAGCTAGGTCAAACAAGTAATGAAAATGACTGTTCACTAGACAGATATATTTATCTACTGTATATATGCATCTCAGGCATTGTTGGTATGTTTTATTTTTTAATACAATAACAATTTAATTATAAATTAAATATATTTAATATATAATAATACAATTTTGATTTTTTAAATATTCTTCATTACAGCCTTGGAGAAGTCAAGAACTATTAATTTTCCTAGTAGACAGCTGTTACTTCTTAGTAGAGTGATTTGACTGTGATATTTGCCATTTAAAAAAATCATTAATACAAGCTGAAAATTAAAGAAACTAGGGAAATAAAATGAAATAACTTCAGATCCCTGCATTTCTCTCCCTGGATTCATTTTTTAATATGGTAAAATAGAAAATTATTTTCAAAGAGAAATAATAGGAAAAAGTCCCTGAATCCTTTCTTCATAGTTACTTCTAATGCTATAATAATTAACTCTAAAATAATGGTACATTAGTTAATCACCATATTGCAATGGAATTTCCATGAATACACATATAATGTGGATATTAATAATAGGTTGGTTCATCATAATTCATCTTTTAACAATTAATATGAAGTGAATGAATGAATGACCGATTAGCCATTTATTAGCAAAGGAAGATGTGCAATTATGTCCTTTCTGTACTAAACACTTTTTTGTTAAACGATATTTTTTTGTCTAAAGTAACAGAAAAGATGATAGGAAAAGGTTAATGCTATGAATATTTCCTCTATTTCAAATCACCATCAGATGTATTGGTACATATGAGAATACTGTAAGAATTGTCACTTGTTTTAATTAGAGAGCACAATTATTCATATGAAGTAGATGGATTCAATAGAGGGTGAAAAAAATACTTTTATACATTAAACTGAATAATTCCACTTGTCTTTTTTTTTGTTTTCCAAAATAGTTACGAAATGGTTGGACTGGAAACCTGACAAACAGCTCATAGAAAGCAGTGTGTATGTGGTGGTTCTGGAATTATTACCCCAAAACCTGAATTGTTTTAAGGCAGTTAGAAAATGTAACTTATCTCATTACTTGTTCTAATTGTCTAAGATATGCAGGGCCATCGAAGGCCATAGGTGGCTAGGGTAGGCTTTAGTTAGAACTGAGGTTTTTGCAATCCATATTCTGATATGGAAATCTGCATTTATCCACTGCTTAGCCTGGAGGCTTCACCCAGAGCTCAGGGCAGCTGATGGGGAAAATTTACAGCTATACATGAAGGATACATCTGAGCTTCACACCAGTCTATTAATGCTGGTCTATTTATTGGAAGGAGTTGAATGCTAATATAATTGACCTCTGTGAATTACCTTAGTTGTGGGAACACTTCAGTAGAGAGGAAGCATTTCTACATCACTGCCTTGAGTGCTTTCCTGCTCTGGGAGTACCTAGCCTACTTGTCAGTGTAGTTTGAGCAAAAATGACTCCAGTGCTCTTCTTTTCACCTCTCCCAATGTCAATGTGTCTCACAGAGAACAGAGCTCTTACATTTAAATAGCTCTTTTAATTTTTTCTTCATTTCTTATGCATACAGATGAAATAATTATATAAATCTGAATTTGTTTCTTTACTTTTAATCGTTGATAATTTAAAAAAAAATCTTTTGGGAACTCATTTTTACCAGAGAAATTTCAAGTTCATTAAGGAAGTATATGTCCTGACAATCAGAAACCTTTGCAGAGCAGCTTTTATAAATGTTTCAGCTTTGTGTGCATTCTGATACTAATAAGAAAGACAGTACTTCTGTGCAGGAGACTATAATATGCATTTTTTATCCATATTTTTTCCTTCAGCTTTTACAGAAGACAATCTTCAGATTATTTATGAGTGGGTAATTAATATTTACATTAATATATTTTAGTCTTATTTAAATAAATCAAGTGTCACAGTTCAATTTTCTAACAATGACACAAGTCTCCAGTGAGCAGAGGAATATGTTGACATTGACCTCAATGTTCAAATTGCCACTGCATAGTCATAAAAAGTTAAAAAAATAATTTAAAAAATCAACAAATCTATCTTTTTTTTTCCCCCTGCTTCTTGTTGCTCTAGGATATGTCCCATCTGGTCCATATTTAGATGAGTGATTATGTATGTCACTCAGTACCAGAAAAAAACCCTAGTAATTTCAATTGGAGTTTACTTTCCAAAGATGAATCACAGTTTTCAGCAATGTCTGGGGAATAGTGCCATGGTGGAAGAAATGTATGTGTTAGTTTATTTTCTGAAGTGTCTAATATGCTCCATTTCATCTGAGCAAAAGCTAGAAAAATAGCAATCATGCAATGAGAAAAAGAAATCCAAGGAACAACACAGAAGGAAAAGGAGTCTGATGTACGTATATTTGAATAGTATTGCATTTGCTTCAACAGCATTAATCCATTTTTGACGGGTGAAGTATCATGCTATCCATAAAAGTGCAATTGCTATTAATAATACCTCATATTCTTAGAGAGAATCCTTCCAGAATCCTTCCATCCCAAGGACTCACATGAGCTTCGTTATTGCCAATTTATAAAAATACAAACTAAGCTTTACTTAGAACCCCAATTTTTAAAAGAATTTCCTGTTTACTGGTGATAATTTTTATTACTCCAGCAGCATAGACCTTATCTGGAAAATCAGTCCAGAAAAAGGCTGCAGAAGCAGAATAATCCTGTTTGTATTCCACATGAAATTTCAGGACTCTGGTTTCCAGCTCAAGTTACTGTGAGACATTCAGGTATGGTGCATGCATTGCAGGAGCAAAGCCAGCTGCTCTTTGTCACTGGGAGAATCTGGAAGGTATTAGGGGAAACCAGAATGGTTGGAGAATGGCGAGCAAAGGGTAGAGTCAATTATTAACCCTAATTATCTTCAAATGTCTTGGTGAAGGTGTCAAGTGCTGTCCCCCCTTCACTGATAAGAACAGAAGCATAGGGCAGTCTGTCCTGAGCTCTTTCACACACTAATCTTATCTGGTCACTTCTAGAACAGCATTTATTTATTCAGACAGCTCAGAAGTGGTTTTTCATCTATTTAGGCATATCATATGATTTTCCTGGTTGCAAACACTGAGGCTATAATTTAAAGCACATCTTGAGTGTCTCTGTGCTGTGTCCAGCTTTATGCGTCCTTTTCCAAGTTGCTTTGTCAAATTTCCCAGGGAAATTGACAGTTAGCTCTTGGAGGTGATAAAATATGAGTTGACAAAGTCATTGGTGTTTGTGAGAAAAAGGTACTCAAGACAGACAGCAGTCTTACACAGACTATTATTATTTCAGTCAAACTTCTGGAGTGCCTTGTGAATGGAAAGAGCAGTGAGGCAGCTCTGTCTTGAATTTTCTATTCTTTGTCAATTCCCCTCTTTTTTGTTGTAGAGATGCCCAGTCAAGTTTACCCTAGCAATTCTGAAGATTTCTGTCTGTTGAGACCAAAATTCTCTGGAAAATCAAAATGTATTTTCACTGTAACCAGAGCAAAACTGAGAATTTAGGATTTTCAAAGAAAGAAAAATTACTATATTAGGAATACTTAACCAAAATCTAAGATAAATTTTCATGTGAGTGGGATGTCCTAGTTCTATCTGTATTACTATAGCAACCAGCTAATTATTCCACTCCTCCTCCACTGCCCTTGTGTGCATGGAACCTTTCTTTTTTTTCCTTTTAGGATCTATTCACCATCCAAGATATATGGAGAGGTGATGGTGCCAACTTCTTGTTCTGAACTATTTGTGAAAACTGAATTTCCCTTAAATCTTCATCATAAAGCAAATCACAGGGTTTGCAGATAAAAGAGTCAAATCAGTTTGCTTTTTGGAGCACATGCTTAGAATGCTTTTAGACACTGCCTGAACTGGTAATGGTAATGACAGTAATGTGCCTCCTGATTTTGCACAGAGCTTCATTTTTTGCACCTTTTCAAAATCCTCAGAATTCTGAGTGCCAGGGTAATGAGAAAAAGCAATAGTAATTTCAAGTTTCCTTTTTTTAAAGTTTGAGGGTTTGTTGTTTTATTTCCTCACCTTGTTTGGGGTGGGGGAAAAACACACTGAAAAAAAAAAAAAAGAAAAAACCAATCCACCAACACCTCTCAAATCCCCAACTTACTCTCTGTTGCGGATTTAGTAGAGGAAAGAGAAGGTGCTAGTGGGATAATAAATTGACTCTTCCCTGGCAATTGGCTGCTTCTGTGGTTGTCTGCAGAGCAGCTCTGCTTGGCACAGCGTAGCAGGCAGTGGCATGCTAGGGCAGCAGAACCCACGTGGCACTGCTTTTGGCCTGGCTGCAGTGCACCCTTCAAAACTGTCTTGAGAAAAGAGTGCAGATGTTCTTAATGAGATATGTTTGGCATCCTGTGTGTACACAAGGAAGCAGAAAACTATGTGGCTTCCTGCTATCAATAGACAGGCAGCCTTGATAAAGCTACTGCAGAGACTCAGGCCTGCTTAGTGTCACAGAAGTGAAAGCCATTTTGTCACTGACTCATTATGAGCTCCCTTTAGAAGTCTTTTGGGACAAGATTGCTTCTTTTAATTTATTTTTATTAGTAGTTAATCTTGGGGAATATGATCAGATTTCCTCTTCATCAACTGCTTGGTGGACAGCTTCAGTTTTTCCTAAATATGAGTAACTGTAAAATGGGATGAATAGAGTTAAGAATTATATCTACCTAGAATAAATTAGAATTTAGCTTAAGACATAATACTGTTTATGAAGACTTTCAAAATTATCCAACAGAAATAAGGGATTGCTGTTGTAGTTCTCTAATTGAAAGCCCATATGGCTGACTGAGAGGTAGACAAGGAAAAGGAGCCTTGACTGAGAAATTGCCCTTTCTTTCCCCTTCCAGGCTCCCACTTGGGAAAGAGGAGAGGGAAAGGGAATACATACCCTATGTCTTATTTACATATAAGACTGGTGTTTGTTGGACAACATCCTTCCTCCTGGGATATCAATGTGAAGTGAGAAACAAATGTTCAATTGATTGTTTAACAGCCTTGTCTCTGCTCAGATGCCACTAACTGAAACGTGAAGTGAGAGCTTAAATAGTGGCAGAAAAGACTAAGTCATCTTCTACTTGTTGAAAACATCTAATATATATGTTCACTATTTTTTTTTATTAAAATATTCAATCTTTTTCTCTCTATTGGATGCCACAAAGTAATAAGGTTCTCTCATTTACCAAGCTGACCTATCTATTCCATGTGGGGCTCTAATTATAAGTCAGGGAGGGAGAAGAAAATGCTCTCTGTAGAAATTTGCTTCAGATTTTTTAATTTTACTTTACAGATCTCTCTTATAATGCATTCCTGTGGTTTTGTTGGGTGAGATGATACTTAGTTTAAGAGTCTCATGCTAAGTTAGTGACATTTCCTTGAAGCTGACTGCCTCCCTGCACAGATAATGAAACATTTCATCAGCTTCCCCACAGGAAACTGATCTTAACTTTTAACCTTTTTTTTCTTCCCTGCTTGGACAAAGCAAAAAAGAAAATATCTTTAAAGTGTTTATTCAATCTAAACATTAGCTTGCATTTCTGAAAAGTTTCACAGCTTTTGACTTCACAGAATTCAGATTTGAAAGAGTAAAGGGTTTGAAATATTCAGAGAAGGACAAGACAGTAACTGCTTCATGCTGAATTTGCACATGGGTAAAAACTGATTTCAGTGCTGTTGCCAATTATTTCCATGCTATCTGTGGATAGTTTTGCTTTCACCTGGTTCTTAAATGAAACATTTTGTGATTCACTAGGTTGTATTGTATCATTTGCAGCTTCCAAAAGTAACTGGATCTCCATGAACAAATGGAACAATGCGATTGGTGGAAAGCTAGGGTTACATACATGTAACATAACAATTCTATTTGGTGCACAATGACATATATATTTTATAGCAAGAATTTTCCAATAAAGGGAATGTGTTTAAAAATCTACATCATTGGCCAAAGAGAAGCCACTAGTCAGAGGCTATTGGTCAGTTTAGATTACCATAGTGGTTTCTTATAACCTTAAAATTTACTGACCCAGGAATTTATGCAGTCATGGATGATCTAGAAAACTCGACAAATTACTCTTACTCAGATGAGATATACTCATTCCTAGATCATATCAAGTAAATTAGAATGACTTAAATTAAAAATCCTTTGGGTCAGTTTACTTTATATCTGCCCTGAACTGAATTTATGCCACAAAAGTAAAGTAACTATGAGCAGTCTTAAAGGTTGTCTTGATAGATTTCTCTCCCTCGACCTGCCTTGATGCATTGTATTTGTTTTTCTCCAGCTGTACTATTATTCACTGTTGAATTGACACAGAGCTGCTGCTGGACTTGTAATTCTGGATGTTGGCTCTTTCTGCATTCAGAGACAGGGTGAAAACAGGCATAACAGACACACAGTTTGAGAGCTTTAAGACTTATGTGTTCTGTTACCATCTTCGTTGTAATAATTTTGAGTTTATTATGTCAGTCTTGTTATTCATCTGGCTTTTGCCACTATAGTAGAGCTGCCACATTCTTATTAAAACCCCAGGTATTCTTTTAGTTAATGAACCAAAAGCAATGACAGTTTATGGGATACAGCTTCCTTCCAGTATGCTTGTTTCTGGTTTTAAAGACTTACTTTGTTGCTTGTTTTAGTAACTTTTGCAGTGTCTTATTTGGTTTGACTTTTAATTTCTTGGGTTTTAATTCTTGATCTGCTAGGAATATTTTACAATTCTTCTGTATTTTGATTTTTGCTTTCCGCATTTTCTTGACATCTCTCTTAAAATATGTAGTTTTGTCAGTAAGTCAAGCTCATTTTTCTCCAAATTCATGAGCCTTCCCAAAGCGATACCAAGTTTTTGTCTGTTTTCATCCACTAAGTCTTCAGACCTATTGGTCTTATTAACATTTTTCTGAAATTTATGTGGGAAATATCTCCTGTTGAAATCCATAACTTGTTTTTTACCAGTCTGTTTTTATTTATCTTTCAACTTAATAGACAGAATGAATTTATGATTACTTCACACATATTCTAGACCTGCTATTCCATCACATACTAATTAGTTTCAATTTTGCATGTAGAATAGAAAGACCTCTTGCTGATCCAGTTGCTACTTGGTGAATAAATTTGCTAGCTATCACATAAAAAAATGGCTGATTTCTGCTGAAATTTTCTAGTTTGGACATGTGAAATACATTTTTCTTGCAATATAGCTATTCGTAACATTTGTATCTCCATCAATATTGCAAAGATCATACAGCTAAATCTGCTTCTGCAAGCCTACTGCAAAACCCCAACAAATACCTGGTAGAATATATTTTCAAATTTTGCTTAAATAAACTTTGAATAAGTAAAATTAAATTATATTGAAACATTAGTTAAAATATTTATCAAGTGTTAATTCATCTTGGAAATGATGACACAATCTGTTCATTTCAGAATTTATCCATACATGCAAGATGTTTTTTATATATTTCAGAGTTGTGAGCCATGGGAAAGGTTTCCAACCTAAGCTAAGGTTTCAAAGTATTCCATAGCCTGGGTAATATTTTAAGACAGTCACTGCTGCTTTATAATAAAAGTATAGCTTCTTTGTGAAAAATGTAACATATGATCCAATATAAATAGAAAATCACCTGAAAGATCCCCAGTGCAGTCTCATCAAATGTGATGGGAACATATTTAGTGAGTTGTCAGCATTTTTAAATGACATTTAAGTTTTCATGTGTCAAACTTAGAAAACTACTGAGTCCACAGAACAGAGTTTGATAGCCATTGCCTTGTCCTTTCGCTTGCAGCTTCAAACAAAATACTCAGTGTTAGTATGGATTTCACAAAAGCTTTATTGTTGGTTTTCTTTTCGTTTAATAAGATGTTTAATAAGATGCACATCTTTTTCCAAATAAATACATACCAATTAACACAAATGCCAATACTGTTTTAGGAATAGTCCTTGTTTCTTAGGAGTTGGACTTTATCACAGCAATTTAGATTAATATAATCTGGTTGTTTACAGATAAACTAAAATCCTGCAAAAGGACTTCAATTATTTTTGCTTTCTCTTTCCATCTGTAGAAAATAAACCTTATGCTTAACAATTGAGTTTATTTTTTATTGCTGTGCCCAAGGCAAAATCTCAGATTGGGGTTTGCAATCTCAGAAGACAGACAGATTTAATATATTTGTCACTACCTTGACAGGGGGGAAAAAATTGCTTAAATTCAGGTGTGAGAGATGAGCCTTTGTGTAACAGATGTAATCCTCACAATGAAATGTTTTTCAGGCACTCAGTCGTCCATGTTCTGATTAGAAGACACGAGTCTTTGTTCTAATTGGCCTAACTGTAGTCACTACTTTAATTCAGATGCTTCCATTTTCCTTACATTACCCAGCCCAAACTTCTGTGGATATTGTACCCTATTTACTGACTTCATGTATTTCTAAATAATTACAGTATTTTTCTCAAACATAAAAATGCACTTTAAAAGGCTGGAAATGGAAAGGATAACATTCTTAACCACAGTAAATAGCAGTAATAAAATTATAGCTGTAGGCTGATAAAAATAGAGTCTTTTTGAAGATCAAACATAGTGTCATGTTCACGAGTATCAGGTGAGGTGTCCAGGGCTTCAATTTAGAAATACATCTGTAATTGTCTTTTGTCTTTACTTTCTAATTCATATTTAGGGGCTTTAAAGATCTGTTGTAACAGGACTCTTGTTACATTTAATAAGTGCCATGTTGATTGGCGTACTCTAAGTAGGCTTTTCAGTTTGCCTGTGGGGAAATTTAATATAAAAACATTCAACATTCTTTTATTAGTGTTTTTTACTATTCCCAGTCCCATCAGACCTTTGGTGCAAGCAGTGTATTATTGAAAAGCTTATCTGTAAGAAGTGAGCCAAGGGGAAATTCAGCCTTTATTAATATTGACATCATGTTCCTGCACAATGGTTGTCTAAAGAAACTTTTCAATTGGATTTCAACTGCTTTGATGCTGTATAAATGGAAACAACTGAATGCATGATTTAACAGAGAACAGTGAAAAACGTTGCAGCCTCTATGCTCTAACATAAAGCATGTGTTCAAAGATACTACGTGGCTGTATTCTGCAATGTTTTCAGTCAACTTTTAGTTAGGAAACCAGAAAAAAGAACTCCTTTGCTTCAAGATAGAGTCCATTTAAAATGAACTTACTTTTTTTTGCATTTTTAACAATTAAGTCTTGTGATTTTAGGTCTTGGACCTTGGTCAAAGGATTCTAGTTCTGTCGCCCTTAAAAAACACTGTACAAATTTGGCCTAATTGTTTAATGGACCAGATGTCCTGGCAAGGCAAAAATTGCATGGGATTTGGAGTTGTGAAGCCTAATTTTCTAGACTGGGCTCTAGCTTCAATCAAAAATCCCTGAAAATGACAAATTTCCTGATTAGATATCTTTAAGACATCTAGCTATATATAGTCTCTGGAATATTTTCATAAAGCAAAGATACATATGCCATTATAAATTTCAGGTGGAATACATACTGCATACCCTTGGTTTCAGCAGTGTTTTAATTTGAAAAGAGCAATGGGGAGGTAGAAGATTCAATGGCATCTGAGCAGGGTAAGGGAGATCTAATCCAGTTATTTTCTCATGTTGAGGAAGAAAGGATGGAAGAGTTAAAGTTGAATTCTTACATAGGCACAATGCATGGGCACTGTGACCTACAACCCTCCTGCTGAAGGTAAGTCACTGTTCAATAATGAATTTAAGGTTTTCTGGGCCAGAGATAGAGGATGTAATAAAGTCTGACTCTACAGACAGCTCACTAAAGCACTCATTCAGAAGTGCTTGGCCTCCCCAAATCTGTAGCTATGTCTCTTTTTCAATTCATTATTATCTAATAAAGAGTGTCCTTAGTAGGTATTCTTTTTCATTTCAGGCTTGAGCCATTTTAGGTTCTTGTCCTGGCTTCTGCTGCAATAGAGTTAATTTTCTTCATAGTAGGGGGTACAGTGCCCCGCTTTGGATTTAGTATGATGATAAGAAACTAATGGTTTAGGTGTTGCTGAGTCGTGTTTAGGCTGAGACAAGATCTTTTCTCTCATCCTGGCCCACCAGTGAGGAGGCTGGGCAGGCACAGGAAGTTGACAGGGGACACAGTCAGGACAGCTGACCCCAGCTGACCCAAGGGTACCCTGCACCATATGGTGTCATGCTCAGCACACAAAGCTGGGGGAAGCAGGAGGAAGTGGGGAGCATTTGGAGTGATGGCATTTGTCTTCCCATGTCACCATGGGGCGTGATAGAGCCCTGCTCTCCCGGAGAGACAGAGCACCTGCTGCCCATGGGAAGTGGCGAACGAACTTGTTCTGCTTTGCTTGGCGTGCACGGTTTTTGCTCTACCTATTAAACTGCCTTTATCTCAACCCATGAGTTGTCTCATTATTTCTCTTCCACTTCTCTCCCCGTGCTGCCACAGGAGAGTGAGCGAGTGGCTGTGTGGGGTTGAGTTGCTGGCCAGGGTTAAACCATGACACCTGAAGTGTTTCTGGTTTTTCTTTCTGTTAATAAGAACAATACTGCTTGAAAAATCTGTCTTCCAAATAAGAGTATTTCATGGTGCCCCAAAAGGGCATTTTGTGTTTTACACTGGTACCTCCTGGCAACCATGTACATTGTAGCAGACTAATCATAAATGCTTTAGCTCGAATGCTTTTTAACTTTTCCTTGCATAAAATGTGTGTCGCTAAGGACTTCAGCTGTGCATCATTGGTGAAGATCAGGTAGATGGTGGTGTTGAGTGTTGCAGACTTGCAAGTAGGTTTTGACGGTGGGACTACATTATAAAATGTTTCCATTACAGCAAAAACAGGCCCATGAGGAAGGGCTGTTATTAGGTACTGAATATATTAAAGATTATACTGTATGAATCACAGAGCTGAGTTTAGATGCTATTCCCTTCCCTCCTACTTATTTCTGCTGCTTTTTCATCACAATAGCTTTTTCAGTGGTCTCATAAGATGGCCTCTGAGATGTGGCTGTCTCAGAACAGTCACATGCTTTGTGAAAAATTGAAGTACTTCATGTTCTGAATTTCAAAATATTTAAGAGATTATGTCATTGGGCCTAGGGGAAGTGGAGATGACTCAACATGATAAGCAATCTTTTCCTGACTTTAAATTTTTTTTTTGTTTAGTAGACTCACAAGTCTCTGAGTCAGTGTAATTTAAGCTAATGAAGAGTCCAAGAGGATAGCAACAAAATGAACAGGGCATCAACAAATAGCAATAAAAATTATTAAGTCAGTTTAGTCTCAAGAAAACACAAAGCCACGATGACAACTGTACTTTATTCAACCTATACAATATGCCAGGTACAGGACGTGTCATGGGAAAAGTTCAAATGAAAAATATGAAGCACAAAGATGCAGTTCTGATGTTAGTTTTGCTTCCCAGAAGTATTGCAGTACTCTAGAAGTATTACATAAATTGATATCAGTTGAGATATCAGCTGAGGTATTTGAGGGAGCTCCTAGCCTGCAAGACAGAAAAAAAAAGAGATATTTAAAAATCAAAAAGAAAGATTGATATTTTTTGTCCTTTTTTAGATTTAATCTTGTTTTAACCTAGTCTATAAGAATGAAAGACAAACAATCATCTTCAATCCAAAATATCTTATTAAGGATTGAGAAAATGTGAATATTGCTCCAGCTTGGAGATCTGTGAGAGGTTTTTTTTGTTTTACTTGAGCAACAGTATCTGAGAGCCTAGGCAATTAAACTTTTCATAGCTTTGGTTTCTTGATCTGAAAAAATTAGATGCCACTTGTGAGAGGAGGTGTAGGTGTTCATATCTTCTTGGATCTTATTTCAGACTTCTTAAGGTAACCATCTAAAATAATTTGAATGAATCATGGGGTTTTTTGCAACTATCTTTCTCCATTGTTTATACAGGGAGCCTAGGAAACTGGCTTAGGCTACGTGACTACATTTAGACAGTGGAAGAGATATGTCAAGATAGATGCTTAGTTTTAAATGGCCAAAGATATATGAAAGGAATATGTGTCTAAATGTTCATTTAGTCAGCAAGTGGTGAGGGGAGTAATCTCTTTAACTGGAGAATAAAGACATGTTACTTTTAAATGCAGAAGCTTATTGACACAAGGCTCTAAGCAGAGGAAGATACTGTAAATAGTAACTATGGAGACATGCAGTTCTTTAATGTCTAGCAGTTGTAGAAATACATTTATTTGTTGGACAGCAATAAATACAAATAGAATTGGGAGGAGAAAAGCTTAGACAAATGGCCTCCATAAGCAGCAATTGTACCTAATGTGAAACTTGGCAGGAACCACTATCAAACAGATTGTTTCTAAAGCCAAACACTTTAGATTAGGTACTATTTTGTTAAGTCTCCTAAGTAATTCTTGACTTTTGCAAAGGTCATTTAATTTACAAGCTTAAGATATAATAGATAATACAGTATCTTGTATTTTTTCTAAGTATTGTCTCAGAGTCTCAAATTCTTTCCCAAGGGCAGAGACCCACAGCTCAGCTACCTGGTCTTACTGACTTGCATACTATCCCAGTGCACTATTTTAGACACTAACACACTTTAACAGGACCGATAAGGGGACCCTGTTCTCAAAGATGAAGCTTGAATTCCTTTTACAGGAGCCAGCTCAGGTTGTCACAGTTGTGCTGAACCTGAGTTAAAGGGAGTAATGAAGCAGAGTCTGCTGCTAAATAGAAGTCAGCCTGGGAATGACCCAAGGACCAGGCTGAAGGGACCCACTGTGGTAATGTTGCTGAAGGCAGACTCCACGCTAGACACACTTTTTTTGAAATGGACAAGGTGAAGCCCTCTGAAAAAAATCCAGGGAATAAACTAGCAATTAAACAAAGTAAATAATCAGGAACCAGAGCTTCAGCACCCTCTCCCCAGTCTTCTTTAATTTTATCAGCCTAGACATACCAAGAAAGCTCTCATCAACATTAATAAACTATTAGCAGTGCATCCCTCTCCTTTCTATCTCTAATTTTGGGAACGCAGTGCTGAAACATCCACTCTGGCTAGCACAGGATCAGCTGAAATTACAGGAGTTCATTTCATTTCTCTGTCATATGAAGGATACTTGACTCTTTTTGGACCTAAGCTGGCTTTGGCAGCAGCATAATCATATTTGCATTTGTGCCTGAGCTAATAAACCCAGCCAGATCCATGGTGTCTCTGAGCAGAGTCAGCCAGAGTTGTGGCAGTTCACAGCAGGGCTAGTCCATAAAGCAGATACCTGAACAATGGCTGTGACTGTAAGAAAAAAAAATTTTGTCCCTTCTGGCCTTACATTGCATTATTACTTTACAGGCTGCAATTTTTGCTTGCAAAGGACAAAATAAAAGAGCCCCACCCTGAGATGAGAACACTTGATTTCTGAGAATAAACATAATTACTGCTGAGTATTTTAGACAACAGTAAATTAAAAATAGCACATTAGTATCTCACAGGAGAATTCTGTCTTTTACAGAACAAATGATGATTATATACACTCCAGGTATTTAAAAACACAGTTCTTATAGTGTGAAAAAAAAAAAAAAGTTTCTATACTTAGTAGACTAGGCTGTATACTACATTAAGGAGCTGTATGATTTCACGCTTGAGTCTTTAATAATCTCCAGATAAACTTACTTTACAAAGTGGCAGAGTATATTGCCATGAGGGATCTCTAAAAACTTCATAATACAGTTATTATATAAATAGTAGATATGAGAAATCAGTCAAGTTTCCAGAGTGACACATGAGATTCAGCAGGCTTAAGGTCCACAGAATTTAAATTAAGGCAATTCAAATTCTGGCCTTTGTGTTAGTTCCACAAAAGGATGACAGGGAGTTTTATTTGTCTTGGGACTTTGTCCAGCTTTGCCTTTTGTCCAGTCAAAAAAAAGTATCAGGTAAAGTCTACCTTTAGCAGATCTAAATTGAAAGCAGAATGTTGGCATACGCAGGAACAAGCAAGAAAAGGAGCAAAGGCAGCTGGAGGAGAGTTTGGAACTGGCAGCAACAAGCTGAGAGGGCTGAAAAAGGAAAAGTGCCTGAAATTGGTTCCAAAGCTCAGCACAAACCCTGACAGTGCCCAAGTAAACCTTCTTCCACTGGCTGGCTCTGGCTGGAGTGATGAGAGGTGAGAAGGTGCCAGTGTGTTCTGTGCAGAAGGCAGACACTCCTCAGCAAAAGGGCAGTAATCCTGCCTTGGTGTGTTCTCTCTTGTGTGGTACTTCTTTCAGTAAGGCACATCAGACTTGCTCTTTTGGCTATGGCTTTAAAAATGTCAGCAGGTCCCTGAAATTCCTTCTTTTCCCCTGATTGTCTTATCTGACTTCAGGGAAAAAGATCAAGCTCTGCTCGAGACCAAAAATTACAGAATTCCTTAAAAAGAAAAAACTTGCAATTATGTGGATCCTGCTATAAGGTGTGAGAGGGGAAAAAAGGGGAAAAGTTTAAAAAAGCACAAAAGAAGAAAACTACAAATAAAGACGAGAATTGTTACTTATTGAGCAAAGCATTGGTTTTGCCTTATCTTCCCTTCTGGGAAGTAAGAGTAGTTAGTTTAATTAACATGGATAAAGAAGTGAAAAGAGAGAGTTATAAATTTTGCAGGTATATATTCAAGCTGTAGGTCCCTGTACTGCAAAAAGGAAAATGGAAACTTCTTTTCAGGAGGTGATTTTTCCTGCCTTGAAAGAATTCTGTGAAGCAAAATCAAAATCTCACATTAAAAACAAATACACACTCACAAAAACATTGAAACTCACAGCATTTCTTATGATTAATAATTACCAAAACATACCAAGTACAGAGTGCACTGTGTCTTTTACAGTAGAAAATGCAGTTTCATAAAAAGGGAAATTTTAATGACAATCTTAAAACCTTACAATTTTACAGTTCTACTTTCCCCAGGAATTCAACCATCATGTTTTCTCAACTCTAAACTTTTTCCCTTAATTTAAAGTTCGATCTTGTGAATGGCAAACATATAAGATTGGTAAGGCACACACAGAGAGATACTAATGAGGGTGTTAAAGTTTCCAGCAAATTATCCTAAAGATATTTTATTATACATGGAAGCATTCTGCTAACATGTAATGATATCTTGGAAGAGCACTTTTTAGATTCCTGAAAATGAAACAGCGGATGAAAAACTAAAAAGCCTAAGAAGTATTACAGTTCATCATAAAGTAGACTTGGATAAAATAGGTTAGCTCGTAAATCAGAGTTATAGAATTGACTGCAGTATAACTAAAACAGCGGAAGCAGTACTATTTGCAAAGGAACTACAACTCCAAACAATGCATCTAACCAATAGAAAACAAACACATTAAAAGAAAGGAAATTAGTGAAGTCATTACACAAACCCAGCTGGGAACCCAGCTGTTTAAAGATGAAGCAAGCACTCTAATTCTTGATCTTTGGGAGTGTCTAATTAGAAAACAAACTAAAAAGTTTTTCTCCAAGACATTATTGAAATAAAAATAAAAAGAAAGCTTCATTTCAGAATCCGGTTCATCTGCTGTTGCTTTTGTTTTGCAACTTACCTGTTGTGCTTTTACTCCACTGTTTAAAATATTAAATGGATAACTTGGAAGCCTACAGTGTTAATCACCCTGCTTGAACAAGCTAGTCAGGGAAGTACTGCATTGTTGAGGACATAATGGCAAATTGTCCTCCAGACCATAGGCCATGCATCATCATCAAGAGCCACCTTACCTACAGGAGATGCAGCAAAGCATGTTTGTGTTATTATAGAATTGCAATCCCAACTTTGCGCTTCTTCATTTTCATGGCTCTATTGCTTTGATGTTGGTAACTTTAATGCACAAAGTAGTAAGAAGTTTATTGCAAGCATAGGGATTGACTGAAACAGGCAGGAGAGGATAAAGGAGACAAGATTTGAAATAATACAGATAAGTGTAACAACACTTCTGACCATATGCATCTAGCAGCTTTAAGATTTCCAGGAAGATTAATGTGAAGATAAAGAGATTTTCTGAAAGAGATGACTTATGTCATCACTCTTCCATTTTGGAATAATTGTCATTAGACTCAGTGTGCAAGTTGAAAGAATTTGAGACCCTTTTCCCAGCTGATTTAAAAACATGCCTCAGATTGTCCTCACAATTCTCTGAAACAGAATTTTCTGTATTTTTTCTGAAGTGTTGCATTACTCCTTATGCACCTTACAACTTCAAAATCTCTTCACTGTTGTTAGTACTCTTACGTACTGTTGTTATTAATTTATCTACTATAAAGACAAAATTTATGTCAATATAATGGCCATGTTTAAGCTGCAGTAGTAAAACAATTTCCCCAGTATGATTTGGTTCTAGGGTGCCATCCACTGAAATGCTAGTATACTATCAGCCAGAATCCAGTAGCAGACAAGGTGAGGTTTAAATTTTCTGAGGATTTAGTGCAAGGAAAGGATCTTGAGGCATCAAGAATGGTATAAAACATTACATGAAGCAAGACTGTGCAGTGAAATTGTTTTAATGTGCACTGACTTTTTAAGAGTGCTATGTGTATGCTGAATATTAAGCCAATACTTGAAGATATTGGTATTAATCTTTTGAAGAGTACCTCTTTTTACATTATATTAATAAAACTTTAAATTGCTACAATAAAAGAAGCATGCGGGTTCACTTTTACAAAAGTGTATTATCCATCACTAACCAGTTATTCTGCAGGATAAATTAATTGAAGCTATTTTATTAAAAATACCTTACCATTATGTAGTATTTTCATCCCTTCATTGGCTCAGCCATTCATTAAATTAAAATCCATCTTTCTTCTGAGTTTTCACCCTACCCTCTCATCTGGATTGCATCAACATGACAAAGATTTAAGTTTGGAGAAAGTCTTCTAGGATCCGAAGACGTGACAGAGTGCTACTTTCCTCTTCTGTAATATCTGTAGTGTTTAAGTTGTTTAGCTTGCTTTTTCAGTAACTGCTCTTTCAGTTCCGCCCTGACCAGACACCTGGTCATCTTCCCTGTCAGGAGACACGATGTACAAATAACCTTCCTAGCAGTTAGACAGATGCCTGTGATTGTGTAGTGGCTATTTTCCAAATTTCAAGATGGATAATTATGAGCAAGAAAGAAATTTTGGAAGAACTCAGGCCAAATCTCTCCTGAGATAGCCCATCACAGAACAGTCTGCCTGAAGGTCCTCCAGAAGCAGTTCAGTCAAGGAAGGTCTCACTCTGAGCCTTACCTTTTCAAATCTCTCCTGACCTATCCTGCTAAATGCACAGATTTTGAAATATTGTGATTATGATGTAGAGGATTGCTACTTGGGGATTTTAAAAAGTGTTTGTCATTAACTAATATTAATTAGCATCACTTACAATAAGCAGTGAACTTGGTGGGCAGCTGATAGGAGACCTATCTTGACATTATTCTACCAAAGAGGTATGTTTCTGTTTTGAATCCATTCACCTCTTCTTTGAAAGAACTCAATGGTCCATAGAAAAAACAATTTGGAATTTAAAACAATATATAAATATTTAGTATATAGACAGACAATTACTACTCAAGTATTTGATATTTTATTTGAATGAAAATCAGCTCTTCTTGTAAGCTTTCAATCAACTTTTTAAGAGAAGTGATTCTGCCAGGTAAAAGATATGTAATCTCAAAATATTTTGTAAACTTAAATGGTTAAACTTAAATTGTTAAAAAATTAATTTTCTTAGCAATTATATAGTTCAAGGGACACAAGTGCACTTGGAATTTAGGCAATTGTATGGGGTTTCAGTACAATTCTGCACAAGCAAGCAATCTTGTGACTGAATATGATTCCTAGATTATACCTTCAACTTGCTATTACATCTTTCCCCCCACCTTTACGGTTTTGGTTTTAAATACCTCTGTTTTTCTGTTTTCTTTTCTTCTACCTGTTTTAACTTGCCTTGAATTTGTTTGTCATGTCTTATTAAGAATGAAATCTCTCCAGGGCAGGGAACTTGTCTTGCTTATTTTTATCAAATTCAGAACAAATATATGGTATTATGTAAATTATTTTAATTTAAAAATAATAATAGTTTCCTATCAAGTCTCATTTTGAGGTCTGTGCTCAATTTTTCTCTAGTATGCTTCTTATGTTTTTGCCAAGTTAAGTATTTTTCTCATGCATATTTAAATACTTACCTTTCCTTATTGACTGCCTAAATTAATTTACTTTACTTAAGCAGCTGGTTTTCCTATGAGAAGTCCCAATTTCAGGGGGCAAATTCATAGACCCACTGGAGGTAAAAAGAATTTTACCATTTACCTCACCAGGGACAAGATTTCCACTGAACCTCAGCTGGCAGTGGTCCCTGTGCCATGAACTGCTATTAAACTGACTGCAAGATAAACTCTGATTCCAGCTGCCACTGCATGGGGGAGAAAATACAAATTATTTCCCTTTTCATTCATTTCATTGTCTAAAACACTTTCTGAGTGATACTCAGTATCACTTTGTTTGACTTTTATTTTCCTTATGGTATCCTCCTTTGGCTTTAGTTGTGCTCACTCTTTAGCAAGAAGGTTGTTTTTGCATGACGTTCACCCTTCAGCAAAAAAACATCTGTTAATGCTCTGAGCTCCACTTTTCTTATGCTTTCTTTACCCTCTGTTTTCTTTGGGTTGTGTTTCCCCTTCCACCTCTTTTAGTGAACTCACCCTTTTCCAAAATTTTTCTTTTTTTCCATTCTAGCTCTTCCATGTCTACTCTCCTAGCTCCTCATTGTCTAATAATAGCATTCTCTTTCTTTACATTCACTAGTGAAAAGCAAAACCTCATCTCCTGAAGAAGCTAAATATTGTTATTATTATTATTACCCTTACTTTCCAAACAGGAAAGCAAAACAGAAAGGCAGTGAATAGACAAAACAAGAGAAGGAATCTGTGTTTAGGTCTGGGATTAGCACACAGAAGGCAATCTGTAATTTGTCTCATGGTTGAAATTTTCTCCCAGTATTGTGATAATAATCTCGTGGCCTTGGGATTATTATGGCAGGCAACAGCCACACTGTCATTTTGCAGCAGCTTGGGCTGGTTCCACTGTTTGCAGCTCACAGAAAAGCCCCTACGAAATTGAGGATTAAGTATAAATTACACTGAATGGGCTGAGATTAGTTTTGGGAGTCACAGCATCCCGAAACTCAAGCACCAAACTTTAGAGATATAGAAGTGTGACTTTGGTACATAGGCTTAACACTCAATGTGCCCTGGAAGTCTCTATATTGTATCACTACACACTATATTGTATCTTTCTTTGAGAGGAGAAAAACAACTCCAACCCCAAGCAAAGATAAATAACAAAAATTAAGCCATTATCCTAAGTAAATTCTTAATGAGTGATTGCTTATAGGAATATTTTTACCCTGTTTTGTTAATTCTTGAAACAAGTGCTAAAGTATTTCTACTGGCAATGGATTTACTTTATACTATCACAAGTATAGAATGCTTCAGATGCAAAAAGAAAGGTGAATTTTAATAAAACTGAAGAATAACCAGTGAATGTGTTTGCTTCTTTTAAACATTATGCACAGCTGTTGTAAAGTTGGCAAAGATGCATGCCAGAGAGCTACATATCTGATACTACAAACTGTTTGTTTCACACTTTATTCAGTAACAGCTGGTAAAATGGTATTTAAGAAGAGTTTTGATTTAATCTAATGAGAAACTATATTGCAATGTACTGTACTGCCTGCAGAAAATAATAGGGCAAACATTGATTTTTATGTTGCTATAATAGTTTCATTTTCGATAAATAGGAATTTATATGCATAGTTATTTGCTATCATTCCTCTCTCCATATACAGGCTACAAAACCAAACCAAACCAAACAGTCTTGGAATGAAGTTTAGCCACCCAAGAACTGCCAGAATAGGAAAAAATCTCCCTTACGATTTATGTTCCGCTGACATAAGACCAAGCCGGTGGCAAAGGGAACTAGATGGTGGGACCTAGAGAGAGGCAGAAAGGAATTAGGGCACACCAATACCAACACCAACATGAAAGGAAGCATAAACAGAAAACAGAGCGTGGAGAGTAACGTAAACTCAACTCCAGTTTCGTATATACACCAAGTATTTGAATTATTAAATATCTTATTTATGTATTTTAAGAATGACATAGTTCTTAAATACACTGAGACAAGACAGCAGACAAAATGTAGCTCTGACTCAAAGCAGCTCTTTTCTTCCATTAAAATGAATACATTTAGAATTTTGCTTTTTTTACATCAGTGTTAATCAAGGTCAGACTCAGGTCTAAAAGTATGTGTTTATGGTAAAATGAAGCAAGCAATGAGCTGGACACCCAATAATTCACACTAATTAAGTGTTACTTACCTTATCATTTCACACTATAATTACCTCTATCAAAGGCAGAGGACACATCTGAAAATAAGTCACTCAGTGGACTTTGCCTCAATGTCCAAACCACACAAGATATTATCCCTTCTCCCTCACAGCCTTCTACTTTGTCCCAGGAGACTTTTCATTCCTGAGCACCCTCACTATCTTCAGCCACACAATTCCCCTCAGCTTATGTTATACATCTTTAATTTTGTAGATGGAAACACAAGTCCTCGCATTGATTCAGACCCTTAGAACTGAAAATGCACACACACACAAATTAAAATGTAGTACAGGAGTCACAGTGAGACCTTCTATGAAAGAAATGTGGCCAGCCAGTGGGGCACCATCAGAGAAACGTGCCCAGACCAGTGTGGTGGTGAAACAGTATATACCTCCTGGGCTGGTTGTCAAGCATCCCTCAGTAGATCCTTGCCATGTAGACACGGGTGCCACCGAGAAGACAAAGTTCTCCTTTGAGTTCTAAATGGAAGTGCAATTGCCAATGAAGTAATCATTGGCTTAAGAAGACCAAGGTCTTACATGATTCTTCTGGGAGTGATTTAAATCTGTCCATATTCCAGAATTTCTTGGAAGTTATTTTGCAGAGGCTGGCTTAGTAATGCACACCATCAACTATTTCAAAACAGTTTTACATATTTCCAAGCAGATTTTTCCCCACATATTAAGAATGAGCCCTGTCAAGTAGTCATCCTTTGGATGATTACAACTTCAATTTAAGTTTATTGGGACTTTTGAGTATGACTTTAATACAGGATGAAAAGCACTCATGACATCTGATACCAATTAATTTGGGAATTCACAATTTAATACCTTCAGTGTTATGAGTGTCTTACTTATTTGCAAATACATTTCAAAGTGTGTTTACTTGTGCTTATAATGACATTATGCTGAGAATATTTCCTCCTCAAAGGAATTTATCATATTTTGTTTGCTATTACTAACATGTTTTTTGAGCTGTTAGTCTGAAACAAATATTTAGACAAGTGAAGGAAGTAGTATTATTATTTCTCCCACTGCATATTAGTAAAATGTAAAGTACTGTGCACCTAGATTGTTATCTGTTTCTGATGAAGCTTGTGATTATATTTTCTGGGTTTAGTTTGAAAGCTAAGACATCTGTTTATCTGGTGCATACAGAATAACTCTCATGTCTCTTCATCTCTTAAATTTTCAAAGGCTTTCATTCTGTTTTAAATCCTTTGAAGAAGCAGTAATCAAAGACAAAAATTATCAGAGGTACATTTTTGTTTTCCAAACAATGAAAATAACAACGCTCATCATACTCCGATTTCAGGCACTTGCAATGAAACTTCAAACCTGGAGATTTGCCACAGAAATCAAAAGTAATATGGGTAGCAGCAAACTCCAAAGTGCTGGCTGGATTACAGTTAATATGGGTATACCCCCCCTAGACTTCAATTCATCATATAAATTTAAACCAGGCATTTAAATAATAAAGACCAATAAGGCAATGCAAAGACATCAAAAAACATATCCCATCACAGCATGACAATGCATCAAAGTTTTTTTTCTTCTCCTTTTTTTTTATTCAGATAAAGAAACCAGGGAGAATAATGGTGAAATGCCTTTGTAGCACAAAAGGGTTCTGAAAACAGAACATTGAACAAACAATATATTACCATTCAAAACTGATTTTGAATTTCAGAACTTAGATTGAAGCAATACTTTGCAACGAGGAATCAATATATCCCTGTGAAGAAATTGGCATTGCAGTTGAACTCTTTTAAGTAAGACATTTTTCTTGCCAAATCTATCCAAATTAAAGTTTTACTTAGCACTTGAGGGAAAAACTAACAGAGGTCTTTCTTGAAAACCTGAAAAGTTTCTATGTATTTTTCATTCATTTATCACTTCTACGTACACCTCCACCATGATCATTGCTTTTGGAATAATCTTTGGGCAGAAGAATTAGCAGATTTAGTCAAGTTAAGAACAGTGGGAATATGGGAAATGTTTTTTTTTTCAAAAACTCTAATCTGTGGCAGATTTGAATGCCATGGGTAAGTCCACACAAACTTGGAGTCAAACATGGTCTTTAAAGATTTGCCTATTATCTTTTGTTTTATTAGAGATTAGCATGATGAAGATGATAGTTAAGAACAAATTCTGTAGTCAGTGATAGGATTCCTGCTGCCCAGAGTTAGATCCCTGTGCTGTAATTGCCTACTTTATTAATCATCCTTTACAGTCAGTGCAGAGAAACACATTTTACTAGTCTCCTCTTGCCTGGCCTATTGTAGACTTCTGCTTCAAAATTAAGTGAATTGCAGCCCAGGAGCATCTAATAACAGGAGCCTGAATGACCAATTCACTGGATATACATCCGTGTTTGGTCAAAAGGATTTAATTTCATTTCAGGTATGTGCATTTCCTTCCCTTCATGAAGGAAGGAAGGAAGGAATTAACTTTTGTGATCTGGGCACAATTTTCACCTTAAAGACACATGTCTCATTTGACTCATCAGTATTCCTACAGCTGCCCAGCCACTGAAATTAGGCTGAAGACATATTGGAAGAAAAGAAGGAATGTAATACAGTATCATTCTGCTCCTCAGCCTTCACTCTGGAATGCAAAGCAGACACCAGACAGGGTCAGAGTCCTACAGGTTCCACAGGTTCGGCCCTGCACTCTGCTCAATGGCATGTTGTGGGACTCTGGTGGGTTACTGTGCCAAGACTGTGCAGCCTTGTCATGCCTCTCACCATTTTGGACACCAGTTGTACAAATAGCATGCAAATTCTCTCTTCACAGTTGCATTGAACAGGAAGAGGTAACTGAAGGTATTTTTTGCTGTGCAGGAAAGCAGAGACGAACTTTCAAAATGTTTTTGACAAGGGACCTTTGCTTGGCTTGTGACTGATGCGTAGCACATAGATATCGAGTATGGAGAAGAAAAAACAATTATCTATCACTCAAAAGTAGATAGGAAATTATATTCATGTATATTTCTTTTTAAACGAGTGTAATTTAATTAGATCAGTAATGATCAAAATAGGCTTTAACAGAAGAAGCTTTCTGTTCATTTAATAACCATGACACCTGAGTCCTTTGCTCCCCAAAACATATACACAGGCACAAACATAAAAAGAAAGATTAAAATGTAAAAAAACATTGGATTTCTCTAATTTTAATAATTTGAAATAGTTGTTCTCACTTGTTTTAAAAAGCTCATTTTGCTATCACAATTCATCTTTGAGATTGCAATGTAGTTTACATCAGTTTGACTAGGCTTAAAATAACTGCAGCAAGTGCTAAAAGTGGAAGCTTTCCTCCATGTTATCCTAGGACTACATATTTGCTGTCTGTAAGGAGCAGTCCTGGCTTTCAGTCCTGTTGGCTCAGGGCTGCACTCACAGCCCTGTGAGCAACTCCAACTGTGGCTTACAATGGCTTTGAGGTGATTTAAACCCAAACTACTACTGAAAGTGCTAATTCCCCCGGTTCTTCCTCTGCCCACATATTCCACTCCCACGCCTCCCATTAGCATTTATGCTAAAGGAACCGGTCCAACTCAAAACTTTTAGTACTTGGGAAGCTGGGTGTTGGATCAATTCCCAGATCTCTCTGACAAGGTAGCCATCAGATCTCACGTGCTGGCACAAGGGAAATGGTGGGAACAGTGAGGAGAGGTTGGAGGGATCATCTTTAGCAGCATTTTGTACTTAAGTCAAAGTGTTCATGAAAGCACAGCCTAATTTAATTCACATTTCCAAGTTTCTCAGTATTTCCAAGATAGATGAGCGACTGTCACACTCTCTGACTCTCAGTTCTACCTCCCTCCCCTCCATCTGGGAACAACCTCAAGATGCTATCATCACAGCAGCAAAAGAGCCCTCAAAAGCATATTTGCCTGTCAGCTGGGTGGTTGACTTCAATTAGAAGTGTGAGGAGTTTTGTTCTATAGGTTGCAGGTAGATTTTCCTAGCCACATTGGGTTGGTTAACAAATCTATTCGGGTCTTTTGCCTTTACCTGCATGATTTGATTTTTTGGCAAAGGGAAATAACAGTAGGGTCAGCTATATGTATCTTATGACCTTAATCTAAATGGAAAACACAGAACTAACACAAAAACCTAAGCAATTATTATGAGGAAAATTAAGATTTTCAAGCTGCAGTAACAAAAAATTAAAAATAGAAAAGGTGAGGGAAATCAAAAGTAAAGAAGGAAAGAAAGGAAACTAAGTGTATAGTAATTTTGATAAACCAGCATAGCTAAAATGGTGCCACAAATATATTGGCCTTCTGCCTCAAATGGACAGATATTCTTTTAAAACCCATGAATATTATGTCTTAATAAAGCTCATTTCAGTGTGAATTTCAAAAATATTAGGAGAGCAACTTTTGAAATATTGAAAGCCTATCTGTTATAAACCAATATGCCAGGAAGCATTCCCGAGGGACAGAGAAAAAACCCAAACAACTGATGTCTTTGTTGAATATAAGTCTAAGATGGTATATGGCTTAATGATTTTCTTTTGCCACAGAAAATTATCATCTCACCTCTTGGCTTTCAGCAGGCCTTGCGCCCTCTTCTGCCCTGGATATTTGCTCCCCTCCCCAGCTGGAAGAATATCCCACTGCTCAGTGACAATTTACATGTACAAATCATTGACCCAAATACCAAATCAGGTGTACTTGGCCACTCCTTAAGGAACAGAATGCCTGGGACAGTAATGTTGTTGTTGTTGTTACAGTGCAAGAGTTCTATTGTCTTTACATTACAAGGGTTCCACATTGCTAGAGTTTTGTACCTCCTTGATGTTTCTTATAGGCAGCTCCTCTAGGCACTGACTCTTCCTCATCCTCACAGCAGCCAACTGACTCCAATTCCCTCAGCCAACCAATCCACTCTTTTATAACACTCTTCTGATTGGCTACAGCTGTGGCCTGTTAAAGTCAGGCCTGCTCCTAATCTTTAGTAATTGGTTCAGCTGCAACTCTTTAGGGGATAAGATTACATTCTATACCACCTTCATTTACCCATACTGTATCCCCCTACACTGTTAGATAAGGTAAGACAGCTATTTTAAAATATTATTTTTAAAAAGTAGAAGGGCTTATGCTTAGAAGACAGAGTTAACAAGCAATATCTAGAACAGATTTAGGACCCTACACCTGCGAGACCTTTGAAGGGTAATCCATCCTGCCTCTTATCCTCTCTACCATTTCCAAATGAGCCTTCTCAGGAAGGGAAAGCCCAGTTTGTTTAACCATCCCCCAGTGTCAATCATTCAGTGTTAATAAGACATCCCATAGCAGACAGTGTCTGCCAGCAGCAGGCTTTCCTGAACTGCATATGGAGGTGAGGAAAAGGCATTTTCAGCAATGGACTTGCATGCATATGAGGTTAAATCCTATTCTGAAGCAGGCAGATGAAACTGAAGAAGGAATTCAACTGTCTAATATGTCTGGTGTAATTTTAAATGCCTTACGCTATGTCTGCATCAGGAGCTTGTGCAATCCAAGGGGAGCACTCTTGCAGTACTCAAGAATCCATGTCCACACCACTTTCACCTCACATTTTTTCATTGTGGACTATTTGTAGTCTGGTCTGAGAGGGTGAACTTGGGGTGTTCAAATGGATAGTACTCTCCAGTTTAGTTCAGACTCCCACCAAATTGGTTCACTGACATTGAAGCCCCTTTGTAGTGGGAACCATGGCTTACAAAATGAAATCTGTAGGAGATTGTTTCAGAAATGCACTCCTGATGCCAACATCTGCAAGGTATCTGAGGCATTTAGGCAATCAGATAGGCCAGAGATTGTGGAAGACCTGTGCCTTTTTGGAGGAATATTTAGAAGGTAGGCAAGACACTCTACTATGTCTAAAATAGCAGTAATACCTCTGGCACTCCCTAAGGGGAAAGGGAATTGGATGAATACATCTCATGGCAAAATGAAAACAAATCTGAGCCCTGTGCATATTCTGACCAAAGCAAACAATCCCCTTAATATTCCCATCTGTGAACACAGACCTCTGTGGCAGTAAATGAGGTATTTATATATATTTGCAGAGAATCTTTTTCTTTCATCTTCTCTGTTTGTATAGTCCTATGAACCTCTGAGAATTATCTGTATTTATCTCCCTGATTCCTCCCATTTGGTTTTGTATCTCTTCTGTTCTATCTTTTCTTTATTTCCAGAAGTCCACATGGCAGCTTTCCAATTGTATTTATCCACTCCAACTAATTGAGTCACATAAATGTAAGTAATTTGAAACATTATTGTGAGAGATTTCTGTTTGCCTCTTTAATTAAGCAGTTGTTCACAGGTGCATACAGTTGCAACAAAATTAATTGATAGCTTTATATTGCAGTTCTTGAGTCTGCTGCTCTTCGGTGTTTGCAAACAGTGCCATTACATATGTCTTACATTGTTCATTTCTCATTTTCCTTCAGAAAAGGTTAGGACAGATTGACCTATATATTGGAAAATCTATGCAAGCACTAAAGGTAATTTTCCTAAGAAGGAAACTGAGCAAATGTTTATTTGTGGAATAGTTTATTACCAATGTGAAGAGCTACAACCCTGTCCTACTTTTCAGCATCCTTAGAAAGTATCTTGAATGCCAAAAATCATTGCTAGGGGCAGCTAATCACTTCCTGTGGAATTGTGGGCACGTTATTTATTGTTGCCATAGACTTAATTACCTTAATCATACAGGATTACTATAGGATTATTAATAAAATTTATTTTAAGTGGTCCATAAACATTAAAAACAGTACATGCAAAAGGATTTTAACAACAATGTGGGAAAACTTTAGAAGAGTAAGCATGTAATTCTGATCCTGTATAACTCCTGTACCTAACTTCAAGCTACCAGTAGTCTAAATGGAAAAAGATAGGCATAAGTTCAATGGCAATTAATAGAATAATAGGATCATGGAATATCTCATGTTGAAAGGGACCAATAAGGATCACTGAGTCCAACTCCCTGCTCTTTCCAGGAGCATAACTGCACATAATTTTATAAAACTGCAAAAGATTTCAGTTTGCTTTTAAATAACCTTAATTTTATAATTATATAATATCTAGATTTATATAATTATATTATCTTAAATTTTTAATTCTGACAGTAGATTGGAACAATCAATGCAGTGCTAAGAAGCTGTGCACAGAAAGCAGACATAAAGCTGTTTCCCAATGCATCTGCTGAATCTCCCATGATCTGAAGTTATGGATTTCAGTTTTTGGCACTGGTTTCCAACAAATCTTTTGCTTAATTTATTTTCGTTGCTAAGTAAGGTGATCCACCATTATTGTGATGATTCAAAAGCATGATTTTCTTTGGGCTGGCTTTGGACTTGCCAGCAGATGGACTTAGACCTAAAATACACCTAACTTCTCGCTTACTCATTTTCTGTTCAAAAGCAGTTTGACAAAAGACTGGAAGTTTAAATCCATTTGCTGTCTCTGTAATTGCCTGCTCCAATGGTTTCCAAATGTGGAAAGCATAACGACCTCACTTTCTTCTTAATGCCTTCTGTTACCTTCTTACTTTTGTTGCCACTTATTTTTTGCCAACTGCCATTAATTCTTCAGCTCAACCAGCAGAAGAAATTCTAAGAACATTCCTCTTCTGCTTCTGTAAATACAACAGTTCAGCTTATCTAAAGTTAGAATTGCCATGTGAAAGTGACTACTGCTCTCTCTTTGTCTATGTGTTTGGTATTAAGTAGATAGAATGAATTTAGGCTACAGGATTGCTTTTTTAACATACGGTATTCCTGAAATATCTTTATTTTCCATTTTCTCTCAAGGTCTTAATTTAAGACCAAAATACATGTTCAAGTTGCTAGGTGAATACTCTTGTTTAGGTAGTAAATATGTAGATAAGAGTCTGTCCCTCTGTTTAAACTCTTCTTGGCAGGATTCTTATTCCTTGCAACAAAAATAAGATGAAGTAATAAAAGAGTAATGAATAAACAGATAATAATTTACCATTAACTGAGATGGAAGCAATAAAAAAAGTATATTTTCTTCTACATTTAGATAAACCCAAACTACTACCTTTTTTTTTCCTATAGGCTATACCAGTGACAGCAATAATATAAGCTCTCCCCTAAAGTGGTTTAGTATATAATAATTTCATACAGAGCAAACTATGCTTAGTAGAGTCAAATGCAAACTTATTCCATCTATAAACAGAGCAGAAATGTCACACTTAAATGAAAACAAATTGTGCCCTGTGACTGAAAAAATATTAGAGGTTAGAGCGGGGAGTTGGACTTGATGATCCTTATGGGTCTCTTCCAGCTTGAGTTAGTCTATGGTTCTGTGAATTGCTGCCTTCCATTGTGATAATTTGAGAGCTAATCTGGAGAGTTCTCATATAATTTTCATGACACTCTTGGAACAGCTGATGTATTGTTGTGCCTGGGCCAGAAGACAGTAATTGGCAGCCTTATTTTGCTCCATATACAAAACAGGATCATGTGCATGATAAGCAGCTGTGTTTCAGGAACGGGAGGCAGAAGCTTCCAGCTGAGGGATAGAGGATGTCATGAGGTTCATCTGAGCATGAAATCCTGAAACATTTCAAAAGTAGGGTGCTGACGAGCAAGTGTGACAGCATTTTAGCTACATTGAAAAAAATGTAATAGAGGGATACTGTGCCCAGTTTTTCTGTCACACTTGACTGTTGAAGAGAAATCTGAGAGAAGTTGTGAAAAGGAGCTACAAAAGAGATTAAATTGAAGAGTGGTAAACTTAAAGAGCTCAAGTTGTTTCATTTCCCTAGAAGAGAAATACTCAACATGGCTGTAATGAACATATATCTCATTTGGAGAGAAGGCTTTTGCAAGTAGAAAAGATTCTTAATACAGTATAAAAGGAAAGAGAAGAGAGAGAAAAAAGATCCAATAGCAGAAATCTGAAGGAAGACAAATTCAGTTGTGAAACACAGTCTCCTTTTCTAAGGGAGAACTTCACAAGGATCTTTTGTATTTCCATTATCACTTTAATTCTCTGTATTATTTTTGGGTATCCTTATTAAAATCTATTCTGCAAGTCATTTAGAAATTATTAAATTACTCCTGGAATAGTTGACTGAAAATCTGTGTTTGGAGTAGCCTAGACACTAAACAGTTACAACAGTTGAGATGTGAGTGTATTAAGAGTGAGCATGTAGGTAACTGACTGAATAGCATATAAACCAGGAGATGGCATGATTTTCCTTCCCCTCACAAACTCAAATACAGTTAAAATACTGCTGTAAATCTGAACACTGGGGCTCACCATTCAGTTGGGACATCCTTTAGAGCTTATCAAGGTTGCCAAGATTGTGCCCCATGGCACTTATGCAAAATTGCGTATATACAAGAAATTCTGTTCAGTGTGGTCTAAAGTGTTAGGTAGAAGAATGCCATGCAGAAGTTAGTGCTGCTGGTGTTCTGTCTTGAACTTTTATATAGCATCTATCACTGCATTATGTATGGACTTCTAGCAGAGCTAGGCAAGAAAACTGAGGAAATAATCTTTTTTTCAAGAGAAAATCTGCCCTGATTTGTTACCATAATTGTCTACTGGAATAGAATATTGTGAATGTTTTCTCGTCTGTCATTATGCCTAGATTTGTCCTTTCAGTGGGCAAAGATGATTTCCTTGATGCAAATACAGGAGCACATTCCCTAGCTTTCTTCAGACTCTTTAGGAAGCTTACCAGACTCTTCAGAAAGTTTGCTTAAGTCTATTACAAATCACAGAATAGCAGAATCATTTATGTTGGAAAAGCTGAGATCAAGTCCAACTTTTAACTGACCACCACATTATCAAATAGGCCATGGCACTAAGTCCCCGTTGTTTCTTGAATACCTCCAGGGATGATGACTCCACCATCTCCCCATGCAGTCCATGACAATGTTTAATAACCCTTTCTGTGAAGAAATTCCTTCTGATATCCAGCCTGAACCTTCACTGATGCAGCTACAGACAATTTCCTCTTGTCCTGTAGCTACTTGCTTGGAGTAGCGACCAATCCCTGACCTCCTTTCAGGCAGTTGTAGAGAGTGATAAAGTAACTCTTAAGTCTCCTTTTCTCCAGGCTGAACAGCCCCAGCTCACTCAGCCATTACTCACAGGACTTGTGCTCCAGACCCTTCACCAGTTTTATTGACCTTCTCTGGACACACTCCAGCGCCTCAGTGTCCTTTTGCAGGGAGTGCCCCAGAACTGACACAGCACTAAAGGCGTGGCCTCACCAGCCCCGAGCACAGGGGGACAATCACTGCACAATCCTGCTGGCCACACCATTGCTGACACAGGCCAGGATGCCACTGGTCTTCTCGGCCACCTGGGCACACATGGGCTCCTGTTCAGCCACTGTCCACCAACACCCCCAGGTCCTTTTCTACTGGGCAGCTCTGCAGTCACTCTGCCCCCAGACTGTAGAGCTGCATGGGGTTGTTGTGACCTCATCTAGTTGGTGTGGGCCCATTGATCCAGCCTGTCCAGGTCCCTCTGCAGAGCCTTCCTCAAAGATTTACGAATCATCATGTGACTAATGATCATCCTGGACTGATTTATAGAGCTACTTTTGTCCATGAGGAGGAAACTAGTTCTGAAATGAAGTATTGCAAAAATGCATGGTAGAATTCTCTGTTTGCTCTGTCTCTGAATTTGCATGTTTTACTCAGGCCGGGCATAAAAATGTTTTTCTTTTTAAGTGCCAGCACTGAAAACCTTGTTCTGGGTTCTGAAAATCACTGTCAACAATAAAGTTTTCTCAGGCCAAATTGTTACAATTGAGTAGACACCTTGTCTCCAGCAGGTTTGTGAAAGTACAAATAAGGGAGGCATTTGGCATTCCAGAGGGAAACTTGGAGATAGAATAGCTTTGCTGATGACATATGAGATTGACTTGCATCCAGCTTACTCCCTCAGAGCTGTTGGGTCTGGTAATAAAAAAAGGAAAAGAGTTACAAATCAAAGTCAAAGCATACAATTGCTTCTGAAGCAGACATATATGACTCACAGGGAACCTATCAGTTGAGCATGAGGCTCCCTTTCCTTTGAGTCACCTTAAGCGTGTGTCCGTTTGACATGGTCTAGCATTTACAAAATAAATATATTCAGCCAGGTACAACAAATAATTTGAAAATTTACAGGGCTGGTGAGTTGCAATTAGGAGCTTGCTTGCACACAGATGCAACCTACCTGCTTAGGCACCTGTGCAGCTTTGGGGTCAGGAGTCACAGAGGCATTTAGCATGGCTCTTCAATTGGTAAGGATGTCACATATTGGGAACTCCAGTTCAGGCGCCAATCTCCTTTGGATGCTGAAATCAGCCTGATAAATTTTGCCCTTTGTCTCTTCAGTCCCTGCCTTTTTGTCTTTTCCATTCCCTATTTCTCCCTACCTCAGACTGGATGTTATTCTGTCAGCAACTATTTTCCATTTGTTACATCTCCAGTTACTACCATTCCAGCTGAGCTTATTTCATGTTCTGAGATAAAAACAACTGCAGCATCTCATAAGCTGCAACTTTGGGAAATAAATGATGAATTTCAGGTTTTAGCAACAACAACCAAGTAACAGGAATTTGCTCCCAGATGAACCTGGGAAGAAAATAAAACCAACCCTGATTGAATTACTGTCCTGTTTAAAGCCCAATGTTATATGCAATATTGGCCATGCAAAATGGGCTCATCACTTGTAGAATGAGGTACAGCAAGAGAGAAATTATGGTCAGCTTCCCCAGGGAGGTACACATTCAAGTGCAGGGGTGAAAAGATTTATTTTTAATCAAGTGGATGATCCTCTTCACTGTGCAATGGGAATTACCTCAGGTATAAACATTAACCATTGTAACTATTAAGTATGAGGGAATATTAGATTAATTGTTCTGTAGATGTGAAATAAACTGCTGCAGCTTTTGCAGTATGTAAAAAGGACAACGAGTCGAGAGTCTAAATTGGGTATTTAGCTCAATACACAGAAAGATACTTTGATTTAGTGATCACATGATTTAGTGATAACAGTTACAAATTCAGAGTCTAGGGTATTGAATCATGTTAAATAATACTCACTTGTTCCATTTAACAATATTTAATGCAGCGATTGGAAATTCCATAGTGGGCAAAGGGAGCTGGGCTGACATCTTAGTGTTTTTTATTAAGATTTGTCTTAACTAACTCCACTGGAATAATTTAAGAGTACAAATACCATTGTTTTCAGTGATAATACATAAAATTTCTGTTCAATATTTTTATTTTGATAAATGTTTTTGTTTTTTTGGTTTGTTTTTTTTTGTTTTTGTATTTGTTTGGGGTAAATTAATGAAAAATGATCATGTATGAACATGGAGATAAATATCTTATTATAAAGACAGCTTTTGCCAGACAAAAAAAATTTCTTTTTTCTTCCTTTACAAAACTGTAATAACAATAACAAGTTCTAATATATTAATTTAATTTGAATTAGAATACCAGCACATCACAAGGGCAGTAGTTTTAAAAAGATAATTTGCAAATTCTTCAGTACATAACTGCAGTGATATCTCAGTGTTACAAGCTAACAACAGAAAATTATATATAATACTTCTCTGAATTCAGTTCTGATATCCCAGAATAAAATTCTGGTTTTATGGCTATATCATCTGGTTTCCACAGTATTTCCACAAAACATTAATAGATCAAGACAACACATCTCTTATACAAATTAAGCATTTTTCAGAATGTATAAATATTATTTTGTGTCTCTACTTAGATTAAGGTTAATATTGTTGAAATAACTACAACTGCTTTTCTTCTCACTGTGATGTTTGCCACCTAATAAAAATGCTGAAGTTACTGAGGAAAGATGTTTAATTTGTTCTTGCTGCTCAGTTGCATGTTGCATCCTATTTTGTAGTAAATGGCACAATGTCCCAAGTGGGCTGCCATACTGTCAGATACATTATTTATACATAACATTACTGGTTAATCAATGAACAAAAATGCAGGATTCTTTTTTCCTCCTTTTCCTTTGACATCTTTAAAGTTACAGTAGAGAAAAATAATTTTGCAATGTATTACACTGTTACTCACTTTTAAATATAGCTTCAGAAATTTCCTGGCACAGTTTACATCATGCATCTGATTAAATCGAATGTGATTGTTAGACAAATGCAGTAACAATTTGTGCAGTGCAGAAGAGTAATTTATTTAACTATGTAGGCTATCCTTTCCAGTTAAAAGTGAGCAAAACATATTCCAGCAAATGTTTTAACTGATCTTTTTAAAATCCTAAATGAAAACAATATCCAGCTCATCATGATTTTTCATGTGTATTTACAAAAGAGACAGAATTTAAAAAGTTACTTGAAAACTCGGCAGTTTTAGAAGTTCACCCTGTATTAAATGGAAAACAGACTTTATAAGCGAACAAAGAACTGAAATATGAAAATATATTTGTGCAAACGAGAAACACAGCTGTACTGTGTCACCGTACTTCAGGGGATTTTTGTTTCTACTTCAGCTTATTCTGTTGTATTTTGTTCATAGACATTTCAGATCAATACAAAATAGTCAGCTCTGTTCCAGTGATTGAATATGAATACATTATGTGCATACAAAAATAGTGATAATCTATGTTGATACAATAGTTCATTTTGCATTAGTGTCCTAGATGGGACAATGTTAAGAAGCAATTTAAATGAAATTCATTTAAATGTCAGCTCTCATGCTTGCGATTTTTCTGTAATTGGTTATTTAATTAAAATAATTCTCATAGTCATTAATTTAGACTAAAACTTGCTGTGCACTGACATGTTTTAATTACATGGTATTAACAAAATTGATATGCTTTAAAAAAGCATGGTTAAATTTTAAACAAGAATAAATTAGAAATCTCATAGATCATCCTATTTAGAGTATTAGTAGAGAAAAAGTCAGTCATTTAAAATGTTTATTATAAACAAAGTCCCAGCATTATTGTGCATGCATCATATTTGGTTCCTGCTTCAGTGTGAGGAGACTTTTATGTTAACACAGCACCTCCATCTTCGAATTCCTTTAACCAACACACAATAAATAAGGTAATGAACCAAATTAAATATTAATAGAAATCCACATAAACCACGGAAGACAGACACAGAACTGATGTTTGAATTATACTATACCTTTGATATCATTAGGACAACATATTAATGAAGTTTTAAAGGGTTGAATCTTTATCTACTGTTCATGAAGACAAAAAGGATTATATGAGCTTCCTTATAAAATGCAGATAAGGAATAAAAAAATTTAAGTATTCCAGTGAAACTACCTGAACAGTATAGAAGAACTAAAGTCTTAGACACTGATTGTGCAAGGTAATCCACAGACAAGGAGCCACATCCCTTTTTGAAGTACCCTGATGTCAAAGGAACTACTTCCATAAATAAAGTAGGTACTTTGTTTTCAGGACTGGACTATACTGAAAAGTGAGAATCAGAATTTTTATCTCATTGTCTATTAATTAGGCTAGGTCTATATTACTTTGACCTTTTTAATATTCTATGATTTAATTGGATGATCAGTCTACCTCAGCCTATGATTGCCAATCATTCTGCATAATGTACCTCTACTCTTTCTTACCCTGACGTGTGCAGGTTCAGACTCTTGTTAACATGAAATTATGATTTTATTGTGAGTTCCTGGAGCCAAAAAGGATGTATACAAAAATTTAGAACTTTATTAATTCCAAAACAATATAAATTAACAGTGTTGCTTTTTCTGGCAGCCATATAAAGTATTTTTGCCTTTTCCAGACCTTTCCCTTTTGAACCTCAAATTCCACACTGCACATCCCATAGCCTAAAATGCTGCTCAAGACTGAGGCCTTACCCAGTGTCACACTGCTCACCAATCTGAGTTACAAAACACACTGTAGTAAGAAAATGCTGCCGAAAAGCAGCTCTTGCATGTGGAGAGTGCTTCATGTTCTCTTACAGTCTGAGGACTGCATCCAGCTAAGTGTGGATGTCTTGAGGTGAGCTAATGATTGTAGGCTCTTTATAGTCAGTGGAGAGCAATACAGCAAAACATCTTATTCCAAAGAGACTCTGTGTTTGGTTAGATGAACTGTGCTCTAGAGGTGGCTATAGTTTTCCATTCATTATAAAGAAAAGTTTGGACAAGGTCAGAGATTTAAGGTTCAGCTGGCTGAATTCCACCCATTCTGACTGTAGAGATTCATTTATCATAATGATAATAATCATAAATTCTTTGTGTCTCTCCGTCTTTGGAGTCCTTATCCTCCATATGTGTGTGAAGAAGTGAAGACCTGTTATTTCTGCAAGATAATGGGAAAACTCCCAGTTTACCAAGAGAGCACAGGAAGTCTGTAGCAGAACCAGAAAAAAATCCACCATCTAAGCTCCAGACACCAGCAGAGTGACCCATACTTCCTATTTTCCCAAGTATGACTTCCTTTCTGTTTTGTGGCTGCACTGATATGGTTTTGCATGAAAGCAGCAGCACAGTTGTCTTGTGAGCTGATGGGGATTCTGACTTCTCAGCAGGATCATCCTGTCCTACAGCCCTTGCAATGAGGCTGGCTACAGGATACCTCTCTTATAGCAGATTAAAGTGTGATTGCAGCTAAGTGTGTTAACTAAATGTGACTAACACAATTACACCATCAGCAAAAACCAGGAGAGTGCTTTACAGTATGCCAGCAATCTGAATGTTGGTGTATATCATAATGATCCTTAGTCACTTGTATTCCAACTTCCAGCATGTAAAATACTACCTTGACTTTGCTGTTCTCTGCATGAAGCAGATCACCTACAAGGTTATACAGTATCTCTGATTATCATATTTTCTTTTCTCACTGTTGACATGCTTCTTGAGCTGTAAGTAACCCATATTTACATTGTAGAAAATCATAGAGCCATTTAATTCAGGAATGATCTGCTATCAGCCCTTTTCAGCAATGAAATTCTTGGGATATAGGATCCACTTGTGTACTTATTAACTCATATTCATGGTAAATGGAACTTGTGAAAGAAAAGTTTGATGATACAAACTCATTTACCTTCAGACTTTTTTTCCAGAACTTCTTTAATGTGAAAGTATTTGCAAGTGTAAACATAATTTATTGATAGCCTCTCCGGAAAGTTTCCATCAGAGGTATCTACAAGACTAAGAGCAGTACATTTTCAGTTTAAAATCTATATGCAACTTTAGCAGTGAAGCTTGAAATTCAAGAATTCTTGAATTAGATCAACTCTTTCAGATTCTAGATTACTTCATTGTTTAATACATTGCTTTAATTGAGAATATTCTCTGAGTAGATATCTAAAGGAAAAAGAAATAAAGGGGAAAAAAAGCAAAGGTAGCAGTAACCTGGAGTGTTGTTGTATGGAATATTATAGACAAAAATCTTTCTTCTGAGACAAAAAATAGTTTCTGCCTTTACAATAGAAGGACAGAAAAAAATCTGCAGCACTTACAAGACAATGTAACTTGTAGCATCACAACTGTTCATCAGATCTACATTTGGGCTTGGTGATTTGTTCCAAACTATGACCAAAAAAAGAGAGAAAGAGAGAAAAGATAGATAGGGCAATCAACAACACCCCCCTCCCCCTCACTGATAATTACCTTAATGCTAGAAAAACTTTGGGGCTTTTTAAAAAATATATTTTTTTTTTCTCATTGTATTTTATCACACCCTCTGTATTGATATCCAAGTCCTAAATCACATGCATCATTTTCAAGACTGTAGCCTATGGAGATGCTAAACACACTGGTGTATTTTAGGAAATGCATAAATGTAAAGATATGTGATATCACACATCCTGTAATTCCATCGCAATTTGTTGATGTGTTGCCAACAAATCTGTTTCAATTTCAGGTTCAGAACTGGTGTTTTCTCTTGGAAGTTGGTCACTGCTATACAAATGTGTTAGCCCCACTTCAAGCTTAATGCTAAAAAGAATTCAGAAATAACCCTGGGAACATTTAGTATTTCCTTGAAAAAGCTGTGGATTGTCATTAACTGACAAACAGTCCGCTGCCAAGTTCTTGCAAGAATTGTATTTGTTGTCTGATGCCAAACAGCCTCTTTAAATGCTAATGAACAAAGTATGGCATGCATTCTGTTCTTGATGGATTATGCCTATACCTTCTGTGGTCAACAGAAGGGGAATTCCCGGCCCATATGATTTCCATTCTGGCACGCAACTCTTTTCTCTGCTTACAAGGCAGTAAGCACTCAAATAGATTAGTCAATCTTATTTTTAAATTAAGTATAGCCTCCGCACCCTAATTCGCATGTATGAAATCTGGAGGAACCGTGCCAGGCTGCCTACGCACTGTATGAGTTTTGTTTTCTTTAGAGGATTAAGCTTCTGACTTAGTATCACTGATGCTCGCTGTATGCTGATATGCCTTTTAAATTCAAACATGAATGTTTCATAAACAGCTGATTTACATGTTTGTCTTTGGCTCTTTGGAGACAGATTTAAGGAATTAGATTTTTTAATTGTCTTCTTTAGTGGTTTTCATAATTTCCTGCAACAGAAAGAGCTGGCTTGATACAGAAATACATTAAAGAACAGTACCTTACTGCCATGTGTACATGAAGTCTACAGCCAGTAGGATTATATATCAGTAGATTTGTATATATCAATATCTTTGATTACACCTTCAAGCCCAGCTTTCCAAGAAGACTAAATTATGCAGGAAATAGCAAGCTCAGGAGTTGTGCACTGAATAATTTTTGTGTGATATGATATTTTAATTTGTTTTAATTATCATTCAGTAACTGCTGTTAGTCAGATGATCCTCTTTAACTAGTTTATGATCTGCTGAAAAGGAAGCAAAAGCTCTTGTAGGATAATAGCAACCTTCAAGCTATAGGTACAATGCAATTCATCTTTAGTTAAAATGCTCAACTACAAGATAGAAAGCATGCCATTAATAGAAATAAAGAGCAATAAAAATGAATAGGAAAAAAATACAATAGTATTTTTTTGAACCACCATGAAGGAATTTTTCCTTTTAGATGAGCCACTATAAATTTCTCTAGAACTGACATTTGAGGCTGAATCCAGATGATTCCAATATGGAACTAACTTAACTGTTTGTGGTCTTCCTACAACTTTACAAATAGCTTTGCTAGATAATATGAAATAAAAATCTAATCAGCTCATCTGGAAGTGGAGCTTTCAAGAAAATCTGACTGTGTAGGGGAAAAAAAAAACTTCTACATACCTATACACATAGGAGGAATATTTATTTTTCTCTATTATATATGGACCCATCAAGACCAGGTTGGATGAGTCTTTGCGCAACCTGGTCTAGTGGAAGTTGTTCCTGTCAAGGGCGGAGAACTGAAACGAGATGATTTTTAAGGTTCCTTCCAGCCCAAATCATTCTATGATTCCATGAGCTCTGGAAATTTTGCTTCTGCACAGAGAAAGCATGCTTCTGAGTTAGTGAGACATTTGGTCAAATCTTGTCCCTCTCTGTGGAGAAAAAAAGACCTCGGCACCTTTTGAATGAAATTTCTATGGAGAAAAGGAGGAAAAAAAAAGAAGAAAGAAAAGTAGCAAAAGTACTCTGTGTCCTGTGTCTCTAATTTACTGGAAGAGCTGGAAAATCAAGATCTCCTGTCATCTTATATTCAGAATCATTTATTAAAAGGATAACCATACCTATAGGTATTAATTTTACAAGAAAACAATTTTTTATGGCCTCGCTCTCTTTTGAAATGAGCAATTTCTTCTGGTCTTCCAGCTATTTATAGTAAGACCTTTATAAGCTCAAACTAATTAATAAACGAGATCAATTTCAAGATTTTTTTTTCCTTGTTCAAAACCACATAATCATTCATTTCAGTAACATTTTAAAGGCCATGTCTAAAATAGATTTGCACCCATGTCCCCAATGTGAATTTTTCACTCTTTGGCAGCATGCAATAGGTAGTGTATAATGACCTTTTCTCTGTTTGGAACAGGGATTAGAATAATATATTTGACCCTTTTTACTCACCTGGGAGTGATGCTAGTCTCCATGTTCAATGAAGTAAAATATGTCTCTAGTGTCCCAAGGTTAAGGCCATGACTTTAAACTATTTAACACACGCTATCAGGCTGATTCACCTCAGTCAGACTCTACAGAGTGGTTGGTTTTGGTTTTTCTTTTTTCTCTTTTCTATTAGGCTGCATTATATATACTTCATCACAACTATTTCTTATCCACAATGCAATTAAGGGAAATATTTTGCATTACAAACAAAGCAAGTTAACCTGGTCACATTGTGCATTATAACAAAATTTATGGCTGCATAAATGGCAGTGTAAACTTACAGAAAGACTGGTAATTATAGTGCCATTGATGGTCTTTGTTGCTTTAATTCTGAAGCAGCCAGAATGATTAAACTGAATCTTAATCGACTTCTCCATTAAAAATGCTGGCAGAGAAGCTCCCTTAACCTTTCTCATTGATTGAACACAACAATCACCATTCAATTATAATGCAAAAGGACATTTGTTATAATGTACGAAAGATGCATGAGCCATTTCCTTTTACTCAAGACAATCAATGAGATGACTCCTACCTCAAAGAAGGTAAGGTGAAGCTACTGTACCTGGAAGAGCATTAAAGTCAAAGCAGAACTCAGATAACTGCAAACACTACAGTTTTCAGGGAATGGCAGATTACCTAAGTGAAAATAAAGCAGGCAGTTCCTCACTCTATGAAAAATAAATATCCTCTATTATAAAAGAGAGATAAGAATACAGAATTGCAAGTAAATTCCTATTTTATAAAACTAAGTGAAACTCTCATGTGAAAATAACTAGAAGTCACACATGGATGTTTAGTTTTACTGATTTTTTAATATCTTAATTTCTTGCTGAGAAGGAATATTTTGTGTATTTAAGTGGTTAAAATTGAGAATGAATAGAGCACAGGAATCACAGAATCACAGAATGGGTTGGAAAGGACAACAATGGGTCATCTTGTCCAACCTCCCTACTCAAACAGGGTCATCCCAGACAACATTGCCCAGGGTTGCATCCAGATGGTTCTTGAATATTTCCAGTAATGGAGATTCCACAACCTCTCTAGACACTCTGTCCTAGTGCATGGTCAGTTGCACAGCAAAGATCCTCCTAATATTCAGGTGGAGCACCCTGTGCATCAGTTTCTGCCTTTTGTCCCATTGCTCATCACCACTGAGAAGAGTCTGGCTCCAGTTGTCTCTAGCAGGCCCAGCTCCCTCAGCCTCTACTCATAAGAGTTTTTCAATCATCTTTGTTGCCCTCTGCTGGATCTGCAGCTGGAGTTCCATGTCTATACTGTCCTGAGAAGCCCAGAACTGGACACAGCACTCCAGGAGTGGCCTCACCAGGGCTGAGCAGAGGGGCAGGATCACCTCCCTTGACCTGCTGGCAATGCTCTTCCTAATGCACCCCAGGATACCATTGGCCTGCTTGGCCCCAGGGCACTCTGCTGGCTCATGGATGGCTTGTTGTCCACCTGGACTGCCAGATCCTTCTCTGCAGAGCTGCTTTCCAGCAGGTGAGCCCCCAGCCTGTGCTGGTGCATGGGGTTATTCTTCCCCAGGTGCAGGACCCTGCATCTGCCTTTGCTGAATGTCAGTTCAACAATTCTTCTCTGCCCATCTCTCCAGTCTGTAAAGATCCCTCTGAAGGGCTGCACATCTCTCTGGACAATTCCTCCCAGCTTTGTGTTACCAGTGAACTTGCTGAGGAGACATCTGTCCCTTCATCCAAGCCATTGATGGGAAAGTCAAATAATACTGGGCCAAGTTTTGAACCTTGGGGGACACCACTACTGACTGGCCTCCAATTAGACTCTGTGTCACTGATTATGACCATTTGGGATCTTCTGTAATGCCATATGCTGAATAAAAACATTGCAATTACTAAGAAACAGCATTGCTTCTGCACTCGGAAACTAAGAGACAATATTTCAGAAAGCTTGTGGTTTTCACTGGAAAAATTGCCTTCATTAGATCTTTTTTTTTCCTCAGGTGAACTGGAAGCAAAAGCACACTAGATAGCACCTCACATATGTTTGGGAAGATTGCTCTTAAAGAGGTTTTATAAGCTTTCCAGATCAACTTTTAAAATCTGGCATATCCTCTTCTGAAGATGTTATTCAATTCTGTTCAAAAAAGTTGTCATTTCGGGATTTGTGTGGAAGCTCTTATGCCACTTTTGATACCACTGAGACATTGGAAACCATGGTGGATAGAAAGAGGAGCACCCAGGTCCCTACTACTGCAAATGCCAGTAGCAGAGGAGGAGTTGCCTCTGCTTCAGTTTGCACCAAGTCAGATCAGCCCCATAGCTGCTGGAACTCATCAAAATGAGCTCTACTGTCAAAGCAAAGTGTGCAGGAGCTGGAGACTCAATACTACACTTTCATCTGTAGTCCCTAAACTGTTGGAGTTGTGTCCATCACTAGAATTTGAGCAGGAAAAATCCATTCAAATATTTCCTTTAGCCTCTTGATAATTTTGCAGCATTTCTTTGCCTTCTCCAGCAAGTCTTTGTGTTCAGAGTGTTTGATGGACAGGGTGAGTGCTATTTCAAAGTTATCCATATACTGTCCATTGTTTTCAATTTTGCTGTTCTGTCTCTATTAAAACATTGAGATACAGTTCAACATCCATTTTCTGAGAGATGTTGGTGCTGATTTTGGATTTTAAAAGCCCCATAATACAGTAGTCATTCTCTGAATCCTTACACGCATTTCCCAGTAGAAAACACCATATGTTGTTATCTGCCTGGGAAATTATTTCTTCTCCTGCTTAGCCTTTTTCTCACTACTCCATCTTGTTCTTTAATGTAAAACACATCCTTTTTACAGTCTGTTAAGTCAATTGATAGGTATCTGTAATGTTCACCAAAATGAAGAATAGCCAAAAGGTTCATAGGGCTGGGAAAACTATCCTGTATAATCTAAAACCCTGAAGAGTTACTCCAAAATTTGTGACACTCACTCTTCTAATCTAAAATTATTAATAAAGAAACCAAAATAACAACAGGAAATTAAGGCAAAGGAAATATACTGTAATGTTTATGTACTGGATTATCCAGGGAATGTTGGTTTTCCTGTATCTTTTTAGCTTTACAGGACAGATCCCATATCCTACTATTTCTTATAGATAAGCAGTTTTCTGCTTATCACTTAAATGTTAATAACAACCTGGAGATGTCACATCACTTAATTTTAATAACAACCAGGACATGAGTATTTTCTGCTTGAATATCATAGTTCTGCTTATAAGAAATGCTCTTCTCCAAATTTTCTGGGATGTTGTGATGACCACAGTTATGGCATAAATTGCTGTATAAGATACAAATGTGTTCTTGATAATTGACATGGCAAGAAACGTTAATTATGAAATTTTCTAAATTTTTCAGATCCTATAAAATTTTATTGTAAAGAATATAATTTTCCCAGTATTGTTAACTATGTTTGTAAATTCAAAATATAAATAAAATCAAATCTATTTTTCTGAATGGTGGAAAGTTGAATATTTACTCCCAATATAAAATATTGTACAATGCAATGTACTGTGATTACACTGTAATTTACAATACAAGATATGCTAAAACTCTGGACATGTGTAAAATCCATGAATACTACTGTAAGCAGAGCTCAAATCTTTGATCATTATCACAGTAAAGTGGTTTTATCAATCTCCTCCCCCCGAAGCTTTACATACTCCTGCACAGGAGGTGAGAAAGAGAAATGTGAGATGTGAGCTCCCCTTCTCCATTGTGGAATATTTATTCCCTTTGGAAAAGTGAGCAGTAGGTTCAAATACTGTTGTTCAAACTGAGGGAGACTAGAATTCTCTATCCTTTAAGGCTGAAGGAATTGCTACTTCCAAGAGTAACAACCATGGTATCTTTCCCAATCTCAGCCTGTCTGTTCATTTTTCTCCCACCTACTTTCCTTTCTTTTCTTTAATTTGATCATAGTCAAATAGGGAATTGATTCACCATTTCTCACATTTGGTAATCCAAAGCAAAGTTGAGGGAACAAAAGGACTGACACAATGAAGTGCAAACACACTCAAACATATCAGCCCCTAGCAGAATAGCCCTCTGTTTTGACAAAAGCATGTCAGCTTTAGAGCAATCCAGCTGACAGCTGCTTGTTTCTATATCTGCTGCTTTATCCACTCATTTATACAGAACCAGCTGTTTGTGTGCCATCCTTTCTTGGGAAAGAAATCTCCAGATTTAGGGCAGAAATAGAGATCTTTCTTACTTTTCAAATATTGATTACTGATTTTATTTGCAAGCCAGTAACCAGCAAGCTTGTTGCTAGCCGACAGGCAGGAATGCACAGGGAAGTGAGCTTCCTGGCTGCTGTCTGTCCAGCCTGTCCTGGTTGTTCACAAGTAGCCAGGGGACCCTGAGCTGCCAGCACAGCCTCTGCCCCTTCAGCAGCCCAGAGGAGATGAAAGCTCATGAACAGGCAGCCTGCTTTGGTGGATATCACACAGGCAGGGTTTGGAAATAAAACTACCGGTACACGAATGAATTTTCATCTAAAGGCAATTTTTTTTGCTTCTCCTAACATAGGCAAGAGTTTACTTGTAGTAAAAGGCAGCCCTGCTCTGATGGAATTAGACCTCACAAAGAAAATCTAACTCTTGGGAAAAGTAAATATATTTGAGGAGTCAAATCAGAAACATACAGCATAAATTTTGTCAGTCAAAATTATCACACTCTTTCATGAACCCTGTAGGATTTTATTTGCCTTCTGTTGCCCAGAATGAGAATCTGTTAGTTTGATTGCTCCTGCCCAGCATTACTGACAACTGCATGTACAGCTTTACTAAATTTTATTTGGGGTCAGATCCACTGCAGAGAACTTATCTGGTGTGTCCCACGCCAGCAAAATTTCTTGACACTGCCAAGGGGAAAGGAAAAGTGAAACATTTGTTTTCATAAACTGGATATCAAAAGTAATCTAAAATGCACAATGTGAGAGATCTCATAAAAATTATTTCCAGGTTTAAGGTGAGATGCTTTGTAAATATAACTTGTCCCATACTGTAAAAGCTTCTCCAAAGTAAGTTATTCCTAGTACATGTCATATTTTATGTCCGGAGGCTTCACCTCATCCTCAATGTTATACAAGCCTTTGACTTTTTCTTTTTTGTAAGTAGGTTTCTCTTGTCCATTATAAGAGAAAGCAAACACATTGAAAAGTACTGCCACAGAGAACTAGGGTTAATATAGTGGTGACTAAATTCAACTGTTCAAGCACTTTAGCAGTACTCACTGACAGACAAATTGTAGGATATTCATGTGAACATGGGACCAAAAATACTAAAAATATTGATCTGGAAGTCTTGCTAGAATAGGGTCTTTCAAGCTACTTGGAATATTTTCTACTTGGGCCAAGAATTAATGTCATAGGTGTGCTTATGGTATGTTGGTACTCCTGTTTTCTTTCCTTGTGAGCTGTAAATATTCATGAGGAAAAGAAAAAGATACAGCTAAGCTGTTAAGAAATTCACATATGTTTCAATTGTTAAATATAAATTTTGGAAAATTTTATTGCTCCCAGGTCCCTTCTCCCCAACTTTAGGATATGGAAATATTGTAAAAATAAAATTTAACCCTTAATATAAAAATTGTGTATTTGATGTCTATAATATACCATTAAAAGGCACTTGGGATCTTCCAGTTTGTTATATCTAGTACTAGAATATGACTGCTAGTAAACTGCTGAAAATGCCTGAATGAGAGCTGAAGATGTGACCAGGAGGGAAATTATATGACATAATTTTTTAAGTTGAAGAAATTGAACAGAAAGCTGTTTCAGTTTTACTTTAAGCAAAGACAGGTTTCATATGCAAGTAGCATTTATTGGAATTGTTGCCATAATATCCATAAATATTATGTTCTTACCTTCCTATCACAAGAAACAAGGAAGAAGATAATTTCTGAATTTTCATCATACTTATTTGGGCACAGCTTTATCTCTACTGAGCTCCCTGGCTATCATTAGCACCTAGAAGCAAATTAGTTATTAGCTAGTGAAAACAAAAGAAGTATACAAATGTCATGCATAATTTAAGGAAATATTACAATAAAATGAATTACGGTAAAACTATAACAAATACACATTGCCTGATCTGAGACTATATTTTCACTCAACCCCATAAGTGATGAGTGAAATATACTGTAGAAATATCTGAGTTAATTTCAAACAAGCTTATTTAATGATAACAGCCCAGGATTTCATGAAGGCTGAGAAGGAGAGTAAAATAAACTTGAAGATTCCTGGTTTATTGTGGTTAGCTGCCATTGGTACTCAGGGTAGCTGGTATGAGGCAGCTGGAACTCTGTGCTAGTCCCACCTCTGTTATTTGATGTCTGCTGCTATGCCATTTAATCTGTTATGTGTGAACAACGTGAGGGGAATAAGGCCTCCAAAGAAGAATAGAAAGGAGTGATCCACAGTGACTCAAAAAAAAAAAAAAGAGAAGAGAAATGAGTTGATATCCTCAGTTATGACCATACTAATTTCAAAAGAGAATGTGATGTCAAAGAAAATTGTTAAGGAGTATCGCATTGATAGTTTGACTAAAGAAAACAATGTCACATATAAAAATTGCCTCTGTGGGAAGACCATGTAGAGAGGAAAGGTGCAGTTTTCATTTCCAATTAGGTAGCAAAAGTTTGAGTGAGTCTGAAAATCATCTAGAGCTCTCCCCAAATTCTAGGAAATAAACACCTTCCAAATGGAAATGTAAAGGGAAAGGGAAAAAAGGAGGGGCTGGGTGGGGGAGGGAAAGTAAATTCTGAAGGAGGTAACATTTCACAGGAAATTTCTTTTCTGGATAATGTTTGGGGAACTGTTTGAGATAAAGTAGGGCACCCTTTTGCATAGACCTGACATTGCAATCTGGTTATACTGCTGCAGTGCACTGTAATCTAAGCAGTGAGAAATCATTATTTGTTTATTGACTAGAACCAACAAAGAAAACGTATCTATATTCCTAAAACTCCTTAACTTAAATCACTTTGAAACACTGAAATGATTTTATCATGCTTACAGGCAGAAAATGTTTCGTCATTTGAGATAAAGTAGGATGGCAATTGGTTGAGATAAAGTGGAGTGCAATAAAATAAAATGTATTAGATCCATGTACATGCTCCTTTATTATTGCATGTATTAAATCATTATTGAAGGGCTGTTCAAGAAAAGTGCATAAGAAACACATGCACTGCCCTTATTAAAGCACACTTTTGCCTGTAACTCACAAAATTATATGATACAACCAACCTGAGACATTGGGGTTATCTTAGTTGACTTTTAAGTCTCCCTTTTACAGGAGTTTCTTTTTCTTTTATAAAACAGTTGTTTTCACTAAGCACTAATCATTTTTCATAAACATGTCAACAAGTGTGTGACATTCTATAGGGAAAATGTAGTGGTGATAATTGAGTAATATTATACCAGATAACAGTCACATAAGATCAGTTGAAGTTATTTGAGAAATTAAAACAAAACTATGTTGCAGTATCATTCTTACACCTCATTGCTAGGGGAAAAGAAGAAAAAAATGTTTGTAAATAAATTGCCAAATATTCGATAATATTTGTGCTTTAACTGGTTCATGCACGAGGCCTCTAATTCAAGTGCTGGATTCATCATGCCCCCAAAATTTAGCTTATAGTGCAAAGTTAAATTCAAACTTCTGGATACTGTTTATGAGCTATGTTCAAGTTATAGTGAAGTTTTTATGGGAACTGTATTGTCATTGTTATCAAAAAGCAGTTCTTTTGCAACAATTTAATGCAGCAGAAGATAGATTAGATATTTCTCTGTAGTGGTGATATGGGAACACTGTCAATTTCTGAGTGATCTAAACATTTGTTCAAATAAAAAAAAAAGCGTCTATTCTAACTTATACTGCAATACAAAGTTACTCCTATATTACATTTCTGATTAAATGCATCTTGACATGATGTAGAATCCATTAAAGGTCACACAGAAAGGAGGTTTATGGAAGTGGATAAACATTAATAATTGCATGTGGCTTAATCAGATAGTCATTGGGGTCAGGTTGATAATGCTGAACACTGGATAGAAAAGATGCATTGCTGTTACATCAGGTAGTACTTTAAAAGTACCAAACAAGAAAATTTTCAAGTTTTAACTCAATATCTACTTCCTCAAATAAGCAACTCTAGCAATGTTGTGATTCACATAGTCAGTTTTGCTCTTGTACGCTCATACTGAAGGATACTATATTACTATATTCTCATTTTATGCTAAAGATCTCCAGGTACTCATACACACTCTGTTGCTGAAGGTCTCTGATTTCTGCATGCCCTTATTTCTGATTTTGTGGGCAAAATATGGGTGTTTGATTTACCACAAGATAAGGTTTACTCTAAATTTGTATTCTGGTTCTTGTTCTAAGAAGAATGTTTCTGGAACCCTAGGTTACAGGAGGGAGAACAACATAATTATCTCCCTGATCTGCCCTATAGATAAGTAAGGTTTCTTAGAGAAAGTAGCTTGTCAACCTGATAAAGAAAAAAAAAAAGAGACCTTTGCTATGGCATGGTTAACATTTAAGAAGTAAAATGAAGAAGATCAAACTGAGCACTCCATACCCACTGTCTGTGTATACATCTGCACTGTAGTGCAGTCTCCAGCTGAGTAACAATTGAACTTTATAAAGATCCTCATTCTGTTATTTACTTAATTTCTTTCTTCTTCTATTTTAACTTACTTCTAATTATGGATTATTTTAACTTATAATTACAGATAAAAAGTCTGCAAACCATTCCTTTTACTGCACACCTTGTAGCACATATGTGCATTATAGCACCCACAGGAGCTCACTGGTTGTACTGAAATGTTGCTAGAATGTCTATGGATGACTTCTGCTTAACACAGAATTTTTTTGAAAAAAAATTGGTGAAGAACTTTTTATGCTGATACCATTCAGCCAGACTTTAACTTCAAACAAATTCCAACTTATTTTTCTATCATTAAAATTTGGCCCTTGGAAGAGTTCTCCTGTCCTTCTCTTTCAATTCTATCAGTAGTGTTACTCTGTCTTTCTAGCCTGAGATCTCACCTAGCTGTCTGTGTTTTCTAGAAACATTTTGAGGAAGTTAACTGAAGGGTTACAAAATGGCTATTTTGAAAAATAGAATCCTGAATCTGTAGACTTTGTACAGGCTATTTCAACCTGAAAAGTTACATTTAAAAAATATCATTATTTTATTTTATTTTATACAAGGAGTATGCCTATTTCAGCATTGTGCCATCAATCCATCAAAAAATCATCTAATGCTGATGTTTAGATTCATATGTGTTTTGTTAAAAGTATCTTTTATATTTATCCTTATTTTGTCCAGTTGCAGGCTCTTGTTTCTTGGACTCCAGTTTTGTTAATTTACTCTTTGTTTTTCCCAGACATATTCTCATTACTGCAACCATCTGGAAAAACTTCCTTTTCTGTAAATGTACATAATCTCTGTGATGAAATTGATATTAACCAAGGACCTTATCTGTATTTTTAAAATTAATGCCTGCTTTGCTCAAGAAAGTCCAAAATAGCAACAAGTGACCTTGGCAGGAGAAACCCCGCAACAAACAATTTGATAATTGGTTGAAAAATCAATCACTGGGAATAAGTAGAGGATTTTATGCCATGTTATTTCTACAATGAACAGCATATGTAGCACATGAGCTGTGATTTATAGAACTAGATAAATTCCTTTTGAATCAATGAGAGATTAAACTAGGATATATCTGGAAGAGATTACATTAGGACATATAACATTGAACAAAGTTATTTGGTATCATGCATTAATGATTAATCATTGCTTAAATAGATCTCTTTTGGCATTGGACATGTTCCTCTCAATTATACCAAGACCAAATGACAGTGCATCACACAAAAAAAAAAAAATTGAAGAAGATTTTTGAAACAATGATTAACCGGAAGGTAAGGAGAAGAACTGATATTGATTCAGTTAGTCACATAAATGTTTAAGATATTTTTGAGAAAAGAAAAGAAAAGAAAAGAAAAGAGAAAAAAAGAGAAAAAAAAGAGTAAAAAGAGAAAAAATAAAAGGTATTTAAATTCTGTAGGATTTTTTTTAACTTAAGTACTTAACACCTAAATTTAATCAATCCTTAATACTTAACACATCCTAAATTTAATCAGTCCTAAACCAGAAAGATTTGTCAGATCATAGAAAACATCAATATATGCTCAAATACACACAGACTTGGTGAATTCCAGTTTTAGGAGTGCTTTATAGAGCTCCAGCAGGCTAAGTGAGGCAGGGCTTCCTTTGCAGCCTTTGACAATATTTCACACATAGCAGTGCTAAAACTTCTTTGCAGAGACCAGGATGTCAGTGGTGCTTCTGTAGCACTCCGAAGCAGACACCTAAGCATGGGGAACACTACAAATCTACTGCTCTTCAATGTCAACAGAGGCAATGACACTTAAAATACAATTCTAGAATGGCCATGAATTTAAAGGCAAGGACCTCACGAATGCCAATTTATAATGACATCCCTTGTAATCCATCCCTAAAGATTATGCAAATTTACAATTTACTAATCTTCTTGATAATTTTTTTTTTAATCTGCAGGGGGGCAAATAAATAGCTGAGAGCAAATAAAGAGGAGAGCATCCCAGCCCTGGAGGATGTGACAAGTTGAATCAACAACACTTGGTATCACCCTCAGCAGATAATTATTTCACTCTACTTTTTTTCCATATTCTTCTTTTGGCTTTCCCAAGATGACTGTAAGGTAGTAGCTAGGCTACTGGGGTATAAGCTACTATTAGGTTTCTAAATCAGTGTAGATAGATCTCTGAATCTTCATCAAGGTTAAAGTTGTCAAATCCATTGATAACTGTATTTAGACTTAGATTATTTTAGATTATTAGATTATTTTCCAGGAAGGAAAACATACAACAGAGTGCTTCTGAAACTGTAAATGCCTGGTTAGTGATAAATTCAATAACAAATTCAATTTCTCTCTGAATTGTTATTGATAATTGTTAAAGTAACAAAAATGAAAATGGTAGCCAGGTTTCCTGAACATTTTCATTTTCTGTGTAGTTCCATACTGCAAGTATTCTCCAGACAGAGCAGCTGAATTGTCACTAAAATAACATGGAATCTTTCTTAGACATATAAATGTCTGTCTCCATGCGCTGACATTTACCGTAATCAAACCCATATTGCTCATCTTCAAAGAACCCAGAAAATATCTCTGGACTATATGTAAAAACTCATTTGTTTCACCTTCCTTTAAAACTTTGTAGTAGTTCATCACTTTTCTGGTGATCTTTATTCATTACTTAAAGAAATTGAAGGCACTGTTAGCTGACATCACACCATGAGTTCAATAACTGAAAGAGAAAATATTTGCTCTGCAAGTAAAACATTGGAAAGAACTCACTAAGTTCGATATTATTAACATGAAAGACAAGACACTTAAAGGTTGCTTTTCTTTCCTATTTCAGCTACCCAGTGCTTAGCCTTCCCTCTAATTCACTCAACACAGTGTTTTAAAAACTAACCTCGAATTTATATAAAATTTATGGGAGAAAGGTGATTTTCACACTTTTATTTCTGAACATCTCATCATACAGTGTGAATAAGGAGAAACAATCTGGTTTTCATCATGTTCTGTGTTATAGAAAAGACTTAGTTATAGCTGAGGTAAATCTTAAGCTGAATCCTTAACATTTGAACATTTCCAAATGCAATGAAAACATCTCAGATTGTTCTAATGCTATTTGTTTTAGTGTGAGAAACAATTTGAAGTTTTAGATACCTAACCTGACCCACTGAGGCTGATTTGTTATAAGGCCCTTGTCTATAAGGGCTCTTAGTTGAGTTCAAGCTCTTAGTTGAAACGAAGGTTATTTTTAATACTATTAGATACTGAAGTTATAAAAAAACCTCATTGAAGATAATATTTTGCTCTTTTTTTCCAATACAAACCTATGATGCTTTTTACTTATTAAAGCTGATGAATAACAGCATCATTGTCTTCTTCCTGAAGATAGCTGTTACTCTGTGCATTGACATCTATTTGTGGCAGAGATTTTCTTTCCTTATTCCAAAACACATAGTGATTAGAAGGTATTTTTAATTAAAATAATGGCTGTTGTGGTTATGTTATTGAGCAATATTTTGGGATAAATACATTCACTGTTAGAAGTGTAATTCTACTTTTCATCTTCATGCTAAGTAATATTTATATAGTTCTTCTTTAAATTGTGTAAAGTTGGATTTGATCCCAACTGCTAGAAGGTGTTGTTTTTAAAACAAGGCTAAGCAAGCACAAAAGTTTATATGAAGATAGAGATTTGATTACCATTCAGACAAAACAAGTTCAGCCAGGTTGGCTTGTGCAGTTATTCCAGTCTGACTCCAGTGACTTTCCACTGTGTTGACCTTTTAAAGAGGGACTGTATTTTGTTACAACCGATAGTGCTTTTGAAAGGAAGAAATACTTAGGGTGGCAGGATGCAGTGCAGGTCACAATGGTTAATAACATGCATTCAGCAATCTCTTATAGACATCTGCATTAGAGCCAATTCATTAACAGTCACAACAGAGTTTATTAGAGGTATAAAGAAAAGCATTAACAATCACACCCCTGTGAGGTTGTCTCTTGTGCAACACAGTCTCTAGAAATATTCAGAACATTCAATTTAGTAACTTCCTTTTTGAAAGACAGTATGCTAAACCAGTGATACAGGAATTCATATAAATCTCTACTGGGTCAAAGATTATGCAATGATTCATATTTATAGCATTATTTTGGCATTTTCATAATAGTCCAAAATCTCTGTTTCAACAGAAAAACAGGCTTCACACAAAACACTGCAGATTCCACTATTAATATATCAACATATAGAAAAGCTATAAGAACACAAACAACTGGGTAAACAAAATATACATAACTCAGTGGATACTGAAAAAAACCTCAACAATGTTCCTTTCAAAAATAATGAAGACAGTCCCAAAATATACCACGTGAAAAGAGCCCAAACCATTTAAATCCAAGAATGTTAAGTTTGCCTGTCAATGGTGCAGAAAGCCACCTATGCCAGCTTCTCATCTGTTTGAGATTAATCACTACAAATGTCAGGGTCTAATCCTACCAGATACGGCAATGGAGCATCAGACAGCACATACTATCTTGGTGTGATTCAAAAGGACTTTGCCTGGAAAGAGCCCATCTAATGTAAAACAATAACTGGGTGGGGTTTTTTTTTTTTCAGAGTCCAAGTGAAAACTACAGAGAATTATGCCATTGTACTTTTTGATAAAGTTCAAACTGGCAGAATAAAAGGCAAATTTCAATAATGATTACTGCAAGGGTCTGACCCAGAGGTAAAAAGACATAGAAAAGATGAATCCATGATTTTCTTTTCATCTGTCAACTACTGCCTTTTCTTCCCACTTGGCCTTTCAAAAGTCTGTGGCAAACAATGCTTTCCTAACTCGTTGCTTTGACCTTGCCATTGATTTGTTGGCCTGTTGAATTCTGTTCAGTTAGATGTATTGCACAAGGCCCAAAAGCCCTGAGAACACATCAGAACTGCACTGTTAGTGCTAAAGAAATATAAACCAGGGATATGAGTGGGTTTTATCTTTCTAATTTAGGCATTTAATATCTAAACTTGTTATGTCTGCCTTGGTCACCTGTCATGATCAAAGGAGAGAAACTATGCTGAAACAGAATATAATATTTTAGACGTTAGTTCAAAATAACCTGTTGACTAAATTTGCTAATTTCTCACCATTTACTGGAATGGTGAGAAATTAGCAAATTCACCCCTTTATTACAGATGTGTTCACTTCGTTCTCTTAATAGTCTCTTCTCTCAAGGAGCTCATAACATATGCACCACCCCCAAAAAGTAAGCAGGATGCCACTAAGGGAAAAAATGGAGGAACATAAGATGACATTCTAGAATGAAAATCTCTTCAGTTGCACATTGCCCACTTTTGAAAACTTTTATTTCTTTGATTCTGCTGGTAGTATTTCCTGCAGTGATGTCAGGTTGTTCCATCAGTTATGTAATAACGTTTCTTTCCAATAACTAGCTGGGTAGGTGGGGTGATGGTTTGATAGGTTATTTTTTTCTGGAATTTGGGATCATAACCAACTACTGTCCTTATGTCTTCGTGAATAGTCGTTATTGCATAATTTACTAATTAAGTGTACAGTAGATGCTATCTATGCAATTTTGGTACTTGTTGCTTTCGGATTTGACAGGCTTGGGACTTTCAAAGTTCTTTCATTTTTCCCCTAAGCAAAGCTTCCATATTTTGATATTTAATATTTCACATTTACAGCATACTATATCCACCAGTGGCCTAAAACTTCCTTAGCCTCTGACTGAAAGGGAACATTTCTGGTTTCAGTCATGGCAGTTTTAGTAGAATGTTGACATTGTTCTTCACTCTACATGTTGATTTTAATACGTTAACACTACTAATATCTAAGTTTATTGTCTCTTAGATTCTTATCACTGATGCTTGCCTCTCCATAATCCTTTGCTTCTTTCCCTTCACTGTCTGTGTTTCTTTTGTTTTGCTGCTTCCTAGAAAATCCAGTTGTATTTCTCCTGTCTGCTTTCTTCATGTCTGTGTAAATTTCTTGTAAATCTTTCATTATCAACAGAGGCACAAGCTCCAGGGTTGGCTTAAAAGTTTCTTCAGGAATGTTGCATGATCCAGTAGACTGTACGAAATAGGCTTTCTTTCTAAGTTACCTTTTTAACCTTTTTTTCTTCTGTCTTTCTTTATGCTTATCATGACTTGACGATGTTGTTTCTGCATAAAATCACAGAAGTGGTGAGTAGGTCAGATGGGGGCTGCTGAGTTGTTCTATACATTTGTGCCTTTTTTCTGTATCAACCTTTATTTGCATATTTAGAGCCATGTCTTGTATTCTGTTGACTTGGATTGCTCCTGGTTGATGGTGGCACAAAAAGGCTTGTTCAGCTCTCACTGCCATGGTTTGCCGTGGGTGCATAGACCTTTGCATATCTAGAGAGCAAATAAAACTTCATACCTTCACAGATCCTTTTACTAAAATCCTAGTTTTTCCTGTCTTCTTCTGAGTTTTTATAAGCTACAATGTTGCCATGAAATCAGAGAAAAATATGAATTGTCCCTTGAGAGCAAATCATGGATATCAATAAAATATCCATGGCAAACTCTAGATAATTTTTTCTGTGGTTCAGCAATAAAAAGTTGTTCCAGCCCAGAACAGTGCAGCACAACATAGCACTAGCAGCTACGTCTGTCTACTGCCTTTCTGACTTGGTACAGGCAAGAAACAAATTTAGATCAATATCCACCATTTGGCATCAATATCCCAATTTCTATCAAGACATCAGCAGTAAGAATCTTACTGTGCAGAGCATTCAAAATATTCTCTCCAAAAGCACTATTGACAAAAGAGAGGGACACAATAAGAAATTAAATGAAGCTGAATAAATACTTGCATTGACTGTTTGATATCAAGAATGCATTAGCTGAAAACAATAAGCAAAAGAAACAAAAATATGTTTGGGCAACAACCTCAGCCAGCTTTATGGTTGCATCATTAATTTGTGTGCCTTGGGTGCTGCAGTGCTAAACATGGAGAAAATCACTAGGCCTCACAACTCTGGAAACTGGAGGGGGAAATGGGATACCCAACTTGTGTCATTGTTAGATTGTCAAATTTTTGCATGGACATTTTGTCTATTTTGAGGGACTACAAATTCAGCATGCCCATTGTGACTGGTATTTTCTAAATTTTGTGTTCTAGTGCTAGCTGTTTAAAAAAAAAGAAAAGGTCAAGGAGTTCTGGGCACCAGGAGGAAGAGATTAGATGAGCTAAGAACAGAGTAGCATCAGAGAATTAAAACTGTTTGAGTTTCACAATTATCCAATAGGCTATGCTGAGAATGCTGGTTGAGTAGGCAGATTTACTGGATTTTAAAATAATTTCCTGAGGTACATGTGCTGAGATAAATACATTTTGTTACTGTAGAAATGCAAATTGAAATGAAGAAATAAATCCTACAAAGGCTTGAGCAGTGGCAAATTGCAGTCATTAGCTTGACGTCATTCCTTTGTGCTTCCTTGTTCTAAGCTTTCTTATGATCATCGTTATTTAAATTTAATGTTGTGCATTGCTAAGGGGCATCGCTTTGTAACACTTATAACTATAAATATCTGCTGTTGTATGTTTTAAGATACTTTTTAACCTTATTTTTTTCCTATTTATGCGGAAAACCTACAGGTGTGTAAGATGTAATAAGAACAGGAATAGAGCTGTTGTAACAGGGAGGGGAGTACCACCATACCCTCCTTCTGAGGTTATAATGTATTTATTTTAATCAGCACTTCAATGTTAGGAGTTCCTTACCTGGATTTCTTCTACATGTGGGAGTGGTCTCTGTTTAAAAATCAAAGCAGAGACTTCAACAGTGTACAGTCAGATGGTAAAGAGCTGAAGTCTGCATATTATAGGCCTGATTCATTTGTGCTGTTCCAACCCATGCTCCAGGGTTCCAACAAGAGAACTAACCACAATTGACCTTGTGAGAGTAAAAGCTTTTAAATTGCAATGCCTTGGCAGGCAGGTGTGAATCTATGGAGTAGCTATACAAACAATTACTCAGCTTCCCAGTTTGGTGGTTGTATTATGATCACTTAGTAAGATTGCTTGGGCCCCTGGTGTCTCCTTTTAAGCCTGGATCTTCGGGGCAAAAACAGATTTATATTTTTTTTCATGGTAGTGTGTCTGCATTTCTGTGTTCCATTAGTCTATCCAAAGTATCGACACACACCCCAGCTCCCTGATAATTTTCTGTCTCAGAAAAATGAAGTACAGTGAGCAACAGAGTCCCTTCCCTAGCCTGTGCTCAACCAGCACAGTGGAATTTGAAACACTTATTTAAAATGTAATGTTTGTAGAAAAATGCCTTTAAGTAGATGGAGGAAGACACTAGAGACCAGAACAGGATGAACTACTAAATTAAATAAAGCTTCTGGGTTTAGAGAACGTAAATCAACAGCTTGTTGCAAGAACAGTCCTCAAGTCAGCAATTTTGTGCTTGCCTGCATCTTATTCTCCACCTGCTGCTTCTAAGCCATTTCTAAACTTTTTACTAATTATGTAATTATTCCAATCTTAAAAATATTTTTTACTACCAAATTTTATAGTATTCTCAACTCCTTGTATTGTCATCATATACACCGAAGATGGTATTTATCTCATTCATCTTAGGCATTTACAGTTAAGTTGCTTAAGTCTAAACTGATCAGCTTACAGTCCACAGAGAATAATGGAAGCCAGAATTGGTAACTTAGGCCAGAGCTATATGTAGACCTCACAAGATCCATGTCTGCCCCTGAGGACTCTGTTAGTGACTGCATTTGTTCAGTGATTCACTTTCAGGAGGTTCACTTTCACATTGCTCATGGGTAGACTCAAAGCAGCTGGTTTCCATCCACAATACACTTTGTAACAGGTGACCCCTATCCCTGTCTATTACCCCCACGAAACTAGAACATTATTGTTGTATTTTTGTTTCATCTATTTCAAAGAGTTTGAAATTATGTGAAACTTGTGTTGCAGGTTACTATGATGATGTGTTTATAGCACAAAACTGAGGGTACATTTCATACCCTGAGGCCTGACTGGAGGATGTAAAGCAGTGTTTGAGAAAGAGTTTTGGAACTCTATACGGCAGAGAAAGGCAAGGCTGGCTCAGTTTTGCCTATTCTGTCTTTTGGGAATGACTACTGGCACAAACCATCAACAAAAACCAAGCCTGTTTTATTTTGGGGGGAACAAAGAAACCAATCAAACAGCCTAGGAGTGAAGCAATAAATAGACTAGGGAACTGAGACTCAAGAATGAACTAAGAAACTAAGTTGATTGTGTACATGTATTTAAAGAGAATAATTTTTAATTGTCTACGGTAGAGTTAGGTAAATGCCATTCTTGATTTCTTGTCTACTTTCACAGGATGAGCAGACATAAACTTCCTTTTGTCTAGAAAAATCTTTACCAGCAGGAGCACCCATAGGAGCACCTTCAATGTTGCACTTTTATGCTGTTAATTCTGGGGTTTGATTCTGCCTTTAGCAATGTGATGCACATTTATACCTTGTGAAAAAATGTGGAGGGATGTAAATATTTTCATGGGACAAATAAGTTGAGGTAGTATTTTGGGATTGTGAGGATCAAACTGGTCATCTATGTCCAAAAAATTTGCTCCCTAAAATTTTTCTTTATTTTTCATTCCATTCTCATTTAAGTCCACTAGACCTTAGACTTCCTAAGTAATATTGAAAGACTTATTACTTGAACTATTTAATATTTCAAATAATGATATAATGTTTAAATCATTTGGGTGTTTTTAAAATTTTATCTATGGTTTTTGACCCAGAGATTAGACACAATGCCCCTAAACATAAAAAAATTAAGAGCTGGTTCTCTAAGAGCCACACCAGCATTGTTAAGGATCTTTTTTTTTTGCATTTGCATTCAGTCTCTCCTGCCTGTGCAGGCCCATACAGAGATATAACCCTGTACGCAAAGATAAAATTCAGACAATATCTTAACATCCTGAGCTGCTATTCTGTTTCACCACTATCTGAATAGTCATTATTTATTTTCTAGTTCCTTACTTCTGACAAATTTCTGCTTGATGGGTACCTTTAGGGTATAGATTTATATTTTTTACTCTCTTGATGAAAACAATTTTCTCATATTGAATGAGATTGTGATTGCTTTATTTTTCTAAATATTTCCTCTTGTAAGAGGTAACTCACATGTCTTGGTCCATAAATGCTAACCATATATTCATTGCTATTTCTATGTACAGGTTTTTCTTAGATTGCAAGCTCCTTGAGATAAAATTCTGCAATCTTACTCAGAAGTTAGAGATTGAAATGATCCTAGTTAGTACTCTTAGCCACAAATGTACCAATTGTAATAGTGGATGCTGAAAAATAGATGGTGTAGGCATTGTTTTAAAGCAAAAAAAGCCCCTGGATTAAGACCTGAGATTGACACGGTTCAACCTCATCACAGCTGACCCTGCTTTGAGTAGATTGGACTAAATGACCTCCTGAATCCCTCTGAAACATGAATTATCCTATGACGTTATGAACTTCAACTGCTACATTTCATTGTTACTTTATCTCTCCTGGAAACAAAATACCAGAAAAATATAATTTCTGCTGTAAATTTTTTTATGCATAAGTGTGTGTTTTATATATATATATAAACAGGGATGTACAAATACTGGCCTCTTGCTATTCGTACAGGATTCTAAAATCAAATCACACCCTTTTCAAAGTTATTTGGTACTTCTAGTGTCATGGAAATAAATTTACTTTGTTTTAGTAAGGGAAACCAGAATGAAACGCACTGAAAATGTTACTTTAAGAAGCAGTCAATGCATTCATGGGAAAGTACTATCCATCCCTCAGCAGAATATTTTTAATCTATGATTGTTGTTGCCGCTTTTTAGAGAGGTTTGGTTCTTCTAGGTCATATATTTTTCAGTGATAACAGGGGCTGCAAGGTGTAGTTTAGAGTCAGATTCTTACTCTGGTATCAGCTAAAACATTCAAACTCCCTCTCCTTTTCCATTCCTTTCTTTCCTGTGTCAAAACTATATCATATTTTGTGTACATTTTCTTGTAGGATTGAAGAGAACAATTTTATGTTTGAAATATAAAATCAATCTTGATGCTAAAATTGAGCTATATGGGCTTTTTTAATATTTGAGAGCAATCATATTCTCTGAGGAATCTGTGTACAAACTCAGTTCTGAAAGAAAATGGTGGTATTTTTACAGTATGTGAACACAAGCATCTGATTTATAGTTCAATCTGTTAATGCACTCTGTTATTAGGCCACCTGGCAGTTTTATGCATTGTGAATTTAAAGAGGAGCTCAATGTAACATAAGCTTTACAAGCTGGGGAAATATTATTGAAATGAAACATGAATGAGAACCATTTAAACAATAAAATAATGTGTGTAGACTATATATTTTTTCATTTTAGTAAATGCACAGCCGAGGTTTTATTTGCTGAAGTTAGATGAGGTTCTGAGAGACTCCAACGATGAAAGTTTGAACAAGCTTCTTGTAATACTGACAGGTCTGTAGTTTTTGAAGCTCACATCAGTAAAACCAAGCACACATCTCTCTATTGCACCAGGAAAATGCAATTTGGAGAACTATTTTCACAATTTTCTTAAGGTAACATTTAATTATTGTATGGGTTGCACTTCATTCCTCAAGAGAAAAGAAAAATATAGATATATGTCTACCACAAAAGAATTGATAGACACAGTTTTACCAGCCCACACTGTAAATGGTCATGAGCAAAGGCCTTAAAGAAAACAAGGACCATCTTAATAAGGTGGAGTTAGTGTTAGCTATGTGTGTGTATATATATATGTGTATATATCAGTAATTTACACATGCAAATATTAATTCTACTTCTCTTTTTGCTTTGGTTTTATGTCTTTAAAATTCTTGTTTTCAAGGTTCTGTTCAATTCCAGAAACTTCCTTTTTCTGTTTAAAATGAAATCTGAGCGCATTCATATGACCTCAGGGCCGGCAAGAAGAGTTGGCAGAGCTGCAAATACAAGCATTCTATTATTCTGTGTTATAACCCCTCCTCACCTGGCACAGAACCCTGGAGGCACCTAAATTTTCCTAGGTGCTTATGGGCACGTCTACATTCTGAGCTGTGTTTCAATTAAATGTTTGCTAATTTGCCCAGTACCCACAGGAGACCATTTTCATTGGTGTTAAGAATCAAAATGAAACCTTATCTGTCATTTCTTGCTTTCTTTATAATGTTAAAATAAGGAGATATTTTGCATGCAGTGGAAACACACAGTGAATAAAATGGGCAGAGTGCCTTTTTAATCTTGACTGGGTGGTTATTTAGGGCACTTCAGAAATCCTGCTTTTTTATTTGCCCTCAACTGCAGGGACAGGATTGGAATGATTTGGGAATTTGTCCTCTCAGGACTTTACTGGTCATGAGCTGGGAAGGCTGGTTTAAGCTCTGAAAAAAGCACAACAAAAGACAAATTCAAGGGAATGGTTACAAACTTGAGTCACAGTCCTTTCCCCATGGCAGTGCAGATAAGCACCTTCCTTTATTCAACACAAGAAGTGAAGCAAAACACTTTTTATAGGAAATCTTGTGAGTATGTCTATTAATATAAATTTATTAGCACCTCCATGCTTCAAAAGGCACAGAGTAAAGAGGTGTGATTCAACAAGGAAATAGTGCACTGTTAAAAGACCTGTGTGAATCTCCCCACAACCTTGGCCATGGTATTTAAAGCACATACAAGGCTTTGTAACTAACCCTGAAATACAGAACCTCAAAGCCTTGCCTAGATAGGAGTTTATTCACAACTAGAAGATCTAATTTCTATATTTGACATCAGAGAGAAAGACTTGAATCCGAGTTGTTCACGTCTTTGATGAATGCCCTAATCACAGAACTGCAGAATAGTTGAGGGTGGAAGGTTGCTTTGAAGGTCATCTTGCCCAAAAGCTCTGCTCAAGCAGGGGACACCTAGAACCAGTTGCCCAGAACTTTGTCCAGAGAGCTTTTGGTTATCTCTGAAGACAGAGACTCCACGACTGTCTGGGCAGCCTGTGCTAAGTCACCATGAAAGTAAAAAAAAAAGATTTCCCAGTGTTCAGACAGAACCTCCCGTGTTTCAGTTTGTCAAGAGATGCCACTGTACACCACTGCAAAAAGGCTGGAGCCTTCCTCTTCATACCTCTTTCAGGTACTTACGCACATTGGTGAGATCCCCCTGGAGCCCTCTCTGCTTCAGGCTAAACAGCCTCAGCTCTCTAAGCCTCTCCTCATGGATAAGATGCTCCATCTAAGTGCACCTTCACTAGACTGTCTTCGTGTTTCTCTTGTACTAAGGAGCTCAGAAATGGACACAGCATTCCAGGTGTGGCCTCACCAATGCTGAGGAGAAGGAAAGGATTGCCTCACTCAGCTTTCTGGGAATTCTTAGCCTAATACAGCCCAAGATGTCATTCACCTTCTTTGCACCAAGTAGATGCTGCTGGTTCATGTCAACTTGGTGCCCAGTAGGACCCCCTGGTCCTTTTCTGCCGAGCTGTTTTGCAGTTAGATGGCTCCCAGCAGACACTGATGTGTAGGGTTATCTCTCCCCAGATGCAGGTCTTTTCACTTCCCCTTGCTGAATTTTGTAAGGCTCCTGTCCTGCACATTCCACCACTCTGCTGAGGTCCGTCTGGATGGCAGCATGGCCCTCTTGTGTAGCAGCTGCTCCTCTCAGTTCTGTGTCACCTGAAAGCTTGCTGAAGGTACACTCTGATGCATCATCCAGACCATTAATGATGATGATGATGTTGGACAAGACTGGAACCAGCACTGATTACTGGCATACATTGCTAGTTACTGGCCTCCAACTAGACTTGTGCCTCTGATCACACCCTCCCGGTTCAGTTCACTCCGTTTTCATCTCACCTCACTGCTGATGCAGCCCATACATCAACAGCTTCTCTGTGAGGCTTTAGTGGGAGAGTGTCACAGGCCTTACTGAAGTCCAGGTATCAATCATAAGGTATTAGGCAAAGATGCTACTACTAATTGTCTAAATTTGTCATAGGATGGGGAGAAGCAGACAGGTGTTCAAATCTTCCACAAAAAGAATAATTTTTTGCACTACCCGTATCACCTTCACTGACTATAGATGGAGTATGGGATTACTCAGCGTGATGCAGAGAGCAAACAACGGCCTTAAGTTTCACTTTTGTGATTCCTTAGGTGGGATAGAAATCTTACATCATGCCATGGCCGGGGAACTCAGGTGAGAGGCTGTGTTATGCCTCTCACATTTCATTTTATCTGGTTCAAGGAAGCTAAGTGGGCCCAGAAATTATTCTAAACTTTTTGTAGATCATCACTGAATGATTTTCAGATGGTGTACATTTGAATTTATTTGTGTAAATGTAGGAGTCATTATTTAATTGATCTGAGTTTTTCTTCTAGGGAATGGAGACTTACTCAAAGATATCTCAAAATGGCTCAATCCTGTACCAAACCAGAAATAACTAGTACCATTTGAAATTACTTGACGTCCCATCCAGTGTCGGATACTCCAAGAAAGTGTGCTTCCCACAGGTTTTTTGCCTTGTATAACAGCACATGAGATTGTCTCAAATAGTCTGAGACATCTTAAATAGTAGTGGACACTAATGTTTTGTCAACTTTTGCTCTAGGCCACTTTCAAAATTCTATCAATTGCTTTGGCAGACATTTAGCTCACACATAATCATGCATTTTTGCACACCTAAATATAGGTGTTACAGGTGGGAGCTAAATCTGGTTTTGGTGAAAGAGTTCTACATAAATTGTTTGTAAAACATATATTTTGAGGAGAAATACACCACATAATACTTTGAGAAGTTTCTCAACACTACTCATAAACTGTCTAGTGCTCTTTGAAGAGCACTAGTACACTATAAGTTTGCAAAGAGACAGTGTTAAAAAATCAGGGTGTTAATCATAAGTTTTGAAAGTACTTAAATGCCATCTGAATCCAAAGTGTCATGGCATGGGGTAAAAGCAAAGCTGTTTCTATTCTGCTTCATTTTTGTTAATCATGATGATCTCAACAAGAAAGCTATATTCTTACTTCTTTAAAATGAACAGCGTTAAAATATCTTTTAGCAGTATTGGGAAATGTCATGACGGTTTTTAATAAGTCTCCAGGCTTAGTCTAATGTGTAGTGACTTTCACCCTACAAGTCAGTGCAGCAGGAGACTAATTTGTTTGTGTTAGTTCTGAGAATATTTTTGCACAGATGGAAGGCTTGGCAGATTCATTTCTATTCTACTTCTATTTCTAGTCTGCTTCAGTTTTGTTAATCATGATGATCACAAAAAGAAAACTATATTATTATTTCTTTAAAATAAACAATATTGAAAAATCTTTTATCTTGACAAATATCCTTAATTTGGGGCTTTTTATGAGTCTCCAGACTTAGTCTAAGGTGTAGAAACTTTCATCCCAGGAATGACCCTACGAGATCAAGTCTGAAGTGCATATGAAGACATGAGCAAGAAGACAATGAACTGCCAGAGTAATACTGAAAGAAGGAATACAAAGTTACAGCATCTCCTCTGTGAAAACAGAGCAACACAGTCTCTACAGTTGTCAGCTAGTCACCTTTCACAAGCAGAAAATTCACTCCACAAGGCTTTTAAAAATTCTTCTTTCCTTGTAACAAAGCTGAGCTTAGAAGTTTGAAATCAATGCCTTGTAAAAAGAAACCAAGTGGGTGGCATTTTCCAACCATGATACATGTCATTACCATTGACCTCACCACTCTTCTTAAACAGCCAGAGAAGGGCAACAAAATTGTCAATTAGATTTGCAGTGAGCAGGAGTCAGCTTTACTTAACTTGTGCTTGCCTGCATAATCATGCATATCTCTCCTCTATATCAGGAGTTGTTCAAGCCTATAATAACTAGGGTTCAACAAGTCTGAACCACCTTCCTTTGCTGATGATATGGAAGTCGTTGATTTGCTACAGATTATTTAGGATTTTTTGTAGCCTTGAAGGATTTTCTTATTTTAAATTACACCTCTAAGAGTTTCTGCTGCAGTTTCTACCAAATAGGAAATAGTGGAAGGAAGGGCAATATTAGGCAAAACATGATTGTGTTTTTACTTTTTTAAAGACTGACAGGTTTCTTCGTTACTCTTCACATTATAAAGCAAGCACACTAAATTTGGCATGATGTGCAGTCTCATCATAGGACAGGGTAAGAGACAGACAGTGCTGAAGGTGAGAGCTAAGCACCATTTTCAGAGTTATATGCAGACAGTGGGAGAAATGTGGCAGCATTATGACTTCCTTAGCCACCAATTCTACTGCCATAAAAGCAAAATATTTACTCAAATGTTTTTTAAAAGTTTAATCGGGTTAGATTTAAAGCTGATGAATATGCTTGTCAGCAGTAATAGCTGTGCAATGTTTCTTCAGTTGGCAGGGTCCACTGTAGAAAGGGTGCTTTTTAAAAATTAGTAATTCTTCCTTCAAGGTTGGTATCTAATTTTTCCCCTGAAGAGAAACTCTCTTTCAACAATATATTCTTCCAAGATTTCCTTTTCATAATATAGCTTGTCTCTTCACCTAATCATGGCACTGAACTTCCCTGTTTTAAAGAAGCAGCCTAAAGCTGTGCTGCTCTAACAAATTCCCACTGACTCATGTTTGAGTCTGTGGTTTCACATCCCAAGTTACGCTCTGGATACACCAAGTCTAGAAAGGCCTGTTTTATGTGCTGAAAACAGCTACACAGTAGTCTTGTTAAACAGCAACAGCTATGCTTATCAGCCATTTGTAAAATGATAATAATCTTGACTACTTTTTCCACATGCACATACTCTGTAGGGGATGGGGCTTTCATGCAGATCAAATATACCATTTGTCAGCAATTCTATGCAGCCACTAGACTAGGTACCCATCAGGGACACATAATATTCCACTTTGCTTCAGTGATGTAGAGATTCCATGGGTTAGAGATGTGACTAGTCTTGAGCAGGATTTGGACCCCTTTCCCATGTGCTTGTTTTTCCTTTAACATCCATCCCGGAGATTTTCTACCCAATCTGCTTTTCAGGTGGTTGATAGTTATACACTGGTCTTCGTCTTCATTGAATATCTCCATGTAAAGCATGTTGCTTCCTGCTTTATTTCATGGCACACCTTATGTGTGTGAGGACCTTGCCAGGAACATCCACAAAGACACCTCGGAGATCTCTCCCCCTGCCCTGCATGAGACGTACACAATGGATGCGGCGTATCTGCTGCTTGTTGTTAACCCATGTGCCTCATTTGTTTGCTTCCCCATTTTTTGACACTCAAAGTTTCAGAAGACATTGATCTACATTCAAAACTAAATTCTAAACACTAAAACCCCCTTAATTTAGATGTTTCATACACAGAAAAAAAAAGTGACAATCTTCTCCTTTCCTCTAACATTACTGTTTCCAGTTTACACACTTCTACCATATCTCCTACTATGCCATGCCCGCCATGGAATTTTTAATGCTGCAAGGCCTGATTTGTTACAGAGGCTAATATTTTTCAAGTGTTATTCAACTCAATCTATCACGTTTACTTAAAATACATATAGGAAAACATAAACCATAACAAAATTAGTCTTAGTTATTTAAAAGTGTAAAGCTGTAAACTACTACATCACTGGAAGAAATCTCAATTAAGCAGAATTGCCATCCACATTAAGCAGTAGTCATTGCCATTAAGTATCATTGGACTTAAATTGTTCCCAGAGAGACGTCCTGATTAAGCGGACTTCCTAGTCTAAGTGTATCTCAATTAAATAGAATGTGCTGCATCAGCATTTCATTTTATGAATGCTTTGAGAAGACATTTGATTAGGATTTTGAAATGGTTTGTCTGATTGCTATCATTATTGAAAATTTAGATGGGAATGTGAAAAGAACTTAGGGGAATCAGTATTTATGGCAATTATGCACCTAGCACATGGCCCTTTTAACAATGACCAGTTAAAGGTTTTTGGGTGGTTTGTACAGAATAGTTTGGTTCTGTGTTGACATGGTTAGTTGTGCCTCATGGGATTAAACAGTAAATCTAGGGATAAGTATGTGCCTGGTCTTGAAGGCTTAAAAACTTTTATTTCCCTTTCTGAAATTTTTTGGCTTCAAGGAGCTGTTTTTCTGCACACATATGTTTAGGATTTTAATGCTTATTTAGAACTTGTCAGGGCTTCTTACGTCCTTACATCTGATCTCTCTCATATTTAAATATCAGATGGAAACATTCTGTATTTTAAGCCTGATGTGAAGTAAAGTCATAATCCAGAAATTTTCATTTGCATCCAATCAACCTATATTTCCAGAATAGGACTAGGTTTATCTTCTGAATTTTTTGTAGACATTTCTTTAAAATATCTAGGTTCTTATTGAAATAATTATCACCTGCCTGAGCCAAATAAATACGGATCCAGTGTTGCACACAGAGCAAATGAGAGAAACAGAATCATTCTTTCAGAAAAGAAAAATGATGATATGGATATTCCAGTGGTGTAAATTACTCACTATGTAACTTCTATTTCATGAGATTTTATTCTGAAAGAGTTATTTTATGATAGAATAGAAGTCAAAAGAAACCCATTTTTGAATAATAATGTTAATATGAGAAAGAAATGAGGAACAACTGAAAGTCATAAATGTCTCCAGGTACATCATCTAGCTGAAAAAGATCATGCAACTTAGCAATGTTTGCTTGTGAGTTTGTGTAAGCCTAACAATCTTTTGAAAGCTACCGACAGTTTATTCCACTGGGATAATCAGAAAAAAAGTTATAATATATTAATAAATATAATAGTATCTGTAATATCACAATAAAAAACTTCAGAAATGTTTTATTCCGCCCCTCTGTATTTGGGCACTTCTCTGATCTTGCCATGTGCAATCATGTCCCAGCTGCAGAGATGAAGCCTCTGTCACCTTAAAAAATGGAAGTCCACTTATCCTCAATGCAAGAAGGTATTTATCTGCCTAATTCCCATTAGCATTAATGGGAGTTACATGCCTAATGCTGTTCAACATTGGTGAGAAATGCACCTTAAATTTTCAGCTGCTTGAAATAGCAACCTCTGCAACCACACATAAGAGATTATAAATAAAGGAACAATAGAAACAAAGCAGGCTCCTAAGAGGTACCAGCAGCATATAGATAGAAACAGACAATTTTCCCCTCAACAAGATTTTCTGCTTAAATCATTTTAGTAAATAAATATTTAACAAGTGACAGAACTTAATTGATGTTTATATTTACACGGCAGTTAATTTATATTCTGCTAAAGCTGAATCCTCCATCCACAATAATGCTTTATATCCCTCTGTGGTGGCAGACACCCAAACAGCACAGTTGTGTTTTTGAAGAAAAACATAACAACAACAAAAATATACACTACTCAAATACTATATAAGTCATTACATTTTTTTTCCTCTCTTCAGCTGTCAGATGCATTGCATTATATTATCAGATTGATAGATCTAGTGTTATTTCAACATTTACCATTTTACAACAACAAATAGAAAACATATAAGGAAGCTTTGGTAACAAATCTTTCTTAATATGTATGTGAAGTAGACAGTTAGTCCAAGAAAAAAATATAACTGATGACAGATTTTATTTCAATCTGCTGGCACTTATTAAGATGTCTACAAAGAAAAAAGCTGCATATGAATACATCTCTTTGTGCAAACCAAGGAAACTTTTAATTGCTTTAATCAGCATTTGCTTTGTCTTTGCAGTGACATAGAAAAACAAGTCAGGTACAATCAGTAAATGTTTTCTAAAGGAAATTTGTAAGCAGAGACTTCAGATGATTTTTATTATTTGTGTTTAGAGCACAGTTAAGTCTGTGTTACAGGTGCAACATCTTAAATTTGCTTTATAAAACAGATTTGTACAAGATTTTATTTTATATCATTTTAGCACATGGAAAAGAAGCCGACATAAATCTGATCAAAACTCTCTCCCACAAAACCCTACAGCAAGAGCTGTAGAAGCTATATCAGATTTTAGAAATCAGAGCACAGCCCAAGGAAATAAGCTGCATGTTGACAAAGATGTGCAGCTCAAAAGATAATAATTTGACAAAATCCATGTCAGCCAACAGGGTTTTGAGAAAGCGATCCATTACTTCTTTCAGCTCATAAGCTCTTGATTTTATATCCTGATGGGCCTGTAGCTCAGTCCTTCTCAACAGAAAGAAGGACCAAAAATTCTCTTCCTTCTATTGAAAAAAAGGAATAAAAGGAACCTCAAAACCCAAATCTCTCTTGAGCAGAAAATGGGAGTTAGTGCTTGCATGCAGAAAATACTCAGCACTTTCTAGATCAGGTCCCACAAGGGAATTAGTTTTTCAAATTTCTAAACTGGTTAGATAAATTCATGGTCCTGCTGAAGGGATGGACCATTCACCTATCCAGAGGAATCTCAGAATCATAAAATGGATGAGGATGGAAAGGACCACAGTGGGTCATCTGGTTCAACCTCCCTGCTCAAGCAGGGCCATTCTAGAGCATGTGGAAGAGAATTGTGTCCATATGAGTCTTGAATACCTTCAGTGAGGGAGACTCCAAGGCCTTTATGGGCAATCTGACCCAGGACTCAGTCAATTGCACAGAAAAGAAGTTCTTCCTTATATTCAGGTGAAACTTGTGCATCATAATCTGTCAGAACCACTAAGAAGAGCCTGGCTGCATCCTCATGCATATCTCCCTTCAGAGACTTGTATACATTGATGAGATCCCTTCTCCATTGTCTCTTCTGGAGGCTGGCCTGGCCCAGCTCACACATCTCTCTTAAGAGAGATGTTCCAGTTCTTTAATCATCTTGCTCTCTGCTGGACCTGCTCCCGGAGCTCCATGCCTCTCTTGTCCTGAGAAGCCCAGAACTGGACACAGCACTCCAGGCGAGGCCTCACCAGGGCTGAGCAGAGGGGCAGGATCACCTCCCTTGACCTGCTGGCAATGCTCTTCCTAATGCACCCCAGGATACCATTGGCCTCCTTGGCCCCAGGGCACTCTGCTGGCTCATGGATGGCTTGTTGTCCACCTGGACTGCCAGATCCTTCTCTGCAGAGCTGCTTTCCAGCAGGTGAGCCCCCAGCCTGTGCTGGTGCATGGGGTTATTCTTCCCCAGGTGCAGGACCCTGCATCTGCCTTTGCTGAATGTCAGTTCAACAATTCTTCTCTGCCCATCTCTCCAGTCTGTCAAGATCCCTCTGAAGGGCTGCACATCTCTCTGGACAATTCCTCCCAGCTTTGTGTCACCAGTGAACTTGCTGAGGAGGCATCTGTCCCTTCATCCAAGCCATTGATGGGAAAGTCAAATAATACTGGGCCCAGTATTGAACTTTGGGGGCCACCACTACTGACTGGCCTCCAACAATAGAATAGTGAGGGGCCTCCAACTAAATCTTGTGCCACTGATGACAACCTTCTGGGATCTGCTTTTCAGCCAGTTCTCAATACACCTCACTCTCCACTCATCCAGTCCATACTTCCTGATTTAGCCTATGAGGATATTGTGAGGAACAGTGTTAAAAGCCTTGCTGGAGGCACTTACATAATAATATACGCATACATAATATTGCAGACAATACTACTGCACTTCTCTCATCCACCCAGTTAGTTGTTCATCATAGAAGGCAATCAGGTCGATCAAGCATGATTTACCTTTAGTGAATCCATGCTGTTTACTCCTGGTTACCTTTTTTTCCTTCCCGTGGTTAGGGATAACCTGCAGGATGAACCATTCCGTCACTTTTCCAGGGACTGAGGTGAGGCTGACTGTCTGGTAGTTTCCTGGATCTTCCTTCTTGCCCTTTTTGAAGACTGGGGTGACATTTGCTTTCTTCCAGTCCTCAGGCATTCTCCTGATCACCATGGCCTTCCAAAGATGATTGTGAGTGACTTTGCTATGGTTTCCACCAGCTCTCTCAGCACTCATGGATACATCCTGTCAGGGCTTATGGACTTGTGGATGTCTGTTTTGCCTGGGTGTTCTCTAAACCATACCTCCCTGACCATGGGAAAGTCTTTCAACATTGCTTGACCCAAATCTCCTGGGCTAGTCATTCCTGAGGACTGGTCTAGTCACTGAAGATGAGAAGAAGGTGTTAAGTAACTCTGCCCTCTCTGTTAGCAAGATTCTCCCTCTATTTAGTAATGGGCCCACATTATCTTTAATTTTCTAAGCATAGTTTCATTCATTGTCTCTGCAATATTTTGCTCTTGTAAATACAGAACTGTTGTCTGTCACAGAGGAAGAATGATGGAGAGAGATGATTCTTGCTTTTGTCCCTTTTTGCACCTAAAATAGGATTGTTCAGTGTTAATGCCCTTACAAGTGGTTCTTAACTGTGGTCCTGTGGAACATTCTCAGATGTTTCAAGCATTGTCAGTATCTGAAAGCCTCTGTCTAGTTATGTCTCCTACTGCACACAGTTTGCATTTGCAGAGATACATGTTTTAAATTAATACTGATTTTAAGTGCCTCTGGGCATTGAATTCCTTCAACAGGCCTCAGTATATGCAGTGATTGTTGCACTATCGTTGTTTACTGTTTGTCAGATCAGTAGCAGGCTAAGTGAACATTTAGTTTCTGTGTAACTGGTATGACTGTCTTTCTTTAATGTAAATACATACACCAAAATGCTTTTCTTGGAATGCCTTCAATATACCATAGGAGAAGAAGCCTCACCAGCCTCACCAGCTGTTACTCTGAGCATACAGTGGAGCTCCGTGTCATGGCATCCCTTGGACTGCCAAGTAAAAAAATGGGATTAAGAAGCAACAAACGTTAATTTAGCTCTTTCAGGTCTTTCTTTCTCTAGTTGCAAAAATTTTCTCCACCTTAGCTGAAAAGATTAGCTAATCCTGTTTTCAAGCTGCAGCAAAGACCTGCTTATATCTTCTCTGAGAATGGATCTTTTCCTGCCTTGTGACATCCCTCAATACACAGCCAAAGTGCCCTGCCTGAGTTTGCTGTTTCTGCGGTCCAACCTCAGCATTTAGCTGAAGTCTGGGATCTTCTGAGGCTTGCTAGATGTTCAACAAACATATAGGAGAAATATGTTGCTTCAGAAGAGACCTTGAAAAAAGAGATTAATGTTCGTGCTCTTGAGAGGACTGTGGATCCCATTTCTCTCTCCCTGACCCAAACAGAATTTAGGAAGCTCAGCCTGGGCCTGTCTCTTTTGCATTTAAAATTGGGAAAAGGGTGTTCGGGTGTCAGTAAATAGCTGGTCCCCCCCAAAAGCTATTATAATACAGGTTATCAGTAGATAAAGCTAATCAACAAAAATAATTTTGGTGGAAGATCAATGTCAAAGTCATACTGACTGCAACAGGGCTAGTATTTCATCCTATGTGTTTATAAACTAGCCATGAAATGGACAGTACTGTGCTGCTGACATTGGAGCTATCATTTTATCCCTAATTCAGACAGTAAACGTTTCACTTGCTAGCTATGAGATGGACAGACTCATACAGAATAACCCTTCAAGGATAAACACCCTTTTTAAATCACTGAAGAATTTGTGTGGGACCTTAATCACTAGCACAGACTGGCAGGTCATTTTTCTGACACTCGCACACAATTTTGAAAATCAGCCAGAACTGACAGGTGCAAAGTTTCCGCACTCCTGTTATACACAATAATTCAGTGGTAAATGGCTATATGTGTCCTAGGTATAAATATAGATATAGATTGATATAGATATATCCAGACATGTTTTGGCAGTAACTGGTGCCCAGTAATGGAGGAATATAGTACACAATTGTGCTCAAATAAAGCAGTAGAGAAAAATATATGCTATTTAGATTTTTAAAAAGTTTTGTATGTTTACTCTTTGAATTTTCCTATAATACTACATGGTTTACCACCATTGGAAGACCTAAAATGAAGAAAAATTTTAAAATGAATAATGAATATTCCACTGTGTGTGAAAAAGCCATTCCTCAGAAAGCTTAATCTCGAAAATCTTTGCAAGCAAGAAACATTTATGAAATTTAGTCAGGAAGCATATATTATATGTTGGATTAGAGTCTAAATCAGCAATGTATAACACAGAGGTCATCCAGGAAAGAGAAGTTTAAAGCTAAGGTCTTCCAGCAAAATTCTCTTGTCCTCCAACCTTCACCTCCTCCTTAAACTTACTTTTGTCCCCTGTAGAGTTCTTGAGAGACCATGAGTGGCAATCCTCCCCTCACCCTCTATTTAATAAAGTACTGAAATTGTGTATTATTATTTTATTGATATTTTAACTTTTAGCTATCATAATTGCATGATCAACATTTTGCATGATTAATGAGAGAAATCAAAAAGATTGGTGAACGTTTGATTTTTTTTTTTTTAGTACAAGCTGCTGACCAAATTCCCTACACATATCTGAACATACTTGTTAAATAACAGAATAAATAATCAGCAAAACAATTCAACTGAAAAAATCCCCTACTTATGCCAGTATTTCTCACAAACACTGAATTGTTGTCTGCATCCAAAACGAAGTCTGGCAAAAATCCTTGCAAAAGTCTAAAAATGGGACCAAGGATGTTGGTAGATGCTGCTCTACTCAGTGTAGAGCTCTTGGACACAAAGGTCCCTTGCTGAAAATATCATGATCAAAACCAGATCAAAACCAGATCAAAACCAGATCCTCACTGCCTTTGGGCATTTGTCGGTACAACAGCTAACACATTTTTGCTCAAATATTCTGTCTTAGTTTCCCAGCCATTAAAATGGGTAAAATGAAAATGCTTTATGTTGATAGTCAAAGTACTTTTAAGAGGAAAATCAAGTCCATTCATTTAAAATATTATGTAGTGTTTCATACAGAGTGGGTTGTATCAGGCCTTGGTGCCAGAATATCAAGTCTCTGTTTCTGGATATAACAGTGAAAGCATGTTTATATTTTAATAAAATATGATTTTTGTTGCACCAATGCCCTGTAGGATGTGCAATATGAATATTAAATCATGAAAATTACTGCATTTTTTAATAACTTGGCAAAACAGAGAAAATAATAGAAAAATCTTTCATGTTTGTCATAAGCATGCCATTAACTCTACTTCATTTAACAGAAATATATATTAGTTTCAACTGTGTTAAAAACATTTATCTAATCAGAAGGTTTTAATATTTTCTGTTCTAATCTAATAACTAATGTAATCATTATCCCAGCAACCATTGCATATCCTCTGATAGAGTAAATCTTATTAAAAGTGGACAGGTTATATTAAGTCTCATCTGTCACTTCCCTGGATATTTGATTTTTTTTTTTTTTTAACAGAGTATTAAAGACACTTGCATATCTGTATATTAAGTCCAGAAATGCAGTTGTTCAACTGATGTTAAAAGTCTAGAATTCCATAAAAGAAGATGAGATATTTTCATTAGATAAGGTTTTTTCTCAATAAACATTGGTAACAAAGGGGAAACCAGTTCTTTTTCTAATTCCATATTTTAAGATAAAACTGAAGGATTAAAGTAAGAACAATAAGCATGTTATCATGCTATTATTGTGAAGTGTATCTGAGTTATGCTAAACTATTAGAAATAAATGATAGGAAAAATAATCTACTTAGTTGGAATAAGTATGATACAATACTTTGTATAAAAATAAAAGGAAAAAACATTCAGGATAAAAATCCCCAAATTATTATTATGCTAAATATTTAACAGATATCACTTGAAAAATGAAAGCTATTCACTAAATAAACCAAAATATACAAAGAAAAACAAAGGAGGTTAACATTGCATACAACTCCTAATTTTATTTATTTAATCTTATCTCAGGCACCTATAATATTCAAATGTTACACAATTACCACAGTACAAAGCTCTGAAAATAAATTCAAAAAAGCTGATATCTAGCCAAGACAGCATCAATCAAACTTCCTATCAAAAGAAATCAATTGCTCAGAGGTACAAAGAATAGGAGAAAAGAGAATAGCAGGAATGAATTACACAGTGGGGAGGGCAAAGAGTGGTCAAGAGTAAGCCAGCCCAAATCACAATGACTTTTGCAGTATTGTAGAGGTTCACAATACTTTAGATACCAAACCCTCTGTAGCCCTGTAGCAGCAGATTTCAAGCATAAATACTGCCATGTCAGCAAGAACAGCGACAGGAGGGGACAGGATCTCCCAAACAAGTTAAGCATAGATAACCCCCCCCAATACAGTAAATGTTAGCACATTCTGTTTAGTATATTTACCTTTAAAGAATGAGACTATAAGCATGGAATGAGGTCAGAAAAGGATTTTCTTTTTTTTTTTAAGCATGACACATATAATACATAACCCAGATAATCTTCTCACAGACATTTGAGAATTGACCATAAAGTGAATACGCCTTGCAGCACAGCAGAAGTGAATAGCTCAGTGTTCGCCAGAAGTACAAATGAGAGGCAGGTTCTCCATCAGCTGCAGCTTCCAGGTCAAGGAGTTCTGTTCAGGGTCAAACTGTGACAAGGTTAAGTTTGGCAAAGGACAGAGATAGACATCATAGTTCTTGACTTTAGCAATGTCTCCAGAACAGAAATTGTAACATCTTATTAGGTATCTGAGATACTTTCCTCTTTTAAAGAGGGATGCTCAGAACAGCTAAAATTGGCTTAGTGAGTAATCCCAGTGACACAGGTTAGCTAAAGTCCCATACTTTCTTCAAGTTGACATGTCTCCCTGGGAATTTGGAAAGGCACTCTGCCACCTAAGAATCCACACCACAAAAATAATTTTTGAAGGAAAGCCCCTCCATACTTTTTTTCTCCAAAGAATTTAATAATGTTTTTACTTCCAATTAAAAGAAAAAGATATCACTGCAGAGATGTGTGTGCCACAGACATAGCAGTCTTGTCAAACCTACTACTCACAGTGAAGCGCTGCAGCCAGTTTGGGTGTATCTATACCAGCAAATAAAAAAGGACCAGGAATCAATCTCTGGCTTGTTGCCACAAGGCCATCTGACTGACAGATTTTATACTCCTTAGGACTAGCCTCCTATAGAGCGATTTACCCTGCAGTCAGCATAAGAAGTGTATCAACTAAGAGTTAAGCAGTGTGGACAGCAAGGATTCAGTGCTGAAATCTGCTCTGCTGTTGTCTTTTATTTAGAGAATTCTCCCCCCAGTGCTCTGGAGAAGGAGTATTGTTTTCTCTCCCTATGAAATTATGCAAGAAAAAAGCAACATTTGTAAAAAAGGATTACAGAATATATTACACTGGTTGACAGAAATTGGGAAAAAATATGCTTTTGGGACACACACTTTTTTACATTTCTGTTGTAGAAGTTTCAGTCTTGAAAGCTAAATACATGTTGGAAGAAATTACTCTTGTTTAACCTGTTTATAAGATATGCCTTACTGTGACAGGGTGAATACGAGATTTGTTGGGCCAGAAAGAAGAACAAGCTGGGAATAGGGCGTTCTAGTCTGGTAATGCTGGCTGCTTAGTGATTCCAGGTTCTGCTCCCCAAAAATATCTGTCATTTTGGAATATAAGCCAATGATTGTTAAATGCAAAACTCAGCAAGGTGGTTGCAAGGAGAAACAAGAAAAACAGGACTCTCCTTCTAAAGTAGGTGCCCTAAACATTCACATTCAGTGGAGGTGTTCATAAACTGCTACTGTCCTAGTGACTAGAACTTTCTTCCAGGAGGATGTGATGGAATAGAGACTGCCTGTGTGGATGTTCTAGCCAGTAGACATGCAAAAAACCCCAAAAAAACAAACCAAAACCCAAAACAACAACAACAACAACAACAACAACAACAATAAAACAAAACAAAACAAAACCAAAAAAACCCATCTTATTATTGTGATAGACAGGGAGAAAGACAAAAATTTCCCTTGCATTTTATAGGCAGCTTGATAGTGCTAGAAAGAAATCAGAAATAAAAGCCACTATGTGAAGCCCCAGTGAAGCCTAAATCGAGAAAAGCTCAATTTCCAAAATGAAAAGGAATATTAGGCAAGAACTAGAGCATTTTAGTGTGCCTCCTGCTGTTCTTGGAAAGTGACAAATCAAGGTGCCTAGTGAGCAATGAATATTTCCAAGGATGCTGTTTGGGTCTAATTTCTTTCTGAGTCTCGGATCAGGTGCCTAAATCTATTCTTGGAAACAGTACTGCTCTAAAGGTATAGTCACCCAGGGAGAAACATGTCCGCGCATTTGCAGTGACACACACATATCTGCAGTCTTCTGTAATCTCTGTTATCAGCTTAGACAAAATCATTGAACAAACCACATAAATGTTGTCCCCTATCATTACCTAGTTTAGGTGTTATGACATCATCACCGAGACAACAGAAAGAAGTGAAGATTTGGCAGGCTGGGATGGTAGGCAGGCGTTCTTGAATTTAGATGCTAGTCACTGTGCGTGAGTAACCTGAATCACATCTAACTTAATTCATCATTTACAAAATCAGGAATTGATACCAAGCTCTGCAAAGAGGCGTAAAGAGATATATGATGATGAAGCAGACAAAAAGAACTAAATTAATGTCAAATACTATTACAATTTCATGAATGGCAGCCAGGTACTGACCATCACCCACCTGCTTCTTGTAGCCTTTTTTTCACCAGTCCAGAGGACCATAGTTTCGGATGAAACTAGCTTTTGATCCTGTTTTGAATAAAGTTTCAGGCTCTGAATCAGAAACCTAAAAATTATACCAGGACAAATATCTTTCTATGATGCCATTCCTCTGGCAGATGACACATTTTCCTGATCAGTGAAAAATTAAATTCATGCTGTAGGTAAGTGTTGTCCATCTTAGCAGTGAGATATTGAGTTTAGTCATGAGGATGCCAGGCCAGCTGTGTCAAAGCTAAACAGACAAAGAAGTACGAAAAAGTGTGTCATCTTTGTGTACTCAAGTAAGTTGAACTCCAGACCCTGAATTTCTAATTAACTCTTAAAATTTTATCATTTTTACTTTGATGTCCGGTCTAAATGCACCATCACACAAGCAAAGAAATAAATACTGAAGACCTTTAAATGATTGCAGAACAGTAAAAGGAAAAAACCTCACAACAACCATGGAAGTCAAAACTTTGTTGCATTTCTTTCTTGGAATGGATCTGAATAAGTACAATGTTAAAAAACAGTATCTCCAAAAATGCTATGCATGTGAAGACTGCTTAGATTGCAGGAAGACGTGGCCACAGTTGTAGAAATGCTGCTCTAACCATCCCCAAATGTAATGTAGAGAGTAGTACCATATTCTTGGCAAATTCCTTAATAAGGTAGGACTGAGGTGAGTACGTATGTTAATGCTCACCAGATCTTTCATACAGATAATCTCTGCTGGTACTTTCCTTAATATGGACTTGTTACTGATTTTATGACCTTCTATGAGTAATGCAAGTGTGCTATGCAAAGATACAGTATAGGCTTAAAATCATATTTGTACTTTTGCTAGAGGATTTTAATTTTGTTCAGCATAAAACACAATCTTGAATCCTGAAAAGGGTGTGTTACATGATTCTACATTGTACCACAAGATCATACCACTTGTAAAATGGGATAATTTTATTTTGCCCTTCTGGCAAATGGCTTTTGGATTTGCAGAAGAAACAGGGGCATTTATTTTACTGTTGGATGTTAGTCTCTGCATGAAGTCATAGTAATTATATCTTTTACTATGCCTTTATTTAAGCACACAATATATATGTATATAAATAAAATGGAATGTAAATTTGGCCTTTAAGTCTTGGCTCTGGCATGTTGTATTACTTACTTTATGTCAGTCCTGTGTAATATGATACAGATCTGCATTCTGGTATCACTAGTTTGGTCAGAACCAGTGTTTGTTTTACCACCTTACAAAAGCAATAACTCTTACAGCTGTCCAGACAGATACAAATCTCACCTGAAACATTCAGAATGAATCCTAAGGTGGTTTGCTGGCAGCCAGAGGGGAAACTGTAGTGCTCTTGCTCCTTTCTTCTACCGTGGCCTGAACACCGAGAAAAACAATATTTACAATTGAGTGAGTTTCCAAACTGCCTAACTTTTCAGATGTGTGTTTTTTATATGTTAAATATGGTTCAGAAGATTAAAGTCTTCATTTTAGGCAAAGAAAGGAAATAATGTTTCCTGTCCCATTTGCCAAGCTAAGTGAACAACTGTTCCAGCACAATTAGAATTGTTAATTGATTTGAAAACATAGGGCTTTGAAGGTGGAAAACTGCTGACATTATTTCAATGGGGAAATGCACTCCTGAGAGAGAGCACTGCAGTACAATTTCTCTCCTTGTTTTGTTGAATATACATCTATAAAAACACTGTGAATCATGCAGTAAAAACTGCTGTGCTGATATCATAAATCTCTGATAATAAAAATTTCATTGTTGAAACAATAAAATAGACTTTTATTATAACACAGAGTATCCACCTAAACATTGTCCTTTTAGCTTCTTTGAGTTAAATGTATGCACAGTTTTACAGTCTATAAACAGATCTGGAATAAAAGTTAATAAATGTCAAAATTTGCATTTCAAAAAATTCTTGCTGCATTTTAGGGAAGATCAATCTATGAACCTTTCAACATTATGTCAAATGAAATGCTAATTGTACCTTTAGGAATTTCAGAGACAGTGACAAGAAACTAAATGCTCTGTTCCTTTGCATCAGCAAGTCGAGGATAATTGTATATCTATTCTTGTGAACTTCTAAGAAAAAAAGAGAAATGCTAAGGAAAAAGGATTTTCTATTCTTTAACTCAGGAGGGTAAACTCCTTCAGCCATCCTTCATCAATCTACCTTCAAATAAATTGTGTTAACATGTTGACAATGGACAAATCACACAGAGCTACATTTATTCATTTTATAATAGGTTTGTCAAATGAATTTCAACTAGAGATTTAAGAGTGAGAAACATTTCCATCCAGGAACAACTGACTTCTCCTATCCAAGTTTCTAGAATGGTTCTCAGCATAAATTTCTTTTTTTGGGAACAACTATCTTTCTCATCGCTCCTCAAATATTAGTAAAATACTACTTCTTCTAAGGGTAAAAACACTAAATACATAAAGGAGACGTGTAAGAGGTTTTTTATATCCTCCCTAGACAAATGTGTAATGCATCCCTTGTTTTGTTTAGGAATCAGTCTTAGCAGTTTATCTCTAAGCAGTACAAATTGTATGCCATAGTGGTAAGTGCAAGAACACACTCATGCAATAAGGAAAAGTAGCTGCAAACCTTACTCAGGTTTGCAGCGTTTTCCTTGGTATTATCCTATCCTTGCTATATTGAATATATTTCCTAAAGCTACACAGAGACTGCTGAAATGTTCACTTACTGTGAGAAAATTGAGACAGAATAAACCCGGGGAAATTTTTATGGCCATGTTAACCTATTCAGTCAGCTTTATCCTGCTCAGGCCTGGACTAGGCATCTTCTCACTCTTTAAATGCTTTTACAGCAAACAGTTTGTGGTTTCTAAAACAGAGACCAGCCTCATCATGCCTTTCTGGCTTATGGTCTATAGGCCCACATTTGAGCATTTCAGGTTGTTCATTGTAAAAACATTCCAGACTATATTTCAGTTGGGAGTTACATAACTCAGATGTACTTCAGAACTAGAATTCATATTGGAGAATATACTTCTATTTGTGTTGCTGCTATATATCTGAAAAGGAAGCTTCAGATCCTACAGTCAGGTATTTGAGCCAAATCCTGTTTTCACTTAAGTCAAAGACAATTTTCTCTTAGGTGTGAGTAGGAATTAGGTGGGATTCCTTTTATTTGTAGGTCCACAAGAATACATAATGACTGATATATTTTAAATTTACCCTAAATAAATATTAAATTATATACTCAGAAAGGATATATTAGAGTAATTTCAGTCTTGTGTATCTCTCACTTCTACCACACAAGCTACTCAATGGTTCAAATTTGATATCTGTTATTTTTCTTTCAAGGAAGCTAAACTCTATGCCATCTCCATGCCATATAATAGCTAGATGATCAGGAAAGGGGGTAGACATGGACCTTTCCTACCTAGCACATTTTTTGACACCAACTATTTTGAAACGCGTGATTCTTGACCCTGTTTTCTAAAAAAATTCAGTTCATAGTCACCATATATTGGAAGAAGAAGCAGTAGATATTAGAAATAAAAGAATACAAGAAAGATATTTTTTAAAAGTGGCATGATCTGCATAATTTATGACATACTCCATGCAATGGATAACTATCCCACGTAGCAAACAGCACTGTGCTACAACTCTTTGGAATAAGTGTATTTCAACATGAGTCAGACTTCTAACTGTAATTTCCAATAAAATTGAAGACAGTTCACTGGGGCTCTTTTTTCACCAGTATATCCTTCACAACTATAAAGATTGCAATAAGGTGGATACTTTTTCTTGTCTTTTATGTAGGTAGGAAGTGAAATGAAAATAAAGAACAGATAGGAAACAGACAGAACTTTCTTAACCACAATGTTCATCTCTCTCTCTTTTTTTTTTTTTAAGAGTCAAAACTGCAGGCTAATAAAGACCATTTAAAATAAAAGGGACCATTACTCCTCAGTTTTATATGAGCTTACATGCTTTCATTGTGCAAAGTGTGTTATTAATTTAACATGCCAGATTCATAGGTTTCTGCAATATCAGGTTTGATGTATTCATTATCGGCACTCAGTACATTAATTCACGCTGAAGTCCGGTAAATCAAAATTATACCATCTGGCTTCCTGTTCTTAATGATGAATTTGATGTAGGGGTGATTAAGATTGTTAGGCTTTTGAATTTTAATGTAAAAATTAGGGGATTAAAAAGGCATTTAGAAATGACCAATAGTTAGAATAAACTTACTGACAGGATCTAATTTGTGTACTTGCTAGTAAAGCTCCATTTTAATTAGCAGCCACAGTCTTTCAGCACAAGCTCAAAGAGACAGAAGTTTAGTGATTAAGAAGATGAAGCTGTTAAATTGATAAATTGACCTTGAAATACTTGTAACTGTGGGGGATGGCCTAGTAGCTGTATGGTTGGTATGTTGTGCTACCACATGGGGGAAAGGGTTCCACGATTGACCCAGTAATTCTGCCTTTTTAGATGATTGACCATCTGGGGATGGGACAAATCACAGAGGTGACCCCCTCAATGTCTAAATTCAATTGCTCAATTTGTAAGCAAACAAATTCCATTATTATTCAGCACTTGCTGGCAGATAGCCTGAAATACCACCTCAGTTCTTCAACATCTTACTCACTACCTTTGCCAGAGAGAGGTGCTAAAACAAGGTGGAAAAGATAATGGGGTTGAAGCGACATCATAAGGTGAATGATGACCTGTCAGCTTCCATCGAGAGCAGAACAGTCAGGGACAAATTTGGCTCTCACTTGTCAAATGTTCTTGACAGTGTCCAAGCAGTCAAGTCTTTGACAAGACAATTCCATTGTATCTATGATATTTTATTAATCTAAAACAAAGACATTGCACATTGCTGCAGCAAAATTGCTAGAAATCTTTAACAAGGTAGATAAAATATGTCAGAGCTATAGCATGCAAGGGGAAGATAGCTCTGCTTAGGGTGTTTGAGCTTGTTAGAGCTGCATGACATCGTGTGGAATCATATTAGGGTCAACAAGCTAAGGCAAGCCAAATTCATACACATAGTATAATTGAAATAATAATAATAAAAGCTATTGCTCCCATGCTTTGGCAAAGTTCCAGTTATTTGTACCATCTCAGAGAAATGTGATAACATGTTAGATCTCACCTTCCCATTAAAATTCCTAAAGGTAGTCACTAATATGTGTACACTGTGGCAGGTATAACTTACAAAAGAAAACGAGTACATTTGTACATATCAACAGTTTGAAGGATTCTTATTCCTTGGCAAGTCACGGAATATTTTAAGTCTTATATTTTAGAGGAAATCGAATCTTGACTAACCACTGCAATTTATGTCATTTAAAATAAGATATATTTGAATAAGTATATTTTTCATGCCCTAAAAAGACTGATGTCTTCTTTTATAAGCTCATCCTGTGACACACTTGAGTAGGTAGGTATATTGATTTTTTTCTTTTTCTGATGGCAATGAAGTGTAAATGGAAAATATCAGACTTGGCAATCACTTAAACCATGTGAAAATTTCAGAGTGAAGGCTATTAGAGTCACTTTGTGATCTCCCTAGATGACCAAGGAAAAAAACATTTCTACATTTCTTCAGATCCTTTGTGTGACAGCTAAGGAGAATAACATTTTTTCTAATATGCCAGTTTTAGTCTCTAGTTGAGAATAACCTCAGTGCTTTCTTATGTCACTAGCTGAGAGAAGATGAAAGACCCAGCCTTGTGTAAATGGCTTTGTCTAACCATCAGTCTTTAGCTCTGCATGGCAGCTGTACTATTGACATTAGCTTGTGCACTGGGTGAAATTGAAGTGAGTTAAATGTGACCTTGGCTTAGTTGTTGAAGTAGAAATGAACTCTACTGGGAGTGAAAAAAAATAAGACCAGTTTCTCTAACTTCATTTTTTCTTTAATGAGTTTAACAGCACTCTTAGGATTTGATACGTTTTATAAAAAAGCTTTTATTTCCTTTTCTATTATACAGTGAGTAATCACCATTAGTAAGGTTAGCTTGCCCTTTCAGTATAAAATCCTGATTTTAGGTGTTTATATCCCAATTACTATAAAAAGCAGATCTCTCTCAGAAAAAAAAATCCAGTCTTTCCCTCTATGCTGTCTGCTGTACCATTTCACAAAAAACCTGTTACCGCACTTATTATTATAGTTGAACACTAAAATCTGCCAAATGTTCAATGTTTCTAGTGATTTTGCATTGCCTTTAGGTTAAATTGAAATTTATGTAGCCCTTGCTAGTAAATCATGTGCTCAATATGAGAAATGTGCAGATAAGTGAGGATGGTATGGAGTCAATCCGGGATTTTCATCTTGTTTATATTCTGCACTTCTTTCATGTGGACAAGACAATAAGATATCTGAGGATGGTCACAAGAATCAGGAACAACTGGCTACATTCCCTACATCCAGATCTTCGGTGTATTGTGTATACAGTTTCAGCTGGGGACAAGAGACTCACAGAATCGTTTGGGTTGGAAGAGATCTTAAAGATCACCTTGTTCCAGTCTCTCTGCCATGGGTATGGATGCCAGCCACTAGATCACGTTGCTCTGGACCCCATCCAATCAGGCCTCAAACACTTCCAGGATAAGGCATCCACAAATTTCCTGGGCAACCTGTTCCTGTGCCTCATCACCTTTACCTGAGTTTTCTCCTAACATCTCTAAATGAAATCTCTCTTCTTTCAGCTAAAAACTATTCCACCTTGTCTAATCACTATCTGCCCAGGTAAAAAGACAACCTCCTTTTTTGATAAGCCCCCTTTAAGTGCTGGAACACCCCAATGAGATCTTCCCAGAATCTTGTCTTGTCCATGCTGAACAACCAGAGTTCTCTGAGCCTGTCTTTGTAGAAGAGATAGTCTAATACTTTTGGTGGCCATCCTCTGTACCCACCCTAACAGATCTGTGTCTTTCTTATGGTGAGGACCTCAGAGCTTGAAACAGTACTCCTGGTGGAGTCCCAAGAAGGCAGAGTAGAGGGGGAGAATCACACATTGCCATCTTTTCATCCAGCATCTGTGCAGGCTGCTGTCAATGTACGCATGTCTGGGATTGCCCTAACCCTGGTGCAGCACCTTGCACTTGAACTTTTTGAACCTCGTTAGGTTGTTTTGGACCCACTTTTCAAGTTTGGCTGGGTCCCTCTGGATGGTATCCCTTCCTTCTGTTGTGTCAACTGCACCACTTAGCTTCATGCTATTTACAAACTTGCTGAGGGTGCACTTGATCTATCTCAGTCATTGATAGAGATTTTAAATAGATGCCAAGACAGAGCCCTGAGGTACATCATTTGTCATTGGCCTCCTCCAAGACATAGAGCCATTGACCAGATCTCTCTGGGTGTGTTCATATAGCCATTTTCTTATCCACCAAACAGTCTGCCCTTCAAACCCATGTTTCTCCAATTTAGAGCTAAGGATGTTGAGCGGGAGTGTGTTAAATTTCCTACAGAAAGCTAAGTAGATGCCAACAGTCAGTCTTCCCTTGCTGACCATTGCAGTCACTCTGTCATAGAGTGCTACGAGGCTGACCAGGCACAATCTGCCCTTTGTGAAGCTATGTTGGTTGTCTTGGGTCCCATCCTTGCCTTGTATGTGCCCTAACACAGCTTCCATTAGGATATATTCCATGGTCTTCCCAGGAACAGAGGTAAGATGCATTGCTCTGTAGTTCCCTGGTTTTTCTTTCTCTCCTTTCTTAAAATAGGTGTGAAGTTTCTATTTTTCAAGACACTGAGGTTTTCACCTGACAACAATGACTTTTCAAATAGGATGGAGAGTGACTTTCAATCACATGAGTCAGTTCCCTCAGGACTATGGGATAATCAGGGGCCAGAGCCTTGTGCTGACTGAGTTTCATCAGGTGGCCTCAAACCCGCTCTTTTCTTACAGTAGGAGGGACTTGGCTCCCTGACTCCCAGCCTGGAGGTTCAGGGACTTGTGACATAGGAAGCCTGACTGCCTTTGAAGGCTGAGATGAATAACTTGCAGGGTAGCTTGGTTTTCTCCACATCTGTTGTCACTAGGATGGGAGATAGATGGGACAGATGTCACTATACTGGGATAGATGCATCAGATACTTGCACCAGTCTACAAGACAGTCTCAGTGAAATCACACAGAAGTGTAAGCCTTGCAATTACTTTTGGGGTAATAAACTAGACATATTTCATAGAAAAGGATTTTAGAGGAAGCTGCATAGCTTACCAGAGAACTGGAAGAGGAACCATTCTGAGGCTCTGTGACCCCAGGACCATTACAGGAGACAGGAGGCCAGAAATTGTGAGAGAGAAAAACAGTCACAGAGAAACAAATCTTTCCTTACCTACAGGGAGACACATTTCCTGCCTGCTGTTGAGACATCTCAGCTCTGCTGCTCAGACTGAAGGCAGAGAGCTCAGATCTGGGATAACCTAGTCCTGGGTTCAGCAGTCTCAAAACTGAACATAAATCTGGAGGAAGAACAGCTTGTTCTTGGTAGGAGACCTACACCAAGAATACAATACATTTTGGGAAGATTAGACATGGGGTTGGATGTAGCCATTTATCAAAAGACTATCCATTTCTTCTGGGCATTGGGGCAAGCATATTTTTCCTGGAAGGTGAATTTCAGCAAACTTACATTCACAGAATCGAACAGCATAATATAATAAACTATGTGAGGTATTTGTGTAAACAATCAGAATGTTAACTAAAGCCAAGTGACAGCTATTTTTTTATGTCAGATTTTTCTTTCTTTCTTTTTTTTTTTTTTTTTTTGTACATATACTCAGAAGCCTGTTAATTTCAATTAAATCTCTCCCAGGAATTAAGTCCTTATCAAAATTTCCTTATTCTATATTTGCAACTCTTTATTTGTGGGTGTTATGCGAAATAAAACATTTTCCTGGTCCCATTTCTACACCAGACAAATAATTCCCACTCGATTACATTTCCAAAGTTCTCTTATGTGGCCCTAGTTCCAGTTTCTTACAATTTACTGCTTATAAGCAATAGGTCAAAGGTTTACGTGATATATTCCACTACACTTAGATTTTCTGTATTGCTGTTTGAAAATTGAAAACCTTTCCTTTCATCTCCAGTGTCTTTCTCTTATATTTTTCTGAATTATGTCATAACCATATATCTGTCCTTGGTCTTAGCCTTTCCAACTGCTCTTTATTTTAGTGTCCACCTCATTCATTTTGACTTATTTTCCAGTTTTGTGCAGTCATCAAATTTCAGCCTGTTACTGCACATTCTGTGTTTCAGGTTACTTTTATATAAGGTGAATAAAATCTGTCTTAATAGTGATACTTTGGCCTTATCCTTGTCTGATCCTTTCCTCATTCACAACTGTTAGAACTTATAACTACCCTTTATAATATATATGTCAATCCTTAGGACATTAATGTAACATACTGCCAGTACCATAGATCACCAGGCCTGCAGCAAACTTCTCTTGAGTTCTCTGAAAAAAAAAACTTTGCAATGAACTCTAGAGATAATTTTTCCATAGCTTTTGTCAGTGTTAATCCATTTGAATTTCTTTATAACCTTTTCTGCAAACTAAGCAAAGTATCTCAATTCTGTAGTTGTCATAGTTTCTTTTTGTTGAATTTAATTAAGTTCATAAGACTTCTGGATTAGAGGATTATATCACAGGAAAATCCTTTGATAAAATCAGGAATGAATGAAAACTTCAGTGAGCTGGCATTTTTAGAGGGTTAAAAATCATATGCAGGGCCAGATATATGTTTTTAAAAAAATCTGTCAAGCAACAGAAGTTGTGGGCTGGAAATTACAGCCATTTCAAGCATCCTGTAGGTGTGCATTGCAGGGCTGGGATATTCTGGACTGCAGAGAAAATGCCTGGCAATGTCACATTTAGCCTTAAAAAAGCACATGGTCAGAAGCAGAGACACAGATAACTCCCTGGAATATCAAAAGCATCTCCAGCATACAGAACAGAAAATATATGGCTGTGTGTATTAGGGAGCATTTTCTCAGTATCTCCAAATGAGTATACATTTCCATAACTCACTGAAGGACGTGGCAAATCACAGAATCACAAAGTCATAGAAAAGCTGAGTTGAAAGGCACACCAACAAGAATCATTGAGTTCAGCTCCTGGCCCTACACAGGACCATGCTCAAGAGTCACACCATGTACCTGGGAGCATTGTCCAAACTCTCTTTTGAACTCTGTCTGGCTTGGTGCTGCAACCACTTCCCTTGGGGACCATTTTCCAGTGTCCAACAACCCTCTGGGTAAAGAATTTTTTTCTAATAAACTACCTAAACCTCCCCTGACACAACTTCAGGCCATTCCCTCAGGTTCTGTCACTGGTATCCAGAGAGAAGAAATCAGTGCCTTCCCCTCCTCTTCCCATTGTGAGGAAGTTGCAGACTGCAATGAGGTTTCCTCTCAGTCTCCTCTTCTCCATGCTGAACAGACCAAGTGACCTCAGCTGCTCCTCATGTGGCTTCCTCTCAGGGCCCTCCACCATCCTTGTGGCCCTCCCTCGGACACTGTCTAATAGCCTTGTATCTTTCTTTTCTTGTGGTGCCCAAAACTGCCCCCAGCACTCGAGGTGAGGCTGCCTCAGCTCAGAGCAGAGGGGACAATCCCCTCCTTTGCTGGGCTGGTGATGCCGTGTCTGATGCACCCCAGGACACAGCTGGCCCTCCTGGCTGCCAGGGCACTGCTGACTCATGTTCAACTTGGCATTGACCAGGACCCCCAGGTCCCTTTCTGTGGTGCTGCTTTCCAGTGTCCCATTCTGAAGTCTATCGGTACATCCAGGGTTGTACTATCCCAGGTGAAGGATTCAGCACCTGTCCTTGTTGAACTTCATGCAATTGTTGATTGCCCAGTCCTCTGATTTGTCAAGGTCTCTCTGCAGAGTCTCCCTGCCTTCAAGGGAGCTAACAGATGCTACCAGTCTTGCAAATGAACCACTTCATGATAGAACAGAATCATAGAACAGACCAAGTTTGAAAGAACCTTGAAACATCATCTTGTTCAATATTTCATGGGAAAGGGAGCCTAGATGAAATTACTTTGCATCCTATCTAATTGCACTTCCAGGAGTGAGGATTTCACTTCCAGTGACTGATCCTTCTCACCATATAAAATTTCTTTCTTGTATCAAGATCAAACCTCTCCTAAAAAAAGATGAACCTGTTGCCTCTCATTTTCTCCATGTGGTTCTTTGTGAAGGGATAGTCTCCACCTTCTTTGCACCTGCCCTTTAAGTGTTAGAATACTGTGAAAAGGTCACCCGGAGTCTTCTCTTCACCAAGGAGAAAAGATGGAATGCCTTCAGTCTTTCCTCATAGGACAGGTGTTCCAGTCCTTTGATCATCTTTGTGGCCTTTCTTTGCGTCAACTTCTTTCTGTAATTGTGGGGACCCAGTCCTACTAGAGCCATAAAATCACAAACAAATGGTGGTCGTTCTTCAGAATGGAAAGTGTAAGTCTTAAAAGTTAGTCTTGTTCCTTTTTTCCTTTTTCTCTCAGAGTACATGATCCAATGCTTTAAATGTCTTCTTACTGGCAGAATTATATGACAAAGTCTCCAGTATTCACATACATTACTAGTGATCACCCATCATTTTATAGTTCATTAACAAAGAAAGAGTACCAAAAGAAACACAGAACTTAAAAATATTAACAGATAAACAACAATTAATAAGGTTTTAAGACAGAAATGCACTTCTAAGTAATTCTGAAATTCACACACATGGCCTTGTACAGCTTTTGAAAATCCATGTAATTAATTGATGTCTTTACCTTTTAAAGTATTTGGTTCACCTTTTATCTTAGAAGTCAAGCTTTCTAGATTTTAGCTAGATCACTTCTTAAATATGTGCTACTTTGCCCTTTTCAATTCCAAAGGGATTATAAATAAACTTGCTAAAGGTTTTCCTATCTCTTTTGGGACGCTTCATCAAATGTGTACCTTCTGGTCCTTTAGTTTTGTCAGTCTTTAAATGTTCTAATTTCTAGGTCACCTCTTCTGGCACGATCTTGAGTTTCTTCAGTATGCTTTCCACCTCTGCTGTTAAATTTATGTCTGTTTCTGGCATCTGTTCCCAATCCTCCTTTGTGAACACTGAGGCTCAGAATTCATTAAAATTTTTAGCAATGCTTACCTAGGCTGTCAATAAATTACTTTCACTGTCTTTTTGAGGCCTTATTGTGTCTTTCAGTGATGTCTTGCTCTTTTAGTCTATTTATCCTAACTTTTTCCTGATTTCTCCTTTCTCTTACAACAATATAATTCAGAAGTCACTGTGTTGAAAATTATTATAGGAATTTTTAACTTTTTTTTCGTCTTACTCCTCCTTTTCTCCTCCACATTGTTGCCTATTTTGTGTTCTTTTTGACATTTTTCCACATCTCCCAACATTCTGTAAACAAGTGAATTGCCTTTAGGCAGATCACTTTTCTAATACTACCCAAGGATGTTATGCCTTCCAAAGATATAGTAGATTGGATTCTAATATACTCTGTACTTAGTCAATTATTTTAATTAATGTAAATTAAATGCAAAGAACCATAGAAAAAGCTATTGAAGCACTCACATTGCCTGAGTATCAACATTTATCAGACAGAGATCAAATCCATTGTATCAGTGAAGATGTTCTATGCTGGTGTCCATTTTCTTCCTCTCAGTGTTGAGATTTTTGAGGGAAAGTACCTACATCAAAAATCGATTCAAAAGTTTGGTGTTTGAAGTGGAAACTTAGAGCCCACTGAAAACTGAATGCGGATATTGCAAACTAGTAACAGCTGCAAATCAATTTAACTATGGTTATCTATACAAGGGTTTTGCATAATGTGAACTAAATGTTAAAGATACCATTAATGATTGTATAATATCAATAAAATCAGTACAGCTCTGTGCATGGATGCTTTTATGACTGTTTAAAAATGCTGTAGATCAATTAAGATTGTGCCAATGTATTTGTATAACTATTTTAAAAATGTCTAAGGAGCACGTAAAAAGATGTGGGTATTTGTACCTTCCATTTTGAGGCCATGTATAATTCTAATGACAATTGTACACCACAGTCTTTAACCTGTTTGAGACCCTGATAAATTCAGAGTTATAACAATTATTACTACTGATACTACCTTTGCTATGCATCTTTGCATACACACACCTTAGAAAATCCCATGAATCCACATTTTATTTTCAAAAACTTTCATATTTACCTGTTTTTCTCTCCAAGTATAGGGAATTTTTCCTTTCTTCTCCCCCCCACCTGGCATTTTGTTGTCTATTTTGTTGTTTGATATTACTGTCACTATGTCCACCCATCTGCTTCTTCAGTCTATTTCTTTCCTCATTTTTGACAGTGCCTGTATAATGTTTCTAACACATCTGGTTTCTCTCCTATATACTGGCTTAAGCCCTCCCTCATGTTTCTGTGTATCCTCTTAGCATCTGGTAGATCACTACCTGTTTGAGGAGCTGCCTATTCAGAAAGCAACTTTCTGCTGCAATGTTGTGAAACTCCAGGTAGGCTGGGGTGAAGCTACGGTAGAAAATAATTATTATTCAGTGACTGATGCAAAAGTTCTGTACATAATGAAAGAGCCTATTGTTATGCATATACTCATGAGGATAGTTTGAGGGTTTCTGAAGAAACTGTTGGTTTAAATATTTCAATTAAAATCTAATTCTTAATGTTACATGAGTATAACTTATTATTTAATAAAAAATGGACTAAGCTTTGAGAGTAACATTTTTTACAATAATTATCCTGCTTACTTGTTCACAGTACTCCAAGAAGGCTTTTATTTACACACTTTCAGAACCCAAACCACCTAGTGCTACCTATTGAGGATATAAGATCATGCTGCCTTATTCAAACACCTCTTCCTTGTGCTCTTTTTCCCTTAGTGTTTTCTCCTCCACAAACAGACATTTCTTCTTTCTATTTCTTGAACTCATAGACGCTTCTTGTTCTCCCCCCATCACTGTCCCTATACAACCTCAGTTACCCCGTGCTGCCAGATTTGTGCATTTTTCTTATTGGTGGAGCGCTGGTGTAATACCATACTGGTTCACATTTACTCTTAATACACATTATATTTTTGTATTTTTGCGTGGCTTCAAGAGTTTTCTTACAGGAAAATACTTGCCACATATAGTACAGAAGTGAACCCCGCACAAAATCAAGTAGAAGAGCTTTGCAGAACCCCATTTGGAAGAAGAGTCGGACAATCCTTCAGCCATGATCATGACACTGTCTCCCCCTGCTCCACGCGCTAATAACCATGCAGGGTTTGCATTTCTCTTTGCCTGCAGACACATTGCTTGTCTCATGGCTTTGGTAGCTCAGCTTTCCTTTGACTCAGACCCACTTTTTCTTCCTCATTCCTTGTTCCTGGGAAGAACATTGATGCCTATCATTGCTCTGTGGTACACAGCAGGAGCTGGGAGAAGCACCCTCTGTTAGTCACTGTTTGTCTGACATTAAAATCACTGACAGTTTAGAAGACTTGTTTGTCTTTGTTAAAATAACTGTTTATCTCTCATCATAAGTGCTACCTTGGTCCAATAGTGCAGGCACATCAGATCAAAATTCCATCTGTGTGACCATCTTTGACAGGTCTATACACTTCCTGCCCTATGCAGAGTGGAGTAAGCACATAATGGATTCAGTATTTGGTTTCCTTTCTGTAGTCATGCACACCATCCAGTCTGGGAGATATAGAGGAGTAGTCTTCCAATTTGTTCCTATTTTGTATATTCAATCCACTTTTTCCTTCTTTAATAGGATGAAATATCCCCGTTCAGGTATTTTTTGTGTTCTGCTGTTGTACCAGTCTTTTGTCCATTACTGTATAATTATTTTCATTCTCTGATGGTACCTAAGTAATTTATCTCCAGTATAGAAAATTGTCAGTTGTTTTTTTTTTAAATTCTAAGTATACCACATGCATTGAATTTCTCTTATCTGTCATGGCAGTGATGTCTTAAAAAATTCCATATGGTATATAAATCTGACCTCTCTAGCCCAAGTCCACATTGATTATCACTCTTTCAAGGAGAAGTCTTTCATTAAAAAAAAACCAGAAGGTGGCTTTGAATATTTTAATTAAACAAATTAGTTAAATTCTATTTTCTGAGGTTTCCTCTCTTTCCTTTTCAATAATTAATAACTTTAGAACTCCTTACTTCTATCTCTAGGGCTTAGAAAACCTTCTTTAGGAAATTTTAGGAAATTTCTTTGTAAAGAAAGAAAAAGTGATTTTACTGTGATAACTGTGACAAATTTAGTTGGACAGAGCATCTAAAAATATTTCACTAGTGTTATGTAAATAGCAAATTCTGTTGGAAATAATTTGATGCAAACTTAGCAAGAATCCTCTTATCTGGCTCACTATTCCTGCTCGAGTTAATGCCTCTGTATCAGGAAAAACATGAAGTAACACCAGGATTTTTCTTGATCCTCCATGCTTTTAAGCTATTCCCCATGGAAAGAAGTTACAGGAAATACATTGTATTGGCAGCACCTATATTTGTAAAAATTGAAATGCTTTGCCCATAGGTAGGGTCTTATAGTTATGCACTGAAACTGGCAAATTCTCTTTGCCCAATTTTGATAAATTAATATCTTCACTGTATCTTGACTGCTTATGTACTTTATCTAGGCTTTTTGGCTAGTAATGTCAAAAATGTGCAGTCCACTGATGTGGCACACGCTTCATCTACTATGGATGCGTGAAACATCTCAGCTATGTTTATTCTGTTACTATTCACTTAGAGCCAGCTGAATGCTGCTGAAGGCAATGGGAGTAAGTCTGACACATGTGAAAGGAATCAGACCCACCATCAGCTATTCTGCTGAATATTCTACTGAACTGTTGCAAACGACATCCAGAGTTGAACTGAAGACAACCACATTTTACAGTGAAATGATACTGTGTTTCTGAATGGGGCATGCTCCTTATGCCCAAATGCCAGAACTGTTACTGAGAAAGGTTTCTTGATGTGGAAGGAAAGATGAGGTGATTGAAGGGAGCAAGGAGAACAATATAACACAATTGAAAGGAGAGACAGAGGAGCATATTGGGGTAAAATTGGAGCCAAAAGGTGTCCTGACAAAGAGTAGAGTAACAAAAATAATTTCCATTTTGTGCAGCACCTTTTAGTCAAGAATATCAACATACTTTGCAGCTTAGCTTAATTCTGTCTGTTGCTATAAATAAGTACTAGTAACCCATCCTGAGTGGCATGTGGGAAACATGAGTGAGTAGCTTCCCTAAAGAGCAAGTCCACAAGAAAGTTGAATGCCCTGTTCTGACTCCTTCTGACTTAGCCAACAAAATATAGTCCTCTGAAGGACATGGAAACATAACACAATAAAAAATGGAAGAAACAAAAGGATGCAATGGGTCTGGAATACAGCCTTCACCCTAGCTTCATGAAAGCTTGTGTTCCATCTTTGTTGTTCTTACAGCACAGCCATAACTCCCAGCACTACTGGGATTTGACTTCTAAGGTTGCCTTTGATATTTCATTCTGGAATACAGTGACTAGAGGAACAGACAAGGAAGACAATTACTTCTAACTTGCACTCTTGCTTTTCTAGAACAGTAACTATCCATGAGAAAGTAATTTAATGTTAATGGTCAGGTCCTTGAATTCCAGCTCAAAATCGTGGTTATCAACATGACTATGGCAGAATACATGCACCATATAGACCTCCAGAAAAGTATTCATGTTCACCAGGAATCTTATTTGTTTTCACTGGAAATACAGAGGCAGAACTTACTTCAGAAAAGCAGTGTCACTGTCTTTTCTTTCAAGGAGTTAAGGGCAAAACACTTTTCTTTCTGGATACAACTGATAGCAGGTAGGATTTCACCTTACAGTCGAGTGGCTACAGGATTCACCAGGGAGGCAACAGTCTTCACACTGCTTCAGTTTGAGGAGGCTCAGATAGTGATACCAGGATTTTTATTTTGCCTTGTAAGCACAACCAGCAATCAGTTTCAAAGAAATCAAGAAAAATACATTCTTCTCACCTTCTCCCAAAATTTCTTTCTTAGTGAGGCAACTGTCACACAAACAATTTGTCTGTTGGCCTAAGTAGTAGACTGAAGCCTGACTGGACAAGGAAAAAAACAGGAAGTTGGAGGAGTGACAAAATGTCCTGAGGTAGATCTGCTACTTATAGAAACATTTATTTTATCGTCAGCCAAAACACCTCAGGAGTCCTCCTCCTTCCTCTCCACCTAATTCTTTTCCCTGTCCCATGACTACTTCAAGAGTTTCTTGCTTCTACAGTTCAATGAAATGCTGAGTCTGCTGGCTTTGTTTGAGAGGAAAGAAATTCTGGCGGGGACTGGGAACAGGCATTTGTGAATGGGTGTAGGAGTATGAGCCTGTTACACAAAAACAAAAGCATAACTTCATCAACATTTAACAAGTTCAGTTCAAAGATGCATCACCCACTTTTCCCAGAAAGAGGCCTGACCAGGAGGTCTGAGACTGCTGTGGGTGGGAATGTTCCCTGCCTTCCAGTTCCCTGCTTGTCTTTGGTGTTGCAAATTGTTTGGTAACTGAAACAGAGAGATGTACATAAAAAACCCCAAACAAAACATGTTTGTGAAAGTTGTCATTAATGGCAGAGAGACATTTATACATTAAGTAGCTCATGATTATGAGAGTCTGCAGTGTCAGTGTCAGAGTAATGATCTAATCAATGCACTGCCTTAAAATATGTGCATATGCAGGATTCTTTGATTTCTTGTGAACCAACGAACCTCAGGGCCTTGCTGCTCTTGGGTATAAGTTGTTCATAATTTTGTTCTAAGACAACATCATTTTTCATATCGCCAGGGAAGTCCTGTTCCATGGATTGCAGTGTATTTTGGACTCACATATGATTCCTGGTATCTTTTTCTGACTCTGTGCCCAGAAAAGCATTCACTGAAAGGTAGGAAATCTACCTTAGTTCCACACCTATGTCAGTAGGTAAGAGTGGTATGTTGGGGGTAAGACTGCCAAATGTAATTTTTGGTTTTATGTGACAGAACTTTGGCCCATCCAGAACTCTGACTCAAAAAATTGCTGGTAAAGGTATCAGGGAACAAAACTTAAAAGAAGAACAAGAAAATTACAAAATGTCAGTATCAGCCTCTGGATGCTTTCACATGCAGTTTAAGGCATTTATCTATTCAATATGATATACCTCAAACTGGACATATATCTATCTATAAGGCTTTTTATAGGAAAAACCAGTAGAATCTGTAGGAGACAGATTAAAATGATAGCTTAAAAGCATGCTGCCATAACAACAAAGAACCGAAAACAACACTTCTGCAGTGATGTACAGATAAAAGAAGGGTGGTGGAGTGTCAATGTGAATTGCTAAATTTTCCTTCCAAAAATAAAAACAAATGGTAAAAATCTGAACTAATTTGCATAAAAGTAAATAAATGTACTTTCGTTGGTGGAATTATTCTGAATGCAACAGAGATTAAAATCCAAATTAATGTTTTCTTCCTATGATCAGACCTAATTTAACTGTAGGAAATACAAGGGACTCAAACATGATCAAAAATTACACAGTGCAGTAAACTTTAGTGAAAGAGTAGAGCAACCCGACTAGCATTGCTATCTCTGCTGCTCTGGCTTTGATGAGTATTATAGAAACAACAATCTCAAGCCTTTGTTCCAGTGAGGGTAGTGTGTATGAAATCTGACTTGCCACATCTTACAGAAAATTTTCTGCATGGTGACCTTTTGCCAAAACAAATTGTATGAAGTTGCTAGCGTTTGCAGGTAGTTGGCAGTTTGCTGTCCAAAGCAAATATAAGAAACTCAGTGTGCAGTGACAGTTAGGAAAACTGTTGTGTCTGAACAAACTAACCAGAACACAGTTCCCGAGACACAGTGCTTTATAAATTATTTGTTTGAGGCATAAGCTTATGGAAAGAAGCATTGCATAACTCAGCCATAAAAATGGATGAATCTGTGCTTAAATATGACTCCACACTTCTCCCAAATATATCTTGGAAAAAATCATATATTTATATAAAGAAATACACATGTATACAGTAATGCCTTATGCAACATTGTTTTTTCTTGTGGAGATGATAAAATGGACAAAATCATGTCCCTGACTCAGACAAAGTAGCATTTCACATTAACAAGGACAAGATTTTTTTGAAATTTTTGATGGGTTTTAGTGCTTTTGGGTAGAACTAGTATTTTAATTAAAAAGAATGATGTATTGTACTGGCATAAGTCCCAGTAAGACCTAAGTGACTTATAGACCATTTACTAGTATAACAAGTGAAGATCTCCCCAATATCCCATTTATTTTCAGCAAAAAGCTTACAATGGGTTCTCAATATTTTACTTTTCCCAAAAGTCCATCCTTAATTTTTCATAGAGAAGCAACAAGGTATAGCAGTTGGATATAAATCAGTATTTCCCACTATATTCCCAACTTCAAATGCCAGTGCTCAGTCTTAAGTGTGTCATTCAGACTCCATTTAGAATTTTAAACTTCTTTCAGCTTGTGGATCTCACAGATTTTCCAAAAGCAGTATGAATCTGCCTGTCAGTATTTCTGCTGGCAATAGTCTTGGGGCTTTTATTTGCCTTTCCTGGATCAAAAGCTGAGAGCTACCTATCTCTTTACCAGTCTGTGAAGGGTTACTTCTACACACTACTAGAGGATAGTTCATCCAACTTCTTTTAGACACCTGTCATAGGCTGAGATGAATCACTCTCCAAAGACACCTATAATTTTCACTGTAACTGTAGATGAGTTTACTAATAAATGTATGCGAAGAAAAATCCCACCAGGAGCATCAAAACCATAAAAAGATGCCAGATGATTTTTTTTAAGTATCCAGTATTTTAAGTTTTTAAGTATCCAGTATTTTAAGTATTTTAAGCTAAAATTACTCATTAAATAGTCTTATCTGACATTATTCATTGTTTATTCTGGTTAGCATTAGAGTAAAATGTGTTCATAACCATAAGAGCAGGTATGTTTATAGTAAGAGACTCAGACTATAGCACCATGCCAACATACCTTACCCCTAGAAAAATGATACATGGTCTCATTTCAAACACCTTACAGAAAAAGTCAGAATACTGTTGTAGGGAGTTGCAAAAAAGATTTAACACAATTTTGGATACTTTGAACTGAGACACACCCATATATCAGTGCTATGTAGTTCAAGCACACTGGTCTGCTTGAGAAGAGCCAGCAGCGGGGATGTCAGGCAGTCTGCAACACTTGTCAAAGAATTCCTCCTGGCCTTTCTTTTTCAGAAATACAGATGCATCTCCCATTGTCCAACCCAGCTTTCGAATGTTCTGTGGTGGAGGATGGTCAGGAGCTTTGAGGATTCCTATCCGACTGGGAAGGCTGGCAAACTATCCAGAAAAATTTTTCAAATAAAATTCAGGAAGAGATTAAACAACTGAGAAATCAGCAAACTAGGGACTGTGGTTTTAGGTATATTTCTGAAATCCCACTTGTTAGATTTCTACACAGGAAGTGGCATCTTGGGGGTGAACCACCATTTTGCATTTAGGGAAAAATGAAAAAGACATTCTGTTTATAATAGGGACCCTTACAGATACACACAGGATGCTTCTTGCCAGAAAAGGGGTTTGTTGAATAGCTCCAGAGCAGACACATTTAGATACTAAGGCAACTTCTTTCTTTGAAATCAAAGCTATTCCTTTCATTTTCCCTCACATTTTTCTACTGAACCTCTAGCAGAGTATCTTAGTAAGTAGATGATTCCTACTACACAAAGCCCAAGGATATCCAGGGCTTATATAATGCAAGAGAAATAACAGAGCTGAATCTAATGGAGAACTGAGGTATGCAATCTAGATTTTATCTATCTTGTAGCCTCATAAAAATGAATTTTCAAGCTTTAAATATTTAAGGCCAAAAAAAAAAAAAAAAGAAAAAGAAAAAACAAAACAAAAATCAACCCTGTAGGGAGAAACCAGTTTGAATAGTTTTGTTTCTGTGAAACAGAAAAGAACCCAGATATCCCTATGACTTCAAAGTGTCACTGAAAGATTGGTAGAAAAACCCTTCAGTCTGATTCCCTAATGTCAGAGAAAAGTTGTTTCAATTGCTTTTCTGTAGGGAAAAGGGTGTCAGTAACCAGTTCGGTTGATCACAGCTGGTTATGTCTTATATCGGGAGTTATTATATTTATCCATTGTCAATTTTTCTAATTTGAAGAAAATTATTTGACTTCAGGGCAGCACTACAAACTTCTTGAACTCCATGCTTTTTTTGGTGTGTGCGTATGTGCCTCTTATTTATTTATGTTTAGCAGTAGCAGTTTCCACTAATCAGCTGCAGAACACAAACAGAATTCCAGCTGGCCTTGGCAAGAGACTCTGCTGGGAAGTAACCCCAGACAGCTTCACTGTGGCAATTAGGCACTCATTCATTAGTAGTGTGAAAATATTAAAGGCTGCTGGAGGAAAACAGACATATATAACATCCAAACTTTTGAAGGAAGGATATTTGTGCTAATATCACAGATTCCATTGCCCCAAATCAATTTATTTCAACACTGAAAGAAGGTGCCTTGAACTGCAAACAGTAGTTTGTGAAATTTATTTTTTTTCTTCCTAGTGAAAAAATTCACCAAGTAACCCTAAGGAGCAAACAAGGCCCACACTTCTGGTCTATAAGCAGTCTTCTTCATAGTTTCCATGAACACTTTATGATGGGAATTAATCCAATATCATAGGGACGCTGGACCAGCTGCTGATGCAAATTGCTCATGCTGTGATTCAGAATTAAGCTATAACTTAGAGAAAGTTGTAATTTTTGGTGGCACTTGTGTGTACAGCTCTAAGGCTAATCCTCTAAGCCTATGTAGGAGGAAATAATTTACAGAGGACTGAGGGATAAGGTATAACTGAGGTGCTGGAGTGAATCAGTGTCACTGAGTGCAATTTTGCTGTCAGCCATCGTTCAATAGAACATCTGACCATATTCTTAAGAAGAGCGTGATGGTAACCAAATGGGTTGCATTTGTAATCACTTTTATGCTTTGACTTAGGAGACTATTAATCTTGTAGACTTTAAAGAGAAGTTAAATGCAACTACTGCCAAATGTTCAACCACTGGAGACATTCATGGATTCAGATGTTTTCTGGTACGGAACTTATATCTATTCTAAGGGAAGGCAGCAAAGGGAATCCTACCAAGGTTGAACTATTTTCCTTTGCATCCATTACTGATAGAAAATAGCAGAATGGAAACAACTAAGACCTGGTTAAGACCTTTTTTTATCTAAAAACCATCTTGCAGTGGTCTGAAATAACTTAAAGTAAGTTGTGGTTACACTAGCTGGCATGTAGAGCCAACAGCCCATTAGCCAGATGAAAATTGCTGCAATATGACAGATGTTTGACTCCATTTCTGCCTGGAGGCTGGTGTAAACCAGTAACATTAGTTCTTTGCCAGCTGGATAATATTCCTACACTACATATTATTTCTTGCTCAGGTAATTCAGTGACTGTCCATTCTTTGTTAGAAATGAAGGAAAAGAATCAGCCCAGGCAAAAGGTAATTAATCTTATTAAAACATACCAAAACACAACAACTGGAATTCATTACACTAAAACAAGGTTGAGCTTCTGGTCTCAGTTTAATTCCTTGAAGATAAATGTCCAGAAGTAAGCACTTTTATCCCTGTGGCACATTTATTAAAATTCTTAAAAGAGAATCAACAATTGAGAATCAGCAAAAAGTCCAAATAACTAATTTGAACCATGCAGAAGTATTCTAGGTCACAACTAATGAATCTGACAAGGTGGGGCGTAGAAAATTGTGATCAAGTGAATTCATTCTATATTAAACAAGCAGTCCACTCAGTAAGAATTATTTGGGAATATTTCTTAAGTCAAATATGCTTTTCTTGAAATAGCAAAATAAAGCTAATAACATACAAATGTTTTTATTTATACATATCAATTTTCTGGGCAAATTCCTACATTAGTATCTTGCACCTCAGTCTTTTGGTGGTCAATTACCTCAGGTAGTTACATTAAAAAGTAAAATTCTTATTTTTCACTGTAGCCACCCACTTCTCTTGGTTGTCAAGCTCTGCCTTTAGTATCTGGCTAGTATCTTATTTATATCACAAACACATCCAAGCATCTCAGTTAAAAAAAAATGCCAGAAACTTTTTTTCTCTGAATTCTGCTGTAACAAACCAACAGAAGAAATCCCCCTCTCCCCTCCACAGAAACCATCTAGATTAAATGCTTTGTCAGCCTGATTCTAGGTGATACAGCTCTCAAGTTAACAAAAACAATTAACTAGCATATGCACTCAAAAGTACATTTTGTTCACTGGTACAGAACCAGAACCATTTTCAGACTACCAGGAACATGTGCAACTACATAAGCTGTACAATTATAAAGATGTTCTTAGGAAAGTAATATCTGAAGAGTAACAAAGCTCATAGTTTATTCGACCTGCATATAAAACCATTGAAGTATAATACATTTATCACATTAAAAATGCATCATTAAAATTTAAAAGCAGGTGCAGTTACTCAATAAGCTAATGGTATAGTCTGAAGACTCCACTCAAGATTGTACTGTCGAATTCCCATTTGGATAAAAAGGAGAGAGAAAAACATAGGGAAGGAATTCGAGTGACCTTGCACCAAGGTGTTAGTGCCTGAACCTATGTTTCTGGTAGACTGTGGTTGAGCTCCACTCTGAGGATCTTTAAAGCACTGCATTTTCTCTGCTGTGAGCGGATGCATGCTACAAGTGAGCATGAAAAAAAGCAACAGCCAAACTCCATGATTCTTCATGACAATAAGCCAAAAGCACTCTGATGAAGGAAAACAATTAATACATATACACAGGAAAATAATAAAAATTGAAGCAAGTGACAATTTCCCCAACATTTTGAAGAACACCTATATTCATAAAATGAGCTTGTACGATTCCCAGAGAAAGTGAATAAGTGAGGGGATTTCCGCTTTACATAGTACAAAAATTAGTGGCCTTCTCAAAGAAGCAGCTGCATTTTCAAGAAGGTTTGTTGTTTTAAGAGCTCCAAGACAAATTTATTTCATTTAACTAAAAGTTTAAATTTAAAATCCATTCTAATTTTGTAAAACAACCATTTGGCTCCACAGATATGATTCTTGTCAGCTGGAACACACCACAGCTCCCTTTAGCCAGGGGTTTGCACTGTGGAAGCATGTATATAGATCACAGCTAGCTTGGCTGGGAGCTTTATATCTCCACTGTTTGAAGTTTAGGACATTCTCCTTCTCTCTGAACTTAATCTGAAAAGAAATTTGTCTTTTTCAAATCACTTCATGGTGTAAATGGATCCGTGCACTGTAAGTGGGGAAACTGGGGGATCCATCTCCAAACTGCAGTGTGAGGACAGTGCTATGTAACCAACACACTTAACTTCAGCAGGAACCACATTTGAGTGAGTTCCCATTGCAGGCAAAACTTTAGTGGATTGATTTAGATGATTGTAAAATATTTGTTGCCTTGAACTTGGGAATAATAGGGAGTTTCTCTTTTTATGTCATATCTTTGAAGGAAAGAAGAATAGATCTGGGCTGGAGGGACAGAAATGACACAAACTGATAGTGGTAGGCTATGTACCAGGCAGCCACATTCTTTTCAGGAAAAGAGAGCTGAAAGACTATGTTGACTTAAAAACTGCATTTCAGTTCAGCCTGTGCTCAAACTATTTGTATCTAAATGCCCATGTGTTTTTGAGGTCTGCTTTATTTAGGATAGAACTGCAAGGATGTAGGCCACATAGTACCAGGTAACATTCATGGGTTTATTCACAGATGAAGTTTATAAATAATCACAGAATCATTTAGATGGAAAAAGAACAGTAAGATCATCAAATCCAGCCAAGAACATAGCACTGCAGAGTGCACCCATAAACTGTGTCCATAACAAGTCTGCCACTCATCCATGTTTGTAAGTGATACATCTACATGGTTTTTAAATGCCTCCAGGGATATGACTCCACCACTTCCCTAGGCAGCTTTTTCTAATGCTTTGCTGCCCTTTCCATGAAGACATTTTTCCCAATACCTTATCTAAACCTCTTCTGGAACTTGAAGCCATTTCCTCTTTTCCTATCACTTATTACTTGGGAGAAGAGACTGACCCTCAACTTGCTGCAGCTTCCAGTGGTTGTAGACAGTGGTAAGATCTTCAATTCCCTTGGCTCATGTTCAGCCAGCTGTCAACCAGTACCTGCTGGTCCTTTTCCACCAGGCCTTTTCCAACCATTCGTCCCCCAGCCTGTAGCATTGCATGGGGTTGTGGTGACCCAAGCGCAGGACTGGGCACTTGGCCTTGTTGCAACTCATACAATTGGCCTTGGCCCATGGATCCAGCTTGTCCAGATCCCTCTGCAGAGCCTTCCTACCCTCCACAGATCAACACTTCCACCCAAGCTGGTGCTGTCTGCAAACTGACTGAAGATGCACTTCCCGATCTTTGTTAAAAATATTCACCCCAATACTGAGTCCTGGCAAACCCCACTTATGACCAACCATCAGCCACCAGATGGATTCCATTCACCACAACTCCCTGGCCTTGGCTATCCAGCCAGTTTTTTACCCAGAAAAGAGTACACCTGTCCAAGCCATGAGTGCCCAGGTTCTCCAGGAGAGTGCTCTGGGAAAAGTTGTTGAAGTCTTTAGTAAAACCTGGGTAGACAACACACTACAGCTTTTCCCTCAGCCACTAAGTAGTTCCCCTTGTTGTAGAAGGAGAGCAGGTCAGAACCTGCCTTTCATGAGCATGTGCTGGCTGGACCCAATCTCCAGGTTGTCCTGTACATACCATGTGATGGCACTCAAGATGAGCTGCTCCATGACCTTCCATGGCACTAAGGTCAAACTGGTCTGTCATTCCCTGCATCCCTTCAGGCTCTTCTTGGAGATGTGCATCACATTTTGCTATCTTCCAGTAAAATAGGACCTCCCCAGCTAGGCAGAACTTCTGGTAAATGATTGAAAGTGACTTGGTGAGCACTTATGCCAGTTCCCTTATTATCCTTGGGTGGATCTCCTCTGGCTTTCTGTTCAGCCAGGTCAGTGTTCCTTGCTGGCTGATCTTTCAGGACATGGGTATGGCCTGCTCCCGCACTTTTAAAATTTCCTTCTTGAAGAATGTCCAGCTTTCCCGGACTGCTTTTTTCTTCAGGACTGCCTCCCAAAGGACTCTTATCAACCAGACCCCTAAACTGGCCGAAGTGAACTCTCTGTAATTGGCAGTTCTACTGACCGCCCTCCCCACATCACCCACCAATCCTTCTCTGTTTGCAAACACCAGATCCAGTCAGGTGCCCTCCCTAGTTGGCTTAGTCACCAGCTGTGTCAGGAAGTTATCTTCCAAACACCTCAGGAACCTCCTAATGAAGTGGCCAGGTCTAAAAAGAACTAAGAAACATGTTTATCTTTTGTTCATTTTTTCACTTGGCATCTGATAAAAATAAAGAAAAATAAACGCCACCGTTGACAAAAAGGAAGTGAAAAGGAAAGAGGTAAAGATAAAGAATTCTAAAATATTGCTTCAATCCTTCTGCAGATTATTGGGCATTTTGTCAGTGATCAATAAAATTTTATGACCCCCCAATATTGGCTCAAAAAGCTTTGCAATGTCTGTAAGGCATTATGAAACGTGAAAGTTTTATGAAACATCAAACTCCCACAGCTTCCACACACACTTAAACAGGGGGGCATTGCAGTGGAAGTCAGAAGCCTCTATAGGAAATGTGCAAGGAGCTTTTGACAAAAAGCAGCACAGCACCATTCACTGGGTGATGGGAAAATGTGTGTCCCTCTCCTGCCTCTTCTGAAACAACTGTCCTCTGTGAGAGATGAAGGGCTTTTTGGGTCCTGTTCCTTAAAACATGCCTAAACAGGAATATGCAGAAGCAGCAAATTAAGCACAGAAATACATTATTCATGTATATGTATGCATGTATCACAGAAATTGCCACCTTCACTGAGCAAAGCTTTGTCTTGGAATTGATATGGATTTACACTTTCTGAATGTAGGCCACACAGCATCAGGTTTTGCTGCTTACAGCACCACCTCACAGCGAAGAGAGACAAAAACGAGGCGAGGCGTCACAGACTCAAATCATACTGCTGAAAAGCAGGGTGCAAAATGCTGCTTAACTGAAACATAACCTGAAGGCCTGCAAAGAAAAGCATTTTTGAGGTGTAAATTCCTTAAACATAGTTAGCATTCTTGCCCCACACAGGAAAACACCTGAAGTATACATTGATGCATATGCTCTTTCTCCATATAAAAGTACTATGCAAGCTTTAAACTAAATGATGCAATGCATCTGAATATCTCAATAAATTTACACTTTTAAAAGAATACAGTTAACATGTTTAGAAGCAGATTAATTCCCAGTATAATTAGAAGTTCAGGAATACCACTATGATTCAATATGTTTCATGTTTCTCGAATTTCGCTGGCAAAGTACATTGCAAATTGGCCCAGAGCTCATTATCAGTTTGGAAGTTGAAACTGTCATTCATTTTCTGCTGATCAAACAAGGAAACTTAGTTTGGTATGCTCTTAAGTTTTCTATCAACATAAATGAAATAGTTAATTTTTCAGTATTTATTGTTCATTATTCACTAAGGAAAATTATCTGTTTTATAATTTATCATTGATGTTCTATTTATGTACCATGAGTGGTTGTCACAGTTTGTTTTTCATCTTTCAAAAATTAAAGATGAACTAGTTCTTTTGTTGTTATCCACAAATGAAAGAAATGAAAACTTGTTCTTCAGGTTTTAAATCTATATCTTTGAACTGACAATATATTCCTCTAGAGATGAGTCACCTTCATTGTGAACTTTGCCCAGTTCCTAGTTTATTGGTTAATATATTAAATTGTATATTTAGGGGAACGCTACATAACTTACTGCTTGATCCAGAAAATTTGCATTATGTTATTAATATATTTTCAGTAATGTTGCATATTCAACAGTTTTTAAGTATTTTCATCAATACTTCTCCAAAGTAGAAGCAAACACTTATAGACAGATACCTTTATTCCCAACTTGGGTTTTTTTTAACTGCTACTCCTTTTGACTTTTGAGTCTTCTCCTTACAACAGTTAGTTGTGAAAAAAAACCCCAAACCACCAGGTGTTCAAATTCGTAAACACAGATAAATTTTGCAGTGTGTACAGAAAAAACTGATGAATATTCTTACCACAAGCTCATGTCCATATGTTTAGACACTCTCCAACAAAAGAACTTTCTGTGTAGGAAGTTCAAGTTTGAGAACAGTGTCTTCTAGGGATGAAATAGCAGTGCCTATTCAGGGGCATAAGCATACACAGGGAAATCCTCAGCATCTTAAATTATAGATTGTCCACACAAAGTTGGCAGACATGAAACAGAAAGTGCAGAAGACCACATTCTTTCTGACCAGTAGCCAAAGGAAGGGATATCCTGAGGAACTGAAAAGGCAGCATCTACAGCTGTCATTATGGGAGTAAAATCTTTCCTCTCATGTTCAAAAGAGATCATATAGAGTACTTTGTCTACCATCTGCACTTCAACTTCCTACAACTGTACTGAAGAACAGTTTTGGAAAGACATGCAAAGTTTTCAGCTGTTTAAGAAAACCCCACATATACCTGAGTTCAGTAAAGAACAAAGACACCAAGATCAGCTGTGTGTGTCTTCCAGTGACCTACTTTAAATACATGCAAGTTCTAAATTGCACCATGCCTGTCTTATGTGTGGACATCACAACTGGTGAATCCCAAGGGTAAGGCCAGATGTGTCCACCATGCTCATGCTTGCTACAGCCCAACTGTCTGATAACCTGTAGCATAGCAGGGGAATGCTCAGACAGGAGAGCCTGAGTGGATCCATGTCTGAATTCCTGTAGGAAAAATTACTGGGAGATTCCATGTAATAAGAGGCCAGCACATGTGCTTGTGTGGCCCCCTGATGTCTCAAATACCTTTTTCCATTGATGAGGTGTGAGACTGGGCAGTGATTGACGAGCACTTGGAGTAACAAATGGTATTTTGAGAATAGCATTGAGAGAATGATTTAGAAGTGTTTGACGTTATATTTAAGTATGGTTGATAACTGGTGATAACAATTGGTGATAACATTACCAACATGTCGCTTTTTTTTAAGCACTCAAGATGTATAGGAGTTAGGCATGTAAGTGACTTGTTCAGGAAATACAGACGAAAGTGGACGTCTCAAGCAGAAAGTGAGTTGACCCCACAGGGAAAAACAATCTGTTAAGAACCCAAAACTCTTGGCAGGCAGCCCAGACCCATATCTTTTCTTAGATAAAATTCTTCACAATGTACAACTGAAGGGAATGTTAAAGGAAATGAAAAACCTGGATTGTGATCCTAAAGGTTTTTATTTGAGTTCCCAACTAATTGCTTACAGACATTGTAGTAACAAGTCAGGGCACTTACCTGTGTTCCAGTAAACAGTACAAGAGCCACAAGAATAGCATATTCATTAGTCTCTGGGGTAGTAAAATATTATTATCTTCAATTTCAGTGTGTAGAGTATCATTTACAAAACAATTGTGTAGTACAGACACAGGAATAATTTTGGAAGGCATAGAATTCCTTGAAAAATCACAGTACTAACTCCCCTATGCTTAAGGAACTGGTTTGACTGGGTGTACAGAAGATATTTCACAACATGGATATTTAAAAAAATAAGTTTAAAAGCTCAAGGACATAAAATTTCATACCACAAGTGTCAAATAAGTTTTAGAATGTCACAACACAAGTTCCAGAGTGATCTCAGCACAAATTCTGTGAATGCACCAATAGCAGTGTAATCTTTCCCATAAAAATAATTGGCAACAAATGCATCCTAGCAGGTCTCACAATCCCCACGCAACACAAGGCACTATTTGGACTGGAAGTATTGTGTAGTAACTGGGGCACACCCTGAGTATTTATCTGAGATTTCTACACTTACTCACACAATAGATTTTTCTGTGCATAATTATTCAGAATTATTTACTTCAAGGTTGGCTTTTCCTTAGCTTTCAAACAGTTTTTGGTGGACTGCATATTAATAATGTTCCAAAATATACTATCTCCTCCAAAGGGATGCAGTTACAAACTATAATGAAATAGACTTACAGACTGTATTCAGCCCCAGTGGGCTGAACATGGATTCTCCTGTCCCATTTTACAGTTAAACAATGACTAGACTCCCTGCTAATGAGGTTTTGGAACTCTTTATTTTGTTTTCAAAGTAGCTGGCATTCTACAAATTTGTAGTTTTGATGATTACTATAGGCTTTTTGTATTGAAAAACATATTTTCACAGTTAAGGGATTTTTATTTAATGTATGTTAATTAGTCAGTGGTAGTATATTCTGCAGTTCAGTTTTGATAAATGTTGTCTGCAGTGGGTTTTAACCAACAGACAAAGAAGAAAATATCCTAAGTAATTTTTATGTTGATTTTAATCTGCATCATACATGTCCATTTCTAATAAAACTACTGGTAACATCCAGTTCTACAAGTGAGAGAAGCTGATGTACTTACTATCTCTTGTTTCTAAAACTCTGGAGATGAGAAGTGAGGGAGCAAGGAGTATACCTGAAATTTAAGTTGCTCTTTTGCAAATATCTGCTACTCAGATAGTCTCTTTTGTTTCAGTTGGAGCTTTGTAATGTTTTTGTACTTATCCTTATAGTGACAAGTAAAGACAAATCATTGCTTCTGTTATATAAATGGGGAATTTAGGCAAAGAGAGGGATAGAGGGATTTGTTCAAGGTCACTTGAGCACTCTAAAATAATGCTGGAAAATGAATTTTTCTACTCCCAAGCTAACAAGTTATTAAATCACATTTCCTCTCAGTGCAGTATTGTACTCCAACTTGAATTTGGGGTGTGGGGGGGGTTTAGACTACTTTTGCTATTTGTAGCTGAAGGCATGTAGAAGGAGGAAGATATTAATAATGAAAAAAAGGTCTTCTCTCACTGCTAGAGTGAAAAAAGGTGCTATAAACAAGTTTCATTTCATAATGCAGAGAAGGTAGAGCTATCTCATGGCACAAAGTTTCTGTACGCAACAGAGAAATAGTAATGCCCATTCTCTCAAGGATGATATCAAAGTGTAACTGTTTACTATCTTGTATGAGGCAAATTTCCTTTCAGCCTGGCATTTATCTATCAGTGTCAGTCTAAGTATATCAGTGATCCGTGTTCAAAACAAGGAAGTAAGTTATGGCAAAAAGATAACATGATTACTGCCTAATAATGAGGTATTTAAACACAGCAGGGCTCTCGAAGTGTGGGTGTAAATTCACTGAGAGGAGGGGGCAGACCAGTGTTCTTTACATACCCATTCCCTCCCTTCACAGGAATGAGGAGCCACCACCAGCCACTGACATATGGGCACAGTGATCCCAAAACCTAAACCCCTTTATCCTTCAGAGAATCCAAAGCTTAATCAAAGCACACACAAACTTTCCTTGTGGTACCCAGTGACATATTTGCAACAACTATCTGGGAAGCTTTGGATTTGGGAGGAGGAGAAAAGATGTGCAGCCTGGTACATTAAATATTTGAATATGTTTGCCTTTCCTTTGTCCCCTTACCTTACATATGTCATTTGTTTTCTGACAATGTGAACTTTATTTGAGGTCTTGTAAAGCCCTGCCTGTGTTTTCACAGAGAGAGAAGCATGTGGACACAAATGGGGTCTGTGGATGATTCTCAAGGGGTTGAGAGGGAGACTGCTTCTCCTCTTTTCCTTAGAGGAGAAACTACAGCCATATGCTTCAGGTTTGGTTTAGTGATTTAGAGCTAACTTCTATATTTGAAGAACAAGAGGGAAAAAAAGGAAAGAAAAATAATTTAGTTCAGTTCTATGAATAACTGGGCACTTATAATTTAACAGCCCAGTTCTGATCCGAGTAAAACAGCAATTCCCTTGAAGTTGGTGAAATGGTGCTGGATTTACCTCAGGGCAGAATTTGGCCCCCCGTTAGTGATTCAGCTATTATTAGATTTGCATTGAGAAAAATCATTGAATATAATAATTACCTGTCTTGTCAGTGGAACTGTTCTTTTTTTTTTTTTTTTAATGTCCTACATAAAATCCTTAGACCAAAATTCAAAGGGATGTAGAATAAATTAATTAATTGGGGAATTAATTGGGCCATGTTGCCTTTTTTAAAACTAACTAACTGTGTTTTAGTTATATTTTGTTATGTGCCCAAAGGCTCCTGGGCATGGATGGCCTATAAATACAAATGGATAACAGATCATTAAGAATAAAGCTACCACAAAATAGTTTCTCTGTTTTCTCCATACAGGTCTGAGAGCAATAACAGTGGATCAGTAGTGAAGAAACAGCTGGGGCTGCAAGAAGATGCTGTGGAGAAGATTGTTTTGCCAACAGAGATGACTATGTTTCAACTCATTGTTCTTTCCCACCTCCTCCTCCTTCAGCCTCCTCCCCAGTCCTTCACTGACTTTTCATCTTTGCTCATGGTTGGCAGCATAAGGCAGCTCCCATTTCCATCCTGCTTACACTCACTCTGATGCGATTCCTGCAGGAGCTGATCTCAGGCAGCTCCTCCTTTCAGGTTCTTCTCTTCTCTTAGGCCTGAAACCCTCCCTGTCTACTTTGCTCAACCTCAGCTCCACCATATCCACAAGGTCTGTGTAGAGCAAAACCCCATAGATCTGTAAGCCCTATCTTTATTTTTCATGTTTCCCTCTCATTTTTCAGCTATATGTTTTATTGATTTTTCAGGCAGTAGGAAAATATATCTTACATTAAAAAAATACTTAAAAAGAATCTTTTGACTTTACCAATTCTTGATGTAAAAACCCACCTGGCATTTTGACAGCAAATGATTAAAAGCCTTTCTCAGTATTTTACAAGCAAATATGAATTTTAACAAGATAACTAAACTTACAGAAATGAAATTTTCTATTGTTGTCTAATGCTAAACTAGCTGTCAAGTTTGAGACACTTGCAGTTAGTGTTAGGAATGATTAGAATGAAGATATGTTAAAAAGAAATACAGGCCAGGTTTTGCTCATGTGTTGCAGATATAAAATTCAGATTTATAGACTCTTTGGATGACACCAGCAATAAAGTGGTGATTTTGTTCTGGGGTTTTGCATTCTGCTCCACAGATTAGTATATATCATGTGCCTACATTTGTGTTTTAAACATACCAGTTCTCAAAGTACTTTCAAGCTAAGGTATGAGAGAACTTTGCTAAGAATGGGTTGTCAGGAATGCAGGAGGAATTAACGGAAAAAATTATTTTTTGCAAACTTACAAGGAGAAAAAAAGTAGGCTTGAAGTGCCAGTGGAGAGAGAGAGGCAGAGAGATCAGGAACTCTAACAGCTTTCTGTGGAGGATGTGGGAAGGGAGTGAGAGGGATGGACCACTGTTTAAAACTGCATATGAAAGGAATAACGCTAATGATTAAATGTAAGGACCTGGATGAACTGTCTGAGGTACACTGAAAAAAGTAAGAGACAGTGAGACCTCTTCACCTAAACGTAGGGAACAATGACAGAATATGGCTGAAATAGCACTGATATTCTTCCCTCACAATTGCTCTCTTTTTATGTGCTTTCTAATCACTGTGAAGAACACTGGCATCCTGTCGATCAGGCCCATAATCCCAGTGTCACTGATGGCCAAGGCATCATTCCATCACAACCTTCCAGACAAAACCTTCAACAAGTCTAGCAGGTCCTTGTCGTGTGGTATCTCATCATGCACATCTTTACACTCCTGAGGAGCGGCTGAGGGAACTGGTGTTGTATAATCTGGAGAAAAGCAGTCTCAGGGAAGATCTTATCTCTCCCTACAATGACCTGAAAGCAGGCTGCAGCGACTGACGGGTCAGTCTGTTCTCTCAGGTAACAAATGACAGGGCAAGAGGAAATGGCCTCAAGTTGTGCCAGGGGAAGTTTAGACATTATAATAGGAAAAAAATTCTTCACTGAAAGAGTGGCCAAGCATTGTAACAGAGTATCCAGGGAAGTGGCAGAGTCCCCATCCCTTGGAGGTATTTAAAAGATGTGTAGATGTAGCTTTAAATATGAATTAGTGGTGGACTTGGCAGTGCTGGGTTAATAGCTGGACACAGTGATCAGTTGGACACGATGATCTTAGAGGTCTTTTCCAAGCTAAAAATTCTGTGATCCTACACCAGAACCTACTTCTAGAACCTACCAGAAGACAGATTGTTCTCAGGATGTGTTAACGTTTCTGTAGTGCTCTTTTAGTAACACTTCTCTAATTTTAGTGCTGTCTTTTTGGCTCATGAATAGCACTGTCTCAATGCCCATGAAAAAAGAGTGATGTGGAATGGAAGTTTACCTAGATTCATCAATATTAAAGTGTTATTTTAAAACAGTTTGATTGAACTAAAGTTTACAAACAATCAGCACGTACAACTCTAGTTATGTTAGTTGTGATTGCTCTGAATGCACCTTTTTACCATGTGATGTTTTGAATCATGTGTTTTTGTATATGTTTCATATTCAAATGCCAATCTTGAACAATCAAAGAAGTTTGGGGATAACATTGCATTTCCCAAGTTGCGACACTAGTATGTGAGACTGAGTTTTGAATTTATTTATTCCTTTAAAATAGGTTTTTCTGCACAATCATGTCTTCCCAGCCAAATTCAGCAACTAGACCAAGTGAAAAGCTCTGAGTAAAACAATGCTCCATGTGCACAGATATGGCAGAATCTCATCTATGAAGGACAATGTGCTCTCTTTGTAAGCATGGAAAATCCACTTCTATATGTATGACCAAAAATATAAAAAACACCTTAATATATTAGACTTTTAGTTCTTCTTGTGTGGCATTGGAATTCCCATTATGAAGACAGCAAAATGAAGAGATTGGGATGTTGAATGAGTGTATGGCTTAAATACATAGAGGTCAGGGTGAGGGAGGTTTCACTCATACAAGCAAGAAATGTCTTAGCCAACTCCAGCAACATTGTTCATGGACGTATTCAAAGTACCTCTAAAAGTTAGGCTGAATTCACAAATCTGAGGTAAATTTGCAATTTTTACCCAAAGAACATCTAGAATCATATATCTCCCTACAGCACCCTCCCCCAGCATTGCTTCTCTGGCTCTAACTTGAGAGTTACTAATACTATCCAGAATCAAAGAAGGCCAAAATGAAAGAGAGAAAAAGAGCACAAGGAAATCAAATGTCTCAGTGCTCTTGGCTTTGTTGGAATGTTTACATCAGCTATTAATATGTATTTCTCTAAAAACCTGTGTTTTTTTTCTGTTTGGGAAAGAGTAAGACCTGTGTAAGAGGAAGGTAAGGCACAGTCTTCAGACTAGGTTTAAATTCACAGTTAGCCTAATTTTAATATATAAAATTCCTCTGAGAAACTAAAATTTAATATGAGAAGGTGTGTATAATGTGACTATTATAAAGAGAATCAGGCATTACTTCAGTATCCTGTAAAACAGGTTTTTGAATTAAGCAGAATGCATGCAATAAAAATGTAACCAAAATGATTAGCATAAGTAACTGAAAAAATCTGATTATAAGAAGGCAAAGTAGTTTAACACATGACCACATTCATAAGTGTGAAATATTATAATTCTATTGTCTATTCTTTCTGTGAAAAGTTAGCTCCTTCAGGAATGTCTTAATGAATAATAAAACTGACTTGATTTTCCCACTGCAGTCAACTTTGCTGTCAGGCTATTAATGATTCATAATGACTGTATGTTTAATAGTTTTATGCCAGATAAAAGCCGTCCAACAGAAGCAAGTAGCCAGTGTCACTTCTGCAGCTACTCTCTTGATATTTTCAGTAATATTGGTAGAAACAATCTCTTAAAATGCAGAACAGCTGAGTTACAGTAGGAAAATGCTTTTAAATCACCCAATAACATCAGTGCTGAAGTCATATAAAATTCTTTATTACATTACCTCTGCTGTAGAAGAAAACACAGAGGACAAGATTGCATGAGGTTCATAAAAATAGCATATTTTCCTGTTCATATCATTTCATACTCTTGTATATTTTATTTTCATAATGCAGTGATTTGGATAATACAACTAGCCAATGCTTAAATGAGAATAAAATGTGTACTCTGAGAACAGCTGAGAAGAATAACACTCAAATCAGTTCTGCACAAGATGATAAACACCCAGACTTCTCTGAAGCTGCAGGAGTTTATCTACTGTATATGTAAATGTTTTTCTTTTCTTTGAGGAAAGTCTTTGCAAGAACAATGTCCTTTAACAAAGGTCTAAAAATGCATGTGGAAACCAAACATAATAACACTGTTATTCTGCCACTTATTAACAGAACAACAGGCCTTACAACAATTAGATATGAATATCGCAAACTGAATTTAATATTAAGCTGTCTTTGAAATGCCACTTTGCAGCAGGTTTTCAGATGCTTAAAGCACAGCGGGAGGCTAACTCCATCTTCAAATATTAAATCAAAACCTTTTTTTAACCTGATAAATCTTTCTGAAGGCAAGTTCTCCTATTCAAGAGAGAATTATTAAACTATCAGACAAGGAAACTAAACCTTGCAGCCTATTCTTGGCATATGGTGTGTACCCACAATGATTAAAAACAATAATGAAAAGGATTAATAACATCTTGGAATAGTGTCTGAGAACATTCTTAACCAAACACAGGGTATAAACTGCTAATAAGTCCAGTGAATTGGAAACAGCACATACTCAAACATGGTCCCACTTTCTCAGCTAGAAATCTCACTTTAAATACAAGTCAGTTAGAAATGTTTCCTACAGCCAGTTATATGCCATTGAAAAGACCAAAGATCTCTAGAAAATGGTAAATGCAAGGACATCTCACTGAAGAACACCATAGGAGAATCACAGAAACACATTCTGTGCTTGAGTACCTGCTCCTAATGGCAGCAGGAACTGTATGCAGTCTTGATATATTTGGCCCATATTAGTGACAGAAACCACGTATTAAGCCATGTAAAACAATACATCTCAGAGAATTCTTTCCAATCCACTTTTTAATGTCCCAAGTGAGAAAGCTTCCCTTGGAAGATAGCCTAATAGTGACAATTGGCAGGAAATATCCCTGGTTATTTTGCCTGCTTTTATCTATTATTTTTCTCCTCAGCCTTAGCTCAGTTGTGCCAGGACTTGCATCAGACAATTCTTTTCTGGCCCTGACAGTTCCAGGGCATTTTCAAGGTGTTACACTCTTCCTTTAAACATTGCTACGTAAGTTTTCACATTTAGCTTACTGATTCCCACCCCCTCCACCCAATGTCAACAATTTCTTGTTTCCTAATTACTTTGGCACTTTCCAAACTGCAATCTTGATAATGAGATATCCAGGGAGGAATGCAGTACTGGGGATGGGATCACACAGAGTCCCAGTGAAAGGGCTACGACTCTCTTAATACTCTGTGGTGAGGTGCTTCATTCCAAAAGAGATGGCATTTTTTTTCTATTGCATCACACCACAGGTCAGTTTCCCATTTAGTAATGCTTTCTTCACCCCACGTAAATCCTTTCAGTTTCTGTGTGGTATTGGTATTTCAGATTATTTTGTTTGTTAACTCACACCAGCTCAGCACGTAACTGACTTTGCTGTTTTCTATCCTAATCTCTTTGGGATGCCTTTTATTGCTCTTCTATCTTTGTAATTAATCCTCTCATTGAATTTACTATCCTCCAAATTACTAAAGTAAAGGTTAGATAGAAGACTGAACCTAAACCCCACCGATATTCTTTAAGATGCTTCCTCATATGGGAAAAAAATGACATAAATTAGTTGTCACATATGCAATTTTCACATCCCTCATTCACATGATAAAGGCCCTGGATGAAAATATTTTCATGCTGGTTTATTTTGTATATGAAACCAAAATTTGCATGCATTTCATCTACTGTTCTCTTTTTTTTTTCCCTTTGGACTATTTCCACAGCACCACAATATCTCTCTGTGATTACTCTGCATGTGTGACCTCAAGCAACCTACCATTGTTGTTTCCAAATTGGGAAGCAGGCAGGCACATGTACTGGAGGAGGGTAGCAGGCTCTGGATTTGCCTCTCAGCTGGTATCTGCCTCCTCCCATGTGAGATGGCGCCAACGAAGAGGTTTTTGTTTTGTTTCAGAGAAGTTTTTTGTGCAGTCTCAGCTGCACTGCTGTGCTTTTGGTGGCCACATCCTGGGCCACCCTGCTGTGGGGTTGTGAGAGGGCTTCTCCATGTCTGCTTCAAATTTCAAGCTCACCTGCTTGATTTCAGGCTGAAGTAGAAAAAATGCTCCAACAGCCAACTGGAGAAACTGGAAATAACACCAGCACGTTTTATATCCCAGGTCACACTGAATAAATATCAAGATACAATTCAGCTAATTTTCACATGACAGAGCTCTTTTGAGAGTAGGGGTCTAAGAGCCCTCAGGATTCCAGGAGAGGTACAATATGCTCAGGAATTATGGGCACACTTGAGGTTCATATACACTAATATCCACTCATGCAATGCCTGTACCCAAATAATATCTGGAATTTATAAAATTCAGTGACCTCCTTCACTTCCAGCATCAGTGCTAATAGGAATATCTGTCTGTAAAGATATTTAATTCCTTCTGATTACAGTATTGCCTGCTTATGGACAGGTACAGGGGCTGGTAGGATTTATCCTTCCCTCAAGCACCCTCTACTTTCTCCATAAAGTTATTAGCATGTCCCATCATAATAGTCTTTGCAAGCACTTTGCATCAGTTTTGGAATTCCCTGACTTATATAAACATATTGCATGTATTGTTTTCACCTCTCATTTTTATGTTCTTATAAATGTCCTGGACAGTCTCTCAAGAGCTAAGCTTGAAGTTTTAAGTTCTTTGTCTCCTTTTGTGTGGTGATCTGCAGCAGGAGTTCATTCTAATTATTTCTTTTTATGTGTTTATTAATTGCTAATAACTTTATGCACAAAAAGTTGCTGTCACAGCAGTCTTCCAACCTGAAACTGTGGCATTAGCACTATGTTTTGACATAATGTTACTCTCCAGCATCTTCTTTTTTCACCTCTTCACTTGAGGAAACACCTGAGATTTTATTTCACTTACAATTATCACTCAAATCAATTTCAGCTATAGCCACCATTGCATTTTTCTTGTCTATTTTTTCCAAATGTCTCTAAGCACTCCAGTTCATTGATACTTTACATGTTTCCATGTATTTCCATCTTCCTCCTCTGTGTGAGTGGATGCACTATGATTCCTTGTAAAATTCAGATCTCATTTTTAGTGTGCCATTTCTTCCTACAATCAAACCTCAGATTTAAATGAGTTTATTTTTTATTTATTTGCTTAAATTAAAGCCTAAATAAAGCAAGCAAGTTTCTTACTCCTCCATAAATATTTTGCTGACCTTTTATAGTCTTTAGTGCTGATCTATCTTCTTATCCACTCCTAATATGGGAAGGAAATCATGCTATCATTAGGATTTGTCTATTTTCAGATCTATTTTAGAATTTCTGAACTTTTTCTCAGTATATTCCATAAAGTAAGGTCAAGTATGTCTGAGCTGCTCTGGAAATTCCCTGGCATTATTTAGGAAACCTCTCATTTTTATTATAACAGTGTTAGATGGCTATCTGGAGGTGGATGATGCTAACCTTTCCTGTCTGAAGTCCAATTATTTTTTTTATATTCTGAAGTGCCAGCAAAAGAATTGAATATCTATTTTCTCTTCTAGTGTTTCTCTTTGAATTATTTTGGGGATTCTATTCCCTAACAAGGTTGTCTCTACGCCATTACCTTTTCAATGGCAAAATACCTATTGGAGTAAATAAGTTTAAAATGTTCTGTATATGATCTTTTAATTTCCTTTTTCTGGATCCCCCATCTCTTATTTCTTGACTCACTACCTGTCTTAATGCCTTTTGGTCCTCATCACGCCATTTGCCTGGCTTGCCTGCCTTCATTCTTCAGCAGTCATGTATAACAGATACAAGTGAGGTTGACATTCATGTAATTTAACTCATCAAAAAGTTAGATGGTTAGCCTAGGTGAACTGTCTTAACTTCCTCTGTTGTCAGCCCAGAGAGAATGGTACTTCCAGCCTGTGATATAATCCATACAAGTTTCTAAATAAGGTGGAATAAATCATCTTCTGAGGAGATTTGCTCTGGACATGTCCAGTTCTTTCCATCCCTTTTGGGAAAGAATGGATACTGACTATCTACTTGCCTCCCATACAGACAGCTGAATTTAGAAGAGAAACTTTTATACTTCCCGTGTTCCCTAAAAACTGAAATCAGCCATACCTACTGTATCAAGACACATGCATGTTCTCTTGTGCCTTTGAAATCAACTGTCTTTTGATAAAGGTTTGAAAAAAAAGGTACACACTAGAGGTGCTATCTGCCAGATGAACATCAGCTCTCATTAATTCACCTTTGGAGTTCTCATTATTTTCCTCACTTCTAATACCACTGCCTGTCTCCTGGAAGTAGGACATCTGGCAACAAAGTGGGAATCTTAAATCCAGAGTAACACACTGAGTGAACCAAACAAGTATGGAAATGGGGGTAATAAACATTTTTCTTTTTTTTCCTTTTTTTTTTAATAAATCTCAGTTACTGTGTTTTATGTCATTTGTGGTTATGGTACGACCTAGCTTTAGAGCACGTGAACCCACAGTTCCTAAGGAGTTTAGTATTTGGTAACTGTTAGCTGTGATGGATTTGACACAAACACCAGTGGTGGAATTTACCTGATTGGGAGACACAAGTTACAGCATTTTGGAATAGAGAGATCTTAAAGCATAAATCTTCTGTATCTTGGATGATGACTATTTTAACAGTCTCATTATCATACATACATGGGTAGCACTATAATACTTTAAAAAAACCCAACTAAAATAGTGATTCCATTGTCTGTAAGTGCTTCTCCTAGTGTATGATTGTAACCATTTAGGAGTTGAATACTACATGAATAGATCAGTCTAAATTTTCTTTTACAGCTAATAGAAAACAACTTCCAAAACACAATTCTCTGTAGATGCAGCACATGCAAAGTGAGATGAAACATCTTCCAGGGATTCTTTGCCCACCAAACATGGAAAAATCCAACTTTTAAGTACTCAGAATAAGAGGCAATAAATACCATATTAAAAAAAAACCACCAAAAAACCAAACAAAAACAAACAAAAAAAAAAAAAAAAAAAAAACAAAAAAAAACAACACAACAGCAAAGAAACAAAGAAGAACGTAGATGTCCAAACAAGGCAGCTGATTTTGCATTTATTGTCTGCTTCATGTACACATGCTTTTCCGGTCTGTGAAAAGGCCCCTTAATCTATAAGAAAGTTAAAATTTCATGTATCTTTTCTGTGTTGTCTGCTGACTGCCCTGGCAATCCTCCTTCACAGTGGTTTTATCACAGGACTTTTCCAGCATAATTTCCACCAAGTCCCTGTTCCTGCCTAGGAGCAGACCCTGAAGCTTTGGGCCTTACAGAACCCAACAGGAAAAGACACATAATGCAGCTGGTGCTCCACATGAGCAAATGGAAAGGTTAAACAGTCATTAGGTAGTGAAGCAAGCCTGTTACAAAACTTGTGAATATTTCAACAATACCACTCAATCCAAGAGGAACCTTCAGTCCAGGTCAGCTGCCAGCAACCACAAACCACATGAAGGGAGGAACCTGCAGCAATCAGGTTTCATATAAGGACAACCACTGGGAATGAAAGTCCTCACTTGCCACGATCACAAGCCTTATTGAGGTCAGAGACAGAAAGAACACAACTGATTGGCACAAATTCTCTCTTTCTCTTTTCTAGTGTATCTCCTGTGAATCACAGCTACTCTAAACACTGTGCTGCTGGTGGAAAAATGCAGGTGACTAAGAAAGGAGTGAGTGTCAATATAGACATCTGTTTGGTTGGGTCTCCTGGAAGATCCATATAAACCACTTGGAACACACAACCAAGCCTTGAGCAAACGTTTCCCTGAGGCAGCTAAGAGACGTCTAGAGATTCAGAACATTGGCCTGAGAAATATCCTTACCTCAGCAACATTTGTTTATAACTTAGGCATAATGCATGATGCAGCTTCGGAGCTGTGTGATTTATCCAAACATCTAAAAGAAAGACATAACATTGCCAGAAGCTTATTCTGGGATGTCAAAGCAGATTCAGGTTTTTGCATCAATGGCTGACAATGCTGGCTCTTCCGCTGAAGAGGCTGTCAGTGCTTTTCAGAACACGTTCTTAAAAAAAATAAATCTCTGCACCAGGGGAAATGTCTTAAAAGCGGTTATGGAGAATTTTCATGGAGTCTCAAAAATAACACATATTGTGAAATGCTGTTCACAAGAGCATTGAAAATTAGCACTGCTCTGAATAGTGTTTCTTGAGAAAACCAGGCAATGTGATTACATACCTCTTGATAGGAGGTGTCAGCTCCTGTGTTACGGCCAAATTCTAACCTGTATAATTACCTTCTGCTTATCTAAATTCGCCTCACAATTTCAGCTGAATAAGAGCTATTGTTACACTTCACACCCTAAAACATTGAGATGTGCAGTCTTAGTGTACTTCCAAGCAGAGGTGGCTGCATCTTGGTCTTTGGTTTTGAGACCATTTTCACTTTCAGAGGATACCAGACAAATTTTCACTGTACAGCAACCTAATTTAGAATTTTTTCTAACGTTGCAAGTGCAAAAACTTGTAGCTCAAGGAAGTCACTATGAGGCAGAGAGCCTAAAACACTTGATGTCTCTCTAGGATACAAGAATTACATATATACACACATACATAAATTAATAGTTCATATAATATATGATTCAGCCTCAACATCATATATTCTATGTGCATTCAGAAAAGAATCAAATGTTTTCTTTTATATAATCTTTTGCTTGAAGCAGACTAAAAACTAATACGGAAAATTCTAAGTTTTTTCACTCTATCAAAATTTACAGCTCATGTTTGCAAAATTTGCAAAGCCTTTCAGAGTCTTTTGCTGCTATGCAGTTGGCTAAGCCAGAAATGAACAGATGAAACTGGAAAGATCTATGCTTCACCAGCAGTCATGTCAATTAATTTTTTATATACTTCCGGGCTTAATATAGAACTTTCTAAACTAAACAGGCATTTATTTTTATCAGCAAGAATGTCAAGGTTACTTATAGCTGTTTGTTGCCCTTCACCTTTTTTTTTTTCCTGAGAAAATGCATTTTGCAGAAGCTTAATTTGTGGTATTGATTTGAAGTAAGCATTTGTAAATACACATCCTTCAGATAAATAAAAAAATTTGATTTCTTAATGTTATTTTAAAAAAAGGGAGTGCAATGGAATCTGGTAGAAAACAACAAACAAACTTGGTTTTGTAGTCATGTCATGTACCCTGGGTCAGGTCTTTTTTCTCCAGTCAGTCCAATCCTCTGACATCTGGCAACAAATTCCCATTTATACATACCTTTGTACTTCCCATTTTCTTTCAAAATTAGAGTTTATTTTTCTGTTCAAGTTCAGAAAGGCCAGAGGCTATCAGATGAAAAACATGTAGGAGAAAAAAGGCCATCAATCATGGAAGTAAAAATCCTTATGGAAAAAAGAGAATTTAGAACGCAAAAATAACCTTTGTTTGGTCATTTCAGAGCTTGACTTTAGTTTTAGCCATTGCTTTCACCTATTTTTTACTATTGCACATATTGTATTGAATGAACTCTTTTTAATGAATAAAAGCAATCTGTGTTTTCCTTGGAGCAAAGTAGCTGCACAAAGTTTTGGAAACTGAAGTAATTATCTAATGTCTTCCTTAATGCATTTAACACAATGGCAGAAAATCTCAGAATTTAAGGTTTAACCTATAAAGGGATTGCTTCAAAGTTTAAAACACATGAACTTTCTTCCTTGCACAAGTTGTGGACACCACTGTTCTGGGACAGAATTAATGTTATGTAAACTTCATTTTGCCTAACTACATTACCCAAATCAAATTAAGTCAAATCTCTAAAGAGAAATTTAAAACTTGACACATATTCCTCACTTAACTTTGTTACACAGTTGCATTTGTTAGTAATTAAATGCTGACAGGACCATCCAATTTAAATGCAAAGGTGTATGATGTAGGTACACACCAAATGATGTAGGTAGACACCAAAAATGCAAAAGGAGATAGAAAAACATTATTTTAATACATATAAAGATATAAATTTAGAAACAATTGAGCTAATATATGAAGGCCATTGCCCTATAACTCTCAGAGAAACTAATAAAAATCTGCAATATTGTTTTGTGATCTATGTCACATCATATGACATAAGAAGTGACATTTCTTCCCAGAAAAGCCAACTTTAAGTGGTAGGTTTAGTTTCCCGGTTACACCTTCCTGAGATGCCATAATAATGCAGCCATAGAGTGGAAGCTCTTATTAATTTGCAGCTTATTCTTAAAGGATTATACAGCAGAGACAAAGCCCAGTGACTTTCCAAAATATACACCTGCTGGGGTAACTCAAAATGGACCTTCTCATATTCTTCCAGTATCATAGAATCATAGTTTGGGTTGAAAGGGAGCTTAGATATCATCTAGTTCCAATCCTCCTGCCATGAGCAAGGAGCCTTCCACTAAACCAGGATGCACATTGGTCCATCTAACCTGGCCTTGAACATTTCTAGGCGTGGGGCATCCAAAACTTCTCTGGGCAACCTGTTACGGTGCCTAAGCATGGTCACAGTAAAGAATTTCTTTCCATTATAAACCTACTCTCAGTTTAAAGCCATTCCCCTCGTCCTGTCACTACATATCCCTGTAATCAGTCCCTCTCCAGCTCCTGTAGGCCTCCTTTAGGTACTGGAAGGCCTCAATTAGGTCACTCCAGAGCCTTCTCTTCTCCAAGCTGAATACTCCAAATTCTCTCAGCTTTTCCTCATAGTAGAGCTGCTCCATCCCTCTAAATATCTTGGTGGCCCTTCCCTGGCCTCAATCCCACAATTCCATGTCCTTCCTGTTCTGGGACCCCAGCGCCACATGCATCACTGCAGGTGGGGTCAGAATCCCCTCCCTGTCCCTGCTGGCCACACTGCTTTGGATGCAGCCCAGGATATGTTTGGCTCTCTGGATGCAAGAGCAGTAGAGAAGCTCTTCAGTGTGTTCTCTGCCCCACACTTTAAATTTTCACAAAGGAGTGGTTTTCCTAAAATCTTTTAACAATAACAAAAATAACACTGCCCACTAGAGCCCATGTTCCTAACTGGCCATTGGTTAGGATCCAGATCCTGGCTTTTCTTTCATATACATGACTGACTGTGTGTAAAGAGACAAAGCTAATGATATTACTGCTAGGCCAAACCAGTCAAATCATTTTATCTAAATTCAGCTTGCAAGCTGTAACATAATTCTTTACTTTACTGGAAATATTACAATAATAAATGAATTTAAAATTTGTGAGATGCTGAGAATGCACATTGATGAGTTCCAAAGAAACAAAGAAAAGGCAATTAAATAAATAAACTGTGTGTATGAACCACTGCTGATCAGTTTCGTATAGCACTCAAATACCACCCCAGGACAGAAAATAGAGCTGGACTACAGGAAAGTAATTCTGTGTGCAAGATACCTTTTGCTATTCAGCAAAGCTCTTAGGGTCCTGTGAGTGTTCTCATTCCCACAGTCTCTGTAAGGTCACAGTGGTTTTACACAATTCTTAATGACAGTTTCCTAACCAAAGCAATCTTCTTAGTAACTCAGAATGATGGGTGGGTTGTGATTTAGTAGTTATGGGTTTCAGCAGCACCTAAGTCAAACACTGTTTATTGCTTACAGTTGCTTTTCTGTTAAATAGAAAATTATACTCTACCAAGAAGACTTAAGTTACTGGCTTTATTTCAACATGGTACTGACTGACATATGCCAATTTACTTGTCATCGTATTCAACATGCCAGTATTAACATTTTCCTAACTGATTCAGATTTTTTATCACAAATCAACAATAGCAGCTCCTTAGGGCTATGAACATGTTTTTATTACATGGTAGGATAAAAAAAAAAAAAACTAAAATCCATATTTATTCATTATCATATATATAATTTATGTTGGGTAAACTGGAAAATGCTTTCAAGAATCAACTAACATGAAAAGCATATTTGATAAACATGAATCCTTTTTATAATTCATATTCTGTTTTTCCATGTTTCTGCAATATGTTCTGACTTATATCAGACTTTGTTATTATTTAAATATAAAGATTTTTTAAAAAACTAATAGTACAAAACTTTATCAGAGACTCTGTAAAAAGACAAGAAGTCATTTAAATGCATAACTGGAAATGTTCAGAATTTTAGCTAAAAGCACAGGTAAAGCAAAGGGAATATACCCTCTTTCTGGGTTTCAAAATTGGAAAAGAGGGACTTAATAAATGAAGTTTCCAATCTGTCAGCCACACACTCAGTGCATCAGATACTCAGTGCATGAGCGAGTTGTTAAACTCCTAGCTTCCAACTGCTTTCAATTTAGGAACACAGAAATTTAGAAGCCTCAATTTAATTTCTTTTTTAATATGGAAGCAATGCACAACAGCTTTTAAGCCTGTGAAAAACATAAAACCAAAGGAAAAATGAAACTGCTTGCAAAAAGCTTGCATATTATCATTCCTCTAAGTGCTTCATAATTTGTGGAAATGGAAGTCTTTATACTTTGTTCATACCTGGGAAGAGAATGAAAACTTCCTTGTGTTTGGCAGTCCTTAGAAGCAGCATTAACCCACTTGGGTCCCTGGGCTTTATGTCAGGTTAGTGGAACGTCCCAAAGCAGCCGCTGTCAAAGGCCCTGGATTGGCTGCTGGGTGCAACCTCACCCCCAGCAGTGTGCAGCCAGCCAATGACCATGCAAAATATTAACAAGGTCATAGTAGTGTAACACACTCCTATAACTCAGAGATTACAAAAGACATTAAAATTCTGATGCCCCATTCATAAGGAAAAGATTGTAATGAGAGCAGAGAATGGCACAACATTAATTCATTGTGTGACAAAGAATATAATGAGAATGGGAAATAGTACAAACATAACTCATTCTTGTTACAGCTTTAAGATTGTAATGTCATGGTTCATATCACATACTTAGGAAGAAAGGTATGGTAGAAGAAGAGTTGCAATATTAAACATAGCTAATCTGAATGCAGCACACATTACTATAAATGCAATACAAGAAAAAAAATTTGAAACATTACTTAGAAATGGTTTGCTAAAAGTGTTATAATTTCTTTGTACACTTTTGTTAACAATTTATTAATACTGTTGATATGAAGGGCTGCAGCGTGTGTGTGCATTTATTAACAGAGCTGTCCTCAAAAATCTTTTTACTCTTGTATGTCTTTGGAAATCAATTAGAATTAAAAATAAAAATATTGAGGACAGTATCTGTGTCTCTTGTGACACACATTATGAATCTGCGAAGACACAGGCACTCATGTTCAGTCACTTTGTCTGATATAGTGGAAAGAAATAAAGCCATAAAACAAGTAACACATTTACCTCTTGAAATTACTGAATAACTTTTGTTATTGCTCATCTACCACTCATTCAGTGATGTCTAATATCCTACCTAATGTGATAGACTTTATTGAAACATGTAACTGATAAGAGATTAAAAAATCTTTGACCATCCCTCTGAGAGTTTGACAAAGCCCAAAGCAACTTGTGTCATTGCTCTATGCAAGGCCTCATTGTGTCAAGCTCTATGCAAGATCACCATATCAATGCATTTTATTTTGCTTTTGAAAGTAAAACATTATCTTTGTTGTTATTTCTGTTGAACAGAAAAAGGAGAAATATTCCCAAAGACACTACAAAAACATTGAAACTTCAGGGACTGTTGCTGTGGAGATCATCTTGTCCAACTCCCCAGCTTGAGCAGGATGACCTAGAGCCAGCGGTTCAGTGTGCACCTGTCACCTCTTGCCCCGTGACTGGGCACTACTGAAGCAAGCCTGGCTCTGTCCTTCTTACACCCTTCACAGGTATTTATGTATATTAGTAAGTTTTCCTCCCCAGTTTCTTTGGGCCAAACACGCTCAGCTCTCTCGGCCCTTCCTCATGGGAGAGATGCTCCTGTGCCTTCAACATCTTCAAGGCCCATCACTGAACCCTCTCCAGGGCCTCTGTATCTCTAAACACAGTACCCCAGGTGTGACCTTGCCAGTGCTGAGTAGAGCTTACCAATACCAAGTAGAGGAAACATGAAAAAGAATTTGCTCCTGAATTGGGGAAAAAAAATTAAGAAAAGTATCATCAAAATATTTTACTCTTGAATTAGAATATCTACCACTTTTCAACTAAAAGGGTTAGACTTTGAACCATATCATCTAGATCAGGGATCAATATGACCCATTTACAATATTATTGGCAAATTTAGAGAGATATATTGTAATACAAATAAAACCTAAGTTCTTTTACTCTCTTCTAAAGTAAGGGGTAATACATATTAAGAAAATGTAAAATTGTACTATGTGGATTAAACTTACTCTATTAATTTGTTCAAAAGACAGTTTCTTCTTGAAAATCATAGCTCTGTTTTCAGTAATTTGGTTTAAAAAAAGGAAATGCTTTTGTGTGGTTACTGCTTTTTCTAATCTAGGTGGATTTATTTGATTCTGTATTTGTATAAATAAGTAAATTCTAAAAAGTGGCAAATGTGTTTTTGTGGTGTTAGTTACATTTTAGTTTCCATATTACTTCCAGGCACATTGTCAAAATGAGGTAGGTGTAAAGACCATGAGCAGAGGAAAAAATGTGATTGTATGAGGGATGTTATGACAGTTCTGTATGCATAATACATGCATCCCAGGAGGAAATTCTGCATCTGTTACATATATTTATGTATTTTTACTTGTAGTTTTGGAGATATTTAAGATTTATGGTGATAGATTCGATCCCCTTAAAGACAATAAAAGGAAACATGCAACAAGGGTGCTATTTTGTTAGTGAGTGAAATGAGCTGGGTGTGAAAGTTGTGTACCTGGTAGGCTCTGTGAAGGTTAAGGATTTTCTATTCTCTACATTTAGTAGCATTTCTACAGAGGTTTTCAAAATACTTTCAAAACAAACCTCTAATAGATTTGATCTATGTGCAGCTAAAGTATGTTTCTGTTCATTATAATGACTGAAAGAGGGTAAGAAAACAATTGCTAGATGTTAAAGACTAACATAGGAATGATGAAGACATTTTGTGAGTGAAAAGAAAAATCCTGAAGTCTCAGGGAGTGAAGAAAGTGATGATAAATGAAGACAACAACACAAGGGTAAAAAGACAGAAAAGATAAAATGGCTAAAGAGACAGACAATTTTATACAGCTAACTGTTTGAAGAAACAACTCACTGTGTTGTACTGTAATGACATTTCCTGACCGTTGAATTTTCTATGAAGAGATAGATGAGCCTTCCACTGCCTTCCATAACACAGCAGGTATTTCTTAGTCTCTGTTATACAGGAGATTTCAAAAACCATCTTCATAGAAAATTCCTAGATACACTTGGAGGACAAAGGATAATATATTTGCAGTCTAATTTTGACTCTTTGAAACACTGACTTTTGTCAGCCTTCTTTGTGCATTAGAAGACCATCTACAGGAAGAAACAGTCAGATAGATGTGTCTCAGGGCATAAAGCAGACAGAGGCTTCACTATTCAAATAGATGTGATTCTACTGTTGCCTCATATATAGTTTTGAATCTTCTTTGAAGGCATCTTGTATTGGTCCCTCTCAGACACAGGCTTTTGTCTTGTCTTTCATGGTATTTCAATTATTTTATACAAATTAAGAAAAATCCCAAACACAAATCTTTAAAAATAGGAATGGAGGAAAACCTTAAAATGAAAATATAAATCTGGCAATATCTTCTTCCAGCTGTAATATTTCAAAGCCATTTTCATTTACATGAAGAGCAAAAGAAATGGAAATTCTTTCTGGAATATAATATATCACAAAAGTTAGCAAAGAAGCTATTGCTACTAACTAGGTGATAAAAGCACAAATATACTATCAATAAAAAGCATCTCAGAACTCATATATCCCTTCACTAAAATGAGGAAGTCAAGCAGTTATGAAATGGTAAACTAAATAAAGTTTGAAAAAGAGATTTATAGTAAAACATAGCATAAAACATCATTAATGTAATAGGGAAATAAAAAAATTACATTTACAAAGAATGTGTGAATATAATGTTGTATTTATTGAGCTCGAGGAGCTTCAGAGTTGGATCTGTGTGAACCTCATGAGGCTCAATTAGGCCAAGTGAAAGATTCTGCGCCTGGATTGGTACAATCCCAGTGCCAATACAGTCTGGGAAGGGCCTCGTGGTACTGGTGGATGAAAAAGCTGGACAGCAGTCCAGAAAGCAAGAGTATCCTGAGCTGCAGCAAAAGAAGCATGCCTAACAGGTCAAGGGAGGTGATCCCGCCCTTCTGCTCCGGGCTCGTGACGCCTCACCTGGAGTACTGCATCCAGCCCTGGGGTCCTCAACACAAGGAGCACATGGACCTGTTGAACTGGATCCAGACAAGAGCCAATAAAGTGATCGGGGGAACGGAGCTCCTCTTCTATGCAGCCAGACTTAGAGAGCTGGGCTTGTTCAGTATGGAGAAGAGAAGGCTCCAGCACAACGTTGTTGCACGCTTTCAATACTTAGAGGGGGCCTATAGAAAAGATTAGGACAAATATTTTAGTAGGTCCTGTTGCAAGAGGACAAAGAGCAAGGCTTTTAAACTAAAAGAGTGTAGATTTAGATGAAGGGTGTTTATTTTTTTTACGATGAAGGTGGTAAAACACTGAAACAGGCTGGTGACAGATGTACCATCCCTGGAAATATTCAAGGTCAGGCTGGACAGAGCACTGAGAAACCTGATGAAATTGATGTCCCTGTTCATTGCAGGAAGGTTGTGGTAGGTGACCTTTAGAGGCCGTCTCCAATCCGAAATATTCTATGACCCTATGATTATCAGTTCAAATATCCATACAAATCTACCCTTCGTTTCTTTAAGAAATCAGATGCAAACAGAATTTAAATACCAATAATATATACTATTGCAAATAAGAAAATGTTTGGAGCCACAAAAATCAAAATATCAACATTAGACAGACAAAACACATTAGATACATCTGTGAGCCATACACTAGTATGCTATTTTGAGTTGAGATAGAAATTTACTTGCAGTTTTTGCAAACTGTAGGTCCTAGATATTGACATAGATCTAGTCCAGTGTTATTTTACAGTTAGCAAGGTATTTATGTCAATGCTTTTTTTAACAAAACAGGTAAATTCACAAATATTGGAGGTGAAAAGTTTCAGGAAGGGTGGAGAGAGAGAAGCACATCTTTACAGGTACCTCTTAATGAAATTTCTACTCTCCTTAAAAGCACAAGTTCTACTAGGATGCTTAGGCAAGTTTCAGCAGAAGCCCTAGAAAGTCAAATATCTTTACACAAAGTATTTTTCTGGCAATAAGAGTTTAGGTCAGCTTATAGTAACTGAACAATAGGGATAATAAAAGTTTGTAACTTAACAGATTTTCTGTGCAAGTATTTTGTTTGTTGGTTTTGTTTTGTTTTGGTTTGGTTTTTTTTTTCCCCCTTTGGTCATACTAAAAAAGAAAAGAATTTTCTGAAAGTCCAATATATTTTATTGTAGGTGGGTGGAAAGACTGCTTTTACCTATTATGATAGCTCTATAAGCAAATTAAAGTTAATTTTGTTACTTTTCAAACTTTTATTTTCCCCATATTTTTGGTAAATTTTTCCATTCATCAGTAGAAGATAAATTAATGCTTTAAAGTTGAAGACAGCTATTTCAGTGGTTTAAACCTTACCATGCTTAATTGGCATGTTAAAATTAAAGAGTCAGAGTCAACTCCAGTATGTAAAAATGTATAAGCACACAAATTATGGCACTCTGTTCCACAGCTCAAGAGGCATCATGCCATACACTTCATTAATCGAGGGTATGCCCCAAATTTCAACATGTGATGATTTACCATCATCCTTCATACTTGCTCAACTATAAGAAGATACAGGTCCCTCTGCAGTGGAGCAAAATTAGCACACAGATATCAAATTTGAGACTAATTTAATAAGCCCTTTTGCTTATCTTAGTAGATGCATGGTTTCTTATCCTAATCCTGAATAGGGCTGCTACTTCTGATATAGTTCAAGCCATAGCTCTAGCACTCAGAATAATTTTATCTTTATTATAGTCAATGGTGTCAATTATGAATGGCTTCTTATGAAGGAAGACACCTCTTCTTTAGAAAATAGATTAACACTGCACCTGATTAGGAATCAGCGCAATATTCAGGAGACAGCAAACAGAAGTAAATTACTGTGGATTCCTGGGTTGAAATCTACTGGTGCCTCAGGGATGAAAGGCTCTCTGAAGGAAAAACTGAACAACAATGGAGAGTTCTAGTAAGAAAGAAAGAAAGAGAGCAGGGAAAAAGGGAAGAGGAATGAAGAAAAGAGGGAGGAAGGGACAGGGAGAGAAAAAGAAAGAACTTTTCCATCTGTTTCTTTTAAATTTTCCCAGGATATATAATCCTATCCTGTTCAACAAATGCTTTTTTTTTTTTTAATAATTAAATGGTCATGAATTTCTTCCAAACTCTTGTATTCGTGTTTGTATTATCAAGTGTTCAGTATTCTCTAAGGGGAAAGTAAAGAATTATTCCTCTTCCTCAGTGTCCATGTCAGGATAAGAGGTGTAGCATACTACAAAAGTGTGAGATCGGGATGCTGTGGTGTGCCATGGGTAGTCAACAGGTGATCCATGGAATTTTAGTTTCTAGTTCCAGTGCAAAATATCCTGCCATGGGCTAGCTAACTCAGAACTATAACACAGTCTAACCTTGAGCTAAGAGTATGCTTTATTTACCAGCCTATACAGTATCCTGATGATTCTCTTTTTCCTCTTGTAGAAGTAGTACTGTGTTCCTTTCACTCCACTGTTGAGAGAATTTACTCAGAGGAATAGAGATCTTTGCCATGGCACAAGGCAGATAAAGCTGATATCTCTCATCTGCTCAGGAAGTTCCCTACCTACTGGATATATATCTCCAAAAGGAAACATGAAGTTTTTTAAGTAAAAAGTGGGTTACCATCACAAATATGTGTTTAAGATGTCTGAAAGAGGTAACATCAGTCAAATCTAATAACTAGGCATTGATCACGTGTTAGAATATTTAAGTATTTTGTTTCGTAACTATTTCACACAGAAATAGTCTTTAGAGCTTTAACCACTAGTCTTGAGTCCCTGCTCTAATCCAACAAAACCTATTTCCTTAGGAGCTTGTCATTACTGTCTTTGTCAGTGTATTTTTAAAGTGACTTGTATTTTACCTGCGCTGTGCAGGAAGGGTAAATCTGAATGCCGGGTCTTGGGGATCTGGAGGGAGCTATTTCCACAGTTAGTGCACTGAACACCAAGTAAAATGGACAGGTTTTCAGAGGTGAACTGCCACCAGAGCAAAGGCAGGGCTAGTTGTTTGACATTTTAACTCATGGGACCTGTTGCTTTACATCTGATTGGCAAACATTGACCAGAGTTTGTAGACTACAAAGACCATGTTGAAAGTTTTGGTTTTTTTTTTGCCAGCACAGATGTAATTAGGAAAATACAAAGCACTGCAGCTACTGAGTGAATAGTCGGTCTGGCTAATATAAGTCCCAGAATCAGATGTCTTCTTAAAATCCATTACCATAGAATTCCCCTTGGAACTGCAGTGAGTTTCATCAATTCATGGCTTTATGAGCTAGCCAATTAATATGAGTGATATCCTGACTTCCGCTCATAAAAACAATCTCTCTCTAATGCTAGTATAATTTGGAGATATAATACTCAAAGAAGTAACTTTCTGAGCAGTGAGGATGGTACTCTGCAAGAGCTCATATACCATTATGCAAAATCTGGATGACCAAGGCAATGAATTCTCTTTTTGAAGACGTACACTGAATAGCTGACACCCAAAATATGTAACAAACATTTAAAGTACATACAAGAATCAGCATCTGGTAAAATATTTGATGACTTAATTTCTTCAGTCTCAGTAAGAAAGTAATAACAGCTATCTCCAGTTTCTCTAGATGTTGCTATCATATTTTATGCATAGTCTGTTACACTGAACTGTATTTGTTCCAAAGATGGATAAATTCAGTTCAGTGAGAGTCACATCTATTTATTCCAGAAGTGAATATGATATTGAATTATTCCAATCAACAAAAGTATAAAATTATAGTTATTTTAATTGAGGTCCTGGATATGATAGTCACAGATCTTTTAGAATACATGTTAATTATACTGTCATTGTTTTTCATAGTTTCCAATTATATTGTGAGGGATCTCATAATGGGGCAGAGATCAAAGCTATTTGAATATCAATACCAATCAGCATTGCTGATTCTTTCTGTTTACTTGACCTTTAAAGTAAGTAAGATTTCCTTGGAAAAAATAGAGATTCTTATATCACTAGGCAGATTCGGTGGTTTTAGTTTTGTTGAATTTCCTCGATATTTATTTGATATAACTTAAAAGTAAGGACAGCCATAGCCTGAAGTGATTTTTTATTTTTTCCTTTGTGGTTTTATTTGTTTTGTTTTGTTTTTTGTTTTTTGTTTGTTTGATTTTTTGTTTAGTTTTTGTTCTTGTTTTAGGTTTTGTTGGTTTTGGTTTTGGTTTTGTTTTTTTTTAATCAATTCCATTTGATTAAAAGTCACTGTACTTCCTTGAGATGAGAGCTTTGTTATTTTGATTGGGAGATAATACCAGCATTAACATTAGAACATAGCTTGCAAGAGAGAAATAAATATGATGAAGAGGAAATAAGCATCTGCTTCTTTAAAATATAGTATGCATGCTGTTGTGCCTTGGACAATCATTTTAAGAAAAACCATGAAAAATATCAGAAATTTTTCTCCATCTGATTATTTTGAACTTGTCATATATAGGTAAACAGATGTGTTTATATTTTTATATATGATGGTTTCACCAAAAGCAGTGACATATAAGCTTAGACATTATTTGGAGTGTCTTTATGCTATCACTTTAACAGAATTTTAACTCTGATTATCTGCTGTCATTCTTTAATGGACAGCCTGATGACCTGCAGGGTTCAGGGACACCACATACCTGGCCTCAGTACCTCAGACACATAAAGCTTGGGGAGGTGGTTACATGCTTAGTTGCTTATAGGATTTCATACAATACCAGACGTGGCATTAATCCAACCATGGAGCAGGAGCTGTAGTTTGAGAGTATTGCAGGATAGATAGGTAGCCACTACACTCCAGAGAGGTATTACACCCTTGGTCTTAAGGTCAGCCACTGAGATTGTAAAAGAGACATATTTTAATGATTGCTTCCACCAGACTCAGGATCAGACCAGGAAGCTTCTGGATGCTATGTGTAGGGATCCAGCTATCTTCAAAATCCATCCTTCAGTTAGTGACAAGTTTGAGACAAATTAATCCAGGACAATGTTACCCAAAGCCTTCTAAAATTCAATTGCTATGTGATATATGTTCTGTAAAGCAGTAGTCTCATCTCTGTCTTGACTAGACAATCAATTTTTTCATTAGTATTATTCAACAAGTATATTTGAGAAGGCAGGTTGGATATACTAGCCATAAAAACATGGTTTCAAGTTCAGCCTTTAGCTATCTGTGGGTCCTAATTCTAGATTATGGAAGTCTGCTGAATTTAAAATTCAGAATTAATGATCTGGTTAAGTTTGTAAAGATTTAGCCAAAGATTTAGCTGAGCATATTTAGTGTAAGTTGGTGAATCAGTCTGTCTAAAAAAATATGTGGTCATTAGAGGTCAAAACATAGGAGAGAAAATCTATTTCAGAAAAGAGTCTATGGAGGTATAAGCTTCATCATAACAAAAAAAAAAAAAAAAAAAAGAAAAAAAATAGCCCTATACAATAAATATCCTGCAGATGAAAAAAGCTATGGAACTGCCAGTAAATGAACTCACATAGACCTAATTTTCTATCTATACATTTCTGCATTAAGTTCCACTCTTCTCCTATTTTAGGAAATACCATAATCAAGGAGGAATCCAAACATCTTCATAATTTCTCAAACAGAGATAGCAGGAGACAAAATATTTAAGAATTCCAGCAAGTATTTTTTGTTTGCTTTGTGGGTTGGTTTTGAAAAACAGAAACCTGTGGGCAAGTAGTGTTATCAAGGTCTGAATAATTCTGTACTCAGTCACATCACTTGCTGTTGTTTACACAGCTGCATTTTATTTACATGCACACACAAATATATTATTCTTTAATTTTGTCATACATATCTAATGTGCATTGGTAGCAGAGAACTCAATTCTTGCTCACAAAGGATGTGAAGTGATAGACTGATTTTTCCTCCTCAGTGAGATTTTTTTCACATTAATGGATTTAGTGTTTAGAGGGGCTACATAAACACAGATATATACACTGACATCTTAAAAATTTAGCTCTTTTATTTTTTCTTATATTAATAGGAAATTACATCTTCCTGCTTGCCTCCACCTGACCCACTCGTTCAATTTTCTGACCTATCTTATCTGGTCCACATGGGAATCACCAGAGATATCACAGCAGCTTCTCAGGCTCTTGGGAATCTGCTTGCTTCTTTTTCTTATGCTAGTTCACTTTGTCCTCCAAGTAAGAATTCAAATGTCAATCATTTTTTGTTCAATTTCATGGGGTAGAATCACAAAAATGGCAACCAATCCAATTGCAAATTACTTGATGAATCTTCTTTGAAGAGTTGCCAATAATGCTAATCATCAAATGGTTGAATTCAGCTCTGTAGAAATGCATTTGTGAAGAACAGCAATCTCTGTGACTTTGACAAAGGAACTGCTGACTTGCCTCACTGTTTGTCTTTTGATGTGAAAGAGCAAATCGATTTATAGAGCTTTTGCTTGCAGATGTAGGATATGATTAGTATGCAGAAAGACCTTTCTACAGTGTCATTTGTTTATTTAGCTGTCTCTGCACTCAACCCTGATTGTGTATACTTAATTAATGTATACAAAGCTAAAAGAAATAAAATCCTAGAACCATGATCATAGAATACTGTACTACATGTCATTCGTCACTGTGAAAATGCTATTTATATTTTATTGGCTACAAGGAAGGGAAATGCATACATTTAGGAAACCGTTTAAAAAGTCCTTATGTTTGCCAAAAGCAGACAGTTATATTTACACCAAAAAAGTGTCAATGAAAGTGGTTCAATTTAAGTAGAAAGTTCTTTTTTTTCCCCAGTGTTTAAATTTTTATTCCAAACAGTTGTTGAGTCTTTATAAAAAGGTACCTCTGATGCCTTCCTGAGGTCAAAGTACTCTGTAAAACATCCTAAGAGACCTGAATCATCCTGTTCTTCAAGGCCTCCTGGTTCTGTTGTTTGGAAATTTTAGCTGAGAAAGAGTTTAAAGAGGAAAGGAGAGACACTAGAGACCTTCATGTCAATAATGAATGATCAATAGAAGTCACACACTAGAAAATTGACATTCAGTCAGCAATTCTGTGTTATTCATGCACATTTTACATTGTCTGTTCAGGTTTGTTGTGGGGAAAGTAGATACAGAAAGGCAGAAAAATTTAGAAATCACCAGAATACCAAATAATGGAATCCAGAGTGACATCTAGTGACATGTTGCATAAGAAGCATGAACATTTAATTACTGAAATATACCGATTTTAGTAGTCAGACTAATTACAGCTTTCCAGAGAAATTCCTTTAAAAATGTTGAAGTTAAAAAATGCATTTCATATGAGAACATTCATAATTCAAATTACTGAAATGTTTGCTTTTGTCTGTTCTGAGCAGCAATTAATATTGAAGCAAATTTTGTACAGAAACATTTTAGAAGTTTATTAATACTAATGCCATAACTAGTTTGTCACTATGGATTCACCTTATAAATAATTTCATGAACTCATCTGCAAGATCTTAAACTCTTATGTTCTTCAGCCATGAGCACTGAGTCAAAATCATAAGCTAATTAATCAAATTCAGGCTTCTGTACCATATTTTTCAAGATGGCAGATTACTATCTACATGAGCAAATTGTGCTTGACCTTCTGTTTTAAACTTTTTCGTGGTATTAACTACAGAATTCTGGTCACTGGAAGTGCTGTAAGGAAGGAGATTGCTATTAGAAGGTTGAAATCCAGAATACTCTGTTCTCAACTCAGTGTCCATCACAGATGACAATGCCCTAAATTTCAATGGCACAAATAAGCAAGAGAAATTCATGTTATTAAAAGAAGGAGATGATCTGCAAAGATTGTGGAATCATAATGAAATGCTGCAAGGAATCATACATAATTGTCCAAATATATCTCTTAAATAGTATAGAAATACCTTTGAAATGCCACTTGCAGATTATGTTAATGATACTATGCTTCCGTAAATAAGAAAGTGAAGAAATCTCTCCCTGGGACTAAAATAATTTTGTGGGTTGTAATGGATTAAGGTAGAAGTTTCTTTAATCGAATTTGCTCCTTTAAATCATATCTTTGTTCATTTTTCAACTTCAATGTATAAGAAATGTTTGTCATTTTCATATTTTTACTAAAATCATTACAGCACAGAGAGGAGGCGAGAGAAAAGATATCACATCTTAGACTGATTAAGCTTCCATGTCAGTAACTTTAAATCAACAAATCAATTAATGGGAGAGAGGAAAAAAGAAGACTTAAAGTATTCGGACAAATAAGTCTATATTTGTCTGTGGGGCCATCTTCTTTCTAGATAAGGAACCAGGGTAAATATCGTACCCTGGTTATTTACCAGGGTAAATAAGTACTATGTATTTATGGCATAACAGCCATTAAAAAGAGATATCTTAGATTTAAAAATTAGTTAATCGTATAGGAACCTCCATCACTATATGCATTAAATTTCTTTCTATGTTTTTTTATGGGTTTTCTCCTTCTTGCCCTACATACTTAGACTTTAAAATTTCCTTTTGGAGACAATTACCACTTTACTCACGTGTTCATCACAAATATACTCTTGAAATCTAGAAAATGAAAATGCACATCTAGGATACATTTTCCTGCAAATCCTCAATTCTACAAATAACCAGCCTAAGAGGCTAATTTCAAATAGGGAAAAATATTAAGTGATAGTTTTAATTTCAGTGTACCAGTCTTGTCTTTCCTTTTTTTTTTTTTTTAATTTTTAGAAATTCAGGATTATAGAGAGTATCAAAAGCCTTTGGTGTCCTCTCCCTTGCTTATACTCTTCTAGAGAAGTGTAGAATGTGATATACTGGCCAGGTAAACTGAATTTCTGGGTTTTTTTCATTGACATAAAAGAAAGTAGATTATGTTTACAGTGAAATTTTATTTTTTGTCTTAATTGCCCAAAACCCTGCATTCTGTTCAGTAATTTTCTTTCTTCTTTCCCCCTTGAAGATCCTTGTCCCCATACTCCACACAGCAGTTTATCTTAATTTCTTCTCCCTATCTTTTCATGTGTTTTTCCCTCTTAAAATCTCTTCCAAAATTCCTCTTTTATATCCTCACTGCTAAGAACAGTTTATCTTTTACATTAGCAGAAACAAAACAAATAACCAACCAACAAACTAGACAAGAATATCACAAAAACTGAATAACTCTCAAAAGAGGGCATCTCTTTTAAAAATTTCTAATTGCTTTTAATGCTATGACATCAGGTCAAATTTATTATGACTACCCTCCAACTCTCTTTTCCCCCAACAATCTTAGGAAAAAGTTGTCTTCCTTCAAAGACAAAAGGATAATAAGTATCCAATTCTATCAAGAGAAAAGGGAACAAATGTTCTTTTTAGACATCAAGCTATAAATTTTAAAAAACATGGAAAGCCTGTTTTTTAATTAAACTTCTCCTATGGTTTTAACAAAACCATTTTGACTTTATCTACACAAATGAAAACAGCTGCAGTTCTATTCTTGGTGAACACCACCTTGGCTGAGACCTTTTAAACACATAAAATCTTTCACTCCCAGGCTGAGAAGTGGTAAAATTTTCAAACATGTAGAAACACAGCAGCAGTAGTTACCACTTTCTATTTGAAAGGCCTGATTTTTTGGGTGTTACACATCACTTAAACCCTTTTTCTTTCATATTTTTTTTCCTTCCCTGAAGTGCTCAAAACTCTCCTCCAGCCTCTTTGCACCTTTTCCATTTCCATTATCTCCACTGTATTTCATCACTTAGGGGCAATTCCTCCAGTTCTGTCCCTGGTAGCTGCTGTGATCAGTGCTCATATAAAACAAGGTACTTCTAGCACAAAACAAGACCAACAAGTGCAACACAAAACTTGAGCTCCAGTATGCATAAGATAGCAGTCACAGTAACAACTGGATTGTACCATGAAATCTGAGACCCTCAGAAGGTGTTCCTTTAATTAAATGGAGTTAATTCAAATATGTCATGCTTTGCACTTTCTCTGAAGCTGCTGGTGCATTATTTTCCTAAGAATGATGACCTAATTAAATAGATTTTGGCCTAGACACACAAAATCTGCTCTTATTTCATTCACTCAGAAAAGAGTATAATTCTTTCATAACTGCAGGAGAAAAACTATTTCTCAATACCTCTTCAGTGCATAATGAACATTAAACAGGAAATACCAGCACAATGTACCTTTATTATTTTTTAGATGTTGAAAAGGTGTAGACCAAGACAAGGATTTATTAATGGATTTGGGTGCCTAATAGCCCTAGGCTTTTTTTCAAAAACACAAGCCAGGAGAGAGATGTTCTCAGCATGTTTGCACAACAGTTTGATGGAATAACTTCTTATATTTTAATCATAGTCTTCTGATTAATGACTGGCACAAGAGAGTGTAGATTTCCTGGACTGGTTTTCTAGTTCTCATTTTGGTATCATTACTATTAATGTTCTCTTAATTTTCCTTATTCTCTTTAAGGTTGATAATCTCTCTCTGATCTCAGAAATTTTTATGTCTTGATTCATTCTTCACCCACAATGCTATAAAACTTTCAAGCAAAGCTTGATTAACTAATTGTATGAGAGAAAGGGGAACCACAATCTCTTTCCCTGACCCTAGTTTTAACCAAAGTGGCTGCTGCTTTCCTTCTCTGTTTCAAGAGAATGTGTTTGTGTGGGCATGCATGTTATATTTGTTGTGAGAATGTCTACCCACCTGAGATTGAAAAATGTCATGGCTGAGGCTGCTGAAAAATTTTGGGAAAAAATGTGGAAAGCAAACAAATAAAATCCCCCAAAATTCACTGGTTTGCAAAGCAGAAGACTGTTTTAAGCATCGTGCTCTAGAAACAAACTTGCCTTTTGAAATATCTCCTTTGATCCTTCCTCAGTCCTTTTAACAAAGGGGCAGGGGTCACCTTTAGATAAACCAGTGGCCATTTTGAATCACTGTCCAAATTATCAAACACTGGATACAGACAGACAATATAATTACAAATATCTTTCTTTTGCACACACTGAGAATAAATAATTTAAAAGAAACAAGCCTGCAAACACAGACATTAGGGAAGCATAGAGATCAGGGTTCTAGTGTCAACTATGCTTAGATTGGAGAGGGGAGAGAGTGATGGACACGTTACTATTCCAGCAAAAAAGATCATATAAGTCACAGAACACTTACACTGCTGCTCTTCCAGATTTACAAAGGCAGAAGTTGATCCATAACCAGAGACTTGCAGAGCCTCTTCTCTTTATTACCTTGTTTTTTGAGCTGATAATTTTGAAAATCGAGTTAGAAATCTTCTGTCTAAACCTGCCATTAATGTTTCACAATACTACTCTTTGACTTCAACCAAAGTAAATACTAGACTTAATAATCTGAAATTAAATATAATTAAAGAAAATCTGTAAATAGACCTCTGTTGTAAAACATAGCAGAACAAAAAGACTGTTGAAGTTTTTAAATCCACTGCTGCAAAAGTGGTGCATGTGATTGCAAGGCTGGGCTCACCTCCTGCTACTTGCAGTGCCCTGTGAGCACCCTGAGTGTGGAGCTGTGGAGGCTGCCTTTGGGAGCTGTAATAATGATTGTACTGGGGGAACCAAGCGTGGAAGCGTTTATAGCCCCTTCAGGACTTGATTTTGTACTCTCCCTGACACAGCCATAAAAGAACAGTTCCTCTGACAGAACATCTTGGGGAAATTTTCAGTTCAGATGGTGTTTCGTATAACAAAATGAAGACTTTTTGGGTTTTGCAAAGACAAGGGGAGAAATTACAAAGAAGCTGTATTAGATAGGAAGAAAAACTACACAGCTTCTAATTTTACTTCTCATATCAGTGTCAGAGACATCCAATAATCTGCATGCAAATTTTGGGGTTCATTTTCTCCCAGAGGCACTTGGATCTTAGCACTGGCTTTTTCTCCAACACAGGGTAGACTCAGACTTTTCATCCTTGACTAAAAAATAATTGATACTTTCTCTGCATACCCAGTCCATATTGTTTCAAAAGCAAGACCAAGGAAAAAAATATAGCAATAGAAAATTACACATCAGTCAGAGCATTTCTGCCAAACAGGTAAATGCTTCCTTGGAATTACCTGACTGACATCCATATGGAGAGTCTGGATGAAGTTTACCTTCTGACATGTCAGTGTAAAGAATAGTTTTTAATGTAATATCTGATTGTCTTGCTAATGGTCCATTTCCATTTGACCATTTTATTGCACAAATGATAAAATAAAATTACACAGTACTGTATTTAAGAGGAAGACAAGCCATGTGGATTCTAAAGCTGAATATTTTATAGAGAAAGATTGACAGAATAGGTGACTCTTATGGGACACTTTAAAAGGAACAGAATTCCAAATAAAGAACTTTTCTTTTAAAGATGCTAAGCACATCAGTTAAAAAACATTGCTAAATAAATAGAAATTTTTCTTTCCCCCGGTCCTATAAAAGTAATTCCAATCTTGGGGATTTTTAAGGGAAGATCTTATTGAAATATATCTGAAAACCTCTCCAGTACTCCTATAGTTGCCACAGAATATTCTATGCTCCAAATGCAAGAGCAAAACAGTGACTTCAGAAAAAACATTGCATAGTGTAATCGTGCCCTCATTCCTTAGCCTATATTATAATTCATTTCTACTTCTATATGTATATAATTACATTTAAAGATGTTCTTTAGATGAAACCTCGTGTAATTGCTATGATCCTGCTTAATAATGAATGCTTTGAGAAACAAAACAACAGATCCAAATAAAATATCCCTCCTTAAAGTGTAAGTCAAAGGCTATCCACATGGAAGACTGAAAAATAATCAGATTTTGCATTCCATCCTTTCAACAATGCAACTGCACTTTCAAATATGCTTTGTTGTTTTCTTTTAATTCACAAAAATTAATCTTATAGATGTAGATGCCAGATTTGCATTAATTAAAACTCCACTGTAGAAGCCAGGCTTAATTGCAATCAAATTTGCTTAATTATGCATGGCGAGAGATTCCCAATTGAGAAAGGTTTTAGTAAGGATTTTTGTTTTTTATACTGACAAAATAAATTGAAATTGTCATTTTTTGTGTTTTATGTAACACTTGTAAATAATTTGTGGAGCACCTTAAGTCTTCTATGTAAAGCAATGTTATTGCTTAAGTAATTATAACAATCTGCATTTTTCATTGTTAATTGTGGGTGTCAGCCTCATTAATTTTAATTTACAGCCTGTAATGAAATTAAGAAAATTTTGTGCTGATCTGCTGAAACTTGTCTTATAGAAAGTTACTTAATAAAACTGAAGTTCAGAAAAGTAAGGAATTTGTTCGTACATTGTCAAGACAAGTAACAAATGTTCATTTTTCTCAGAAGTTTTGCTTCTAATTTTAAATCAATATGTAGTACAGCAATTTGTGTCAGAAAGTTTGAGAAAGTTCAATCTGAAAATTTTTCACTTCAAAGAGTAATTACATAGAATGTACACATAATATGTAGTTTTATTTATAACAGATAATGTGTCACTGCACTGAAAAAATATGTTGTAGCTCTATTCTATTGTTCGTCTCACAGGACCAATTTTTTTCCTCTGCAAAAACACTGGGGTTTTTTTCTGCACATTTCTGAAACTTCCTTAAACCGTAATATTACTAAAATGAAGCATAATAACCTATTCAAAAGCCTATGCTCACGTTGTCTATGGGCCCTTTACTTTGAGTTTCTTTTTTAATATGCTCAGTCTTCTGCTTTTCAGACTTCAGCCCTTCAAAACTATATCCTCCCTTTTCTCTGTTCTGCTGAGCTTGCATCAGCCCCAGCCATGCAAGAAAACAGAAAGATATGGCTTAATTACTCTGCAACTTTATTAATTTAATTTATCTGGGGACTATCCAGCAGCAATTTCTATAATACAGGTAATAAATTTTTCATTAATTATTTTCCCTTGTAGGAGGGCTGCCATTAGCTTTCATTCCCTCTGGTAGCAGGTCCTTGGCCCTCTGTGTGCGATCCACCACCGTTGTTAAATGACGGATAGGAGGGATGGCTTTTCATCTTGTCATGCTTTGAGAGTCCTACTTCCAGTACCCACCTCTTTTGGATTTTACCCTTTTATAAGGCAGGTTTTCTGAGAAAGCAGATCCTCTGTGAGTATCTGAGGTGGATTTACTTGGAGAGGCCGATGGCAGGAGGAGCACTGGGCTAGACAGTCTGAGCTATATCCCCTTCACAGATTAACAGGGTCACTTGGTTGACCTGAGCTCCACTCACCTGCCAAGCTATTCACAGAACTTTCCTCCACCTGAATGACTGACTCCCAAAACCTGGGAAGGAAGGCGATGCTTAAAGGAGTTACAACTCTTTTTCCTAGATAGTCTGCTAAAACAAGAAAGGATCAAATTTTTACACTGTGTATCTCATCTCAGAAGCTCCACTTTGCTCATTTTAATATTTCCTCTGCTATTTCATTTTTTTTTCATTTTTATTGAAAATTCTCTCATTTTTACTGAAAACTCTCTCAATTTTACTGGGTTTACCTGTCTTGTTTTCTTGGTAGGTGTAAAGAAGCCTTTATTGTTATGATCCTGCACACATTTACACAATGCTTTGGCTGGAAAAGCACCATATCATTCCATTAAATTAAATGCAAAAAATTTGAAGGAACATAAACAGCAAGAGGCAAGTTGTGGGGAAAGGCTGTTATTTTTCTAGCATACGAAGACACTTCTCAAATATCTAACACATAGAATAAATTCATAAATATACAAAAACTATAATATGCAATGTTTCTTATGTATAATATTAAATTATATATAAATATAAATATTTTTATATTTATCTAGTGTGCTTTTAATAATTTCAATCTGAACAAGTGGAATCTAGCAGGATAGAGGAAGAAATAATAAACCCATGACTGTGAAGATGTGAGAGAACCCCCTGAGCTCTGTTCTGTTCTTTGCTGTTGCTTTTTGGATACATAACTTGCTGCCTTAGCTAAACATGAAAATGGAAAGCACAGTCTTCTAAAACAGATGAGTCCCAGAACATACATACATATGCATGATCTGGCATATGCTTGACCCACCACAGCAGTACAGGTGAGATCTAAAAATACTGAAGCATATAACTGTTTTATTATATCAGAGATAAAATATTTTAAAATTTCTGAGGTGATACTTCCCTACAGAAAATAAGGGAAGGGGTGCTTGGTTTTTTCTTCTTTTTTTTTAATCCTTTACCCTGTAATGAAACAATTTTCAATGTGTTTTTGATATGAGCTAAATATAATAGCTAAGTCTTCCCAAGGTTTGCCAGAGATAATAGATGAAGTCCAAAGCAGATTGCCACTCCTGTGTTTGAGCTAAGATTTGGTGGCTGTAACTATTGATGGCCTTTTAGTGTGCAATAAAACTGAGAATATAATTGATCTGATGTGTTATAAAAATGTACAGAATTAAAACCAAGCAGTAATAATCTAGGCTTCTAATATCTAGCACCTAAGCAGGTTTTCCTTTTTAAATTGACAGCAACTGCTTCTTATGAACCTCAGTGGTCTCCTGAATTTTGACACTGCTTCTGAGGGCTGTACACAAAGCCATATACAAAGCCAAGTCAATAGGAGGTGAGTTCCAAACTACATGCAACTCCAATTTCAGTGCTACTCGTGACCTTCGTATCATCTTCCGATAATGTTACTTCTGAGAGCAAGACTAGCAGTGAAGTACAAAATAAGTTGTGCTCTTTAAAAGACTGAAAAATTTACACATTCTAAGGATATCTAGAGATCTAAGTCTTCTGATCATGAATGTCTGCTATTCCTCAGTGTTCTAGTGAGCTGCCAAGATGTAGAGATGAGGTCTGATAGGAAAGGTATGGTAAAAATAGTAAAAAAAGCAGCACATTTTTAAAATGATGGGGCATTTAACATGGCATAGAATAACATTTTAAATTTTAAAGCCAGTGTGGGTACAGGATCAGGGGCCAATGAGGATGGTCACTAGCAGCTACTGGGCCCTTTCACAGGCCCACCTCAGCCTTCCATTTCTGCCGTCCTCCCAGCGGCAGCAGTTTTACTTTGGAAATAGTCTTTAATGTTTTTTTTTCTTTGTGTATTTCCACCCTGTTGCTGTCCTTTCTTCACTGTCCTCCACCCCTTCATTTCTCTGAGCAGGACCAGAGCAGGTTCCACTGCTCCTTTCTGATACAGCCAGATTCCATTTTGCCTTCCTGCCTATGACAAATCTTGGCAGCTCTGCACAGACAGGATGTATTTAATCTCTTACAAAACTGATAATCTCTAATCTTTTCAAGTACACACGAATGCTTACCTAATAATTTTGGTGTTCTGCTGAGGTACACAGCAGCAGTAGGCACAACAAATTACCAAGGGGTTCTTCTGAAGCCCTGTGTGTAAAGTTCTCCTTACATTCTTGCAGGCACAGCTGTGGGGGGAAAAACACATTCTTTGCTCATCATAGAATCACAGAGTGGTTTGGGTTTGAAGGGACTCTAGAGATCATCTTGTTCTAATTCTTCTTCCATGGGCAAGGACACCTCACACTAGATAAGGTTTTTCAGGGCCCCAGCTATGTGATCTTGAACACTTTCAAGGATGAGACATCCACAGCTTCTCTGACCAACCTGTCCTAGGGGTTTTTTGGTGACATTTTCACATATCCTGAATGAGCCAGCATAGCAGAGAATCAGTTTATCCTGTTGTCAACAAATTTTTCAGCAGTTCAGCTAATATTTAATCATATTTTCCTGTACTTTTTTCTTTCTGTTTTCAGGCAGGAGCGCCTTAATCTGTGAAAAGTGAATGACTAACAGAAAAAAAAATAATAACAGAGGAAAAGAAAATGAAAGAAAAAACTAAACTCAAAGAAATGCAAGAGAAGAAGTAAAAAAAGAAGGAAAAATCTTGTTTGCAAAGGAAGTACTTTGGCATTCTTACTTAATTATCACTGGATACACAGGATGGAGTAAAAAGCTCTATTTCAAAACTGTGACTTAATGACAAGTTGATGTGTAATATTTTGCCTGAAGACCCAGACAACATCGTTAAGAGAGAGACAAGTAAATTGTAGGTAAGAAATAAAAATAAATGTTTCCACACCTCTGACATAACTGTAAAAGTTAAAAGGCTACTGATAAATTTGAGACAAATGACTATTGTTCTGGCAAAATAAGGAATCTTAACTCATTTTTGGATAACAATATTGCCAGCTCTCGCAATTTTATTATTAGCTTCATGATATTTGATGCTTCTCCTTAAGACCCAGCTCCTAGATTTATACTAATTAGGAGGCTATTAACTTCCATTAAAAAATCATGTTTCCAGTACTGATATCTAAGCAGAAAAAAACCCCAAGCCATTTCCTAAAACTGGGAAAGATAGAAGTCAAACAAGGAGAACCCAAAACAGGTAGTAAAAAAGCCCACAAACCAACCCAAACCTATAAATTCTGGAAGCCTTACTCATGATTTCTCAGTATTTGGCAACACTATATTAACTATAATTAAGTTAGAGATTTATTAGGTATTAAAAATGGAAAAGCTGATAAGAAGCTTCTGCAATGAAAAAGCAGAATGTGCTGAAAATGAGCCAAAAGAAGGTGAAATTAAAAAATATTTCAATTTGAGCTGTAAACTTCCACTTTTTTAGTTGCTTCCAACAAAAAATTCTTCATAGTTTTTAATTTAGAAAAAAGTCTGACTAATTTGAAAACCTAGTTTTCAGAACCTGACTTGTTCCACTGGCAACAAACCCAATCTACTATCATAATTTCCCCACCTTCGGGATCTGTAAATATTGCTGAAATCCTGTTCAGCACTATTTTAACCTTCTCAGACTCCAGTAATTTGATATTGTTTAGGTGACATAAGATCATACTGCTAGCAAGATGACTTTACTAAACAGCTCTATTTTTTTTTTCTGTTGGTTACACAGCTTTTAGGAAAAGTGTGTAAATTTGGAATCATACTCAGCTAATAGCCACAATGCAATAATTTACCATGATCTCAAGCATTCTCCGGTAAAAGCCAAGAACTGAAATATTGGGCCATAGGAACCAACTCTGCTTTCCCACAGCCCAGTCCATCCCATCGTGGGGGTGGATTTGTGAATGCTCATTCAAATGCTGGACAAGTTATGAAGAATTCCATCTACATTGTTTAGACAAAACATACAAGCCCTGGAGGGAGACTATATTAAGTCCAATGATAAAATAAATAAAGAATATGATCTCAATAGTGTGTGCAGCTCTATAATTTCCAAGAAATAACAACAATGACCAGGTGCCGTTATAAATTGAAAAAACCTAAGGGGATTCCTAGATTCCTATCTGTCAAATGAATTTTTTTTAATGGTGCTGTCTCTCCTGTAATATTTTGAGGAAAAATTATTTCTGTCTGTGTTTAAATTTGTCACTTATATTGACCATATACTCCTTCACCACTATGTGAGTGTCCAGTTCTTAATTCCAGGGGAAGTTCTCAAGGATTCACTGGGTACAATCACTTTTGCTGTAGTGAAGCCACATCCCTAACTCCCAACTTGCTGGATGTGATGGGCACAGTATAAGTCCTTCAGGTCTGTTTGTCTCCCAGTGCCTGAAAGCCCCATCAGATTTGAACTTGGCAAATATAATTCCAGGAACAGAAACTCCAACCTGACCAAAAATGTCATCATTGTCAATTTTCACAGCCCACTCAGAACCTCAGTCCCACAGTCTGCCACAGTAATGCTGTCAATTGAGCATTGCTGAGAATAAGGCTCAAATCTCAAATAAGAAATCTGTATATTCTGGCTGCCATCTGTCAGTTCCAGTACAATAGTGTCTAAGGGAGTTGTAACAATTGCTGGATGAACTTCAGCCTCTTGTCCCAGTAGCTCCTGCATCCTTCTCTGGTCTCACACTGTTTTGGATGGAGTGGGAGCTTCAGACAAGGTTTACTAGAGAAGCCCTGCCACCTTTTCATCCTAAGCTCCTTCTCAGAGAAGAGTCTAGGTGAGATTGGGTCCAATCTTAGCCCCAGCCTTCGTCAATAATTTAATCAAATTTGTCCCACAGGATCTAAAGATCTGGCAAATAAGATCTATTTACATTAAATGAGTTATTTTTTATGGCAAATGATCTTAATAAGAATTATTTATAACGCAGTATAAAAGCTAAAACTACTAGTAGTATATAGCATAGAATATGATAATGCACTATATCAAAGCAATTGTATTAAAAGCAGTTATAACAAAGCTATCAAAAATAAACCATTTTTAAGTAAAGACTGATGTAACTCACCACAGCAGTGCTCATGGGCAGATCGCTTTCACTCAGCCTTGAGGAGTATCTGTGGTGGGCATCCTTTTACCCGAAGGAGGAAACTTCACATGCACACTCCAAGAAGGAATTTGTTAGAGGAACCCAAGTGCATGATTTTACGGTGTATAGTGACAGACTGACAGTCATGTATCTCCAGGTCAGCTTAGCAGCTTAGCTGCCAAATCTTTCCCTCACTATAAGGGCATTGATTCAGGATAAGTTGCCAGACTGGTTTTAATAGAATTCAAGACCAAAACCAGCATATGGGTCCCCTCTTGGTCCACCACTAAAACATTTGCAAATAGGGCATTGAGTTGCTTGACCACATTCTGGGGCACAGCATCCAAGGCAAAGCATCCTGCTACACACTGTAGGTGGGATTTGAGACCTAGCTCTCCTGGAGCTTTTCACCAGATACCACTTGCCTGCAATGGTGTGCCCACGTGCCCATGTTTTTGTGACACACTGGGAATACCTGCAGCTCTAAGGTCCTTCTCATCTTTCAAGGAAAGGACAATTTTTTCTGCTAGTTTGGCACAGTTCTTATTTCTATGCAATTCTGTCCCAAATTCACTCCCTGATCTCTACATTCAGGCATGAGAAGAGAGAAAGGACTCAGCATTTTCCATGGTCCCTCTTTGACAGAACATCTTATTGAAATCATTGCAACACTATCCATGAGATTCTCATTTGACCTACATGCAGATACACTGGATAATGCTGCTAGGTGCTAGTGGCTGCCCTGGATCTAGAGTCAAATAACTTTCCTTGAGGTGAACAAATAATCACAAGATCTCCCATTTCTTTCTCCCTTTCATCAGCGTTTTCCTGACCAAGGGCTCACATTGGACAGGCTAAGGTGACTGACATTTAGCTCTACCTCTCCCAAAGGAAAAAGACTATCAGCATACAATGGTAACTTTGGAAGAGGTAAAGTACTAAAACAGTAATAGATGAGTCCTATGATGTAATTTTAAAAAAGGAAGATTTTCAGAATAACTCTTTTCATTGGTTTCTTTTTGTGTATTACTAAAGAAGTGGGGATAGTGAGTGCAAGAGTTGGCTAAAAATGTACACATGTATTTCAGCAGAATGGAAGAAATAAGATGATAATGCTCCACTTTCAGAAGCTATTTTTTAAAATAAATAAAGTGATTGCTTTGGAACTGAATCTTCTTCACAGAAAGTTTTGGAGCCATCCTTCAAATTATTTGACTGACTGAGTAGCTTAAGAAAAAATTACACTATACCCTTAACAATCACCATCCTTCCTGAGAACAGGAAAGTCATTAGCAAAAAAAAAAATTTTAAGTATTTAGAGGATGTCTTGAGAGTTACAGTTTGTTACAATGTCTGAAAATTAAATAGTAGTGCAACATTTAGGGAGTTGTAATATATAAGGCAAGGGAAAAACCAACAACCTTTCTGTAACTGAGAATTGTGCCTCTCTAATGTGTTAGAAGGTTCTGAAAATATTAATAAGGCAGTAGATGAACATGACCCAATGGACATAATTTACTTGGATTTCAAAAAGCTTTAGAAAAGGTCCCTCATAAAAGAATATTAAAGATAATAAATAACAATGAAGTAAGGGGCAAAGGCTTGTCATGGATTAAAAAGTGATTAAATGATAGGAAATAAATAGTTATAACCTCAAAGAAGAGATGTATTAATAATCGAGTGTCTCACGGGTCAGTACTACGATCAAGTTGTTTAATATATTTTTTTAATAATTTGAAGTAAGAGGATTGCAAGGTGGCAGAGTTTGCTGATGACTCTGTACTATTGAACAAGTAGCCACTTGCATAACCTCCTACTCATTATAATAGTCTAAAAATCTACATGTACTGCTCTGAAAATCACTGACAACAGGAATCCTTGTGAATACCAGTAAGGAACAAATTTTTCTTTATGTCACCTGTTCAGCTCTATCTCAAGATGGACACAGTGAATGGCTACATTTTGGAAAAGCTAAGGTAGGAGCTGAGACAGAGGAGAGTGTAAACTTGGCCTTCCCTGTAAAAAATGTTTGTAAGATGTGCCTTCAGTACACCACCTTCAGTAAAATCAATAATATTTCTGCTTAATTGAAGAAAATTGAAATAATATCTGGAACATACAATAACTACATTCTGTTAATCCTTCCAACAGAAACTTTGTATTATTCCTTTCTCAGTTATGGGTAGGTTTGAATGGTTAGGGGTTTGTCTCCTAAAGGATGCCATATTTAAAAAGACAAGTCAGGCTTCATCGCAAGTAAATGTGAAATTCTGGATGCATTTATCCAAAGTGGAAGTAAAAGTTTGTGACACAGAAAAGGAGAAGTTATATTCCACAGTTTCTTCCTAAAATGTGAACAAGTAACAACAATCATCCAGACAAAGTGCTCTGGTCCAACACAGTCCCAGCCCCTCATACAAATTACGTCCCTTCAGAACACAGTCTGTTTTACTCACAGGGACAGATAGGAAGATTTATCCAGAACTTTGTCTCTGGTTGCCACCTTTGCAGAAAAAAAAAAAAAAATATCCTGATATTAGGTGACTGAAGGAACAAAAGGAGATAATGTAGGCAGACCAAAAAACTGCTATTATTGAAGTACCGTGCTAATCCACACTGTTTTAGAGGCCAGTGCAAGCATTTGGATGAACACATTTTTTATTTTACACAATGCAAAATAATGCCAAATAAGCCTTATAATTTAGGACACCAAATTATGGCTGCCCAAATTGCAAAGCAGTTGTTTTTTTATGTCTAAACTGCATAATTATCTGATTTTTTGGGGGATATAACCTGAGGTATTTGACAGTGGCTTCATTTGTAAGCAGATCACTAACTTTGAAAGGCCAGCCATCTAATCCATTATATGGTTCTCCATTATTCCAAATATCATGGGAGGAATTCAGTCCATGCACAGGTTGAAACAACCTGCAGCAGCTTAGGTGGTAGTTAAAGCCACTCAACAAGACTTGCCTTTGGCTCATGTGTTTTACATGCCCGATGAAATGTATAGTTTTAAATGCATTAAGTTTAATCAGGCGCTTGATTTCTGAATTTGCAAAAAAATAAATTAAGGGATCTCCATGTCAGTCTTTATTTTTATTTTTTATAAAACATTAGATAAAACTTCTTGTTCATTGTCAGCTGTTCGAGAATTACAGTATGTTGCAGTATAATCACAAACAAATATCATTACAAATATCAAGGGAAATTTAGGCCATAAGGCAAAATGAAAAAAGAATTTGACTGTGGAAAATTAAATTAATAAAACATTAAGGCACTAAAACAAAACCTATTGCCTCTTATAACTAAATTGTTTGCATAGCTAAAATAAAGAAACAATCCCAGTGTTTGCATTTGTGAATGTTACATGGCAGTCAGCAGGTAAAAGAGACAAACAGTGCAGTTATCATCTCCTATCCATTTCTCCTACATAGCTGAACACTGAAAATAATTTAATCTCTAACATTTTTATTTAAAGCAATGAAATTAGGGATTTATTACCTTACTTATAGTTTCTAAGAGACAACACACCAATAGGTTACAAATACGGACATGATATTTCATGTCATGGCACATGCTGGGAACTATTTTTATGTGGAAGTCAATGACAGCAGAATTAGACAAATGCTAAATCATTCCCAGGATGACTTTCTCAGCATCAAATAGTAAGTCTGTAGCAGAACTGGGATTGGACTTGCACTCAGATCATCTAAATCCCAGTTAAGTGCCCTCATCACATGACTTACTGGAGCCCCCCTAAATGAATTCTACATGTTCCCATCAGTTCTTCACCTGTAGACCCAGGAATTCTGTTCAAAAGCAATCTGAGATAGCTGCAGTTATGAGTCATCTCCCTGTCAGCTCTCATCTGCCAAACATGTGCACGAACTGACCCCCATAATTCCTAAAGGAGGGGAACAAATTCAAGTGGAATCCACCAGAACACTGAAACCAAATCCTTAAAAGATCCTTAAAAGACGCTAGTTCACCTAGAAGGATTTTTTTTTTTTTTTTGCTTTTTAGTGTCTTATCAGTCAAATGCACAATTCCTTTTCATGACTCTTTGGTTTCTTGTGGAAATGGAGTACGAAAAATTACAGAAGTGCTAGCTTCAATGCAAAATCATCTTTCTAAGAAGAAAAAGATTCACAGAAAGACAAAGCTTCAAGGACATTTTCTTGTGAAAGTTTGAGAGCCACCCAGACCAGCTGTGACATCTGTACTAATTGAAAAAGCAAACGAGGCCACAAAGGACTGTTCTTTGACCATTTAATCAATTTTCCACTCAATGCATTGTTCATTCTTAGAGACTTTAATGCTAGAATTGATTTTAACAGCCATTACCGAAATACGTAAGTCAAAGGTCTCTCAACCTTTTTTAAGTTTGACCAATGGGAATAAAAGATTATGGATATGTGAATAAATCAGTGGCTATGATTCAAATGCCTCACTAAAAAACACCGTGTGAATCACAGTCTGCCCGTGTCCTGCTGCTCACGTGGGCTGGCTAGAACACAATGGGAGAAATAGCAAAGTGGTGATTTCTGATAATATCTGGTCTGGACTCTGTGAAATTGACTCTTAAACTTCCAGTACCACAGGACTCACACAGCTCACTTCAATACAGAGTTTTATGGTTCACTTCAATGCAGGAAGAGGTCAAATGTCTTCAAATTTTTGGAAATTGCATATTTGACTCAAGCAAGCAGAGGGGACCAGAAGAATGAAGAATATTAAGACCACTTATTAATATGCTTTTACTCATGACTAGTGGATATATGCCCTGCAAAACAGAAGAAAAGGAACTATGTAAATATGCCTTGCAGTTATACGTTCATCCATAGAGAGAAAAAAAAAGAGAAAAAATTAATGCTTAAAAATTTTTTCTTTCATTTTGAGCAACTTCCTTTAAAGAGAAAAACATACCTAGCCTACCAATTGCATGCTACTGGCTGAAGCTAATATAGATTTAAGAAAAAAGAGGTAAGCTCTAGTGAAAACAAAATACACTAAAATAATTCTGGATTAAAACCCCCAAACTGCTGTTATTGTATTACTTCTGGATTTTAGGAAATTTTTGTCTTCAGTAACAAATATTAGAATGTAGATTTCTATCTCAGAGCAGAAAATCTTCTGTGAAGTTGAAAAAGTGTTTAAGAAAAGTCTTTTTCACAGTACAAATATATAGCAAAAGGCAGCAGTGGCTGTGGGAGTTATGTGTAGGCAGTGACTTTATCATCTCTGTAACATCAGCAATTCCCTGATGTGCTGCCTTCTCCTTCTTCTGTGTTTCGTCCTAATGAAACAGATTTACAGTATGACCTTTGCATACATGCATGATATATTGTGATGACAGCCACTCCACTGTGAAATATGACGCTATGATCTTTCAGTTGTTTCCCTTTGGAAGATGAGCCTTGCATGATTAGATTGATAAGCATCAATGTATCAGAAATTGTGCCAAAACAGCAGCTACTGGCATGTTGTACTGTAAGAACTTTAAGGGTATTGACATAGTTCTAGAAAAACAACCTTAAGGACAAGCTGAGCCACAAAAATCAAATAACCTAATTGTCAGGTTATTTGATGCAGTTCCTGGTGAAAACTTTCCTGCTTTACTGAGATACACTGACTTACAAAAGACCTTTGACACTCCATTGTGAATGGTATGACTGATTTAAGATTTTTCATCATTATCATGCATGCCTGAAATTTGTTTATGCTGTCAGGAGTTTGTCATGGAGTCCTCAATATTATTGTAGTGTAAAAGGGCATCCATCAGACATATTAAATACCATGTCTTCTCCTTAAGGAGATCACCTGTATCTGTGATATGTTGCCCTATTGACACACACATGACATCCAATTTAGAAGTCTATATTTACCCAGAGATTTGCATGCACCATAAAGCAGACCTTTAATTCAGTTTTTCTTCTCAACTGGGAAACAAAGGAAGTAGGAAAAGGGTTCTGATTTTTGCCATCCATATTCAATGACACAATTGAGTGTTATTCATTCATCTGAATGTTCATGTTAGTTTAAATCTTATTTTAATTTATAAAGGTCAAAACCAAGATGAGCCCAACTGAAGCAATGCAGAAGTAGGTAAAATATCATTCATTCCCTCAAAAACCTCTAAGGAGTCAAAGCATTACTGGTGGATAAGATGGAAAAGCAGGTTAAGGTATATTGAGAAAGATGAGTCAAGATAGAACAAAATGTGCACCTGTGTATCCTAAGTTCTTTTCACATGCCTTAATTCTTACAAAATTTACCTTTCAGCTCCATCCTGATAAAAATCTAAGCTAAAGTTTCTGCATTACTTCTAAACTTTGGACGTATTCCAGGTCTCTATGTGGTCTCAGAGTACTTGATGGTGTGAACATCTATACTAATTTTGAATACTGTGTAATACAATGAATTCTAACCTATTTTGCACAAAACACTTTTTATGACATCTAATTTGTTGCAATCTATAAACAAAGCACAAAGTAGCTTCCATGGTTTAATTTTTGGTGATGTGTGTAGCAGCAAACTGAAGAAAGCCAGGGTGCAGGCCTGAGCACAGACACGAGATGATGTGTTTCATTTGCTTGTTGGGGAAGTGCACATCACAGCTTCAGAATGGGGAAAATTGTGCAGTTTCATAATGTCCCTGTGCATGGCCTTGAGATTATTGTGGACCAGGGAGTATTTCAGCATGTTGTTTAGAGGTGACCAGTCTGAACTGAGAGGTAAAAAAATTTTGGCTGTATAGATATGGGTTGTGCCATGCAAGGGTTTTTTATTAATGCACATACAGCTGTAATGCTGGGCAGTAATGTTCATTTTATCTCTAATAGAGTTTTGTAAAAGATATTTCAGAAAATAATGATTTAAAAATGCACAATATCTCAAAAATAATAAGAATATTTATATAGATTAGCTTGAAATGGAGGTCCAACTCATTGTTCTGATGAACTGCTAGACATTGACATGAAAATACACCTAAATATGCAGACACTAAAGCATCTAGAAAGCTCTTCTGCTTTCTCATATGTAGTGAATGTCTTGAGGTCTTCATTTAGTCTTCTTTAGAGTGAGTAATTACTCCTAGTTTAAATTTAAGTAGTTGAAAGATAATGCATCAGGCTTGGTTCTTAAATTTCCTGCTGAAATCTGAGCAGGAAATAAACTTTTGAATAAACTTAACCTTAGTTTGAAAGATTTCACCATAAAATTAAGCATGTGAACTCAGAGCAAGGAAGAGCAAACAACCCCACCTGAATTCAACACCAACACACATTTCCACAGCTGCTCTTTAAAGTGTTAATTCTCTCCAGTGTTCAGTTACTCTTATTAATTTCAGGGTGTGATCACACTTGGAGATGGGAGAAAATATAAACAGTCAAAAAAAGAGTTAATGTTATTAGTTATAGAAGAACAACTTTTGAGAAAATATTGGAAAAGACCTTGACCTTTCAGTCTGGATTCTTATAATTATGATGACAGTCTCTGGACCATGTGAATCAGTATTTCATTTTCTTAAGTACCTTGCTAACTTTTGAAATTTTCAACAACTCTAGAAAACTAGAGTGACAATAAATTATGGGGTTTTGATATATTTCTGGGATACACGTTATCATTAAAAGGGGTAATCTAATTTTTTGTTTTGTTGTCACTGAAATTCTTTCAGTGCTGTCATCTCAGTGGAATCAGTTAACTATGGTATGAATCTGATATGTTTTAGATATCAATAATGCTTTCTTTGCTTGTCTTCCCATAAACATCAACATTTTGGGGGTAGAAAAAGGATTTAAACTGTTTCAGTTGTGCAATTATTACAGCTCTGACCTTGCTAAAGACTCTCGGCAAATTGATTAGCTCTGAAAAGCTGCCATCCATCTGCAGTTAGAATAATCTGTAAATAAAGCTGCAGACAGGTCTGCTGAAAAGAATATTTCACTCTTGCTGGTTGCTGAAATGCCCCTTCAGAAAAGGACAACTCACCTCCACCTAAGGAAGCATGTGGGCTGCTTGCACTGATACGGAGCAGTGTCAGCATACTGGCAAAAAGAGAGAGAAAATCTGCTGTTCTTTTCATTTTGTGAGATAAACCCCAGGGCTTATTAGAAAGAAATAGAACAGGAAGTGGTACACAATTATGCTGGTGTGATTAAAAAAAAAGAAATATGAAAAAAATAAAGTAAACTAAAGAGCAGAAATCATAGTTGCTATATAAAGTGGTCATTTCTATGCTCCCAAGAGCAGTCTTTGTATTCAGGGGAGCTCTCAATCTACTTCTGAGTAATCAGGCCCTACTGGAATTGACACAGAAAACAAAATGTTCCTGGTTTTATTTCTAATTTCCTTTATAGTTTTTACAGTCTACTTAATTTTGTAGCTGTATTTAATTTTGAAGGTGTCTCAGAATGTCATTTTTAATAAAACACCATAAAAAATGCTGCACTGGCACTATATCAATTAAAGTTTTGAATAATTATATGTTAGTGCTCCATTTCTGTTGGAGGCATTGCACACACCATCTTTACAAAAGTCCAGTCCCTGTCCCACACAACTTTCGTGCTAAGCTGACCACCATGGAGTCACTCATCTGCAACTCATTTTGTGTTTAGGTAAAGAAACAAATCTCATGTAAACCAAAGTGATGCAGAGGTGGTTCAGCTGGCAAGAGCTGGATGAAAACACCAGGTTGTTTTTCAACTTTTTTTCCCTTTCATTTTTCATTTTTTTTAAATTAATTTAAATATTTCTAAAAAATTAAAGACATCTGAATGACTGGAAATTAGGGAAGAAACGTTCTCATCTCCTCTAACAGGATGTATGAGGAAGGGCACTAAGGCAAGGATAATGGAGAGATAAAAAAAGAAAATGGACAGGGAGACTTGGGTTAGCCAAGTCAGTGAAAATGAAGAGGAAGTGACCATAATAAGGCAGAGATATGCAGAGTTTTCAAAGGACAAATCAGATGCTATGCAGCAAATCCAAGTCTTCCACATTAGAGCAAACAATCAGACTAGGGTTGGTATTGTGCATTTTATCTTAATGTCAGCGATAATTTTTTCCATCCTTTGAGCTTTACTCAAGCTTCTTTAATGAGCTTTTCTAATTTATATTAAAAAAAGGCCATTTGGATAATAAACATGAATATTAAAACAAAAAGAAGTATGGTTTATGGAAGTTCACTGCCCAAATGTCTAAGCCCTCTATTGTGAAGCAAAAGTATTCATCTGCTCTTTCAATTGCTTGGTTAAAATGCTAAATTATTCCTGGTGCTTTGTAGCAGATCAGTTAACATTACTTTTAGCTTTATTCAGACAGCACGATCTAGTTCTTCTTTGTATATGAGGCACTGGCAGCTTGACCTTCCTGTTTATTCCTTTATAAGACCATTATCATCAAAGTTCTGTGGCAGACAATTCACAATTTTCAAATGTTAATGTTAAAAGACCTAGATTTCTGACTGATGTCAAGCTTTTTTTACACATTTTGAAAGGAAAAAAAGAAGTTTCTTATCACACTTTGAATTAATAAGCTCTAGATAAGTAGTGAAACACAGACTGAAATGTTTCTGTATCACATTTTTGAGAACAAGATCACAACAGATGCTATCCAAATTTTATACTGGGGAATAGAATCTAGGTGATATGTATGTTGGGAATCCATACTGTGAGAGCCAAATGACAGTACATTTTCATTTTTTTCCTTAATGCAAAACTATTTGAAAGCAGGATTAAAAATATTCCATTGAAGGGCTCCTCAAAAGCAGCTCCTCTTCGAGTGTATTTGGATCCTAGCTTCACATACAGCATCAGTGGTGCTAACCAGGCTGAGCAAATAATTAGCGAAAAACAACTCAACTGATGAATTCAGCTTTTTATGCTGAATATGCTATAATATATGTGATCAAGCAACAATTATTTGAAACATACTCCAAATTCCCAAATAGCTTTCATCTGTAAATTCTACTCACAGCTACCTCTGAGTTTTCAGTGCTTGTATCTCTCTAGTTGTGATGGGTGAAACAAAACATTCAGTGTTTGTCTCTGCATTGATCACTGCTTCAGATGCTTCATAGCTAAAAATACTACTCCAGGGTATGGAAAAGTTGCTTTCCTTGGCTTTTCTGCACACATGGGTTTGGTATTCAGCTGTGATGGCAAGGAGGTATGCCCTGGTGCCAGCACCCGACCACTACTTCCAGTGACAGTGGTAAAGGAGCCACCTTCAACTCAGAGCAGGGAGGAGGAACTAAGGAAAAGTTTTATTAACAGTCTGGAGTTTACTGTTCCCAGCACTCTGTCAAAGAGACAGTTATGTCAATTTGTATGCTATTAAAACCTATGCAGTTTGTGTATGTTATTCTGTTGCCATGTTTAATGAAAGTAATTTGACAGTGGAATGTTCCATAAATGTAAGCTGGTTGGCATATCTAGGGACCAAAATTATATTGATTTATTTGTGGCTCAAACTAAAAGCTAAAGAGGTAGATGCTGACTTAAAAAAAAAATCATATTCAGTGCAGAGCTGATAACACAACCTTTATTTACCACACCATATATTTGGCTTTAATTTTTTGTTGTTTATCCTTTTTCTCTGCAAGCTGCAGCACTTGCACTGAATATAGCAGTGAAATAGTGGGTAAACAGGCAGTGTTATTCAGTTTTGCTGGCTGTTCTAAGTGATGAAACTATAATTCTCTGGGTGATAGATAACAGAAGGTAATTTTATGGTTACTAAGAATGAGTTTGCATTTGTTGGGATAGTTACTACATAAATTTATAGATCTATTTTGTATGTACCGCATTTTAAATTTTAGTGGCAGCACAAGGAACAGTATGAGAGTAACACAAGTAGTCCTGTCATGAACTCCTAGTTTAGCAGCCACTTGTAAAGGTATACTGTAATTCAACATGAAATAGCTACAGAATGTTCTCACAATCTTGTTATAAATCATGGCCTTTGGAAGGGAAGGTGTTATTAAGTTTGTTTTTTGATTTTCTCTTGCCCTTCCTCCATCATCTTATCTAGGGAGAATGTTGAAAGGTAGGAAAGGCAATTCTGTACAGGAGGTCCTTTTAAGTGCTGGATTTAAGTGCCCTTTCAGGATTTAGCACTTTTCTAAGCTTAACTGACAGGTCACTTTGCCCCTTGTTATCTGGGCAGATAGACCCTGGGACCCTACAAAGACAATAAGATTAATTGTGGGGCAGGCAATAGGATACTGCAGCTTCAGATCACAAAATTCAGACAAGGCTCAACACCTGTCAAGCTATTATGACGTTTACATTCAATAAATATAATGTCTCCAGAGAACCAGAACTGTTTTTGTTTAAAGATGGAGATTGGGCCCCAGGGAAGCCATTTTGTTGAACACGCCATTCTGTGGTGAAGAAATACCAGCTTTTGTCAAAGATTTAATTGTTGGAAGACCCATTAAGATTTCAGTTCAGGTTACAAATCTGAAGGAAGCCTAGACTGACAGAGGGGTGCTTGATTTGATGATCATGGGAGCAAAAGAGGAATGGAGGTGGTAGATGTGCTAAATTTGCATTTAAAAAGCTCACCTAGGAACATAGCAATTAGACTTTTAAATATAAAAATATAACTTCAGAGCATCCCAGAAGTATTCCAAAGTACTGAATTATGTAATGGCCAAACCAAGGACATTCCTTGAAAGTTAGGTTATCTGCAAAGTACTGTAACAGAAAGTGTCAGAAATGATCTTCAGGAGTTCAAACAGAAGTTTTATTCCATTTATAAAACTAAAATGGACAATGTCAAGAAGTTGATCAATTGAGGTGATTTCTTCCATCATGTTCCCAAAGAAAATCTACTCAATTGTAGTGTAGCCACAAACAGCAAAAACATATCTGGAAAAAGACAGAATGGATGGGGAAAGAAATTGAGTGTGTCCAATGAAAAAGTTATAGCAAATCTTCCTTTACAAAAACTGATTGAAGTGATGGCTTTGTCTGGTTTAGCTTATCTTATGGGAATAACTTGGGATTTTCACAGGAGAAATACTAGATGAACCAAGATAGCTTTATATAGTCATTAAGAATAGTGATCAACAAAATCCTTGATGAGCACCTGTAGACTTGCTAATAATGAGGAAAATTTTCAGCAAGACATGTTTTAATGCCTCAGAGGCCGCATGAACAAGGAGCTGGAGCAGCACTTGGTTTTGGCTCCTAAAAATATTCAATTGCTTTTCTTCTTTTGAGAGCAGTGGGGAGGTACTCTGCACTTGTATCCTATTTGTGAAAGCGAAGGAAGCCAATTTACTGCCTACAGCAGCACACATTGATGGAGAAAACGGGTGGGAGCAAAGTCAGTGCTGGGTCCTCTAGGATTTGCACTCCCAACACTGCAGCTGTCACAGGAGAGCTGCCAGTGAGACCTGCTGCCCTACTGAAGCGTGGGGATACACTGGTACTGGGAAGAGCCAGAAGCAGCTCCTGGCTCTGAGAAAGATTTCATGCTCTGCTTCACTTCAGCATTTAATCAACCACAAAAAGTTTATTGCTGTGTATACTCCAGTGCCAGAAACATTATCGCCTAATTCAATTGTTTCATTGTTTTGCTATATCTAGCAACACGTCTCTTTAACTCTCTGTTTTATTTAGCAGTGAGATTGCTTTAATGTCCTCAGAATGGGATATTAAACTGAAGGGGTGGCTATTTAAATTCAAGTTCAAATCAATAATACAGGTAGAGTTTTGCTGCCAAAGTCTAACTTAGGGCCTTTCACTTTGCTGCAGTCCTGTGTTTGCATGTGATTTATGGCTATTCCTTTTGGTGGTACATGTGTTTCAAGGCCTTCTCACTGTTTAAGCTTTCTGTAATCAGTGGAATTTCTCTCTTCTGCAGTTCTTTTTGATATACTGCCATGCTGAGTTTCATTATTAATTTCAGGTGTCAAAAAGGCAAATATTTAGATATGCCTGGCCCTCACAAAACCTGAAATGCTAAATACACATCCCGGAGCCCCTCTAAATGGTGAATTTATTATAAATACCCAAGATTCACAATGTGTTTATCCTTTATTAGTTTTAAGAGCTCTAAATGGATGATACTTAAGTGTTCAAATGCCCTCAAGGTTATTCCAGATATTCTGAGATGGTTCAAGCCATAAGGTTCTCATTCTTGTAACCATAAATCATTAGCTATGTTACATTGCTGTTATTTTATTATTTCATTTGCATAATGAAAATTACTATATAAATAGCATTGCAAAAAAGGCTTTATATCACAGTATAAATAATTACTACCTATTTAAAGGGAAGAGAAATGGAATTTTGTCACCTGATGGCTCCTAAAAAATGTTGCAATTCCCTTGTTCGTAGTTGAAAAGTTTATTGTGTCCAGTAAAATTTAGAGTTACATAGATGAAAGGAAAGGAGGAAGTACATAAAAGTTGTTTGTCATGGGATTTTATGAGGAAGTTTATTTTAGGGAGAAAATGCATTCTAATGCACGACTGGTCAAACTCTGGCTGTGAGCTGAAGTGTGAGTATTAACAGAAAAAACCAACCTCTCTCACTTTTGCCATCAAACCCAGAAACTTAAGAATTTAGGATCCCTGTCAGAAATGCAGAGGATTACCCCTAAGCTCAGCATCCTTCAGGCTGCTGGAGGAGCCATGTGTCACATTGGTCCCTCCTTCCCTATCACACAGACACCAATGGCAATGATGCTTCAGCACTAACAGGGACAAAATGTTTCTCTTGCATAGTGGGGAGTATCTTCAGCAAGTGCAAGCAGAGGGGACCCCTTTGGGTGTACAGAAATCCGCAATATAACCATATTTAAATTTACTTATCACATTTTCACATTAGCTGATGAGAGTTAACTGATAAAATTTTGCTTTCTGCTCAAAACCCTTGTAAAAAGTAACTGCTTCCCATGACCTTTTCACTGAGTGTTCACATCTCCCCCATTAAAGAAATAAAAATTATGCTTTATTGTAATTTCTTTCAAACACTCTATTTAATTTGTTCTCCATAATGATAAACCAGCTCTCCTATTTTCTAGAAGGTAAGAACTGTGACTTGGAGATAGTCCAGTCAGTTTCTAAATGCACTAAAGTTATAAAAAAATCTTTCATCTAAATTCTCTTTTAAAAATATTTGAGTATTAAAGGTAGTTCTTGGCCCTGACCTCCCAGAAATAGGAGCGAGATGCAAAATTCTTATGAGAATCCCAGCTGTTTCTGAATTGTTTAGGTGCTGGAAAGTAACCTTCTTTACAAATGTTAAGCAAATGTTAAAAAGGGGAATGTAAAGTCAACAGAAAAGAAAGCAGTTTGAATTGCATGTAACATTGTTTCTTTTTTTTAACCATTTCTTATGCCAAACAATGATTAGGCTTAGTGAGAATCACAAAATAAAATAAAGTATTTGTAAAGAAAAGGTTATTTATCCCTAACTTTTCAGTCTGATATTCAATCAATGGCCAGAAACCAGAAATCTTGACATGAAAGTTCTACCTACAAGTAAGAATTTCCAAGTAAATTTCCATGACACGGGTAGGTAATATTCCACCCACATATTCCATCCACATATAAATGGATTCTCCTTTAATGGACATTATTGGATCTTGGGCCAAAATCTTCTTGGGGCAGGAGGAGAGGAGAGGAGAGGAGAGGAGAGGAGAGGAGAGGAGAGGAGAGGAGAGGAGAGGAGAGGAGAGGAGAGGAGAGGAGAGGAGAGGAGAGGAGAGGAGAGGAGAGGAGAGGAGAGGAGAGGAGAGGAGAGGAGAGGAGAGGAGAGGAGAGGAGAGGAGAGGAGAGGAGAGGAGAGGAGAGGAGAGGAGAGGAGAGGAGAGGAGAGGAGAGGAGAGGAGAGGAGAGAAAAATTCCAAGTTTTTTCATCAGACATCACATAAATCTATCACAGTGATACAACTGGATTTTCAAGCTAGGAGGAAGCAATACTTCAATATGCTGTGATAAGAAAATAAAATTTGCTAAAAATTGCACAAAATCTATTTTGTGCTTTTTAATAGTTTCAACAGTGGACCTAATAGTTGCAGAAAATGCAACACCATTTAAAAATGGGCTAAAATTTAGCTGTGCACTAGATGGGCTAAGCCACACCTACTTCAATTGACAAATTAAAAAAAAAGTTTAAAAACCACATTGAATGAAAAAATATATATATTCATTGCCTTATGACTGAAAAAGGACTCACAACTCTCTATTTCTTGTATTTCAGAATTTCTGTTTGTAAGGAAAGAAATAACCTTTACTGTATTGTTGGAATAAAAGGAACTAGATGATTCATCTCTGTGAATCTGCTTGTTGAATTTGATGGATCATTCTTAAAAGCGACGTTGCTAATCTTCAGGTTTTCTTTTTTAGGTTATTCACAGATCAGTGGGTTTTCCGGCTAATACAGGTCCTGATGCTCTTCTGTCTTCACACATGGTATTCATCATATCTTGACAAGAAAAGACCTTCAGTCTACAAATAACCTTCACTGAAGTAAGACATGTAAGTGGGTTTCTATATGAAAGATAGATTTTATGGCTGAATAAAAAACAACTGTAGTTAAAAAGTGTCATTGCATGGCCATATATGAAGATTTTTCCTCAAAAGAACTTTTAATGTTTGTTGTTAAAAATCTCTTATAGAAAAAAGAAAACCAAAATTGAATTATTTTATCATTAGCTACAAATTCAACAGGAAAGGAAGATCAGTTGAGTATTTTATCATTCTGAAATGTGCAGCCTTTAAAATATTTAAGTATCCACATTAGTTCTTGTCAAACTAGCACAAAGCAGTGCATAATATGACCTATGTGTAAAAGCAGAACAAGATAAGAGGCTTTGGTAAGGGTGAAATATTCCCAGTATGGTTACTTTGTGCAACAGTTAATAATTTGGTTTCCTAATACTATATTATTATTGTTGTTATTATCATTATTTTATTATTCCCCAACAAAGTGACAAAAAAAAAAAAAACATTTCTTTCTCTGTTAGGCAATTCAGCATCAATACTACAAAAAAATAATGAATGCTTGTCAGCAAACTTCACACAGCAGAAATCTGATTACATTTTGTTGTCCCATACTACAGAATCAATTTAGTTTTGTATCAGAAGGATTGTTCAAATTTTACTACTTGCCACACACCATAATCCTAGTGAAGCCAACAGATCTCTGAAATTGCAGGTTAGAACTAATTCCTCCTCAAGTGATTTACTGATTTCAAAGGGCATATAAGGAAAGAATTTGTATCTCTTCAACGAACACATTAAAAAAACCCTAAAAAATAGAGGAACTAGAATTAAATCTAATGAAATTTAATTCCTAACATCTGTCACATACCAGTCCTATGAGGTGTACTAAAGGATGTTTTGATAAAATTTTTTCCTCATTAGTAAAGTTTTCCTCGTATACTGATGAGGAACACTAAGAACTCCCTTGTCTGAGACACACTCTTTTCATGCAGCATGTAGAAGCTTAATATCTTCATGGCATCCTAATGAGTCAGCTGGAAAATGGTCACTGGTTTCCAAGAAGGCATCAGTGGGTGGGAGAAAAGGCACTGGTGATAGGGAGACTTGTTATGGTGCGGTGATCTACCTGAAACCCTCTCAAGCATATAACAGCAAACCTTATCTGTGATCATACTAGAGCAGATTATTTTGATTTTCATGATGAGTTAATAAGGAAATAAAATTTATGTTAACAGCAATGCAAATGTCAGGAATTTCATATTATTTTCTTTGTTGTAGATATCTGAAAAAGAGTAAGAGAATGAAAATGATGATTTAAAGTGTTCTGGAAAAATGCTGTATTATACCAAAAGAGTTACTAAGCAAACATCTATCTTTAAATGCCTCAAGATACAAGTGCAGTCCTAAGTGGGATCAAAAATGGTGTAGAACCAAATATAAATATAATGCATTCAGATAGTACCATGTAGCCCGACAGATCTTATGGTTTTTACTTTTTCTGTTTTCTTGTTCTGTTGTTTAAATTATTGGACATAATGTATCTTTTATGTTTGCATCTATTTGATTTGAAAAATTGTGTTTCCTATACCCTCAAGTATCCTTACCAAGGAACGGGTAAATACAAAATACCATAACTTCTCTATTTAAAGCAGACAGTGGTTTAAAAATATTTTAAGATATTGATATATAAACCATTGAAAATGCAGAACAAGTTCATACATATATAAGTTTTAAGCAAAATCATCATAGAATAGTTAACTCTGACTGATAAGAGAAGAACCTCATGGACTTGAAAATTTAAATTGTTTCACTTTTCTCAGAAAATCTTTAATAACATAATGCCATTTCCATCTTTGGAGTTGAAGAGCTAAGATATGAGAAATGCATTTCTTATCTGAATGCTGTATGATTTTTTTTTCCGGAGTCTTTTGAAAGAATCAGAAATGTTAAAGCACATTTGAAATTTAGTATCTCAAATTTCAATGCAAAGGTCATATTTTACTGAAGACTGATTGAAATGTCTAAAGAATTAAATGTTGTTCTCCCTATCTCCAGAAAACTCATGTCAAACTCAGTAGTCAGTGTTAATGGTAATTTGGAACGTTATCAGTGTATGTCTTCACGCTGTATCTTTTTGTTGTTTAAAATTCATTCACAACAAATCAGAACAAAAAGACTCCAAGTTATATTTGATAGTGGTGTGTTGCAAATTTAATTCAAAATTATTTTCTCATCAAAAAACCAACAAAAACATAACCATTTACTGTGCCAGAGCAGAAGCCTACCACATGCTATTACAGTAAAAGCTAGGCATTATTTCCATCTGGCTTTGAGCACACAGGATATTGTACAAACTACCAGAAGAGCTCTATTTCATTGTAATTAAAATTTAGTGTTACACTTAAGCAATAAGGCAACTCCAGGAGATGTGATTATCATGAGATAATGACCTTGGGGTGTTACAAGGCAAGGAAGCAACCAAATGCCTCTAATCCTCCAGGGGGTATGATTATTTCGGAATAACCACACCCCCTGAGGTTGTGTGATTAGTATCAGAGACAAAGTCTGTACCGAGAATACAAATATGATTTTGTAGGGAAATGTTGGGGGGCTGGTCTGGGTAAAGTTGGTAATGAGAAGTGCTGAAACAGCAGTTTGGGATGAGTTGTGTTTCTCACATGCTGATTCTAAAGTGTCTTTAAGAACTCTCAGGACACATATAGAGCTGACAATGATGTCATACCTGTATAAGTAATCCTCCATAAATGCACAGATCTAATCTTTTCATCCTATTTTGGTTTCATAATTTCCATTTCATAATAGCAATAAACTGTGGTAAGCAATGCATTTCTGGGGGATTATTCCACTTCTCAGGTGGCTGGAGTCACTCAACCTTTAGCCTCATATCTTTCAAGACATCTGAGAAGTGCAATAACTCCCCAGAAGTGCACTGCCTGTCATGTCTTATTGCTTAATTACTTTGTACTTATCAAGTAGTCACTCTTTAAATGAATGCAGAAGCACAGTATGTTTTACAATTATGGTGTGTATAGGAGCAGTATAACACTGTTATGGCAAAACATAAAATAAGTAATTGTTACAGCAGAAGTACAAACTGAGGCAGTACAAACTATGGTGCAAACTATGATGTCTGTAGAACACTTTACTGTTCTGATAAATAATCTTGTGCATGGCCAAGTAAGGTGACATGTTTGGCTTTAATAAGGATGCAAAACAAAAACCAGAAGGAAAAGATACAACATATAAAGCAAAACTAAACTCTAATTGCAGAGTTTATATTCCTCTTGCTATTGATAGCTTTGGGAATATGTCAACATTTCTGAAACTAGTGGAATCACATTAGTAGTGATTCCACATTCTAGTAATGAAAAGACAAGTGAAACCAGTGTGTAAACAACAATGAGGAGAGGCCACATATTGCTATTGATCTTTCAGAAAAGAAAGTGCTCAAAAATGGGACCTGGTGAATAAAACACAGCTTTTACTTACAGTAAAAGGAAATCCTGTTTGATTTTTTCATGAAATCCTTAAAACTAAGATGTTATTCATAGTTGTGAGCCACGGGAAAGGACGTGGAATTGAAAAACTCCATTTGCACAATTCCTATGAGAACTATTGTTGAAATCATCACAGCTAGTCACTGTAAGATCTCACTTCAGTTTCTTACTGTAGGGGTTTCCATCCTTCCTCTCCTACAGCTAAAACTGGTTTCTCTGGAAGTAGGTGTTTATCTTAATGAGTGAAAAAAAAAAGAAGACAAGAGAAAGCTGCTCAGACTTCAAAGGTGAGGTTTTACGTGTTTGACTATCTGCATAGGTTCACAATCTACTTCTGAGCTCCAGAAGGTCAGAAATGAAAGATTTAAAAATTATTGGGTGCATAGCTATGGATGTCATGAGTTTAATATATGTTTGAAAACGTCTACTTATGACAGAGACCATCTTCCCCTCCTGATGGTGCTAAAAATAATGTCCATCTTTTTAAAAGCAGGAAATGTATGAACACACATAACAAAATTTTCGCATATTTGCCTACAGAGGTTGAAGCCCTAGATGTCTAGGGGGAGCCACACACAAATATTTAGCCAACCCAGGAATTCTGTTGCAGTTCAGTAATACAAAAAAGAGGAAAAAACTTGGCTGCTTTCATTCAAGGATGCTAAGCTCAAAGACAGCCTGAATGACTTGGAAATACAAAAAGATACATTTAGTGATGTAACAAAATAATATTTATTCACAAATGGTTTTGTCTGAGTTGTCTGCACCAAGTAAATAAACTATTATAGAGAATAGACAGGATTGCTAAAACTGATTTTCTCATTTAAAAGTGGATTTTTATGCTAACGTAATATATTTCAAAAACAGAACTATAATGATTCATTAAAGAAAAAATGGCTGAAGATAAATTTTACTTTACACTTACCAAATATCTGTCTTACATTGCCTCATTTTGGCTTGGTGGCAAAATCAATGCTTAGGCCTGCTCAGGGAGATGTTCTTCCCCTTCAGAGTACGCACCTCACTCAAAGCACATTACAAAAATTACCCACTGACAGACATATGAAAGACATACAGTTGCAACTACAACACCTCAGTTCTTCACAGAATATTTTTCTTCATATGGTACTTAAAGGAGAAATTTCCTTTGGGAGAAAAAAGGCTGAATTTGGCCAAAATGAAAGCAAAAGTCTCCTCATTACCCTGATAATATGTGACTCAAGAAAACCATAATATATAACACACGTAATTGGTGAATCTGTCCTATATAACGATGAACCTGAAAGAAAAGAGACTTGAGAATTTCCACCCAAACTCATAATGTAGCACTACCTCTGTTCATTGCTGTATGAAGATTAATTCATGTTCTAACAAGCTCCTTCACATTCTGCCTCCACTTTGATGCTAGGAACTTATCTATTAATGCTGAATACTGGTGGTGAGAAATTTTAATACTCTGCCAGAGCAGAAAAAAGACTTGCCATGCTAGCATCCTAATTTTCTCAATATTTACTGTCACTGCAACCCTTAATTTAGAGCACAGAAGTGGCACAATGGTGAATTACAGCACTCCTCAAAAGCTTCACCTTCCAACCCCAGCGCTGTGATTGTGTCAGAATTTGAAAGAAGAAGAAGAGTTTATTTCTCAGTGAGTGTGATGTCACACTCAGCAAGAAGAAATGCATGAAGTGAGGAGATTTGCAATGCCAGTGTACTAGTTCAGAGCTCGTCACTGACATGAATTTCTGGAGCATTGTTCTTGGTAATTTTTAAAACTTGCCACTTCAAAACTTCTTGAAAACAGCTAATAAGGGTGCTGCAATCTTAAATGTCATTTAGATGTAGATATGCTTGCTTTTCCTATTTAAACATAATCTGTTTTTATTAAAAAAAAAAAGAAAAAAAAAAAAGAGGTGTCAAAGAAAGAATATTGCATACAGAAGAGTACTAAGAAGGGATTTTCTTCCTAACTGCTAGAGGATTTATTCTCAACTGACATTGCTTGGATGGTGATGGCTTTTCTTGCCTTGGGTAAAGATATGGAAGGTAGGTCAGAGATGAAGCTATGTAAAAACTACAAGTTGTTTTTCAACGACTAAGATAAAGATTGTTAAAGTACTTAATGAACATTGTTTGATCAGCAACAAGTTGCAGAAATATTAAAAATCCACTCTGGGGCTATGTATAAAGGCAGTCACTGAGGCAAAGAAGCACGATATATTATCCCAGAGGATGGCATCATTTGTATGTTCCCCATGGACCTGAAAGGTCTTGTAACCCCCAGTATGAAAATGTTTAATTAATTAACCTACCTGAATTCCTCTCAGCTAGAGCCAAGGCTTTAATATACAGCCAGTGAGTGACACAGACTATAATAAACCAAGGAAATTCAGAAGTCAGTACCCTAGGCTCTCTTCTAACCAAGACTTACCAACACCTTTCTGCTTCTTGCACCCCATGAACACAGAAGGGGGATTTATTGCTCTCTCAGAGAAAGAAAAACATGCCTGGATGAGTGGGGGGTATCAGGGCTTTGGCATGCACAGCAACACATTCCTGCAAATGAACTGTGATTGTCTCACAACACTACCTGTTTTTCCAGCCTGTCAAGGGACAGAACAGTTTTTTGGTGCACGTGTCAGCTGGGGGTCAAGAGAGAGGCAGGGGAAGAGGCCAGATGGGTCTCCCAATCAATCAGCATTTGCATAACTCAGTTCGTCTGGCGCACTCAGGTTGGCAGATCAGAGAGGGAACTGGGGAGAGTTCTCCAGTATCTGGAGAACTGGAGTACTGCAAGAGCAAAGCAGGTAACCAGCATTGTAGTGGAAGAAAACAGGGGTATCTGGGAGATATTTTGTTGGCATAGGGTGACTTGGGGCGCTAAGATAACAGAGACTTAAAAGTTTGAAGGGAACCAGGGAATAAAAGGGCCCAGCAAAACACTAAAACACCCAGCAAAACAAAAGGGCCCTACAGCTGAGCGGCTGTAGAGGGAGTGGAGAAACTGAACCCTTTAGCTCAGTTTAAAGTGTGTGCTGCTTCTAGGACTAATACCATTTTAACATTTCTTGTATGAATTTTGGATAAAAAAACTTGTATGCAGGCAAAAGTATTATTTCTGGGAAAGTGGCTGTAATATCTTCCAAGCTGAGGAATTAATTTCTTCTTAATTTTCTACATCCAAATGTTGAATGGAGCTACCTCTGATCAGAAGCATCATCTGGATGAGGGATGGCGCAGTCAAATTTAAAAAAAACTGATAGAACTGAGGCAGCAGACAAAGACAAGGGAAAAGCTGAGTCAAATCAAATGTTGAAGTATTCATGGAAGATAAATAAATGAAGAATAAAAATTATACCTTGAGGAATTTGCTACAATATGGTAATTTGTACATTGAAAACTCCTCTACTGCAAACTGGAACATCCTTCATCTCACTTGTGAGGCTTGTTACAGTAATTTTATTTAACTCATTCCTCATTAATTCAGCTCAGCATTTGTAAGCACTGCAGAAAACTATCTTGTTGCATAGTAAAATAAGTATACCAGTCCTAAAATCACAAAGAATGATAATTTTTGTTTTCTTAAGGGTGGATATCAAAAAAATCTTGCTAAAATATTTTGTATGGAAGAGTAGAAACCTATTATCATTCTTGATACTTCTAACCCAGAGGAATTCATGTTTTATAAATGAAATGTTAGATCTTATTTCTTTATTGACTGGCAAAAGCCAGGTAAATCCCAGAAGAATACCTACAGTAGATCTTTTCTGACATGGGGCAATTGGCTGTTTCATTACAGGGAAATCAAACCAGATGTAACTTGATTCTTTATTACCTTTTTGTAGGGCAGAAATGGATCAATCTTTGGAAACTAGTATGGACAATAATTTAGATGATAACTTGAAGAAAGCATATTTTAGTGTTTAAGGCCAGACACAATCAGGAAATTTTGCTTTGGAGCGTTTAAAACTTATTGAAAAGCACTGCTGCACTGAAACTATAGGGATATTTGGTCAATACTTGTAAAATAAATTTTAACATCATTTTATTTCATTATTACTTTTAAAACATTTTGTGGCATGAGGTCTGGGAATTTAAACTTGTATTTGACTAATTTAAACTGTATTTAACTGTATTTAAACAGTTTGTATTGTATATCTAACAATATAATTGTTAGATTGTTATCTAATGGGTAAATCCACGTGCATTTCATTCCTGTTAGGTAAGAAATGACAACACCCCCAGATCTCCTCATTTAAAGTGACCACTTTTCATTTCTCTGGAGTTGAAAAATACTGCTCATGCAAATTCCATCTGTAGTCAGTTGAGAACAGTAGGATTTCCAGATAGTGAGTCAACACGTGTTTTATATGTATTTTTATGGATGGAATGAAACCTGTTTTGGAGAGCTTCCTTTTACCTAATCCTTCCTCAGGTAGACTTACCCAAGTTTATAATTAATCTTGAAAAGTCGACTGTATAGAAAAAATGAATCAATTAATTTAAGTGAAACATAACCCAGCTTTTAATTATTAATTTCTAATTATGTAAATATGTAGAGAAAATACATGAAGTGATATTTACTACGTACTGACTGATACAACACTCAGCAGTATACAAGTAAAATGTGATGTATCAGCAGGAATTTCAAGAAATTCAACAAAAGGAAATAAAGTGTCTTACACTGAGAAACATCTGGAGTGATGGAACCAGTACTGGGCTCTCCTGAGTCTGGAGCATGAACTTACTGAGGTGTAAGAGGTGATGGTAAGAAGAAAAAATATTTCTTTTACTGAAAGGGTGGTCAAACACTGTAAGAGGTTGGCCAAAGAGGCCATGGGGTCTCCATCCTTGGACAAAACACAAACTTTACTGCACACAATCCTGCACATCTGCTTTAGCCCATCCTACTTAGGCTGGACTAGATGATCCCCAGAGCTGTCTTCCAACCTCAGCTATTCTTTGATTCTTTGATTCTTTGATTCTTTGATTCTGTGTTATAAAGCCTGAGTGTATTCAATCACGATTTTTCCTGACCCCTAAAGATGTGAATAAGAACCAAATCATATCAAAATCAGAAAGGAGCACTGTCTCACGGGGTGGCCTGATCTCTATATATGATAACCCAGGTGAAAATACATAGCCATTATCAAAAATGTATCTTACATATTATTGTCAAAGTTCCACTATGCCCCAAACAGTAAAGGAATAAAGATGGAATCCATTAGATAAATTTCTTCAGCGAGGTATTTGGCAACAATTAACCAAAAAATGTTATTGACAGTTACCAAAAAGTCACAAAGCATATGTTTTCTAACCAAAACATGCTGACAAAATAAACTTATCCTGACTGGAAAATGTAACTAAATACAGAACAGGAATGAGTTAAGATTTAATCTAGACCTTTCTTTTCCTCTGAGACTTGGTCAAGACCATACTTTCCAGAAGTTTATTTAATTTATTCTTTAAAATATCCACGTAAAGGAATTCTAGAACACCTATGTGAAATTTGTTTCAAAGAATTTCACTAGCTTCAAGATCTGGAATACTTTTCCTTAATCCAAAGTTCACCTCAATAACTCTTTACAGTATTCTTATATGTTGGCAAACAACGATGATAGATATAGCCACTCATTAGTCTCTGTCTTAAAGAAACAAACATCCCAAACATCCAACCATTTTCCCTAATGAAATGTTTTTCACCTGGGCTGTTATCAGGTAATCTTTTGGAGGTCTACAACATCCCAAACATCATATATGACTTAAATATTGCAGTAAGAAAGGGAAACAATAGAGAAATGACTGTTAAGCTACAGAAAAGGATGTGGATGCATTAGGCTGCAATCTAAAAGACTTAGAGAATCAGCACAAGTGGAGAATGGGGGAAGAAAAAATTTTACAGAAAGCAGTTGCAACTTGCAGATATTTTTTAATGTGCATCTAGTCTTGATAACAGCAAATGCAAGATCTAAAAACTGGCACAGTACTTTCTCAACCTTTCGCAGCTGTGGTGCATTAAGGTATTTATTATACCTTTTCTAATAGCTAAAGGTCATCCAAGATTTATGCTTGTCAAAATAAAAAGCTGGGTTGTAAAAACTAGCAGTAGCTAATGTATAACAGGCTCATTATGCCTGTTCATTTTCAGGTCGTTTAACAGAAGTCATGAATCCCACCTAAAATGATCAAAACAAACAAAAAGAACGTTGTGTATTTTTGTGGAACAAAGTACAGCACCAGAAGCACATTGCAGTCCAGTATTTGAAACCTAAATTTTGCAGTAAAGTTCTTAACAGGCAGATTCTTCAGTCTTTTGTGAATGGAAAATTTTCCTTTAAAAAGTAGGATGTAGGCACATGTTCTACATCTGAATTAGTATATATCTGAATAGTTTGGTTAAGAACAGGCTCAGGTATTTCCAGTTTTTGTTGGGGTTTTTTTGTTTTTTGTTTTTTTTTAACAAGCCACAATATAAATGGAGTCAGCATTTTTCTAATTGTTGCAAAGAACACAAAGAGCAGAGTTCTTTCTCTGTGATATTTTTCTGAGACCAAAAATCTCATATTCTCTGTCAGCATAAAAATCCTCGATGTGATATTGAATTAAGAGCTACCTTTTGACAGCCATCTTTGTGTAATATCCAAGCCCTTTTCACCATCACAGGTACAATATATGCCTGAGATCTCTGCTTGAAGAAGGTGGAAAAGTTGATTCATACCTTTGTCATGACTTGGTTGGACTACTGAAATTTATTATTTTAGACAAGTCAAGCTAAAATGCCTGTTAAAATGCATCTCCAATTTTGTTAAAATATCAGTTGCTACAAATCTACACAAACTCAATATTGTTTATTAACCCAGTTCTATAAGTGGTTCCATTTACTTCTGGTGAAATATTACACATATTTTAAAGGAAAGATTTCATCTGGAGAACCATACTAGTCTTGCTAATTTGCGTGTTTATTTAACAGAATACATTTTGAAAGAGGCTTTCAAATATGTAGTCATAAGCATTCACACATGTAAGTAATGGAGTTTATACTTGCAAAACTCATTTTGACAAAAGGGATTTGCTTCAGAAAATTCTATGCCGTGTGTAGGTAAGTGCCAGATCCATCATATGCAGGCAGAGATGACAATGTTTTAAAATATATAAACTAACAGAAAAAAAGTTTTCAGTATACCCATGGAGTCAGGAGTTTCAGAATTTGGGTTAAATTTAGAGTGGATTTGCTCTGAAAGAATCACCCTCTCCTGGATAAATTGACTTCCCATGGCTTGGACGGATGTACTGTTCACTGGGTAAAGAATTGCCTGGATGGTTGAGCCCAAAATGATAGTGAATGGAACTAAATCCAGATGGCAGCCAGTCCCAAGGGGTGTTTCCCAGGGTTTAGTACTGGGGCAAGCCTTGTTTAACACTTTTAGCCATGATCCAAACATGGGGATTGAGTGCATCCGCAGTAAGTGTGCAGATGACAGCAAGCTGGGTTGGGGGCATTGGTCTGCTGGAGGGCAGGAGGGCTCTGCAGAGGGATCAGGATGCACTGGATTGAAGAAATAAGGCCAGTTGTGTGAGGTTCAACAAGGCAAAATGCTGAGTCCTGCAGCTGGGTCACAACAACCACAGGCAGCACTACAGGCAAGGGCAAGAGAGGCTGGAAAGCTGCTGGGTGGAAAAGGATCTGGGCTTGCTGATCAACAGCAGCTGAACATGAGCCAGCAGAGTGCCCAGGTGGCCGAGAGGGCCAGTGGTATCCTGGACTGTGTCAGCAGGACCAGGCCAGTGATTTTTTCCCAGTACTCAGCACTGGTGAGGCCACGCTTCAAATCCTGTATTCAGTTTTGGGCCCCTTGCTACAAGTGCAGAGGTGCTGGAGCAAGTCCAGAGAAGGGCAACAGAGCTGGGGAAGGGTCTGGGGCACAAGCCCTGTGAAAAGCAATTGAGGGAGCTGGGGTTGTTTAGCCTGAAGGAAAGGAAGCTGGGGGAATCTTGTTCTCTCTGACTAATTGAAAGAAGGCTGTAGCCAGGTGGGGGGTGGTCCCTTCCCCCACTTAGCAAGTGGCAGAATAAGACTAAGTCTCCTCAACTTGCCCCAGAGAAGGTTTAGATTGGATATTAGGGAAAATTTCTTAATTATAAGATTTGTCCAACATCAAAACAGGCTGTCCAGGACAGTGGTAGAATCCCCATCCCTGGAGATCTTTAAAAGATGTGCAGTTGTGATGCTTAGGGACATGGTTTAGTGGTATACTTGGATCTAGTGGGTTAACAGTTGGTCTCAATGATCTTAGAGGTCTTTTCCAATCTAAACAACTCTTGATTCTTTGATTGTTAAGGCGGCAATATCAGGACAATACTGTCACAGCTCACTTCCTGTTTTAGTGGTTTTGAGGGAAACAATCTGGTAGTTTGTCTCAATTATTTTTTTTCTCATAACCTTACCATAAATTGCTAAGAACAGAAGTGGAAACTGTGCTAATCTAAACCAATTTTCTGCATGAAAACTGTAGATTTCTTTTCCTTATTTGTGCATATAACCTAATAAAATGTTATTGAAATAGATTGTTTCTTTTAGAAAGACACCTGACATTGATAAAAGGACTCCAAGTGATGAGGAATTTACCATATTCCTCACTAATCCATTGCAAAGCTGATTGCCCTCACTGTTATAAATGTGTATCTTGCATCTACTCTTTCAACTGCAATCCCTTGTGGCTGCACGTTGGTTCAAGTAAGATGCCATGACTTGTGTAAGAGCTTAATACATCAATGACTGCTCCAGGTGCTGACAATACAAAATGAGTGAGCTTTCTCCAGCCATCAGATCAGATACAATAATCTTGTTACAGAACATTTATGCTTAAATTTAAATTTATAAAGCATTGCACAGGATTTTAACCATGCTATTTCACTGACCATAATGGAAATTGTCTGACTGCATGCCCTACAAGCTGCTGATAAAATGCATGTGTTAGACACTGAGGGCAAGATATATGAAATGAATTGGGTGCTGCTGTGCTGGGATTTGTAATGCCTAAACTTTTAAGCGGTTTGACTTCCTTTCTGCTATCAAGGTCCCAGATTAGATGGCCAAGACTCAGTAGGAATAACAGCATAAATCAGTGGGAGCACATAGCTGCCTCTCAGCAGCCAGCAAGTTCTGTAGAAAGCCTCTTAATTATATCCATGAAAAAGCTTTAGCTATTGCTAAGGAGGAAGTATATATTAAATAACATTTCTGGCCATGGTTTAGCGGCTTACTCTGCAAATAAAAGGCATTGAAGATACCTTCTGTGCTTCCAGATCATGTGCCCAAGCAGTAAATATACTTATTTCCTTTTGTGTGAGGGGATGAGGCAGAAGATGATACAATTCAAGAGAAGGCATTAAGGGTGATAGCTCTTTTACACAGGGAGACCTAAGTGAAGCCTCCTTTGCAGCATGTGTGAAATTAGAAATCACCTGCTTCCTATCCCTGATATAATTATATCCCCACCACCTGAATCTAAGTACAGCTGACATCATCAAGCTCTTTTCTTAACTGCACTACAAAGTTGCATACAGCAATCAACCTTCAAAATTTCCAAAGCCAGATCACCAGCATGATGTTTCTGACATCACCATTCTCTAACCTGGCATTCCCAAATAAAGATTTAAATGCTATTTTCCACATGTCTCCCAGCCTCTGACAGGATCACTCAATGACTGAGGCTGGAAGGGAGCTCTGAAAGTTACCTGGTTAAATTTCTATTGCATAAACAGGGCCACCTAGGACTGGTTGCCAGAACCATGTCCAAACACCTTTTGAAGAGGGGGATTCCATATCCCTTCTGGGCAACCTGGGCCAGTGGTCAGTTACCCCCATGGTGAAAGAGTGTTTCCAGATGTTCAGAGGAAACATCCTGTGTTTCAGCTTGAGCCTATTGCCTCTGGTCCTGACATTGGGTACCACTGAAAAACAGCCTGGCTCCATGCTTTTTTCACACTCCCTGCAGATATTTATATCCAGGGACAACTTTCCCCCTGAGCATTCTCTTCTCCCAGTTAAATAATCCCAGCTCTCTCAGCCTTTCCTCATAGGAGAGGTACTTCAACCCCTTCATCACCTTCACGGCCCTTTGCTGGACTCTCTCCACTGTACCTGGAGAACTGTTCAGTACTGTCTGCTAGGCCTGTGGAGGCCCTGGAGGGGCTTCTCCTAAGTTACACCCCACTGGCTCCTTCCCCTGTTCCTATGCCTGAACATAGGTGCTCCTGAGGCTCTCCTGCCCTTTTCCCTGATGGGGCCTCATCTTGATACTGCCTGGAGACCAAGGTCAGCTGGGAGGCCCCTGGGGGAGAGAGTGGGACCTTGGGGGAAGTGTGGGTCGGAGAGGAGAATATCTCACCACGTGGCAGAATTAAACATCTATGGATATTATGCAAAATTCTTTTTTGCTTCTTTTCCCTGGACTTTACTAGCAGCAATTCAAACTGCAACAGTCTGCAGGACTGAGAAGTCCGGAATTTGAGACAATACTTCAGGAATGAGCTCACCAGCACTGGGCAGAGGGAAAAGATCACCTCCCTTGCCCCAGCAGCAACCACATGAACCAACCTGGGATGCCACTGGCCTTCCCTGTGGCAAGGGCACAGGCTGCTTCACATTTAGTTTGGTATCCACCAGGACCCCCAGGTGCTATTCTGCAAAGCTGCTCTCCAGGTGGGCAGTCCCCCAGAGTGTCTTGGTGCATTGCAACTCTGCTGTTTCCATACTTCCCATTTCTCAAACTCCTGCATCATGTACAAGTGAGATGTTTTTGATCCTCATTGCCTGAGGCCTTACTTTTGAGCTGTATGTGTTACAGGAAGCAGCAGCAGTACCACAACATCTCAGAGCTATGACCTCCTGTTCTGATGAGATGAGAGGAAGCGGGGAGAAGAAATGGGCAGAGGTAAGGAGAAGGATACAAGAGCAATGATCTACCACATTCAGCTGGACTGTTGGACAGGGAGACACAACTCATTCACTTCACATCATCTGTCACCAGGACTGCCAGTAATTTCATGCTCTTATGTAAAAGACCTCACCAATAAGTGCCACAGTTCTATTCTAACTCCTTCTATTCTAACTCCTCCATTTACCATAAATTTATTGCCAGATTATTCTATAGAAGGGAATTTTTAAAATAAATGTCAATTTATTTATGTATTACACAGTAAATTACATTTTGTCTTAAAAAAAATCAAACATCCCTGAAGCAATGATCATTACTGGAATCAAAATTATATTTACCCCTTCACCACAGCTCCCACTCACAAAAAGAGCAAGAAAAAAAAAAGAGTGATCACACCCAAATTTATAATATAAACACTGAGGTAAAAGAGGATACTTTCACGTTTGAATCACACAGAGGTAAATAAACAATTACAGTCCTGAGGCAGAGACAGAGTTTTAAGTTCCTTGTCCCATGCCCCAAATGTCTCATTTATTGTTGCGTGTATAATATTAGTCATACAGTTAAATTATAATTCAAAAGTGTGATCTAGTTAGGAGCAGCCAGGGCAGAAGTTAGGAGACCTGTTTGCTATTTCACATTCCATAATTTTTTCCAAGTGAGCAAATCCAAAAACATGTTTGTCTCAAGAATAGAATTATGTATATCTATTTTTATTTATTAATAAATGAGATGTTACATGGTCAATAATTTACTAATTATAAATATTGTTGGTATTAGCAGGAAACCAAGATGTATCCTGACTGTATGATTTAAATTTTGTGATAATCCTTTCAATGACTTCATTGCCCTGAGTGTTTAATGAAGAAGCATTCAGAATGCACCACAACGTTCATGGCTGCAGTTTAGGACATGCTGACATGAACTGAATAATACATATTTTATATAATGCTGGTCTAAAATAAAATACATGTTCTCTTGAATGATGAGTTTGCAGACTGCTCTGTTAGTCCCCTGGCTAGGGAGACCTAGAAGTTTTTACACAAATTTCATTGTTACCTTATAGACCTTTGCTCTTGGATGCAGAAACTTATGTTGCCCTTTCTGTTTTGCACCTAAGAAGAAAAATGTTAAAATATGAAAGGTTAACTTTTTTTGCTCTCTTTGTGTCCGGAGTGTGACATCCATCCTTGCAAGCAGGAAAGGGGATTCATTCAGTATTCAACTCTGACTAACTTTACCAAATCTCTTACCTTTTTAAACATAAAAAACCAGTTGTTCACTCAAGATAATGATATGTGCTGATGACAGAGAAGCACCTTCTCAGGTATGTGGATTGCAGAACTGCTGCATTGGTTTCTGCAAAGTCTTGAGATTCTAAAAATTCCTCATGGGATATGGCAAAGGCAAAACTGAAGTAGCTCCATAAAATTGCACAAAAAGCTTAATAAATCATGTGGACTGTATTATGGCACACCAACCTCTAACATACCTGGGGGATGAGGGACCTCAGCAGCGCCTCCAAAATCTATCATTAAGCTCAGCTTTATATCACTATGTTACAAACCAGCTGAGGGAACTCTTTTTCCCTGTTTGTTAGTAATCAAAGCATTTCTGTGTCTCTCAACATTTAACATTCAATTTGTTAAATGTCACAGAAGAAAAATTAAATTAAAAAGACATCAGTTCATAATGTATTCTTTAAAGTTTCATCATCCCGTGACTCCATGTTTCTCTATATTGACCTAATTTGCCATGACAGGAACATGGTCTGTGTTTCAGAATATTCCAAGTGTAGAAATTACTAAATCTTTGTAAGAATTGTATGCTAATTTAGCAAACAGAGCCATCTTTATTGACATTAATTTCACCATTCATAGTAAAGATGCATCATTAAGGAGACACAACTGTACCAAGAGGAACATCATTTATTTAGGTGCCTAACATTTTAATCGTCACAGTTAGGGGTTGATCCTTCTTCATATGGCACTTTGACATTCTTTCTACATCAGACCTCAATGAAGTTAGTTGGTATCTTGCCAGACTAGCTGTAAACTCAGATTTTTGTTAGGACTGTCTGAAACTCTAAACAAATCTGACAATATGAAACCTTCAACAAGAACTGGACAAGTAACCTAGAAGGTTAAAATAAATCTATCTATATCTGTTATCAATGAAAATCATTATGCACTGACAGCAGAGCCTGCTGCAGAAGTTTCAGGAGAGGGAAGAGGCCACTGCATTCAGTCATGGTAGACAGAAGTCCACATCACAAAATCATAAATGCAAGTAGCCTAACCCTGTAGCCTTTACTGAAGGGAGAAGAACTGAGGAGCTGATAAAATTAACCTTCTCTTTCACCTTCAAGGCAGCCATCCTAAAACAAGACTGAGGCATTCTGTTTTCTATTTTCAGTAAGGTTCTATTTCCATGTTTAATAATTCTGCAAATGCAAAAGGTTCTATAGCAGTCATTGCCATTATGTGCCAACTCAGAAATATGAGAATTCAGAAAATGGAGGGGTAGGATGAGCAAAGTGGTGAAGATTTAGGTTAGATGTCAGATTGGAACATTCTGCTGAAATTATTGCAAAATACTTGCTGGCGGAGAATAATAAATCTGACCGACTACGTTTATTAAAAGTATTCTCTATGCATTATTTATTTACAAATAATCACCTTCTAGATATTTAAATATTAGAGAGACTCTGTTTTTTCCTAGAAAATTAATTAATTTAGCTATCCCAGTATAACCCCATTTATCCAATTTACCTACTTTTTTATTCTACAAGCTACCCGTAATTTGAGCTGTCACATTAATATATAGTGACTCTAGTGCACTTAATCAGGACAACTCTAAAATGAAAAAATGGAGGGAAATGCATAAACATTTACAAGGTCATCTGCAAGCATAAGATTTCATGAGGGAAAGTTTCCTATGAGGCACACCTTAACCTTAAAAGACAAAGTCAACGTGAGTTTATGTATTTGTTTATTCCTAAATAAATTGTTTATTCCTAAATAAATTCCTAAATAAATTTCCTTTGTTTTCTGGCAACATAAGGAAACTCCAGGAAAACTAGTGGCATGAGATATTTGAGACATTGACTATGTGAAACTGCTTAATTTTCCTTTTTTCTCCCCCCCCCCCTTTTATCCTTTTTTTTTTTTTTTTGTGGATTGTTTTGTTTAATTTCAAGTTCAGTTAAGAAAGAAATAGAGCAATGTGTCATTGATGGCCTCATGAGTACAGGAGACAGAAATTATGAGCAGTAATTTAAAATTATTTTTGAAATATTTAAAAGCAAAAGTATGAAGAATTTGTCACCTATTACCACTACTTATAGAGACTAAAGTTTCCAGGACAAGATTTTTGGTTAGTTTCCAGTTAGATTCTTGGTTACTTCAACAATTATTCAGCATCACTTTCTTACTCAACATATTCACGTCTTTGCTCTTTAGGATTAAATCCTTCCTGTAAGAACCCAGGGCTTTGTCACTTCCAGGTTTAATCACAGTGTATGACACTACTGAGAACCACCCAAACAAGCAGGATTTGGTGAGCCTCTTTGTTAAGTAACCTACCTGAAAAAATATGTGAACCTTGGCTGCACTTGCTGTAAAATGCCCAGAGAAAAATTTTGCAGCAGTCACTTGAACGCATAAAATTCCAAATAGACATATTTCTGAGAGATACCTTATCCCTCACTCTTTGATATCACTGTGACAAATCTAATCACAAGTGTTTGCACTTACACTGCTGTGCCATTAACAACGGCAACATTTTCTCACAAGCCTTCACACTGATTTGATTTTTCAAAACTGTAAATATACAATCAGTTATCAATTTTAATAGGATATTAGTAAATATACTATCAGTTACCAATTTCATAGGATATTAGTAACACAGACATTAGTTCCTCAGTCTGTTCAGCATTAGGCCACAAACCAGACTTAAGCACCACAAGAAACAAACTCCTCTTTTAGGCAAAGTTTGTAATTGCTTCAGTTAAAAGTACAAATGTAGATGTGCCTTGAGATCTACTTTGCTCTGAGAGTTCTTTTTCCTCTTGATTAGACAGGATCTTGTTATCTTCAACCATCTATTCTTCCAGGCTTTTTAAAACAGTTTGCTCATGGAACTGTGAGAGTTTTACAGGAAGCAACAGACATTCCTTTGACATTGGAAGGATTCACAAGAATTCCTATTTTCAATCCTTCTATGCATATTTCTGTAAAATGTAATTTTAAAATTGTGTGTTGCATTTAGAGCATGAGTACTTATATGAAAAACCCTTTAATATATAAATGAATAGCATATCCTGTGTGACCTATGTAATTCCATATCTTGATACAATAGTTTCACACTGTGAATGCAGTCCAGCTGGTAAATCAGTTATAATGTGAAACTATAACTGCCATAATTCACTACTACCATTTTTAACCAAGGTAGGTTTTAAAATCTCTTTACAGTTATAAACCAAACATTGGTATTTACATTATTGATATGAAGTCTCTTCATGCTATATTTCAGCCCATCTTGTCAATCAATACCTAATACAGAGTTAGACTAATTAGATACATAGAATGTAATTATACATACAATGTAATTATATTGTAAGTAAAAATCCTCCTATTAAACATAACAATGCTTTTGACATGGGTAGACTAAAGAAACAAAGCTCTACAGAGTTGTGTACGATTATTATTATCTAAACAAAGAGCTGAAATGTCATATGAAGATGGAGCACAATAAAAGTGATTGATATGTCATTTTTTGTATTAGTTAAGATATTGTATGCTGACTACTTTACAATGCACTCTAGATAAAAAAAAGTGTGTCACTATGCTGCTTGAAGACATATATATTTCTTTTATTGATCTAGCCTGTTTAAATTACACTATTGTTTTCAAAGAAAGCTTATAATCCTTTTTAGATGAGTGACATGTTTTCTTTTTAGCTTTAGTGCTTTACAGAAGAAAAGATGAAGCAGAGAGAGCATCAGATCTAGGAAGCACGTGCATCAGCTATTATCAGTCACCTAGCTCATACTTGTCTCCTTAATGTGGTTTCAGAAGGTCAGACCTGCAGCAGATGTATTACTCAGGTGACAACAGGAACATCAGCACTGATGCATATCACTCACAGAAGTAAAACCTCTCTGCTTGGGCCATTGCTGCCCTATCAGGACACCATTGCAATGAACAAATTGTTACACTTAGTCCCATAAATGTATATAAAAAGGACTGCCACCAGTGTACTTCCTTCAGGCCTGCAGAATAGATCTCCTCAGATGCAGACAAAAGAGGACTTTTGCAGACAGAGGGGGAAAAAACATGTATATTCTCCAGGTTGGTGATACTATATGAGAAGGAGCTACAAGGCTGGTGAATTTCCAAAGCATGAGTTTGAAAACAGCAAACACAGTAGATAAGCATTCCCAAGACTATTCAGTGCAGGGTGCAAACCCCCATTTAATTGTCAAAATAAGTAAATTAAGAGTCTAAGTTCCTGTAGTCAGTTGACTTTGGCTGGACAGGAGGTGCCCACCAAGCTGCTCTATCCTTGCCTTTGTCAGATGGAGAGAAAAATAAGATGGAAAAAATCTTCTAGGCTGAAATAAAGCAGTTTACTAAAGCAAAAATGAAAGGCTGTATGTGCACAAGAAAAGGCAGTAACACCAAATGTATTATTCTCTCCTTTCCATCACCAAATGATACCTGGCCACTTCTTGGGACTCAAAGCTTCAGCACATGTAGGGGCTGCTCTGGAAGGCAAATATTGTGAATAACCAATTCTCCCCCTTCCTGGTCCTTAGCTTTTGTATCTGAGCTGACTCCATGTGGTGTGGAATACCCCTTTTGGCCAGTTTGTGTCACCTGTCCTGGCTGTGTGCCCTCACAGGGTTTTGCCCACCCCTCTCCTCCTGGTGAGGGTGAGATGTGAGCGAGGGCAGTGATGCAGGGCCAGCGCTGCTCAGCAGCGGCCACAGCACTGGGGTGTCACCAGCCCCTTTCCAGCTACCAGTGCAAAGCTCAGCACTGGGAGGGCTGCTCTGGGGAAATGAGCTCCAACTCAGCCAGACCCAATACATTTCCCATTATGGTCAGATGAACATTAGTCAAAACAAGAAAAGCTGTACATCTGACTAAACATCATTAGCTACTTTGGGGTGACTTTAAGAACTCTCATCTTCTATTAATTTTATTGACTAGATGAAAGCTTAGGTAGCTAACTCACATGTTGGTGCTTGCCTTTAGAAACCTAAATTTAGATTTTAGAATCCAAAGCTGATGATCTCTGCAGGTACCTTCCAACCCTGGCCATTCTGTAATCTCGTGGTTTCTCAGTTCCACATGCCTACTCAGCAGAAAATTATGAAACAATAAAACATTTTGAATAAATCAACCTTCTGAAAACTTTGAAATAATAATAATTTCCACATATTATACAAGACTATTAAGAAATTTGCATTATGACAGAGGTTTAGCATAAGCACAGAAACATTTAACCTTGACAAACATAAATCAAAGTTTAAAGCACCAGTGACTTTCATATTCATTGCCCTTTTTTGTTTCTCTCTTCAAGCTTTAATTACCAAGTGCTATTATATTTAATCATTATATTTCAAAAAGCATATTCAATATGAGTAACTGGATCCTCTTGTATGCATCATAGTTGCCAGTTCGTAGTTAGTGACTGGTGGAGGGACATAGCCATTAAGTTTAAGTAACCTTAAAGTACTAGTTTAGTGTGCTTCACCCATCTGCAAAGCACACTCAGAAAACTGAGGTCCCTTCTAACCCATGATACACCACTCTCAGCTGGGGTGCCTTCCTTCTCCTCCACTTTCATTTGTATCTTCACCTCTCTGCTTCCTTTGAGGGCATGCAGCACTTCCTGGAGGTGCACCTTGGCACACCTTACACAAAACAGCTCACACTGAAGTCACTTGCTGAATATGTTCAAGCATTGCTTTTAAAATGTATGCCCGTATTTTAAAGTGTTTTTAAAGAATTTTCATTTACAGCTGAAGCAAGATTTACAGGAGATCAATGAAGCCTCCCCCAGCTGGTACAAAAGCAGATTTTTTAGACTTTAGAATAATCAAAGAGTTAACCTAGTTTCATTCCTTCATGAGTAAAACTCACTGGTAGGCTTTTATTATGTTAATTTTCCAAACTTGCAAAGCAAAAAACTCAGTAAACTGAAAGTAACCAAAGGGGCTGTTTGGTAGAGACAGAAATGAACTGTGTCTTTTGAAGTGTTCTAGAGAAAATGTGTTCAGAATATTTAAGTCTCAAGTGAGTTACCAAAGGTTATTCATTCACAAGTGAGATAAATTCATACCTGTCAAATTGTCTGGATCCTCTGTGTGATCACTAGGGCCTCAAATCATTTATTTTTTTCCCCAGTGAAAGTTCAAGATTTTCACATATCCAAATTTAGTAGCATTTCCTGTGTCTGAAAGTAAATGAATTCATTTTCCTTTCATCTCACTTTCCACTTTTACAAGACTAGTGTGAAGGAAAAAAAAAATAAATCCAGGTTGGCTGGCATAAATTGTTTTCAAGTACAATTTCACAGTGCAAACAGCCTGCAACCTCCTTACAACAGGCACTATATTTATAAACAATCTTTTTAGAAAAAAATCCTATGGCTGGCAGTGATTTAAATGAGTGTGTAAAATATAATTTCAAACCAATTCAAGACCCACATAAACCTTGAAGAGTTTTCTATGTCTTAAGCTCTTGGATGTGCAAAAAAAAAAAACCAACATTTTCTTCTTCTCCACTTTGATATTTGATCCAAAAGGAATTACTGCAATCAGCCTAAACTTGCATTATTGTAATAACAGTTTAATTATGCAAAGTGTGAACTGTGTTTGGTATCAGTCCTGTGGATTGATGAAAATTCCACAGAGTGGAGTTAAGGAAAGAACAGAGAAGTCAGCAAGAATAGCAAAAAATCTTACATTTCCAACCAAAAAAGGGGTGGTCAGGGCAGGTAACAGAGAGACATTTCTCATGAAGCCAGAACATAAAAAATATGGACAGAAGCACTGACCAGGAGACACACTACTGAGGGACACAAAAGGAGTCAGAAACTGATGCTGTGGAGGTTTCCTACATTTTCCTAAACTGTTCTTACTAGTAATTGAACAAAATAGCAATTCAAAATGTAGGTGGGTTCAAGGTCACACACACTGCCTAATGCGATCTTTGAAAAAGGATATTTATATTTTGCATTTCTGACTGTGTGGCAGTCAGAAATAGTCAAATAGCTTAATTTCATTTCATTTCAGAAAGAAATAAAATGTGGAAAGAAGTCCCATTTTTTTTCACATGCTTTATGCTAGCTAAGTCAAAATTAAAAAGAAGCTAGTATAGAAAGTTTCTGATATTACAATTAAGGTTTATGTTTTTATATTCTGTAATTTTCCCCTTTTTTATTTATTGCTAAATGTTATATTTCACAGCATTTATGTCCTAAATTTTGCTGCATTTGGCGTCTCAGTGTATTGAAATACAAAGAAATTTTAAATAAGACAGTAGGGCAAAAATTTGGAAAACCTGCCTCCTACCTATATATGCAATTTCAGAATTCTTACTTTTCCATATAGTGTCATTAGATCTAAGAGCTAGATAGTAAAATACCTTAAAAAGTATTTCATTCTATTCAATTTATTTATTTCTAGATAAAAAATTAAATTCTTCCATCCAGTCACACACTTTGGTTGACATTTATTTAAATTCCATGAATATTTTTTATTTTCAAATCCATGCATTACTCCTCACTAAGGATTTGTTGGTTCTGAAAAATGCAGCCCACACACTGTCTACTGTTTTGATGATGCCTGATTCATTTGTGGAGAATTAAAACAATTAAATAGCCAATCAAAGGAAAAGCAAACTATTCAATCGCCTAAAACTGATCAAATTAAGTATCCCATGCTTGCACCTTAAACTTCTTCTTTGGATATAATTTTTTTCATTTGCATAGCTAAGTTAGAATGTGCATACTAATGAAATATAAATTACTATTACTATTATTATTGTCGTTGTTGTTGCTGTTGCTGTTGTTGTTTTTGCTGTCAGAAAGGAGCTTCTTTATTTGATCACCCATTATCTGTATTCAAAACCTCAAAACATTATTTTTAAGGGTTCTGATAGCACTTTTAGTGTACTAGCTACACTATTTTAATCCACTATTGTAGAATGTAAAAAGCTGAACTATTTTGATCGTACCAAGGGGAGAATCTGGCCCAGTGTGGTCAGAGGAGAATGTAGCAGCATATGTATATTGTATAAATACAAATAAAATAGATCACAAGGTACTCAGAAAATGACAGATACTTTAATTCTTAAAAGGCTTAGACTTTCAACTCCTTTAGAAATTATGAAATGAAGAATAACAAAAAAACAACCCCCCATTATTATCCAAGCAGAAGTGGTATAAGATCATTTATCTTGATGGATGTCACCTTAGAGCACATATTATCCCTATCTCTCAAAGTGTTTTTTCCCCCTTATTTCATCTCTGACATTCATTGTAAATTTAATGATCCACATACGATTTGCTGGTGTCTCAGTCTGGTGTTTTGAATCATGAAACTAGTACTAAATTTATGGCACTGCAGTACCACTTAGTGAATCATTAAGCAGTACAGTGATTTTAATGATTTGGATCATACTGGACCTCATCTCTGTATAATGAGGTTCCATTTAGTGTAAATTTTATGTAAAAATTCAATTTGCAAACCAACAACATGAAACTACAACATTTTTTTTTTACCTGACATTGCATTTATTTATCATGATTTCCACCAGTGTTTCACATGGGGAAAGAAAATACTGCCTCATTACAAAAATAATTTTTTACAGTCCTTGCACCACTGAAAAATATATACTTTCAGACTGGTATTTTTGTAGAAGTTGATTCTACAACAAAAACCTCTAGAGGGCTCAGATGTGGTTATTAGAGTATGCTGAATCTGATTTTGGTATTACTGATGTGGCTGAGCACTTGGAGAAATGATTTTTCAAAGGGCTCTCAAACCCTTCTCTGCTGCCTAAGAGGATCCACCAGCACAGAGGGGAGCATTCCTTACTGACCAGCTCAGCTACATTGGGTCATCCCATTGCCTTTTTTTATTATAAACCCTGTTTCTCAAATCAAAGACTTTTGATGCTGAATTGCTTCTCTAAAATTACTGTAACCAACCCAAATACAGATCACTCATTTTGAGTTTTGCACTGTAGAAACTGTGCAAGGCACAATAGAGCTAATGTACTATTAGAACAGCTAGCAGTTTCTATAGGAAGTTTTCCATTGGCAAACTGGTAATGTAATACGTTGTTTTCAGTAAAGTTTGCTTCTCAAGTCAGTTTTCATCAAAAAGCCATCTAAAACATTTAAAGATAATAATTGGTTCATAATGCTAAGTCCATTTCACCACAGAAGAACTTGAATGGGAAGGAAGCACAGTTCTTGAAAAGAGTGATGGTTTTTCAGTTCTTCCACTCCAGATTATCTGCATTTCTAGAACTTGAGATTTAATTGTATCATTGAAGCCCTGCAGTATTTCTGGGGTGGTGTAAAACAATGGGTGCATACTAAAATCCTTACATTAATTGTTTTGCTAGTTCAACATCACATGACAGGTCAGACTCTAAGTATTTTAGAGATGCCAAGTGTAGCAAAAGATATGAGTAGGATGAGACTGGAGTTTTTCCTTCTGAAGGAAAATCAAAGAAATGCATCGAATCAAATGCATATAAGTGGCAAATAAGAAAAGTAGCCCAATGATTCTAACAAATTCTTAGAAAAGCTTGTGCTACAAAACATCCTAAAATGATGCAGCCACTTTTCTTCATGCCTATCCAACTCAGATGCCCAGAGCTAGATATAAAACATGGGAACTTTCTGTTAAATAACATCAATGGCTAAGAAGTATGGGATAGTATTTAGCTGTGCATTTTTTAAAGGGAAAGTAATATACCAGAGATAAGCTCCTATCAGCCTTTTAGCTTGCTTTTTCATGGTGCAGTTGTAGGCATAATATTTTATGAAACCAGGAACATTCAGTAATGTGGCTTGAGCGACAGTAAATCTTGCTGTATTGAGTTGTGCTGTTGCTGAGGAGTTAGAAAGAACAGCAGATGAAACGCAACCTAAGATCTCTAGCAAATGAAATGCACATTTTAAAAACTTTACAATTGAATCCACATTTGTAACAGTGTTTAGGAAATAACAAGACTTGCTTTCATCTAGCTGAAGGAATATGCATGTGCACTCTCTCACATATGACAGATTCAATAGCATTCTCATTCACAGGTTAGTGAGTACTAGAGCTAAACAAGCTGAGTTTCCTATGGATTTGTTTGGAACAGCTGATACTCTCTCTCTCTACAGATGCTGCATTTGCAGTGAACATTTCCTGCTCAGAGAAAGCACACCTGCTTTGTGTGGATTCTCTGATGTCTAACGATGGTTGAACAGTGGTTGCAATATTTTCTTCAGCTGGGTCACTAATGGGGTCCCTCTCTCCAACTTTGCAATCTACATCACACATTTCCTCTGATCTGTGATCCATGAAACCTGTGAAATTTGGTCAAAACTAACTAAAGGGTATTGAGAGAAGGGGTTGAGGCAAATAACTGAACAGACCTAGGCCAAGATATCTTTTCCTTTTTAATCAAAATTAAAAAGAAGCAAAAACCACAGAAAGCTGGGTTAGCAGTTTCACAAAGGCTGCCTTTTGCTTAAATTAGATAGAACATTTGAATTTACTCTTGACATGATCTCAAAACTTTACAAAATTCTTATACATGATGTATGAACTCACCACAGTCAGAGCATTCAAATGAATTGACCTGCAAATTTTCTATAAAGTGCATGCAGCAAAATCACAGAAAGCCTTTGGAATCTCAAAGGAATGATTTTGTTATAGCATGAGCCAGAATAAAAAACTTTTCAAAGAGAAAAAAAAAAAAACTATTTACCAAGTGAGATAGAGCAAAATATGAGGGTTGGCAAAAGCACCCCAACATTCACCTCTGCTTAATACACTGCACATACGAGCTGGTTGTGCTGGTTTCCAAATGAAAAAAAAGGGGGCTGTGAGTGAGTAAAGAACTACTTGTCCATCAAACCTGGTCAGCTCCTGGCCATTTGCAAACCCTGATCAATTTTAGCCAGGCTTGATAAAGTGATAGAAGAGCCAAAGATATTTAATGGGAGCAAGTCTTTAGAGAATTATCAGATGGGCTACAAATGGTCTCCATAGGTAGCCATGACCCTGCTGCCCTAAAACTCACTTGTGCTGATGGCCTGCTGGCCCCTGTGCAGCCTGGTATCAGTGAGCCCTCCGTGGCCCAGCCAGGAGTTCAAGTCTACAGGAGGTGACTGTGGGCACAACAGGAAGAGAAAAGGAACTTACAGAAGGCCTGGAAAGAGAATTGAAGGTGGTGCAGTAGCAAATTAAGTTGCTTTGTCAATTTAAAAGATGAAAGATTTGCATCCACGAGTGACAAAAAATCTCCACAATACAATGAAAACCTATTTCCTCTTTTTCTGATGTCTTACCAATTTGACTTTTCATAGTTGGAAAATACATTATAACATACCCTTTGGAAAAGAGGAAATAATAATAGCAGCAGCACTAGTTACTTTATTATGACTTTCTCTGGTGATTCAGACTACCCAGGGCATCTGGACCACACAAACAGTATGATCAAAGCCAGCAGTATTCCTGACAAAAAACACCTTGAGCCATTCCTCAGCAAATGTTAGCTAACTGACAAATTAGTGCCACAGCTTTTTGCTGGTTTCCCCAGCAGCTTTGCTCCCACTCACATGGAGCACACAGTTCATCCAACACAGTGATTAGACATCTAAACACATACCAAATAAAACTTCAAGGCAGATGACACTATTGAGAAAAATATTAAATTATTTTTATAACGTTGGTCCGTAACAAGGCAATGGCGTTTAGAAAAAAACCCTTACTACTATTATCAAAGAAGACTTGTGATTCTGGACAACAGCCCAAAACATCTCAAAGGTTAATCTATATTTCAAAATATGGCATGTAAACCAGAAATTTGAATTATCCATCTCATAAATCACCATTTTTTAAAATGTTGGCTGGAATCTGTCTCAAGTTTGAATTATTTCTCATATGAAGTATAGATCAGTCATGTATAGTCTTTACTTTAAGGGTAAAATGAACATTAAAAAGCTTCAAAAATGCAGTTTCTGAATGTTAAGATGTAATTTTTGTGGCTGTTATTTGCAAAAAATCCACCCAAGCCTGACACGTCGGCTGTTTATTTACAACACGAACGGGAACGGGGTCACTCTTGATCAGTGTCTCGAACTTTATTTTTCCAGCATCAGTCCCATTGTTACAACAATGCAGCAAAAGATGCTGACAGTTCCCTGACCAGAGTGCCAAAGGTGCTTAGCATTACAGCATAACATAAAACAAGCGAAGTCTCAGTTTCAACCAATCACAGAAAGCAAAAGTATAATGACAGAAGTTTTTCTTCAATAGCTTGAAGCCTACGTAGCTTTCGGCTAAAACAATAGCAGTTTTCTTTTCAACACAATGCTTCGTTCACAGAAGACAGAGCACAAAACTTTATTCATATTTAACCTTCTAAATGTATACTTAAGATATACTTTTTGCAACCTAGAAAAGCAATTCAACATAGGCTTACTGTTTTATTTCTCACATCTCAAAAGCTGCTGAGAACTTTTTCTGCTAGCTTAGCATGTCACTGCCTTTCACTGCTCTCGGGCCTGTCTGGTTCAGAGCTTTCTCAAAAATCCTCCAAAACTATGGACTCCAACAAAACCAACCCTGAAAAAAAATACATTATACTCTTCCCTACAAATCTACACATTCACACATATACACATCCAAGGCTTGTCACAGATGAGCTGAGGAAAGAATGCATTTGAATACTTGAAAATCTGTGTATTCTTTCAGATAGCTTTGTTTTGCCAACCACATTTTCAAGCATTCAGAAAAAAAACAAACATGTACAACTAACTTGTTTTTGGCATTGTATCCACACAATGACTAGATAAACTTGTATTTGTCTACGTTTTTATTCAGTCATTTGTTGTAATAAGAAATAATTCTTCTGTTTAAAATTTAAGCTGTATGCTGCTGTGTTTTTAAAGCACTGTGTAATATTTTGCAGCATAATTACATGGGACTATCTGTATATCAGGGCAGCCAACATCAGTATTTTATTCTAGATCATAATATGCTTGGCAAGATAGGGTTTATTTATTTATTTTTAATTGGGCATTTAATTCATGTGTAATAAAAAATCTATATCATAAAACCAAAGAAAACTTTCCCATGGGAAGAATTTCCATTTTTTGGGTCACTTTTATTTTTTCAACATGTTTCTCTTTTCTATGGACAACAGCACCAACCCCCTTACGTGCAGTGCTACCCTCTTATAACACAGTCTTAATTTTATGGCAATTAATCATATAAAAACAAATAACAAGCAAAAGTTTTTTGACAATGTCATGACTAATATTACAAGAAAGCCCATATGAAAATGACAATGAAAAGCAGGACCCTGCTAAAGGATATCACCATCAGCCCAGCAATCCATGGAGGTGTTTAGCTACAGCAAGACATTTAAAGGCCGTATTTATATGAACATGTGGACTACAAAAACATATTAACCTTATTAATTCTTAGGTATGAAATGAAGTTCCTGTGCTTAAAGGTTTCATATTTTTCCATTTACAGATATTTGGCTTTTACAATGCTTTTAGTTCAGGTACTTCTGCTCCCTTCTTCCTCTGTGCATCCCTCCGTGATATTAATGAAAAGTAGCAATATAGACATAGATTGTGTGGTTTTGGCACAATGTACACATGCTTGCATTTAGTCTATTATATTGAAATGGTAATGGTGAAAAACTTTTAGAGATAGTCTAGTTTTAATGAAACCTCACAGACCCCTAATCTAATGGACAAGATAATATAAAGAAATTGGTTTTTATATTTTTGCTAGTTGTTTACTTTGATACTGAGTTCTAAAATATCTTTTATAACATTAAGAAACCTTAGATACAAGGTGATTTATTTAAAAACTCTGAAGTTTATTGGTAGACCATTGTTGATCTTATCATTCTGATTTTAAAATATCTGATCAGGGATTTTTTCTGCTCCAACAGTTTTAATTTTGCAAGCCACTGGACCTTAATGTGAGCTAATCTCTTCACCTATTTTGTAGAGGGAGTGGGGAATCTAAGTAGGCTTTTTTGTTTAAAATAACGACTTTATGTGCATGGACAACAATTACTGACATTTCATAAAGTTCATATTGCTGATCTGTACATCTCAAATGTCTGTATGGGGCTGTATCAAAGAAAGAAAACACTCTGAAAACACAGCCTGAAATGAGATGCTAAAGTAGTAGAGGAGTGAGTCTATTTTAATACCACAGTTTTTGCTTTATTGCATTGTGTTTTGAACATAATTGTTTTCCATTTTCCTCCTATTTTACACTAATAGTCTGCATCACAGTTTAACCACAGCCAGCAACCAAGCCCCACACAACCATTCACTCCCCCATCAGTGGGATAAGGGAGGGGATCAGAAGAGAAAAATGTGAGAGAACTCATGGATTGAGATAAAGGGAAAGCAAAAGTCATGGAGGCAGAACAACGCAAGGAATTAATTCACCACTTCTCATGGGCAGGCAGGGGTTCAGCCACCTCCAGGAGAGCAGGGCCCCATCACACCTAACAGTGACTTGGGAAGACAAACACCAATGCTCTGAACATCCCCCCCTTCCTCCTTTCCTTCCCCTTTATATCCTGAGCTTGATGCCCTGTGGTCTGGAATATCCCTCTGGCCAGTTGGAGTCACCTGTCCTGGATGTGTCTCCTCCCAACCTCCACACAACCCCAACTTCCTCACCGGTATGTCAGCATAAAAAGCAGAGAATACCTTGGCTCTGTGCAAGCCCTGCTCAGCAATAACAAAACCTGCTCAATATTATCAACCCTGTGTTCAGCACAAATCTGAAACACAGCCTCATACCAGCCACTGGGAAGAAAATTAACTCTACCCCAGCTGAAACCAGCACACTGTGCTAAGGATATTCTGCCATGGATAGTGAAGATTCTTTCTTGTACTATGTGCAGAAATATGGGAAGAATTGCAACAGCAGAGAAGAGTGATATGTGTCCAAATAATTCTTAAAATAACAGGAAGATAAGTGGACTTATGCCTAAGAAGCTGTTTAAAAAGAGAGAAAAGTGAAAGCAGCAAGTGTAGATATATTACAGAAAACAGTGATGGTCCTAAGTGTGAGATGCTTTATATATATATGGTATCAGACTGTATCTGGAGTTTCTATTGAACTCTGACTTCTACACAGTTCAATATGTACTTGAGACTTATGCCCTGTTAGCTATAGTGTTACCTAGGTCATCTTGTGCACTGTTAGCTATAGTGTTACCTAGGTTAGTTCACATTTATCATACTTTGTACCATAAAGGACTGCAGTGTTTCCCATGGTTTAACACTGTCTAGTCAGTTAGAACTAAATGATAAAGCAAAATCTACTGGACATAAAGTGAGAATTTTTAAACTGCAAAATAAGAGTAAATTTTAAAAATATGAAAATGTGCTGCAAAATAATAATTATCATAGCATCTGTAATAATGGCAAACTCAAGACTGGGCTCTAAGCTGCTTTTCTATTTCATGGGATCTGCAAAGTTTGAAATCACAATTTGAAATGTCATCTTAAAATACTTCTGATACATTCTAATTGTGTATCAGAAAGGGGAATGTTCAACTATTTATAAATGCAATTAACCTACTTGCACTTTATTCACCTTCATGATTTTGTGAATTTCAGCTGTATCACTTTTACCTTTCTCCTCTAAAAACTGAATGTCTCCTCATAAATCTGCTACTCCGCCTCCTATTTCCCTATACTCCTAAAATTCTTTATGTCCATCCATGGAGAGGCCCAAACTACCCACAATACTCGAGATGTTGAACTAACAAAGTTTTAGACTGTAAGAAAATGAGAGCTTCTGTTTTGCTCTCCCTTCCCTTCTTTGAGATGACCAGCATTTTGAAGGCTTCTTTGGACTTCCCTGGCCACCAAACTGATGATTTAAGGACTGACCCTTTCCATGGTTGTGACTTTCAAGTTTGTGCTTAAACTTTACCTTTTCCTAGAGGATTTAAACTCACCTACATTAAACTTAATTTGCCATGTTTTTGCCCGCTGACTCAGATTTTTAAGGTCATTCTGGAGTTCCTTGTCATTGGTAACATTTTGATGAAATCATTTGCAAACAACGAGATTTCTTGCTCTAGTCCCTTCTCTGGGTTGTTAATGAAGATTTCAATAAAAATGGCCTAACCAACTCTCTGCATAGTACTTCAGCATAGGTTTATCTCTGTTCCAAAAAGGGCTAGTAAGGTCTGTTTTTGTTTAATATCCTTTAATCAGCTTTCATAAAGGAACCTTTCTTCCTATCCTGGGTCAACTCAGTTTCTTTAAATGGTGAAAAGACTCATCAGAAATGTTTGAATATAGAAAACTTTTGAGACGTCTGTAACAAAGCTGATGTATATTTAATATAGCTATTGCAGATTCCAGAGGTGTGAGGATGTTTTTTACATAAATTTTGTCAAAAACTATATTCTTGGCAATTTTCCCAGAAGACCAAAAGAGAGACCAAAGTTTCCTATGTTAGAAAGTGTTGCCACAAATAAAAGAATTGAGTGGAATGTCATTCTTTTATTTTAAATGCACCACATGTCATCTAATACCTATGCACAATAGGGTGCAAGTTTAATGACTTGCTTGTTGTGCCCCTGTTGTAATTAGATATTAGAGGACATATGGCATGGTGAAGACTTAGCAGTGAATTTTCTTGTTTTGATTGTTTTCTGCTACAGGCATAACAATACTTCAGTGATGATACTGTTGAACAAATTAATTCACATGTTGACTTCTAGGTTTATGAACTGAAATTCCTTCCAGATTATACAAAAACCAAATATGTAACTAGTATCAACAAGTGAATGATCAATTAAAAAAGGGTATAATCACTTCAAAGGGTATAATTTTAGACACCATCATGAATGTTGCATTTATGCTTCAAATTATGGCCAGAGTTCAACATTCATTGGTGAAGGAATGGCTTCTCTTTCCCTTTCTCCTTTTTCATATATACATGCTCCCAAAATGAGCATCCAGCCTCACATTTTTCTTCCTCAGTTCTCCCTTTCTTACTCAAGTCCCTGAGTTCTGTCACCTTTGGTATGTCTTGTCTTTATTCAGTGAGTCTGACTGGGCACAGACATTTTTCATTTTTTATTACAAGAATTTGTGGTTAACCATTTTCTGGTACAGGGATGATACAATCCTTTAAAAGAAAGTATTATTTTTGTAGATATTGTAGATATAAGCAAACCTTATATGGATAAGGTATTGAAAATATCAAAAAGGGAATTTCAACATTATATAAAGACACAAAAAAGATTGGAATAAATGAAGTCAGGCTGTTCTATACATTATTGTTGTAATGTAATTCTTACCTGATTCTATAAAATTTATTACCCAAAATGGCATGTAAGCATGGTGGGGGGGATTGTTTGGGGGTTTTATATATGCCTGGTATCAGAGCACACAGCCAAGTGCTTTTTACTTGCAGTTCTTCTGGCAAGATAAATTTACCATGTGTTTTAGAGGACATATGGTATTTCAGTAATTCATACTGCACTAACCTCCTAAACACATTAAAACATTTCTTCTTGCCTGACAAAAGCTGACATTCTGTTTCCTCAGCTGGTAATCTGGGGGACATTACCAACACACAGCAGTAGGAAACTATCAGCAGCACATGATATTTCAACAATACACACAACAGGCACCAGTTTTGCCAAGAGTCATGTTTTTATCATGAATCTTGCAATAGTTAATTTTTTACCCAAAGTATTCATTCGTGAACAGTGTAAATAAATTAGAATCTTAGCTTGTGTGTATTTTATGAATGTGTCACTATCTTTTCCAGGGGCACTGAAAACATGTTCTTAATGTCTCTGAAGAGCTCAACATGCAGAGAAGAACAGAGAAGCACTGGGTTTTTTATTTTTATATTATCTCGTGTTATTTACTGCAGTTTAATGTCTGTGGAAGGAATGATGCAAAATCTTTTCATATGGGGATTGGCATCATTGCGATGAATCACAGGGCTGCAAATCAATACGATCTTAAAATTTTTTAAAAAATATTAAATTACTTCAAAATTACCATAATCTACCAAAAATATCATGGGAAAAGTCAAGGAAAAGAGAGCAAACACTGAAATTCGTAAAGTATTGTCATTGCTTTTTTCGACTGATGACAGTTTCAAGAGTGGCATTAATGTTTTTACCCCTCTTTTCAGTTTTCCTTTCAGAGAGAGTTCTGCAAATAACTATCCTAAGGGGTACAGAAATGTTAGAAAATTTACCTTAAAACCTCTACACAAGTCTCCTACGTTTGATACTGAATTTGTCAGGCAGACGTTGAAGGATTGTTAGGTCAGCACTACATTTCTTCACTGAGAGATTATCTCATCACAGAGAACTTCTGCAAGTCCCCATTCTTAGCAGCACTCGCAGTGCTTGCCCCTGTCCCATTGAGCACTGGGAGTAGATCACAGTGTGGTGAGCCTCCCAAATGAGCCATGAAGATTGATAAAATACAATCTCAAGTAGCTGCTGGCACCTCCCTGTCAAGCTTACTAATGAGTGCTGCGTTACTGCTCGAGTCAACTGTCACATTATCTCCAGGCTAATAAACGGATCCAGTCACAAACAATACACAAACAAAAAGGAGCTGATAGAGGATCTTTCCTTTTAATTCCTTCTCTGCATGTCCCTAGGACACAATCAAATTGTTGGCAGAGGTGATTTTCATGTCACATAAGGAAGTTTTTCATTGTTCGCTGCTTTATGCATTTCTTTATTTTCAGTTATGAGCAGCAGAAGCCAGATAAGTGAAAATATTGTGGGTCTTTGTTTAAAAGTTAAATCCACTGAATATGCAATACTTTAGAATGTCAACTATTTCACAAACCAATTTTCATGGTTCCCACTGTTTCCTGTTTGTAGTGATGGCTGGAAAGAGATACGCCAAATCTCAGGATGAAAATCTTAGCTAAGGTATTCCCTGCACTAGAAAAAAACAACAGAAAGGATAATTACCTGCAAAAATTGGGTCACAGAAAAAATTAATTTCTGAAGACTCATGTCAAATTTAAGGAATGGCAAAGTACCTGCATAACCTTAATTCAGCACCTTAGTGAGGGCCATTAAAATAGTTTGAACATTAGCAATTCCCTAAGTTCTCCTCCTGATGCTACCCACCAATCAATAGACTTTTGTAACATCAAATATTAGAGGAAAGCAAATTTCTAAGCAGCTGTTGATGTCACTTGAAAATCTCTGGAACTTAACAGTATTAAATTTGGAAGTTACTATATGTGAGAAAACTCTATTATGTATTTCTTTCTGCATAGATTGTACACTGAAGAAATTGATCACAAATTTATTACTGCCTAAGTATCCAATTTCCCAATTAAATAAAAAATGAAAAAAAGAAAAAAAAAGGAAGAAGAAGGAATAATTAATGAACAATGTCAGAAAACACACTATAAAGGCCATGAAAGTGAAAACACATTACTTTTTTGTGACCTAGACTCCAAAGGGAGTTAAGATGCTTATTTTCCTGTTGTGCAGCCATGTCCCATACAGCTGAGGGATGTTGCAACTCAGCTACTCTGATAAAGGCTCTGGAGAGAGGTGGCTGTTAGTCCTTGCAAGCTTTCCTTCCCCATCCTCTGTAATGTCCAGGCACAGCTTGTGTCCTGCTTTGCCCATGCCAGCCCTTTCTCTCTTTATTGCTATTAATCTCTTCCTCCTTTTTCTACCTCTGAACAGGTTCCCTCCAGCCTGCTCTTCTGTAGTTCTCATTCCCTCTGTTCAGCAGTGATTCAGACCACATCCAAAATTTGAAAATGTTGGTGCATTTGCCAAAGAATTGATGTGACCTTCCAGAAGGTTAACTTTGGATGTTAGATACAAGTTAAAAAGACCAGCACTTTTTGTTATATGTACCAGGAGTGGTCCTACATTCCTTTAATAAGTAATAATGCTTATTTCAATCAAAAAAACATCAGCTTCTTTCCTAGAGATGTATTTAAAAGTACTGCTTTTGGATACACATCACATGGAATACTGAACTGCCTGAAGATATTTTAGAATTTACATCGAGCAGGAAATAGAAGAATATTGGTTTCTTTAGTTTTCCATTGTCATGTGACACTTATTGGAGTGATTATTTTAGGATATTAAGTTCTGTCATTTTATTGCAATTCTCATGCATGATTTTTTGGTAGAGTTTTGCTCTTCTTCAAATCACTAGGACATGTCATACAGTACAAAATAAGAATTTGAACAATAAGGGAGTTCAACAAAGGTATCAAAGATGTAAAAGAATTGTTGCTAGTGGCATCCCTTTAATATTTATTGCAGGCAGAAAAGGTTAATATAGAAGAATAAATCAATTTCCCTTGCCCTTGAATTCATAGTTTAGAAATCTGGACAGAAACTCAAGATACAATTTAAAGTTACAACACAGTATGTTGTGTAAGTGACACTTCATAAGCAACGTTATTTCCAGAGATGCTTTAATATATGTATATCAGTTCATGAACACTGGTGTACCTAGGTGGCTGCCTTCCAAATCCAGGCCCCCTTCTCTACAAAAAGAGTAGTGACTTGTATTTTAAAACTAAAGTGGAATAATGAATGGAACAAAGTGAAAGTTGAGTTATTTATGTAACAACACGACACATAATTCTACGTACTTACACTCATTGTTAGGGGGAATCTCTTGTGAGAGAGTAGAGTTTTACTGAGAGTTTTTTCAGTTCTTAAGGCATACTATTCCTTTAATACTGCTCCTATTTGTGCTGTAATCACAAATATCAGAGATAAAATACCAAAATAAAATGGTGTTGTTTATGCTGTCATATAATTCTTCACATTGATTACAGCAGAGACAAAATTCTTACAGTACAGATAAAGGAAATTTATTCTACATAATAATCAATACAGTTTTGTGTTTCTTCATCCTTAAATGCTGCAAGTTTGGGCTAGCTGTATAGATTACCTATAGATTTATGGGCTTAAATCAATTTGTCTGAGCTTACTTGTATTTTGCCAGGGGTATAAGTCAGTGGGTGGCTGTACAAAGCTCCACCTGCAAGGTACCACTACACATCTGTTTCCAAGCTGTAATTCCTGAAAATAAGTTTTTCTCCAACAACATGCAGATATCCATGTTAGCTGCTCAATTCAGTCCAATACGTGTTAGATCTCAATTCACTTCCTACCAGCTATGTGAGAAAAGAAGTTGTCAGCATGGTTCATTTTTAAATATTTGCTGGAACTTTCAGCATGATAAAACTTGGAAAAGAAAAAGCCACATTTTAGTCCCCTGAAAAACATTGTCCAAAATTGCAGTCAGACACATTTTGCAACACAGTGGGAAACAGTAGCATTGTTCTAGAAATTATTCCAACACTTCAATTTTCAACGATTTTATGTTTCTCAAAAAGAATACATGCAATACAGCAAATAAATAGGTATGTACCTAAATATTAGTGAGCAGCAAATTAGAGCTTCGCCCATTTTCCCTCTGGAGAGCTTGTTTTTGTTTTATAAAAAAAAAACCATGAAAGCCAGGCTGCTTCTGTAAATATGATGCCACAACAAATAGTACTGTTGGCTGTCTCTGCTTTGGTTTTATGTCCTGCAGAGAGTGACATCTGTGTGCAAATTAACAACAGATTTGTGTAAGCTAGCTCTGAATGCAATATTTGGGGGGGGTGGAAAGAAGAAATTTAACTATAAAATAATGAATGTAACAATAATACAATATAATTTGATTTCAAAACACTCTTGTTGCCTTCTAGGTGCGTACATTGTTAAAAAATAAAAGTGTTAATTACTGACTTCCAAGTTTTGTACCTGGGTTTTTACTGTCTAAAGATACCCTTTCTTTGACCTGCACACAATTTCTTTGGAGCTAAATGGCTGCTGCTAAGGACCTGACATACACAGAAATGTTTAGGGGGAAATTTACAGTGAACTTCTAATCTGGTCCACAAGATGAACATAAATTAGCCACTGGAACTCCTTTGATGGCTCCTAGATGACTTTCTTTGTGCTAATTTCATCCCAAAGGGAATCCAGCTCATGCACTCTTAAATTTGCTCTGCAATACCAACCACAACATGGAAAGTGGGAACAATTTGGTTACTGATGTTAAAAGCATATTCCTGATTTGAATTGAAACATAAATGCAGTCACCTCCACTAAAGTCAGCCAACTCAAAATATAGTCCATTCCCAGACCCAGAAAAAGTTTCTTCAAAAAGTAAGTCTGTGAATGTATTCTTCCCAAAAACACTGATAATATTTGCATTTGCACTTTTAAAAGTCCTGAAAGGCAAGAAATACAAGCTATTTCCATGAGTATGCCTAATCTTACTTGATATTAACATGAAATCAGCTTGTCTTAAATGTGTAAATTGTGTGTGGAGCAGAGGCTGGGAAGTAATCCCACACTTTTGTCCAGTTACAGCCCTGCCCATGATATCAGAGAATTTTGTTCCCTCTTCTGCTCAGTGAAAAAGTAATTTATTTAGTGCAGAACTTCATCTAGGGAACCTATGTCACCTCTACAAAGCTCATCATCTCACCCAATCATGAACAACCAAAAGCCAGGAATCTTCACTGGAATTCAGCATTTGAAGGCTTTCAGAGGCATACAGGATGGGCAGGAGTAGCATAGGAAGGGGCAGCAGCTGCTGCTGTAGCTTTCATAGAGACTGATCTTCACCTGTTGAAAATGTCCACTGATGCAACTCCCCTTGCAGAATATGGAGAGAGGGAGGTTCAATTTATTGATCCAAACAAAACTAAAATATGAAACAAATAAAAGACTGCCCATCCTGACCCAGCCAGAACCTGAGTTGGAAGCATTAGCATGTCTCTCCTACTCAAGTCTGAGGTACAAAAGTACTTCAAGACTCAGAGATGGCAGAAAACATACGTGAGTAGGACCAGGAGAATTAAGGTTTCTGGTTGAGCCGCCTAGCTTTCTCATGCTCCCTTTTTTAGCTTTCCAGACTTTAGCTGTTCCTCATTTACCACCCCTAACACTACTAGAGGTATGTGCCGGAATGTGGTAGATAAGCATCAGGCAAAGCAATTCTCCCAGATTCCCTCTTTACTAAGATCCCTACCCTTGATTTATGTATTCTCCTGAGTGTAACTTGCTCACCTCTCCTGTGCTTCTTAAATGTCTCTTCATTATTTTCCCCTTCATGATTAGCTGTGAAATAATTTAAAGGTAAGTTCTCTCTTAAAACATTCCTTTTAAAATATCTAAACCTTTGATAATTATGAATGCACACACATGAGCAAAGGGATGCTTATTCATGATGGCATGGTACAGCTACTAATGATACTCAAAGCACTAAAAATTACCATTTCAGATGTGTCCAGAGAAGTAAACTAGTAAACAAGTCTGCAGTTAGTGCTATGGATGGTTTGAATCAACAAGGGTGAAAAGATTTGGTTACTCTGTGTATTAGTGTTAATAGGAATAGATTATAGAGGAATATTTGTGATGTGACCTTCTGTGCACTAATTGAAATAGTATTCAGAGTCAGCAGTGGAGTAATCAAGTTAAACACTGAATCATAAATCATCATGAAAAGTGCTGTCACAACTTAGCCATTAATGCCCTGTATTGCTGGGCAGCCTTACGAAAATATCTGCTATGCCGATCTTTAGGTTAATAGGAACAGAAATGGCATTTAAAGACTATTTGGATCAAATCTGCTCTGAGGTTGAAAGTGTTACTCTGTTAATTTACTGGTAATTTGAAGTGATGTAGTTGGGGTTAGAAGCAACACAGCTGAGCCCCACACAGCTAAACAAAGAGTAGTGGGAGTTTGTCTAATATTTATTTAATTGATATAAAATGTAATGCACAACTTTAAGGTATCTATAAGTGTGTAACTTCCCTTTGTCCATCAGTTAGCATTTAGTATGGAGGCCAAAATCAAAACACATAAAAGCTTACCTTAGTGATATAGATATGCTACTAAGGCAGTTCAAGGATAGACTTCTATGTATTTTATAAATAGATGGAAATACCTGATTTTACTGTTATTATGAAAGCTGCAGGATTTTTAACAAAGGATTTTATAAAACAAAGCATTTTGCATTATTTTTTAAAATGTAAAGTTCTTTTAATTTTGTACTTGCAGGAAGGAGAAATAAAGTTTAGCCTCCAGAGTCAGAGATAAATAGTTTCCAAAGGCAGTAAATTTCTTTAGAGTAATTTTGTGATTCAAGTTTGATCAAAATAATAAGCATAAGAAATATCACAGCTGGAATGATGTATACTTTTTCTAATAAAGACCTAAGTCTAAACACTGGCAAAGCTTGTGCTAATTTGATTACCTAGACAACTAGATGCATAATGTTTGGGGGGGCATCTATTTATCATTATTTGCTTCAAATATTGTTAATTAACATTAACATAAATTACACCAGGCATCTGGTACAAAGTAACTCATTTTAAACAATGAGTAAAGCCAGTCCTTAAAAAAATGTCATAGATTTCTGTTTCAAGAAAGCATCAAAAATGTACATTTATATAAATATGTACAAAATGCTGCCATGACATTCTAAAATCTGGAAGCAGTGGTATTCTATACACAATTTTTTTGTACAAGAACAGAAAGTAAAGCTTTCTATAAAATGTATCTTTTAATGAACAATGAAGAACAGTGGACAAAGTTTAATTCTAATAATAATAGACTGTAAAATGAACCCAAGTGTTCGACTAACTGCAGTTAATTTCCATGCATTTATTTTTTGCTAGCATGTGCCTATGAAGTTCTTCACATTATTGAAATTAACTTCTGTTCTCTGGTTTACTGTTGTAAATTAGATTAATGTTATCCCAGAAATTCCCTAAGTAAACTGACAACAACATTCAGACATAAAGTTCTAGGAATTTGTCTGTTTAGTGATAAGTGATAAAAAGAAAGGAGTTAATATGACAGCTACAAATGAATAAAAACATACAGAGCATTTCTAAACAAATTGACTGTAAACACCTGCTAAATAAAGCCACAATAAAATCTGAGTTGCAAGAACCAGACATTGTTTTGTGCACAGCTCAAGGAGATTTAGATAACTGATTTATTCTTAAGTGTCAAATTGTAATGGAATTTGGCGCACTTCCAACATTTGCTTGAACATTTTCATTCTTTTAAAGTTCAGATCTCAGATACAGTGAAATAACAGATAGATGTGTTATGGGAGGATGTCCCAAATGTCTGCATCTTCCTGGGCCAAGAGTTGAGGTGCAATGAGTTCTAGGAATGGCACCTGGAAGTGGAGGAGGTACCACACAGAATCTCACATGATATTAGACTCCTCTGAGTACACAACTAAATCATGCTCTGGCATGAGGCATTTCATACAGAAGTTTGAAACAGGTTTCCTGCAAACAGGTGTGACAGCACGGTACTGGGAGAATTACATGAAATTAAAATTGGTAGCAGAGTAAAAGGTATTCTTTCTAGTAGCAAGGCAATGAACTCTGGGTAAGCTACCAGTCAAAAATCAATCTTGAGTTGCCCAAAATTATAAGTGAAGATAACTATCTTGTATTCTTTCACCACATTATTATTTGCTTTGCTCTATTCTTTCAAATGTAACTTTTGACACATATTAGCATCTTTTTAAGTACCTGGCCATGTGATGTGAAAAAACGGAGTGCTTATGTTTCACCTCATTTAATATGACATCTTCCAGAATTTGCCTCCACAAATGTTTATAGAAATTTCCAGGGCATTGTCTAAAAAGCCAAACAGCTGTTCCCAATTTGGATACAGTGTAAGCCTAAATAAAATTACCAGGAAGAGCTTATTGCCTCATAGAAAAGAAATTTCAAAGCATTAGCTGTATCTGAAAACCTTCTTGGTATTTTCAATATATTTTCATTTAGTTGCATGAAGTTTATTTCAATACTAAATTTTGACCACAAAAACTAAATTAAAAGATCACTGCAATCTAGTTCTTAGGATCTCTCACCACTGCAAAGAAGTATTATACTTGCTTCATGGTAATAGATCTGGCGGACAATGACAAATCAATATTTGGAACAATTCTGTAGGTCTAGGCAACAGGAGCTCATCCCTTCATTCCTGCAAGTCAGCTCAGCTGGCCAGTGGAAAAAAAACTGACTTGCCACAACATAAAGTTCAAGGAAAACTATTTTCTGTGGCCTTGATTGATCTTAAGGTTATACTGCAAGAGTATTTTTGTTTCAGTATTTGATCCCTTCCACCCAGAAAGCAATTTCTAGACCCCTTTCCATCTGGGTGAGACTAACAAATTATATCTGATACAGTAAAACATAATTTTTAGAACTTTAGGTAATAAGAGATTCCAAGCAATTTATTTCACAGAGTTTTATGAGAAATTGCAATTTATTACATTTTCAGGATATGTTCATTTTTAGCAGTTATTGCCAAATTCAGCCTCAGTATAAAAGGGTATAATTCTATTGAAGTCAGTGGTGGTATATCAGTGCTGCATATTCCCTAGTTGGACAATGAAGCTGTAAATAACCAAATACATCAAAAATAAAAATTGATTACTCTGTTTTATAGTCTCTTAGACTGAATAAGTTTATGATTTAAAGCTGTGTCATAATAAAACCATGCTGGGAGGAAATCAGAGAGAGAATGCTACATAATGGGCCAAATCTAGTGTTCAGCCAGAACAATTACATTAACTTCCGTAGAATTGTGCTCATTTCAGAGTTTATTTTGATTTAAAAACATGGGGGAAATATATCTCTGCTTTGCCTTCTTGTTTGCCTATGAAATGGTATTTTGTATTTTCAATGGTATTCTGTATATGCTCTAAATTTAAACTTCATTTGTAATCAAAATTAACAAAATTTCAAGCATTTTTTGTGCTTGTAACAATCAGTATATTAGAAGCTCAGACTTGCTTTAGGAAGACTTTAGAATAATGAGATCTTTTGGCTGGAGAGGAGCCATGGACAGAAAAAGCCAGCTGTGTTTCCAAACTAACCTGCAAGATTTCAGAGGTACAGGGAGTGGAAAGCTGCCATCTACTACAGGCATTTTTCATCCCTAAGTGTCCATAGTGGCTTTTAATTGTTTGATTGAGATCTGTGGGGGATATTTTTTTTTACTAGTGCTCTCTTTTTCAGAATGTGTAGTATTTTTTAAATTCATTATTGTTTTTATTAAAATTAATAATATTTACATTCTTTGTGTTTGCCTACTACTCAGTTGCCAGTACAACCTGTACCACCAGCTAGGTTCATTAGAACAAGAGCCAGTGCCTGGCTTCAAAGGCATTGAAAATTGCTCTGAATTATTCACACAGTTCTAACAGGAAATCATTCATATATATTTATGCACACACAAGTGTGTGTGTGTTTCTACATATAAATAAAAACAAAATAAATAAAAAGTCAATGCAATATAGATTACAGCTCAATGGTCTGCTTTGCTATAATCTTATATAAATCCAGCTTGCACAAATTTAGCAGGTGCTTTGAAATTTATATATATAAATGTAAATTGTGTATTATTATGCACACACAAATTACATTTTCACACACTATGTGGTTTACCTCAGTTGATAGTGAGAATATAAAATTTCATTCAAGGTAATGATAAAGAAAAAGGGAAAGGATGTGTCTGTTCATTTAAATTGTTAAAGCTGTTTTTTTTTAAAGTCTGAATTAAAAATCTGCTGTAGTGACCCTGTCTTGCACACTATAATACCCTAAAACTTCTAAGTCACTCAATGATAAGAGGCTGATCTAAATGCTTCCACTGCATTAATCAAATACCAGGTCTAATTAAAAGAGCCATGCACAAAGCTTTTTCAAAATGTTGCTCAGGTATTGCAATAATTTCTGATCACCCAAGCCTGGAAGACAAATAATTAGAGCTGCCAGAGCATTCTGATGAGTGATGTCAGCATCTCCAAGTGACCTTCCCTCCACTAATTAATTTTCATCTTAAGAAAAGAGACCCTGTTGTTGCACATTATTAATTGAGTTCACTAAAAGATGCGCCTGATTAATTTTTGTTGATAATACTTGTCATTCTATGCAGCGGCTGTAATCATTCTATTGGGTTTTATTTTTTTAAGTTGATCTAGGTCCTTTACAATGTGACTGATACAGTATCTTCCATACAGAATATTGTGCATAAGGGCATAGTCTATAATGTGAGTACACAGCTTTCATTGTTGCTGAAAGTTTAGGTCAAGTGGAACTTTGTTGTCTAGTTTGCTAACTCATTTTCAGTTGAGTTGATAGAAAATTTTCCCTTCTGCCTTCTGGGACTTCCTTCAGTTTCCCAATTTAAGGGATTCTTACCTTTTCCCACATACTCCCCATCTCTCCCCCATTTTCCCAGCCAAAGAGCAGTGTGTGGCTGGCTCAGCAAAAATACCCAGGAACCCAGTTGGCAGAAAAAAGGAGTGGTCAGAAGGATGACAGTGAATGGAGCTAGAGTGCGTGGCTCAGCCTTATCCATGATGAATCACCCAAATGCAAGTTTTTGCTATCCCAAGCAGAGCCCTCCCAAGCAATGATCACATCTGTTTTGTGGGGCCATGGACTTTAGTGCAAACATAGTCACTGTGGGATTTTGGGTATGGGGGGAAGCAGGAGACATATAATTCCAGATGGACAGTAATCATGATTCAACATCAGCTTCATCCCTTAATTTAGAATAGACTCTCACAAATAAATAAATAGACTCTCCCGAAATAAGTGAATAACAAAGCTACCGATGCATAACCAGGTCTTCCATTTCCTTATCTCAATTTCATTGGCTACTCCAAAATTTGGATCTCTCACTCTCCTCTGAAACCCATCTAGTTTATATAATTAAGCATTTGTAGGACTAGGGAGAGACAAACACAAGAGCAGCCTGAAATTAACATATTTCTGCCATTTCCTTAGGTCAGACTTCACAGGTTTATGTAATTTCTTGCAGTCCAGACCTATGCAGCTCTGCACATCGAGATACATGTGCAGACACACCCGAACATGTCGGGGATCTTAAGTCCTTGGGAACCCCACACCTATAAGGAACACAGCTGAGCATAATGATGTGTAATAATTTGCAGAACATTACCAAGAATTTTTGCGGGAGGTGAAACCAATTTTCTGTTAAATTATCTTAAAATGTATAGGCAATGTAAGCCATGAAAGTATATATATTTTTTCCCTACTTTGAAGAGTATTTTAATCATGTTTTAATCAAGATAGCAGTGATTACCAATTTATCAAATACCAATTTAACAACAAAGATTATGGAAATTTTCCCCCGGCCAGTGAACAAAATATGATTAAAAGAGTTCTTCAGAGCACAGTGATGAAAATATGCATAACTCTATTCTTCAGCTATGTTCTAGCACATGAAGGGACCAACATATTGTAAAAGCAGTAGGCTATCTAGTTATGTAAAAAAAAAGAGGAGAGTTATAAGTTGCAGTAAAGATAATTATTTTACAGCAGATTTGAAGGTGTCTTTCTTAGCCATTCAAGCTTGGATTGCATGTTCTGCCCTTCAGAATGTGATGAAAACAGCACTATACCTTTATTTATCCTCGCAGACATTCTTTACTGAGCAGTGTGGTTCCAAATTTTGATTAACATGTAAGCAATGAAATTATCTGAATCAGGGATAATATTTATTACCCTGTGAATTTTTATGTCCCCAAGTAGTAGTAGTAGTAGTAGTCCCCAATAGGACTGAATTTTAAATCTGTGATTGCTCTTCCTAAAATGTTCTTCAGAAATAAATGCTGGTTTCTGTTAGTCTTTTTCTCCCCCCAAAAGCACTATTACTTCAGCTGCAATAGCAGCTTTGATTTTTCATTAAAGAAGATATTGATACATAAGCGAAGACATTAGCAGAGAGCTTTTGGCTTCATCTAATTTCCTTGGGCTTTTTTTACTTTCTTTGGCTGGATACACAAACACAGATCCCAATGATTAGATCCCTTTTGCTACATCAAATCACTTTTCATTCATTCAGGATTCCTTTGATATTTTCTTCAAACAGATTCACAGAACATTTAAAAGACAAAACAAGCATCGTAACATAACTATGCTACTTGCCCCAAGACCTGGAAGAAAGATGGTGAAAGAAATTATTTTGGTTTTTGTATTCTTAAATGTTTTGCCAGAATGAAAATGAGATCATATGCAGAAAAGACAGCTTCATAGAACAGATTGAAAATACTCTTAAACAACTAAAAATTATTTTCTAATATAATAAATACTTACTTGAAGTTTAAAATGGTTAATTTAAAAAAATACATTAGTTTTAAAGCATTTCTCTTCATAATGCACATATCTGATGTTATGATCACCAGGCAAAAGTAGTGGGTTCAAGCATTTCTAGATTGATTCTGAAGTGTGCACACACACACACTCCAGTTTACTCAGCAACCTGTGGAAAAACAGATATCTTCCTTATCATCCCCAGGAGGTACTGCTTCCATCATGATACATATTGACAGTGTATAAAAAAAAAAAAAAAAAAAAGTGGTAAATATATCTACTTATAAGCAATAGATTTACCTAGGTGTTGCAAGTTGCTTTCCCTGTGTTCCAATATCTTTAGGCCAATGCTAGCACTACAGTTATGCCAAAAAGGTCCAAAAAGCTGAAGGAAAGTCTTTGGTTTCCTCTTCCTTCTTTTTGTTGGCCTGGATAAGCAAGTGGCTGCAGGATGAGTTGATTCACTGCATGGTGTTCAAGTGCAAAATTAACTCTGAAAAATACTTTTTTTTTTTTTAATGCAGGGTTTTGTCCTCTCAGCCTGCTGAACTAATCCATCTTGTTGATACAGACAACTGATTTCCTGAAATGAAAAAGGAGAAGTCCATGGCACAATGAGGGCAAGAGAACAAGGACTGTTCCTTTCAGAGGCAGCTTGACATTACATTACTCACAGCCGATCACATCCTCAGTTTTACTGTAAATTTTACCCATGTAAATATCACTGAGTGATGTCTTTTTGACAACCACACTACACTCACTTTCTGCATTGGACTCTGTAACTGGGAAATTTCCTACCCTGCTCCTAGCTCCAAGAAAACCAGTTTTCCATAAAGAGATACCAGAGGTAGAAATCAGGTCCCACCTGTAGCCCTCTAAATTAGATATCTACATGTGAACTAGATGCCAAAACTCCAAATGTATTCAGTGGAGGACAAGGATTTTTTCACTTCCTCCAACAATGGTATTTGGAAGAGCTCAAGACAGCTGTTGGGATTGGCAGATATGGCATAGGACTTATGGGAGTCTTACACACTTGTGGTGAGACAGCCAAAGGACTGGTGAAATATCTTGAGGTGTCTCAAAAAGCATTAGCAATTAGTAGAGGTCACAGTGACCACACTGCCATAGTGTGGCACAAACTAAGCCATACTTCGGCTTACTGTAAAAGGAGCTTAAATATCTTACTCCTGGCTCACTACACTTAGGGATCAAGTTGTGAGTTGAAATCAACCCCACTTTGTCAGCTCTAAACAGCTAAATTTTTCCAAAAGCTTTTCTCCAAACTCCTTCTGTGGCATCTTCTCTAATGAAAACACCAGGTTAGTATGGTGTAAGCAAGTTATATAATGCTGATGCCACCTAGCTCAATTTTTATATTTTTTACCTCAGGATCTTAAAAGTTACTGCTGGTTCCATTTTGTTGTTTCTCACCATCTTTGGCTACAGTACTAGCTTCTGTCATCAAACCAGCAATTAAATATTTTTGCCTTTCAGAATTGTTAGCCAGTCAAGAATTTCAGCAGATAGTATTTAGCTCTGGTTACTTCATGTTAATAAGCAGAAAACCTGCCATTGTGAAAAGTCAAATTGACCTATGAGAAACTGACCCAATTCCCTCAAAACCAGGGATCCCAATACACTGATCTCCCCTCTCTGTTCACTTTATGTCCCCAGAGCTAAATCTGGGGTGTAAATACCAGCAATCTTCTTTGGAGGGTTTAAAGGAAATATCTCATCAGCTTGCAGACCCATTTATCAGCCTGCTTTGTACATTTTCTCTCTCCTGTACAAAATGACATGAATTAGTTGAAGCCACTGAACCTTACCATTACTTCCCCCTGAGAGTAACCAATTCCCTCCATACATTTCCCCTTGAATTAAATGACAGGAAAAACCACACTTACAGACCACAGAAATCCTTTACAAAATCAAGATAAGTTCAATCTCTCCCACAGTGCTTTGCCAGTATACATCCAACCTTGCAAAATGGGCGTTTTTCATCCAAAGTCCAAAAAAGCCAGTCTAATCTGTGTACCAACATGAGTCTTCACTAGCTGGGTCCCTGGATGTTTGAAGCCACAGAAAGTTTCATTCGCATACAATCTGGTAAGATCCTCAAGTTTACATTTAAGTGGAAAAGAACCAGCATTAGTGTCTGCATTCGAGATAGTTTTATGAAAGAGAATTTATCTCCATTAAAAATTAGAGACAACACACTGGAGACACCTGCAAGAGCTGTTCCAGCCACAAGTAAAGCAGCTCTTAAGTTGTTGGATCCCAAAGTATCTAGGCTGGGGCCATAGGTTTGCAGAAGGTTGGCTGCAGAGGGTTTGTCCTGACTGCAGCTGTGGACGCCACACCTCAGCTGCTTTGTTTGTGGGGTCACTCTAACTCTGGTGGGATTATTCCTATCCTCAGTGGGTGAGACCAGCAGGGTCTCATTGGTGATGGGGTGTTTTTGTGTGACCAAAAAAACATCATCAACTCACTGTGTGCTATCACAGACTTGTGTCAAGTGATGATTTTTGCTGCAGCTGACCTGAGCTGATTGAAGCCATGAGTTATGGATGAGAGACTTTGCTGTCTATTACAGATCCCCAGAGTTTCTCAGTCCTTCAAATTATGTCCAACATTAACACTAGGCCAATGACACACAATGATAAACTTTTATTGCTATTATAGACTTTTCCAATTTGGAGTATTCTCAGAGTCATCTTCAGGTGTAACTTTATGCCAGCTATGCATGTACATACACAGTATATGTGTAATTGTTTTGGATGATATAAGATTCCATCAGGAGGAAGATGAGGTGAAATTACCAAATGTGCTTTCATCAATGACCTCCTATTAGGCTCAAGAGTCACTGGGCTAAATGTCAATGATCTGATATCTATCCTGCAGCAATGCCATCTCTTTATTCACATAATATCTACTATTACGGCAAGTACAAATCAGAGCAACTGTTTTCCCATTTATGAGATTTATACAGCCATTTAAAGAAATTTTTCTCATGAAATCACTGATAATATCATCTCAATTGTAAAGTGAATGGTTTGAATAAAATTTCTTCCAAGCAAGTTTTGTGTGTCAGCAGGAACTTTCAGAACATGCTGGCATAAAGAAATGAAGATAAATATAGGCATATTAAACCTGTCTTTTTCCAAAGAATGATTCAGACCTCCAATCAGGTTTTCATGTTACCTTGGAGGAGGGAGAGGGTAAAATAACACCACCACTTCTGGACACACACACAAAAAAGCCAGCCAATAAAAGTCCTTCAAAAAATAAACACCCCAAAACACCAAGCTAAAGCCGTCCCAGTAGAACTGAGGAAAAACTCTTTGTCCAGTTGTCTTTTTTTTCAGAGCTATTCTTACAAAGTCCTCAAGATGAAAGAGAAGGCCAGACCTCCCAGCAGACTGTGAAATAGTTCAACTGTCCAGTTGATGATTCCCATTTCATCCAGAACTGGTTCCTTTCCTCCTGCTGATCTCTGCCTCACAAGTATGAGACTCCTGCTGGTCATCTCTTCTGCTCTCCTATTTAGAAATAGAAAAATGTGCCCTGTCAATGGCCTTTTGCACTTCTGCCTTGGCTTGTCTTCTTGCTGTGGTGTGTGCAGTGGTCTCTGTGACCTCTACTCTTTTTTGTTTTCTTTTACCTCTCTCTCAAAGATGTTATAAGAAACAGAGAACACAACGTGTGTCTGACATCCTGAACTACTTCTGCTTCCCTACCTTTAAGGATCACATTGTCAAGCCAACAATGGCTCTCTTGGCCTCTCTTTTTCTCCCTGGGATTCAGATCCATTTGAATGTCTCACATTCATGAGCTTCGTATTGCTTGCTCTACAGAGTTCATCACATACAAAACTGTTCCTAGTCTCACTCTGGGAGATATTAATCTTGTTTCCCAGAGTAAGAGAGTTCACCCATTACCATATAATGTATTCCCTCTCTTGGGTACAATAGATAAAGATTCCCTACATTTCTTTCAAAACTGACAATGAAAATATGTTAAGAGCAGAGTCAACTAACACTTGATGGCAGACTCATTAAGGTCTCGGAGTGGAGATGGGAGAGTAGGGAGAAAGAATGTTAAAAAACTCCAGATATTAATAAATAAATGTTCCAGACGTATAATGTGCATGCCATATAATGTCACTCATTATGTTGCAATCACATGTGTGAGGAACAAACTCCTCTACACGTATTGGGATTACAGTCATGAGAAGCTGAGGACTTTAATTAGCTGCACTTCTAACTTTTAGCTATTGCCCTTATAATAATAGAAGTATTATATCTATCTGTTATAAAATTGTATCTTCTCCTCCATGCCTTCTGGTTCTATACAGCATGCTGGGTGTTCACAGTGTTGGTTTTGCTGTTTGTTTGGGGTTTTTCCAGTCTCATTTCCCAATTGATTTCCATTTGTTTCATTTTCTTTTGATATATCAGAAATCATCAATCACATAATTAAAAAGGAGCTGAAGAATCATGATTAATTACTACCTAGAGCAAAGGAATGTTAAATCCCCACAACAATTGAGCATGTTCTGTAAAGGGCTGAATACCTCTCCAAGAATCCAGTTTAACTGGTTACACCAGTTTCACCTACTTTGGAGGCAGTGTTTAGAGGGATGTTTTTCTTGTCATAAATTTTTCTTCAGAGTTGTAAAGAAAAATCCTCAAAAGTCAAGGAATTAATAATGAAAAGTCATTGTTTCTTTTGGCATCCTTCTTTTAATTAGTCATTTATTATACAATTGCACATTATATTTCCATAGGAAAAATCACCACATTTTGTCTACGAGATGGACAATGTTCTGTGAATGAGACAGCTGTTCTGTGCTTTCTGCTAGCATCATATTTCAGCCTACAGTCCCATACCTCATTTACCAAACAACATCTGAGCCCTACTTTAAAAATAAGTATCTTTTTCCTTCATAGGATTTGTTTTTATGACACATCTAAAAGGTGTCAGAAGCCCCACAAACATTAATAGATGCATGTGTGTTTGCAACACTTTGGAAAGCAGGAATGCAATCTGCATTTTCCATTGTTTGCTCCATCAAAACAGATGTCTGCTTTATTTCAGGTGGTGCCTTCAAGAGCAAGTGCAAGGAAAAGTCTTCTCTCAAAATGCTGCAGCTGCATTCTTCATGTCTGCACATTTTTCAGTAGGCAAAGATGCAGCAGAACTTACAAATTTCTCCAGACACTGCATGTGTTTACTAACAAAGCATGTTTTGTAAAAAACAAGAAATACATTTTGAAGATATTAAAAAGCCCCAAAGCTTGACTTGTTCCTTTCCAAATATCAGCTCCTTGTAACCACTTACTAACATAAGACATCAGACTACAGATATTATAAGACACTATCTTAGACGAATTGTTAAAGTATTATAAATAAGCCCCCCCCCCCACTCATCTGGGTTTTTTAAGACATCTGAACTTTTTCTGTTTGGCATCCCAGAAAAACTCACTTCTGGGCAAAGAGCAGCCCAACAAACTCAGGCCTGGTATAATAATCAGCTGAAAATTTTAACTTAGAATTGGACAAAGATGAAAAGCCGAAAAACTAAGATTTGCTAGAGTGAAGCATGGATTTACTGATGCCCATAAATAACAACTTTGTCCAGGGAAAATTAGAGGCCTCTGCAAGGCATTTAATCTCCACATAAGTATGTAAAAATGTTCTCTGAACACACTATTTAACTAAATTCAGTCAGAAATGTTGGTCCAGTTACATTAAAATACAAAATCTCCAGAACTGAACTGAGTGGCAGAGCCAGGACATAATGAATCTTGCCTCATCCCACAGTCCACGATGAGACATTAATTAGCATTTTCAGTCCACTGCCCATGGCTATGTTGTTAATTTTACAGGCTTTTGAGTAACTCCTCTGCATCAGTTCTGTGTGGTAATGTATCTCCTAGAGAGACACTGAGTCAAGAACTTTTTAAACTACAGTTCACAGAAGAAGCCAGCTCAGAAGGCACATACCCTTTTCAGTTTACAAATACTGGATACAAAACACACAGAACTAAAATTACAGAAACTGTGCCAAAGCAAACACTGATATTTAGATCTGTGTTTAAGACACTTTTGTACCTTGGAGATGCAAAAGGACCACCTATTTCAAACACGTGAAAGATCGTAAATTGACTTAACTTCCCAGAGAAGTAAACAGATGGTTATGAGAAAGGAAAACCAGTGAAAGGGTGTTTGACCAGCATGCTAAAAAGTGTTGCTATGGTTCCAGACATCCAGGACATCCAGTTCCGTAATTTGGTGTTGATTTTTATATTGGCCCATAAACAGACAAGTATGACATATGTGAGTTAACTTCCTTAGATATCCAGAACCACTCTTAAACTCAACTTACATTTAGTATATAAAATATTGCCCTAAAATATTCCCTAAATAATATGACTTTAAATCTATTAGCACTACCTGGGTAGTGCTGTTCAAACTCACAGAATTATCTGTGTGTTAAAACTACCAAACAATCTCCTACAGTTGATTGTTGTCCAGAGTAGTTTTATCAGATCTGAATTCACCAGTTTGAACACATCATTTTACTTACCTCCTTCTGCTCCAGACAATCTCATTTCACATTGTTTGAGTATTTTATTGTGTGCACAACTAGAAGAAATAACAAACAAGCAAGCTTCAATGCAAACAATTTCTGAAAACACTGTATATTAGCTTTCTTATAGCTGTACTGTAGGCATGGATAATAGAAGAGGTCTGTAAATCCATAAATTATCTTTTTTTCAGAATTTATTATGTTTTCAATCTAAATTTTATATTTGTACGGGTATTTTTAAGTTAATACTGAAAATCAAATGCCAGGTACTAATTTGAATTTTTTATAAGCAATTCTTTAAAAATTGTGTGAAATTTAATGTCTTCTGCACATTTCTAATTGTGACCTAAATGAATAATTGTATAATTAAATTTACATAATTTGATTTATATAATGACCTCTACTATTTTCTACTGTTAAGCATTTACAGTAATACTGTAGGATATTGTATTAACCTGCTAATGTGATATTCTTCTTTTTTTTCCTTTTTTTTTTTCTTTTTGACCTTTGTGGACTACATTAAAATCTGCCTGTTAAAGGGTAGAGTGTGATTACAGTTATGGTGCTGTAAATTTGGGACAATCATTTGAGTGACAGTGAAGTTTAACTGTTTAACTGAGTACTCAATATCATTGTAAGAAAAAAGCCCAATTACAGTAATAGAGCATACAATATAACTAAAACATGGCAAAAGCTGAGACAAGCCCAGCTGCTTAAAGCTCATTTCTCTTCTTCTCATGCAAGCAGATCATTAGAGAAGTCCTAGTCAGTGCCGCAATTTTATCTCACACATCAACTCTCTGATTAAAACACATATATGGGCTTTGGCATCCGACTCAAATAAGGCTATTCTTGCACTCTTATAGAGGGAGCACAGGCACCATGGGGGTGAATATACAAGAGAGAATGAGAAATGACATGATCCATCAATACAGGCGAATGGGGCAAGGATGTGTAGCCTAAAATGAAAGGGTCACAATAACTCCAAAAGTCCTATGTGGATCTATGAGATGAGAGGCATCTTATACGCCATTTACTAGGGCACCATTTGAAAGAATGCACTGCACAGGGTTCCTCATTATTCATTAGGGCTGAATCCTCATTCATTCTCCTTTATATGCCATCCTGAATCTGCCCTACAGAGTCTTTTACAGGGAAATAACAATAAACTCTCTTATCAACAGCTTGTTGTAGCAGATACAATACATGGGGTACTGAGATCAAAAAGAGCATGAAAAGCATTTCTGCCAACATCATACAAAAATATTGAACATCTGCTGTATCTGGGATCCTGGGAGTTGTAATTATAATTTTTGAAATCTGCACACAAGAGTTATAAATATTAGAACTGTAGCCTGTGAAAGCCATGAAATATTTAAGTTGTTTGGCAGGCTTAAGAAAAACTCATAAACTTAATTTAAGCAGCCAAACACTGTATTTTTACAGGTTCTACATCTTTCATGTCATTAGTCATATAAATTAAAGCAACCACGGGACAGCCCAGAAGTTGCAGCAGCAAGTCCTGCGGGTGAAAAAAAAGGTCAGCTTGAGATTTAAGACTTTCACCAACACTTCACCTTTCCACTTACCCTGTATTTCAATTCTTGTATTGAATTTGTCATAGGTATTTTTAACACATCCATTATTTTATTGTCTGTTAATTCTCAGGAGTGTGCCTGGTGCTGACTGCGTGCATAAACACAGTGGGGCAGATTCACTGGGCGTCAGTCTAGCGACCCAAAACACTCCTTAACCCACCCTTTTTTATCCTCTCCAGCGAGGCTAATGGCTCCTCTAAGCTAGTGATGAGATGCTCAGGGTCCTCCCCACACTTCTTGCTCTAAGGAGGCAGGAGACAGGGCAAGCACATGGCATCCATATGGTGATCAAACCTTAAGGAGAGGCAGGTAGCTTACACAAATCTGTGATGAAAGGCATTGAGGAAGGAGCCTAGACAGGAGACAAGCTTCACAGGAGACAAGGAAAAGGTACAGCCACACCTAAAAGGGTTTCATGAACCAAACCGCATGATAGTAGAGAGGGAGGAGTAGGAAGAGGAGAAAGAATCATAGTTGTGCATAGGGGGTTTTCAGTTTGTAGCAATCTTTTAAACTTGTTCAGACACATCAGAAATATGCTGGATTACCATGAGTAAAAAAAACAAAAACCAAGTTTAAAATAGCAAATTAGTAAAAAATGCAACAGCCAGATTCACAGAGGCTGAAATATGAAAAGACCCAAAGGCAAATTCTCATTTGTACAGTGTCTGCTCCACCTGTTAGATGCCCATATGCTGCTAGAGAAAATGGAGCTCTGCAGAAGGATTCAGGGATCGCCAACTGTGCCATCAAAAGTGAAGCAAGAAGTTCACTTGAAAACAAGTAGAACAGAAAATGTGAGAATGAGGGCCCCAAATTTTGCTCTCCATAAATCTAGTGTTCAGCAGAGAACACTGCTGTACCAGAAAGTCATCTGACATCAGAAATGTTACAATGGATCAGCGTAGGGGAAACAAAAGAGAATGTGTCTCAAGGGGCACAAATATATACAACACGTTCCCAGAAATTCTTCTTTGAACTACTGAACTGTGAGTAAACAGAAAAACACATCCCCATTCTTGACTTATCTAATAAAACATGTATCTCAGTGTCAGATGCCATGAGACTATGAGATGTTAGGGTAGCTATCAGTTAATTTAATGAACCTAATTATGATCTCACTTGTACATATTTTACACCAGCCCAAGACCATTTGATCCATTCATGAAAGCCATTCATGAACTGCACCTTTGTGCTGCACTTGCCAGCAGATTCCTCTTTCAAAGGTGCTGTAACCAGACTGAGCTACACCATCATTAGGGAGGGATCACTGTGATTTAGAGGCTTTCATCTAAACTCTTTTCCTGGTTGCCATTTTAAGATTAGAGGGAAAAGGTGTTCTTTCAATATTCCCCATGGTACAAAGATGTTGCTTCTTCCATATAGACAGGGTCTGAGAGGTTTTTTCATGTTACACAGAAGTGTAGCTACTTTGGCTAAGGAAAGTAGTGAAAGACTCTCTTCAGTGCCTACCTTCTTTCACTGATAATAAGGAATCTGGTTTCTGAATAAGGTTTGGAATTTACTGAAGCTCTGCTACTGATTTTGCTCTGAAGAGCAACCCAGGTAGTCACAGTGTGTCTGTGAATCTGCAAGTATTGAAAGTACTCCACAAAGAAAGTATTTTACAATACTCTTCTTAAAACCAGTTAGTTCCAAACACATAATTTCAACAAATGTCATTACCTGTCCCATTTTTTCATACACTCATTGACAATAATATTTGTGTTACAGACTAGGACACAAAGAGCTTTCACTCCTCATTTTCACATGAAACACTGAGAAGAGATTTCCTGTTATTCTCAGCACAGGCAGTTGTAAGTACAATAATACTCCTGGTATACAAGTGTTTTAGGGAAGCAGGCAATCCTGTTCCCTGATAGACAAAACACACACATGCACACCTCCATCCAAAGGTGAATACATCAGCAAGGAGTCACACTCTCTCTTGTTATCATCCTCATTCTCTCTTCCTGAGTCCTTCCTCCAACAGCTGGGTTTTTTTCCCTGTCTCATATGTGTGCCATCGAAGTCAAGCTGAGGGAACACTAGCAAGGAGTTTATGCTTTCTTATTTTCTACTTCTTCCTTCAATTTTTTTGGCATCTACAGGAAAGAGGAATAAAAAGTCAGGAAAACTAGTGCCTATCAGAATGGAAAACCTATAGAAGACCCTAAAAGGCCTTAAGAGACCTGGAGATAATAACAAGGTGTCTGCATCTCTGAATTTTCTAAGCTACATGCTCATCTGAGGCTAAGCTCTCTAGCCAGTCTCTGGCAGAGAGACAAAGGCAGTGTTCTTCAATAATAGGCCAGTATTGAATTTCAACCTCCACTTTAATGCTGAAAAATTTCTTCAACAATGTTTGCATTAAAAGTTTAGGTCAAGTGAAAATAAAAATTCATAAGATAAGCAGTAACATATTTCTAAGAGAAGGAATAGAATACAATTCAAAAAAAGAAAAGAATCCTTCTGTTTTCCTGCTTAAAAGTGTACAAGAAGTAGGAAACATCACTGTGAGGCCTCTCAGACAGCAGTAGAGGGTTTTATTTCAAATGGTAAAAGGCTGTATTTTTGGAAGATTCATTTCTTGGATTTCAAACAGATATTAGTAGGATGATAACTGTGGTGTCTGCATCAGTCACATCTGAATCTTACACCTACATTTCTACAGCATTGCCACAAGATGTTTGCAAATACCAATAATAAAGATGCTAGGACTCCCTAGGAGTTCAAGCAAGCTTCTATTGACCATAGCTGGACCACAGGTCCTAGTAAAAAATATATAAACAAACAAGTGTACTGTATTGACAGCTAATACATATTTGAAAAAAAAAAATAAAACTAAAAGGAGACAATTCATAGTCACTTTGATGTGACAGTGTTACTTGGCTCAAAAACTAACCCAAAATGTACTGAATACAGTATGAGGCCTGCATGAACTCTGATTTCATCACTGGCACACCTGCCACATTTTACATAGTTGGTATTCCTCCATTGTTATCTATTCTAAAATGAAAAAAAAAATCCCATACCCAAAAGATAGGTTTTTCTATGTTAATAGCAATGTTGAGTGGACTGGACTGTCAGGTGTGTTGAAAATAGGCTGTGCTGCCATATCCAAAGGGAAGTGATCAATGATTCAACATAGGGCTGCTATCCAGTAAGCACTGTATCCCCAGGGGTCAGTACTGGGGCTCATATTTTCCAACATCTTCATTAACAACATGGATGATGACACAAATTGCATCCTCAGCAAATCTGCAGACAACACAGAATTTAAAAAGGGTGGCTGACACAAATGAATGGCTGAGCTCTGATCCAGAGGCACATTGAGAAATTTGAGGACTGGACCAACAAAAAGTTCAAAAAGAAAACTGCAGAGTTGTGTGTCCAGGTGAGTAACCCCATGCGCTTGTGCACTCTGGGATGTGACAGCCCTCTGGACAGCCCCACAGTGTGTAGTGCTGAGTTTGTTTCCAGGACACACCACTAACACAGGGCAGCAGCACGGCTCAGCACTAGTAAGGTGTGTGAGGAGGAGTGTGCCCTGCTCTGTTTAACCACAAATAGAGGAACCCCAGTTACAGCTGAGGGGACAGGAACAAGAACTGAAAATGTTCACTCAATCACTCATTCCATGTGAATGGCATTCACTCATGTCAATGTGAATTGTTTCTGACCTCCGTATCAATAATCTGGTGTCTCTGCAGGGAGCATGGGCACACAGGGCACATGCACAGCATGTATGTGCATCTAAGGGCTCATGTAATACTCTCAGTCACAACGAAGCCATAGGAGTTCAACATTAACAACCCAGTTACAGCAGTGAGCACAGAAGCAGCAAACTGGCAAAGAGTAAAGGCAGAAAACCCTGCAAGGCTTGAAAAAGAGCCCTTCATAGCCCAGAGGAAGCAGGCAAACACAGACGCATGCACACACAAATTCCCTTCTGAGCAGGTTAGATTGAATGAGAGTAATCATTTTTAAGTGCCCAAATTGCCTGACGCCACATGGTGCTATCAAAAGCATTTCCATTTTTATCCAAATCAATGTCACCATTTTTCTGTAAAAATCAATGTGGAAAATAGAAGCAGGGATAGAGGAAGATGCAGTTTCTGAGCCCAGTGGAAGCCATCACATGGCAGAATGACTGTAGGAACTCAAGACTGTTGACTTAGCAGATGAGGCATGTCCAGCTACTTCTGATGAGGGGTACTGAACAGCTAGAGAGAAATTCTGGGTTTGCACACGGATTAGGAAAACTGGTGTTTCATTATTTTTGCAATTATAATATCTTTTTTCCCCAGTCTTATAGCTCAAAACATAATGGTCAGTCTTCTGAACATCTTTCCTTCATATTCCCCTAACTTGTATTAGACAAAACAGTGACTCTAAGTGAAAATTCAGTGAGTATCTGTCTTACAAAGGATGTAAGCAACAGATAAACAGGAGTACACCTGGTTCCAGTGTGCAGAGTTGCTGTGAGAGTACATGCTTTGAAATTCTAGGGAGGAAGTTCCCTTCAGCCTGTACCCCTGCCTGTTAAAAAAAGAAAGCTGAGACCCTCTCTGCAGACTCATAGTGTGACTTACAGAAACTCTGAAAATACATTAAGAAATTATCTTTCCAAAGATATTTCCTGTAAACCTGTCCTTTTAACATAAGGAAAAGACGTAGGATATCTTTTCAGAGCCTCTATGTTGTCCATCTTGATTTTCTTAGAAAATAATTTCAACATTTCCCTTTTTGAAGAAGAAATGCATATCAGCACATCCTTAAGGAGGAATTCCCTTCTCATTTTCAGCAGGACTTCCTAGTAGGATGAACACAGACTTGTCAGGAGCAGTCAGGGATATACAGACTTCTCCTAGAAGTTCCAGCCAATGCAGCTTGCATCCCCAGACCACATCACACAGTCACTTTCCAGCTGCATGATAGCTTTAACTGAATGGGGGCCATTATAGATCCTTGAGAAACTCACTTTGACTTAATCAAAAGCCAGATTTCTCTTCCCCTAAGCAGTACATCCTCATGGCATTTTTTGACATGTTTCAAAGAAAAACTGACATTGAATATACAGCAAAACATCCAAATCATAAGAAATTTTCCTGTCACAACCCAATGATCCTTCATTAGAATACCCACATGATGTTGGGTTGAAATACCTGGGAGTACATGCAAACAATACTCCAACGTTGTTGTCTTGCAGGTAGATCAGAATATCCGGCTGCAATTTAGCTAATGTCAGGCTTCTCAGATGAACAATCTGAATTCTCCAGATATCTTCCCCATTAGGGGTCTGGTGTTGCAAATCTATGTAACTGAAAAAGGTTATTCAAGGAGCACCACATTTTGATAACAAAATCCTTTGTGATGATTACCTAATAGCCAGCATTTGTTCAAACATTTTTAATAGACCCTTTTTATCACATGCAAAAAGAATTTCAGTGCTAGTTCAGTCTCCTGTTTCATTCTGTCATGAATCACTTCGTAGAGACATTTAGAAGTCAATAATCCACTGTAGCTTTGATGACAGGTGATTAATTTCTACATTTTAGAGACATAATAAGATTTAGCAATAAAAAGGCCTTGAAGTAACCTACCAAACAGCTTTAATCTCAGCCTTGGGACTGTTGCTAAATATGAATGCTTGTACACAAATGCAGATGATTTAAGTTAGGAGGTTTTATTGCAGACTTCTTGCCTTTCATATTAATCTTGCTTTACAATCAGGCTATCTGTACAAATACTTTATACTGAATATTGTTTCTAATGCAGTACTTGAGGAAGGAAAGTGTGATTATTTACCCACAAGGGCTATATTCTACCTAAAAACTAGTTTTACACACTTTCCATTATGTGGCTTACCAACACTCTTTGTGTGGCAAGGTTGGATGGGTAAAAAAAAAAATTAGCAGACACACAACCAGTCAGTGCTGGCCTGCACAACCATGCAGAGCCCTCAGGACTCAATCCATCACTCGGTGTAACTGGTGGGAGTATTTTACTAACATCAGTTGGCAGATCACTGTAACAGACATACTTGAATAAAGGACCAAATTCCAAACTCTCCAGACGTGCTTGTGGTAAATACAGAATACCTGTGTAGGTCCTGATCTGGCTTTTCTGAGCTCTCCCAAACACTGCCTGGATTCTCATCTTTCAAAAGTGGTTTTCTGCTGAAAACAGTATGTAAGAAAACTGAAAAATTGCTCTTTTAAACTCCCAGTCTCCTACGGATTTTTTTATACCTCTTCAGGAATGCTTCATTTTTCTACTCAAAGTACTTCAGTCTGAAACTTTTGTCTATAAAACATTAAATCTTAGCTAAAATTCCTTCTGCCAGGAATCTCAAGATAAATTCACAAAATGGTTCTCTGGTGTCTTCCTCGAGGAGAAGAAAAGACACTGCAGTAGCAACTGCCTTAGAAAACCCATTTGCTAGTGCCAAATTCAGAAGACTTTCTTAAATCAAGTGGAGGCCTAAGGTATCTAGCCTAAGTTACTCTTTGTTAGTGATCTAAAGTTTTTTGTTAGTCTACTTTTACATAGGAAAGCATACTCTTTGTATGCTTTCCTATGTAAAAGTAGACTAACAAAAAACACAAACAGCTCTGGAAGCTGGGGAGACAAAGCAAGTCAATGAACTCCTTTCTTCTTCTTGCAGTGTCTCAATTTTGAAATGATCAGTCCTTGGGAGAAAAGGTAATAGAGGAACTGAATTTCTCACATCTGAGGGCAGCATTAAAATGCTGAAGAATATTAAATGTATTGTGCTGCTCCTGCTCTGTGTTTTCTGAAGGGCAAAGCATTGGCAGAGAAGGGACGGGTTGTGCTTTTCTGTCTCTCAACACCTTTGGGGATGGATGAAGTAGAAGGACAGAACTTCCACTACTGAAGAAGTGACACCCTTAAATATCATCTAAGCAAGCCCTAAAGATGGGAAAACTACAAGAAAAAAAAAAAGGCAAAACAAAACACACGTGACAGAATCAAAAGCAGCAATAACACCCTTTTCCTGTCAGCAGACTTTGGGGAGGAGGAACAGAGACTTTAACAATAATGACAAACGGTGTTTTATCAAAGACAAATGGTGGCAATATTGCTTTTCACTAGCATCTATTAAGAAGCCATTTGAATTTTAAACACATTTGAAGTAAAGGAGATTTCAATGTCAGGAGATGTGGATGAAGATGTTTAGGACAAGTGCTAGGTGTGGGGGTAATTGGAAAGTTGGGAGGCATGAGTGACACAGTGATGGTGGCAGTGATGATGACAGCAAGAATTCTATTTTAGAGTATAGGTGTTCATATTTGGCTAAATATAAAGTGGAATTTGTGAGAAATCTATCCCCTAGATGTAAACGTATATGAAGGCAAGACATAAGTGTATATGTTTTTCTCCTTTCTTTTCCAGTGGACCTAGGTTTTTGCTGTAAGAACTCCTAGGGAGCTTTGTTGGAAGGCATTGCAATATGGTCTGAGTAGACAATTCCATTCTAGATGATCAGGAACAAGGACACCTTAGTCTAAATATATCTCTCAACTTTCTTTACAAACTCCAAGAATATACCTTCTTTAAGTTGAAAACTTCAGTTTTCATCCAGGTTTATAAGTGCTGAAATCATAATCTTTTACTTTCTTCATTTTTCATGTTAAGTAACAGGAATGAAAATGCAGTTTTGCTCATAATAGCTTGAATATAGGAACCTGATGGTTAAGAAGTCTTGATTACCACAAAAGTTGTGCTAAAAAGAAAATAAACATTTTTCAGACCTATAAAGGAAACACTATTTGGAACAGCAAAAGTGGATAATGAGGGAAACAGACAAAAAATAAGCATTTGCAAGTAGAATCTGAAGGCAAAGAAAACTCAATCCATGATTGAAGCCAATGTTGAGACATGGTATAAAACTGGAAGGAAAAATGAAAATCATAGATTTCCAAACAGGATAAAATAAGCAGAAGCCCTATATGCATTTATGATGTGTAAAATCCTAACTGTTCTCACAAGTACAGGATATACTGATTAAGTTCAATATTTCAGAATATAACTTTTGCACTTCAGACATTTCAATAGCTGTATCTCAGTAGGGGAAAGAGCTGCTTCTACATTTAAAGTAGCAAAATTGTGTATGAGGACAAACACATATTGAGGAAATGAATCATAGCAAGAGACTGGACAGTTGAGGCAGATTAGATATATCAGACAGCAAATGGCAGAGTGAGGTACTGCAGCAGAGCTGCCTTCGCCGCAGAGCACAGGAAGAGTTATGACATTTATGCATTTTCATTTCTACAGGTGGGGACCTCAAATCATTCCTTGTGTTAGGCTCCTGGTATCTCTAATATGGTCCTGCTGTGGCACACAGTTGATATACTTCTGACTCGTCAAAAAAATGCACAAGACACACTTAAATCTCTTCATGGCCCAGGCATGAGACATTAAGTTTGAGCTGCTTGTGAATCCAATAGTTATTTCAGGATGTTATGTCCCAAGCAACACATTAAATTTTCACTTTCAAAACTTAATTTCTCTTTATAGAATGTGATCTTTAATTCTTATGTATATTTCTTATTTAGACCTTCAATGTGAAGGTCTAGATTATTTGAACTACTGTACGAAGGCATTTCTTGTCAATTACTCTGCTGAATCAAATTATTCATGACAAAGATTGCCCAACTTTTTTTTGGTTTTTTGAACAAAGGGATTAAATCCTTATTCTCTTTCGGTAAAAGAAGATATAAAATGGCCTTTTTAGCTGTTAAAAATCCAGTATACTCCCCATTTTGGGATTTTTCCTTTTTCTGAAAGAAAGTTACTAATCACAGAAAACAACCCAACAGCTTGGTGGCTAACTCATTTTTCAAGGAATTGAAATTCTAGTCTGCAGCTTAACCCTGTGACCTTCTCTTACAGAGGAACATCTTACCTATTCTCTTACAGAGGAACATCCTACTTATTCTGCCCTATCATTAGCTGGGAGTCTCTTTCACAAAAGTTTTATGCAGTCAGTTCTGCATTTTCAGGGTCAGTGTGGACACTTTATAAAAAACAGCACTGGCTCAAGCCCTTTTACAAAAACTAGCAGTCAGATAATACAATTCGGTGAGTTCTGTAACTTTTTAAAATATCTGTGCCATTGAAAATAGTTATTTTCACTGCACATGATCACTAGTAGCTATTCTTGCTTGTTGAGCTCAACACAACAGTTCTAGACTACATCTGCTGCAGGCTGCTAGATCACCTCAGTACTTTTCGTATGAGGACTATTATGTAAATGTGGCTTTGCTACAAACAACTATTTCCTTTTTCTTTTACAGAAAACAATTAAAAAAAAGTTTGCTCAATTCTTCCTCAGCCCGAGGATGCAAGCAACCTGTTAGTATATGTTCTAGTCATGACAGGCCGCCCTGGTTTGTCCATGTTCTCTCCAACATGACTGTAATTCTCACTGTGTTTCTATGTTTATTGTCTAGTTTTTTTCTAATAGAATACATCCCAAAATAATTTAAGACGTATGTGAAAATAAAGGTTATTTTGATCTCCTCATTTTACCTATCTAATTTTATCTCTGCCCAGCAAAATAAGATGAAAACACATTTCCTGTCTTACAATCATATCAAGACCTTAATCACTCCTAAGTTTCTAGGAAAAGCAAAATCAAAAATTTAGGAAAATTTCCAGTCCTTGGTATTCATGGATGCAGTTTCTGCTTTGAGAATCCTACAAGTAAGTATACCTTTGATGTTGTGCTTCCTCCATGGCACTGTGGATAGTAAAAACTGTCTGGATGGGGAGGCCCAGGGTGCTGTGAATGCAGTCACGTCCACCTGGCAACTGGTCACTGGTGGTGCTCCCCAAGGCTCAGTATTGGGACCTGTTTAGTAACTTTATCCACCATCTGGAGGAGGGGATAAAGTGCACATTTAGTCAGTTTGCAGGCAACACCAGGCTGGGTGGGAGTGCTGATCTCCTGTGGATAGGAACCACAGTCTTCCATTGGGAGAAGCAAACAAGGCGAACCCCAAGCAGACTGCTATCGACTCCCAAATGCTCTGCAAGTGTTTGACAGGAAGCACTGATCACAAGGTGTGCGCAGTCCTCCTCTCTCTGCTGTGCTCAGCTTCTCCAGACTAACTCTGGTGCCACCCTCGACTCTGTGAATCAGAAATAAGTGCATGTTGAAAATGAATGACGTGGCTGAACAGAAGTTAAAGCAATGAGATACCAACTCCAGAATATGTTTTTTTGGATTGAATTCTTTAGCATGGATGTTTATAAATCCAACATACCAACTTGCATATAAAAGCAAATATTTCAAACAATTTCATACTTAATTTATTGCCATCTATCATCCCTTGATTTCCTTGCATAATATTTGCCAAGGGCTAAGTATCAGCTGAGTTGATTAAATGGTGAAGCTCTCACAGAATTCAGCATTCTTAGAATTTTATCTGAACTGTCTTCTTATCCATGCATTCCAGACTATTTCTTTTTATATTTCAAAATATTTTCTTTAAGATTAATTTGATTTTATTTCCTGCTGATACTTGAACCACTATAACATTCTTTATCATCTGTATCATTCTGATTTTCACATGCCATCTCAATTCAGAATTATCTGTGAAATCTGTGTGTTTCCATGCCTTTAGAAGCACCAGAATTCAAAGGCAAGAAAAGACATTGTTGTAATATTATAATATTTTAATCTATCATATCAATAGTAAATTACAAAGGAACAATTAGATTTGTTAAAAAGTAGACTTCTAGAATGAAGTCCATACTAGCCCACAGTGAAATAATTTTAATTTTCAGCTAGATGTGATAGCAGGCTGAGCCTGTCACTGGAACAAGTAGGAGAATAGAATTTTGTAAGCTGAGAAATTGCTGTATGAAGAGGTTTAATACATACATCTGCTGCTGAAGCAAATGGCAGCAGCTTCTCTGCGGGCCAAGTCTAGAAAAGCTAATGCTAGCAAGATGTGCAAGACTAAATAACAGGCATCAGGGTCACGCATCTTATTAAAATCAGTATTTTAAAAACTGCTTGCTTTAAACATTTACCTTGACATTGTAGATTATGTTTAATACCAAGCCAGCTCTTCTTCAGTTGACCTCTGTTTGAAGCAGCTAAATCCCAGATATATGATTGATTTTTGGTCTTCTCTATTCAAAGAAAAATATGAAGCAAAAATAAAGCTTCAATATATTTAAAATTCATGCTTGCAGAGGCAGACTCTAGTGAAATTCATCCACCTTCATTTTGTTCTGAACAAGATGAGAAGATTGGACAAGATACATTTTGAGAAGACCTTTACCAACAGATAACCTAGTTGGTTATTTAGCCACTTCAAATATTTTGTACAATATGCTTAGTACAATTCACAGTTTCATGGTTCTTTTTTTACTTGGTGGTGCTATTGAAACTGCTGATGTTCTCGACAATACCCACCTTTGAAATAATGCTATCTTCTTTGTAATTATTGTCAAAGTTGACATGAAAAGGGAAAAAAGATTCATGCAAAAATCTTTTCATCTAGTAATAAGAATTACATAAAGATACTTCCGTTTCAGCTCATTAATTGTCCAGTACTGTAGCATTTTCTTGCACCCAGAATTTGGATGCAATGGGAAGCGAAAGGAAAAGCACAAACATTATATAACTCTTATAAAAGGGTGGTTGTCCAAAACCTGAAGTTTCTCTAGGTGTCAGGTAGCAGTACAAAAAATTCTTACTAAAAAGCTAAGCCACAATAAAAGAAAAATTGTCAGCCATGAGTATATTGTCTTCCCTTTCCAGTCAATTCAAATGATTCAAGCAGAAAAACTGCCATGAGAACAAAAGAAAAGTGAGCAACCTAAAAATTTCTGCATAATATTTTAACAAAGTTTACTTTTTTGTCTTTTGGTTACTATTGAGCTCTTGATGCTTACTAATAAAACTTCAGTAATATCAGCACTAAAGTTTCGCTTTACCTGTCAGCAGATAAGTAATAGTTTAGTAATGCCTCAGGGTGATTGATGGCAAAGAAGCAAAAAAATAGCTAGTACTATAAACCCTATTTACAACATGTGAGAAGAACCTTGAAAAGATAATACAATGGATTACCTTTGTGTTATTTTATATACTTGTTATAAAATTTGTCACGGGTTCTTTAATTGTCTCATTTTCCATTTTTTATGGTCTTTGTCATGACAATAAGTTTTCACATAACTCACTGTCCGCTAGATTGCTTCAAACTATGCAGCAGAAGTCTGAATGCATTGGAGATGCTGTAGCATGATCATCCAGCTCTTCAACCCTTGTTCACCTAGTTATAAAATTTGTGAATGAAGAATGATAGAAAATTTTATGCCCTCCAAATGATCAGCCATTGCCTACCTGTTATTTTCAGATTTTTATTGCTTCTCTTTACCTGTCCACTCAAGGACTAGCCAATTTGACCACAGAGGAGTCAGGCATGTAGTGCCAGTGAACCCCACATTTTTCACCACAGCCTCCAGAACTCTGGGGTTTTCTCATAAACCCATATTATTATAAGATAATACCATTCTTCATATTCTTTTGATGAAATCCAAAGCCCTTAAAAAAAGCTAATGGAAGGGGACTCATGAAACAAGCTAGAAGTTCAGTAAGATCCATAAACTCCATTTCACCCCCCATGAATTATAAATTTTAAGTCCATTCCAAGTTTTTTGGGGGTATGATTCATGATTTTTTAAATGCCCATGGTTGGCAGTGTAGATGATTTTTGAAAAGGGTTGATGGAAGATACTAAAAATCTTATATTCTAACAAATATACTGATGGCTCCTAGTGCAGCCTGAGGAAAGCTTCCTTAGAGCCTATCTGGCAAAGCTTATGGAAAAGTCTTTCTTCTCTCTCCAGCTGGCTAAATGACTCCATTTCATCCTAGAAAATTGTAGCTTGGCCTCAATTATTCATATTTCTCACATTTTGCCATCATGTTATATTAAAGCTACATGATACTTGAGCATAAAGATTTCAAAACCTAAGTCCAAAAGGTGTGTAACCATGTTACATGTTACTTACATTACACAGATAACTGGAAACACGTTTTATTTTTCTGCTGCTCCCTACTTTATTCAGATTTAGGTACATTAAAATACCAAGTAAAGCAAAAGGATGATGATAGTTTTCTTCTTTGGCAAAACTGAACTTTCAAACTTCCTTAAATATAAGTAAAGCACCATTTCTCAGAGGATTTTGGGCAGTTCCAGCATCATACAACTGCATCCATGGAAAGGAGAATGAGCAGAATTTCACATTCTTGAGTCAAATGTGAGGTCAGAAATCTTACACAGAAGTCAGCCTGTGTAGAAATGGCAATGGGGCAATGTATTTGTTTTGGGAAATGGAGAAGATGCTGACCAAAAACATAGGCTGCCCCAGCAGGACAAAAAGCTTTACTGTCTGTGGCCAATGCAGTTATTAGCTCTTAAGAGAATTATAGCTCCAGAACTTCCACTTGTGAGAAAAAACTGCAAATATAATACAGAAGCAGCATTTGTACCTCCAGCAAGCAAGTTCTCTAATGGTCAGTGCACAAACATCAGCTTAAGTAGAAAATAATATCAATAATAATATTCTATAGAAAAAGAACACCTCACTCTTGCAGCATGTTCACAGAGGAAGGCAAGGAACCAATGTCATCCCTTTCTCTCCTGTGCTGGCTAATGTGATAAATATTTAGGTCAGTAATGAGAAAGGAGGTGAGATGCAGTTGGAGTGGATGGAAATTAGACATTTAACAGCAAGTCTTACATCTCATTGCCATTATTTTTATCAATGTAGAGCCACATTTTAAGGGACTTGGAGCAGAATGATACTTGAACAAAAAGATCTTATGTTCTAAGTTCCAATAAAAAGTGAGCTTTCAAAAGTGTCATGGATACTGAGGAAAGAGGTCTGAGAAAACGGGGTTCATGTGTCACAAGTACAGGTACCATGGCTATCACCTTGTGTCTGCTGCCCAACACCTGGAGAGGGGTCTGTGCCAAATGGAATGATCAAGCTTCACAGCCTGTGGCTCTGCCCAGCCCTGGAGTCCAGATCCTTCTGAGGACACAATGCAGAAGAAGGTTAAGCAGCAATTTCAAAGCAGGGAAATGCCCTACCTAGGAACATCTGCAGTTGCGTTCCTTTGGCCAAATAAAGCAGAAATGTCAAGATCTTAAATCACCTCTGCTAAAATGTAACTCTGTGAAGGAACTTGAGGCGTGGAATGGCAAATGAAAGAAAATAAATAATATTTGGGTGCCAAGAGAAGATCAGGGAATTCTTTCAAAAGGAGGAAGGAAAAGAAGCTCCTCAACTTTTACCCTTACCTTACAACTCCCAAGATTTGCACATCGAACTTGGATGTTACAAAGGAGACAGAAATCCTTAACGTGACAAGCAGTAATTTACATAAATTTGATCTCCCAAGAGCTGACTTTGAGAAAACACTGCCACATCTATTTCTCATCTATGTTCACTGTAGAAACTGCACTCAGTGTTCCCAGATAAAAAGTAGCAATCCAGGACCATAATAAAGGGGTGGGGAGAAGAAAACAAAGGCTCTTAGATAATAAAGTATGCGTTGATATATTTCATTCTTGAATATTCAAAAGCACATTGGGAAAAAATATATACAGCTCTTGTTTTAATTTATATTTAGCACTGTTAGTTTTATTTGGCAGCGTATATTTGGCAAAAGTTTATCAAGTCAGTTATTCAACGAGCAAATCCCTTATCTTGAACAGAGCCTCAACTTCTTTCTTTTTGCTCCCAGCAAGAAGATGGGAGTTTTAGTTTGTTGTACATTTCATGCTGACCATACCCTAATAGGTCTGTTTAACAGAGGGGAAAATCTACAAGGAAAAAATATTTAAAATGACACAATGAAGCATTGTTCCTTTAGTGTCATTGAACAGGGCCCAACTATACCATTCAGGGGTAAATACAGAGCTCTGACATTTAACTCTGATATTTCAGACCAATGTTTTCCAAGAGTCACATGCTCAGTAACTGCAGCACATTTGCAATTGTCTTTGAAGTTTTAATCTCAGTTCATGCTAATAAAGCACCATGAAGGTTTATTTTTAACTTGTTATATAAAATGTCTTTAAAAAAAATAATTCAAGGAAACATCACCAAGTATGAAATATGTCAAACTGAAAGCTGCTAATTGTGTAATTTCAGTATAGTGGGGGGTTTTTTTCTTGTTGTTGTTTTTCATGCAAGAGAAAAAGTACTTCTTGGTTTATAGCAGTTTTCATTTATTTTTAAGTTGTTGTAAGGGAAGTAGGGAATTTGAGCATATCTGTAGTGAAATATAAATAAGACTAGAACAGACGATCCCACTAAGCCTAATTTTCTCAATAAAACCCTGAAAAAAATTATAGTGAAACTATAAAGAGAAAGGATAATGTATTATTACTGAATTGCTAGCACATTCCAGTATTTCAGTATTTTGTTTAGAAAACCCATTTTGCCTAACATCGTATACACCTCAGACAAATGGATTCATGTGGGTTTGCTGTGGGGTCAGGGTCTGAACAGAGCAAAGCCAGTTGCAGCCTGCTGTGACAAGAATTACTGTGTGTTGCCACCCAAACATGACCACATCTAAGGCTCCCACTGAACTTGTGTAAAGCAAAGTCACCACGGCTGAAACTTCTCACACCCTCTGCCTCCCACTCATCCCTGCTTGGCATCGCTCTTCCCCTTCATCTCTAACCTCACCAAACAGTGTGTTTACAGTCAGTATTGAGAATTTTCATTCAAATCCATGTTAGATCTCTAAAATTGCCCTCTGCTGAAACTCCTTTCCCTGTAGCCTCAATTTCCTCACTGGCAAAATTCATATTCAATCTTTGTTTACGCCTCAAACATCTTCAAATCAAGTCTTCCCTTGATCATATAGTTTGCTGTCCCGGTCCTCTTACTTTCTTGGTAGTCTTTCTGTTTGTTTATTTGTTTGGATGGTTTTTGTTGTTTGTTTGGGGAGAGTTGTGGGAGGTTTTTTGTTTGGTTTTGAGTCTCTTAACTTTTTTTTAGAGTCTCTCAATTTTTTTTTAGAGTCTCTCATTCAGCCTCTAACTTTGGGAGTGGAGAATTTTTATGAAGGCATATGGGCCCCAGCTACCCTAACTTTAAGAAAATCTCACAAACACAAATGCCAATTTAGTGATGAGTTTATGCACTTAAGTCCTAGCCATTGCATCTGGCAAGTAAGTCTGGCCAATAAAACTGATTTTCTTGTTTTCAACACCCCTTTCTAAGTTTCTAGTCAGCAGTGCTAAGACTTCCTTGTTCTTTCTCTGCTATTCCTGTTCATATTGTCTGGACAGTACTTTAGTATATATGCCAAATATCATGCTTATCAATAGGTGGAAGTTATAATTAAATTGTGTAGATTTTCTATGTGTATCTTCCTACAGCCTTTTTTACATATTCAAACAATTGGGAATTTTTGCCCAGTGTTTCATCCTCTTGGTCTTCAATTATGGCAACATTATGGCAACAAAGACAAGCTTTCCATTTTCCTAGACTGTTGTTTAGACAATATAATTTTCTTTTAGAAATCTTTCCCCTAACTACATTGTTTACCATCCAGGCCCTTCATGGTCTAGCTCCCACACTATTTTTTCCCTCTGTATTTCAGAGTGTCAGGTCCCAACACCAGCCAGCCAACAATGCCCATGACTCATTTATTGCATCCTCAAACACTTTCTTTCATGCTACCCTTCATGCTCGGGAGCTCTCCATAAACATCCACCTTCAAACCCATTTTCTGAAAGGCCTCTGAAAGGCCTGGCAGCAGCTAGGTTGCTACTGTTGGCAACACTTCTCATCACACTGACTTACAGTTTCCTGCTACTCCCTCATCTGTCTATATCAATCTGCTCTGGTTTCATAGTTTGAAATTCAAAAGTTGATGTATCCATCACCAACTTTTAGTTCTGATTTTTTCCAGCAACTAGGACAACTGGGATGTGATTCACAACAGTGGTTTATAGCAACTCGAATAATTGGGACGGAACACAGATTTTTCACATCACTGAGAATAAGTTTTATTTCATACATTGACTATGAGATTATAAGCATACTATTTTCAGGTTACAGAACACACATTCTAACATCTCCAGGCATGGAAAACAGACTAAAGTTTCTGGCTCTCAATCCAGCTTTGTATCTTGGTAAACCATCCTACTTGATAAATTTGTAGGATTGTTTCTGAAAGTTGTAAGGTACCAAAAGGTGCTGATTGAGATGAATGAGTGCATCAGTCACTGAGGGGTGGTCTCAAAGGTCTCCATCTCTGCAGAGTTGTCAAGTAACCTTGTGTGCTATGTCCATGATAAAAACTGTTGAGCAGCAGTTTGGTGGCAAAATACACACTACAGAAGTAAGATTTCTCTGAGGTAAGCTTTGTTCAAGAGAGCTACCTGAAGTGGAATCATCAGATTTATTTTAGAGTGGATTAGACCACACTCTCTCAATGGATATGATCATTTGCAGGTCAAGACAAAAGTTAAAGTTTTGACCTTTTCTTTCTTTTCACCATTTTGAAGTACAAAAGTTCATGAAGAGGTGGGCAGCCCTAGGTACTACACAAGAGACAGTACTTCCTTGTTACAAAGAGATTCAACAAGATTAAAGTTAACTGCAGTTTCCCAAACACTTTGATCCAAGCTGCAGCATTAACTTACTGTTTTCTTCCTCTTTTCCTCAAAACTAAGAGCATTTGGCTACTGAACTATGTACATGAACAAAGTTCACTGTATTATTAAGTCTTATTAATGTGCAATTTACTCTAAAATTTGAGGATATGAAGATTTAGCTTTACTTTTCATATTCTACAAATTTGAAAAAAAAATGGAACATTTGTGAGGACAGGCAATTTCCGTTTGAGTTTTGTATACAAGAAATACAATCACATCAGGTAAGGAAAAGGGTTAAAAAAATACTCATAGCACAGTATTTTCATTCAGGAGTTTGTATCCCTTAGAAAGGTAGACCTGCATAACCTAAATCTGATGAAAGATTTAATTATGAGGGAAAAGGTCCAAAAAGTTAGGAGGAGAAGAAATATCATAGATTTGACAACGATGGCTGCCAGAAACAGCTTGCAAATCATGCAACTATGCAGGAACGAAAAGTTGACTCTAAATTATGGAGAGACTGGGTCTCTCTAAATCACTGGGGAGCAAAATTATTTCAGTAGACCCTTAATTTTCAGTTATTGAAAGTCAACATCATGGCAAATAGCTGCAATGTTTTACAGCAGACCATCATGAAAGTATTTTATTTTTCACTTCCCAAAAATGTATGAAATTTTCAAACACAGCTGAAAATCAACCATCTCACCAATCATACAAAAAGCAGCTCCCTTCCCAAGTGAGGTATGGATTCACAGAATAATGAAGGAGATGCTCAAAGTCATCTGCTCAGAAGATCTTACACTCATAGTGCCTGTATCCAAGGACTCCCAAGTGCTCTTCCAGTCATAAAGATATTTTACTCTAGCAAAGCCAGCAGCAAAACAATAAGGAAGAAATATTCATTAACAAGAGCAAACCCTTTCATGTCTTACCTCCCCCTCTCCACCCCTTCCCCCCCATCCCACTCCAGTTACACTTTCTGAATAAAAAAATTCCTTCTTGGTCAGGTAACTGTGGGGTCTTGCTCCAAAATAATTAATAGCAACCTGATAAAATTTTTGCAATACCACACGGAACAAAATTCCTTCTGCTTTTCACCTTCTCTCTCCAGCTATACAGAATCCCATCTAGAACTGTTTCTAGTCCCCAAAACAGAAATAAGTACTAGGCATGAAGGTGAGAATAAAGTTTTGCTTTTTCCCCACAGCGTAGAATAATATCCCAGGTCTGTGAGCATTGGCTGTTTGGAGTCCAAATTCTTCCCTGAAAACAGAGCCCTATCTTTTGTAAAATATCCAGCCGGTGAAAAAGCTGAAGACAGCAGTGCTGTGCACCTTCAAGGTTCAGCTTTGACCCAGAGAGAGGAGATTTACTCTGCTAGTGAATAAAATAGGGCCAACACAAAAGCTCAAACATTTTCCCATGATTTTTCAGATTGTCTGTTGCCATATAGTCTGGCTCCTTCCAGACTCTGACTGGATTGGTCTCAAGGATAACACACAGAAATAGCATTTACAAGGAAGCATTTCCAGTATTATTTTGGCTGCAGCCACCCTTTCTTAGAGGCAGAGTAGAAAGAGTATTCCAAATTACTTTAGTCTTTTGGGATGCTTGAAACGCTACTAGCAGTAAATGACAGAATCAGGAGCTGAATCTTGCATGTTTTAGTCATGTTAACCTGCCAAAATGTCCCTGGCTTGCTCTAGAACAACGTCTCAAGCCAAGCCAAAAGCTAAGCCTTTGTATTTGCTTAGTCCTTGACCAGATTGGTTGGCCAGATTGGCATGACAATGCCAACAGAGTGTTTTGGAGACATATACACTGTCCAGATTGGGAAAAAGTGACCTTCAGATATCTTTGATCAACTTCAACATGGAAACAATTCCTAGTTGCTATGAGATAGGACTCAGTTTTGACTTGTAACTAGAGCTATGCAAATGATTTTAGCTCAATTGGTTCAAGCTCCAACTTTTTATCCTCTTAACACTCTTTTTTAAAATCTTCTTTCATTTTTCTTTTTTTAATAGAAACAAATTTTATCCTAAAGGTTTGGTGTAAAATGAGACATATAAAAATATAAATATCTTAAAACACTTTTTTGTTGTTGTTTCAGTTTCATTCATCAAATTAGGAAATAGTCTTTGTCTTTTCTCAGAGGATTTATTATTGTCCAAAATTATTCTGTTTGAATTTTGCATATTTCCAAAGATAATGTCCCCTTATTTTCCAATTCTACATTTTTTCAGAAGAGGACATCCATTGTATTATGAAAGAAGATACAGCAAAAACAAAAGGTCTGATGGTAATTCTCAGGCACTGTCAATGCCATGAACGTGATTTCTTTATGTTACTACTCAGTGACACCATCTTTACATTTTTATACTTTTATACAACTCACAAATAATCAGATACTACAGACTATTTAGACAGCAAAATAGAGAAGGAAAAGTTAAATATCTGTTTTTCAGAAAAGCAAGGCTGTGTGTAAAACCTTAAGAGAGGCTCAGAAATATGCAAAAAAATTTAGTATCTGAACAGAGAAATGACCATTCTTCTTCAAAATATATATTGGAACCTCAAGGCAGAACTTGTTTTCACCATCCATAATATATTTCCAGGATGGTAATGTATATTAAAGTGTACAGGAGGATCATTTGTCTTGTTTTAATGCCAAGTTCAGTCATTATAAAGCTGTTGACTTTGTGTTGGGTTTTCTTTTTTTTTGTTTCTTTGTTTGTTTGTTTGTTTGTTGATTGATTGATTAATTTTTGGCATCTGGGTTTTTTTTTAATGAAAGCCCAAAACAGTGCACAAAAGAAATTTTGTGAACAAAAAGAAGACAAAAAATTACTAGGATGTCCAAAAGCCAAATAATGGGCGAATGATGGCAAAACATTGCCATCTACCAATTTGTGTCCCTTAACTGAATCTTTAGAGTGCTTTAGTTCCCTCCCTACTTTATGTAAAAATATCAAGAAGGAATGGCCCTAACTAGATCACACTCTTTGAGACTAAATCCCTCTATTGGATATAAGGACTCTTCAAAGAGGATAACCATAATGCAAAATGAAGTTATTCTGGATCCTGTTCAAGGGAATGAGCCAAGCATGATTAGCACCATAAGGCTGCATCTACAGAACATCTTGTACAAACAGTATTAGAAATATTAAGTCAGGAGGACACAATATGTACATGAAAATACAAGCACAGTAATTTTAGGGAAGCTGACATTGACGGGAATTAAGTACTACAGAACATATTGATTCAAATTTCATAACAGCGTAACAGATATGCATAATAAAATTCCATAGGTCAAATCTACTTCCTCAGATATGGAAACACCTACAAAAGCAACAGCAACAACAACAACAACAACAACAAAGCCATGAGAGGAGAATTAGTGACCTGAAAGGAGAGAGGTTCTCAAACTCTTTCTTCACCTCTGTCTTTACCAGCACTGTTGGGCCCTCGGCCCTTGGAACCAAAACTCAGGTTGATGCAACCACAAATCCACCCTCAGCGAAGGAAGAGTTGGTTTCTGAACTGTCACAGGAGCTTGACCCCTAAAAAAAAAGATGGAGACTCCCTATTTACAAGGAGATACATGGAAAAGATGAGGTTTATTGGATGCAAGTTACTCCTGGGAGATCCTGATTAGATATAAGAGAAAAAATTTTTCACAATCTGAACAATAATGCACTGGAATCATTTCTTCAGGGAAGTGGTGGATTGTCCAACATTGGACACTTTTAAGAGTCAGCTGGACAGGGTGTGGGGTCAGCATGTCTGTGGTTTTGCCAAGAAAGTTTGGACCAAATGATCCTTGAGGTTACTCCCAGCCTGGTGTTCCCCGAATCTATTAAAAAAATTTAAATTAAAAACCCCAGAAAATATTAGATAGGATTTAACAGAAATATTGCCATTTGCCAGAAGCCATAGCTGAAGACATTGCCTTTTGTTTTAGTACACTGTGAAGTTCCCTGTGTTTGAAGTCAAAGAACATTGCAAAACGTATCTAGTAGGAAACTGATCTTTTAGCTAAAATTATTTTTAAATATTTGAGAATTAAAAACAATTCCATATAACTGGTAATTAAAACAACAATGTGGAGTTACTGACAAAAAGCAAAACTTCAAGGGAAGTCAAAGTATTATGTGCTGCAGGCCAATTACAAAGAAGCTTGTTGTGACTTAGATATAAAAAAATAACCATCAGTGACCTGTTGATAGAGCTGATCTCCCAGGAACTGGTGGTTGGACATCCCCCACAAAAGCAAGTGAGTAGGAATGAACTTCTGCATCAGCATGAGACACCTACACCAACATGTCTTTTGAGAAGAATACTTCTGACCTGGCTTCAGAAATTGGACATGTAGTCTCAACCAGTCATCAGTGTATGGAGAGAAAAAGCTCCAGAGAAAAATTCATCTTCTGCTCAAACACTCACAACATATGGACAGATGTTCCTCCAGGAAGTTCTCTCCAAGGACTGTGGAGGGAGTCAACATTACCTGCTCAGGCTGGGCAGGTCAGTCTCATACTCTGCCAGCTCTGCTTTATGACATATATGTCCTTCCCTCTCTGCCTTCTGGCTAGAATGGACACCCACACACAGCTTCCAGCCAGGCTTACCTTCCCTACCTTCCACCAGTTCTGGCCTCTAACAGCAACTGCTGCAACACAGAAGCCACCAGAGCCTCCACTTTTATGTGTCTTTCTCCACTTTGCACAAAATTATGCTATGTCAACATATATACTTCAGTGAAGCAAACCTATTAAAAATTAACATTGTTTTATCTATTGAATGAAAATATTTCTTACATTAAATGTTTAAATAGCCAGTGAAATTAAGTTCGGCATTTATACTAAGATGTTTTTAAAGCTTCAAACACAATCATAATAAAAAATGTTCTTGCTAAATCTACAAAATAAGTACATTTGATTTTAATTATCTGGATAATGACCAAGCAAGTACATCAAGCACATCTCTTCCAAGATATAATGAAAGGAACAGAGAAGCAAACAATATCCCTGAGAACAGACCAACACATCCTGACTCTAAAGATGACTCCAGTAATGAAAAATCTGTCTGCTGCAAATGACTCATCTTCTGAGGACTGCACTGAAGATGTTGAAAATCAGGATGATGCATGTGAAAATAAAATTATCAATATGAAGATGAGGAACAGCAGTGTATCACTGAAGAGCTATTTGATAATAATGAAATTGAGGAAACAGCTAGAGGTACAGAAACAAATGAAAGCAGAGAAAATGTCACTGATTATAGTGAATCAGTAACTATTTCTTTAAATGCAAGCAGAAGAGATAGAAGACAGTGAGGAAATACACTAGACAATGATGTTCCTGACTGAGTAATGAACTAAAAATGTTAAATTAGAAATGAATAAATAAATAAATAAATGCCCAACAAAAAAACCTTCTTGATGAACAAAAACTGCGAACACACTGTATTCAGGTCTTCATAGCAATGTACTGGCATTATTACTATATACAGATCCTGAGAGGGTCTGAAAAGAATGAATCGATGGGAAGTGTAGGTGCTTAGGCCCTCTTGGGATTTGACTCTTCATTTTCACTGAAATCAAGACTCATATTGACTATACAAGGAAATAATTTTCTTCTTATCTTAATTTTCACATTAGCTGACTGTACTAGCAGCAGTACTGATGAAAATATACCTGACGTAACACCACCACAGGAAACTAACGATCATAATGAATCCCCTTCTGCTCCTGAAGTACAAAGATGCTAGAACATAAATCTATTTAAACATAAAACCAACCCAACAATCGAAACCTAAAAGCAGAAGTTTTAAATACAAATGTGTATTTTTATTACCAGTGTCTTCCTGCTTTATACATTTACTTCTGGTCCTTCATTTTTCCTCTTTAAATAGATTCTCCATAAATAACCTTTAAAAATATTAATCTGTTTCTATCCCTCATTTTCATACCTCCATAGAGATTTCCAAATAATTTCTCTTTCTGCTATCTCTGTCTAATTGTCATTGTGCGATGGTTGATTAATCTCTTTCTTTCCTTTTCATCTAAAGATAATCAGTGGTTAACTGGTATAAAATATCATTTCCTGAAGCTCTGTCAGACCTATTTTTAGAAGTTTTTAACTTGACCATAGATGATGACCTTCACCTGATTTTTAGCTAGAATCATTATTGACAACATTCTGTTAGAGAATTTTAAGAATCAAAATAGCACAAATTATTCACTGAACTTTTAACCAAATGTGTCCTTCATAATTTCATAGCAAGTGTTGTTTTTTCTTCTAGGCTTAATCACTGTTGAAGTGTTGGGCCTTATTTTATTTTTTGGACAACAGGACAAAAACAACCATGAAAGGAATTGCTCTTTTACACAACACACAACTAAATTGTGCAACTCAGATGTGGCAGTAGCCACATCAAAACAAAGCCACATTAAACTGTAATTTGTTTTAAAGAATTTACATTGAAAATAGGGAAAAAATGTTTTAGAATTTTTGAACATTAATGTTGCATACAAAACCAGCAACCAAAGACCCAAGGCATTCATAGAACTCTGTGCTAATGGTATTTAACTACATGGATTCAAAGTATGTAAATACCAAAGAGAATTTGTTCTTGTAAAGCAAGAATTTTATCTCCAGATGGAAAGGAGTAGGTTGGCTCTTATAGGAAAGATATGTTTTAGATATGAAAGTCGAGAAAGGTGAAAGGCCAGAAAGTTGAAGTTGTAATTGAGGATGTGTCTAACAGTGATTGAAGCAGCAAGGACAACCAGGAGTGTAGAGCCAACTTAGAAGCCAAACCTATGGAGACAGTCAAAAAAAGAGGAGATTAACAAAATTTACTGTTGTAGGTGTAAACAATGTCATTGGACATAAATGAGAGACCGTGTGAGTAGAGGAATGAGGAAGTCACAGCAACTATAAATGTGGCATTCAACACATGGGTTTATATGGAGAGAAGGGAGATAAATGTTTGTTAAGAGACGGGTACAGGTAGCTGATTTCAGAAAATGTTACTTCTCCTCTGGGACGAGGAGATTAGAAAATAGTACAAAAAATATAAAATAATATAAAATAATACAAATGGATAGTAGAAACCACATAGAGATTTCAAGAAGATGCTGAGAATCTATGGATGATGACAAATCTGTGGGGCCAAGACTGAAGACCTTATAAACTTTATAAACTGGGAATTTTAACAGATCATAAAATAAGACAGAGAAGAGATAAGAAATGTCACCAGGAGAAAACAAGGAAGACTAAAAGGAAAGGAGAGCCTGGCATGCACCTTTTTTTTTCTTAATGGGTTACTGTAGAGATAGATAGATGTGATACCAAAAGTTCAAGGAGGAAATATCAAGCCTATGATTAACAAAACTGATTGCTTTCATGCATTTTCCCTTCCCAAATAATGAAAATATTTATAAGGCACTGCCAGCTTCTTTACACTGTTGTCAGAAGTTCTGAGGTAGAAAACAAGTATGAATTTTTCTCTTTTCTTTAAAAGTATCAAGAAGCAAAAAGATCCAGGATGAAGCTCTCATTTTTCAAAATTACATGTGAATGCAAAAATAACAGATTTTCTGTTTTTGGACAAGTCAGAAATTAGAGGGAAAAAAAAAGGATAGAGACTTGCACACTCATGTACAGCAAAAGCACTGATGTGAATTGATGCTACCCGGTTACTGTGTTGGGAAGCATATTGTATTTCAGAGTACTATCTGTATTATAATTCAGGTCAAAGAACACATTTAAGGTATCTCTTATGATTCTTGGGCAAACTTAGATGAATAAAGAATGAGCTGAGTAGTTTTTGATACTACAGATGTGTAAAAATCAAAGGAAAAAAGCTTCCATTCACTCCTTTGAGCTTTCAGAATGCCTTTAGGTCTTTCCATTAGAAGACAGAAGTCCCTTCAGATCAGAAAACAATATTCCATTGGGAGCAATTTGATATCTCTAATACAGTTGGCCTTTAAAAAAAACCCCAAACTTTACTGATGAACAAATTTAATGCAAAAGTTCTTAAGATAAAAAAGCATTTTAGATCTCTTAGCTTTGCAAAGTCAAGCATACAAGTATGTTTTATTTGAAATAATGCAAATTATCTTACATTATCTAACCATCTTGGCTATGTAACCAAGCACTCCAAGGGCTTGTCTGACTATTACAGGCATATGAATAGAACAGAAAAATTGCCAATGCTACCCCACAGTTTTACAGAATGCAAGCAGACGAAAAAGATTCATGACACAGTTGAACACTGCTGTTTAAACTAAGTCCTCTTTAATATACAGAGGACTCATGCAAAGATTGCAAATCAATGCACACTTAGTATGTGTTTAAGCATAACCAATATGTGATTCAGGAAAGAGGCATCAGTTCAGTAGTGTTGAGGCAGCTACCTGGGAACACAGGACTAGGAGGGACCAGGTAAGTCCTAGTCCCAGGTGCTGTTTTGCAGAGATATGGCCAAAAACTTTGTGAAAGTTGTAAAGCCGGTATGTTTATTACAGCACTGGACGCATGCGGAGATTACTCTGCTTAAAAGGCATGCGTACCTCTGGGAACTTCAGGTCCTTTTTTGTCCCCCTCTCAGATACATATGCATACAATTTCACAATGGGTTCATACATATTCATTTTTATGAATTTCGTGTGACATTTGCTGCTAGTTCTTTATCAGAAAGAATTCCTAGGTCAGGTTGACTTGCTCTCACAGCGGTCTCTCTGTCTCTCTCTATCACCCTGTCTCCCCCCCTTATCTCTGTCCTTCACTGAAGCAACTTCACTGAGCCTAGGTTCTGCAGTCAGGCTAAATAGCTATGGTTTCTAACCACAGACTCAACTCAAAAAGGTACATTTCACCTAAATCAAAATGGATTTCTACCTTGGAAAATTTCTACTTTGCTTCATTGCTGAGAGTTGTGAGCAGCAGAGACTGGGTTCAGGGAGGTCTGCTGAACATTCACTCCAAGAACACACCCAAGGAGGCACAGAGAAAGTACAAAATAACCCATGTCTCCCTAAAGTGTTGTTTCTGGGAGAGAAAAAAAAAATCAAACCATTTTTCTTAAATCCAGCAGTAGATTTGGCCCTAAATATTTTAAAGATACACAGAGTCCAAGAACAGAAGACATTTTAAACTCCTTATAAGAACAAGCAGACTCTGCTCTATAGCTGTGATAGAGTTTTAGATTGCATAAAAATTTAAATTTTAAAGTTTACAATTTTAAAATACCCTTCCTGTAGTAAGACACTGTTATTGCTTAGCACCTGCTTTACAGGTGTGAAAGAAGATTCCTGTCTTCAGGAAAAAGAAGATCCTGCTAAGGTTTCTCAGCAGACACATGTTACTGTTACTACTGTCTCAGTTTTGTCTTTCCTTTGTTTCCTCCACAATAGTAGGACAGTTTTTTGTGTCCTGAAATGTAAAAAGGAACCTTCTGAAAGTACTCTGCTGATTTGACATTAAATTTAAGGAAGAACGTGATTCATAGGTTGAGCTACCCTAAAATAAATGCATAGGGTAGCTAAAAAAGGAGATTCTTTGAGAACAATCTTTAGGAGGACAACATTATTGGCCATCTGCTGAGTGGTGCTGGACGCCAGAATCTTGCAGGGCATTTCCAGATTTGAAGGGGTGGTGGGGAAGGGGAGTAATGCAGTGTCTCCCTCTGTCATATTGTTTTACTCAGACACACACAGACACACAGACACACACACGTGTAGATGCAAGCACAGGGTAGCTAATTGCACTCATCAAACACAAGACTGCAAACGACTTTGACCATAATTGTTCAACAATACATTACTGGTGGGAGATAAGGAGAACTGCTGTAACTGAATTTAAATGGACTTAACAGCTGACTTTTGAACACCAGTGAAACACTGAGCAGCCCTCTGAATATCGATGAGGCACCATTTACCATGAGGTGTTGCCCTCCTCTTCCCCTGCTCCTCACAGATAAAGCCCTGCTTTGTCTCCTCTCATAGCCTAAGACCAGTTGTCAGAAAAACAGGTAACCTTAGCATTTCCAGCTCCAGTAGTGAGTGTTGGAAGGGAACCAGAGTGATGGTGAGAGCTGTTCTGGGATCGGTGCCTGTACAGAGCAGTTATAAACATCTTGCTCTTACCCCTGATTGTGGTTTTAGGGTTTTTTTTTTTATTTTTTTCCTTTTCTTTTCCTTTTTTTCCCCTTTCTTTCCTGTTCTTTCTTTCTCTCCCCCAGTAGCCTCTGGAAGTTTGGCATCAAATGGCTGAGAAGCTAAGTCTGGACACCTTAGTGCTGCTCCCTATTTAACTGCTGCCGTCAAGACCAAGTAGAATAGGAAGGGAAACAGGAATTTCCCCTTCGAAGCCTTGCTTTAGTGATCCTGCCACGACAGAACTTCAAAGAGAAGCTGTTCCTTCCCCTCCCAGGCCAGCTTCCACCCTCAGCAACTCTACAGAGCAGCTGGGCTCATTAAAGCCCTAACAGCACAGGAAACGGCACAAAGAACGAAATGAAGTTATGCACTTAATTTATTTATTTTGATGTATGAATTAAACAACATTGCCATAAATCTCATAGCAAATCCTGGCCACACCAGAAAAAGAAGCCAGCAAACATTTCCGGGGAAAATTGAAAGTCCCTTTAGTTCTCCAGATAAGAGTTTTTATTTGTCAGACTCCATCCCAAAATCTGCTTTACTACAGGCTGATTTAGATCAAGGCAAAACTACAAAGAGGAAAATCCCTATGGAGAAGAGCCCAGATCCTTTTTAAAACAACTGGATTCCAAAGCCTGACAATAGGCTAACAGAAGGATGCTACCTCTTTAAATAGGAGTTTTAACTCATCCCTTTCTAATTATTCATGTAAATTAAATTCTACAAGTGAAGAAAAATTAATAAAAGTCGTACTTATTCATCTCAGAGGGAGATCTGGCATATGAATAGTGCCCATAACCTCGGAAGGTGAAATGTAGAAAATATCACAGGCAACTCCCACCTCAAGTTAACTGAACCAAAAAAAAAGGGAGAATCTTGATGTGAAGGAGACTTGAAGGAGATCCTCCCTAATCGCTTCTTAATAGACTCACAGTCCTGACACAGGAAACAAATCAGAAATTCTGAGGACATGTAATTGTTAATCACTAGCATTCACTATCAAATTCAGTCAGAACTTAGAAGCACAGACAATGAACATTATCAGACTGAAAAATAAGACTTACTGCTAAGGGTATTCACAGACTTCTATAGAGTACTAAAGCAAAAGCTCCGGCCATGACAATGCCATTGTACTTCCATAGTTATTTATTCGCCTCCAGTGAAGAGAGGGTGGAAAAATCATTATCAGTTGTAATCAATATATTTCATAAGCAATTTTTTCTGTAGGATTTAGCAATACTAGATTTATAGTTCTAACCTGTTCAAAATACTTATTAGATTTTCAAAAGATGAAACAGACTGAGCTTCCTTGGGAAACAAAAAAAAGACCAGGAGAAAGAAATTGAATTAATAGCTCTTACCACACCACCACACTCTGTATTAATGAACATTGTGTCAGAGTGACATTGCAACTTGAAAACTGAAATTCTTTTTTTTTTTTTTCATATTTCACCACCCAGAAAAAGAACAGTGGGGTTTGCAAACAGGGCTTTAGAAATCAGCTAGAGTGTCCATGGAATAAGCAACATAATTTGACATAAAAATGGTTAAAAGTATGAGAGGAAACTATATTAAGGATAATTAGACACGTGTTTATTCAGCACCAAACCAACAGACCCATACATGCCTCCTTTTCATTAAACCTTCCTGTCCAGAGGCATGAAAGAATCCAACACTGGGGTTTTCTCTGCCCAGAAAAGCTGCACTAGCAGAAGTGGTGTGACCCCTGGTGAGGTTTCCAGATCATGTATGGTTTGTTGTTTAATTCCACAAAGCTTTTTCAGTATAAATAGAGCTTACCCTGACAAAAGAGTACTTTACTTGCTAAAACTTCCCAAGCCAGGTCTTCAAACAGGAACTCTATTAGTGAGTGCAGGGTTTTTTCCTTTGGTGTTGTCACTGCCTCTACTCTTCACATTCTGTCAAAATTGAAATAACTGTGAAAAGTAAAATTCCATTCTGGATAGCAGAAAATACAAGCCAAAATTGCTAGTATAGCTCTCACCCTGGTGTGAATACAACCAGAATATATATCCATGTGTACGTGTGTACCAGCAGAGCTTCACTCTTACAGAATGCAGAGATTACTCTTCTACAAACCTTTCATATCTATACCAGTATCTGTCTATCTAACTATTCCATACACTTTTATATGTAACACGCACACTTATGTTTGGTGGATGTGTAACTGTATCCATAGTTAAAAGGCATCTTAAGTGTAAGTGTACTAACACAAAATACAGATTACCCCTCCACCAGTCAACAGAACAAGACATTCTGAGTGCAAGCAGAGCCTAACACTACAGCAGAATTACAGCGTTAGTCAGAGATGAAAGTTCCCATAAACATCTTTCCCTTTAATTGGGCCAGTTACTGGTTCCCCTTCAGTGAGTTTCCTGACAGGAGCCCCTATCCTCAGAAGGTTTGCTACTTACAATTGCCTGTTTCAGCCTCTCCTTGCATCTAATTGCCAACTTTCTTGTGTTGCAGATAGAAAGACTGATTGCCGAGTGTGAGGGATGGGATGGATTTTTCCCATATCAACAAACTTCTTTGTGTATTTTGGTTTTGGTTTTGTTGGGGGAGGGTTTTTTGGGGGTTTTTTGTTTGGTTTTTTTTTTTTAATATTCTATTGGTCTGGTTTTTTGGCATTTAAACAAGCATTCCTGCAACCTTGGGTAGCTCTGCTGTGTGATGAGGCTCCAAAGGGCTCTGCATCCCAGTAAGACACTGGCAGGAGAATGTGTGTGTGTGTGTGTGTGTGTGTGTGCATATCAGGACAAGGAATGTGTTTCTGCACCTTGGCTGGTTCATGTCTCACTGTGTCTTCTGTCCCTGCAGAGTCCCTTGTGATGGATCAGAAGTATGGCTGTTCCTAGATACCACTTTAGAAGGTATTATTCTCAAGTGAGATCCAGCTTTCCCAGCAGCATTGGCTGGTTTTACTCCAGGGAGATGACCAGCTGTTAAATACAGCTACAGCATCCTCATTTAGCCAAGAGCAAAGTCTCTTACCAGGTACAGGCTTGGGGCTGACTCTGCTCATTCAAGTACAGCTTCATAACACATTTCTTTTGGAATTTCAGAGGATATTGAAGGTTTTTCTGTGACACTGCTGTTCTGAACTCATTTTTGGAAAGTTTCTTTAGCACTTCTGTTCCTCAGAGCAGTGAAGTATCACTCTGTACAAAGACAGGTAGTTTGTGCAGGGGAATAACCCACCCTCTGAAGTCTGGGTGCTTGTTATTCTTGGAGTTTTGCAGAAACTTGTACAAAATCCTCTAAAGATTGCTAGTGAAATGCTGAAATTCCCCTCCCTATGACTGATAGATTTAACAGGCTCTCCAAAACTCATTCAGAACTGGTTAAACCTATCCAACAGTAACAACATTAACGCGACATACTTTCCCAGCACAGAGATAAGCAACATTTCTGAGAGGTCAAAAAGGTAGAAAATAATTTCTAACACTAAAATAATAGATGTTGCAACAGCCACAAAACTTCACAAATTTTTTTCAAACCATACCATATAACTTAAGTTTCTATTGCAGGGATTTATTCCAGTATAGTTAGATGAGAGATCAAAACTGGCCTTGCGGCTCAGAGCTAGTTACAAACTTAACTACGATGACTCCAGTGTGCTTCCATAATTAGCCCATCAAACAGGGAATGTACTTGTCAGCCTGTGAATGCATATACAATTATTCAGCAATGTTTAAAGGAGCAGAGGAATAAACATGATCAAAGAGCATCCAAGAATTAGGGATATATCATTTTAATCTCTGAAAATTGCACTACACATCAAATGCATGACAAATAGAATAAATAACAGACAAATCTGATTTATGAAGTTTGAATACCACCTAGGGGTTACGGTGACATCATGCAACAAAAAACCCCACTGAATTTAAGATTGAATTTCACCTTCAAAATTCACCAATTTTTATTTTCTATACATTGAAATGGATCTCAAAACTATGTCTTTCACATCCCTCTGGCTCCTTCGTATGTTTTCATTAACTGTTCATATCCCTCACTCTGGGTTTCCAAACTGTTGAAGGAAGCCATAACATATTGTGGTAAACACAAATATTTGGTTGCCTCCACACTCTGTTGCATATTTTCAGTGGATCACAAAACTACAGTCACTCTTCCTTATCGCTGAAACTTAGAATTTAGCAGAATTCCTTCCAGACTTTTTAGGTACGTGTAAAACACGGTAAGTATATGAGTGATTTCTACTCTGTTTGATCATACAGGGTAAGCAGTTCTCAAACCTCACAACACTCCTCTGCTCCAAGAGCTCATACCTCTGCACAGGTGAGATAAGCTGGCGCAGTCTCTGTGGGTCCCTTTCCTCGCAGCTACACTGGCTCCTGGCTCCTGCCACATGGTATCAGCCTCTAGCATCTACACAGATATGAAAGACTCACACAACAATTCTCCTTGTTATCAGGTGTTTGGATCTTGAGCTGTTTGATTGAATTACATCAGCCATGGTGTATTTACAGCAGTCGGATACCGGGGCATTTGGGCATTTTTTTGAGTCACAGAAATGCAGAAAGAACAAAGAGGGCAATCCTCAATGCTGCCTGGTTCAAAAGCAAAAACACTGGCATGCTCTTTATGTTTGTTGTTATGCATGTCAAAGCAAAACAACCAGCAGGCAAAAAGCGTGTCTAGACTCTGCCTCAATTCTCTATTTCACGCTGATTAAGATGTGGCTGTCACTTGTCCCTCTTACTCTTGTTTTATGTGGGATGAACCAGCTCAAAACCTGGTTTGTACTATACATCTCCAGGTGGCAGGTGGGGAAGGAGGTCCATGCAGCCAAAAAGGACAGTCTAGATGAAACAAGAGGATACTTGTGCAGCTTCTGTACAGCACCATCAACAGAGTGTTACACATAATGCTATTCATGGACCCAAGTATGAAGCTTCTGTGCAGAAATGCACATAACCATTCACATAAATAAAAGTCTACAATTAAAAAAGAAAGATGCTGACATGTTATTGTGTAATGGATGCCTGCCCCTCCTAACTAATACAGCCCTGATACAGGACCCCAACTCACCCAGAGTCTTTCAGCTGAATCTTCATAAGCCCTTCACTTTCACCTAAAAAAAATAATAAAAAAAATACTCCAAACCCAAACTCTCTGGGTTTTTTTAAATAAAACCACTGAAAATGACAGAGAATAGAAATTAAATAGTTAATAAACCACCATCCTCCTTGTCTGCTGGCAAGGTACATTATTTTCTTCAGGCTTGTACTTTGGCCAACAGCTTTTCTATTGCAGCAAGTTCAGTGTGTCTTCCCAGGTCCTTGGGAGAAGCTGGGAGAGTCTCCCCACTTCAGTGCTTGGGCTGCTTGTTAGCTTCCTGCTTTCCATGGGCAGTCACCAGCCCAAGCACCCCACAGGTTCCACCCCTGTGGTGCCTCTCACTCCCCCCCTGCCAACAGCAACACCCGGGAAAATCCTCCCAGAATTTCCTCCCAGGGATGAGCCAAGGTCTCCCTGTTCTTTAAACTGTACCCCACAACTCCCGTGAGCCCACCAAAATAAAGGAAAGAAATGCCTTCTTTTAGGCTACCTTTCTTGGCTACCTCTTTAAAAGGAAGATGACATACATTGATGAAAAGCTAGCCAGAAAACACATCAACCAGGTGCCATCTATCACAGGTCTCCCTATCCTCAAGTAACTGACAATTCAGCTTTATTCCCTCTCCTGCCCTGTAGCTCACCGTGTGCCTCAAAGCTCTCTCAAAACAGGTATTGATCCAAGATGCTGCAAGGATAGAGCCTTTTGAGCAGCTCTGTGCCATCATTTTTCCTGAGGATCTGAAAATACAGAAAGGCTGGGTCAGCTCAGACTGAGCCTGAACTTAGCCCAGCCAGGTGCAGGAGAGGCAGTGTCTTCCCCAGCTGAATACACCCAGGACAGTTTCTCTGAAGACTTGCTGGCGTGAAACATTTGCTCTCTGCAAAGGTGTATTTTTTATTGCTCAGCCACTCTCAACTAGATTAAGGTTTTTTTATTACCTTCATCAGCTTAGTATCTGTCACTTTCAATTTTACTGACTCATATTTAAGAATAATGTTAATTATTTTAATGTGTTTGCTGTAAATCTAGCCTATGCTAAGAGCTATAATGCAAATCATTTGCAACCTGAATCTTGAATTATAATTAAAAACAAATGCTTTGTATTGTTTGTATTTCCATAGTGTTCACAAACCACTGAGGGTTAGGATGTGACTGCAGAAGAATTACATCAAACACATAAGAAGACTGGCTTCCTATCTCTAATTAAAACAAAAAAATATTAACAAATGGATTGAAACTATGGCAGGTCCTGAATTGTTGTTTCAGACATGTCTTCTATCCGACATGCAACATTAAACAAGGAAAAGGAAAAAACCATCAACATAAACCAGTTAATACAGATAATTTTCCTGGTGGTTTGGGGTTTTTTTTCCAAATAAATATATATAATATAAAACTAACAATCTTAGCATCTACTCACTTTTGTAATGCAGGGCCACAGGCAGCAGACATTTCATAAACATTTCAGAAAATGAAAAGGTCTTGAATTTAGGAAAAAAAGTTCAATTCTCCTCAGATTTTCCAGAAGTATTTAATCTAGGCTTACATTTTTCACTTTCAAAGCTTCAAATATAAAATATTACTCCCTGGGTTAAAAAGAGATAAAGTGACTAAAACATGCCTTCTAAAGAAAAAGATATTGCAGCCAATTTGTAGAGAGATTAATAGTGGGTGCAGTTACACCAGATTCTCAGAATAAGGCAAGCTAAGAACTAAACATATATCACTTACTTACAAGCTGGAAAGTACTAGCTTAAAAATACCAGGTTAGAATGAGATACCAATGACACCAAGTCACAAAACAGCCGTAAGAAAAAATATATCCATGATGTTTTAAGGGCTGGGTTGCAGAAACCAACAGTTGAAAAAACATCCTATAAAATGTTAAGCAAGAAAGAGTAGTCAAGAATAATCAGGTAGCTGTGGGTAGGATTTTTCCATCTGCTGAGGAATCAAATACAAGAAATTGATAGCGTAGAAGTCCTGTTTTCCCTACTTGTGGTGTCACCCAGCTGAGAACCTCACAGCTATGGTCCAGAACTCTGGAGCTTGCTGTTATCTCTTTTTTCACAAATTTTGATTTAAAGACTCATTTTCAGAGATGCACAGGGAATCACAACTGGGCCCTTCTCTTTCACAGCTGTTTGTAATGTGTCGGTCTCTACCTCTTAGACTACAGACAAGTGACCTCACTTACTGTCTTGCAGTAAGTTTATGTAATAAAATAAATCAAAGCAAAGACCCTGATCCTCAACATTTCTACCAGGAAAATAGAAAGTAAGTAGCACTCTGATATGTAGAGCAATAAAATAGTGTTTTTCTCTGGCACCTATACCAAGGGACATATTTTTGGGTTGGACATGCATCTGAACCTCTGCATTATCATTCCCAAGCCTGTGTGATCTGTTGAGTTGGGAACCATATAACAGGGAATTTTGGGTTTTGCTGTTCTTAGAAAAGTTTTTAAAATGCTGCTCTATACAGAGACAGTCATGTGTGTGACACCATGTACAGATGTGTGTCTCAAGAAGCTCTAATCTCTAGACTTTTATTGTTTGAGAAAGAAAATAAAAGTCTAGAGACAATCTTCTTTTGAAACCAGAGTATTGCCTAATTTTCCATCCTGCACTTATCTGGAAGAAAATTCCTACCTCACTTTTGTATATCTTGGAGAAAGAAATATCAAGAAAATGCTTGTAACAGTGTTCCCAAACTGAGAGGTTCTGGGAGCAACTCACTTGATCCAGAATTTCAGACAATAGGGCCTCAGAGGCACTGCCTGAAGAGTGAAGGGGAAGCATAGGCAGGATATCCTCTTGAAATAATTTTGTGGGTTTGGTGCCAGATTTATTATTTTGGTGTGGTCTAAAGTGTTTTTCTATGCCAGACTGGTAACAATGCCCGTGTTCACTTTCACAAATACAGAAGTTTCAGGTGGCTGGTTAGTAGAGGCTACTGCTGGTAAATCCCATTTGAATTGGGTATTGACATCAAGTACTTTTTTGTAAGTCTGTTAAAGATGGGGGCCACCTGAGGTGCAAGCCTAAATCTCCCCAAATGCAGGCCAACTAGCACATTACCTTGCCCTATACAGCCCTACCACACAGAAGAAGTGTTCTTGACGAGGTATCCCTCGCAAGTTTGCTATTTCTTGTGGCTAAAGACAGCAGTGACCTCACCAAATTTGCTGTCTTTTCTGACCAATCTCACACTGCAGAACAGTCAAGGTCAGTGTCCTCAATGAAGCCTTACAAGAGAAGAAGCAATAACCTCTCCTTCCTCATTCCTTCCTCCTCTATTCCTTTTTCTGCTTTCACTCCTCAGGAGTACTGGGGTATACATGATTTGTTACTTCCACTGTACAGCAGTCTTATTTTGTTTCTTTATCCCACAAACAATCAGCCAGTGAAAAGAATTCTGCTTCTAGACCAACATAAAATTACTAGAGTAATTAATCTTGTTTCAAATTCTGGCCATCTGTATAGAATCTCAAAAGACAGGTGCTTAAAATTATCTTTGAGAATACCTGTGGAAAAAATACTGATCATCCAGCTATTTGCATACCTACCACATTAAACACAGAGAGAGGGAGCTTTGAAAATTCTGGCATAGATTTCAATGCTCTCTGCAATAATCTTAGATAAATTGCATTCTGCCTGTGCTTCAAAACCCCACTTCAAACACTTGTGCCAGCAAAATGCTGCCATTTTAATTCTGAGCAAACAGTGGATCACCTGCTGAGTCCAATGTTAGGTCTAAAGTTTTCTGTCATTTAAAAGCAGTCTTCTGACTTAAATATAAAATCAGTGGCTTACACAGTGAATCATTATAAATCTCTTGCAAGCTTTTAAATCAATCAGTCAAGCTTAGAAAGCAGTGATTTGGAGAATCATAGCTCTGAGACTTTGAGGTCTTTTTGTACAAGAGAAATAAAAGTAAACCATTTTGTAGCTTTTACATATAGTGGTTAGTTTGTTTTTTTACATCCCAAGGACTACCCAGGTTTGACTAAGTAGGTTTACCGCAGTATTTGGGGGAAAAAAAATACATTTTTTAATAATTTTAAACCATAAAAGAGAGACGAACGCTCAGGAAAAAATCATTTTTGTTCTTCTTAAATATAAAACATGATCTAAAATTATCTTTTATGCAGAAGTTGTGTTATTTTCTGGCTGATCATTAAGATTGAAAATCCTCAATGCTTTTCAGTGCAAGACTAGACAAATAATTGTTACATTGGTGGCAAAAGTACTGTCACCTAGAATTAAGGATGCTTAGCACTTTCCATAAATACAACACTGTTTCCAGCTGCTCTAAACTTTGGAAAAGCTGAATTATGAAGTTGTAATTTTCAGAGAGAAGCAGAAATTCAGCAAAGGGATTTGGGAATTTTTCAGAATAAGGGTAGAGAAATTCTTATTCATTAAAACTGTATTTGACTTCATACAGCTTCCACAAATTTTCTCATTTGTCTAAGGACTATTGGACACTATTGTGCTTCTTAGTTGCCATCATAACTCCTAAGTGCTGGATGAAAAATGCATCTTTGTGATGAGAGGTACAATGTTTGATTTGCTCTGTCTCTTCTTAATTTTGTGTGTGCTTAAGCATATATATTTACGTGTGTCTACATAATTTAAATATATGTGTATGTCTATGTATAGGCAAATACATATACAAATAATATCTATGCATGTTTGTGTATTTGTGTATTTGTTTTTCTTTTATAATGTTACAAAAGTTGTGTCTAAGCATTAGAAAGGAAGGCTGCCTGTTCATTTTTTTCTGTCATCTCTGCTCTGGCAGAGGTGAACCTTCTGAAAGAGAGGGCTGCATCTTTCCTGAGAATGAGATCTCTTTCCAGGGGTAGTTTTGGAAGCAGTTAAAGGAGGGAAGACAAATATGTATTCAGGGTGGGCTGGAAGGCTAAGGAGCAAAGGAGCTGGCTGCAGTGGGGAGGGTGAAGAAAGCCACATCGAAACTTTAGAGCTGACAGAAAGCAGGATATTTTTCCTGACCAGAAGGGTGGCATGGAGTCTGTGTAGCTTTATGAGGAAAACAATCTTGCCACTCTGGAAAGCCATGATGGAGAAAACTAAGAATCAACCCAGAAAGAGAGTGATATTTATTTCTTTTACTTTAAGTGGTGCCACTGAACATACTTACTAAGGACAGATTTATTTTGGGGGCTGTTGTTATCTATTTTAACTAAACCAAGCTTTACTGACTGGAAGCCCAAAGGTGCAACCTGGCTATGTTGTGGCCTCACCACAAGGATCCAGCGGATCTGGGTCCTGTTGGCCTTCATATCCAAAGGTTGGACATTTTGCTGGAATCTGGGACTTGCATCTGTCCCTCAGCTGCTGGCAGAGCTATAAGTTTCTCAATTTAGGTGCCCAGCTGGCTGTCTGTAATACAAAAGAAGGAAGAGAGGGACTTTAAGGATCTGTGAGTCATTTTCCTCCGCTCAGCAGCACAAAGCACCTTTGGCTGTGGACATGGAGTTTATACTCTGTGCCGTATCCCTCACGGATGTGTCTCAGGAGGGAAAGAGCCACCAAGAACAGAAAATCACAGATCATTGTTTGATATTTGCTGTGATTTTTCCTGATGTGGTGTTTGTGATGATGTGAGGAAACCACTACAGTGCAGGAGAAGCCACAAACAATCAGCTCAGTATTCCATCCATTTGAGTCATCTGCCTTTGATAACACCTACCACTGGTTAAATCAAGGCATAAACTCAATAAAAGAAAGCAACAGAATTTCCTCTAGAAAAGATGTTTTTCTGCCATCTCTGATGACTGTGTGTGTTTAAATGATAAAATGGATAGGGACACACACTCTAAAATTATTTTATCTAACTCAACAGTGCACGTAGTCATTTTGTGCATGCTTTCAAGTTATATTCTTTCAACAAATACCAGGGGTTTGGCTCCTGCCTATCCTTAAGAAGATGTGTTTCATGTATTGATTATGCCTTGTATAAAAGAACATTTCATTTGATCCCTTTTGCTCTTCAACTGCACGGAGAGCTGCTTCTTCCTTGTGCAGTGCAAGGTAGAGGAGCAGCCAGCCCCTCACCTGTACTTCTGCTGGCTTCAGTGAGATTGAGAAGTGCTCAGCCCCGCTGAAAAAAAAAAAAAAGGCTAATTATGTGACTTCTTGTGATTTAGGAGCCCAAACTTACACATTCTATGTTACAAAAAATTCTGCAATTAAGCATAACCCATGATTTTCTTTTGCAATGACTAGGCCCCTCCTGCTTTCACATCACAGCCAGAAGCTATTCTTGCTGTTCTTACAATATTGCTGCAGTTATGAATTAAATTTATCATGCAAGCAATAAAAAACTTTTCTTTTTTTAGATAATGGCCCATAATGTGTACAAGTGATGGAAAGAATATGTCTACATTTGGTCATCTTCAGATCAGGCCTAACATGCATTTTGTTCCTAACATACACTTTGTTCCAGCAAATTTTGCTTGTAATTCCCTGAGCTTTGTGCCTTTCTGCCTATGGTACTGCATTAACATACTTTTATTGAATTATATTTCTCATTCATGTTAACTGAAAAAAATTAAGAGCTTGCAGCAAACTAAATTCAGGTAGCTACAACATCATAGGAGCAGTGTTTGAATAGAAACATGAATCAGGTAATAAATAGCTCTCTTTGATCATTGTTTTTAAAATCTCTTGAACCATACTTTGATTAGTTCTATTTAATATTTAACATCTGGTTAGTCAATTTCAATCTGCAACGAGCGCTGCTGGAAAAATTCTATGCTGACTAAATACATTTATAATACTACAAAGCTGACGTGTAATTGATTTTAGTTCCCATAAAAGGATTATGTTAACATTTCTTAATCCATATATTAAGGTTTTGTGAAGTCCAGTGAATTCACACTAGGGATACTAAGTGTTTATTCCTTATCAATATTTTATGTAAAAGTGATAGGACTATATTTTAGTCTAAGTACTGCTTGCTAGCTTTTCCTCTGGAAAAAAAAAGTTAAAATGTAGAAAATTGCTGCTGTAACATTGGTGCAGTGAAGGTCTATTTGGTGTTTCCTGGTTTTATATTAGCCCAACAAAATCCTACTCTCTGGAAATTTAGCATAGCAATAAACTACCAAAGCTTGTTTCTCTTTCTGCTAAAGGAGTATGTTGGATGTTCGGGTCTTTTTTAAATTTTCATAATTGCACAAAAAGTATGAAATTCTTACCTAGGCTTTTGACTTAGCAAACATAGCATTTCAGGTCAATGTGAGTTGAGGAAGCCATGAAAATTGCCGGTAGCTGCTGCTGGCTGTACCCAGTTGCCCAAGTTAATTCAGGCAATTTGGTCATTGTGTTTATCTCCAGTCTAACAGAATAAGTACTATATTAATAGCAAATTTAAAGTCCTTATGTGTCTCCAAAAAATGAAAAATTCTTAAATACAAAACTGAAGGGCATTGCCTGTCTGAGGAGAGGTTTTTTTTAGAAATTTCCCTCTTTATCTGATCAAGATTGTGTGCATTGGTGTTCAAAACCATAACTAGAAGTACGAGATCAGGCAGTGCGAGTTGCTGACTACATCTCCTCTTTTGCCATAGTAAACCCATCCCTAATCTAGAATAGTAAATCAAAAAAGGCTTAATCTAAATATTTGTTCTTAAGTGAGGACCATTTTAGGACCATCCCACTATATCCACCCCACTACATAATATTGGGTGAGGAACCAATATTTTACTCCAAGGCCAAGCGCCAAGGACCATTTAATGTTCACCCCTTCACAAGAAATTATCTTAGAGAAAGGTAGTTGATGTGGTCTAATTTAGAGTGGGGGGCAACAGTATGTTAATCTCAGCAGCATCCACACAATTTTCAAGACTGATGCTCATTTATCATTCTCCTACATGAAATTCACATTTGCTTTCTCTGCAACACTAAATAAATCACAGCAGCTTAAAATCGCTGATAAAAATTAAAAACACTTTTGCCATTACCAAAAAAACCAGAATTGCACACAGTGTTTTTTGTCCTTACACCAGCTGCACTGCAGTGAATCTGGACTTCCATTTCCCATAATTTTTTTCTGTTATACTTTCCTAGCTATTTCTTTAGATTAAGAGCTAGCTTACACAAAGAAGTGTTATAAATTGTGAGGGACTTGGTGAAGAGAAACCCAGAAAGTGTTAATTGTGAAGGCTTAAGTTATGAACTGAGATCTCAGTTCAGGTAAGGAGGTACCTTTGGCCCTCAGAAGCAAGAGTGCCTAGGTGACTTTAGTAGCATGTACACATAAACTTTCAAGATAGTGGTCCTGTGCCTCCTTCTCTAGAATGTAAACACCTACTTTCCACCAGAGCCCTTCAAAAGGCAATAGATTTTTTTTTTAATCTTTCACCTTGCCCTGTGTGTTCCTCACAGGAAAAAAAACAGGCATCTGTTTGCAATCAAGAAATGAATTTCTGAGGCAGAAAATTACTAAGCAATGAGGACAATCCAGAAATTAGTGCTTTCTACAGTCATAGATCCTATTTTATGTTTCCATAAATTATTTTCCTCTGTTCTTTTATCTTCACAAGAATACAGATTTACAGCTTAATAGTAATTTTTATTTGAACTAGTAGGCAACTGCACTTTAAACCACTTGTTGATGTAAGTCTTCACCTCAAACTACTCACACTAATAAAAAAGGCAAGGCTTTCACTCTGGTTTGTCCAGGGCATCCAGAAATTTCCTCTGCCTAACACAAAAGCAGCAATGTACATGTTTGGGCCATACGTATAAATGAGTATTGCACAGGAAAAAAGACCAAAAATGTCCATTCCATTATGCCATCTGTTGGCTGTAACCCAGCACAAAAGCTATTATGTATGATACACAAAATTTACGTTATTTGCACTATTAAGAACACTTGAGCAACACTGAGGCATTTGTTTTGGAACTAGGACTCTTCAGCCCTGAAAAAGGTAGTTAATAATGGAAAGGGTTTATTCCTCAGCAGCAACACCACATTGATAGTTCTGAACACTCCTTTTTTGAAGTCAGCATATGGCATATAAATGATATATGACTTCAGGGTGTATTTCCATGAAAAAAAACAAAACTATTCCAGCCTCTCTTCTACCTTGAAACACCATCCCATTATAAATTTAGAGAATTGAAATATAAATATATGATTAAATGTCTCTGTACATTGTTCTCTTACTAGTGTTACCCTTTCAAGTCCTTAGTATAAGGTAGGGACAAATTTCTGTTGTTTTTACTGAACTTTTCCAAATAGCCAGTCTGAACAGATCCCAGGTGGTTGCTGGGTAAGGTACCCAAGCCCAATGCAGAAAGTCCTTTACCCACTTGTGCAGAAAAAGAGCCCCTGAACTGAAAGAAAACCCCTAGGAGGGATATTTAAATCCTAAGTAAGTGGTCAGGTAAGTGCCTGCAGAAGTGAGAGGACAGATAGCATATTTGGTATGCTAATAGAAACCTATTTACTGGAGGAAGTGACAAAAACATCAATCAAATCAGAAAGGGCTATTAAGAACCGTTAACTCCCTTTCATATGAGCAATGATTTCCATTGGGAAGTAAATAAATATTCATGACAGGGAGCAGTGACAGAAATTTCACCAAAATTACACTCTGGCAAGGTTTCCACACTAGACAAATCTTTAGGAGAGACAGTTGGCCTGCATGTTGGAAGGGGATTGAGTATTTAAAGAACCCACATGTCCCAGGAAATCTATTTCTGTATTCTCTTTTCCTTCCTTGGAAACCTGCTGTAGATATTGTATTTCAATATTGCCCAGTTAAGTCATCTAAATCTGAGATTTTTTAATGATTTAAAGACCAGTTTAAATCATTAGAAGCCCCCACTTCCTTGTACACAAGTACCTTCTCAAATATATGTTCTTCTGGTACCTTCTCAAAAATATATTTTTATTTTTCCCAATATAAAAAATCTTGCAGAAACTGATAGCAGATCCTGTTATCTCATACCATTTGAAAACAACATTTGTTCCAAAATCCATTTGAAAACAACATTTCCATCAGTTCAGGAGCTTTTTATGCAGATAGTTCTGTCAACAGAGCTCTAAATTTATCAACAATACAAAGTAATAAAAGGTTATTATGCATTTACAATATCCCACAACCAGACTGGAAAACAAGCACCTGCTGGCTTTTTCTATATTTCTGTAAGAAAGAAATAAATCTTTGACTCTTATTTCTCCCTTTTTAGGCTGGCATATGGGAAGGCAAATTCTAGCTTGGTATATCCCTTTTCCACCTGTTCAGAAAAGGAATACTTTTGTCCTTTTCTAAAGAAAAAAAAAAATCAATGCAAGTTAATAAATATAACAGCTCACATTGCATTAGTGCATTAGCAATGCAGCCTGAAATGAAATAACCTACTTACAAATATGGCAGCCTTCCATGCCAAGTTTCAGCCTGGAGCAAATTTTTATGGTTAAGTTATGAACCTCTAAAATGATGACATGTCCTTAATACACAATCTTAAATGTCTCCATCTTTACTCTTTTTTTTTTTTTTTTTTCTATCAATTAAGGTACTTTTTGCAGATCTCTTTACAGATTGGTTTCTTGCAGGGAGTTGGCTGGTAAGAATAAATGCTTATGCCTTGTCTCAGTGAATGGAAGAGATTTTTGCATAGAAAAGCAGAGTATTTTGCCTGAGATCTTAAGTGGAAAAAAGAAAAGGATACCCTGGCTCATTTCCTTAAAAGCCACCTCCTTTTTTATCAAGATTGTATGTCAAAGTCACGGGAGCAAAAGATTTCTTCACTTCTTTCTGCTGAGAAAGGCAGCAATTTGAGGAATAAAGATTTTCTTTTTTCCTGTGAAGATTCTCTGATCTTGTGAAAGGGTCTGGTGGATGCTTAATTTTGTACTTTTTTTTCCTTTTTAGATGCATTGTAGGGGTTTGCATGTAAATGTCTAAGACTGGCGCCTAAAAGGTGAAAATATTTGTAAAACTTACCTGCAGAATTTCATTTCAGCTTGTTGCTGGTATATAACAAAGGTCAGGGACTCAAGGCAAAAAGAGGATTAAGGAAAAAGGTGGTGATTTTTATAGACTGAAGGAAAAAAGGTTTAACACCAAGGGTCCAAGACCATTTAGTCATTCAAGGTAGGCACCAAGAGTCACCTGAGTTGCCACTTTGAAAGCTTACAGATGTGATAGTTATGACAAAAAAGTATGGAAAGCCCAAGCTGGATTTGCAGTTGGAGACGAAGCAGGAAACCCAGGCTACCTCATGTGACAGCAGCCTCATGCTCAAGCAGCTAAAGTTTTGCTTACAAGGCAGGATTCAGTTGGAGACCAGATCTTCCATATGTTCTCCTCCTAAGTGAGGACCTTGATTCAACTCAATCTAAATGTCAACATTCAGTACCATTTGAACTGTCTCTGTGCTCGAAGAACCAGAATGCTCTTCCAGAGGTGCCCATGTCTCCCTTGGGTCCCATGTCACATTTGCTAGCTCTGTGTGCATACCAAGGATGTCTTAAATGGCATGAGCTGAGCTCTCTGTGGAGTCAGTATAGGTGTACCCCATAGAAACTAAAGAGCTACTTGGTTTACTCTAAAATAGACATGCTTGGTTTACTCTGAAATAGGTGAAATTCAGTTACACAAGGAAAGGCATGGCCATTTCAGAGGTTCTCATGGAACAGAGATACCTCCCAGGGCTGCTAGATATGACGCACAATTTTGGGAGACCTGTAGCCTCCCAGGGCAGCAACTAGAATTTGATGAAATACCTCACAGTATCTGATACAACAGTATAAACATACTTTTAGGCATGAATCTCATCATAGGCCTTTGAGTCAGTGGCAGCCTAGACACCATATCCTATGGACACCACAGGCACAGCTTTGCTGCTCACCCATAGGCACCCTTTTGAGGTGTCCTTGGCATGCTGAACGTTGACATGGGGTGACAGAAATTGCACAGATCCTACCCATATCCTTCACAGCTGCTTGAGTCCAAGTACTCAGGTAGATGCTGGGCTATCTCATGTAAATGCACACCCAGGTATGGGCACCTGATCCTGGTCCTAAATCTCTGCCGGCTGTTAAGGGCTTCTGGAGGAGAGGTCTGGGGGTTTGTCTGTTTGTTTCTTTGTTGGTATTAGGTTTTTGGGGTTTTTTTACTATCTACAAGAATAAAATCAAGGCAAGAGAGGGGGGACTGAATCTTAGTAACAAGAATCACCTGAATATGGATTATATGCTAGGGAGTAGGCAGGCTATGTGAAGGGAGTTCAAGAAAACCTCTCTCAGATACGGAGGTGAAGAGACATTAGCTGAAGAGACCTTAAATGTGCAGACATTTAGTGAATTTGAAAATTACTGTAAGTGCATCTAACCATTTTAAAACTTCAGCCTCAAGCAACTAGCTTATTTTTTGTGTTCATCCTAGGCAGCAATTGGTACTTGCATGGCGTGTATTGTCCAGCTCAACTGTGGCAGCTGCACAAGACACTGCAAATCTCATTTGGATTGAAAGTTCCATGCATTTCTTTGAATAATATATTGTGAAAGATCTCAAAAATTAAGTGGTATTTTATGAGATCACCAGTCATTTAAAATTTCTTCATTCTAAACCCAGTAATATGTGGGCTTCAGGGAATGACAGCCAATGCTAATGCGTGACTCTGAAGCTTGTTCCTAATGATTGTGGTTGCCAGGTATCCCTGTTCTTTCCACAGTGACAGTCTATATCAAGACAAGAGCTGACTCACTAGTCAAAGTCAGCCACATTTGCCTTTTGACCACTCTACAGTTCAGCCTTTTTTGTTGTGGAAGCTGTGAGATGAGATTAGATTGTTGCTACTCATAACATAAATAAATAATGTACAGCTATCACATGTATCAGCTTCATCTTCATTCAAAGGTCTGAAAAATATTATAGTTACTGTAAGGTTTTAATAATGTAGATTTTTGGACCCTTTCTTTAAAAATACCTATCTTTGAAAATATAAATAAATGTAGATCAGGGTTGACGTTTATCTCAGTTTTTACAGACATGACAATAGACATATGAATTGTAGGTGCTTTTAAAGATCAGTATTCTCAGGACCTTTGGAAATGAAAGAAAAGGGAGTGCCTAGAGTGAAACCATAAAAGCAGCTGTCAGAACTAAAGATATATAATTAAATCTATGAGTTTGTAACAAGATCAAAAGGAACCAATCTGGTCAGAAAATAAAACAAGAGAAATTTAGTAATACTTACCTATCTGATCATATTCAAATATATTTAAAAAACAGTTTAGAAGATTCAATTGCATAGTTAAGTCAATCAATAACTAGTTCATGCATCCCTGAGTGTTACCTGAGAATGTTATCCATGTAAAAACCATTTAGGTACACATCATATCACATGGCTGGAATCTATTTGGTTTTACAACCAAAGAGATTATTCCCTGACTGGATTTAGCCCAACCCAGGAGAAGTCTAATCTTTTTAATGGTTTGGTTATCAGAAATGATGTTTCCAATATAACTTCAAACACCATTTCATTATCTTTCTTACTGTTGGCTTAAGGGAACATTTTCTATGCGAGTGTTTACTCACCAATTTTATACCTGAAAAATTAACCATGCTTTAGTCAAAACAGAGGGTGAAGACAATTTCTGCAAATTTGGAATACCTAACTGTCCAAAGTGTAGTGACTGCAGCCCCTTTATGAGCTCCTTAAGGAACCCAGTAGAACACTGTCGTTGTTTAGGACACTTGGTGTAGCTGTAGACATTCTTGTCCCCTCTGAGTTGTAGAGCCAAGACAGGCTCAAGTTTCTGAGCAGGAATGTGTGGGCACCACTGGAGCTCAGCTTTCCCACACGGTTCAACATATCTGCTCTTGCCATAAGATAAAATCAGGCTGATTTTTATTAGACTGAAATATCCTACAGGAGGGACTGGGTGACCTTCACTGCTGGAATAGAAGAAATGAGCTGAAATGGATTACTGTAAAAAATGGAAGGTCACAAAGCTAAGAACTAGTAACAAGAACTTGGATTCTGAGCTGGGAGCTTACAAATTAGAAATGACAAAGGAGAAAGGCTGTGTCAGTCAGTCACAGAATATTTATGTGTGCCTGTGTGTTTTATCTGCAAAAAGCCAGCGCCTAGAGCACATCACAGAATTTATGAAGATGTTGAAGAGCACAGGACTGAGCATGGAGCCCTGTGGAACCCCATCAGTGACAGGTCCTCAGTCTGATGTCACCCCATTCACTGTAACCCTTTGTGGCCAACCTGTGAGCCAATTGCTCACGTACCACATAATGTGTTTATCCAGCTATGTGCTGAACATTTTGTCCAGGAGGATCAATACTGTAAGAGACAGTATTGAAAGTTTTACTGAAATCCAAAAAGACTACATCAGCTGGCTTCCCTTGACCAAGGAGGGTTACCCTCTCATGAAAGGAAACCAGGTTTGATAATCAGGACTTTCCCCTCTCGAAGCCATGCTGGCTGGGACCAATGACTTGTGTTGTCTTTCAGGTGTTTTCCAACACCTCCCAGAATGACCTTTTCCAGGCACTGAAGTGAGACTGAAAGGTCTGTAGTTTCTGGGTCCTCCTTCTCACCCTTCTTGAAAATTGGGATGTTCTCCAGATTTCAGCAGGGACCTCTCCAGATTCTCAAGACTGCTCAAAAATCATTGAGAGATTTTGTGATGACATCAGCCACTCTTTGAAGATTCCTGGATGAATCCCATCAGGCCCCACAGATATGTAGGAAACCAGCTGGAGCCGCAGATCCATCACAGTTTCAGGGTTGACTGCAAGCTGATCCTTATCTTAGTCACAGTCCTCCAGCTCAGGGCACTGGGACCCCCTTGGTCTGTCATCTGTGTTGAAGACAGAGGCAAGGAATGTGTTAAACACCTCTGCCTTGTGTCTATCCCTATTTGTGAGGTGACCATCCTCATCCTGTAATGGGTTGATGTTATTTTTACACTGCCTTTTGCTATCAATATGTCCTGGCAGCTTCAACTGCAGTTGAGCTTTGGCCACACCAATTTTCTGCCTACAGTGGCAAGGAGCATTTCTTTATTTTCCTCTTAACTTTGTTTCTGCTGGGCATACACCTTCCTTTTTTGCCTTAATTCCAAGAGAAGATTCCTGTTCAACCAAGCCTGCCTTCTGCCTCACATGCTTCACTGCCAAAACTGGGGAATGGGATAAATAGCAGGGAAGTTATATCCATCAAATATATGAAAATATTCATGTCATCACACACAATTCACATTTCACCTGGAATACTGTGTGTGGGTCTGCTTATTCAGGAAAGATGAATTCATATGGGGGGGGGGGAAAGTCTAGAAAAAGGCTAACAGGATATTCAGGGGAATGAGAAGGAGAGAGCAGAAAGGAGACAAAAGCTGTGGTTCCATGTCGCTTCTGCCAGCAGCAACCCAGCCATGTGCTGCTCCTGATTGCACACCTCTGCCCACTCTTGCCAGGGAACCTGGACCCCCAGACATGCCAGCTTATCTCCCTGGAATTCAGCCAGGGAAAAGAACAGTGTTAGGAAGTCTAATATTAAATCTGTACGTTATTTAATTTGGGGGGAAGTTGAAAGATTTTTCCTGTCCCTCAAAGTTCTGAGCTTTTGGACTTACCTTCTTACAGGAATGGAAGCAAATTTTTTACTAGTATTCAAGGCAGCTGTGGTAGAATAACAATTTATATTACATGGCACAGTGCCCTTAAAAGAAAGGGCTGCTGCTGTGCCTTTCAGTCCCATGTTCTTTTACCAGTCCCATACTTGTTTCTATGTATATGAAAGAATTCAGAGATGTATGTCATTTTTTATCTTTACTGCATTAAAAAAAAAAAAAGTAATAGCACAGAACTAGAAGAGAAATATTCCTCCAAAGGAAGAAGAATGGATTCATAAAGCTTGGCAAATTACAGTCATTGACAAATTAACTCTCTCACTGAGAGATCAATATCAAGATTGTGCTGTGACTTGGGCTCCATTCCACGTGTCCCACAAAAGGGTAAAACCCCTGCTAAACCATTCCTTTTTATTGTCACTTTAAATAAATGAATGACAATTTTATCATTCAGAGGACCTAGGAGAAGCTAATTGATATTTAGGTCTCTCCTTTTGTATCTCACACTGAACACATAAATGTGTGCGCACGTGGGTGTTTGGGTGTGTATAAACATGTATAAAGTTGAACTAGTATTTATTGTTCCATGAGAATAATTCCCCATGGTGCACAACTGCTATTCTACCAAAAAGCCAACTGCTGTGTGTTTATTTAAGAAATTTCTGTGACCATATTTATGAAACCGATGTAGAAAACCTTCAACATTTAAAGGAAAAAGTAGAAAGAGATTGAGTCATGGTGCATTGAATGTACCAGGGTTTGGCCCAGTACATCCCCACTGTTTTTTCAGGCCACCCTCAATTTGCCAGATGTTACATTCTTATCCACATCAGTGTTTCCCAGAATATACACCTGTATATTTTTGCACCAATGTCATTCCTATCTTTCACTTTGCCAAAATATTCATCCACTATTGAAATAATGCCTATTAAACATGCAAATTTCATCCAGATCCCACCCTCTGAAGAGAAAAATGTGTAGTCATCCTTTCAGCAAATGGATAGAAAACGAACAGCCATATTTGATAGCAGCCTTCAGGTGATTTGGACGGCTGGTATTTTAAGTCTGTCATAAACTTAGCCTCACTGGCCTGTTAAAGAGGAATATGGCTGCTTTGCAACACCAAAGCAGTGCAAAACGGATAGAGCACATCAGTGGAAATGGTCCCAGATGTCTTAAATAATAAAATAATATACTAAATGCTTTGCAGTGCTAATGTGCCTTGTGCACACAGATCTCAAGGCACCTTACAGACATTAATGAATTAAGCCCTGTAAAGTGGGTAGGTATTATCCATATTATGCCCAAGGGGAAACTGAGAAACAAAGATGTAAGATGATGGTCCAGGAATCCTGTGACAGATGTGGGAATAGAACCCAGGTCTCCTGGTCCCCACTCCAGGGCTGGAGCAACAAAATGCTCTCTAAATTCATCTGTCAGTTATTTTTTAAGTAAATTTAGTCCTTATGAAATTGACAGCCTCAAGGACCAAAGTGTTTACTTTCACCACAGGACAGGTACATCACCAGCACTGCCTGAGCACGTCTTTCCCACACTGTCTCAATAATAAGCATCAACTGCACTTATTTGGAGGCTCTGGACTGCTCCTTTTGCATCCTGCCCCTTCAGCTCTCAGGTTTCTCAGTAGAGTCTATTGAACTACATTCAAGGTGGAGCTTGTTCTGTGGGAGCTGGTAATAATAGCTGGTGACAAATATTATTTCTTATTCAAACTAAGGACTGAGAATGATTCATCACCACTTTTGTACACTGTCCAGCCCATGTTTAGCAGGCTGAATTTTTGCTCAGAACTACAAAAATCATATGTCAAATGCATGAAACCTCAGTAATATTATTAAAAAACTGGACTGTGGGGTTTGCTTCTCTCATCACAGCTTTGAACTCTCGCAACTGGAAGATAATTAATGCCAGTTTTACAAGCACTTTCACAGGATCATTGACACAAGAAGGCACTTCAGTGTGTCTCTAGTCCAAGCAGAGGTAGCTCTGACCAGGTTTCTCAGGCCTTTATGCAGTCAAGTCTCAAAAATTTCCAAGGTTGGAGACTGGATGGCCTCTCAGAGTAACCTGATCAAATACTTGGCTCTCCTCAGAGTGCAACTTCTTTCCTCACACCTAGATGGAATTTCCACTGCTTCTGTTTATGCCCTTTTCCCACCATATTCCTCTGTGAAGGGTCTGGCTCCGTCCCTTCCAAAACCACCCACAGGCACTGGTGTGCTGTTAGGTGCGCCTGCATCTGCCTCTTTCCCAGGCTGAATAAATCCTGGTCCATCAGGCTCACTTTTGCAAGGCCAAACAACAACCTCGGTGGCCCTGCAAGGAATTCACCTCTGCTTATCAATCTTTCTTGTACCGGGCAGCCAAACCTGGCTGCATCATTCTGGATACAGGTTGATGATTATTGAGAAGTCAGAGATTAATAATTTCCCTTTATCAGCTGTCTCCACTCCTGCTGCTACTGCTCAGGATGCTGTTAGCCTCCATCACTGCCAGGGTACAACACTAGTTCAAATTTAGCCCCCTTGCTCAGCAGAAACCTCAGCAATGTGGTAGGAGGAGATAGAAACGCTAATCTATGGCCTTTGCCAGTTTCAAATCCATAGTGTTTCTGTACAATGTTTCTGTGTTCTCATTTGCACCCTGTCCTCACACACCTTGCCTTTATATTGCCTTTTGCACTGGAATTGAGTTATGAGTTCCAAGTACAGCCAAGCCAGTCTCCTGATACATCCACCTTCTTACCTGAGCATCAGAGTGGGCCATTCTTGAGCTTGAAGATGGTTTGTCTCAAAGACCTGCCAGCTTTCCTAATCTCCTTTTTCCTTAAATGCTGCTTCCCACATGATCTCACCCATCACTTTCCTGAGGAGACCAAAGTCTGGCCATTCTGAGCCTGTGGGCTGTGCTCTGCTCCTTGCCTTCCTCTCCCTCTTTAGGATGTTGTAGGGCACTGGTTAACACTAGCTACAGCCAAGACTACCACTGACTGGCACATCCCCAACCAGTTTGTCCAGCAGGACAGTACCTAACTTAGCATTTGTGTTGTCTCCAGAAATGTTCTGGATTGCTTCTTTCCTACTTGTAAGTTTCTACAGGTGAAGGGATTAGGGTTTCTGATACAGGATTTTCCAGTAGGCATTTTATAGGCACACTGGAGTGTCCCAGACCAACAATACAGGCCAAAGGAGGTGGGTTTGTGATTTGGGACTTGCACTTATAACCCTCCTTCTCAAAACCAATTTTAATTAGAAATATGGTATTTTTCAAAATGAGATTAATTAATAGAACCATTTCTTCAGAGATGTTGCTGACACACTATCATTTGAAAGTTTTATACTTAAATTAGCTACTTTCTGAAAAAAATCATTAGCTATCAAAAACTTATAAGTTTGATGTAAAAGCCACTTGGAAAAAAAATAAAACATCTATTGTGTCAGACAAACATGCTTCAAATTAGAAGTTTATGCTTATAAGTATGTCTCACTGTCTGGAAAACCCACTCAACTTGCACATAAACCAATGGCACTCCTATGAAAAATTACTCTTTGCTGAGCTGGTTTGGATTAAAATCAGTGACCTATGGGCAGAAAGCTTTGTGTATCATTAGTGATTCCCCAGGGCAGCCTGGTAAACACTAATGTTATGCCTTCTAGAATGAAGCTTGTTTTCTGGAAAGATAAGCTTATTAATTCCTTTTTTGACCTTTATTGAGCACTCAGGCAAGGTTGTCCACCTTGGTACACAAGGTAATATCTGTTGCATACATTGCTCTCAATGCTATACTCATTCTACAATTAAATATTCCAACTTCTTCCTAAAGAACCCATGCCCATTTAGTAGTAAAGAAGCATTGCAAAACAATATTATCCCAGATTGCTTCCTGAATGTGTATTTAAAGTTAAGAATTCAATCAATTTTGCAAGGAACTTGTATGAATTTCTGGGGAGGTTGTACACGGGCACACCAAAACATTGTCAGTCATAGAAGATTTTACTTTTTTGAACTTGAGAGGCACTGTAACTGCATGGAGACCTAGGAAGGAGAGCAGTAGTCTCCTCTGCTTTCTCAGGAGCCCTTGCTTCCTAGAAATATTTCCAGACTCTGGATCTTGGTTCTTCATGTTGCTGAACCATCAGAACAGACTTTTCTGTGGTTTTGGCCCAGGCCAAACAACCTTCTTCCAGACATTCCCAGGCATTATTTAGGAGCCAGCAAAGACCAAGGATCATGATTAAGTGGTACCAATTTACATGTGGCTACCCTGGAGGGTAAAGATTTTAACAACATTGATGTCAGCCATTCCATGCCAATTAGTCTTGGTGCCAGAGAGAAGTCCTACAAGTATTTAAAGTTTACCATTTTAGATCTGGTCTTGTGGAGACACAACACAGACCTCTCTTTTAAGGCTGCTAGAGTATTTAAAAGGCAGCAGAATGAATTTAAAAGGGAAAGCAATTTCTGTTTTATTTGGGAAGCAAATTGAGGACTAGGGATTGCAGACTTAACAGACAAGCTTGATCATCTGTAAAAATAAAACCTGAAGATTTGGATTTTAAACTATAAGCACTCGTGGTGCTTTTTTGCTACACACAATGGTCTACTCTATTAACAAAAAACTATGCAAACAGCCTAGTTTCTCAGCTTGTCTAAATCCACACATTGTTTCAAGGTAAAGGATGGAATAGGGTGAAGATCTGATCTGTGGGTTGCAAAGCATATTATTTGGTCTATTCCAATTTAAATTAATTGCAGCACAGTCAATAGCATTGAGGTCTTCTATACTACAAGGCATATTCTGTTTATAGATTTAATTCAGTGAGATTGTCAAACTCTTATTTTTCTTATTTTTCAAATGTGTGAGCAAGTTGCCTAGAAAGATATCTAACAATAAAGATTATTGAGGACATAGAATTGGGTAAAATGCTCAGTGCAAGTCAACCTTGTGTGCAAGTTACGGGATGAGAAAGAGGCATTTTCATCCAGAATCAATTATCACAAATGATCCCACAGTCATAGCCAAAATCACATTACTCACAATAAATTAAAAATACCTGGGGATTTGTTTTAAGTGCCTATAGTTTAAGATATAGAAAAAAAAAAAAACAGTTCAAGTTGAATACAAGCAGGGAAGATTCCATCTTATTATGGCCTTTACTGTGCCCTACTTTCTTTCAGTCAGAGCCTCAGTCTGCTGTGTCCATGTCCCATAGCACCCTCCATGCCCATTTTGGTGCCTCTGCTCCTTAAATATTTCTTTCCTTCACTCTTCAGCACTCCTGTTTTCCCTTGCCATTTCTCTACATGCTCTTTTCTGTCAACCCTCCTCACATTTAAGTTGAAGATTCAACTATTCCTTCTTTTACCTTGAAACAATGTGCATTGATTTATACATGGCAAGAAACTAGGCTAAGAACTTTTTTTAATTGCTCCCGTATTTTTTTTTCTCTGAAATTACCTATAACACACAGCATGCAAAATTCCAGAGACTGGCAGGTACTGGTCAACATCAGTTGAAGCAGGCACTGCTTCAGTAGTTTCAGTAGGCACTGAAGCTGGTCTCAGACAGAAGGATAATTCCTGACATAGTTACCCATACTGATTGCAGTTTCATAATACATAGCTGGGTCCGGAAGCAAATGTCAGAAAAATAATTCTGTGACCGCTTGCAAAATTACATATAGCATAAAGAGACCTAATAGGCGCATTTACTTCTTAAATGTTCCTGGAAAGTAAACACGAGTTAAGAAGACTAATGCTGGTTTGCTTGTGTTAATGCTTGAGGAGGAAGAGGTTTAAGCCTATATTAAGGATGCAAACATCTAAAGCACACAGATTGTTCTCTACAGCTACTGTGTCAGGAGCCGTAGGCTGGGAAATGCAAAATTAGTAAACTGGTAAATGGAATACATTGATTGCTTTTATATAACATAATACAAGTTAAAATAAATGGTCAGTGTCCTCATAAATCTTTGCTAGTGCTTTTCCACAAAGACAATTAAATAATATAACAGCACCCTTCACTGCTACAGGCATGCAGTCACGAGCAATGCCTTTGTGATGAAAGAACATCACATTTTAATTCTTCACACAGACACTAATTTTTAGTGGTCTACTTTCCTGTAAGAATGACACTTTGAACAAGATAGTAGCAAGACCAAAAATGGAAAGTTTCTGAAGTTTTTAGTCTTGCATACTCGATGACAGATTCAAAATCCTAGTGTTATTTTCAAGTCATTCTTTTGTATCTAGGACACGGGAACCAACAGAGGGAAATATTGCCACACGAGCTACATGATCAGTCTGTGCCATAAAACACAATTTGATTTTAGGTATGAACTTGCCAAAAACCTTTCCGGCTTAATTCAATAAGACCTTTCAAGCCACAAAGAATATTAAACAAGTTGAAAAATGTATCTTTGAAGAAACTGCAATGTAAATATTCCAGAAGAAAATTAAGAAATGTCCACAAATAAAATGAATTGCTGAAAAATCATTTGATTCATTCTAATTAACACTCTTTATTCTAGCTCATGTACAGCTGGGTGAGGAGAGAATAATATTGATGTAGACGGGAGTCCTGCTTTCAGTAAGAAAGTACTCCCGTACCATCTTGCTTAGCTAAAAATAGAAAGAGACCTTCTTTTGTTTAGTTATTGTTATTTCTCCATGAGAAATACACTGGAGAAAGGAAAGTTGTTTTTAGAACAGCACTGAGGCAGAAAGAATGGGAAAATGTAAGGCAACTGTTCTCTGATCTTCATGTACATCAATTGCATGCAATAAATTCCCTGCTGTTTGAGCACAGACAGAATCTCAAATGCACATATACTTTTGCTGTTAGAAAGTATAAACCAAATAGTGATAAACAGCGACTATTTGTTGTTTAGATTTATATTCTGAGTAATATAACTGGGTGGAAAAAAAAGAAAAAACAACCTAGTATTGAAGGATGTATCATTTTTAATCTCAGTGCTTTGGCTACTGCCAACATCAGATAGAGTGTCGTATTGCAATAATTCAAGGATCTCTCTATTAGTTTCTCTAAGCCTTTAAAGTAAGGGAAGATGTTACAGAGGGAAATGTTAGGCACATTATCTAATTCTCCTCAGGTCTGGGACTTAAATTTATTTTAAGGAGAAATTCAAGGTAAGCTGTATTTTACTTAAATGCATTAATCTTTTTAACTGTTATTGTTTGATACAATATCCAGTTGTGGGTTGTATTTTTTTTTCAAAGCTTGCAATAAAAATTGCTGTTGCTCCCTTCTGCAGTTCAGCTGCATTAGCAGCAGCATATTACAGCTCTGAGCTACTGCCTAACATCACCAACTTTGGGAAGTGATATTCTCTAATTGCTCACACCCAGCACTTACACGTACGTGGCACTCAAAAAGGGTTAAGCAGCTGAATCCTCTGGAACAGTGTCACCTAAGGAACAATAGAAAAATCATTAGTGTGTTAACTGAAACAATACCATACTTTTCTCTCTATTGTTTAACCTTTCGTCCACATTACAAATATCTCAGTGTAGTTCTTATCTTTGACCTTGAGGGACTGTAGCTTTATCAGTGCTTCCGTTTAGATCACAGATGACCTTCAGCTGATATCATTGAGCCCTGACCTGCCTCAGTGATCTGCTCGCGCAGAATACATATGCTGAACAGTGCTGGTGTGTGCAGTAGGGGTAAGTGAATTATTTACAAAAATTTGAGTTGACACCTTTTATCAAATGTGGAAAGATGAAGACAAAACAGCTGCTATTGCTGTCGTAAGCAATCTGCTGGTGATTGAATAAAAGTGTCAAGAAAATGGCTGCTTGATGGCCTTTTGTTCTCTCTCATCCAGCTTGATGTTAGTTTGAGCTGTCAGTTAGGAATCACGGCACAGTGATTTATCAATAGGCTGAGTGACCTTCCCGTGCAGCCGGCGCTACCGCGGGCAGACAGCACCCTCTGCTGCGGGCCGGCTCCGCTTCCCGGCGGGAACAACGGGCTGCCCAAACACCGGCCGCCTTTTCTTTTTTCCGTTTTTTCTTTCTTTTCTTTCTTTTTGTCTTTTTTTCCCCCTTAATTTTTTTGCCTTTGTTTTGTTTTTTATCAAATCTGGAAAGCTTAGTTGTGAATGTTAATATATATATATATATATATATATATATATACAAAAAGGAACGCTATAAACTGCACTACGTATTTCCAGGCTTTCTTCCAGCAAAAGGGAAAGTACCAAGTGAATCCGCCACTGCTGCTGGGGCAAAACAAACTTGCTGCAGTGAGACAATGGGTCGGGAAAGGCAGCGGGGAAGGGTTTCAAACGGGGTGCTTTTCTCGCCCCGCGTAATTCCCGCGTTTGTTCCAAAGCTCCCAGTTTTGCGGCTGGCGAATATTGCCACGCAATGAGGCACTGACTCCACGCAGTCACGCTGCTTTGCTGAACTTCTGCGGCCGAAGGAGCGCCCGGGCTGCCCCACGCCGTGCACCCCTCTGCAATAACCCGCTTCTCTTCCCTCCAGCGCATCCCAGCTCAGGAGCATCTCCCTCCTCTCCCCCACCGGCTCTTCCCGGTGGCAGCTGCTCCCCGCGGGGCTCCTGAGCTGTTCCCAGGTCCGCCTGTCCCGGGGCTCCCCTGCCTGTCCCGCAGCCCCAGCAGGGCAGCCCCAGCCCAGCGCTGCCGCTGTGCTGCTCGCAGAGCCCGCGGCACCTGCGGCCGGGCAGGCGGTGCGCCGCACCTGCCATTATCGGTACCTGACAATCATTGCCAGAGGCTTTCAAAGACATTCGCATAACAAATTGCTTTCGGCACCGGTTTCCCCTCTTCGAGGTTCTTTTCACGTGTTTTTGTTAAGATTAAATTTTGCTCGGTTTTCTTTCACAGATTCACAGATTTCCAGAATATTCTGACTTGGAAGGGACGCTCTAAATGACCTTTTTATCCCAGAGTTTATGGGACCGATATTCCTGTACTGAATAATATAATCTAAGGTCCATCTTCTGTTTGTGGAGATGTGATTTTTGCTGCAATTACCCGGTGAAACAGCAACTGTTGATACTTTTAATTTTTTTAATTTTACTTTTTTGTTTTCTTTTTCTTTTTAAAGGCTAAAGTAAAGAGGGATTTTCTTTTTTGAGGACTCCAATTTTCATATACACATGCCCGCATACACAACACCCAGATTACCTTTGCTTTTTCCATGAAGGGGATTTAAAAGGGAACTAGTGACTTAGAAGGACTAGTTTATTTTCTGTTTACATGCTGGGTTGAAAAGTAAGTCTGTGAAAAAAGTTTTGCTTACAAACTCCTATGGTAAAACAATTGACTATCCCAGGAGCTGTCACTTCTCAGAAACAAGTTTTTAATTTTTCTCTCTTTTGTTAGTTTTTCACAGCAGTTTCTTCTTTTATTTATTTATTTATTTATTTATTTGCTTCCTTTTAGGACCACTAGTTAATCCTGCTTATAGCCAAGGTGTCAGATTCAGCTGAAGTTTTGTGAAGTTTTGTGAGTTTTGTGCATATTCGTCCAGGCCAGTTCCTGTGATTAAGTCCACAGCAGCAAAAAACTTCCACTGACGCTAGAACACAGATTCCAAGGCAGGCACCAAAAAAATTTGACTCGATCAAGGAGAGAGGTCCTCTTGGTGGTACACAGGTGACCAAGTGGCTGGTAAGAATACAATTTGAAGAATATACTTGGGAACGCATGTAGGATCCTAAACTGATGCAGTGCTAAGAAGACAAGAAATATTTTACTTACAAAGGGACACAAATTTCCACATCTCTGTCCCAGGCAAGTGTAGTCAGTGGCTGAATTAGGTGAACACAGTCATGTAATTTCTTCAATCCTCATCTGAAAAAAAACCTTTTTCCCATTTATTTTTCATTGCAGTTTCACTCATTTTCCCTGCCTTGGTTTCATGGGCATGATTTCCTTCCTGTCACTATCAAGTTCGAGCCAATGCTCTGGAATAGTTATGCCAGGGATAACCTGACAGAAATGAAATCAGAATAATGGCCAGCATTTTCTAGCAACAGAGTTGAAGCATTCTTTGTGCTCCCAACATGGCTACCGTGCTGAGAAGCACCTTGCTGGCTTGGATGAAGGTTACTGAACTGCAAGTTGTGCATGGGTCTTAAAAGCAAAGTTCTTTGGATCATGAGAGCCTGTAATAGGACACAAATGGACATTTCATCCATAAAATGCTTGCTCATACACTGTCCTCACACCATAGCTAATGCATCAAAATCTGAAATGGGTTCTATGTGACAATTTATTCCCCTGGTTACAGAAAATAATGTCTTGTAATATCAGTAGATTTTCTGTAGTACTTATGTGTTCTATTAAGATGTCTTGCCAGCTTGTAGTCTGAGCTTTATTATCAGTTTATATTATTTCAATAAAACCTGTTATTTTTGATTGTATTTTCCTGTGTTCAAATGTTTATTCATTTAATTTTCTTGTTGCTTAGATGCTCACTTTATTTCTCTCAAACTTAATAGCTGGGGAAAAAAAGATGTGTTGAATGCTTTAGTAGCATAGATCAGAAAAAGTATAGAGGGCATGTCCTTGGTGTTTGGGGTCATTTTCATAGGGATAGCATTCATATTTTAATGAAGATATTGATTATTTGCTTAAAGCCTATGTGGCATCTTTCATTGAAGGATCTGAAACAATTTTGAAATCATTCAATGAGCACAGCTTCCTGAGAAGATGAGGACTTTGTAGATGGTATGGCAATACAATCTGTTAAGAAGGCTATTCAGAACTTCTCCAATCAAGACACTGTTTTGCTTGCAAGAATTTTAGGGTGAAAATTTTGGTGCCAAGCATCTTCTCCTTACCCTTGCTGTGTTTCATCCCTTGCCTTTCAGTTCACATCTTCCACATTACAGCAGCACAGCTCTGGAGACTGTAAGGAAACTCTCCATGTCTTTGGGACAAGACATAGATGTTCTCAAAGAATGTCAGAAATGCATTTCTGCTCTGAATAGGGAAACTATGTGACTATGTGTAACTATGTGTATCTCTTGCAGACTGAGGCTGTTGTTTGGGACTGTAAGACGCAGCCAGCAGGGCCATGGTACAGCAGTCTTGAGGTGGGGTGAAGGGAGGACTCTTTCAAGCACACTATGAATCAGACATTTCTGGGAGAATTTACAGAGCAATTAGAGTCCAATTTACAATTGGAGTGGGGATTTTAACCCTCAGTAAGCCTACCTCAAATTTGAGTGTATTTCAAATGTCTGAAACGATGTAAAATGTGCTTATAAGTGACTAAGACTTACCAGATTAATTCCTGAGAGATTCTATCTATGTCATGCATGCCCCATCACAACTGCAAATGGCTTTTCTTGCAACTGGAACTGAAATTAGCTAAATGTAGGTTATCTAAATGTAGGTATCTACACTGCAGCTATGCCTGGGTAAGTAAGTGTGTTGGAAAAGGAAACATAGAGATATGGACTATGTAAAAAAGTATTTCAAGGGGGAATGAGTAAATCTCGGGATAGGGATGGTGGGCAGGCATTTGGGACAAGAGTTTGGACAAGAAGCTGTGTGGTGGGAAAAGGAGGTTTATGCATCTGCTGTTGAAAACCCTGAGGGAAAGAGACTGAGCATGATTTGCAGAGAAAATGGAGAGCTGGTGTTAAAATTTTGTAGAAAAGTGCAGCTTGGAGGAAGTGGGTAACCTAAGTCCAAAGTATGAAGCCATGCATGGTTTGTGCCCAGAAGTGCTGATCTCCCAGAGAATGGCAGGAAACCCAAAACTCCTAGGGTCCGATAAGAGCCAGTGTCTATGAAAACCCCCACATTGTCCATGCATGGCATCTGCACTGTGAAACTCTCTTTATTTGTATGCCCTGAATAACTCATGATATATTCAGTGAAGAGGATGAACCTGCTGCGCTAACAAGACAAACACAGTAATCTGGTATTCCTAGCCATTAACTCAAGTGGCTAATGTTCTTGTGATTGATGTCCACCATCCAGAAAGCACTAGCAATGGCTGTTCATGTGACATAAAGTGACAGTTCTGGGTGGGATTTTTTTCCGTTTATTGTCTCAGACATAAACCAAAATGTGGTAAAAGAATTTCACAGGATTCTGTCAGGCAAAAACTGTGGAACATCAAAATTAAGGTTACCTCTGAGAACTTTAATTTGCTCCTGAACTGGCATTTTAAGAACTCTTAAACTGACATCATCATATTCTATCTTTTCCCTTGCTCAATTTAATTCATGCTAAGGCAAATGCTTAGTTAACAAACAGGTTTTCAGTATTGTTGCCTCCTCACTGTTCAACATATGAACCAGGGTCTTGCTGCACATGGTTCAAATCCTGCTCTGAACACAGAATTATTTGTTTCCCCAAGGGTTTCTTTGCAAAACTTTCCTAACCTCTGGGAGATGAGTGTCATTATTCCCATTTTACAGTTGGGAATAAGGGTACAAAGAATTTACCAGTTTGCAATGTTCAGTTTAAGAACAACAAAACCAAGTATTTATGAGCATGTAGTGTTCTACAATAAAATTACAATTTACTTCAATTTCAGTTTCGAATGCTTATTGCTTCTGTAAATCAGACTCCAGACACCCATAACACAAGAAACACACAATTATTGACCACCTGTTCAGTGACTTGCCAAGCATCCCACAGGAATTCCCTGACAGATGCACAGATAGAGTAAAATTCCCTATGGTCGCATTCAGCTCCCTTAACCATGACACCTTCTCTCCTTTTTTTGCAATCTCTTATGTTGGCCACTACGCATGGGATTATTTCATCAAATCTGAGCCACCTAGAAGTTAGCCCCAAGCTGGTCATCATGCCTCTCTCTTGACAAAAGGGAGATTGGCTAAACCACCAAACCTCTGAAGGCATAAATTGGACAGGAGAGTAGGTATCCATCTTTACCCACTGGCTACAAAAAGATTCCAGACTAGCTTAATAATTAGCACCCAACATCTAGAAGGCTAACTTATGGTAAAGTAAATCCTTCCCAGTATTACTTTATTATCTGTAAGAAAATAAGTAGACAGCATAATTCTTCACAAAAATCTGATAAACGCTCAGTGCTCAGGTTCACTTTTTAAAATAAATACAGCAAAATTTATGCAGGTGGAACATATAAATAAAAATAGTCCCATAATGCATATGTCTAGTCAGGGTAAATTAAATCGTAATTATTACCAGCCTTAATTGCCCAACCTTACATCAGTCTATGCAGCTTCTGAACGTAGTTTAGTCACATTCTTGCAAAATTGGCTTTGCAAGTAAAACCCTGCTTAGCTCAGGCAGGACATGTCCTTGTCTCAGTCCTCTTTTTCATCTCTTATGCACATTACTGCCTGTATTATCACATTTTGTGATAACAATAAAGAGCCCATGTTCCGTATCCTAACAGAGGGTGGAATTTTCAATCCATAGAGAATCAGTTCAAATTCAAAGCCTTTGCTGAAGGCTATGTGATCAGCAACCCTTAGATAAAACAGGGTAACTGAGCTTGACACCAAATTTTTGGGGTTCTAGAAAATCAATTCTGTCATGAGTGACTATGTTCTCTGTGTAACTAATGGAGAGAAATAAATGGTTTTAAAGATCCTCAGAAAGTAACTTTCCCTATCTAAATCTAGGCATCTGGATCTTACCCCTGGAGTCTGACTCCTAGAACAAAAAAAAAGCAAAGTGATCCAATCTTGACCCCCTCTTCTCCAAGTGAAAATCACGTTAAGCCTATGATCTGGACACAACACTGAAATCTGTAAATAAATTCTGGTGTTTTGGAAAAGGCTGCCTAAAGATGCCACAGAATGCCAACAAAGTCACACAAATCAGTAGAGAAGCCAGCACAGCCTTTGCAGGAGGTTACAGTTAATGGTTGGAATGAAGGAGCTATCCGACTTCTAACAAAAGTCAATGTAGACTGCTTATTTGTCATTACCACTCCTCTACACAGACTTTGAAGCTTGGGCAATTTACAGTTGTTGTATCAAGTGTCTTAGCCAACCCTACGTACTGCCTTTGTACTTTTACTGGTATGAAATGATAGGGTACTCTCCAGCAGCAAGGTCTTGGAGCAGTGGCACAAATGCAGCAGCACAGCTGCTGGTGTGAACACCTGGTGCTTCTCCAGATATCCACAAGTGACTGCACAACAGCCAGGTGCACAATATCAGCTGTACACCTGAGGTGTACCAGCTATAGAAAGTGGTAGACTGCAGGTGCTGCTGTCTGCTGTGGCAAAGAATGCATTTTCATACCCCCAAAACAAGAATAATTAAGTAGAGAGAAAAAAAAAAAAGGTAGGACTGCTGGTACAGTGTTGAGAGTGGGTTCCGTGTGAGTATGTGCAAACACAATACACAGAAAAACTCATCAATTTCTCATTGGTGAAATCCCCAGCCTGAGTCTTCATATATCATATCAGTGCAAAACTTCATCAAATGCAGGAACAGAGACAGGTAGGTCTTGTCAGGATTTACAAAAGACACAGGAATACAGCTAATATCCAATACAGCATTGTCTCTGTGTGCTCCATTTATTTTTTCTAAGACATTGTTCAAAAAGATGCAGCCAGAGTCATCCATTTCACGGATTAAAAAAGTGAATCTTTTCCAAACTGCAATTTTTTTTTTATTTCACATTGTCTTCAATCTCTAGTCTTCAATGTGCAGGGATAGTTGTCTGCCCTACATCTCATGTACGTATGCATCATGACTTCTTCATAAAAGGACAGTAGAATGTTGAATAATATGTAAATTTTATGTTGTAATGAATTGGGTCCTAACATCTTTAAAGGTCAGACACCTGATATAATACATCATGTTCTTTAATATCAACTACAAAATAACTGTAATAAATTTTGCCAGTACCATATCCTCACACACTGTTACCCACAAAGAAGCACCAAAGGAAATGTGTCATTTGTCAAAACATGTAGGGAAGGTGATGTGTGTACAAGTAATTTTAAAAGTATTGCTAAGGTTAGGCATAGTTATACAAGTTACAAGGTTGACTTTTCAGGGAAGTAGCACATTGTCAACAAGCCTGTTACTTAAATTCCCTGGAAGATTCATAAAGCCACAAGACTATTTCTTTTAGAGTGAACTCACATCTAATGAAATGCCTATGAATTAAAATTAGCTAGCAAAAGCAGATACATTTCAAATCAAAATTATTGCTGTTGATGTAGAGGTAACAAAACACCGGTTTTGCTTTTAACTTAAAAACCAGTTTATTTTGTCACAAATTTGGTAAAGACTATAAGAGTACTCTTTAGACCCAAAAGTTAAAATGTTTAAATACCCCGTTGAACAGGAAAATCATGGACAAATGTTTCAATTTAAGCACATCCTTAAATGTTTAATATAAGAGGTAGTGAGCAGTTAAGTTCAATAGGCATTTCCTCAGCAGAATATCTCCTGGCAATACTGATGCTAATGGGAGGAGAGATATGTGAAATATACACAGATTTTGCATACTGTGATGACTGTACCCAAGATTTCTTGGGCACACCAGAGTGTAAAAAGGATAGGGCAAGCACACAAAAAAAGTATGTAGCTCTCTGGTAAACTTTGACAAAGATAATATGTGAGCCAATTTACTGCTTCTTCACAGTCTGCACAGGTAGGCAGCAAAGCCAAGGACAAGCAGTACACAGACTCACTGCTTCCTTCTCTGGCTCAGTTTGCACCTACTGTTCCTGTCTTTGAAATGTGAGGACAGTGAACCAGTTAGAACCTATGTGAGTGGCCAAATCACCAAACTGTACTTTACAGAAATAATAAAAAATATGATGCGTCCCTGACCTTCTCAAAGATAGCAAAAGGAAACTCAGGATCACATCAGCACACGAAAAAATGAATCCAACCATAGATAATGCTACTGATAAAATTTTGACACTTAATTAAAAGCAACTTCTGTCCAAGTCAATAAATGGTTTGTTGTTGTACTATGCTCCCCATCATGCAGGTCTAACAATATTGCACTCGATCCTGGCCTTCCAGTATGCTCCTCCTTGTACGGCTGCTCTTTCTCCTACAGACAGAGAGTAGGATTGAGATTCTGCCCCACCTAGGTTTAGCCACATCCCATACAGTAGCTACTTGAGAGTTAGGTGTCCAAGTTCCAGTTATAGCCAACAGAAGGATCTGGGCCTTGATTCCTTTGCATGTGTGTGGCAGCTTCTGGTTCTGCCTGAGTCACTCTGAAGTGTCCCAGTGAACCTCATGCTGCTGCTTCCAAAGGTCCCAGCTGGCACACAGCTGGGCATGTCTACATGGAGCATGACTGGTGCAGCTGACTGCCCTGTGAGCTTTAACACCCAGCTTTGAGCAGATGTCTGCAATGCAGGCCCAGACATTTAGATAAGAGAGCTTTGAGGTGCTCCCACACTTGCTGTTTTTCTTTGATAAGGCCTATTTTGCCAAGATCAAACTGTCTACCACTTATAAATAATGGCCTCCAGAGAGATTGTCTGTTGCTGGGAACATCTAGAACTCTGAAAGCCAGGCAGGAGTGGTGAATGAACAGGCTTCATTTCAGCCCTAATGAACAACAGCTTTCTCCTTAACCATAAAATGAAGCCCCAACAAGAAGCTGTTTAACAACTAAACCTAGGAGGAATGAATGTGGTGCTCTTTTTATGCATTTCTTTGTTGCCACTCATAATGTATTGTTAGAGCTCATATCATTTCTCTGGTTCTATGGAGGTATAGGCATGGTTAATGGCAGAAAAATAGTCCCAGAAGAGAAAGCCCTTCTGAACAGCAGGTGTAGAAGGGAGGTTTCTTTTGGCCCTCTTGCAGCAGGAACAGACCTGAACAGAAACAGCAGGAGAAACAGGGAATAATCAATGAGATCTCAGTCTGTATATCTGGCAGATTATACTTACCTACCTTGCAAAAGTCTTTGGAAAATGACTGCTTAAGCCTGTGCAGCATTTTACAGGGGATAAAATGTGCAAATTGTTACTTTTATACATATTTCCTAAGATACATTCTTCCTCTGATACCAGGACATAACCATCATGCTTTAAAGAAATAAGATATTTCCTCATTAGTGTAAAACAGATGTATATTATAGGATTAGCACCTGAAGAATATAATTTTAATTTTGCCATTTCATAAAGAAGCCTTAATTCATAAATGTTAATGACACTGGGGAGTAACAGTCCTTTCCCTGGAGAAAGATTAGACCTTACATCGCACTATGTATTAATGGACAGAGTTTAAACTAGAATTTCATTGTTGTGTGCATTTGACGATTTTTTCAGAGTTTATTCCATTATGTAAAATATTTTCATTTATATGAAAATTTTAGATTTGAATATACATGACATAAACATAATGTTTTAACCACTTAAACCATTTCTGTTAAGGCATCTGTTATGGCAGTTCACTCTCAAAGAGTGTGTCTATACAATGCATTTTTACTCACTAGTGTTGTTTACTGCAATGTGTGATGCACAATCTTCTAAAACCGTTTCCTACATTTTAAATTAATTCTAATACAGGTTTATCAGTTCCTTGTTATGGTGCAGAACTTATATTAAATTCTGTGATCCATAAAACCTTTTTTTGAATGACACATAGTTTAGTTTTTCATTTAGAGGCTATAAAAGTGTTCACAAAAGTTATGTTGGAAAAAAAATGATTGAAAGTGCTAAAACACTGTACAGAATATAAAATTCTTTCATAGACTTTTTATGACACATGAAACATGAGTCTTAAAGGTTTAATGTTACTGACTTTTATACAAGGCTTTTTAATTCTTGATTCCAGTTATGGTTCTGCAAATGAACTGTGACATTAAAAAGAATCAGGCTGGAACTGCCTTAGCTTTCTCTCTAGATGAGTTTCTCCTGGCCATGAAGGGTTCACATAATCTGCCCCACCCTGCCCACGTCTGGTTAGCACTAACTTGCTATAGCAGCAGCCAAGTGTAAATCCTGCACTGCATTAAATCTGCCTAACACAACACATCCTACTCAAATTTGTCATTTAGGTTAGGTGGGCTTATAAATTGTTAAGAAGGGTGAAGTGTTACTTAATTTCCCTTTCTCTTAATATTTAATAGCATGCTACAACAATTGGGCACGTGATTTAATTGACTGAATACAGAACCAGCCCTGATATATACTCAAATAAAGAGAGACAAAGCCAGTTAGTGCATTATTTGCATAGAGGTGAAGAAGCTCATGCTATTGGGAGCAGTGAAGGAACAGGTTCTTACACCTTCCAACAGCTAAAGGAAGCCAAATATACATGGACCACTCTCCCAGCTCAGCAGATTTCAAGGGCTCCCCAAAGGAGTAGTGTCACACATTCTCTGGGCCCTTCTGAGGGTGATCTGTCTCTAGAAGATAATTGTAGGTGACATTTTCTCAGCCAAACGTAGCCATGGTGCAGCTGGAGGGCTTCCCCAGCCCCCCAAGTGACCTGCAGTACACAGACCACATCAGGGACCACTCATGGGGGAAGAAACTGCAATCCTCTTGCTCTCTAGAACACAGCTCTGCACCTTGGGTAATTCCATTTTCCTGAAAAGCAGATCAGTTCCATTGCCCAAAGATTTAGGGAGACCTAAGAATAATTGAATCTGGGTTTTCTTTGACCTGGACATTTGCAGCTGCCTGCTTCAACAGGTTTATCTGAGCAAATTATCTGACTATGTTTTCTATACAATCAACAGAAAGGAAAAGGATGTGACTAATCCCCTCTTGAAATAAGTATCTAACACCATTAGAAATGCCTATTTCTCTCCACAAAAAGCAGCCAGGATGACTAAGTCAGTTGTAGATTTATATATTGGATCTTGGCCTTTGTGTCACTGACAGCAGCCAGTCGAGACAACACTGCAGCAGCCAACTGTGCCATGCAAGGGCTGTGTCTTGCAATTATTCCCTACCGTCTGTACAACTAAAATTCCTTTATCTGTAGACACAATAGCCCTATCTTTACTTCTTACTGAGAAACTGGCAGAATTCTGCCCAGCTATGAATAAAGATACACGTAAGAGCCCAAGTTGTTGCGGCTCTTTATTTGCCGCAAGTGACTTGGACAAGATGGGGGATTCTGGACTGTGCTTAAGGCCAGGCCCCAAACCTGTTTAGTTAACTTGTACAGGTACAGTCAAAAGCTGCAGGTGAAGGGAGCCTTTAGCTTGCTAGCTGGTGTAAATGTAATATCAGGAGATTAAATGATTGGCTGGGACTAAGTACCAATTGACTTTGGGGCTTGATGGAATCAAAATATTTGCTAAAGATTCTTGTTCGTGCTTGCTTTATATTTCATTACAAAATTATTATAGCTGTAGTATGCACACAACAAATTTCAGAGTATGCCATATCATAAATTATTGAAGGGGAGCATCACTAGTCTCTACAGGGTTCAAAAACCTCAATAAAAGTTTTCTGGCTTTCTTTTTTCTTTTTAAATCCAATTATCAAGTGGCAAAAACGTTTACAGCAAAAGTTAATAGTGCATGATTGTGAAGAAACAATCTTGTTCATGAGCACTCTGTCCAGCAAATGTTATAAGCAGTATGATTCTGCTGCTGATGAAGAAAAATTAAATGCTGTTACCACAGTACATTGATCTATTCTGAACTAATTTCAAAACTCCAGCGTTTGCATTGGTTGCTCTTGAAGATTTGACAAGCATATTAAGGGCAACAGGAAAAAATTGTATATTGTACATCAACATTAACATCCAAACTTTGTTTTAATTTTACTTTTTTTAAGATTTTTTATTTAGATTTCATCTAGAGAACCTGTTTGAGTTGCATTTGTTGGAAGACACATTACCTTTACAGTGTGAAGGAGAAGAAAAGAAAAATAAAGCTGTAAAGTGCCATGAAAAGCTGTCTGCTACAAGAGCAGTATTTCTCTCCTGACAGAAAAGCTCCATGTTCTTTTTCCAAAACCCCTCACTAAACTCAGAAACATCGATCCAGACATTTCTATTGCTTCCTTGCTCCACAGGTTGATTACACACCTCACAAAAACTCAGAGCTGTTGTAAATTTTTGAACAAGAGAAAGCATGCCACTTATCCACACTGCAGTAGGATGGCATTTTCACTTTCCTTACAGCTTCCTCACCCACCATTTCCATTCACTCTCAGGACAGATTAAAGTATTAAGTTATGTTAAGCTGTAATGTAATGTAAACACAAATTAGAAGTAAGGTCTTGCTCTCAAATATCTGTAAAAGCAATCCAGTAATTAGAAGAGTCCTTTTTCATGATATATCACAAAAAGGGACAAAATTGAGCTGAAAGAACCAAGATCAAAATCTGGATTGTTTTGTTTTGTGGTGGGTTTCTTTGTTGTTGTTGTTTGTTTCTTTGGGTTTTTTTGTTTTGTTGGTTTTTTTTTTCAGTGAGTGCTTGAATAAAAGTTCCAGTGCCCAATTTCAAGTGGAGGTGTACTGGGGAAGGGGGTCATTTTCTTACAGTGAGTCATCTTACAGTCTCAGGTCTCCCTTTTCCCCAGGCTCTCTCTTCAGGCCTTCCCCACTTCAATACAGCCTTTTGGAGCTTCTCTCTGTAAACCATTTATTTAGTCAGAACAAACCCATACTCAAAACTTCCCTCTTCCCTGTTCTCAGTGTAGTCTAATACATGACTTCTGAGATGTGAAAGGATATTTTCTCAAGTATTTTGAGAAAGGGTAGATTAGAAATGAAAATAGACCTAGACAAGCATCATCTCTTGGGCAAATGTTTTTACTAAAGTGACAAGGCATGTTTTTCTTCAAAAAATTCAAAATATCAGAATCAAAATAATTGTTAATTACAGTTTAAAATGTTGAAGACATTTTCTTAAACTATTGAGTTAAGGTAGTGATAAGCGTTAGGAGGAAGAGTGAAAAGATGAAGAATTACAAGATAGCAAAGAAATTTTTTCATAGGAAAAAGTGAGTTACCTCCTTGCCAAAATTCAGTAAAGATACCTTACCTGGACAAATGCTGAAAATAAACACAGAAGGAGTACCACATGGATGTACAGCAGAGCAAGAGAGAAACAGCATTAAAGTAGGAATAACAGCACTAGTAAGGAAAGCAGAGCTAGAAGGAATAACATGAGCTGTTAAGTACAGTTTTCTGCTATACCAGCTGTAGGTACTTGCTACCATGGTTTCAGAATTCACTTTCATCCTGTGTTTCTTTCCTTGAAAATTTCTTTTACCTCTCATTTACATTTTCTGCTTGTCCCTAAAATTCTTTTCAATATATATCATCTTTTCCATTACATTAGGTTGTTTTTCTAGACGTCTTCTCACTTTCTTTGCATAGAAACTCTAGTTTATATATTTTTAACTGGAAGAAATGTCAAGTCTCCTGTAGATTTGACTAGATAAATCCACCTGTAGGCACCTTACTTGAAATTATTTATTAATCTTTGTATTATTAAGATACCCACCTACAGATATACTTCAGCTTTTCTTTCCATTAAATTCAGTTTGAATCAAGTTGTGATTGCTTGATCCAAGACCAGCTCTATTTTTTTCTGAAAGAAAGTCTAAACTAGCACTGTCTCTTAGTTCAGGAGGAGTTGGGGAAAGGTGTGCTGGGCATGTATCATTGCATGTACATTTCTAGGCACTTGCTGTTGTTTCTGTTGGGACTGGGCTAATGGGAATTCTGTTTGAGTGTGATAAAGTCATTCTTATATTGCTATTAGCACCACTTAATCCAGTACAGCCTGGCTTTCCTCTACAATGGGAAAAAACCAAACTCATACTGACTGCACTTCTAAGAGTTTCCTTCTCTCTTAGTGCAATAGAGGATTGCACACAACTCAAAACAAGAAAAACGTTTATAGCTGACTCCTACCCCTAGACCAGGACATCCTTTATCTTTGTTTTTTATGATTCTGGGACAGATTCTTTCTTTTCCCTGGAAGAAGTCTCTCCTGGGATCTGCAAAGACATATGGTTCATGTGAGAGACTGGACCAGGAGGGTCACAGCTGTGGGAGCCAGCTAACAGAGACCAATAATTTATTTGCCTAGACTGTGTAACATTCACTCTGCATCGTCAATATGGATATTTTTCTAGATGGCATTTTAACTTACATGCATAATTTTAAATGCTTTAAAGAACCCTGCAAATATATTATTAAATATGGAGCCTGTGAAAAGCTGCCCTTGGCTGGTAGGATTTGAATCTTGTCCATGGTGTTGATCTATTCTGCCTGCAGAGGGAATTAAATTAATGTCAAAGTCTCCTGGCCAATACATATCTACATCCACAAAATGGAATGCATCTTGATTCTTGCAATAGTGGCACTGAGCTGACTAAAATAATATCCTTTTCACTGCCATTATACTAACACAATATAATTGGGGAATTGCTAGTGTCCCTATATTTAATTTTAGTGCCTCGGCAAATGATCCTAATAGCCTAATGGCTAGATGCTGCTGTTGCTAATGCTGTTCAATTGACTAGGTTTCAAAGTGCATCAATGAGTCTTTTAAGTATCCACTAGAGCTGTAAGGTTTCAGATTACAGCTCTTAAACTATATGTGATCTCTAATGAAAAAAGGGGGAAAAAAGGAATTGATAAAGCAAGCTAAGGCAGCAAAGTCAGCAAAAATCATGCAGGCGATCTAACTTCACTCTATAACCGGGTGAGCACAGAAATTACATTTGGTCACTAAATAATGCACCTGGGAAAGTAAGAAACAATGCAAATAATAATCCATTTTTTAGTAATTAAATCTTAGCAAGGTCACAATGATGATTTTTTTCATAGACTATAAGTATAATCGGGGGATTTGTAAACAAAAAATATTACCTTGTAACTTTTTATGAAAATTAACGCATATCTAGTATTGATCTTGATTTGTGCATGTTAAAACAAGTCTCCTTGGGTAAAATATTCTTGAAGTCAATAATACGCTGTAATCTCATGTGACGCTAATAAAATAGCACAAATGACAATTCATTTTTGTTTACTTGTCTCCCGTTTAATGGATTGATAAATGTTGTTAAAAAACCAAGCAAACTAGATCTTGGTGCATAGTCGGCATATTTCTAAAACAGTTCTGATTGATTTTTTGAGTCATTTTTGAAGAAACAATCAATCTTGAGAATTCTTTCCTGAAACATATTTTAATGGCTGTTGATATGTTGTGCATATCACAAACACCAAAAATGCTGCGCTGAAGGTCTTAATCCAGCAAACACTTCACACTTGCCTCCTCCAAGCATTCGATTTCTCCAAACATACAAGCAGCTCCAGTGAGGCACAGCTGATTTCACAGATTTGAAGTTTAGCATATGTGTTTGCAGATTCTAGCATAAAAGAAGCTGTCACAGAAAACAATTCTGTCATAATCAGAGTTTATCTGTCTGCAATGCCAGCTGTATTTATTTCAAATTACCCAAATTAAAATTGCAGCTATTACCATTCCTCAAGAAGCTGTACTTTGCAGCTTTTTGGAAAGAGGGTAGGAAATGGTGAAAGTACTGTCACAGTACTGCTAAGAACCACATGTATTCAGTGAGACAAAATGAGCAAACGTGAAGCTATTCTACTGCCAAAAACAATATTCCATCTCCTCAGTTACAGGAGAGAAAGAGACAAAAATTAGCTCATTTACTCCACCTGTTCAAACTGCTAAAAGGAAGCAGGACTTCAAGGTGCTGTGATGCTTTTAAATTTTGTAGTTATGGGCAAATATTTTCACAGGAGTAATCTCAGTAGTCTCAGCCAATATTTTGATGTTCACATAACAGAGCTAAGAGCTCACTAAATGGCAGAAAAATAAAGCCTGAAAGGGGAAATGCCACTAACCTATCTTTTCAGAGATAGGAAGAGTTTCTGGATTTGGAAGAGTTCTCACTGGACCAGAATGCAAAGTGCTGTTGGGTCCAGTAGAAACGTTCACAGATCCAATCTATGGATTAGCTTGCTGCCCTTTTGCACTGACAACTCCAGATCTTTACTTTCCTATGACTGTGTATTTGGGCTGTCCTTACTCCCCAGTTACAGAGATTCAGGTGTGACTCAACAGCACTGAAATGAGAATGAGCTAAACAAAGCCAAACTGTTTCCTCTTTTAAACAGAGCATGCTGGAGATTGTTTTGGTGTTTGTTTCTTTGGGTTTTTTTTTGTTTTTTTGTTTTTTTTTTAATTTTAAGAAAAATCTCTGCCTTATAGGTTTTCTGGACCAGAAAGGATATTGTCAATGCCTGGTAATTTTTCAATAAAAAGCAGGAATTGCTGCAAATAAACAATAAATTTATTACAAAATCAGAGTACTGTCATTTGTTTTAGTTTATTGTTTATGAAGTAATCTAAGAAATTCTTCCTTGTCAATAAAACCAAAGAAAAAAATTTATATGTAAACCATATCTTTTTAAAAATTACATATCCTGAAAATTCCAGTTTAAACCAGTTGAATTCTCTGGCTAAACAAGTTTTCAGTGTTGTGTAAAGATCTGCTCCAGAGACAGATTAACCTTTTTTCTTTCTGCTAACTGAAGGTATGCACTAGCTGAAATACCTTTCTACCTCTTCCTGATTCAATTTAAGGAAACAGATTAATTGAATTACGTTACCTATTAAGTCCTTTGCTTTGTTTTTGCCTTAAACAGCCCCACTTCTAGTCCCAAGCTTCTAGAAATTCCATCCGGCCCCCCACTGTTCCTTAAAACAAACACTGCCTATTTTATTATTTGCAGTCCTGCCATCTCCCTGCTGAAACAAAAGGGTAGATTGTCTGCTGCAGGAGACACCTGGAAAGTGCACAAAGTACAAAGGCCAGAATTCAAAGGAGTTCCCAGTGTATTCAACAAGCAATTACTTCTGCTTCTGATGGGAGACTGTCATCTTCAAACACGAGGCATTCTTTGGAAAGATTAGTCCAAATTACATTTTATTACATTGGCCTTCTTGGACGGCCTAAACTTCATCTTGTTCTTATTCTAATGGAATTCAATCAAGGGTATTAATATATTGTTTATGACATGTTTGGAGTTCTTGTGTTATCAGCACACATTCATGAGAGGAGCTTCAAACAGTATCAGATAACAGTGAGCTGGATGTTGGATGTTGTACAGCACAGGGGATTTTATCATCTTGTTGAACCAGTGGCAGTGATTAAATTAAACTGTCTGAACAAAGCTTTTGCATGTCAGACTGTTGAATGGCAAAATGAAAGAGTGACACACTTCAAAGATCAAGGAGAGAGAGAGCTGAAAAATCATACTTACGTAACTTCTTTTTTAATATACTGATTAACTGAACCATTGGCTGCCTCAGCTTTTACTAAACAATAACCAGAACAAAATATTTTATGCATCCAAGCATCAATACACTACGTGTGAATGCCAAGGTGCATACAAAGTTTTTGTGTTGTTGTTCTCTCATTTCTGTGAGCACCACACTGAATCTTACCGGTTTTTCCCTGCCATACCTCCAAAAAATTTCCAGAAAATGTGATTTCTGCTAGTTTCTGTTATGGTTTACATTTCATATTTGTGAGGTCCAAAGGCAAAATTCTTACATCTTCTCTAAATGTGCAATACCAATATGCATCATTTCAAGTAGGACTGTTTGTGGGAATAAAAAGTGTTCATTAAAGTAAGGGCTAAAATACCCAGACTCGGGGATCTTGAAATGCAACAAATACAACGTGGTAAATAACTTTTGTTCTCTTTTCATATCATTTAGAAGGAAAACAAAACAAAACAAAACAAAAACAAACAAACCCACAAAAAACACACACACACAAAAAAAAAAAAAAAAAAAAACCAAGAAAAGGTGCTAATATGGAAAGACTGGCTGCAAGAGAAGTAAAAACAAATTAAGGACTTACTATTGTTCCAGACTAATTTCTGAAAGTAATGACTTTAGACAAATTTTGTGTTTGTATATGTGAGAGCTTTTAATATGAGCAGCATGATTTACAGTTTAGCATACAGATTGCTGATATTTTTGGTATAAGCTCAGAAATCTTCCTTCTGCCAAATCTCATGTTAAAAAATCCTGCTACCATTTCATCTATTACACTGCAATCTCCATAAAAAATGGCTTTCTTCTGAAATCCCAAATAAGAGAGTCCTAGATTTAAAATAAATAGGCTGAACCAAAAGGCAATTTCTGTTGTGAGGTTTAGCTGACTCTTCACCGAGAATGGATTATTGGTCAGGTACTCATTTTTTTAAATATTCATTGCCGCCATAAGTCAAATTTTAAGAAACATCAGAACGATTTTCTTTCAATTATCTGAGAACCCAGAATAGGTCTTGACCTTGTGCACAGTGCTAACATAATAGGGATTATCATTTCTTATCAATATTAATTTCATCTGATTACTTTACTTTGCAACCTTAAACAAGCTTTAGTATGTTTTCTGCATAAATAAATTTCCTTTATTTATACAGCAAGATTAATTTGTTTTCATGGGCAAAAATGAAAGCATCCTTATTTTTGTCAGAGCTGTGGATTAAAAACATCTTCTTCAAAACTTCCAGTGTTTTTATTTGATGGTAATATTCTTCCTTCTTATAGAGCCATAGTGCAATGACATCCATTAACATTCAAAGCTAGAGAACACTTTCAAATTCAAATACACTTGAGATGGTACAGTAACAGAAATGGAGCCTAAGGGAAACAATTTTGAGAATAAACAGAGGACCAACCCACTAGAATATTCCACTGTGTATATCAGTTTTTATAATTGGTGGTACATATGTGTGCATACATGTTTGCATTTCATTGCAGCTCTATGAATAAATCAAGATTTAATATTTATGGCAAATGAGCTAAATACTAGATGTTTCAGTGCACTACAGTGTTTATGCCATACTACAAAGGCACTTATAAGTAAATATTACATATTAACAACTTTTAAGGCACAGACAATCTAATGAAAATAATTGAAATTACTTTACTAAATAGCAAGTTTATTTTACTATTTTCCCAATATTTTGGGGATTTTTTTTTACAAATAATTATACTTGAAGTGCCTGTATATTTAAAATGCCTATTAAAATGCTGGCTTTAGTATCATGCAAGTTCCTAACTTTGCTGAGATGAGCAGTGTTATAGTAGAAGGAATCAAGGAAGCTCTTTTGTTTAATTTCAGTACTGTTACCAGAGAAGGCCAAAAAATTGGGTCTCATTATTCATGTGCATATTCATGTAAGACAAAGAGAGGGTGCCCCAGGTTGTACACCAAGTTACTGCATCCCTGTATGCTGCATGATTTTTCAATCTATAGACTGGAATAAAAAATGCATAGTAGTATGTACACAGGTAACATGACTTTCATTGTGTCTAAGCATCTGTACATATATATATATATATATATATGTATATATATATATATATAGTGCTTTGAGGTTTTATTCTTTTGCTTGCCTGATACAGGTGTAACTCACTAGTAAGGAGGGTGAAAGCACTGAAAGCTATCAGATTATAACAATAGTTTCTCGAATAACTATTTCCCTTGATATCTTTTAGTTATTATGTGATTTACTGAGACTTCAAATAAGACAACTTCCAGATATTTGTATTATAAGGCCCTCAGCATGTAGAACATGTAGACATTTATTCATACAACCAGTTGCATTGCACTCAGCTAAAATACTATATGACTAATGGTAGTTGTGTCTCCAAGAATGAAATTCATCTGATCGACAATAAAAGGCTGTGTCTAATTTAATCTAGATAATTAGCAAATTAATATAATTTGATTTATCCACAAAACAAGTCAGACTGTGCCCCAAAATTGCATCTTTCCATCAACAAACAACGTGCCTAAGGCAAGCAGCTCAGCAGTAGACCTCATTATGGCAAATGTGAAGTTAGACAAAGTGAATCTTCAAGCTAAATATCTGCAAAGTCAGGTTACAGCATGTGGGAAGCAGGTCTCCATCACAAACTGTTCAAGTGCATGGGAATTCTATTGTAGCTTGTAAAGGAAAAATAAATATATTCCATACAGGATTGCAACCCAAAGCAGAAACAAGACGAGCGCTTTCATGGGTTATATAGGTATGAAAGAGTAGAGTAACACTCTGAGACATTTGTTCTTTGTCATCATCTTTTCTTAAATAGGTGCACTTCAAATAATTGTAGTTTTTAAAATTATGTTCTCAACAGCAAAATTCATGCTGTGTTCCTAGATCTAAAATAGAACAGTGTTGTGCTTTGGTGGTATTATTCCCCATGGAAATGTGTCAGGAAAAATGGCATCTAATCTTCGTTTCCTGTATTGCTAAAGACTTCCAAACCCTGGATAGAGTCTGGGGAAAGCTGCTTGTGAATTCCTTTCCTTGCCATGCTATTCCCTACAAAGTCATACAGACACAGGCTTGAACAGTTCCATATTGAAAGTAAAACCAGCAAAGAGTGTAGTACTGTTCGTCCAGTAAAAGCCTCATTTAGAAAAGAACTTTACAACATGACTTTCCGCAGCTGGAGGACCCATTATTTCAACTAGAATGCCTGAGGAGTCCATTCCCATTCCTAATACCTAGGAATATATTAATTATTCTTAAGCATGGCTATTAGAAGCGTTAGCACATCAACATAAAGCAAAGGAAAAGGTGGTTTATAGTGTGCAAAAGGAGCAAGGCAGTATTTTACTGCCTAAACTGTATGCTTGCATTAATACTTGTGGTCAGAATCCATCATCACACATCAAGGCATTCCAGGTCATGTAGGAAGGAAGCACTGCTCTGAGTGGCAGCCATAGCATGGATCAAAAGACCAGAGTGATATGCTAATTTGCTCTAAGACGAATAAACATGTCAGCCACAGCATTTTATGTAAAACAGAACTTGTGAAGTTTTGTAATCAGGTAGACACCAGAGAGGAATTACAATAATCCATGTGGAGGTGACAGAAGTCCTGCATGGATTAACATTTCAGTTGTGTCCTGAGATTATCCCCAGCACAGCAACAGCAGGCACGTAAGTGAGTAGAAGGTGCAGTGAGGATGGCATGTAAATGGCCACGGAAGAACACAAAGAGTAAGGTGACTATGATTGTCTTTGGCAAGGGATACAGGGAAAAAATATAAAAAATGTCTCTACAGAGAACTCAAGGAATCCATTGAAGTACTTACATGCATCTTTTATCCCCATAGTATGTGAAATACCTTTGTACCTTTATCTGAAGGCTCAGATAAATGTATCATCATCAATGTACTTAAACTGCTAATTTGAGATACATCCAGGAGAGCTGGAAAACTCCAGCCAGTGCCTGGCAAGAGAGAGGACAATCCCTACTACATGCAGCACAGAGCTGCAAAAGGCGTTAGCTCCTGAAATACTCCTGAGAGGAATTCTCCTTTTCATATATGGTTAAATACAGTGTTCTAATAACAGTTCTTACTTCTTTGCAGAAAGATTACCATCCTAAAGGAGACTCAGAAAAATCACCGATGTGCAAGATGTCTGCTACTTAGAAATGGACAGTCACAGTGAGAGTGTGGTAAGCCAGTGAACTTGGATTAAAGAGACTATGAATAACCTTACAGAAGTGATTAAAATATTTATTTAACATTCCACCTTAAATGTTTGTCCTGGAGGAAACACTTGTACAAGAATGGCAGCTCTGGTTAGGCCTCCTACCTTCCAGTGAGAGAAACGGTACTCTATGCTGCTTAAAGGGCATTTATTTTGGACATGGCTTTAAAACACAAAGCTTATGTTAAATGTATATACTGATGTTCCTGTGCTTCACTTTGTATAAACAAGGATTTGCTGAGTGTCAATTAATCAAATTATATTTCCCCAGTGAATTACTGTCCATGCTGGACATGGTGTGAGTCTACTTTAAAACATATAGACACACATATACACACACACATATATATATACACATATAAAACAAAGGTTTCACATTTTGATAAATATGGATATAATTTCTTTTTGTTTAGCTGGGATAGGTTGCATCTGGACAAGTTTTTTATGGGGACATTCCCTATGAAACTGGTTATCCTTATTCTATTGAATGCAATCGGGTATTTTAATTGAGAAAATTATTGCACATTCAGAGTCAAGTAGTTCAGTGGTGTTTAACCAGATGCTAAATAAGTGTCAAATATGAGGCTTCACACTTTGAATATGTACATTGCAAACTAAAGATTAAGCATGTACATGTACATTCACATGTACATAACCAGGCATAATCCTTGTACTGAGAAGCAAATAAATATATAAGGTTTAAGTAGGACTTTAAAAAGTGAGCTGGATTCTAAGCTTTACTAACAGATGAAAGTGATTTTATAGGAAATATGCAATCCAAACTCATCAAATAGCATGTGTATCTGCAATGGTATTCAATATATTCCTACAAGTTTTGGTTTTTATGAATTTACTACAATTAATATGTTGATAAGCACAAGCAAAAGACATGTATGAGCGCCATTACACAGACTCAATTTTTTTGTCACTGTCATTGTCACTCCTCTGTCTTGCTACTATTCTCTGGGTGTCAGATTTGAAATTGGCTTATGAAGTTTTTCAGAACTTCATCAGAAGCTGCATTACATTTAAATGAGTTTATCACTCCCCTGTTTCTTCTTGATTTTGATAATGAAATATAACAAATGCCCCTACTATTCTGTCTGACTCAGAGAAGCAAATAACAGAATGTTTTCCCTCCAATTTTTGTGGCTTGGGACACTTTAAATCTTGCTAGGCTGTGCAGGAACTGCTTAAGCTTCTCACTCTCCAAAGAACAAAAAACATTTTGGACAATTGAAGAACGTCATAGTCTTGGCCACCTCTTAAGGCACTTGTGAGGTATGTAGTCTGTATTATGTTTAGCTTGTTCATAGGCAAAACCTTTGGACTATCACAAAGCCTGTGAAAAAATCTTTAGCTTGTTCTAGATTTCGTCTGGGCTACTGTAAGGGAAAAATAAACAAATAACAAGTAAGTATATCTTTCAAGGCCTATTTGTACTAAGTCTCCTCTAAGACAAAAGAATCAACAAGACGCTTGCAACAGTGCCATCTGCTGACTCCCATACAGTTAGCCCTAAAACAGGATTCATTTGCAACAGCTACAAGTTTGCAGAAAAAAAGATACCCACAGTAATGCCTTAATTTTCATTTTAACCAGTAAAAAACAAATTAATTTCCATAGCTTGACGCTGTGACCAGAGAAGCGTGCTATCTACTTTCTAGACTTACAAACAGCAGCTAAAAGAGCAAGACATACAAAATTGTAGAACACAGAAATATTAAAATAATGCATCATATATTAATGTACTCATGTTTGGAGCTACAAAGGAGCTAGTTATGCACAGTTAAGGAAAATAGTGGGACTAAGAAAAAAAGCAAAGGTCTTGAGTCTAGTGCTCTGTATTTAAAACTCTGGAAAAATTAGATAATTCTTGAATTAGCACTTACATTGTACCATTCTTTTGAAAGGGAAACTGTGATGACCCAGGTAACTTAAAACCAGTAAGCATCATAAAAAAGCCAGGGAAAATTAATGGAAAAGCTAATAAGCCGATGTGGGATTCAATTAATACAAAATTGAAGGAATGAATGTAATTAATGATGGTCAACATGGTTTTGTAGAAAATAGGTCTTGTTAAATAAAACTTACTTCATTCTTTGATGGGATTATTAATTTGGTTTATAATCAAGTCACTACTCTATCTGTAATTGCATGCTTTTGGACTTTCATGGGAGTTCTGACTTTAGAAAACATGACAGCTTTTTAATTTTTTAATGGCTTTCACAGTCTCAATAAAAGCTCCTTTCATGGGCTTCAGGAATGGGTAAATCTTCCAAAAATCAGTATTCAAAAGCAAAGACAATGTTGAGACTTGATTTCAATAAAGAAAAGGCATATAAAGAAGCACACATTGTGGCCATATTATATAATTCAAGTTCACACACAAGCAGGAGCAACCAAAGTGATTTTTGCAGGTGCTGCAAGGTTCTGTAGCTGAGCTGATGCTTTGTCATGGATAACCTGGAACTAAATGACAAAATTTTGGCTTATATGATTTGTAGTTTACAAAAAAGCTGGCAGAGTGGTAAATGTAAAGAGAAGGCAGACAGAAAGAGGGTTTTGAACTGTTCAGCAAAGTGGTCCAATTCGAACAAAAGTCATTTTAATGCAGATATATGAAAAGCTAAGGAACTGGCAACAAGTTGGGCCATCCTTGAAAAGTGGGCCACCAATTTCTGTGAAACAATGAACTCCAGAAAGAACTTAGGGGGTTGCTGAGGAAGCATTAAGCAAAAGGAATTGTGAGATATTGGAGCAAATCAGAGCAATCTTATCTCCACACATCACAGGTGAGATTGCTATCAGACTGAAGGGATGGGGAAACCCACACAGGTTGCAAAAAAGACTAGAGCGAGTACTGGAAAGAAAAAGAAAAATGTTTTACAGGAAGAAAAAATCCTTTCAATTTATCAAAAGGAAGATAGAGTGGTGACTTGATTATAATAGCTCCCTCAGGAGAAAATCCCACACACTAGAGGGTTCTTTAGTTAAGAAGGAAAAAGCATAACAAGCAGCTGTGTACTGAGCTCAAGCCAGATAAATTAAAACAAGAAATAAGGCACACAAAGTTTAACAGAGGAGATGATTAACTGTGGAACAAACCAACAAAGGAATCAGTGGATACACTATCTCTATTAATGTCTTCAAGTAAAGAATAAATGTCTTGTTGGATATGCTTTATCTAAACACAACTTATTGAACTCAATAGAGAGGTTGTTGGGTGAAATTCAAAGGCTTGTGAAATACAGGAAGTCAGAGTAGGTGATCTAATGGGAATATTTGCAAAGACTAATCTTAGCCTCAGGATACTAGTCTCCTTGGGTTACCTTTTCAGTCAACAGAGAGTTTCCTTTAGAGAGCAATTCAGAATAACTTCAGTGCTCTCTTTGCCCCTCTCCACTGAGAGCTTCCCTCTCTCCACTGACTGCAGAGAAAAGCAGAAGTTAAAGGATAGTTGAAATAATCTGGGGTTTGTTTTTGTTTTCTACAAAAATACTACCACCATAAAGTATAAAGTTGCAATTTCATTAAATATTTGGGAAAGGGCTTAGTGGGTGTGGGGAGTACAGGGACTGAGATGGGGACAGCTCTCTTTTCACTCATTAACCCTTGATAAACTAATCTGATTATACCTTGTTCCTGAAAGATTATCATCTGTGGAGAGAGGCTGAAGATTAATATGGTACTTCTATCCTACCCCCTTAAATATCCTACTTTAGGAAATCTCCATCCTATCACCATTCCCCTCTCCTTTTGGAGAACAAAGAGAAGAAAGAGATTCAGAAACATATTTGGTGGACAGAAATGACCTCCTCACCAGAGGGCAGCTGGGAGTATTCATCCTGCTTCTACTTTCTATTTTCACTGCTGGAAATGGTAGGAGTTGTCTTAATTCTTATGTAACCTACCACATCCAATAAACGTGAGTATTTATTTGGTGTTTATTTTAAACTGATGCTGTTATGGTAGGGTACATTCATTGGTATATTTTCAACAGGAGAGGTATATCTTTCTACACTTGTCAGGATGTGTGGAACCCTTACCTTGAGTGTGCCTTCTTGTCTTAAACACTGCAGATAGCTGAGTAACCACCAGAAAGTATTTAAACACACAAAAAAGAGAAAAGCCAAAGTGGCTACAAACTGCAGTGGCTGACAGAACTTCCTTCAGTGGGGTGACAGAACTTCCTTCAGCGCAGCTTCTAAAACAGTTTGTGTAAATTCTATTACTCTGAATGAAAGGGAAAAGATATCATTACTCATTTGCCACGCTGAAACTCTCTCTTCTGCGGCCATTTTACTACTGCTGTATCCCTTAGTAAAATTTAAATGCAAAAGATACAAAATGTTACATTCTTAAACCTCATTTCTCTCTTTTGTGAGCCAAAGTCAAGAAATCAATAGCACACTTTTTATTCTTCTTTCTACTATTTAAAATGTTTTTAAAATAAATCAAAAGGTTAAATTGCACCAGTCCTTCATTAAACTGGAAATTGATTCTAAAATACTGTTTATTAGAATCCATACAAAACTAATAGAGGGATATTTTACAATGCTGCAGCAGTGGTTGCAAATGTTTGCCTGCCATCTAGTGGAATATGCAACAGTTTCCAGTAATACTTCTATTTATTCTCCTACTTTTTGTTTTACAAGTAGTAGAAGGGCTTAAAAAATTATTGACATAAACACAAAGAACATGCATGATAACGGTACCCTCTCAATAAAATTATTAAGCAGCAATCTTTGATTGTTGCACAGACAAAATAGTCATTTTTGGGGATATCAAGGTATGCAACACAAATGAGGTTCTGTCTGCTGATCATCTCAGATGTTGGGACAAAGATTAAGCAAAATAAGTTGAAATTAGGACAAAGCACTGCCTGTGTTTTTTCCCTTGAGATTTTTTGCTTAAACTAAAAACAGATGCCAAATGTGATTTGGACACATCACAGGACAGTAATAGCAAAACACAAATAAAAGATGTATTTTAGAAGAATGAAGGATGACTGATATTTATGTGATCTCTCTACAAACAACACTGGCATACATATACCAATACATTGGATATCTACACTGCACAATATAACATTCTAGATATATCTTAGGGATACCTAAATAAAAATGTTTGTGCAGCAGGACACTGAGCAGATTTGAGCATGCAGGGTATTGCACAACTCCACTTTCTCTGATAGTTGTGCACATTTGATGACAAATCAAAACAGTTCTATCAAAACCATTTCCTGCAGAAAAGTCAGTCTCCAAGAAAACTATTATTGAATAGTGCCTGATTATCTTGAGGAAATATTGTAGAAATGACTGCTGAGAAATTGGAAAACATTGAAGCCTGACCCTCTTTAATGAGAGAATTAAAATTGAGGGGAGAGAGGAAAATAACGAATTGTGGCAGATGTAGTTGTCAGAAAGCCCAACTCACAGAAGATAAATGGAAGCACAAAACATAGAACGACAAATTATAAAATTACACTGAAGGACATCTTCGGAGTTTTAGTAAAATAATTCTCCTTTTTATTTTAATTGTTGCTATTTTTTAATATTTAGATGAAGGAAAACAACCTATTTTAACTAGAGTGTCCTTCCAAGTGAAAACAAAAGGATTTTTCCAAACATAATCATGTCTTTATCTCCCCCATCCAGCCCAGTTAAGATGAACAAAGTCCATATTCCCTGTTGATTCATGTGCTGTATTGCTATTTTCACTAACTTTCATAAAACTTCACAGGGTCAGTGCCAAATCTGGCCCAATGTGTGTAAAAAAGGAACAGCTACTGTGAAGTCATCTAATGAGAGCAGACAGACACTGATGGACAAAAACTGGTGGCTTTATCACTAATATCATGCTTACCAGTAAAATGCATAGCCTGAAATACCATGCTAAAAATGCAGGCCAGATTATCAGTCTGTGTATGCACCAGAGTTATTTTTCTGTCGTCACTGAGTTCAATCTGTCGTCACTGAGTTCAATCATTGTGGCACATAAGAATAAATAGCTGCGCATGTAGCTTGTGTTGTTCCTGTGCCTGTAACAGGTTTTACCCAAAGTGAAGCTAAACAAAGCGTTCCTTTTTGAATCAAAAAAGCACTTGCTCTGAAAAGAGCCTGAGTTTTTCTTCAGTCTGTATCTCTGTATATCCAACATCTTACACAATTCAGTGTATCCTGAATTTGCCTAAGAGAATAGCAAGGCTCCTCTTTTCATGTCCTAGGAAATGATTGTGCAGATGTTTTTGTATCTTTACTTCAAAATGTGCAAGACCAGTGTATGATTCTTCTTTAAATCCCTCATTGAATCTTATATGTGACAGAGCACTGTATTTGTAAATTTTTAATATTTTTCCTTAACACCGGTTTTGCAGCACTTATGTACCATAAAGTCTCAATATTTATGTGCATATTATTTTAACATCCTGGGGTTTTCACAGATGTGAATGACAAACAGTAAATAACTACCTGCTGCTTACTATAGGCTTTGAATTCAAGACAAGTTTGCTGTTCACAGGAATAAGACTGTTTCTCTGTCCTTGATTAGCTGCCCCCTCAAAAAATTATAATTAACTCTGTTCACAACCATATGCCCCTATAAACTAGCTTGGGAGGAAAACCAGCACGTGTACTGAGCAGCTTTCCTAGGAATGCAAGATGAAATGTCATGAGGAGCTTTTCCAGTAGCCCAGGAAAGTGGGATGGAGTGAGAGCTGATAACTCAGCTCCTTCCAGTCACATGCTCACCACCTACAGCAGGCAGCAATGCAGGAGGGGTTGGCAGCCTTAGTCTTACCAGGTTCAAGGCCAAATGCCAAGGCAATGTGGCCACCCAAGTCTCTATTTCCTCTATGTTTGGTCATTAAGTAGGAAAATAACTGTTGGTATCTTCAAATATACTAATTTTGGATCTCATGTACAAATAGAAGAATCAAAATTAAATTCAGGCTGGGATGTCCATCAGCCTCTTCACCCTCCTGAGGCCTGCTTCCCTCCTAAGGGTTCCTCCTGACTGCTTTCTTGGATAACCACAGTACAGCCTGGCATCATCTTCTTTACTCCTTCATTTTCCATCTCCTTCACTGAAAGTTAAATTTGAGCATTAAACTCCCACTCACCTACATAATGACACCACCGAGCTCTTTCAGAGATCCATTTTCATGAGCAAGTATCTTTGTACATGTGAAAATTGGAGGTGAAAAAATAAGAATATTTATAAAGTGATAATAAAAGTGCCTAGATTCAATATATTCCAGATTTCCAGTGCAGATAATTAATAGTTGTGGTGTTTGGGTTTTTTTGATCAGGGAACATTTAAATATCTTGGAAACTAGGCTTCCATTTATCTTACTGACAGAAACATCACTGATAGTCATCCAAAATATTCCTAATTTTCTTCACATTACTTAGAGCTGTTTTACACTGTCCTTCACAGACTCTGCAGTCAAAAGGAACTGCTACAGCCAGCCTCTGACACCCTGCAGAGAGGTACTGTAGACTTAGTCCCAGAAACTGGATTAAAATATGTCCTTTGGAATGATTTTAAATTTCATTTTAAAAACATCAAGCAGTAGCCAGTTGTCATTTCCATAATATGCCATGTCAAAGCTTACTTTCACTCCTAGGAAGCTGTGCCTTACTTTTAAGGTTTGATTTCTCCCATAACACCTACTGAATCTGGTTTTCCCTGTAAGGTTAAAAAGATGCGCCCACAAGACTTCCTTTATGTTCAAGGGCATAACTAGGGTCATTATGCCTCTTCTCAACTTCTCTTTGAGAACCTGCACACCCCCTGAGTGCTATGAGACCTCTTCAGGCTTGCTTTCCCATCCCTAAAGTTTTATGGCTTCATTTAAATTATCCTCATGCTTTCTTGAAGTATAAACAGTGGGTCTGGAAGAAGTAAATAGACAGCACTACAGTTTTACTTAGCTATTTCTACTTGATTAAGCTATTTTCTGCAAAAAGCCATTCTGTAATGGCCATTTTCTCTCATTCTATCTCTCGTTACTTAACTTCATCTTTCATTCTTTGCTGAAACAATCCCAAATTTACCAGTTTGGGTGTTTGCTGCTGTGTGAGATGACTGTCTGCAACTCTCTCTCCTTGCCCTCACTCCTTTTAAAAGTTGAAATTATTTTGAAATACCCTTCATTCTTTGAAACTTTATTTTCAAACTTTAATTCAACAGTAATATTTTTGTCCCAGGGTTGAATCTTCAAAGTAAAGTAAGCTGCCAAAGTCCCATCACACATAGTAATGTAAAGCCCCTCTGTTCAGCATTACATCTCTTTAAAGCAGGTTGTCTACAGCCATACTTTATCATGGATCACTGCTGAGTCTTAGGTCATTGCCATTTTTTGTGCCTTTTAATTTACAGTATATTAAAATAATAAGGAATGCAGTGTTTCTGTAGCATGGAACTATGAGCAACTAAAAGCAGATGTGATTTTTGAAGTGGGAAGTGTTAGGGAAGAAGAAAAGGCTCTGGTAAGCAGCCTGCTGAGAGCAGTCCCTGGAATAAAGTGTGCCTGCAACAGGGCACAAGTTAAACTCAGAAGGAACTAGGTGATTGAATCAAAAAGCAAATCTAGGATTGAACCAGTTATTTGCTCACCTAGAGAGCAGCAGGTGGAAAAGAACATTGGGCATCCTGATTGTTTTCAAGCATTCCATGCTCTCGGCAGGGCTAGATTCACAACTCTGCTTAAACTCTCACAGTGAGAGCTGCTGAATGTGACACTGAAGACATGTGGTGTAAGAATGATGCATTTTATTCACAATCACTGAAAAGGAAAGAAAATAAATGGTCAGCTCCTGCCCCAGGTCACCAGTTGTCCTTTGCAGTCTTTGATACATTGTGTGCTGCTTGACTTGCTTATAATTAAGCTCAGAAAAGGAATAAAGCAACAAAATTTCCCAATGATAAAATTAGTGATGGTAGCAAAGCATGATGAACTGGAACAACACATGGAAGATTGATTAGGAAAAAGTGGCAGATGCAATTCAGCACAAACAAATAAATTATAAACATGGATATAAATCATTGTTTCCACATATGAAAAAATAATCTCTAAGCTTATCAGTCTACTAAAGAGCGAGATCCTGCGGTTACCATAGATGATGCCATGAAAACAGCTCAACATTCAGCTCAACTTAAAATGCAAGTCAAATATTAGGAAGTACTAGAGAAGGAATAAATAAGAAAGTAATCAAACAGACCAGTACTTAGCTGCATGGCTAAAGTTGTGTGCAGTTTTTGTTCCCTTCTCATAAAATAATATATGACACCCAGAAAAGTTTCAAAGAACAGTAAATACAGAAGCTATTCGATGCTTTTGGTCACTCAAATGCTAAAGCACTTCAGTTTAGAAAATGAAATTTAAAGGTGTCTTGCATATCTGCAGAAACATGGCATGGTAGATAAAAGTCTACAGTGCAAAGGACATTAAACTAGTGAATATTAGGTTCAAAATGAACAAGAAGTGGCAATTTTTTATGCAACAGACATGAATTGATAAAGGCTGCTGTTATTCAGGAAGCATATATAGTCCAAAGGAAACTAGACAACTACTGGAAAAAATAGCATTGAAAATTACTAAATAGACAAACCATATGATGTTCAGGAAAGCCTGGAATAGAAGACATTTGGAAGCCAGGAGAACACAGAAGAAAAGCAACCAAACATGCTTGCATTGTTCTTATCCTTCCTGAGGCAGCTGCCTTTGACTACAAAAGAAGCCATTGTGTTAGAAAAAACAACTTTTGTCAGGACCTGTGTAGATATTCCTATGTTTATCGTCTTCAGAGTTCCAAGAGCATGTAAGTAAGGAGCACAGAGGAAAAGCACGTGCTGTTTGCTCAGCTTCTTGGTTAAATGTAGTGGAAGGTGATGTGTGTTACAAATGCAGCCAAGACTTCTCAGCCATCACTGCCAAGCCTTAGCACTCATGTTCACATAGTGGGGATGCTATTAAAGTGACAGACTTACCTTGCATTCCCAATATTTCCAATATGAAGCTCCCTATTAGAGAGATTTTCTTTTTTATTTATCACCAGGTAGAAGAAAAAAAATACTTTTTGTATTTGTTATGGGTGGTACCCCAAACCAAAAGCAGTCCGGAGTTCTCTTACACCACTTCAAGAAACATGTTCTCCCTTTAGTACATTAAATAACCAATGTTACCATTTAGTTCCACATAATGATGAAAATAATGCACTTTTAGTTTTATAGACATCAAATTGGGGTTTTGAATGTCAAAGACACGCCCTTGTTCTGTAATTCCGCAGGATAAATGGTCTACCAGAAAAGGTCTAAATGCATAAAAGCCGTAAGCTTACCAACAGTAAAATGGTAGATGAAATTTACTGGACAGTTCAATAATTATATATAATTTTATAAACTATGTATAAATTGTCATTGCAGTTGTAAGCTGGTTTTAAGCATTTCAAAGACATGGAACCCAAGCCAAAATCAAGCTACCAAGTTAGAAAAAACCTGGAAATACATAAACTAATCAATAGAGTGACATTCAAGGGAAGTCATCAGACTTCCTGTATGACCCAAAGATTTGGCTGTAGAGGAAAATGAAATGCAGCAGCAGAAACATATATTCTAATTGAGTTTCATTATTATTTTGGGTATACTTGCTACAGTTTACAGAAAAATTTCAGAGTTCAAGTTACACAAGGGAAATCTCATAGACTGAGATGTGACTCCTGAGACCAGTGAAGTCTTTTCTCATTTTTAACATGTAGTACTGAGTCTAGAGAAAATTAAGTAAGAGAGCTAATTGCTCATTTGTGCTGATCTGACCTGGACTTGTTGATATCTTTTCATATAGTCAATATTCAGGTTATGAACATTTAAAGTCCTTCGTAAATTGCTGCTATGAGTGCGCAAAATGAAACCATTGAAAAATTCCAGAGTTGTTAGTTTTTCACAGCATATTTCTGGAATGATGTTTTGGCCAGGCTAACTGGAAATAAAGGCAAGTGATTCGGTGCAATATAAATATTTTTCTATTCTCTTTGTCAGCAATATGAAGTATTTAGCTTCCTTTATTGCTTTTTGTAGAGCTGTGATCCAGAGTGTGTACGATGTAAACTCTTCAAGTAAAAAGAACTTTTTATCTCTGCACAAATATAACTTTTGGCTCAACTAAGATTCCAGGTTCATTTCCAAATGCGCTTTGCCCGGTTAACCCTGCAGGTTGCTTTAGGTCCTGTTAGTGTTACACTTTGAAAACAGTGTAACAAAAAAAAAATCAAAACCCTTTAAAAAACCTACAAAAACTTACACAGCAGCAGATGAAGAACACACAAGAAACCATCTTCTTACAAAGTAGAATTCCTAGGCGCAGAGATACTTACTGGACATTAATAGTTCTGGCATCAGTGAAGCTTTCGAGTGCTAAATGAGAAGACATTCCTGTATCAAGCAGCTGTTTAAGACTTACTGATACTCATCAACCAAATCAGATGCTTCTCATGTATGCACTGATTATTGTATTGCAGTAAAAATACAGCCTTAATGTTTTTAGATCCTCCAGTCAGAACAGGTGTAACAAATGTAGCATGTGAAACATTCCATGTCATACAAAATTTAAATTTACATACATATCTACATGGATAGCTGAAGAACTTCTGTTATCTAAGTTAAACACTTGCCCCAGCAATTTGAATTGAAATCAAAAGCACAATTCATGACCTACATTATTAAAAAAAAATGCTTTATTTATTACTTTCAGCTTGAGGCTTAAGTTACTGCCCTTGCTCTAAAATAAAGTCACTATGGGCTTCATTCCTATCTGGACCATAAAGCAAGACTAAAATTGCACATGTAGCTTTTCACCAAAGCAAAAGATAAAACCCATGACATACTACCACTTCCAAAGAATGCATTAACAAAACTGCACTCATTCTAACAAGGCTTGTTGGTACACACTAATAAATTCAACAAATGTACAATGTCTGGCATGATTTTAAATGTACAGAATGCCAAAGAAAACAATTGCACTACATTCAGAAACAGTTCACAAAAATACCAATAATGTTACTGGTGAACTTTTTAAAAACTTTTCAAAGCTATTATATACACCATTCTTTTGAAAAGTATTACAGAAATATTCTGAAACCTTCACATACACTTATTCAATTTTTTTTTCTTAATACTGGCAATTTTCAGAGCTCCTGGTAAGTTTAACTTGGCATTCTTCTCATGCAAAGATCTTCTCCCATGTCAGCCTGTCATATTTTCAGCAGCCTAGAAACAGAAAAAAAATTATCCCAAGTCACCAAAAGAGACATCATGTAGATTAAATTTAATCTTTTCTTGTAACTTTTTAAAATAACCTAGAGAACTTAGGGGTCTAAAAAAAAAGCTACTTAGGAATTTTTTTTTCTAATGAACACTACTTTTTCCTAAAAAATAAAGCTGTGAGCTGTCATCATCCTTTACTAGAAGAATCACTGCTGTTTGCTTGTCTTACATCCTGTATCTGAGCAGCTTTTATCTTGCACATTTCACCTTAATACTTTCAAGAAAGGCTCAAATGCATAAATAAAGTTACCTTTACTTCATATAATTTATGGTAATTGTTACTTCATCCATATAGATTAGTTATTGACACAAAATTCAGAAGAGTGACAGTAATCATAACTGCATAAATCAGACTACCAATTATTTGATTAATAATATTAGTATTTTTATCACTGAATAACTACAGTCAACTACAGTTGTTGAAGAATGACAGTGGTAGATTTTATACCAGTGATGGGACAAACAGGCAAAGGAGAGCAACAGGAATGGGAAACCAGTGAAAGCAATGGAAGAAGTAAAACAGCATTTTAATTATTTATATACCCAGTTCAATGCATATGTAAGCACACATTTAAACATAGACACAAATACAAAATATGCATGAGCATAGAAAAATGTTAAGTTAAAAATAAAGTATGCAGTCTTCCAGAATAGAAGCAAGATACAGGTTTCTTCTTTCACCTGTCAAAAATAGCCAAATATAAGATGCAGTAGTGAAAATCCTGTTTGTGATGTTTAGGTAGACAGTAAAGACTGTTTGTGATGTTTAGGTAGACAGTAAAATCCTTTAAAATGCAAGTGAGATTTGTTTTAAAAACCATGGTCACCCTCTACAAGTTAAACAGGTAAATACACATATATGAAAAGCCCTATATATATACACGTCACGTGTCAAATCCCCTCTTTCTGGTCTTTGGAAAGGTTCAAAGCACAGGCTAAGGACGTAAAAGCAATATGTTAAGATGATGTTAACAAGCTGCATGTACCTGTTTACAAGTACTGTTGCATACTCTTAGATCTGAGGTTGTAGAAATGAGGTGATACTCATTAAAGGAGAAATCTATTTGTGATATTTTGCAGGTAAGGGGACAAATGGTGACTATAAAAAAAATTTGTGAGTTTTGGTTGTGGTCTTTTTCTTCAGAAGAGTTAGTCTAATTATTTTATTTCTACAAAACATGTTATTTGTACCATTTCCTGTTTCATGTTCAGATGTATTCATTGCCTCCTCTACTGAACAGCTAATTTCCTCGATTTAAAAATGAGTCGTATCAAAGTACAATCTACAAACTGCAGTATAGCAAGTTGCATGTGCATCTGCCTCTTAAAAACAAATTTATAAGCTTTTTAAACTAGAGCATTACCTTTAGAGCTTCCGTGGCCTTCCGCAGCTCTTTAATTACAGAGGACAGGGCTTCTGGATTTATCCCTTGTTCACAAAGCCGCACACAAATAGACAACGTCTCCATATCCAAGCCAGTGTTTAATATTCTTGAAATCTCAAACAGAACTGCAACAGAAAAATAATGAAAGCACTTTAGCTCCTACAGACTATGAAATTTCAATGATCAAGACTGTTCTATCAACATTTAGATTCTACAGCACTTCTACAGTGTGAACATTGCAGATTTTAGATAGTGGATTTTAGATAGCAATAGATCCATTGCTATTTGCAACAATATTTATGCTCAACCTTCCAGCATAAGCTAAAAGCTGCAGCTTCTAACATAAACACCATGCTTCCCTGGTTCAGGAAATGTTATACTGGATAATAGGTTTTGAAAAAGTAAAAAAAAAAAAAAAAAAAAAAGAGTGAAAAATTCAACAATTAACATGCCTGCCGATTAGGTAAAAGGTAGGCTATAAGAACACTCTGCTTTTGAACTCCAGACACTGATGAAGTCCTTTCTAGTCTTTAGGTGTTGAGGCAGTGTCTTTGGCAGAGAGATGGAGCAGTTTCTCCACAACAATTCTGAGCTCTTAACAACTTTGCAGACAACAACTGCTAAATGTCTGTATCTATCTTAAATAAAATATATACATAGTTACACAGGAAACTTGGGCTCCTATATCTGAAGATTAGTGCACTTTCCATATCTGTTCTCAAAAGCCTTACTTTGTCTTTAAATCTGCCCGTTGTCCCTCCTGTCTAAATCATTCCTGCAGAAGTGGAGAGGGAAGTTGTCAAGTACAGTTACCAGAACTTATATTCTTTGTCCTTCCCAAAGAAGTCACTCTCTATCTGCACAAAATGGTTTTACCCTCTTGCAGCATCAGAGGAGCCATAGTGATCCTGCTAGTCCTGCCTTGCCTCCAGCAGCAGGTCAGAGCATGATCACTGGCTGAAATGCTAATTTTTACACCAGCTCAACTCATGAAGGTCTGTTCTAAAAAACCCTTTTGTAACCGCAGCTGTAACTTCAAGAGAAGGGAAGATGCTGAGAAAATAACAAATTCATAGCACTATCCCTTGAACATTCTCCCTAGCCTCTACTCCCTCATTAGGGCATTTTCAGAGAAAGGCTCCACATTTAACAACCCTCAACAGACTGCCTGGCTGCTTCCCACCCTGCATTTAAGCTTTTGGTATAGGCATTTTGTGGAATTACAGAGTTTCTCACTACACTGAGAAACAAAAAAAAAGACAGCTTTGATTCCTCACAGTCAGGCTGAAAGTGAGCACCCCAACTTCACCCACCTGCTCACCCTTCTCACGGCTTATCAACCTCTGAAGTATTTCCCAGTACCGCTTCTCTCACATTCCCCATCACACAACACTATCTGAGATCGGGGTTTGCTTTTTTTCTTTTTTTTTTTTTTCTCCATACCGGAATCCATCTTAGTTCTATACCACTGACTACTTGTCCTCACAGCTTTCACACAATATTGTAGTTGGGGCTGTTTTGAGGGCTTTTTTTTTGCCGCCGCCTACACCGGCCCAGGGCCGTTCCCTCCTCTCTCTCAGGTCACGTCATTTACATCACCCGTTACAGATAACGAGAAACAACAGCAAATCTATACGTATATACACACACATATATAACTATATACAGACACCAACACAAGCCCCTAGTATTCTATGTTAGTTACCTAGCTAAATTTAAAAAAGAAACAAAACCATAAAAAGGAAAAGCCACGTCAGGTCCAGAGACACTCTCTCCGCGGGAGATGAGCTGTTTCACGAAGTAAAACAAAAACTGCCGCACGCTGCATCTTTCGGCAGCCGCACCCCGCGCCCTCTTGCCAAGAGAGGCACCCGTGCGCACGGCCCACGGCGGGGCCAGGCGCTGCTCCTCCCTCGCCTCCCGCCCGTCGCCGTCCGGGGCTGTCACGCACCGTCCATGGTCTCCCTCACGGCGTTCAGGCTGGCGGCGTTGCTCGCCATGGCGACCCCGCCGCGCCCGGAAGCGGAACGCCGCGCGCACGCCCGGGCCCGCCAGCCCCACGTGACGGCCCGGCGCAACGCGAGCGCGGCGGGGGCGGGCTTTCTTTGAATTCGTGCGGCGGCGGCGCAGGCGATTGGCCCGTTCGAGAGAGGGGCAGCCCTGCCATTGGCCCGACGGCGCACACCGCGCTTTGTGATTGGTCAGATCCCGAAAAAGAGGGCGGGGCTGGTTAAAGGGCCGCCCGGCGCGGCGGGGCGGGAGCGGCGCGGCGGCGGCGGCGGCCGGATAACGGCGGCAGGTGGCTGTGCCCGTGTCCTCGGCATTCCCGGCTCTCCCGGCTCTCCCGGCACTCCCGGCTCACCCGGCTCACCCGGCATCGCCTCCTCGGCGGCGGGGCTTGGGAGAGCGGCGAGCGGCTCGGCACGGTGGCACCGTCCCGGGGAGAAGCGTGAGGAGGGGCTCAGCGGGGCCGCTTCCCCCGGGGTTCCCGTTCCCTTCGCGGCCGGGCCCGGAGGTGCCGCCTGCCGGAGCCCCGCGAGGCCCGGGGCTGCCCCGGCCCGTTGAGGCGGGGGGCGGGCGGTTTTAGCTCCCGGGCGGAGCGGGGCCCGCCTGGGGCGTTATTGCTGCCCCGGCCGCTGGGGCTGTTCGATCGCTTCTGGTGCTTACCTGGGGGTTTTTTGTTTGTTTTTGGATTTTTCTCTTGTTTGCTTGTTGTTTTGCCCTTGTTCGGGTGTTTGCTTGGCTTTTCTTAATCCCTCTTTTCGTGTCCTTTCTTAACTCGTTTTCGTAGTTTCTGTTTGCTTGCAGTTGTTCGTTCCAGCCTTATTTAACAACTTTATGTCATTAGGTCCAACCCATAGCTAACTTCGTTTTTGAAATGTTTTTGGTGCCTTTGAAGTATTAATTCTCTCTGCCCTAAGCCTTCGGGATGGCCCTAAAATGTCAAAAGTGTGATTTCGTTGTTATCCCTAATTTTGCTTTCCCTGTTTTTCAGGCATAGCACAGTGTTATGGGTGATACAGAAGAAGCTAAAATGCAGATAACGCCAGAAACTCCAGGACGAGTCCAAATCCTGAATCCTTTTGAAAGTCCCAGTGATTACTACACTCTTCAGGAGCAGATTGTTTCCAGTCCTTCAGTCTTTAAGTCAACGAAATCCTCATCTGTAAGATTTAGTCGTTAGTTGTGTAACTGTACAGATTTAGTGCTATTATTTTCAAATGCATTAAAAGGGGTATTTAGTGTACTTCAACATTTGTACCAAGCTAAAGAACTTTGGTGGCATTTGAAGTTTCTTCTCTTCACAGAACTGTGCTGCTTTTAAATACAAATATTGCTACTTAGTCTTCCTCCCTGCCTAAATTTATTTTGTCTTCAGATATTAATGATTGAGTGTTAAAACCAGCAGAAAGTAAATAAAGACTAGTTGTTAAATGTGGATGTAGATAAAGACTAGATGTTATATGTCCTACTTACAGTGCAGAAAACCACTTTCTACTTAGATGCTGAGTAGGCTGGCTGCAAATAAAGCTTAATTGCACTTATGTTGTGAGCTGTTTGTGTACTCAAGTCAATGATTTTGTGTATCTATGACTAGTTTTTTTGTTTAAAATTACACACTTTTTTGCGGTTGGAATTATTTTCTGATAAGCAGTAGAGGTGAATCTCCTAATGAAACTAAAAAGACTCACTTGGTAGATAATTTTCCAAATATATTTGAATAGTACTTTCTTAAATAAAGGGGTGAAGCTTCATATTTCTGAATTGGATTTTGTTGTGCCCTGTGTATGGCATTTATGAGGGAAGTGTTGCAGAATGTACAGGTGTTGCAGCTCTGGTCGTCTTAGAAATGGGAAGTGAAAGGAAGACTGCTCTATTATTTGGATGACTTGGGTTAGGATACTGAATTTTTGTGGAACCACAGTTTGGATTGAAGAAGCAATTTAAGTTCATCCCAAGTTATGTATTTTTAGTAGACCTGTCCATAGGAATTGAGTAGAACCTGATACCTCAGTTTGTGAGTACCAGCTGCAACCTTCCACTTTAATATTACGTAGTTAATCGTTGCAATATTACTACCAGCAGGATAAGAAGCCTGAGCGACTTATTTTTTTTTTAGAGTAGATCATTTAAATAGAAACACTTTTGATTGTTTTTGACAGAAACTATATGGAAGCTGTGATTGTATTGTTCCATTGAGATTTGTCCTGTGTTTTTTTATTTTTATCTCTTTAGAATAGCAAGCATTAAGATGCCTGTTTCTTTCTTTAGACACCAGGAAAATTCAGATGGTCTATTGATCAGCTTGCTCTAATAAATCCTGTGGAAATAGACTCAGAAGACATTCGACGCCAAGGAATGTATTTGAGCCATGCTAGGTAACTTACAATCTATTTTTATGCAGCTAACTTAGCTTTAATACTAGAACACTTGTTCTTTTGCTTTATTAACATTTCAGCATAGCATTAAAGACTTTTTATTAAAATCTTCTTACACAATTTTTTAGATGATGTGGGTATAATATTTAGATAAGGCTACCTCTATGTTGCTTCCTTTTAGTGTTAAGAACTGCTGATCCACTCTGATTGCAGTTTGGAAGACAGCCAGATAAAAGCAGCTAGTGGAAGCAAGAAAATGTCTTGCCAGTTATCACTACCAGGCTACCTCTTCTGCTCCTTGTTGCAACACAGTTTATCTTCTCAGAATGCTTCTTTGGTCCCTGGGGCTCCTGCAGAAGGATAGATGTGCTGGGGAAGCTAGCTGGAGAAGCCCCAGCAGTCTATTTCGAAGGTCTAGATTAATGTGAAGGAGGGGGCTCCAGTGCTAGTTACTTGAAGTAGTTTGGGAACCTTACCTCAACTTTTTTCCCTTCTCTGAAAATAACTTCCATGAGGAAAACAGATGGGTAGAACAGTCTTGGTATTTGGAACTTAGAGGGATAATTTTACATGCAAGTGGTAGAGAACGATGTGTCAAGTGAAAGTAGCCAGGGAGAACGTTAATGGTGAATCCTGTAGACTCTCCTGTACATTTCTCTGGTACAAATTTGCAGAAGGAACCACTCCTCAAGGCATGAAGTGCTGCAGGAATAGAGTAATGAACCTGTCCTGTCTAGATCAGGTTGCTCAGTTGCATCCACCTTGATCTTGAATGTTTCCAGGGATGGGTCATCTACCACCTCTCCAAGCAACCTGTTCCAGTGTTTCAACACCCTCATCATAAAAACTTACTGATTTTAGTGTCTGACTGAACCTTCAGCTCTCTTTTTGAATAATAAAAGCTGTAGGACTATTAGTGTCCCCAGCTGTATCTGAATCACCAGGTCTTAATGTTTCCTTCCTTTCTCTAGCAGCCAGTAGGTTTCAGACTAATGCTTTTTATATGTTTTAAAGCCTTAAGCCTAATGTTTTTAGGGAGTTAATTACATTGTTTCTGGAACCTTACTCAGACAAACTATCTTTAATGGAGATGACTTGGGTGACATTTCCGGTATGATGAGTGACATGGGCTATAAACAGGCATTGTCTCAGTGGGTCCTTTCAGCTTGTCCCAATGTTTCATAATCACTGTGGTTAATTTTTTTTTTTTTAATCATCTGCTGTGACTAGAAAAAGGCTAATTTGTGTATGTGTAGATTTGCTGTGTCCATGCTTGCATGTTTCAGTGCATACACATACATGAATCCACAGTGATTGTGCTTGTTTTTTGGTACAATAATCTGCAAGAGCCTCCATAGATCTGTCACTTAAGTATCATCAAGGCAGATGTAGTTGAAGGTGGCATGTCCAAACATTGCAGATATATTCTAAGTCTGAAAGGCATAAAAGAGAGAGCTGTGAGAGTTTATGTATTTGTCACATCTGTGTGTGCTTGTGTATCTAATAATATCTTGTTATCTGACTGACTTCTAAAATTATTCAAGGGTAATTCAGGTATATGAACTGTGAATGAAAGTATTAGGTGGTTCAGCCAAGAAAATGATGAACATTTATAAGCTTCAAAAAATTTTACAGTAAATTACACTGTAGTAACTGAAAGTCAGGCTTGAAGGTGACCGTTAGAGGAAATATAAATATAGAATCTCACACATCATGAAGTAACTACAATATTTTTTTAAAAACTAAGTTAAAAGCTGCATAAGGAAATAAGTCATTGTTAGAAACTGAAATATGATAGAAACTGAAGAAGCTGTGGCAGACTGGGTATTGGACTAGAGAGAGCTCTGTGCTGGGAAGGTGGGCTGTGTCAGGAATTTGAGTGTGCAAATTCCAGGAGTGTTTTTAGTTGCCCTTTAATGCCTTACAGCTCAGTTTTTTAGTTTCCTTATGCAAGTCTAATCTCATATGACATTTAATAGTAAAATACATTCATGTGAAATTATTTTGGAAGATAAGTTATGATTGAGTTTTTGTCCAGACATGCTGAGTAAACAGAATATTTGCTATTATGTACTTTTAATTGTACAAATATTTTTCAAATCAACTGAATTGAGAAGTGCATTTATATTTCTAAATTTATGTATGAGATCATTGCATGTAAGAGTAAAAACATCATAAGATTTAGGGTTTAGTGCAATTTAATTTATAAAGTTCCTCTTGAGCATCTATGAATTATTATATGACTGGACTTTACATCTTTTCCTATTTATGTGATGGTTTTGATAATTGAGTTGTTTTTCATTTTTTCAATTAGAATTGATAAAGAGACAGAAGACAGAAGGCAAAAAGCTATTGAGGAGGTAATAAAACTTCATGCTATCAAATATTGATTTGTCTACAGAAAAGATCCACGTCTTTTACAGGATTTCAAAACCCAGAAGCCTGCTATATTTCAGTAAGAAAGTAATTTTGCACCCTCGTCCCTTGCAGTTGTAGCTGGAATCCACACACTCCTTCCCCTCTTCTTTTAGAACACATGTAGGTCAAAAGAAGAGATTTTTTTCTTTTGTTTTTCTTGGCTAATGGTAATATAGCTGTAATATAATTCTTACTAATTTCAGGTTAGAAACAATGATTGAGAATTTGGGGGTTTACAGTAACAGTTGGAGTGATACATTTTTTGAAATATTGGAGAATTTCTGTGGGATTTTTTTGTTTTTTTTTAATTCTTCCAAAGTCTGCTTTGTTGGATGGAAGACTTTATTCTGGTAGTTTGTATTTTCCCATCCATTTTTCATTTTGTTTTTCACTATTCATTTGGCTAGCAGAGAAGGAAAAATGAAATGTTAAAAATATTCACTACAGAAATCTCCAACGTTGTTTTCAATTACAAAAATAAAATAAGTCTCTAATAGGCAGGTCTATCAGTTTCTGTCTCTACAAACAAAAGACGTTTTATGGTTCCATAAAGGAGCTGTGTAGTTGACCTGCAGCTAAAATGCTCTGTTCTAAATTTGCATTAAAAGGGTATTTCCTGTTTGTGAGGTATAACCTAATGGATTTATGCAGCTGAACAGCTTTGAACCCTGTCTCTGATAAAAGTTATATCTTTAATACCTGCATGTTTCGAGCTAAGGTTTTTTCATTTACTTTGAGGAGTCTTGCATTTTTTTGAGAACAGGATTTGCCATGTGTTTCTTGAAGCTTTGTAATAGTGTTTGTCTCCTCAGCATCAGGGTGTTTCTCAGTGCAACTATGATGGTAGACAGTTTCTGGTTCACAGAAAAAGACTGAACTGCCAGTACTCAAAAGAGTTTTACCACTAATTGATTTAGCCAAATACACTGACACTAATAATGTTGCCAAAAAGCCTTAGTTTATCACTTTTACTGTTACTGCAGTGTCTGTCACTTCTGTGAAATGCTCAATTGTCAAAATAAGACATAACAAACTGAAAATTTAAAACTAATTATTTTTAAGCTACATACTAGAAGCATGGTAGTGACAGTTCAGTTTTTAAAATGAGTAATTACTGTTAAGTGAAACTTTTGTGTAGTTTTTACTCTGCAAGCTTGAAAGATCTGAGGTACTATGGGTCATAAAGAGCATAGGGGTCTTCAAATCAAATTGTTTTTTCTTTAACCTCTTTGGTCCTACAATAATGAAATGTTCTACATTTTCTTTTCTTGTTCAGGGTACTAGTCTAAATTTAAAGTTGAAAATTTTAAAAAGTGCTGAGATGGTTTGTTTTTATTCTTCTCCAGTTTTTCACAAAAAAACTCATCGTTCCTTCTCCTTGGACTGAACATGAAGGCAAACAAGTTTCTCAGTTTAATTCAACTAAAGGTAAGTTGCTTTTTTGTGTCCACCCAAAATAATATAGCTTTTGGAGAATTTATCAAGCATAATTTTTTTTTCAACCTCAATTTAAATGTTAAGAACCAGGGATAAAATATGGCACAACTGATTAATTTTCAGCTGTTGTTGCCAAGTGCTTTCTTTGTTTGAAAATTATTTATTAACTGAAAGTCTTGTATAATTTTCCTTTTTGTTATTTTTGGTCTTTGTTCTTAAATTTTTCTCCATTAATAATCTGTCTGCAAGCATTTTAATTTACACATATAACTTTGTATCTGTAACTATCAACTGTGTTGATACCAATAATAGCCAAGTCTTCTACTGCACTTTTTTCTTCAGATACTTGCATGTCCTCTTATTCCAGCTGCTTTCCTCACCATAAAGCATATTGGAAATAGAATTCTGTACTCTTTTACTAGCAGCATAAATTCCTGTTGTCATCGTGCTAGCTCACTGCCATTAGTGGTGGTGGGTTTTCTAAATTTGTTTCATTTATGGCACTGTTAGATTTTGTTCTTAATGCTTTTATTGAAGTTTATAAATAACCAGCAGATTACAAAACAACAAGATGGAAAAACATGAGCTGTAAAGTACTGTTTGCATGCCCTGTTGTTTTGTATGAAAGTCTTAAGTAAGTGGAGGCTCTTGGAAGATTTGGAAAAGGCTAAGCTGTTAAATTTTTTATCAAGGAAATGCAGCTTGTGGATAGTTCTTTAATTGTCAGTTGTAATATGGTCACTTTAAGGGCAGAGAACATAAGGCATAATCTGAAATCTGGTAAAGTGAATGGAGAAAGAACACATTAGACTATTTTCTTCAGCTGCATAAAGAAATTTGAAGTGTATCTTCGCCTTTCTTCAGTCCAGAGTGAATGATTTTCTGGAAATGTGCTTTACTTGAACACAGCCTCTTTAGCTAAAGATGAACTAGTTTGTTTTAAATTTCTGTCATGTAGAGACAGGAGGAGACAAAGTTTTGGGCAATATTAATGCTATTTCACTAAGCTTGCTGAAATTCTCTCGATAGCTATAATGGTAATCTTTTCTCAATACACCTTTTTAATTTCTTCCAAACATTGATGCAAAAATTTTGTTTGGTTGTATTATGTATTCTAACTTAATGTTGCTGCACTTCAAAACTATGTGCAGTGCATGTTTAAATTTAAGTTTTATGTTTTCCAGCCATAGATATAGATAACATTTCTCCGATTGGAAGACAGCTGAGCTTGCAGCCTGGGAAAAGCAATGGTGAGTAAACGGCAATGCCTAAAATTACAGGCTTTCTCTGAACAAAAAGAATGCATTTTTAATGGATATTTAATTTCAGAAGGAAATTATTTGTTAGTGTTACTGTAGAAATAGTTTTTCTTGAACTGTATGGTACTGTTAATTTTAATATCCATTTCTCATAGAAATTTAATTCTATTATACTCAGTTGTATTTTTTCAAGTAAAAAAATAAGTCCACTGTAGACTGTGGAATGCATTTTTTTCTAACTCAGTGTCTGTACTTTTTCTGGATTAAAAAGTGAATGTGAGCTTCAGATTTGCAAGTAAATTGCAGTTTTGAAAAACCTTTAATATGTTGGATTGTTTTGGGTTAGAGAATCATGATTATTTTCTATGCCAAATAAATATCAGAAATCCTATATACCTCTTTTAAACTGTATCATTTTAGATAAATAGTTACTGTATTTCCCCAAGGTAATTTGATTTTTCTGCCACTTCATTTTGAATCCTTTCTTTCTTCAGAGACCTCTCTTCTCAGTTAACATAAAAGTCTCTAGAGAAGCATTCCTAAAACTCCTGGGTTTTTATCTCTAAGCCTAGTGTGCTGCATGCAGTGTTGTCGAATCAGAATTGTACTTTATTTAACACTTTTCCTTATTGCAACTGTAATTTAAATACCTCAATTGCAGTGCAATTTGAAAATGAATTTTTGTTTCTACAGCTTTAGCAAAAGGTCAATGTCAGCTAATTTTGTTGTTTTTATTCGTTGCAGCTGCTTGTCAGACAGTACTGTCCTTGCCAGTGGATTTTAATTTAGAGAAAATACTAGGTATGTCATGTAATATCTAAATTTAATTATGATGTCTAAATAGAAAACTGGTTTGTAATGTTGGCTGGATTTGTTTTGTGAAATACTGAAAACTAAATGTAGTGAATGAAAAGTTTTATGTATTCTAAATAGACAATTACTGCAGATCTGGAAATTGTTCTGCCTGCAGGTGGTTGAGGGGAGACCCTCATTGCCTTCTACAATTTCTCATGGGGGAAGAGAAGGGGCAGGCATTGGTCTCTTTTCTTCTGTGATGACTGACAGGACCTGTGGGGAATGGCCTGCAGTTGTGTCAGGGGAGGTTCTAGGTTGGGTATCAGAGGGTGGTTGGGCACAGGAACAGGGCTACCCAGGGAAGTGGTCACAGCACCAGCCTGACAGAGTTTGGCATTTGTCCAATGCTCTCAAGGGACGTGGTGTGACTCTTGGGAGATCCTGTGCAGAGACCAGGAGTTGGACTTCAAGGATTCCTGTGTGTCCCTTCCAACTCAGGATGCTCTGTAATACTAGATATCCTGTTCCTCTCCCAAACAGAGCAGTAATTTGTCTTACCAGAGCTGTTTGTACAGATGCCAGTCAGGAGTCTCAAAGCCCAGCCTTGCCTTGAGTAAAGCTGAGCTCTACTCTGGCTTTACTGTACCTGAAACCATGGTGGGTACTAAAAGCTGTGTGGTGGCAAAAAAGCCATGACTGCAGAGTGAGGAGGCAAGAGTCCAAATCAACTGTCTGATTATAAGTGCTGCATCAAGCCAATTGTTGCCACCATTCTCAGGCAAGGGGGCTGGAAGGGTCTGATCTTACAGCTCATAGGGGGGGACCAGTGGGTACAGCCACCTCAGAGCATTTGGGCTGCATGCTCCTATCCCAGTGCTGAAATTCAGAACCGTGACTGTGGCGCCAGCAAAACATATTTATTGCCTTTGTTTTCTGTCTTAACGAATGCTTCCATCAATACATAGTTTGGGAGTTGATAAAAAATTTCTCCCACAGGGAATATCCAACTAGAATAGAACAAGAGAAAAAAATCTAAAATAATCTGGTAAACCTGAGCATATTTTAATGGGTCTTAGTTTATGCTTTCCTACTGTAAACAGCTAACTACTTGTACTTTCTTTAAGTCTAATGTGGTTTGCTTCTGGATGTATCATGAAGACCATAAAGCATATGGGAGACCTGAAAAAGAGTCTAGGTTTGCTTGGGTGGTAAAATAATCCTGTTTGACAGCTCAAGATGTGAGGAATAATACAGTTCTGGAGAAAGATCAATAAGTATATAGAAGCCAATGTTTCATTTTTTTAAGTTCAGACTTTAGTATTAAGGGATGATAGGCAGAAGTGGAACTACCCTTAGTAGACAGAGGTGACTTTTTGTAAGGATGACAAGCAGTCCTTTGGGATAAGAACCTAAACAGATTAATTAGGTTGCTGTATTGGTAAATTAGATTAAATGTTTTAATTTAATTAGATTAAATGTTTTAATCCCTGTAATGGAATGTTTTTCATTTTTTTTCCCTACATTCATATTGGAAACAATTTTTTCCCCCACATTTCCAGGTGAATATTTTAGAGCTGATGAATTTGCAGATCAGTCTCAGGAAAATCTGAGCTCTTCATCACTCAGAAGAAAGCTGTTTTTAGAAGAGAATGGGAATGTAACTGCGATGTTTGTCCCCTTCTTTGCATAGTCCATGTGGTAGTCAGCCACTTGGAGTGCTTTGTTCCATAGAATTGTCTCCAGTCCGGTGCAGAAGCCCTCTGGACACATCTAGTTCAGTAAGTAGGCCTGTTTTGTAGGCTGGCGGTAAGATTTACTTTATGGGAGAGTAGGAGTTAGACTAAAACTTGGGATGATTTTTTTTTTCAAATTCTGAAAAAAATATGTGAACTAAAGTCCTGAAAGAATATATTACTGACTTTTTATTATTTCAAATTATTTTGTTATGCTGCTCTTCTTTTGTGTTGGGAATTATGTTTTAATTTTGTTATGAAAAGGGAGTAGGAATTAAAACACACTGCTGAAAGCATGTTAAAACCTTTTTTCCCATAAAATGTGTCTACAGAAAAGTCCTGTTTAAATCCACAAATTGCTGCCTACAATAACAGTTGACATGAACATGTGATATATTTCCTTTAAATCTCATAAGCTCATTTATAGCGAAAGAAATTACTTCTGCAGCAGTGCTAAATACGCCTTTTTCTTTCCCATTGGCCAGAGTTTTCAGATGAATAGACATTTATTAGAACACAGAACAAAATGTCCATTTTTTTAAATTAAACAAGATGAACCTTATCCCCATGTGGGCATAGCTGAAGTGGTTTAGGTGATGTATTTTCATCTGTGGCGTGGTTTGAAGTGCATGGAAAAAACCTACCTACACTAGGATAGTGTGGCTTAAAAAAAGTAACCTAGTAAAGAATTCCTACAATATAATTATAGTGCCAGAATTGATGGGTGGGTGGGGGAGTGGGTTTTGGTCTGGGGTTTTTTGTTGTTTGGTTGGAGGTTATTTTTTGGGTTTGTTTTTTTTTTTTTTTTTTGTTTAGTTGCCTGATAGTCTTAAGCAAGTCATTCTCTTTTCTTAAAGGGAAACACTTTTATATCTACTGCCAAATTAAGTAGATTGGATTACATTAAAATATAAATAGTAGCTGACTTTTATCTGTGATATGAGTAAGAAATTTAGATTAAACACTTGACACACAGATAGCATTATTTCTCTATTTACATTTCTCAGAGTTCTTAAGTATAGTGGATAAAATAGTCCTAGCTGGTATTAGGTGACAGTTTGTGTCTGTTGCTTTTTTCCCTGTGTGGAGGCATAAGGTCCAGGTGAAGAGCTGCAATTGAAATATTTAAGCTAAACTAGAGATTGTCATTGTAAGGGGTTAGTCCTTCCCAGTGCTGCCATATTAAGCATTTGAATTAGAACAATTTTATATATACATGTTAGACACAGTTTACATTATGAAAATAATGCTCTGTAGGTTTGATGAATTCTTTTTTCCTCTCTTTTCTGAAGGGTCAGTTTTCATCAAGTCCTATTCAGGGAGGAGCAAGAGCTTATAGTCTAGGAAGTATAACTAGTCCCCCATTTTCAGAGGGGTCTCCTGCACCTAATGGTTCTCCTGCTTTTTCACCAATTGCTTTTCACATCAGAAAAACACCACTCTCAGGTATGGTTTAATTGTATATGTATTACTCTATATTGAGTAATATATTTTTATAATAAAACTTCTTACTGGAATGTTTTCTGTTTGGAGATGAGTTTCTGTGCTTGGCAGACCAGCAGTCTCCTGTATAATGCATCTGCTGGTCAGCAGTGAAATATGTGTAACAATGAAATCTATATGCTTGCAACTGATCAGCTAGGGAAAAATACTTCAGAAGAAGGCACAGAGACCCAATAAGAATGAAGAAAAGTTAAAAGGGGTTGATTTAATCTAGTGTAGGAGGCGTTTTCCAGCCACATGCCTGAATTTAGTCAGGTTACAATTCTGATTTGGCCCAGCCTGAAGCATTTTAATATCAATGGGCAAAGAATGTTTAGCTTGAGCTTTCAAATCATGCCATCAAGAAGATTATTTGAAATGAAATGACTAATGAAGAAATCACAAACAATTTATGTCCTCATTGCTCTAGGAAATGTCACTGTGTCATGCTGTGTCTGTACCTGGTAAGGCTTAATGCCTTGTTTATACATGATTATACACATTTGGCATGATTACACATATTTATACATGACTTTTTGATTAATAGTTTTTTACACCATTATATATGGAGGTTGCACAGGTATTTTCTCACTTGTTTGATCTTAAAGTTCATTGCTGCCAAAAATTTAAATACCTATAGATTGTGCATTGACATTTGTTTAGGAAAAAAAGAATGGCTGTCTAATGGACTACACTAAACCAACCTTCACCCATTTCCCTTTGAATACTGTATAGTAATGGCATTTAAAAATACAAGGTCTCCAATACAGCAAATCATGTCATAGAAATGAAGTTTGGTGGGATGAAAATTTGACTTTACCATATACCATGGTAAAATGTATGTATGGGTGATGGGTTTGGTTTTGGGTTTGCTTGTTTGCTTGGGTTGGGAGACAACAGTCAGTGAAATTCTCTGCGGTGAAATACTCTGTAGTTGGCTATAAATTATTCAGTGGACTGCAGGGCCTTGAGAATGATGAGTTTTTTCTGTCAGATATCAGGTGAAGTTAAACTTGCTAATTTTTTTTCAGACCAAAGAAAATTTACATTTCGTTCTCCAGATATTCCTTCTTCCTCAAGTAGAATGACACCCCCAAGTACAAGAAGTCCTTACATAGATGGTTGTTCTCCAATTAAAAATTGCTCTCCTATGAGACTTGGAGCCTGTAGAGGAACTGCCCAGTATCAGACTTCTGTCATTAGAATACCAATTGCGGTTGAGAATCATGAGGATGAGGAAGACAAGGAAAACACTTCTCCAGCAGAAGCTCGCTTCCCAGAAATGGATAATGGAATAAAGGTACATCAGGAAGACAGTGATACTTTTGGACATGGTACACATCTCGTGGTGGCAACTGTGTCTCTTGCGCCAGATCACTCAGAAGGTTGTCATCAAAGGTTGTCATCATTTCAGAATATAGAAGGCTTAAAGGAAAATAATACTGTAGACATGGCTGATGCAGCTGAAGTGTCGGAGGAAAACACTTGGATGAAAGAAACAGTTGGCAGTAGCAATACACCAATGACCAGCTTTATGACAGGCATTACTTTCAGTATTGAAAGCTCTCACATGTGCATGTCACCTCTTGCAGAAAGCAGCGCAATTCCTTGTGACAACAGTAGTATTCAGGTAAAAATACAGTTTTTGGTTTCTTTGTAAAACTGAGCTCAACATAACTTGGAATACTTATACTAATCTGGAAGTAATTTTCTCTTATTGGATATGGTATCCAGGCAGTATTGTGACTTTTATCACTTCCCTTCATCCCCTCTTTCAATTGGAGTTAGCATAGCAATTACTTTTGTGTTGCTATGTACATTAGTATATTTAACTTGATCCAAACTCATGCTGTTTACAATTTGCTTTTGTTATTAACTGGTTATAGTTGGTTTGCTGGATTAAGTTCTGTTAATCGAATACAAATCATACCAGGTATCTGAGGAATTTGTGTTAAATGACAGTGCCTTTTTCAAGCTCTGCTTTTTGATTTCAGGTGGACAGTGGTTACAATACACAGACTTGTGGAAACAGCATTATGGATACTGCAGGGGCTGAAAACAGTTGCAGAGAAAATGATGTGAACACTATTGTGTTTCAGAATAAATCTCAGCTGCTTAGAACAAAGGTAGGAGTTGTGGTTCAAACGTGATAGGCTTCCCATCTAAAGCATCAGTTCCTCATTGTATTTGGTTTCAGGGAGCCTGAGGGGAGAGACTGTCAGATGATATCAAGATGTTCATGTAGTGTCAGTTCAGAGACTATATTGAATAAATGCAGGACAAACACCTTAAACTGGCAAAAAAATTAATGTTTTATGATAAAAGCAAAGGCTGTTTTGGAGGAAACTGAGGTATATGCATGAATAGTAGTAGTGAGGCTGTTCATGACTATTGTAGTCTGTCTATAATTTTTGTTTCATTTGTTCTTGCTGCTTCATTTATTGCTAAGTTTTAAACATGTGTCTGTGGAGAAGGACATTTCTGGAGAAAAATTGTCTGCTGCTAATTTTTAGAAACTTAGTGTTGAGTCCTAGACCATCCCTGGCACGTTGACTTGGTGGGGAACTTTCTGCATGGGTACAGTCTTTGTACAAGCCCCTTGAGGACCTATCTGAAAAACACATTGCAAATCATAATACTTATCTAGCAAAGCTCCCAACCCCTTAATCTTGTGACTAATAGGAAAGAGTTCTACTTCTTCCAGAGAGTTGGAAGCAAAACTAGTTTCTTTGGAGAAGAGAGCAAAGATCATCTCCTCTCAGTAATTATGGTCCCATGATGCTACAAACTTAGTAGTTTATGGTCTGCTATGTCTTGAAAGTCCTTCAAGGGGAGACAGTGCTGACCATTAGTACCAGATCATAAAAAACCTCAAGTAAACCCATTCAGCCCTGATTTCACTTCTGGATGTGACATGCTAAAAGCCAAGGGGAAGTGCTGACTGATGGTGTCTTACAGACCACTGATACCATATTTTAAACTGTTCATTTAAGACCAGAACAAATGTGCCCTTACAAGAACAATAGGTATTTTGTCATTAACTTCTAAAAATACTCATCTAAGTTCCTGCCCCAGTCCCTCTGTTGGACATGGATTTTGTCTGTGCATGTACCTGCCAGAATCACTTGTCTGGTATCAAACCCATCCTAGAGGGATCTGCCAATGTCACACAGCTACCTTTTCACACTCTTAGTTTCTGAACTGCTGGGTCCTGGCTAAGCCAAATTTTGCTTTTTAGATTAGGAGTAAAGTGTGAAGGCATTAAGTGCTTCATTCAGATCTTACAACTGAGAACCCCAGAGAATGAAAAGAAAAAAGCACAGACATTGCTGGCTGAAAGATTCAAGTCAGGCTCTTTCAGACATTCATGGGAGCCTTTGAAATGAGGTAGTTCTTGCAGACAGCATGTTTCAAATATCTGTGTAGAGAAAATGTGTTACTTTATTTCTTTCTCATTTCAGAAGAGTAGAGTTGGTACTTAAGTACTTACTATACTTGATATTTGCAGTTAGTAATCTTGGATCTTGTTTCTTTTGGAGAATTTCTGTTAAAATTGTTTTAAAGCTAACTTTTTCTTATTCACCTAGGAGTGTTCTGTTTTAAGCCATAAGGACAATCAGTTGCTGAGAACAAAATCTCCAGAAAAGCAATCCTGTTTTCAAAAAGCCAAAATACATAGCACAGTATTTGGTCAAAATGCAACTTGCAACATTTCTGCTTGGAAACATAAAAATGAAAATCAAGTTCGGGGATTTCACAAAAGTGGTATGTAGTTTTCTGATGGAGAACTTAATCTGTGGTTTCTAATAAATTTTTATACATATGACCTCAATTACCTGGATTATATATACTATTTTGCTTTTCTAATGCAAATGTAATGAACTGATATATATTAAGGGAGTTTTTAAGTAATGTGGGATTTTTCAGGTCTTATTGAGAATTTATTACTGTCATTAAGCAATCCTTTTTGAAAATTAAAGTGTCTAGATTTGGTACAGAGAAACAACAGGTCTTTTCAGAATTGTATTCCTTCTGTGACTAGGGTGGATTCCATGAGCAGCCTAGGATAACTTGCATAGGAACCAGTATAACTGCAAAATCACTTACATTTTAAGATTTGTCCCTCCTAAAGGCATGAGGGACATTCTTCTTTGTGGGAAAGAAAAAGTGGAAGGGGTATTAGTCTGGTTTTGGATTGCTTTTCTCCAACCACAAATATTGTATGGCTTCATAAATACTACCACTAGTACCAAGAGTAAGTCACTGGACAGAAGTGAGCTGCTGGGGTGTGATGAGAGCAAATGCCAAGTTTAGTTCTCTTAGAAATATAAAATGAGCTTTATGTCAAAAGAAGCTGTTTAGTAATTCTATAAACAGCTTTTTCCTTGGTTTGACAGAAATCTGTGATGTTAGTTAGGTTTAAGTAAAATGTATTCTTGGTTACCTTAAAATTAAGAGCTAGTGTTGTGGCTTTGGTAATTGTATTAGTACTAAACTTGGAGTTGATCATCTGACACTACCAGTGTCTCTGAAGAACAACTGTGTCCAAATTGATGCTCTGGTACTCTTTGGAAGGAACCTAAGAAGGTGCAATAAGATTCATTGGTCTCAGTACTATCACTAAGAAAATGGTGCAGCCTTTCTTAATTCCTAGTATTATTATAATGTTGCTTACAGAAATTACCAAAATACTTAGATAAATCCTTAAAAAAATAATTAAATTTTGCATGCCATTTATTACCAAAAGTATTAATACAAGCAAACCCTTGATTCTTTCAAGAAAACCATCAGTTAATTGAAATGATGGATTGAAAGGGGGCGTCAGAAGCCCAGAACTCCCTTTGTGTAATCAAATCTGATTTAGTTGAATTTGCTTGTATTTGTTTAAAAGAACCTTCTGGAATTTATAAATGTGAATAAGGGGAAAAGAATCCATATGGCAATCTTGTGGCTCTAGTGACCAAGAGGGAAAGAAGAGCTAAGGGATACACTGGTATTTCTGGGCTCTGTTTATGTAGAGCTCTGGTAAACTTCATTAGATTAATGAAAAAGAGAAGTCCATTCTAACAAGTGTTCCAGGTGAAGCAGTCATCATCTCTTTTCATGGCAAGGTGTCCCAAGATACTGGATGGAAGTTCTACTTTCTGTTCTATTCCACAACCCACAGAAAAGCTTGTACCAAAGCAACAGATGGTGGCTGATGAGCAGCTATTGGCACACTAGGCCTGAAACCTATTGGTCATATTGGTCAGATCTAAATTGGAAGGCAAGACCGCATTTAAAAAAAAATATCAAAAGGGGAGGTGTGAACAGAATGTCTTTGCATTAAAATCAAATCTCTTGGCATTAAAATCAGTGTGTTAGACCTGAGAGTTGTGTGTTGTTTGACTAGAACAGTTCTTGAAATACTTCCATTAATAATTTCTTAGTGAAGGCTTTCTAAAAGGTGTATTTAAGAAAAAGGGAAACGTCTGTCCACATCACTTGATTGTAGATCTCACATTGCAAAAATAAATATTAAAAAGTTTACTTTAGAAATCTAATGAGCAAACATGATGTGTATTATTTTTACTTCTGTAAAAATACAGAAGTATTTAATCACTATTTCTGTAATGCATATGGGATTGACAGTAATGGAATCTAGTGTCCTCTGTTAGCTGTTTCATTGTCTTCACACAGTGGTCTACTAGAAGCTGGAAATACACTGAATTGGTAACTGTTAAGGAATTAATTTCGTTGAAAGTAGGAGATGAACTCTGACTTCTGGAAAACAAATTTTATAGAATAGGGCCTTCAAAATGTTCTTGGCTTTAGCTTCTGAGTTTTGTCACTCAACTGCAGATACATCTTGTCTGAGATGTAAAAGTTTCATATGATCTTGTGTCATTTCTGTTTCTCACGATAATTTTAACAACAATCAGTTGAAAGGACTATACAAAGGATTTATTTTTGCAATTGTGATTACTAAAACAGTAATGTAAGTTTAATGAACGTTAAGCAGGGTAGCCCAAATTATGATGTGTTTCTGAATTTTTCTGAGTTATAGGCATAATTTAAGATTAGGTTTTACTTTTTAACACAGTTTTTAAGTTATTTTCACAATATGTTAAATGATTGGAGGCTTCTGAAGTATTCACAAGTAAAAAAACAATCCCTAAAGTATGTATTTTAACCTGTATTAGTATTTTCTTAAAGCTAAGAAACGAGTAAGAGTAGAAATGGGTGAATGTGAGAAGTGATTAAGGATGCTCCCACCTGGATTGTCTGTATTTTTTGTCCTGTTTTGTAGTCTTGAGTTAGATAGGAAATATTTATTTTATGGAAACATGCCTATTTTTTTATTATGTTTGTACAACTGATTTGTAGAAGAAACCTGCTGTGCAAATTACCGTGGAAATCACTTGACCATTCTGTTTCTGTAATTGTTCTTAATGCATTGGTTGGCACACATTGCACAAAACGGTCATTGTTTACATTAAATTAATATAAGTAGTTTTAATGAGAGTCCTTTAACATGTCTAATTGTAAATTGAGTAGTGAAACAGAATAAAGACATTTCTTTAATACCTATGTTGTTCACTTACTTCTTTCAGTTCTGTGGTGCTAAAGAGAATTCACAGGAGTGCTGACTTCTATCAAACTCTCAAACCTTCTTTAAGGCTATTAACAAGAAAATTTGCAATCATTTCTTCACTTTGCAGAAATATTTATTTTCACCCACAGGACAAAGGTGTAGATATACATGATTTAAAAATTTGTTCTGCATTCATAGTCATAAAAAAGTAGCTTTAAAAATTCTTTACAGATTATTAAAATATGTATTTAAAAAGTAAACAAAACCTGCTTCTAGCATTTTTTTGCCCATAGGGAAAAATATGTAAATGCAAGTAGTTGTGATTTCTTCTTAACTTTTACATCCAGCTATTTTCGTAGCTTCTTTTTCTTTTTCTCTGGTTCCTCCTTGCTGCTTGCCTCTGCAGAGAGACTTGCACACGTATCATTTCCTAATATCTACAGTAAGAAAAAAAGAGAAGTCAGAACATTTTTATTCAATTTTTGCTATAGTAGTAAAACTTGATTTTAACTTGTACAGACCTTTTACAAACACTATGTCAACATCAGAAACTTCTGATTTAGATAATTGTCTAAAAGAGGGTCGACCATCCTTAGAACAATCATAGGTAGAACACTCACTTGAAATAAAAGCTGAAAAAGGCAAAGAGAACCAACAGCCCCTTCCTGACAAAGCCAACAGGTTGTTAGCACCCCACCCACCAGCCTTGCATTAGCCCTTACCTTCGTGTCTGTTTTCAGTGTCCCTCAGAGAGGAGTCATGGCCTCAAAAGAAGCTCTTGACAAGCTAGAGTTGGTGAGCACAAGCACAGGGCCAGCTCAGCATATGAATGCACGAACAGAACAGATGGGCCTCTGCCACAATTTTTTACTGTCTAATCCCCACTTTTGAAATCACAGGGATTCACCTCCAACCCAGGCTGAAGGATGGACCAGATCAGAGCAGCCCTGCTGGGAGGGACTTGGGGATGCTGGTGGATGAAAGGCTGAACATGACCCAGCAATGGGCACTCACAGCCCAGAGAGCCAAATGTGTCCTGGGTGGCATCCAAAGCAGCGGTGGGCAGCAGGGGACAGGGAGGGGATTCTGACCCCACCTGGCAGTGCTGCAGGCAGCCCTGGGGTCTCAGCAGAGGAAGGACATGGACCTGTTGGAGCAAGCCCACAGGAGGGCGCACAAAATGATTCAGGAGGGCTGAATGAAGCAGCTCTCCTGTGAGGAAAGGCTGATAAGAGTTGGGGTTGTTCAGCCTGGAGAAGAGATTCTAGGGGAGACCTTTGAGCAGCCTTCCAGGACCTGCAAGGGGAGCTACAAGAAGGCAGAAAGGCCACTTTTCACCAAGGGCATCATCCAGTGACAGGAAAGGGGAAATGGCTTCCCCCCTGCCCCCACTTGAAAAAGTGGGTTAGTTTTAGGTTTTAGGAAAAAAATGGTTTATTCTGAATGCTGAGGCACTGGAACAGGTTTCACAGAGAAGATGTGGATGCTCCGTCCCTGAAGTGTCAAGGGCCAGGTTGGATGGGGTTTTGAGCAACTCGTCATGAAAGAGGTGTCCCTGCTTATGGCAGGGGAATTGGAAACTAGATGACTGTTAAAGGTCCTTGCAACCCAAACCATTCTATGGTTCAAGCTCACACAAACAGCTTGAAGATCAGAATATATTTACAAGTGTTTGGAACATGATCTGGGAAAAAAGTAATCATGTTTGACTGTATAAAACAGAAATAAGCTCTTGCTTATTTTGGGTTCTCTTTTTCCTCTGTGATAAGGGATACTCAATTGATGCAACGCATCTGTTACCAAGAAAGTTACATGTTCCATACTCTAAGAGCATGATTTTGTCATTGTCATGCAAAATACTTTTTTAGGGCCTGAAGTGTGAGAGCAAGTGAAACTCCCTGTGTCCCAAATGCACAAAGAAGCTAGAACTGAAATATTTTGTAGACTCTAGACAGTTAAGTAGGACATTAGAGTTCTGTAAAACATTATCCTAACGAGAGAGGCTTTTACATTGTGCGGAGTTTTAAGGACAGAACTCCCATTGACACCCAGCAGCAATTAGTACAGGAGCTGAGCCACCCCATCACATTTACTCCAGTATACACTGTAGTTCACTGCAGTAAAGAGAACATCCTATTGAATTATGGCAGATTTTCAGAGGGACATTTGATTACAGAACTGTGAAACGCAATACATTACTGCAGCAAATCATCATAATTCCCAACAGTGGAAATATCCTGATGGGGCCCAGAACAGAAGTCTTAATTTAGAGGGCTCTATTCTTTTTCAAGCAGGCAGTGAAGGCAGAGGTGATTTACTGACAGCGGATATGAAGGAATCATTACAAGCTGCTGCTAAATTGTGTTTTTTCCTTCTGGGTTAAATTTCAGTTTTACCAAGATGATTTCTTAACATTACTGAAGGATAATAGGTTCTAAGAATTTTGTGTGCTTACCTTGGGTTCTACCAAGACCATCCTCATCTTTCTGATGTTGGATCGTTGGAATCATCTAACATGAGTGTTCACTTTAACTTATATCAAACATAGTGTAATGTTGTGTCTTCCACGGGGTAAGTGATGGCACCTGGAAGTTCAAATTTGTATAAATACTTCACTATTTTGCAACAGCTTATGTTTTTTTATACAAATAAATACCTTTGTATGAAAATAGCACTGTTATGTGTTAAATAAACCAAAAATTAGCTATAGTGAATATTCAGTCTTGTAATATGTGATACATGCATTTTCTGCAGTAACTAATCAGATAATGAGATGTCAGTATGATCTATTACAGAAACAAATTTGTGTCAGTACCTACTTATTTTAGACTTACAAAGACTAACAGTGGCATTCATTACTACAAGAGATTAATGAACTTGCATTTAGAAAGCCTCCTCTTACCCTTCTATATCCAACTAGGAATAGTTTAGTCATTCTGCTTGCTTACCAAATCAAAAAATAAAGGTGTTTAATAACAAACGTTATCGAATAATAATAAAAACATACCTCACTGTTGTACTCCAGTTTTGGTGGTTGGTTTTATCTTTTTCTTCAAAGAAGACTGTTCCTTCTAACCCATACTTGGGGAATCAGAACCACAACTGCATTTTTTCTTACAAATAATATATATGCAGTCTTCATTTACTGACTCCCTTGGTTTTGAAGAACAGCTATAACACAAAGCAGAACACACAATAAGGGAAAAAAGCACTAGAACATTCCTTCAGAATTACAAATACAATATCTCAGAAAAATAAAACATTCAAATACACATCTATAGCTTAGTGATAATTACACAGCATATCCTGAAAGCATATTTTAAAAAATCTCATAAACCTCATAACTCATAATTACTGTAGAATTAACCAGTCATATTTATAAAAGCACAAAACTAAAAGAATCTTAAAGATGCCATTCTGAGTTTTTCAGAATGACCAAAATAATGTTTTAAGCTTTTTGTCAGAAGCATCCCTCAGCCTTTATCATTTCTGTACTCTTGCTTGGTTTTGCTCTTGCAGTGTCTATAGTGCAACATAACATCTCAGAACTACTTACCTGTGTATGGAATGCCACAGAAGCTCTTTGTGCATATTGTGCCATTTTATGTCGGTAATTGAGATTTTTACACATCTCTGCCAGTTTGTGTTTATCTGTGAGTTCTGGGTAAGTACTGTCTGCTCCTATGGCCACTGCCAAAAGCCGATGCACTATGATATCGGCATACCTGCAAAGATGAGGTTAAAATCATCAGTGACATAGTAAGATATAGTTTTTCAAAATTAATTTAAAAAGTTTCTGAACATTTGTTTTTGTGAATCTTACAGATTTAAGTTTTTCTAATAATGACCTTCTGCTGGCAACTCTCTTTATTAATTCAGCATCCATCTCTTTGCTGACCAAAGATGCACTGCAGAGCCAGAATACTGTTATAATGTTTGCTAAGATAAATTTTCCTTGTGCCAGAAAAAGAAATATAATTGTATTTTTAGACTAAAGAATGATCTTTCACCATGGCTTTTTAAGCCAATCCTTCTTCCCTTTCCCATGAAATTAGACAAATTCAGCATAGAATAGTATTTCAGTGCCATAGATCTGCAAAGTATAATCACGTTTGAACTTCTTGTTATGTAACTCATTAGAATATCAGCGGGGAACATTTTAATACATCTGGTACTTCAGTGAGGAACTTTTTTGTATATCTGGTAAGAACTAAAATTTACCATTTGGACTTCTAGAAATTCTACAAATCTTCCATAAAAATGCATAGGGATTTTAATCCATGTCCAAGAGATTTCACTTTAAATGTTTCCAAGGAGCACAATAACAGTTATTTTCTTCAAAACTCAGTGACTTCTTGGTCAGATGAAAAAACTAACATACTTTTCCAAGAAGTATTATTTCATTGCATGCAACAGCTCCCAATAGCAAGTTCCCAGTTACCAGTGTTTTCATATGGAAAATTCAGTCTCCTAAAAATTTAAACACAGTTTCTATCTCAAAAATGACTGAGCTAACTCCATTTCAGTCTCTGCCTAAGACTACTGCTGACTGACGCCAGACATGCATTAGAGATATACTCCTATTGTATATTTTTTAATGTTATTAAACCCTAGGAGTTGTGGGCAGTAAACCTGGGACTGTACAGGAAGATGGACTGCCACGTAAGCCACTGCTGTTTTAACTGAAATCTAATGCTGAAAAAAAAATTTTTTTTTAAATGCACAACACCGCCATTTCTTCACAAATAAATCACTTATTTCTTTCCTCTGAAACTTTTGGAAAATACAAGTACCTTCTAATAGGTGAGGTAAAGTGAGTATAAATAGGTGAGGCTAAACCATAGTGATGAAAATCATTATCCATTCCTGAGCAGAAATAAACAGCTTGCATCATGCAGCGAGTGGTCAAAATTCGCAGCAGTGTATTTAGGTAGGGGAATGTAGGAGATTCAGCTTTGTCTAATGATTCAGCTAAAGCTTTTGCTGAATCTGTCTTAATTTCCAAATTCTGAAAGAGGAAAAAAGAAAAAAAAAAGGTCAAGCATTACTAGCAAATATTATGAATATAAGCAGAAATGTGACAGCCACACCTAGGATAATCTTAGCAAGTGGCACAGGTATAGCACCTAATAACAGGAATGCTACTACTACAAAAAGCAAACAAAATCCATCCATGCACAGGTCCCACCCTTATTATTACTAGTGTATTATGCAAAAAATGAAATGCTGAGTCAGTAGCTTAGAATTCAGAAAAGACACTCATTCTAAACTAAGAAATACTTTATGCCAATATTAACAATATACCTTTGGTTTGATTTTTCTATCCCTTTATTAAATCAGAAAGAATGTAAAAAAACCCCTACGTGTTTATGCCACACAAAGTTCTCATCCAAGCACAAGGTAAGTAATTGAATTTATGGTATTTCTTGTGCAAAATTATTATAATGTATAGTTGGAAAAGTGAACTGTAAAACTAGTACTGTGTATGACATTTTTTCCCTCTTTGCAAGTGCTCTCTGATAAAAATTCAGGTAGTGTGAACATAATGCATTTTTAACTTCCAGAAACACAAGGTAAATTTTATCACATGATCAGTTGAATGCTCTTTCTGTCACATACAGCACTGACAATAAAGTATGATCCAGAGATCAAATGATGCCTGTATTATGGTAAGATAATTGCATTTTCATTTAAAAAAGTATAAATAAAGCATATTAATACCTAATTGTGCTGGCTGTGTCAAAAGCAGTAAAAAAGCCACTTTGGTTTATTCAAAAGAATGTTTACCTATGCAGAGAAATTTATCTTTCCAAATAAATCAGTACTAAAAAATAATTTTCAAAATTAAATAATTTCAAATTAAATCATTATCATTATTCCAGTTTTACAGCAGTGGAAAATTAAATGGGCTAGGTTTAGGCTTGTCTATTGTCACACTGAGAGAATCTGGAAGTTTCTCTCTAGACCTTAAGAAAAAAAAAAAAGGGGTGGGAAAGAGCTGAAGGGAAAGAAAATGTGAATCTACATCACAGTAACTACAAAATTACAAGTTAACTCAAATAAAAGATCCTGAAACTGGAAAACTAATTTTCTCTGTTCAGACTCCTTAATTAAATTAGACTTGTTTCAGGCTAAATAAACCTCTAGCTGATCTACAGAGAAGATGGAAACTCTAAACACATTTTCTTACTTCCTGACTTTAGGAGAAACGTTATTTGATGTGACTGATCAATTTTAGTATATCAGTAATGTATGTGATCCAAAGCCAAAAACTGTCTCAAAAATCACATGTGACTTGGCCAGGAGAAACATTCACTGCTCACAAGTGCTACAATGTAAGACTTAAGAGAGTAGTATGTTTCCTTTACCTAAGAAAGGAAGAATCCTGTGCTTTTTAAACCTTTCATCTAGAGGTACAATTATCCTGCTACAAACACCAGGGATTTCAAGGTGTAGCTGATACACTTTTAAAATACTGCTTTCCAGCCCTTATTCCTAGGTAAGTGGCCAACCAGAGATAAAATACAGCTTTTCATAATTAATTCACTTAATTAGCATGGTAAAAACTTGCCTTGGACTTTGCAGCCTTTACAAGGATGTCATAATTTGATGGGGGAGGAGCAGGATGTTTCCGAAGCAAGGCAAACTCTGGGAACTCATCATAAATTTTTTGTGCTACAGAAATATTGGCAAGCAACATGAACTCTTCAACCATGGAATTTGTCTCTCTATCAAGATAAATACATTATATTGTTAGAAAAGCATTAGATATTGAGTGCCTAATGAAGAAACATTCCACCATCCTAATGATGTTATATAATATTAACTAGTGGTTTTGAACATTTATACAAGTAGGCAAGCAATTTTAAGATGAAAAACAATGCTTATAAGCTCCAAATATTAAGTCAGAAGAAAAAAAAAATCCTGAAATATTCTAAAACATTAAAATCAAGAAAAATGCTCATTAAAATGCCTGGAAAAAACAACAGATAAACCTCTTGACTTCTTCCTATGAATTTCACATATGAAGCACACAGTTCAAGAGTTGCTAAATAAATACTGCAGTAAAATAGAAGAATTCTCTTACTGAGGACCAGCTTGACTAAAGAGGTTGTGGATGCTCTATCACTGGAAGTATTCAAGCACAGGTTGGGTGGGGCTTTAAGCAACCTCATCTAGTGGGAAGCATCTGGGCACATGGCAGGGGGGTGAGAACTAGGTAGGCTTCCAAGGTCCCTTCCGCCTCAAACCATCCTCAATTCTATGACTGTCCTGCACTATTACAGGAACTCTGTACACCATTAACTAAATGTTGCTACTTAAACATGTCTTTAATTCCATCCCTACCCCGAATAAACTAACAAATAAAATGCATACTTAAGCTCCTTGGTCTGCAGATCAATAGGATCATGAGTTTCACTATCCATGTGGAAACGAACTTCTGGTGACGCAAGTGTCAAGGCTCTGCAACACAGTAAGTGGTATTAAAAAATTACAGTAAAGCAGACACAGCAGCTGAGCTGCAAGCCTGTAACATCATCTGGGGTTACCATGACACTATAATTTAAAATCGGCAGAAATTAAAAATAAAATTGTGGAATTAATGTTCAAATTTACAGAAAATGTCATCAAATACACACCATAAAAGCTCCTAAAATTTCAAATGCTACCCTCTAGTTGTGCTTTTATGATTCTGTGAGATCCATATTGATAGATACTGTGAAGAAAATGTTAATATCCCAAATGTATATATTTTGGGAAATATGGATAAGCATTCCTATGCAAATCAAAATGGAAAAATACTTTTCTTTCACAAGATTTTCACTAGAAAAATGGACACAGAACCATAATATATTTTCACAGCAAGAACAGTCAGAAAAAAGGTGGGGGAAAAGGTAACAGGTACACCGCCTAGCTTACCCTTTATCAATTCTTTTCTTCTTCAGGATTTTTGCTAATTTGTTTAGTCCACGTAAGCTGGTAGTAATATCATCATTCATAGTTGCTGAATCAATTCTCATCTGTGCTTCAGCATATGTAAGAGAAGCCTTGAAGAGGTTTAAAAAAAAAAAGACATCATCATGATACATAACTGAACACTCTAAAAAATCCCATAGTTATTTCTGTCTTGCAGAACGTGCAGCTTGCTGTCATAACTTGCTTCACAATAATACAAAGCTTTACACTCAATACCTAAATGCTGGTTATTCACAAAGAATAATGGACAAATGAGGACAGAGCTATGCAAGAGATTAAAGATACACCAGGCATTTGCCGTGGGTTTGTTTTTGGTTTTTTGTTGACCATTTGTTTTATACATTGGCAGTCTAATTTTTAGAAATGTATTGAACGTCTTGAACATCCACAGAATCCACTGAATTTAACTGATTAGCTGGTACTTATAAGCCATGTCCTATATGCATCATACACACAGTAACTGCCCACATAAACACTTCAGCCTTAGAGGCTGAGAACACTGAAGAATCAAACATTTTCTTTATTTTTAGTATTTCAATATCATTTTCTAATTCTACAAAAATATAAATCATTAATCAGAAAGAAAACTTTATTATGAAGTCTGCTGATCATTGGTTTTATAACACAGTGTACACCTTTTTATTTCAGAGTTATACTAATATTTACATGACTTACCTTGGAATTAATAACACTCTTTGTAAATCTGGTTTTTAGAATTTCAGCCTTATGGTTCATTTCCCATATGCATGAAAATGCAAGCCTATGAGAGAGAGAGAGAGAGAGAGAAGGAGGGGAAAATCTATTAAAACCCCCACATAAACAACAGTAGTTTCTTGCCAGGATCAAAGTACGGATAATATACCTGTCCACATTAGATCTCAGAGAGCACAAGTTGGAACTAAGTAGCTCTGGAACCATATCAATTCTCTGCAAAGTAAAGAATAAAATAAGTTAGTATTTTAACTGCCTGATTTTTAATGTAAAAAAAGCTTAGGGATATTTTTTTCTTTGGCCAAAAATAGCTCAGACTACTGAAAGAAAAGTAAGCTACTTTAAAAAAATTCATTGCAAGATTTATTTTACTTATCATCTTTTTAGTAGCAGTGATTTCTGAAAAGAAATCATGGTCTGGAAGAAATAACCAGGACTAAATCTACTAAATCAGTGTTAGTGAATGCAAATCATAGGAACCTTTCAGATATTTAGCAATCACAAAAAACCAATGGAAAAGGCAAAACCAGGCCACTTCTTCAATTTCAGACTGGAATTAAAACACTATTCCAGTTCCAGAACCACATGCTAATAATGCTTCAAACCAGAGTTGAATGGGATATTGTCCAGATAGTGGCTTTTAAAAGATTAAACAGAAAATAAAATTGTTTTAGACAAACTGTCTACTTATATTTTTTCTCCTTAGTTCAGAGAGAATGTCTCCACTCCCAAAAAATATGAAAGGAATGAAAATCCAACCACTTAATCATACAAGAAGCTGTAGAAAAGAATTACTTTTTCACACAGATACACTGTTGTTCCTCTTTTTACTGACTCCTCATCCAAAGCATTTCCTGGGCGAATGAAATGACTGACATCTGCAATATGTACACCGACCTAAAAAAGAAGCATCACGTTATGCACCTCATGAAAGAGAAACAATTTTCAGAGTGAAAGAAACTTTCCCACATTTTTACAAACCAATATATCCATTCCCAGTTTCTTTCAGCAGCTCCCATATTTCTTAATAAGAATAGTTTAAGCCTATCATACTGATATTAAAAAAGTGAACAGTTGCAGCAATTATTAAAAAAAGAGGGCATTTGTACATTTAGGGGAAATGTATTCATATTCATGACCAATGCAGCTTTTCTTTGAGGGCCCAAATAACCTCTTTCATGTTCTTCAAGACTCACTGCAAATTTGTTTTTGCTTTTCTGTTTGCTGGACTTTCTAGTCTGGCACACCCTACTATTACAAATTCAAATTAATTTCTAAAGAAGACAATGTGACTGAACCACATATAAGGGAGTAGAGAGCTAGTGTTAAGCCTGTAGCTTTTTACTGCCTTTTTTAAAATAAAATAGTAACTCCACAGGAGTTACTGCAGTAGCTGAGCTTTTTCTTTTTTCATAGTTCCTTATCCTAGCTGTAAATATCCTTGTTTGTAATATTTAGCTAAAGCAGTAAATAACTTTTATGTTAAATTCTCATGCCAAATAAGGATAAAGCAGGGTGAATTTAGAAGACACTAAATTCCCACTTTTGACACCGATCTGATGCAAATCAACTCCCTTTTTTTATTACCATCCTGCAGCTGTGCAAACACCATTAATTTCTTTATAACAGATCTGGAGCTTTGCACATGTCATTTACCACCACTGCACTGTTTGTAAAATAAAGGAAGAGTAAGTAAATAAATTACTAGATTGATACAATACCTCTAGATTTCCATTTCCTATTTCTCTACAATGTAATGCATCATCAATATCTGTACAACCAGGAGGATCAACACTACAAACATGCAGATGCCTTAAGTCCTCCCTATGTTTCATATCCTGAAATTTAAAAGAAACAAAAAGTTGTTTTCAAGAACACCTTCCTTTTCCAAGTAAAAATGATCTTATGAGAAATTCACATTATGTAAGATTTTCCCCAGCAACCAGATATTTTCAGAATGTTTATTTTGTTTTGGGTTGTTTATTTGTTTTACGACAAGATCAGAACTACATATGCAGAAACTACAATGACAGAAAAAACAACACTGAAGATTAAGTACTTTTTTTTTGGTTTGTTTTACAGAAATGAGGAAGAGAATCAGAACACAACCATAGTTTCACCACAATCTCAGAATTAGCAGGATGAGGAATTGGGATTTTTTGAAGTGAAATTTTGACTGATGTTAAGCAGAATGACTTGTCTTGGATATGACTCCTCTGAAGTCTAGCTTTCTAAGGCTTAGATGTCTAGATAATTGAAAAGAACTGCACACTTTGGAATTATCTATCCTTGCAAAATAGCTATCTCTCTCCTTTGCAAAAAAACTTATTTTATCTTTATATTCTTTAACAATATATGTAGTATCATCCTTATCTTAAACTATTTATCCCCAACAAATGCAGTTTTAGCCAAAATGCAAAAACTTGAGGAGGTCTTGTTTCCATAGGAAATCCAGCTAAAAGTTCTCACTAAGAACAGTCCGACAACATTTCTCATCTATTTCTGCAATATTCAGAAATGTCACAGTTTGCATTGAAGGGGAAGACACAGTAATTACTAAAATAATTTACAAATTATTACCTCTTCTGTAATGCTCCATGGCATTTTTGGTAGGAAACTAAGAACAGCCTGGGAAAAAGCCTGGTGAGGGACATCATGCTCAAGCAGAAGAACTTCTGTCTCTGTCTCTTTATCTCCAGCGCTTCCTAAATTCTTTACAAAATGACCCTGAGGAATAATACAGGTACACACACACACATATATCAAGCAATACCATTTGTCCAAAAGTCAGTATTTAAGAACATTAAACCTTAGGTTATTCTTGTATTAAACAACATAGTAGAAGCAATCTTTTTTAATTTGGTTAACTTTCTCATCTTCAAGAGAAATTCAATTTTAAACATTTATTTGATGTACCAAGTCTGAACTGAGTCAGTCTTTTCTTAGAATGGGTCTAAATTCTCCACAATTAAGACTCCAAAACTTAAAAATGTGAAATCATTTTTGCAGGAAGGAAAACCACTGCTACAAAAGCAGCAGAGCTAATACACTCTCATTTATCTATGGGTTTGCCTTGTGCCACACATCTCACACCCTAATACCACATCAACTCTGCCTTCTCCCTCACTTCTCTGCAGTAATGCTTTCTTTGTCTTAATGCTTCTTCCATATACCCCATGTTCCCTTAATTTCTCTAAAGCAACGGGAGACGTGTGTGCTGCTTCAATGAAAGCTCTGCAGTCCCACAGGAGCCACTGGAAGACTCTTCAAAACCTGGCTAGTGTTCAATACAAATGGAAGGCAGTGTCCTCAGTTTCTCATACAGGCTCCATTATTTATGCTGAACTTTTAACTACTTTTACCCTACTGGTAATGTGATTGCATTGGATGCATTTTTCAAATATCTGCTAGAGCAGTGATCGGTATTGTGTGAATGAGCAAAATCAGAAGAAAAGATTCAAACTTCTAGGAATCCAGACTGGTTAACCCTGGTTAATCTATATAAAGCACCTTAAGTAGCACATATATGTTCACTGCAGAACTGAATGAGTAAGCTTTTTAAGTATGATAATCCTATAGCAGGTTGTAAGAGCGAATTAAATCATTTAGGGACTTCCTTAATTTGCACCATCAAATGGCACTCACAGAATTTAAACCTCATCTCAACACCGTTTGCAGTTACTCGGTGTCACAGATAAATATTTAATCTAAGAAATACAAAAAATCGGGTAGTTAAAAGTTCAGAAGAAAATTCTGAAAATTCTGAATTTAGGCATAAACTTACATTAGGATACCTGGAATTCCTGGGCCAACCATCAATAGCAACAATTATTCTTTGCCCTTCCAATGTATCTGCCTGTCTGGTTTCTATTCGAATGCGAGGAATTCTGCGATCAGCTGGTGTAAACAAATGGCGCCTTGCCTATGAACAACCAGAAAAAGAAACAATTAATTTTCAAATAAAGAAGAAAAACCAACCCTGCACTTAGAGTAAGTGGATTATTTCCTCACCTCTTTGATCTGTGACTTGGAAAGCATCCCACAATAGGGCCGCCAGTTTCGTTTTATAATGCCCACGACTCTTCCCGTAGGCCTCAGCATGTCCTTGTTCACGGAAGTCTTCAGCTGGTAGAACACAGGTTAAAAACACAAAACTGTCTGAACTCATGTTCGACTACAGTAGGTAACTTAAAACTTAGTAGCAACATTTTGTAATTCATTATAAGGACATAAATTCTATTATAACTTTATAAATAGAAGCTCCTGTGCCTCCCTGTGCTTTGCATGACTTTTAATGTTCTCAGTATGTGACATGACTGAAATCACATCAGTATGTGATGTGACTTAGCAGAGACAGTGGGAGAAGACAGCATTCTGCAGCCTTTTTCTGCTGTTCTTATTTTTCAGGATGTCCATTAAGAAAACCAAACAAATAATATTTTCCATGTTATTTTACAATCTGTTATTTTAATTTTTGGAGTCCTTTTACACTACCTGAAAATTCTCCAGTAATTCTCCACATAATTATTAAAAAACATTCCCATGAAATTCAGTGGAAAGATAGTAAGTGGATTTTAAAAGAAATTATCTTCTTGTACATAGCATACATGCATGTGCAGGCATGCACATTAGGTGGAATTACTGCAAGACCCAAAAATATTTTACAACAGGTTCCAAATGTATGTATTGCCTCTAAAAGGTGACTGTCAGCATGATACAACACCTACTCTAACAAATCCTAATCTGCATATCACTAAATACAGATTTACATTATTACATGACTACCACTCAGTAACTTTTGGATTCATTACACTTAATAAAGTAATGTGGGAATTTCTAGCAAAGACTAATTGAAAATGATCCATTTTATCCACCATCATGTATTTAACACAACTGTACAACTCCAATTAAGTTTTATGATTTCTGTATTCACATTTTATAAAGAGGATATATAAAGCTAAAGCCTAACACTGTCAGGGTACCACAAATTTAATCTCTTTCATAACACCACAGTTAAGAAAAAATATTTCTTTCATACAATGTTTTCTTTCTCCTCTTCATTTTCAATGTTCTCTTCATTCTGGCCGTCATCTTGCAAGACCACTGAGGATGGTGCCACCCATTCATCTTTTGCCAACAGCTCCACAGCTACAACATCTTCATGAATTGCTCGGTTTAAATGTTTCAAGCCCTGTACAATTATCTGGAATTTTTTTAGAAAACAAAATGGAAATGCAAATATTCATGATGATGAAAACAGAAGATCCAAATCTAGAGCAGTGTAACAGAAGAGTAAACATGTATGACAGGCTTTACATTCTAAAGAACAGTTTAAAGTATGGTTGTGATGCACTTTTTTCCTCTGCCAAGATTTCTTACAGTACAGATGATCTTACTTCATGATTCCAATTGCTTCTATAAGAAATATATTTTCCCCCTGGGTTTTGTTTTGGTTTTTTTTTTTTTTTTTTTTTAAATTTTTTACTAAGTCAGACAATCCTGTTTTTGCAGGATAGGTGATTCCACATACTACTGAGAAAGAGGAATAAAAGAGGTACAAGAGAAGTACCTCTAGCTGCCACAAATAGGGAGGGAGGAGATGACTGCCTCTTGGAAACAGTATCTGTGCAACTGCACCAACTGAGAATCCAGCGGGCAGCTGGATGGATTAACTGCCGGGTGGGAAACAGCCCATCTTCCCTCACTAGGCAGGAAAATAGCAGGGGGAAATAAAGCAGGAGAACCCCACAAGGGCTCATGACTGTTTATTTCACTGAAAATCCTCCTATACACTTGTTCCTTTGTCTTTCACCATGTATTTCAAACTGATTTAAAAAACTGTTAAGAGGTCAATTGAAAAACTATTAACAACCAAGATTCATCTTTATTTTACCAATTACTTTATCAAATGGTAATTTTAAATACATTATTCTTTTTTCCAAAAAGAGCACAGTCAGCATTTCAGCAGTATATATCCATACAAATAAAAAATATAAACATCAGCACAAACATCAGGAAAAAAACCCAGAAAGGTAAAAAATTACTAATATGCTCCATTTTAACATATGCCACCATGAAATAATTAAATTTTAAGTCATTACTAAGGCTAGTTAAAGTTTACTGCATGGAGGTAAAATTAAAACTCACCTCTTTGTTTTCGTCAGCATCTCCATGAACCCAAACAGTAGCTTCAAGATAATTCTCTCTGTTTGCCCTGTAAGTTCCTTGGAGGTAAATACCAGATTTTATTCCTTGCTGCAATTTGCTAAGAGGAATATGTTCTGGGAATATTATTTTTCCACCTTCTATTTCCTTCTTTAGGAAAAAAGAAGAAGAGGAGAGGATATTTTCAGTATTTTATATTCACATTAATTTCAATACTGAGCTCTGGAACACAACACACTCAAGCTAACAAACTCCCTAATTGTAACTGTGTGTAGATATGAATATGCACAACAATAAAAAACTATTATTAAGCAGTACTATTTCTAATGAAGCATCAAAAGCATAAAAATGTGGCAATTCTAGGAACTTTTCTTGTTTTCCTGCAGTTACTTAAAAACATACTGCACAATTTTATGTTGATTTGGATATAGTGACAAAACAGATACTTGAAAAAGAAAATATCAGCATAGTAAAGAGTATGGCACATAGTGTATGTACTGTAAGCTACAGGAAACATTATGAAAAGACATGACTGTGACCAAAGTTTGGAGCAGTTAGACAATTGCTTACACCTGAATGATCTACAGTTATCTGCTGAGAATACCTGAGCCCTCTTTCTTCCCACTCTTGCACAGAGCTCCATTCTGTTAAAACTAACTCTGAGGAAATTAACTTTCTTATTTTTGTGGTGAGTGTTCAGCTCTATCAGTTGTATGTAAACATATGAGTCTTGATTCTGATAAACACAAAGCACAAGGAAGTAGAAGAGGATGTAGCTCATATTTGAGCTGCAGCCTGCTTTTATGTCAACTTAACTAATAACCAAATGAAAATGCTTTTGATCAGTAACTTAACATAGATTTTCCAGCAGACACAAAACAAAGATCTAAATGGTTTGCAATATATTTTGTTTTCATTTTGTTGTTTCTGTTATTATTCTCATCTTCACAATAGTTACCTAAAGCAAGGGGCTTTTCACAGATAACAAGATACACACTAACAGGCATATAAGCAGAACTGAAAATGGCTACAATATTTCCTTTTTACTTTTCAGTTGTCAAAAAGTTAAATTGCCGAAATGGTAATAAAGTCCAAACTCCTTGTATTCTAAACTGATGCCAGTACCCTGACATACAGTATGCATTATACTACAAGCCATTTGTGATCAATTTATTTTATAGAAAGAAAATAAAAACATACCCCTTCATCAGATACACAAGCAAGACGATCTACAAGCTCAGGATTAGCTGTCAAGCTTTTTATATACTCCTCACCTACAAAAGCACACACGTAAATATTTATGCAAGAGATGCATGGGATTTATGTATCAAGTAACTACTCAGTTTATTTGAGCAATAAGTTAAACATAAATACTAGTTCACTTACATGTATAAGCAGTTATTCCTTCCTCCAGAGCTTTCTCTTTATTAATTCTGTCATTTGTTAAAAAGATAACTTGAATCTTTTCCTCATCCTCTATTTTCTTCAAGTGTTCATTGTACCATTTCACTGCTACCCGAATGGCTCTGTCATTGCGGTCATTAGCAGTTTCTCCCCGATTCTGCTCTATGTACGTTTCTCTAAATGAATTTTAAAAACAAAGGGGGGTGTTTGACAAACCAAAAACAAAATCCCAGCATCCATCTATACTTAAAATTTTCAGACAAATAAGATCAAGGCTGTTACGCCAAAAGTATCATTATTGTAGCTATCATTATGTGTAACCCTCATTAGGCCACTGAAGGGCCAGGAGACATGGGTAAAGGAAAACGAGAATTAAGTGTTAATTTCTAACACAACCTTCTCACAGACAATTGATGAGGTTTGCAGTCAAGCTGTTAGAACTAAGGATTCAAGATTCCTTGAGCTATGATGCTGCAGTACTGAAACTAACTGTGAGCACAAATAAAGGCAAATTAATTGCATCTCCATTTCTTAGAGCTTTCTCTAACTAACTTAATGGATTTTTGAATCCTGCTACAGACTAAGCTAACAACATTGGTAAAACATTGGAATATGTTTAAAAGGGACACTAAAATGGAAAATCAGTACCTTATTACTCAAGATAACAGTGCTAATTATTCAATATTCTAACCCCCTTCACATAATATATATGGATTTATACCAGCTATAGAAAGAAAACCTCCTGGAACACCAACTTCCCAAAAGGATTCCTTAGAAATATATAGTTCTATGACACCAGTGTAATTTTTCTTCCAGTCCACATGTTCCAGCTTTGTTTCCCATTTTCTTTTACTGGATATCAGCACAAGTTTGTTACACTCCATTCCACCCCTTACCTGTGATGCTCATTGGTGAAAGAATAGAAGTGTTTTTCTTTGTTTTGAATCACGTCCCTAATCCGCTTGTACACTGGCGCACTCCGATTCCTGACTTCTTGTAGGACTGTCTGCAGCACAATGACATTCTTGATAACAGGATCTTCCAGGATATCAATCTGAGGAACAAAATGGAAATTAATTTAAATTATTCTTTAATTCTATCCAATAACAGGACTCTAAATATTTCCTTGGCTAGTACATGAAAAGCTAACATGAGTAATGAGTGGCTCTTCTTCTGCCTTTTTCCCTCGCCACTGGGAAACTGGACAGTGTATGAAGTTGCTCCCTCCTCCTTGTGGGAAAAAAAAGTCAAGTAGGATTTTCCAGCCTCTCTGTGACCTGAAGTGAATATAAGGATTCTGACTTCCAACAAATTCGCCCCCAGTATGTGCAGGATTCCAGACAAATGTAAGACTGAGTGTATGCTACAAATTTTGCTTACATAAAATGGGTTCCTACAAAATTTACCCTTAGTAAACAAAATGCAGCTATGCACAATCTGAGGAAAATCTGATGTAATTTACAGGCTGCCTACCTCTGTGAGGAATGCAAGCCATAAAATGGTACCCAACTACTCTTACACAGAGACGTGCCTATGCATGTCAGGTTTGAGCTTTCCAGAAAAAATCCCACTGTTAAACTGAAATTTTAACTTCCATGGAGTCAAATCAATGGGCATTCTGCAAGCTGCTCTCCGCTTTTGAAAGACCTTTTTCTTTTTTAAGGAATTTTGTTAAAATTTTCAGCACTTTTATTTGCCAACTCCTGACATCAAGACAGAGAAATAACTATAGAAAACTAGAAATCCATATAATCTGTAGGAGGAAAAAGGTGGGAGCTTCACTTCCTAACCTCATGGCAAGAAACTGTGCAAACCCACCTGCAAAATGAGACAGCTATAAGGCTCTAGAGGGCATAACTAAAAGAATAAAAAGCAATACAACACCAAGCCCCTGTGAACCTGATGTTTACATGACCTGACAGATTTAGAGCCATATTCATAGGGGAAGAAATCCAGCATTATTATATGAATAAGCTGAAGCACCAGGCCAAGTCTTACTGTGGCAAAAGTGCTTCAGTTTCTAGGCAAAACCTTTCCCTATCCTTACCAAGGCTTCCTAAACCCCACTTCTCCAGTTCACCTCAGCACACCCTGGTACATTCTCAGAGCATTCTATAGGATTCATATACAAATTTCACCAACAGGACACCAAGAAGTCCACTTGTGAGAAGCTGAAAACATCCCTTGATCTGCTGTTCTGGGACAAAAATCCTTACAACTTTTGGGATCTCTGCTAAAACACACAAGTGTTGTTCCCATCTCCAGAGTAGTCCATGTTAGAATTCATTAATTAGTTACATCTCCAATATGTACAGGGCTGTTCTATCTTCTAAACAGGTATTCAAAAACAATGAAAGGAAGAAGTTAAGCATCAAGCTTGGGAATTTCTCCTAGCCCCAAAGTGTACTGTCTGCCCTGCTCAGACCCAATTCTCTGCACAGCTATGGATGGGCTGCAGAGTGAAGTTGCTCCTGTGCTTCCAGAGTTGTACATGGGATGATTTTGCACCTTCTATTCATTACATGAAATCAACATCACAGCATAAAGAACCTAAACCTACACTCTGAAAAGCAGAAGAGGCATTTAGAAAAATTCAGTGACCACAGAAGATCCAAAAATTCAGTGATGACATGAAAATCTCAATTGCTACTTCAGAGCCCACCAACTTTCTCTGCTTGAATTTTCATACCCTTGGCAGACCACAACGAACAAAATAAATAAACAAACAAATGAATGAATGAATGAATAAATAAATAAATACTGCTCTTTATTCCTACGATTCAGGCAGAAAAGAAGAAATCACAAAACCCAAACACAACAACATCAACAAAAACAACCTACCAGAAAAAAAAAAAAAAACAAAAACAAAATAAAACAAGCAAAAGACTCACACGCACACTATCCCCCCCCATAAAACTGGAACACAGTCTAAGACAGACCAGGTTCGCTGATGCTGCAGCCTTCTCCTCAGGAGCTGGCGGGGAAAGACAAGACTGCCCAGGCAGGGAGCAAGCAACCACAGGAGACACGGGAGGAGCCAGGCCTGCACCCACACGGAGCTCAGACGGGAGCTTACACCCACAGAGATTTAACAAGGCCGGCGCAGGGAAGGCTGGAGCCTCCACATGGAGCCCGGTCGGGCCCAGAAGAAGGCAGCGGCGGGCCCTCCCCAGCGCTGAGGCGGCCGCACCATCCGTCCCTCCCTCCCTCCGTCCGTCCGTGCCGGCGGCGCTCACCTGGTGCAGGAGCAGGTTGGTGTCGGGCAGGAGGAAGTGCGGCGCGGGGCAGAGGCTGCTGGCGGGGCCGCTGGGCCGCGCCTCCAGCGCGGGCGCGCTCCCGGCGCCGGTGCCGGGCGGGGCGGGGGGGCAGAGGCGGCACGCGGCGGCGCCGCACGCGATGTCGTCGCGCAGGTAATGCTCGCGCACCACCTTCACCACCGCGCCCGCCCGCGTGCGCTTCACGAACGTCCGCGAGGTCAGCATGGCGCGAGGGGGCCGCGGGGAGCGCGCGGCCGGCGGGAAGCGGCGCGGGAAGCGGGAACGGCGGCGGAAGCGGCGCGGGAAGGGGCGCGGGAACGGCGGCGGAAGCGGCGCCCCGGTCGCCGCGGTGATGGCGTGGCGCGCGGCCCCGCCCCCGCCGCGCCGAGGGCAGGCGGAAGCGCGCGCGCGCGTGTAGTGCCGCCGCTGCCCGGGCTGCGTGGGGCAGATCCCAAGAGCGGCTCAGTTTGGGTTGCTGCTCCCCGACCCCGCCGCTGCCGAGCTATCGCTGGGGCAGCTGCGCGCTGCCTTCCGCAGCTCCGGGCATCCTGCGGGACCAACAGTATTCCCTCTTCCCGAGCTGCCCCCGGCTGCCGCGGGGAAGGAAGGCGGTGGTGGCGGCCCCGGGAGGGCAGCCCGGCTGCCGCTGGCCCGGGCTCCGAGTGCGGCGTCTCCTCTCCCTGCTGGGCTCTGCGCAGCGGCGTCTGTAAGTAGCAGCCGTGGTCTGTGCCAGGTGGTTGTAAAAGTCCGTGTGGCTGCTGGGTCAAGCAGCCTGGCGAGGACAGTGCTGCTGCTGCTGCTGCTGAGAAGGCCAAGGCCAGCGAGGTTGGAAAGGAGCTCGTAGCTAGGTCGGGCCCGGGCTCTCCTCCCAGGCACCCAGCCGTAGGATAAGAGGACCAAGCCTTAAGCTGCTCCAGGGGAGTGTAAGGTTGGACATTAGGTGGATTTTCTAAACAGGGTGATTTAGGCATCGGAATGCGCTGCAAAGGGAGATAGATGGTGGAGTCACCATCGCTGGAAGTGCTTAAGGAAAGACTGAACGGGCCCCTGAGTACCATGGTGGAGTTGATGAGGGGATATTGAGTCGTAGGTTGGACGCAATGATCTCGGAGGTCTTTTCCAACCTATGTGATTCTGTGATTAAGGTATTCCTTTATTGTTTTCTCCAGTAAGTCGTATTACGCCTCTTATAGGGTGCTGTATATGCCTCGTGGGCCTCGGGAGTTTTCAGTGCATGTAGTTTTGACAACGTGCATATCTTTATTAAATTATAGCAACATACTACTAAGCTAGATTCACACTGGTATTTAGGTTATTGTAGTCAAAACGCTTGATGATGATTGTTCATGAAGAGGGTCCTCAGGCAGCAGCCCTCCAGAGCTTCTCAAAGTGTTTTTCTTGGCTGAAAAAAGAAAATGTTCATGTGACACTGAGAAGCATCACTTGCCTAGTGGTCTAATATGGTGGTTAGTTTTTCATAATGACACTTCATTTAATTGTTTTGTTTCCTGCAGTTGATTCTTCAGGAGGCTCATCTCAAAGTATAGCTTAAAAAAGCTTTGTAAATAGTGGGAGAAAATGTCACATAAAAGCTCTAAAGTAACCAAGAAAGTGAACGTTTCTAGCTCCTTGGAATCTGAGGATATCAGCTTGGAAACCACAGTACCAACTGATGATGTTTCTTCCTCTGAAGAGAGAGAAGGTACTGTAAAAATCACTAAGCAGCTGATTGAACGGAAGGAGTTGCTCCATAATCTTCAGCTGCTTAAAATAGAATTATCACAAAAAAACTTGATGATTGACAACTTGAAGGTTGAATATCTGACCAAGGTAAGTAGTCTTCCTCCTTTCATTATATAGTATTTTTTTTTTATTTTGGTGCTTTTAGATTATGATAGACAGAAGTACAAACTTCTGTTCTGAAAAGAATTTATTTGAATTATATGATGGAGATCTACTTAGTTGGTTTGGGTATTTTCTTGGTGTGTTTTGATTTCTTTCATAAGAAGAAGGGGAAACAAAGATACAGAAAGCTTCAGTGACTTCAAGTCATTTTACTTATAAATAAGGGAGGATCTAATTAGTTTTACCTTTCCTAAACACAAAGGAAAAACACTTTTTTTCTTTCAGAAATGATGAATTTTGTCACTCATGTTAGTAGCATAACAGGGCTTTGAACCTGAACTTGTGGAGTACTAGAAAAGGTGATCTGAATACTCTTCAGTGCTTTGATAATGAAGAGAGGGATAGAGTACACCAACATGCTAACAGTGGATTTTGTTGTGTATAGCTTGCATGAAGATGCATGAAATTAAGACCGGTGTAAAAACATTGCCACATTGTGTGCAGTTCATTTTTACATCATACTATATGCTAACTTGTTTTTATTGGCTTTATGCTCTGAATTTAAGCCTAACTTGAAATTAGTTGAACAAATAGTCATTTAAGAACTAAGCCTTTTTTTAATTTTAGCTCAGTGGGACAAAGTCCATATCATATTCTGAAGCCCTAGTGTGTTTAGAGGTCTTGTTAGACAGCCATTATTGTGCTGCCCGCAGCATTAGGATCTTCATATTTTTAATTCAACTTGTTCTTTTTTGTTAAGTGTTTTTTAAAAATTAATATGGTAACTTATTTGTTTTATACTCACATTCTTTTTATTTAGATTGAGGAGCTAGAGGAGAAGCTTAATGATGCAATCCATCAAAAGCAGCTGTTGTCTTTACGACTGGATAGTCAGGTGGCATTACAGCAAGAAGATGCCAGGTATGGTGGAAGTAAAATTAAGAACTTCATCTTTCACAAATTTGTGCATTAATTTGAGTTTGTGTAAGTAAGTTAGATCATTATAAGCTGTAGGAATAGGATTTCTTTTGCAGATTATATTAGTGTTTTAATTCTAAAAATTTGACTTACTTATTTAATTTGCATATAAGTAAATTAGAATTCAATTCTCACTAGCTGAAGTTTGTGGGCTTGGTTTTATGTTACCTAAATTCAAAATTTAGTAGGAAGAGGTAGTAAAAGTGTTCTTAAAACCAATAAAGAGCAAAAGGACTAGGCAGAGGTGACACACTTTCCATCAGTTTAAACAGAATTTTTAATAAATGCAGCATAGAAGACTTGGGAACGGTAAGTGCGTAATGTTTAGCTTTTCCCATTAGTACTTCGTATTTGCCAGAAATGCTTTCAGCTGATGATGGAGAAACTCGCTTTCCATGTTGTTTTTCCAAAATATTTGGAGTTAACCTGAAAAATAGACTGGCTAGCAGGCTTCTCCAAACCACTTTGTCAGTTAAGTGTGAAGTGTGAGTTTCCACACCTGTGAAGGAGGAGCATTGCTTACATAGTCTCATGTTAAAGCAGAGCTTACAGGATGTGACTACTTCCAAGTCCTGTTCTGTAGTGAGGCTAGAACAGATTTAGGAATGTGGAGCCAGACCTGAGATTAGTTCCAGCAAAGTCTTTCAGCTGAGAGCAGCTTATGGTCAGAAAAACGTTTGTCATTCTGTATGCTTAGATGCGCCAGAGTAGAATATTTTTATGCTGGCCATACTTGAATTATCTAAGGCGTGCTCAGTAAAAAAGTACTGATGTGCAAACTGTTACTAATAGGCATAAAAAAGTTAAACTACTTTTCCCAATCTTTTCATTAGTTTTCTTGTTGGTCTTTTACTTAATTTTTCATTCTCACTTAATAGAACTGTACACGCCATGGAGTGTGTCCTTCTGTGATTGCTTTGACCTTAATGATAAGGTAACAGTTACCTGTACCCTGCCAGTGGGGTAGATGTTGCCTTGTAGTACTAGTTAATATTTTTTTATTCCTTTTTAAGTAATGCAGAACTGACTATGTTTTAAAGAGTGATTTGTATATGTTTTCAGGGGTTGCAGCTAAAAATAAAAAAAAGGTAGGTTAGATGTCTTTGATTTAAAGAAAATAAACACTTCTAAATGTCATGAACTGATGTGCACTTTTTCTTGCTGTATAAAATCTTAACACTGATGATAATTGTTGTATGGTATTTTAAGGCTGGAAGTAAGGTTGCTTGTTCTATTGCAGTAGGGGTTGGTTTGTTGCTGTTTGTTTTCTTTTAATAAAGGACTCCAACTTTGTATATTACAGTGGTTAGAAAATTAAGGGTTGGTATGACTGTGCCTATGCTAAAACTTGGTAAGGCCCAAGTTCAAGTGATTTACCAGCTCCTTGGGGTTTGTGTGGAAATAGATTCTGCTTTTTCATGTTTTTAACCTTTTAATTGGTAAATTAAGTTTAGTTTGTAAATTCAAGTCAGCATATATGGAGATTGTCTATCCTCAGTCTCAGCTTTGTGTTGTCAATGACTATAAAGTTCCTGGCTTTTTATATATACTGTATCTGATATGACTGTTTAACCATGGTGGTATACATTCTGGCACTAATTACCCAATCTTTGTAAATTTTTCCCTCTACAAAATGAGTAGAACTCCCTTCTTTGCCAAGGTATTGTGAAGCTTTGTCACTTGTGTTACTCACTACCTGATATCTTCTGTTTTCAAACCCATCTTGAAGGAAACATCAGGCTCTAATGAAGCAAGAAATGGAAACTATTTTATTGAGACAGAAGCAACTGGAGGAAACAAATTATCAGTTGAGAGAGAGGGCTGGAGATATCCGTCGTAGCTTGCGGGACTTGGAATTAACCGATGAATGCTATGAGAAGCTAAAGTCTCTTCCTGAAGATCAGCTTTCTATCCCTGAATATGTTTCAGTAAGTATTGGGTTTTGTACTGCTTTAAAATATAATGTATCTTAGATCTGGCTGGGACAGAGCTGACTTTCTTCATAGCAGTTTGAATCTTGCTGTGCTTCACACTGGGGGCTGAAACAGTGTTTTGGCTATTGCTGGACAGTGCTTGCACAACATCAAGGCTTTCCTTTTTCCCCATTCTGTCTCCCCCTGCCCAGCAAGCTGTGAATGGTCAGGAGATTGATAGGGGATACAGCTAAACAGCTGACCCAAATCGGCCAAGGAAATATTCCATACCATAAAATGTCATACTCAGCAGCATAAATAGAATGTATAGGAACAAAGAGAAGATGGGGGGGTGGGGGGTGATGGGGTGGTTATTACTCAGGGACTGGATGGGTATCAGTTTTGATCAGTTTCCCCAGTTTCTGGGAGGTGTTGAGTTCTTTTCTTTTTTCTTTCTTTTTTACTTTTTAAGCTCATCTCTCTTTCCTTCAATAATTGTTTAGAAAACTTGACACCTGAGTTTTCTTGCTTTTGTTTCGTTCTTCTCACTTTCTCTTCTCTATATATAGGCTGCTGGGCAGGCTCAAGCCATCCCAGGCTGTAAATTATGTTGGGTTGTGGTTTTTTTAATCTCTTACTAGAAATAAAGGACCTTCAGAGGCAGATGTGTTTCTGGATCAGTCTGTTATGACTGGGTTCCAGTAAAGAGAGGAACCTTTTAATCCCTGATTCTGATGTCTTGAAAGAGAGTAGAACTGCTGACGTATTTTAAGGAGGTTAAGCAGATGGGATGTTACAGTTAAAATGTGAGCACACATTAATGATATGAAATACAGCAGGCTGAAAAAAGGAATTTGAAACTTGGTTTGCCAGAACCACAAGCTGGGGTTGCACTTGCAAATATCCCTTACTTTTCTCTTATGCTTTCCATATGTCCCTTTCCTGTTTGACTAAATGCAGGAGACAAAGTGTACCTTAAAGTATACTTTAAGATTCAACTTTTTTTATTTAAGATGTTTGTTAATTATGGTTTGTGGGTATGTGGAGAGGCCACAGTGTCCTCTTGTTTGCAATACAAAGCCTGTGGTACGTGTCGAGAGCATCCCAGCTGACTTATGAGAATGAAGAAGATTTAGACATATAAACCTTAATTCATCAAAATATTAGCATTGTATTTATCTATAGAGCTTGTTATTAAGGAAGCTGTAAATAATACAATGTTAAAAACCTTAGTACATTTGTTGAGGTAGAAATGCTACATGAATGAATTCTCCAGATCAAAGTCATGCTTTACTGTGCTCTAGACATGTACAGAGAAGTAAAAATTTTCACCCTTATCTAAAGGATGTTCTTATGAACATCTTTTAAAAAGCTGGGCTTTTGAAAGTGCTAGGAAAATCATAAGGCTCTGTGGGATAAACAAGAACATATAGCTTGGGTACTGTTAGATTATCAGCACCTAGCTGTCTGCTGTACCCACTGCCCTCTGCAAAAGTATTTGACAGGGTGTTGCTGATTCCTGTATCACCATGGTTGAGTAAACCAGACTTTTAACAGAAACTGAAATCCATGTCAGTGGATCTATTGAAATTGGTGTGCAGGAAGTTCAGGACTTCAGGAATTGATTGACAGTCAGTACAAAAGACTCCGTAGCCAGGCAGGATAGATACCAGGAGTTAGTAACCTTGTCAACTGCTTTGAGCAAAGCTGTCACAGCACAATTTAGATTTAATTTGTGAGTAGAAAATGGCTGTCAAAAAGATGTGAAGTAAGAGAGATGAATAGCAGCCACCTTCTACCTTTAACCTTCTGTTCTTTAACTCTTGTGTTCAACCAGTTAATGTTATTTTTATCTGTGACAAAAACTCCTCTACTTAAATGTTAAATGAAGCTCCTCTCCTCTTCACACATTACTTTTTCTTTTGAAGAAGTAATTTTTAAACCTTTTCTTTTTCTGGATAAGGCATTCTAAAGATGTATTGTAGTAAAGTGCTATTTTCTGCTTTTTTCAACTTCTTTTAGTAAAGGATTAGTGCGAACCTAAAAGTATCAGTTAAGCTTGGTGTTTATCATTACTTCAAGTTATGCAGCTGATGCAGATGCTGGGAGGCTACAGAACTGCTTTGCACATCCTGTCTGTGCATGCATTTGGCTCCCAAAGGCTGGGGAAAGGAGTTGGAAGGGAATGCTGTTTCCTGCTTTGCTTGCCTAAGGAGAAATTGGGCATTTCTAGGCAGTCAAAATTTCTGACTCCAGATCTGTGTGCAGACTAATAATATAGCCCACTGATATTAGGGTAAAATTTTCCTTGTTGAGAAAGGGTCCTGCTTAGACAACTTGAGCAGGAAATTTTCAGACTCTTTTTTTTCTAATTATCAGTTATAAAATATTGCCTTGCAATTCTTCAGAATGGAAGTAAACATGTATATAATGCTTGGACTTTATTTGACACCAGGTCTACTGGACAAACAGCAGGAAGAACTTAAAATGCAGATTTTGTATATAGAGATACTGTAAATTTGAAACTCTGGAATTAAAGCAAATGTGAGATGTTTTTCACTGTTCTTCCACAAAGGGGTGCAATAGTGACATGTTAGAACAAAACCTAAGTAATGTTTAATGCTCATGATGACAACTGAAAAATTGTATTTTGCACATCTTTCTCTTAAAATTGTAGTTTTTTTTGTTGAACTTACGTGTAAAAATTGAGATTTTTGTTTTGTCATTCCTGAGATGTTTTTAGAAACAGTATATGTGAAATTTGAAAGTACTTCAGGCTGTTAAATAGTTCAGCTGCCAAGCACCAGTTCAGTTTGTTCAGTAAAGTGAACCTCTTGTGTACTCCACTGTAAAAAATTTTCAGCAAATTTTTAAAAAAGGGTTTCTGCAAGTTCTGTTTGAACTGATTTTAATTGCCATGTCTTTCAGGTATATCATTTTGCTAACTGCAGCTCAGTTGCTGTTTGTTTAAGAAGGCAGTTAACTGATGCAACTGTTTTCACAGGACTTAATTAATAGGAGCCAACTTTTTCAACTTCCGTACCTGCCCATTTTTACTTTATTCTAGTTGTCCATAAAAAGTGGTGGGCACAGGCTAAGAGTTTTTTTTAAATTGCCTAGGAAGTGGTAACTGTTTACAGCACACCAATATAAATTTCTGATTTTTAAGATACACAGTTGTTTCTAAAATCCCTTTTAGAGTAAGCTAAGTTTTGCTGTACTGAATTGGCAACAGGCAGTGTGTGCTTTGACTGTTGGGTTTCATGAATGTTTATTGGCTGTCAAACCAGTTAAATAGCAACAACAGTTGAACTGCAAAAACCTCAACCTCATCTGCTGCATTCATTTTCACTTTCTTATTACCATGCAATGATCTTTTCTTGGGAAGGCTCTGTAAATACATTTACCCTCGATACCTGTATCCCATGTAAACTTGGTTTCTACTGGGAAATCCATTTTAAGGTTGTTGTATTTTGGGAGATAATTGTGGTGTGATAGCACAAGTTTCTTAGATTTCCCAGGGATATCGCAGTAAAAATAAAAGAGCTTACTGGAAAAGCAGGTGTGGTTTAAAGAAAAACCACAACGCTTTAAATGGTTATCAATTAGCGATAATCAAGGTTACTTTTTTCTTAAGAAATGACTAATTGAATCATCAGATGTTACAGTTAAAAATGCTAATCTTTCAGTCGTGTTGCACACTTGCCTTATTGTATAAAGCATACTACACCTGTGTTTACATTGCAAATTTCTATGGCTTCTGTGTTTTTAGAATTGTATGCTGTCAATTATATGAAATATACCTGGAACTTTTCTTTGTCTTCTGCTGTTTACAGGTAGCAAAACAGAGATCTGTCTTCCTTCTGCATGGAAGTGCAATACAGCTTGCTCTTGAATGCTTACTTAATCTGTGCTTTCTTGTCTGTATTTCTTCTTTAATCATATATCAAAGAAGGCATTAGGGATGGAGGGCGTGCAATAGCTTTTGCATGAAAACGGTGCCTACTTTTTAATTCTTTTCACACACACCCCCAAATGCAACATTTTAAGGTATCAGATTAATCTGGGAATAATAACCTCTGTGTACGTGTGTGTGGGTGTATATCAAAAAAGCTCTTTCTTCTTTGTTTTGTCTCTTTTTGGTTTTTAATACTGCCTTTGTGGTTTTACTACTGTATTTTCTAGTCTTTTTTCTTGATCAGAAGAGAAGTTCTGAAAAAGTTTTATGGATGTGAGACTTAGTTGCCTGAGACAATGCCTATGACTAGTGTGGGGGAAGAAAGAGGAGTATGCATTACAGACTTTAAATTTTTTTTTAATTCTGTTAGAAGGTTGGATTTTTTTTTTTTTGCTGTTAATTAAACAGAGTGAAGTCTTTCACAGCCTTAGTTTCCTGATAAGAGTTGAATCCCTATACCAGCATGTTACTGCTGGAGGTGTATGTGGAGGGGGTGTCATGGCTCCTCCTGGTTATGTGATGTTCCTGCTCCATGTGCTTGCTCTTGCATTTTTCTTGGTGCAAACTCAGCACACTGAGCCGGCAGAAAACAAAACAAACCAAATCTCTCAATTTCTACACACCCCATAAAAATTTATATTGTCTTGGGGGAAGTTAGCAAGTTAAGTTGGTTATTACTAAATAGGTTTTGGGTTTGTTTGGGTTTTGGTTGGTTTTGGGGTTTTTTTTCTCTTTTGTACTGTTAATCAAATAGGCACTAGGTTTGGCACAAGGAAGTGCATGGGGCCATATGTCCATTAGCAACTGTATTTTTTTGATTGATCTGCCTGAGTGTAATCTGCCTTAGTTGTACAGCAATATAATCTTTACCTTTATGGCATGCCACAGAAATATTATTTAGTAATAAAATTCAGTAAATTATCCTCACAAAATGTTGAGCTGACGTGTTTTTAGGTTTGTGGTTTCGCAGTTGCAATTTTGCTAGTTTCTACTTTGAATTTCTGTCTTGTTCTTCTAGGTCCGGTTCTATGAAGTAGTCCATTCCTTAAGAAGAGAGCTAAGTGATCTACAGATAAAAAAGGAGAGTCTGACAGAAGAACTAAGTGGATACAGATCCCAACTGAAGTGTCTGACAGAGGTCTGTGCTCCTTAGTTATGTTATCTCAGTTCAGAAACTGTGAATACATACATTGTGAAAATCTCATTCTCCAAATCATTATTTGTGTATAAGATAGAAGAGCTTTTTTGCTGTATAAAAATTACTGCAAGGAGAAGAGGGCAGGGTGGGCAAGAGGAAATAAGCTATATGCATCCTTGTATAACAGTTAACTTGATGCTATGGCTACTCTGCAAGATTTGCTCATGAGACAGTTCAGGTTAGTCTCTTACCAGCTGTGTTGTGCTTTCTGAGGGCAAGATTTCAGGCTGGGGGATGGTGGACAGGGGATGTGCCCAGCAGCAGCTGAAGACACTGTGGTGGTTCAGTGTAGAGTCCTTGAGATGGGGATGTCTTGGTAGTAGTTTGCATTTTTTAAAGTTCTTTGGAATTGCATCTTCTCTGTTATGCTTTTCAATTCTTTGTATTTTAATTTTTGTATTTGTTTCTATAATAAAGAAAAAGATAATTAGATTTCATGTAAGATATAAACACCAGAAGTAGAGAAACAAATTATATAAATATTTTAATTTTTTATTTTTAAAGAGCTAAGGAATTGAAACAGTATAAGAAGTGTGGTTTTCCTAATGTATTTATCAATATTTATTTTATTCTTGGTATGTATATAGCTAGGGTGATTTGTATTTTAACTTAGTTCTGCATGAATCTGGAGTTGGGACAACAGTTTCAGGTACTAGTTACATGGCTAGTAGAGACACTGTCATCTTACTACTTCTGAGAATATGTTTTAGTTACTGCCTTTTTTCCCCTGTGAAATTTGCTTATGGAATAATCAGGTGTAAGGGGAAATTCTTTATATAAGTTTATCTTCTGAAATTCATGTACTTTCATTTCTCATTCTGATTGAATTACAGAAAGTAGTCAATAAAATTTATGCATTTATGTGCTTCAACATTATTCTGTGTCACCATCTCTAGTCATAATTGAGATTAAACTAATCCTGTTAATTTTTGTCTTGCATAAGCATTTTCCTTCACTGTACATTTAATGTGCTTTGATTTAATAAAATTGTACAGGAGGATTGCAGCCTTTGAGATTTGACTGACCTCTATTACTTCTGCTGAAGCAAATTAACAAGACAGTCGATAACAATAATTAAAGTTGTGCTAGAAACAGTTTTCTTGGGACATTGATCTTTCTTTGATCTAGGATTGTGATTTTGTTCTTTTTGCACCACATGGTGGCAGTATCCACCTTTCCCACTGATGCATTTCTCAAAGTTCAAAGTGCGCTGTGCTTTTCTTTTATGGAGAGACTTGAGAGTCTCTCTTCTGATTCTGGCAAGTTCAAGTTTTACCTTGTGACTTGCTGAGTGTCACTGCAACAAGGTACCTCAGAAAATAAGGTAAGAGGAGCATCATCAGGATGTAAGGGTACTTTAGAATCTCTAATGTGCTTGCTGCACAGGAGCTGACATACCTATACATCTCTTGCAGTTTATGAAAAAGTGATTTCAAGGTGTACTGCTGGGGTAACTTTTTTGAGCTCTTCACTAAGGTCAAGCTTTTTTGCAAGGAATTTTATCAGTAGGAAATAAAGTTTTGTTCAGAGCCTTCCCTAAGCTCTTACACTCTTTTACTGGATTTTTTTTCTTTTCCAGTAGTTCTTGTTTTCCCAGGTACATGAAATATAGTTGCTGAAGTTTCTTGCCTTTTATTTAATAATTAATACTGTGTAAATCCTTCTTCTGGGTTTCCATACAGTATTCTGTAAATTTTAAGTTTTCTCTAACCATTGGAATATTTCTATTATTTGTGTAATTTATCAACAAAGTCTGTTCTGAATTTAAAACTTCTTTAGGAAACTAGTAGTACAGAAGTTTGAAATACAGGCATCACTGAAGATAAGACAATTGTCTTTTTGGGTTTTTTCTTTAGTGAGAATAACCTACTTCCTACAGTAAGAATTCCTTCTTTTTTCTACTCTTTCAAGATAAATTAAAGCTCTTCTTCATGAGTTTCAACACGGGTTTCTTCCTTCTTTTTGGAACATAGAAAGGAATGAAAAAATATGCTTAGGCCAAAACTTGGGGGAGGAGGTTGTTTTTTTGGTTGTTTGTTGCTGACAGACTAGGTTAGAGCAGGTTTTATACATTCACCCTGAAATAAAGTAATAAGAAATATGAGATGGCTTGTTCTAGACTCATGGGAAAGATTATTTAGCCAACCAAGAACTGAAAAAGTTTAAAGGAAAATTTGAACTTAATAGGTTAAGTCAACTTTAGGAAAGTTTAAGTGTGAAACGAATTCATCATATAAGACAACTATGCTGACCCTATAACTTTGTGAACTTTGCTTAGTATGCTGCTGCTCTTAGCCCTTAAAGGCTGCTGAATCTGTAGCACAGACCCAGTAGGGTAGGGAGCTCTTTCTGTCAACTAGTAGCAGCAAATGGCCTGTGAAGACTGATTCCTGGCACTGGAAAGTGGTGTGATAAAGGATATTTGTTATTCTGCTTTCTGTTTGTAAAGTGATCAGTGTAAGTGGTTGTGCTGTACAGCTAAATTAGTGGCTCTCCGCACACAATTGGTGCATCTGTGATTTAGATCAGTGCAGTTCCTCTGGTTCCAGGTACAGCAGCCACAGCCCGGGAGGAGGCAGTGGAGCTGGTGAAAGCCATGTTCTTGTACTGCTGACTGACTTGTTACTAAATGTAGGGTACGGGCTTGTTTTAGTTCTCCTTTCACAGTCCTGCTCAGTACTTCAAGTATAAATAATGTTGGCACCACCAGCTTTGGAGGTAAAGATAGAGGAGGAAGTCCAACTATAGTGGTGTATTAGCAGGAGCTTCCCAGAAATAAAACCAGCTTCTGATGTGTGCATTCCCATGCTGAACATCAGTTTACTATTTTCAGAGCTGTTTGTTTCCAAAGTGGTTAGAACCTTCCCTCAAACAGATGTAATTTACTACTAGTGGGTTTCTCTCAAGGCTGGGAGAGTGTCTGGGAAGGAAATCTTGCTTTCCTTTGTACCTCCAGAAGATTAAGTATTGCTTTCTTCTTCTGGCTGGGAGTTTCTTGGCAATGTTTTCCTGGAATTTGGTATTGATACAGTTTTATCAGGGCTCCCTTTTCTTCAGTTATTTTTTATATAAAGTTGCCTTTGGGATTTGCAATGAAATTTATAGCATGAGAGTATCTGAAAGCTGTGGTTATCCTAAAGACAAAGCTAGTTATGTGTAGGACAAAGATCTTTTCTAAGACTTCATCTGTGAATCAGGATTAGTAGCTGTCAGGTTTTGCTAGACAGAACTAACAGTTTTCTCTGTGATAATGTTTTCCAGCTGGAGGGAAAACATATCTATAGTCTTCAAAGAATAAACTAAGCTTTTGTACTCAAAGGATCACTTGGCGCTAGATGTGTCTGAATATTAGAAAACTGAGGCTGTTGCTACTCCAAAAGGACTGGGATCCCTAAGGTTTCTCCTGAAGTTTGCATATCTGTAAAGACTGCACTCTAGGACTCTTCCCCAGCCCCCTGACACCACTTCTTTCAAGCAGTGAAAGATGGTTTAGTCTTCACAACTCTCTTGAGACAGATGAGGTCTTGGTCTTAGGTGAAATACATGCCTGTTTGGTTTTTTTTGCTATTTTTAATATTGTTCAGGAGAACAGCTGCAAGGACGATACTCTACCAGTAACTGTGAGCTTGAGGCAGCAGTTTAATATTTCCAAGACTAAGGGAAATTTCATATCTGTGAAAGTTCCCTTCTCTACCCAATACCGTACTGCTCTTTCAATACATAGCTATGGCTTGCATTGACCGCTGGCTGTGGCTCAGAAGTACGAGATGGTTTAATTGTACTGCTCTGTAATGATCTCAAGGATCCTTTTCACCTGAGAATATTTCACTGAAAATCTAGTAAGCTCAGATCCAGAGAAATAAACTTTTTATTCCCCCACTTTCTTTTGATATAGAAGAACTTATTCCAAAGCTATTTTTTTCATATGCTCCTTGCAGAGTATCTCTACTTTGGGGTAGCTCTTCATTTTTGTTTATAATTTTTAGTGGTAAATAGTGACCTGTCTACAATCAGATTGCCAATTTCCCATCTACAAGCAGAGTACCAATTTCATAGCAAGTTACTAAAGAGATGTCTTATTTAATTATGTATAGATTGTTCATGACATTTGGGCAGTTGCATTCCAATAAGTAATGTATTGACCAGTAATTTTTGAATGCAGAGTATGTGAACAATTGAAGCAAAATGTCATCTTTACAAAGCAGCACCTCATCCAAATAACTGGAGGGAATTGTTTTCACATCACAATAGTACAGTAACTTTACATTTGTCTAGGGCCTTTAGTATATGAACAAAGTGCTGGCTTTTTTAAGTGGTTCTTCAAAGATGCAGATGTTTGAAAAAAAAGCTTTTTAAAAGCAGGATCACTTTCTTTTACAGGCTTATCTGTAGATGGTGTAAGGAAGTCTGTGCTGCTTCTGTTTGATTGGCTGATTAATCTATTCCCTGCATTTCTATTTATCTTCTTAGCTCCAAAGGCTTTTTGAAACATCAGTTAATCCCTATAATGTATTATGTGTCACTAACTTAGTTCAAAAAGTATGTCACCTGGATTTTGCACTTGAAATTCAGATAGGTGTTTATTTCAGTGACTGCTGTAAACTGCTGCTCATTGCATATGGGAGATAGCAGTGAAGATTAATATCATTAATCTGAGGTTTGCCATTAGATCTTTAGTTTCTCTATCAGTTTGGGGTTTTAAGTGGTGTAGATCAAGCAAGCTGAGAATCTTCTTGCTTGAAACATCATCTGTGGACAGTGTTTGTAAACCAAACAAAAGCACTTCTTAGCTGACGTATGCTCTGTAGAAACCACCACCGCTGGGTTTCTTAGGCAGCTCTGTCAAGAATTTCTTTAGGCAGTGGTTGCCTATCTGTCTCAGACAGGACAAGTTTGGTTTTTTATTTGTTTTAACCATCTCATTGGTCTGAGTTACTGCTCTCTGCAGAAGCAAAAATTTTTAAGAGGCTAAAGAAAAGCCACGAAGTCTTTGGAGTATTATGGCCATCACATTCAGTGTAAGGAAGTTCTGCTTGTCCTTTAATTATTATAAGGTTTGTGGGCTTACTTAAATTAATATTATTTGTTGATATTATTTTCAGTACCTCCTTTCTGTCCTTGAAAGAGCTCTGTATCTTGATTCTTCTAAAAGCCCCTTTTTTGCTGCAGCAGGACAAAGCTGTTCATCAAGATGTTCAAGCTATCTTTTGAAGATAAATGGAAAGATAAAGCTGTTCCATTGCAGAGATCTTAAAATCAGTGTATATGGACAGTGTTAGAAACTAAATTTATTTCATCACATGCAAAGCAAGGCTTCTTCTGCCTAAGCACAGGCAGCTTGGTTGTATGTCTTTAAGATGTATTGCTATGGAAGTGCAGAAGCTTGGGTATGTGCTACCTGGAGATGTGCATACCACATAGTGGGGTTTGTGTGTTAGCTTATTTACAGCCTAGACTGGGTATCAGCTTGCTTTGTCATGTTTCTTCATGTGTTTGAAATATTACTTTGACGCCTTAAGATTAGGTAGATGAAAAGCAGTGTCCTGTGCAATATAATTAGCATTTCTTCAGGAATTATATTAAATCTTAAAAAAAGAAACATGACGAACCCCTCTAAGGTAGGTCTTAGGATCACTATTCCAAAGCAGAATTTAACTCTCCTTCCCTGGAATTATGCTGTTACATAACATTAACATGGTAACTGTTATATGACATTAATAACTGATTTATTAAATATAATTGAAAAGTAAGTTTAGGTCTCAAGTATTAGAAGGAACTATTTTTGAAGATATTCTGTTGATTGTTGCTTTAAAGCTGTCTATGACAACTTTTTCCAGAGGTTAACCAACTTAATTTTATACTTTTGGTAGTTGTCTTCTAGCTCTCAGCTAGATAGTACCGTAGGAACTTCAGAAGCCCACTCAGTGAAGGGTGTGTGAATTGCAGCATGGCAGAATGGCATGGAATATTCACAGAAGAATTGTATTCTAAACTTAATCTTTCAATTTGCACTTAGAAGTTAAGTGCCCTTACCAACATTTTCTGTTGCAAGATGAATTATGTTTGCACTGGATCACAGGGTACTTGCACCATTACAGTACATATTTGAAACTTTAGCTAGCTTGTGCACACCTTTTAAAAATATCTGACAGAGACTACCATTATAATAATGCCATCTTTATAAATAACGACATGTAAACTGATTAAAGAAGAGAGTGTTTCATAGTGTTAGTTTCCTTAATGTATATTCATTAAATAGGGTAAACATAAACCATATATACCAGTATGTGTTAGGATGAATAACAATCATGTCTTTACATGATGTATTTTTAATGGTAGACCGTGCAGAATCCTCAAAAAAACTTTTCGGAAGTTGTGATTTTTGTGATTTGTGACCTGAAGAGATTTTAGTAAAAGTGAAGATAAGTAGGTCTGTGAAATAGAAAACAAAATATTCTTTTTTATCAAAAGAATAGGTAAAATAAGGCTAGTAGATCAGGGAGCTTTTCTGTAGTGTCTTACAAATATTTAAGTGTGTATTTTCAAGAAGGCATTCTGTCAGTGTTTCAGCTGATGTCTGTGAAGTTTATCAGTGTCCTTCTGTCATGTACTCTATATATACTGTTGCCCTAAACTTCTCTTGTCTATTGAAAACTAGCTATATAGTTATCCTCCTATAACTGTATAAAGCATAGCTTTCAGCAATGTTGAAAAATTATGTACTCATACAGTGTCTTTTACTGCAAAATAAATGTCATTTGCATTTGCTAAATGCTTGGTTTAGTAATGACATCTTAAGGGTGTGCTCACCTTCAGTTAATAATATTGTGATATCCATTCATAATAACCAGATAGCATGATTGTTAATCAGGCATCCATTATTGACCTTGCTATCAATCACAGTAGTAAAAAACTGAACTCAGCAGTATTCTGGAAAGTAGGACATGGAAAAAAATCTAAATGCCCAGGAGTATTCTCGAAGTTTTAACAAGCAACTCTTTTTGTAGTCTATCAGTTTTACCTTGTATAAGTGACTGAGCATTATTATTTTGTTTGTTCTTGTAAGTATATTGCTAAGTAGTACAGTATTTGGGACAAGTAAGATAAGTTTGTAAAAAAAGTACCTATGTAGTAGAAAACTGAAAAATGGAATCTAGATTGGGGATTGGGGATTCCTGTGGAGAGTTGGAGGGAATGAATGTGATTAGGAAATCTGTTGATCTTCAAAAGGAATACCTAGTATTTTAAAATGATTACTCTCTGTGTGTTCTCTTACTTTGCTTTTGTTGTTTTGGTTTCCAGAATAATCCGTAAAAGTATGTGAGGACAAAAAAGAAGGGGAAATGGAAATTAATGCTGATAGACCATTAAGTAAACTATTTTATCTTATTTTATTTTTTCTTCCACCAAAGCTTTCCATGATATTCTTCAGCAAACATCGATTATCAGATACAATAGCTACAATTTGGGAGTAACCAGCTGAAATCTTCCAGATACTGCTAAACTTGCTGAACAAACCATCCTCTTTCTTTTTTTTCAAATTAACTAGCAACTATCTTCACAAGTCTCTTGACTTGTTTGAAACTGTTGTAAAGGTGGTGTGACTTTCATGCTCCCAGCTGGTTATGGTGGTCTGCAAACCTATACTAGGAGCATGAATGTCACACCACCTTTACAACATCATATACCTGGTGGTATATGATGGTTACTGGTCTTGGAAGTTGTGCTAATGGACAAATGCATTGGAAAAAATAGATGCACTTAATCAAGTATTTATAATTAGATAAAAACAAGTTGAGTATTGATATAGCTGGTTACTTTGTGATGTGCTAAATTTCCAAATACTGTGACAAATGAAAGCATTACCACCCAAATATTCATAAGGGGTTTTCATGAAATTTAGTTGATGATTACTTCAAGTAAATATCAGTTCAGCTGTGATCATTTCAAAATGTCTCACTTCCTAGAGCTATGAAGACGAGAGGAGGAGTCGGTCAGAGCTTGAGGTCAGATGCCAGCGTTTAACACTGGAACTGGCTGATACCAAGCAGTTGATTCAGCAAGGTGATTACAGACAACAGAACTATGATAAAGTAAAATGGTAAGTATCTCTATAATTCAAGTGTTTAACTAACATACAAATGTTAATAAAGATCAGCCTTGATTGACCAGACTTCTTAGTTTTGTTTTTGACTTACACACATATATTTTTTCTTACCTCACACACTAATGGTTCAATTACCTCTTTTAGTATATTGCAAACCTAAAATGAACAACATTCTGAAAACCAATGCATCAAATTATCTTCCTAAAAGTTTATATTTTCAGATTTACTATCTTTTCAAGAGAGCCTAGCAGTCTCATTGCAGCAAAGGAAGTGGGAGCTGTTGATGGCAAGCATCTTGGAACAAGTACTCTTTTTTTATTCGTAGTTTAAAAGCAATGATCTAACAAAAGGCCCTATGCTCTACTCTGTGCTGCTTACTGATTGAGTTAGGAGGGCAGGACCTTGGGAATTAATATTTACAACTTAAGATATCTTTGAAACCATAAATTTGAAAGGGCTGTTTTGAGAACTCTGGCAGATAATCTTAAGATTACCTTAGTGAATTTGTTTAACTGCAGGAAGTTCCAGTGTCTAGCTTTTTTAAAATACAGATTGTACTGTTATAGCCAATGTTTTGAATAGCCATCTTGCAAAAAGCAATTGCAAAATAGTGAAATAGACTTCTTGTAAATATACTCATAGATGTATGCCTCACAGTCCAGCTTCCACATAACTTTTTCAGTGTGCTCGCGAGTACAAGAAATCTGGTCTTTGGTAAATTTGTGGAGAAATGTATTCAAAAACTGGGATTATTAATAGAAAAGACCCTGTCAGCTCCTCAGTTGTTCATATGGAATGAACTCAGGCACAAATGGCTGAGTTACAGACACAAATGACTTTGGCCATTAAGTCATTTGAAGGGGAATCTGTCTTCTGGATTCACAGCATTTTTGGTTCACAGCAATATGTACAAAAACAACCCTGGAATCTTTCTGGCATCTTGTTGCAGATAGGACGGATTGGTGCTACGATTTGCTTCCTATATGCAACTGCATCTTAATAAGTGGATTGTAATAACTTTCATGTGAATGGCCCCAGTGTTTAACAGTGCGCATTTAAAATAGTCTTGAGTTGAGAAAAGCATGAATGAACGTGCCAAAACTGTATTTGAGAGAGTAGGTTGTATTCAGTGGGTAGGCACACATGAAGAGGAAGGGAGAGCTCTGTTGGCATAACTGCATGAGGATATTTGGGAGCACTGCAGGAGTAAATCACTTCCAGATTTGTTTCTGCCTTTAAAAAACACTGTGTCAAATCTAGTTCTGCTGTACTACAAGTTGTCTCCATTTTAAAGCAATTCTATGCTTAATGTAATATTGGCTAGCTTTTTTCTAAACTGCAAGGTCATACTGTCTCATTCATTTCACTGTTCTGACAGGGTGAGAGTGGAGACATAGTGATGCTTCTTTGTGCATGGAGAAAGCTCTTTTGCTCGGGACACCAGCACAATTTTTGCAGCTGTGTCATGTATATTTTAAACATGACAACCCACTCTGGTATCAAGGCTGTATGCAGGGGAGAGTACCTACTGAGAACAAGTATACATTGCTTTCTGCTCTGTTAAGAAGATGGCAATGAATTTGTTTCACTTTTTCATTGGACTTCCATGTCTGCAAAAGATTGAAAAGAATGTAAGGGGAAATAGCATCAGAAGCTTGATAAAGCTAAAACAATGGGTACTTTACAGATCATTGCTAAGAGAAGAAATGTATAGCCCAAAGTTACACTAAAGAAGAATAATCAGAGGAGAATTAGATAATTCAGGATGGGAGTTTGAGTACTGTAGAATTTTCTTCGTTTCTTAGCATTTAAGTACTACTCAATTGTTTCCTGTAAAATGATACTGTTTCAGGTGTTAGTAACTATTAAAGGTTAAGATTATCCCCCGTTGTCCTGTGAGTGACTGATTGGAAGAAGTCAGTGTCGTGAACTGGAAGAAGGCTGAGAAATTAAAAAGGCACAGGAATTTTGTTCATTACACTTTATGCATCTAATAGTTTAACTTTCCTTTCACAGTGAACGTGATGTATTTGAGCATGAATTGTCAGAACTCAGAAGAAACTATGAAATACTGGAGGTGTCATACAAAACACAAACTAAAGAAAGAAATGACTTAGCAAAAGAGGTAAACATAAATTTCTTACCTTTGTATTTATGTATTTCATCATCTCAGGAATTTGATTCTTTGTCTAATCAAGGTTGTTAGGATCATGGAATAATTTAATTCTAATGGTATCAAGAGACTTAACTGCTCCAACCCGCCCATGCAGTACAGAGCAAGATTAGGTCAAGTTGCTTAGGGCTTTGTCAAGTTTTTAAAGTCTCCAATGATGGAGATTCCACAGCCTTTTGGACAATCTGTTCCAGTGTTTGTTTGCTCTCCTGTGAAAATGCATTTGTAAAAACTAATCAGTACAGCATTTTTTCTGTTGCATCTTGTACTGTAACTATGTACAGCCAAGACTGGCTATTTTTATGTTTTCCACTTGGATAGCTGAAGTTAACAATAATATTTTCCCCAACCAGATTTCTCTGCTGAAGGCTGAAAAAAAGTTCCAAGTATTTCTCTTAACCCCTTGTAGGTCATATGCTGTAGTTCATGACTGTCTTGGTAGAGCTCTTCTGGTCCTGTTTCAGTATGTTAATGCATGTCTTTAGGACGTACATGTCATGTGATATAGCACTCCAAATATAGTCTCACAAGTGTGAAACACCGGATAATAATTTTTTTTAACCCACCGTCTGCATTGTTGCTAATATAGCCTTGTAGCCACTTGGCCTTCTTTGCTGTCAGGGCACATTTCTGTCCCATGTTCATTTAGTTCAACAAATATTTGCCTATCTGATCTGTATTTTGCCAGCTTTTCCATAGAGCTGTTAGAGGAGGTGGCTGAAAGCCATGCAAAAGTATGGCTATGACGTGGACAGTGGTCCCCCTGTCCACAGAGCTAACATTTTTGTCAGGTTTGATAGGTTTGGCCTTGGTAAATTCCTGCTAGTTTTTCTGTCACCTTCTCATTCATATTCATGGATATAGCTTCCAGGGGAATTTACTTCATAATCCTTGCAGGGACTGAGATTACATTTACCAGCCCAACTGTGTGCTCCTCCTTGAAGGAGGATTCTGGTAATCAGAAGCCTTGATCACTTGCTATGATCCTTCAAATGGCTGGTCAGCCTCACAGCAACATAGGCTATCTCCCTCAACACTGGTCAAGTGCTTCCCATTTTTTCCTAGGCGTTATATGCATGCCATTTTCCTAGGTATGTGACTTAGAAGGCCGAAGCAAAGACAGACTGAACTCTGCCAATAAGCTCAGGAACCTGGGAGGCCCCAGGGGAAAGTTTACCATTGGAAGATGAATGCTGTGAGTATGCTTGATGTGGTTTAACTCCAGCTGGGCAACTAAGCCCCACACAGCTGTTTGCCCATCCCAGTGGGATGGGGGAGAGAATCAGAAGAGTAAAAGTCAATAAAACTCATGGGTTGAGATAAAGACCATTTAATAGGCAAAGCAAAAGCTACGCACACAAGCAAAGCAAGTTAAGGAATTTATTCCCCACATCCAGTGGGCAGGCAAGGGTTCAGCCAGGGAAGCAGAGCCCTGCAGGAATAGTGTGGAAGATCTTTGTGTGTTAACACTTTAGCAGCTGAATAAAGGAGACAGACTACTCCTGAGAGTATACAGAGGCTAAAACTGCCACTTTAAAGATTGCATTGCTCTGCCTAATTTTACAGGTAGCTGTAGAGATTGTCAGAAATATTAGGGCAAAAAACCTGAGTTTCTGTTAGAAAGTACCCCTTTGGTGTCAGCCTGAAGGTTTTGTTAGTCTATTTATTCCTCAGTTAGCATTGTAAGAGTACACCAAAAGTCAGGTTTGTTCTCAGCATACAACAATGGCCAAAAAGGTACTGTCCTGTACATCAAGTTTGTACGTACATGTGAAGTACTGCAGAATAGAAGCAACAATGGCTTTTTTCATTATCATTTTACTTAATTAATCAGAGTGAACAAAAGTAGCACTACTTTAAACTAAAATACCACTTCAAACTGTGTATTACTTAAATCTTCTGGAAGGTTTCTACTGATTTTTGTGTCTGCTGATACAGTATCAAGTCCTGGATTGGAAGAACATCTGATTGGAAGTTTTTACACAGTACTTGTTCCAGAGGAGGAGTAACTGCTTGCTTTTCTTTGTGTAGTAGTCAATGATGTCTGTTCAGTATGGATATACAGATAACAGGTTACTTGGAGAGAGACCATGTTTACCTTTTTTTCTTAAATCAAGTATAGAACAGGCATTTATACCTCACCCTGAGTGTGGTGCTCAGCAAGTGGGGTGATGGAGAGGAGCATGCCTCTAAGAGCACTGTTTGTATATAGTCATCTGTTTAACTTCTTGCTCCATGTCTTTGACTCCAGTATCTTCCCTAAGTAACCTTTAGTCCTTCTATGACTTAGAAAAGGTGAATTCTGTCTAAATCATGTACATGATGTGTTTATAGCTGTAGGAGACATATTTCTGGTAAGTTACTCATTTACCATTCTTTGAATTTGTTATGTGAAATCCTCAGCTTAAATGGCAAAATTCTTTAAGGGGATGAAACTGTTTTGTTATCATGATTATGAAGTTGGGCCACCTTGCAACAGTGCCCTTTTTGCTCTTTGCCTGTTCTCTAACTGTGTTCACCTTGAATGGATGGAGACTGCTCTCCCTCACACTGCTTCTGATCACAAAGGTGGCTGTTCTCAACATATTCTTGTTCCTACTTTGGCATCAGTTCAGCCTTCTGTAGCAACACCAGCTCTTTGCCCTCATCCACAAGAATTGTGCCTTACATCAGCCCCAGAACTATCAGTTTTACCATTTCTTTAAGGAGCAGTAATTACCCTGGTGCCCTTAAACATTTCCCTGCTTTTCCTGAGAATGTCATTGTCAGTATGACAGTTGGCACCAAGATTCTCCATCAGTGTTTCTGACACAGCACTATGCAGTACTGCTGCTATTCAGTACTTCAGCACTGTTTAGATACTGATGTAGATGAAAGGACCTCTTTTTTCAGGTGCTAACTACTGGAAACAAATAATGAAAACTCATAAAACTGTATTGTTATTAAAGTCTTTTTTTCACCTTAAACCTTCATCAACTTGCTTAAACTAAAGTGTAAATAGAGTCTTTTGGTTCAGATGATTTCACAGAAGAGAATTAAAATTAAATTGCAAATATGCGTACATAGGTTAAATACTTATCTTGAAATTTGTGTTAAAGTGTTCTTTTTAATACCTTTTATAGCTGGCAACCATACAACAATCCCTCAACTTGTTGCAAAAAGATAAAGATTATCTGAATCGCCAGAACATGGAGCTTAGTGTTCGTTGTGCACACGAAGAAGATCGCCTTGAAAGACTACAGATTCAGCTAGAGGATGCCAAAAAAGCTAGGGAAGAAATGTATGAAAAATATGTTGCATCCAGGCAAGTTCTTGTCTGTTCACTTCTATCAGTAGACAGATTCTTTAACTGTTTTCCCTTGTTTCTTGCACAAATCCCATTTAATTAATTTTATTTTTCAGAAAGCTAACCCATATTTTTTTTAACTAGAAGCAGAACACTTTTCTTGGGTGATAGTATGTATCACAAACTTTTTTTAAAACCTTTATAAGACCATAGCAGTGGAAGTAAACTTTCATCATAAATTTGGGCATTTATGGCAATTATTTTTGTAGGTTTGCTCAGCTAATTATAAAAAAAACTTCTTATTTTCAATGTATATCCATAAACTTTGTGTCCTGTGTAGCTAAGAGGAAGTGTGCTAATATGACTCTCCTGATAAACAACTAAAACAAAAAGTGTTACCTGAATGAATGAAAATAGAAGGGCATTCTTGAAATGATGAGTTACGGAGCTCCAGCCCATATCAGAAGAGTTTAAAATATTATTTTTCCTTTCAATGCAGTCACTCAAAGTTTTTTAAATTTGTTTTGCATGTTTATATCTCAGAACTATGTATTTCATTTATATTCACCCAGAACTTCTGTATTTTAAATAAAAAATTGTCTTATTTTTGAAAATTTATGAAATCATTCTTTTTAGGTTTTTTTATGCTAAACCTCTTTATTGTGTAAAAAGTCTTCATAGAGTATTGCTATAGTGTGACACAGTTGAGGAAGGAGAAGAAATAAGTTTACTTTTATCTTGAAGGGTCAACTGAAATACACTGTCTCAATAAAAAGAAAACCTGGAAAGTTTTCTTTTACAAAAGGAAAAGGAAATAAAATAAAAGGAAAACCTTACAGTAAGCATTCTCCATTTCAATATTTTGGGGCTTCTAGTTAATGTGAGGGAGTTTTTGACCAGCTCAAGAACTCATTTCTAAGAATTATGGGCTATCAGATGATTGCAAATCAAATTAAATCTAAAACCTTTTACAGTTGCAAATGCACATATCTTCATAATATGCTTTTGTTTCCAAACCTGTGATTTTTACCAGTTGCCTAATTATTGATTAATTATTCTTGAACATTAACTAGATGCTATAAAATTTTGACATTCCTTAACTGTTAAGCGCTTACAACATAACCCTGCTTTTGTAGGAGAGATTCTTTATGAGGTGCCTTACAATCTGTCACGAGCTTCCAAAGTTACAAAAAAAGTCAGTTTTTCTCTGAAATGAAATTCTTTTATCCTGATATCTTCTAATACCTGTTGCTTAAAAACTTTGTGTTTTAAATAATTCATATGTTACATTGAGAGGATAAATTCCCAGATTTTGGGGGTTTTTGACTTCACAAATCTCCACTCCATTTAATTTTCTTGTGATGGCTTTTTCCTCTCATATGAGGTGCAGATAGTACACAAAGAAGTCTTGTAGTGGCATGGCAGCATTGCAAGTCAATAAGTTAATCAGTCCTTATCCAGTAATGAAGAAGAAAGTGAGGAGTTAAATGGTTACTTAATATAAGCACTTGTGTAGAGGCCGACAAAGAAGTTCTGGAAGAATGTTAATGTTATGTGATTAATCAATATAAAATAACTTTAAAAATTTAAATCTGTGTGCAAAAGACTTCTGTTTGTTCACAGTTAAATATTTATTTCTTCCTGGTTAATTTTCATATAATTTATATAGCAACAGAGGCTGATAAGTATTAAGCCATTGAGAGGTAAATGAGTAAAGATTGAAATAAAATGTAAAATCAGAAGAACTCTACTGTTGTAAAGCTGTACCTCAAGTTTTGATATTTTGACTAGTGCAATATGTTTGTTTATTTACAGAGACCACTATAAAGCAGAATATGAAAAAAGACTGCATGAAGAGTTGGAACAAATAAGGTTGAAAACAAATCAAGAAATTGAGCAACTAAGAAGCGCCTCAAAAGAGATGTATGAACGTGAAAACAGGTAGGTAAGGTGTAGGCAATAACCTAATTGAGGAAGAAATGACCAAGCACTGTTTTGTGCTTAGGTATAGTCCTAGCTGAATAGCTCTTTGAGAGGTGTTCAAAATGTAAAAACTAAAATGAAATTATACTTGTACACTAAGTTTATGTTGTTATATTTATTATTAAATGATGGACAGCCAACATTATCACTTGAAAAGGAATATTAATATTCATGTTCTACATAAAATCTGGTTGTTTGAAGTTTGTTCAGAGGTATAGTATTAGTTAATTAGCATGGAATGACAGTTTACATGTCATGCTCTAGGGGCAATCTTGAAACTGTGCTGGGAATCCAGAAGAGAAAATGTTGATGCAAAAAATAAGGCAGGAAAAACCAAAGGAGATAAGACTTAGGCCTGTATGAAGTAAATCTAATTGAGTTTTTTTAGAGCATCATGATTCAAAAAAACCCATTGATTTCCTGTAAATTATTGTAAAATTCTCTTTTGAGGAACATTCTAGTCCTGCAAAGACCTGCATGATGAGTTTGTACGTGTGCCATCTAGTAGAATACCATGGAATTACATGCACATGCATAAGCCTTTTAGGGACTTGGGGATTTGGACCTTTGGCACTGCATTTCTTTTTTAGCTTGTTTTTTGCCCGTTTTATTGCTTTAAAATGGAAGGAGTGCTTAATAACTTCACTGTAGATGTCCTGAAAGTCGTGTGGAGAAGGAAATGACAGTAGTAAAAAGATACTTGTAGCATCAGCATTCGTTCCTCTAATAGGTAGTTTTGTTACTGCTGGGAAGAGTGGAAAAAGAACATGGCTTCTGCTGTATTTCAGTCAACAGAAAGGTTCTAATAAAAAACAATTACATCATTGTGTAGTTTTGCAAATGTGAGTTAAATACACATACACATCCACACCACTTCCTGTATGCAAATCTATCTTGAATTACAAAGTATGAATTTAAACATGCACTCCTTTGGAGATTTGACAAGCATCTGTATATCATTGAGAAAGCTACTGAAAGATATTTCATTTGTATCTGGAACTGCTTTACAGAAGTTTTTTTCCTCATTTTGAAATAATTACTTCTGAAATGCAAATCCCTTAGATTTGCCTGCATGTTTAGCAAAAAATAAAAAAATAAAAGAAAGCTTTCTAGCATATGTTCTTTCTAGAAAATAGTAAAAAATCCACCATAAGGCAGTCTGCCTCAATGGTAAGACAAATGGAACCTCAAATTGTGAGCAGAACAATTTGCAGCAAATTTGTGTAATGTGATGAGATGCTGTTTGTGGCTGAAAATGAAGTTAAGATGCTGGTTTCATCCTCTTGCTCAAAGCATTGAATGGTATTACAGCTAAGCTAATCCAATATTCAGTTGCTCATATTCTTTGCCAAGCCTGATGTGCCTGATAGTTCCTTTGAATTTATTGGCGCGTATTTTACACTAGGATGAATCAGTTCTAGAAACTAAAATGGGAGGGGGCCACTAATAAAAAGATGATGCTTTCATGCTATTTTTTGGCATCAGTTTCACTTGTTATGGTTGTTGTAAGCATGGGCTATGTTTGCATTAGCAAGCATGAATGAATTCACAGGGCATGTGAATGTCTGCAAGAGGTTTGACACTGGATTGCCTGTAGTCTGTTCCCATAGATCAAACACAGTTTAGTAGTTGAGTGTGTGAGATGCTTTCCCTAAGCACCTTTTCTGATGTGGTTGAATCTGACTGAATCCAGTTTGTGCATTCTAGGGATGTGATATTTGTTGCATTTATGTGCAATAAATGACAGTTGTGAAGAGGTTTATTTGAAAACATAGTAAAGATGCCCATGAGCTGCTGCCTCCCATGTCTTCATATCACCTTTTTTTCCCCCCACATCCATTCTTGATCCTATAGATACTATTTCTGTCCCATTTACTTTCATTGTGTGATAGGCTGGCTAGATGCCTATAAGGCCCCAGTGCAGCCATTTAGGTAGGTGCTTCACCTCCTGTGAAGTGGCAGTCACACAGCTGACAACTGGAGCATCACTGCTGTGTCTTCTGGCTCTCTAGAAAGAGAGTATTTCAACAGAAGTTACATCACATCTATGATTGTGGTCTTGTTGGTTGAATAGTCCCTCACTTGTGTCCTTTTTCCTCCTGTTGCATTTTCAATTGATTAGTTGTTCAGCTAAGCAAAAGGGTTTATTCTCTAAATGAGGCTCTGTATCTTTCCTACTGTTTCATTTTTATCCCACCTCCACTACTCTGGTCTTAAGGATACAGCTCTGGACTCCTACTCTAAGACGTATGTTTGACTTTAATGCTGTTGACGAAATGTATTGCCATGTTCCCATATTTTGGTATGAGTCACTTTTAAAGAGTCTAATCTTAAGGTCAGTCCCTGAATTTCTGCACTAAATTCTATTGCCTAGTAACTCAATTTTTAAATAAAAATTTGTTATCTTTCTCTAATAGCCAGTTAGCTGCTACATAATTCTGATATTAATTTTTTCTAAGTAGCGGTTTGCTGTTTGTATGAATTACTTTGAATTCAGAAAAGTGACACTGATAACACTGATTCTAGAAAATAGTCTTTAAACCAGAAACTGTATACCTTTAGTGTGATGCAATGACGTAGGTTAACGTTTACATGAGCGTAATAATTTTCTATTTTTTCTTTGTATCCTGACTTTTCTCCAAAACTTGCCTAAGCCTTTAATTTCACTTTGCTTTAAGTCAGGAAGTTGTTTTGGGGAGAGGAAAAAAAAAAAACTTCAGTAGGAAGATCTTGGTTGCATCCACATTAGCAGATCAGTTCAGATGAAGAATGTGGTGTTGAAGTGTAATTCCCTAGTCATAGCTGCTAGCCATGGTTTTAGCTTGCCTTGCAGCTGTCCTTGGATTTCCTCATATTTGTAGCATATAAATAAGATTCCTTTTAGATAAAACTAAATTGAAAGGAATCTTTAAGATCATCTAATACGTTTCAAATGCTGGTGAATGTTCATCATAGAAGCAAACAAGCAGTAGAGTAGAATCCTTAAAAACAGTCACATCAGAGATGTCTGATCCTCAACAACCACTGTTAGCTCTGGCAAATTGGCTGGTGCTCTGTTACACTTAATATTGGACATTGAGTTTATATATAGTATCTAAGCAGTGCTTCCCCTCATTACAGTCTACTGCTGTGTTATATAGCCTGCTTGCTGCATAACAGACTATTAAGAACTAATTCCAATTTTTAAACACAAATACTATATGTTTTATTCTTAGTATCATGCTGTTCTCATTTGTGTTGGTCAATAATAATTGAGGTAGTTTGAATATCTTGACTGGTTAAAAAAAAAAAGGGAGTATCAATTGATTGTAATAAAATGTTATTTTATGGTTCTTTGCAGATCAAAAATGTTGCCAGCAATAAAACCCAGAAGGAGACTTCAGTGATATGCAATAACATATACATCACAGTACCTAGACAACTAGTTGCATGTGGAAGTAGGATTTCTATGCTTACCTAAACTTTTCTTGCTCTATCAAAAGTTGTGAATCATCTCAGCTAGGCAGACAGCATTCCTGCAGTTATTCCCAAAGCACCAAGGAAAATTATTGGAATTTATTTAGGTCCTGCAAAAAATAAATAATTTTTAGTTATAGTATTATAGCATAATTAGTTTTATAGAATAATGAAAGTATTATAGAATAATATGTTTCCACATGTAAATAGGTGATTTGATAATTGTTTTTTTACAATTTCAGAACTGGAAACTTTGCTGGTATATATGAAAACAACCTGAAGTAAAGCCTCTGTAATAAATAGGTGAATAGATAGACCTTTCTGTCATTCTGTGAGAGTTGAAGCAGGTAGCATTGAAATTTGGATCAGAGAGCAGTAATTAATGAAGCAAAGCATCTTGTTTCTAACAGATTCTTAACAGAATAATTTTTGTTTCCTTCAGAAATTTGAGAGAAGCACGAGATAATGCTGTTGCAGAAAAAGAGAGAGCAGTTACTGCTGAAAAGGAATCTTTAAGAAAATATGATCAACTCTTAGAACAGTAAGTGTTTTTAAAATACATATAAAAATTTAAAGTTATAACAGTGTTTATATCTAGGAGGTCTGAGTAGGAGGAATGACTTTCTGGTTACAAAGAACAAATTGAATTACAAACTCTGTTTAAATGAAGTTGCAGACTTAATTCTTGTAGTAAATTACCATTATCACTACAGTAATAAGATCAAAGTTTGGTATTTCTCCTACCATACTGTAGAGACAAGCAAACATAATTATTAATTTCATAGCAAGAATGTCAATTTCATACTGTATAGTAGCAGTGGTCAAAATCTGAACGTGTTTGTGGGGTTTTTTCTTTAGTTGAAAGTAGGAAATCATCTTGTAAGATGACTTCAATTAATAGTTTTTATCAAGTATGGATAGAGGGCAGTAGTCATGAACAATTATGTTTGCTACATGTTTCTCTTCTTACTCGTCTCTTCTCAGTCTCTCATACTCCATGTGTAGAATATATTGTTTATACCAATGTGCAGTTCCATTCAATGGAGAAAGAAACTGTAGTTGATTTTTTTGCCTGTTTACAAAATTATAACTTTATGTTCTGTAATGCCTTTTCCTTACTATTTGTAAATTTAGAAAGTACGCTGTGGTTAAACTATGAGGTAATGTAAAACTGTGGACAGTAATCAAAGTTGTTCAGGTTAAGTTTGTCATGTGTCTTTAGTTTTGGATTTAATTCATTGTTTAATACAATTTTTTTTTTCTATAATGAAGAGATCAGTTCATTAAGTGACTGTGCTGCCTAGTCATCTACCCAAAGGAAGTACTAGATGAGCCTTCTTTCCTCTGAATAATTTTTAATTACAGTTAAAATGTTGTTAACTTAAGCATAGGAACGAATTTATTAAAGCTTTTAATTTTTATGTATAACTCCTAAATTGCAGTGATGATACTACTGAAGAAATGGCATTGCCTAAGGATTGAAAAAATGTGATTTCTAACTGATAATGTCAAAAACAGGGGTAGGTCTAGAGCAAATGAGATGGGTCAGAGGATTTGATATCCACAGCGAGTTTAAGGGGCTTGACTTCGGATTAATTCTAGTTCAGCTGAATGGGCCCAAGGGTGCCGAATGCCTTTTAGTAGTTAGAGCACATTGGAGGGGTTGTTGGGTTCTCAAAAGGAATTCAGTTTGCAAACTCTGAGGTGATGGCTCCACAATGCAGAAATCAAAGCCATTTGAGCAGGGAGGGCCAGGAAACTTTGTTCGAAACTGATCTCCTGGGTTAAAATAAAATCCTAATGTGAGTCAACACGGGTTTCTTTCTAATGCAGCTTCTACCTTCCACTGTTTTACTTGATTTACTAAGACATGGAGATTTCATATATAACTGGAAACTCCTCTTGAAAGTCAGTCTGGCATATCATAATTTGAGTTTACACTTTTACTTAATAAAAATACTAACTTTGCAATTCTTCTATATTTATTTTTAAACTTAAAAAATGTGGAGAAAATGCTTTTCTGTCTAGCTGTATTCCCACTCATCTAATGTGTCCTTTTTTCATACTTTATTTTTGTTGCTTTTTAAATTTATGTTGCTTCATTTTGAGGAGGGATGTCCCACTGCAATTAGGAACCGGAATCTTACTTGATACACTTATGCTTCTGTGCTCTTATATCTTTTTCCAGTGATAAGCCCTCCAGTTAAGTAAAACTCTCGTTTTCTCAAGTTAAATAAATTAATAAGTTGATTAATGTTGGGTTTTGGAGTTCTAAGAAGTAGATCGCTCCTCAGAAGATTATTTTCTGCTTGGGAACATGGAAAACCCATACTAGCCTTTTTTGAAATGTTGGTGTCTCTCTTTAAAAGTACCTCACTTCTAACCACATAACAGGTGACAAGACCGTGACTTTCTCCACATTCCAAATCATCTACCTAAGTGAACTGCAAAGTAACTAACTGGCATGTTGAGGTGGTAGAAATACCTTAACTTGAAAGACCCCCAAATTCTGAATTTACTGTGAACTCACATGTGTCAGTTCTGTGGAACAAAGAAATTTAATAATATCACCAGAAACCCCTATGATGAAAAAGGAATACCTGTGTTGTCCAGCTCTGTATTTAAGTGATTATAACAGCTTGTTCTACTTTAGTAAAGACAAAGTGACTCATCGTAGTTACCACTGGTATCATAATCTGTATAAACAAACATGTTTGAAAGCTTCAGAAGTATGTGGAATGTTGACTGGCCTGAATGGTGGTTAAATAAAGCCCCTGGCAAATCTTGTGATCAGAAGTGTAACTAATACCCAATTTTCTAGTCAAGTGCATTATTTTCATTTTTTTTACTCATGTCTGTGATAGTTTTCTGTGAACAGATATTTACAAATGCCAAGAAAATACCGAAGTGATGATATTAACGAAAGAGTTATATTGAGAAGGGGTCTGCTGTTTCAACCTTAAGGCAGACCGCTGTGATGTCAGGATGCAAGTTTTGTTGCTCTCTTTGCCATTATACATCTTTAATTTCTGTCTGAGAATCCATGTTTCATTTACCTATGACAATGACAACAACCTTAAATTATTTGATATTTTTGGATTTAAGTCTTGTTGATGTCACACATGTTCTAAAAAAATATGACCAAAGGGAAACATTTTCACTTGTTGTTGGTAATGTGACTTAACACTTTTTTCTAATTTCAAAGCTGTATTACCTCAGTTGAAATTCTCTAGGGGTAGAATAAGCAGAGCAATTCTGTAACAGCTCTCTCCTCTACATGGTTAAGTGCAGGTGCTAAATATGTTCCAGCTTTTCCTTCTTTTGAACACTCCTGGAGTGGTATTTTCAAACTACTGACTGTTAATCTGTTACTTCTCCTTGCCAAAAGAAAAAAACATCCAACCTACCAAAACACCAACAGCAAAAAAAAAACCAACACCAAAAAAGTAGAAGTGCACTGTGGTTTGCTATTGGGCTTTTTCCTGATAAGGTGCCTAGTCTCCTCTAAGGTGCAACATAAAACTTATATGGTTTCTTTTCTTAAAGTGGACTCAGAGGTCTAATATGGTATGAACTCATACTTGAGCACTTCACCTACAACAACCATCTCTTGCCTTTGATTGTTGACTTCCTTTAAAGTCAAATTCCTTAAATTTCTTCTAAAAGGAGTATAGTATCTTTTTCCAGGACTCAGCTATATCAGTGGAAACTGGTTTAGAAATTCTAGAATTATTGGGAACACAAGGAAAATTCATACAAAACCTTTTTTTTCTTAGCGAGAAAAAAAAAAATGCTGCTCACATCATGTACTTGTACTTTTCCTATTTTTGTAATCATAAAGTGAGAAGTGTAGAATAGTGAACAAAATAGGTATGCAGTAAACAGAAAATGAGTATTTAAGGAAATTGTGTTATGGCAGTGCTGTTCCTTCAACTTTGGACACTATTCGTAAAAACCCTTGGTTTTGTAAAAGCTAGTTTAACTTCCTGCCTCTGTCCATTAGGTAGGTAATAGGATATCTTTAATTATGTTATTTTTTTCTTTCTCATTTGCATATACACAGATAGACAGATGATGAATTTTAAACCATGTTTCTATGGTTGTGTTACGTCAGGGTGATGACTACAGAAATTGTTTAGAGCCTTAGATTTGTTCTATAAAGATTTTAAAATATTTTGTAGTATTTTTATTATTTAAACATTTCTGGGTTGATGTACATAGCTCAGTTTGTAAAAATTACTGAATTTATAATGGATGATCTGCTACAGGTAAAAATACCTTTAGGAGTATTTCTGTTGTTTCTGCTTGGAAATGCTTTTCTCAAATGAAAAACAAAGTAGAATAAAGATTATTGACATTTCTTGACAGCATTTGTCTCTTCTGCATAGGTTCAGAAAAGTATGCAAAAAGTTGTCTGCATGTTTGTGTTTACAGGTTTATTGCTTTTCTTTCCAGTCAGCTGCAAGCTGACTATGCAACTTAGAGACATATTTTAGTCTCTTCATAGTCTTTTTCATTTGAATCTCTTTTATCCCTATTTTTTTTTTGTTCTTCATAATTGTGGTATATTTTAGAATTTATCGGATGCTATCTGATGCTAGTCATCTGTCTTAAACTTTTTAGGTGATGGAGAGAGGGGATCAATTCTGCTCATCAAATGGGTTTTTAAATAAGATGAAATTAAGATCCCTATATCTGCTTATTAATTGCACACAAGCCTAGAGGACTATCTTGGGTGAGAGAATAATTGGATAAATTTCCTGAATAAATAAATATTAGAATACATTTAGAATTGCTGTGGAGCATGCAGGAATCTCATAATTGGATTTTAATTTATTACGTTATGCTTTCATTGTTAACAGAAACATTAAAGCTAATTATTTTCTCCTTCTGATAACATATTTTTATAATCTGGATGTTGCTGACTGCAGTGACAGGATTCTAATATTAAAATTGCTAACTCAATATCTATATGTGCTGGACTTACTACTATTATTTATATAGGGGCGTATTATCTCTTCAAGAATATTTAAATCAAATGAAGATTTCAATAGTGAATTTTAAAAAATTCATACTGAAGACTGCTGGCCAAAATAGTTCTTGGTCAAAGTTGCCATCACTCTGTGATAAAAACTACTGTCAGAACTTTATACTCCTTACACATGGCTGCTAGGTTTGTATGCGAGGTGTTTTGTAATCCCTTGAATTGAAGAGCTGTGTAGGTCTTGAAAACCACTACCACTTTAAATCTGCAGTTTCAATTAACTTTGTTTATGCTTTCCAAAATGTTTTTTGTTAATAATAATTTGCTGCTGCTGTATTCATTTATTACTTCTATCATATGATATGTATGCATAATTTTTTAACACTTAGAATTTCTATCAGAATAAAGCCACGCCCTTCAATGGCATTAGACCTTGTTTAGAGTTCAACCCTGGCCAAAGTAACTATTCCACATTTCCCATAAAAAAACCTTCATTTAGTTCTCCTGATGAGAAAGTTAAATAGGAGGTACAACTGAAAGGGTAAAATTCATTAATGTAATGAAAATTGCTGAAAGACACCTTCTCAGAAATTCTGAATCAATGCAGAGAAGTCTGTGGAAGAACCAAGAGCAATAACATGATGGAGAAGCAAAGAAAAAGTCAATTTCCCAGGTGACTAAGTCTAGCTTGTTTCTAAGCTGTAGAAGCAGCACTGAAATCCATAACAGAAAATGTATCCTGTATTTCTACTGAAATGACTAGGGAGGCTCCTACTCTCTTCCTTTTCTTCTGAGGATATGTTTATTTGAACTTTACGTCTTAATGGATGCCTTTTAATAAACAGAAGGAGAAAACCTACTTAACTGATTTGATTAAATAGATGAATTTCATGTGTTGGGAAGACTGCAGACTTGCTAAAGCATGCCTAATTGTTTTTTGTTCTTGGATTCCTAATCAGGATCTTAAAATTTTACATTCTTAGCTAAGATAGTGTTCTTGCAGAATGAATGTTTTGAGCCCTGTAACCAGTCACTTCATAACTGTAGCTGTCTTGATGTTGAAGAATTATCTGCATCAAGACTCATAGGAATGCTAAGTTAGTCTGATGTCTGACCTTTTTGAGCTTCATTACATCTGGAACACAGGCTTTGAAGTTTGTTCTCTTACTGTGCAAGGAATGTTTAATGATTATATTTATAGCTCTAAAAATCTTTTATTTCAGTTGCTCTTGCCCCAGCTCATAAGAAACAGTTCTCACAAAATATTTTCAGCCTCTGAGGGATGCTTTGGAAAAGTTGTAATACCAACATATCGTCATATCGTACAGATTTTCCATAATCCTTGCTGTTCTCATTTTACTTGTTATTTACATTTTCTCATTTTACTTTTTATTTACATTTTCCAAAATATTTTAATCTTAAAATATTACGATTAGTAGAGGCAAATTGTTAAAATGGTGCAATGGCTATTCTGAGTACCTAAGAAACTATTTATTTACTCACTCTTTCAAGTCCTTAAGGTGTTTTTGCTAGCCTGGAAAGGTTGAAATATATCATGTCCTTTGAGAACAAATTCAAAAGCACTTGCAAATTCCTTCAAAGAGGGATTCTGCATTATAAGGATGCTGCTGCTGTTTATATGTATTTCTTCAATTACTGGATTGAAAGATGCACTGCAGTCCATTATTTTTCTATGGTTGTTAGTATTCCTCAGGTACACACCCATTTTTGTGACTCACTGCGCCCAGCTTCTCATTAATGGTGAGCACGGCCAGGAAGAACAAGTAGGGGTCTTTTGTAACTCCTTACCCAATCATGTTTCAGGTAGTAAATTTTACATGGGTTCAGAATGAGACTGGAAAAGCTCAAGATAAATTTGAGAATCCATTTGCAGGTAGGAGGCACATTGCCTTTCAAGAAATGCTTGAGTGAGAAGCAGTTGAACACTGGTGGCAGAGGATTAGGGAGAAACACAGAATATGCAGAAGTTTTTCTTGCTTTTCTCAAAACACACTTTTGGCTGCAGTTGGAGCCAGCTTTATCAGGCTACATAAGCCTTTTGTGTGAGACACTACAGCCACTTTATGTAGAACAGGAGCTATGAAACACAGGGGAATTTCCCAGCCTTTTTACTGCATGTGCTTTGGGTCCCTTCGGAAAGGGGACATTACACTGGATGTAATGACAAATGATACAAATGAAAGCTTTTACCTGAAGAAATTGTTAATCTGGGTTATTTTGAATTTTTTCAAAGATTGTCATATATATCAGGTTATCTATGCAAATAGGGTGTTTCTGGAGTGTTTCTAACCATATGGGCTTGAAGGACTAAATGCATGTGTGAAGTCCCTACCAGCACTAAGTAGCCCAAAGCATTAGCACTTCAATGGCACATGAGAAAAGGACCTGTTTATAGGAAACCCCCAAATATATGTTTCTTAGAATAGAGAAGAAAAGCAGGTCACAAATAACACCATGACCATAAGTACAGCCAGGGAATGTTAATTGTATATGTTTACCAAAACAGTGTGTTATAATGCCAATTCAAAGGCTAAATTCTTCAAAGAAGGAATACTGTATTTTCTGTGTGTCTGTACAAAAATTTTGATCTTCAAATTATGGCTATTGGTGTAATATTGTATTTAAGACTAATAAAACCAACAGCATTTTAATAGTAATTTTCTTCAGTAATTACTTTCTCAGTCTGTGCTTACTCCCTGGAAAAGGATTCTGATTACCTTGTGGAAAAGGATGTTATGCTATACTCATTTCCAGATAGCAAACTTTGGAAGAACAGTGTCCAATAGGTGCTTGTGTGATGTGAGAAGGAAGTTACAGCTCTGTGATGTTAAAACCTTGTCATAAATTCTGGAATGTTGGACATGATGGCTTAGCATTGATAAGTGAGAGCTTTGAGCTAAGTGTTGGCTAGAATTTGTCTTCTGCAGAATCACATTGGAATTGTTGAGAAAATGCTAGATATAACTGAAGCATTAGGCTGGTCCTCATTTCCATGGTGGTGACACCTCTTTCATGTGAGTAACTCTCACAAACAGGAAAAATGGTGGTATGTGCTTCTGGAATAGAGCATAGGTAAATAATCTGTAAATGAATGAAGAACTATGAGTAAACGAAGGACCATCATAGTATGGTTCACAGGCATGCAGAATAGTGTACATCAGTGAGCCAAGGTACTTTCCTGCCATAAACCACAAGGATCTGTTTGCCTTGGACATTAGTCCATCCAGCAATGAATATGCCTAATTAATCACATCAAGGACTTCCCAAAAGAGAGTGATGTATGATATTTATGTGTAGTGCTCCCAGCTGGTGAGTTCAGTGTTCACAGCTGATGGAACAACCATGCAAGTCCTTGGCAGCTGTTTTGTTGCTTTCTCTCTTCATGAGATTGGCATGTCTGGTGACCAGTGCCTTGATGAGGAAAGAGTGGAAAGTCCGGGATTGGAGGGTTGATTTCCCTTTCATATGTTCTTGTTTCCAGATAAGATTGACTCAAGAATGTATCCCAGACTTTGTCACAGTTGACTCAGATAGTTGTTTACATTCAGGGACACCAGTAATTTTTTTATATAATTCTATGTGTTCATTGTTGAAGTATTGCATCCCATATTGGATAGTGGGAAAGCCATGTCCTTCAGTTTACTCAGTGCAAAGCTATTTAGATAATTTTTACAGCTATTTGTGTTTCTAGCTGAATGATTTAAAGGCACAGTTGTGTCTACTTATATATGACTCTATGGGTAACTGTGAGTGTATTCTGTGAAACCAGCAAAATGCATGTGCAGTTAATGTTCAAGACATAGTAAGCCAGGGTTAAGAGCTTCCTAAGGAATAACTTGATCTGGGTAGCCGTAAGGGTGGCAGTGTGAGATATCAGAACATTTTTACCAAACATCATTTAGCCATAGTGACACTTAGCTGTGATATGACATTTGAATCATGGGGTACCAAGAGGGTGGTACTACTTTGAGCTGTTTATGATATCAGTGAGGGGAAGCTGGTTTAGATTAAAAAAAAAAAAAAGTAATTTGGAACCTTAGCAAGACCAATAGGCTCTAGAGTAGGAGATGGATGGAACATTTGTTCTGGATGGGCCTCCAAGGGGAGCACAGTGTGAAAGCAGATATGCTGGTCTCCTCCATAGGGTGGCTGCTGGTGATTAGGGAGAGGATTTGTAATTCTGTGGGAAGAGTGTGGTGAGAGGCAGTAAATACACAGAACCTGGGCACTGAATAAACCCAACCGAGATGGAATGGAGGGGTACATATAAAACACTAAATCAAGGGGTTTTGCAACTAGCAGTAAAGGGCTCTTCTAGTTCTTACCACTGGGCGCAATCCATACAGATCCTGTTCATGTGTCTCTACTGCCAACCCTTTCTTGTGAGCCCTGTTTAATACTAGGTTTCTGTATTAGCAAAGAAACAAATGTTGCCAAGTCAAGACGTGGCTGCACAGACCGCCCTGCCGACTCATCAAGTGTGGAGAAGGTACAGACTCTGTGTGTGTCCCTTTAAGGTACTCCAGCAGCGAAAAAAATTGCCATAGTTTGTGCAGCTTCATACCCATGTAATAAACAAAACTGAGAAACTTTCTCTTAAGAGGAAGTCAAATTTTTCCATCAAGTGGCAGTATAATTGTAGGAATAGATGTAACTAGAAATAGGTTCCTTTGAGATGAAGCTTGGGCACTATATAAAACGCTTATACCTGTCAGGCACTTAGTTTTTATATGAAATGTTGGATTTCATAATAGATATGTAAAGTGTACATACTTGTACTTGCAAGCTTATTTGTACATCTCTTGTAAAATTTAAACATTGGATATGTTGACAAAATGTTGCAGCTCTTGGCTAACATTTTAATATAAATGCTACTGGGTGTGTATGTATATAATCTAGTGTAAGCTTTGACGTGGAACTTGTCATCTGGAATTGTTTTCAGAGATATTTTAATTGTTTCGTGGAAAGTGTTGCCATGGATAAACTGATATGGAAGTGCACTGATTCATCCCTTCTGAAATTTAGCATAATGTTTGCTCTGATTTTTCTAAGATCTTTAGTGTTTCCATTCCAGAAATATAATCAAGATCATAAGTTTTAAAATACTTCAAAAAGCTAAATCTTCCCATTTTACCTTGGATACATTGCTGAGGTCGCTAGAACTGGTTGTGGGTTATAGAGAGTGAAAGAATTTGTCCCACTCAAAACATTATGGGCAGGGGAAAATGTTTTATTTGTGCAAAATGGTACTGTAAGTAGATGAAAATAATTAGAAACCATAGTCCTTCCCTTGTCTTTATAAGCTGCTCGCTTCAGGTAATTAACTGACTCCTGAATCTCTGAGTACAATCTTGATAGAGGGTTTCTCTGAACAGTAAAGGGCAACCAAAGTGTGATTAATGATTATTCTGTCACCCTGTGAAATGCCCAGTATTAGGTGGAATGGAGCCTTTATTAATAACTCATTTTGAAGATTTTTAGACCTAAAGCCAGGTGAGGAAATAGTGTTTTTATTGTCTGTTGCATGTTCCTCTAGAACATTTGTTTTTACAGACCATTACTTTATAGAAGCTAGGGAGGCTGGGTTTTTTGATTTTAGGTTTGTCCTTTATGACACTGTTCCCAGTCACAAGTTATGAAATCTGGGTCTGATTTTCTGTGTCAGAGTTCTTTTTTTCTGTTTTCGAAGTATTCTATATGCGTAGATAAAAGGAGTACATTTCAGGTTTATTTTCTCTGTGCCAGATGCCTTCTTCTTTTAAAAGTAAAGAAACTTTTTAAAGTAGTGCATTTTCTGAGGATAGTTGTATTACTAAAATGTGCACATCTACAACAGTAGTTGACATGCTCCAAATTAGAAGGCCTACCTTATGGTCATTTGTTTGCTTGCCAGGGCTGTCCCCCCACCCTTCATTTTCTTACCTCGTAAAAAAATCAAATCTTCCTTTGTCTCAAATGGTTATCTATTTAGACTGTATAACTGTATTAAACAGTTTAACCATTAGAGTAAGAAAAAATAAAGGGATCTTTTTTTTTTTTTTTTGCTAAATTGATATCTTTTGGCAGAATTACTAATTGTTTTTGAAGACAGTTTTACATTTATCTTTGTAAGTCTCTTTTGTTATGCCAGCTGTCTAAATCTTTTCATAAACTTCAGTTAAAAGAACATATTTTCCGTGATTATTTTAAAATATAATGTTTACTGGAAGGGAAGTCTAGTGAATTCCCACAGATGAAGTGTGAGTGTATTTCTCCCACTTGTAAATGAGTTCTTATTTCCTACAGTATGTATTCTGGTACCACAATGAGTCATTTTCAAGATGTTTTAGTTTAGCTTCTAAAACATTTAAAAACTTGGCAGATACATATAAATGAATGTTACATCTAGTTTTAGAAACTGCTTCCAAAGAGTATTTTGCTAAAATGAAGACTGTGAATAGACCTTTCAGAATGCAAAAGTGTCTTTTGTGATAAACCTGAAGTCATTTGCAGAGGTCTTCTCATTTGGCTTGTTCATGTTTGGGGATTTTTTCCTCACCTTTAGCAGGTTTTAGTTTAACCATCCTGTAAAATAGGGAGAATACTTTTGTGGAAAAGCCTTAAATTTTTCACATAATGTGTTGTCAATTGGATATTTTAGCCAGGCAAGTAATACCTTTCTTCAGTATGTTAATTAAATTTTGCAAATTTTCGTGCTATTTTATTTTAAACTTTTTCAATTTTATAACTTTTTCAAAATGAATGTAGTGTCACTTCTGCTTTAATGTGATTTAATATGTTTAAGATTATATGTGCCATGCTGTACTTAAATATATTTCCTGATACTACCTTGACAGTTTAACTGTTGGAAAAAAACTCCAGACTAAGTAATTTGTCTGATTAAAAGGGACTGAGGAGTTATGGGAGTGGAGTGCAAGTTGGAGGAGAATTGGGGAGACCAACCCTGTTTAAATTCAAACACCCCAAACAAACAAAATCCCCAATGCAAAATGACCAGTGTTCCATGTCTGAGAAAGTCGTGTCTATTGTTTAAAGAATATTTTATATTTTAACTTTGTTGCTCTGCTTTCCTGGCATCTGGAACATTTAATATAAGGGGACCTTAGATACTTTGCTCACATGTGAGACCTGTGCTGAGATACACGCACATTTCTGCAGTCTCCAGTTGAATACCACCCTAAGTATTTTCCAATTGTTGGCAACGTCTGTATTGTCAGTTATGGTGCAGATAACTTTGCAAACTCCTGATTATTCTGTTCCAACTTTAACATCTGTATATTGTCCATGATGCAACACCATGTTATCAGTAAGGTCTTACTGTAATTTTCATCCTTAAAAATTTTTGTAGCTTTTTATTAGACTCAGAAGGAGATGCGGAAAGCATATAAAACTTGAATCAGTTAGTTCTTCATGAAAAGATTTCCTGGAATCCATTTTGCTTAGTAATGTGATATAAAATATAAAGCAAACCTGTTTCAAAACCGTTCTCCATCTGCCATGCCCCCCCCCCCCCCCCCGACTGGTCCTAAATATGGTAAATTTTCATCAAGGACAAAATCAGAAAAAGGAGGAGGAGAAGAAGTTCGTTTAGGGGATTGAGAATCTTAATTGTTTTGTCGGACAAAAGCATTTTTCTTCTTACATTATGTCTGTGGTGGGAAACTTGCAGGAATTGATGATAGGCAAAAGAGTAAGGATGAGAGGTGTGAAAGTGTAAATAAAAGAAGAGATAAAACAAAAAGATAGTAGCCATGAAAGCTTCATTGAGTGTGATTCATCTGAGTGTAAAATAAATGGTGCAGCTTCCCAGTCTTTCTCTTTGGAAGAGTAGTCTAAGTCAGGCGAAGACAAAACAGTTGCATGAAGGGATTGGGTAAGTGGAAGTCAGTGTGTTGGGATTGATGGCAGACTCCACTTCTTTGTTTCTGCCCATCCAGTTACCGTTGTACAGCTGTTTGTAGAGATGGAAACTGTGAATCTAATTCATGGTAACTTTGATATGAATTTTGTTCAGTACAAGGTGAACATCTCCTTGCCATTCTAACACTGAAAACCTTTGAACATCATATTCAGAGATCTCAGTTTTGTTCGTACCACTGTTTTGGAATTTTGTGATTTTTTGGAAGCATTTTTAAAATGTAATGTACTGTTGGACTTTGGATAAGTTCAAACATTAGTTTCTGAGCAAAGTAAGTAAAATGCAGCATGGATTTTAGTACAGTCTTTACTGTGGCTGTCATCAGTCTTGTCTAGTTGTAAATGCCTGTGCTGGGATGGAATCATGTCTGTAAGGTACCTGTTTCTTTCCATTGGCTTATAAAGGGAGTCTGCACAACAGGCTCAGGTGTGGGTAACCACATCACAAACAGCAGAAGCTACACAACTCGAGTCCCACATGACTTTTCTGAGTAAAAGGAGTTCAGCATAGACTCTTTTCAGAAATTCATGGGTTTTGGAGCTTTTATGTTTTAAAACCATCAGTCTTACGCAGTCCTCCTCCAATACAGAATTGTGAAGCCTTTAAGTATTTCTCAAAGGCTGGTCAAAAATTGAATGTTTTCATTATGAAGTGGTATATGCCTTATCGGCTGCTTTTTTTGGGGCCTTTTTTTAATGAACTCTGCTTTCTTCCATGATTGGAAGTATTTTGATTGAGAAAAATTCAATCAGTGTAGGTCTAGATATGTGATTATACAAAAGATTGGACCTGATTAATGAAACTACAGAAGGTAGGAAGATGCCATACTCCTTCAAAAGTTTGTCTTAGCTACCTTGCAGTAACTCAAAAAGAGTTGCCAAACCCAAATGAAGAGGAAATTTGCAATTTTTTTTAGAGAAAAGGGTAGAAAGGACATAAAAGATCTGTGGTGAAGCAGAGATCCACTTGTTGCCCATGGGAGGGGTGGTGATTGCCCTCAGGAAGCTGTGACCCTGGGGGAAGTCCATGGTGCAGCAGGTTTGCTGTCAGGACTTGTCACCTCACAGGGACCCATGCTGGAGCACTCTGTTCCTGAAGGACTGCACCCATGGGAAGGACCCACACTGGAGAAGTTTGGGGAGGGCTGCCTCCCATGGGAGGGACCCCCATGCTGGACGAGAGGAAGAATCCTCCCCTGAGGAGGAAGGGATTGGCAGGAATGTGGGATGAACTGACCACAGCCCCCATTTCCTGTATTTCTGCACTACTGGGAGGATGGGTGTAGAGAAAATTGGGAGTAACGTTAAATTCAGGAAAAAGGGAGGGATGGAGGGAATGTCGTTCATTTTAGGATTTGGTTTTGTTTCTCATTACCCTTTTCTGATTTGATTGATAATAAATTAATTTTTCCCCAAGTCGAGCCTGTTTTGCCCATGATGGTAACTGGGGACTCATCTCTGCCTGTCCTTATCTTGACCCATTAGTCTTTCATTATATTTCTTCTGCCCTGTCCAGATGCAGAGAGAGAGATAGAGTGGCTTTGGTGGGCACCTGGGATCCAGCTGGGCCGATCCATCACACTTTACTCAAAATGTTGGTTGATAAGTACAGGTTTTGCATACATTAATGACTTTCCAACAGGTTGTCATAGTGATATCTGGGGGTAGGTTTTCCCTGACTAGATTCCAGTGAAGTCTTACCAGTACCTCCTGTTCTCAAGCACCACCTAACCTCAGAGGCACTTAAAATCATTCCAAGTTGGAGCACATTTAGGTAGAGGTCCTTGTGCATGCTCGGAAGTCTCCTGGTTTGGAAAGCTAAGTGCCTATTTTGATATGGGTAGGAGGTGCTTGAACTCTGTTCAAGTCCCTGAAGGGCCTGTTTTTATTAGAACATGGCTAACTCATTCAACATCATTGAGTTCACTCCAGAGCACTGTTAGAAGAAGAGGTAATGGCTAAGCTTGGCCTCTTTTATAACATGATTCGAGCACTTCCCCAGAAAGTTTAAGACCCTTGTCCTTTCCCTCTCAGTCTCCCTAGTTATTTAAACAGGTTTTAGTGTTACCTGGAAGTTATGTAAATTTGTCTAGAACTATTGGTAATATGTCTTGATATACAAGACGCCTGAGTTTAGCAAAATGCCACAAGAGGAAAAATGAACAAATTTGGGGTTTTTTTGGTGAAAGTCAAGCAAATAAATTCTCAAAATATTATATAAATGCAATTAAAATATAACTTTCAGAATCTTCTGCCTATTTCATTGTCTTTTTTGTACTTTTTCCATTATTAAATGAAGAAAAAACTGAGAACTCCACAAATGTGGATATTGGCAATATAGTAGTTACCTATAATAAGGTTTATAAACATCATTTTTAGAATAAACCTTTTGGATCATTGAATATTTTGTCATTTCATTTTTGTCATTTCAAAACCATCTTTTCAGAAATTAAACTCTGAACTGTACTATTCCTAGTGGAAGACATTCTAGTTGTTATGTTCAGATGGAGTTTTAATTTCCGTTTCAAGATTATTTTCTCCTGGTTTATATCACAGCGTTCCGATGATAGCATTAGTCAAATTTATCTATTGTTTTCTCCTCTTAAAATCTTAGTCAGACTTTGTTTTTCTAGATTGTAACTTATTTGATTTCTCATGGGATAGATTCCTTGTTCTCTTGGACATCTGAGTACCATTTCTCTTAATCCTGACCTCACTTTAACACAGATAACTGGAATTCTGAATAATGTGTCAGATAATTTCCTGCTCTATCTCGTATGATACCATAATTTCCACTAGATGTACCTGAGTGATTCCTGGAACTTTGTGACTTTTGCATAGCTGGGTCATGTTAGCAGTTTAGTTATCCTAGTCCCGTGTAACAAATCTAGATCCTTCTCCTCAGTCTGCTCTGTCTTGTAGGAGTCTGGATGAACAGTTAAGTTTCCTGGCCCTGCTCTAGATCTTCCATTCATATATACGTTGTTTCTAGTATTGTGATTATGCTACATTATTATTTTTCTGTGAGAAACACACACTGTCATTTCAGAAGAAGCAAGTGCATCACTAGAAGATGTGCAGTCATTTTTGCTCCAAATACTTAACATGAGATACACCTATATGAACCTGAGCTGAGTACACTTGCAAATGTCTGAATTATTATCATTCCTCAAATATGTTTTTAATCTACATTTCAGATTTTTAGGTGTTCCATGTTGTGTCAATAGGATAAAAGATGGAATTACTAAAAAAGGAAAGGAAGTAGGTTTCAAAAGTAGTCATTTTAGCTCTGGTGTATGATGCTAATCCATTTGAACTTGCACTGCTGAGTTGGGGGGAAAATAACATTTGTGAAAAGTGAAAATAGTTGCAAGTTGCTTCTTTGTTCTTATCATTTAACAGTTGAACCATACAAACCTGTCAGCACAATTTTTTTTCCTGTATTAGTTATGAAAAATCATAAAACAAATTACACTGATTTCTCTGTAATTTTTGTACTTTCCTTGTTTTAACTTTTCTGTACACTTTATTTAGCAGATACCAGGTTAAAATGTTACAGAAATGTTAAGTGATATTCTTTTTGTTTGACTTTTAGAAATACATAGATTTTAGGCACATTTGTTTGGCTAATTACTAGTCATATGGACTATCTTTTTTTGTCCTGATAAACAGATAATATTTGATCTGTAAGAATGGCTTTTTACTCCACTCTGGATTTAAGGAAGAGAATAGTATAAATTTTGTTACAGTTTAAATGATGTCCTTAGCTTTCACTTCCCTGCTGCGCTTTAAGATTTTATTTATGTGTTGTAGCTCATGTGTGAAGTGAATAGACGTGCTTAAGCATCACTTAAATACTGAAATTCTCTCATCATATTAGTACTTGGTATTGTTCTCTAATGTTTGCAATTCAAGCAGCTTTTATGCTTACTTGTATTGGCCTTCCAACTCCAGTTACCAGCCTACAAAATAAATCCTTGTATCTTCAAATTGATGCCAAGATGCCAGCAGTACAAACTGTAATTCATGATTCATAATGCAAACTCTCCGAGCATCTACTCATGTACTAGTACATTCCTACAAAATGACAGTCAGATAACTTTCTATATGTAAATGTGTGATCTCTGAAAAGAGATTCTTTGTTGATCTTGCATGTGTGCATATTTCATATCAATTCAGTGATCTTAAAGATGGTTAGAAAGCAGCAATTTTCTGTTACTCCATTTTAATGCTAAAATAGAAAATGAACCACTTAAAAACAAAATCTAAACTGATTTTGTTAGAAAAATAGAAACATATTTTCCAAATTTAAAAATAAGTTTGTATATCAGTTTGTGGAGGGAATATAATGAAGGAGAATCTCGTAAAATAAGGAAATAAAAAGATTAATGAAATGGGATTGTTTCAAATAAAAGAAAAATAGTTTTTCCGGTACAACACTGATGCTTATAAGTAGTTTTTCTAAGTCTTCAGAAAAATGTAAGTTCTATCCCTACCAAATGAATTGTGCTCAAGACCTCTTCTTTTATTCAATTTTTGTTCAAATTACAATTTCAGAAATTGCATGCTAAAAATGATACTATCTTGAGAACTAATATTACTTACAGAAATAACAATATTTGAAAAAACTTGAAAAAAGATATTTTGAACACAGTATATTTGGCACACATAGAAAATTTTGCTATTGAAACTTCATTGCAAAACTCTCGAACACAAAGAGTGAAAGAAACATATTTTAAATAGCACTGTAGAAAGGTTTCTTTGCTCTTCTTGAGTCCCTTCAATGTCAAATGTCTGTCTTCTTCCTTTTTTTTTCTTTTTTTTAACTTTATTTTGCTGTTTAGTATTCTTTTTAAACAGTCCCAAGCTGTGCATTTCTTTTTTTTTTTTTTTGAAGCTGCATAAACTAATTTGAAGTCAGTGAGAAATGCAAACTAAGAATGTAAATGCCACTAGAGCTGGAGAAATGAAAATTCATAGTTGAATAATACCAAAGAATCATTTTTGCTTTTGTTATTGCAATTTAAAGTATAAAATCTGACCAAAGTATTTGCAGTAGCAATAGACTGTGCTTTCTTAAATACAAAAAAATAAGTGAATATGCAAGTTGTAATTCTCCTTCTGGTATATCTTTTAATTACTTTCCTATCCACAAAGTTTATGGTCCTATTTTATGTCTTTGTAAGAGTACAAGTACTTCAGTCTGCTGTTTATTTTATTAATTGTATTGCATGCTGTATTTGATCATGATCTGAGAGATGCATTGAATTACTTTAAACACATGCTTTAGATTCCTATAGATCCATAGTACAGTTGTTGAACATACCCTGCATTTCTAAAGAAGCAAAAAAAGATTGCTCACATTCATACAAGAGTTTGCTTCCATGCCAAGAATGACAGATGCTGTTACAGCTGAGAAATGTAGTGTTTTAGGAAAACACTCACACAGTAGTTATCTTAGGCCAAAGTAAAAAAAAAATTATTTTAAGGTGCCTTAAACTAAACTAGAGTTAAAGATACTTGCAGTGTAGATGTTGATTGTACAAAATATCAAGGAGTATGTTCTACTTCAGTAAATCTGCAATATCTGAATGAACAAAATAGTTTTGTTCTCTGCCTTTAATAATTTCACATGTGCCTAATTGTTGTGTTTCTCATTTTAAGTAAATATATTTGCAGGATTTTTTTATTGTTTGTATTTTATTTTGTAGAGTGTGTGTAAATGATAGCATACCAAGCAATATTGAACAGGGGAGTTGTCTGTGCATAATCCAAACTTTTGTGGCCTGTATCTGGCTTCACTGTGCCAAAGCAACATATTTGTCCTATTTTAATGTTCACATGATCAGCCAGAGTCTTTAAATTCATTCCATGTGCTACAGAGAATAATTCACATGAGAGATTGGTTGTCATGTTTAGCAAGAATATAAGATAACAGAGTAAATGGAAATGTGGAAAGTAACAGGAAAGTATCAATAAAACAGAAGTACCAAATTATATAGCATTCTATATAATGATGCCACAATTCTTGAAACACAGAGTGGTAATGACACAGATACAACAGTGTAGCACTTAATGGACTAAAAGTCCTGACACACACTATTGCACTTATGTGGTGACAGTTTTGCTTCCTGCAATGCTACAAATGCATATGACTTTGCCTAAATAAGACAAATAATTGTTCTGAATTTTTTAAAACCCCTAAGGTGGTATAAAAGTAACAACTTCTGAATTCTGTCAAAGTCATTAACTTCACAAACCTACAAGTAATCCTTTACAGTCCAGCGAGGAAATTCAGAAGAGGTGCTTCCTGTCACTGACCAAAAAAAAAAAAAAGGCAAAAAAAAAAGCTATAGTAGGTGGGAAGGATAGCTGCAGTTGTAAAAAGTTTTATTCTTTCATTAATTTATAATGATGTGTGTCATGGTAAGTGGCAAATAACCAATAGTTCATTTCTTTCAGAAAGAGATAATATTTTATATAAACAGGCAAGTTCTGTGGAGTTGTGTTACATTCTGTGGCTAGGGAACAGAGATTCATAAAGAACATTTTCTTCTATTTTGAAGAAGCAATTTTAAAATGAGATAAAATGCTAAATATTCTGGGTCTTCCCAGTGTTGGTGCTACAGGCAGAATTGAATTAGCTTGATACTTTTTTATTATTCTGAAAGGGAGAATATCCCTTGAAAGTTCAAAGAAAATTGTTTAAACAGTTGAAGCCACAGGCCACATCAGAATAATCCCTGGTTAGAATTTGACATGTATCTAAAATACTGTCTCTCAGAGCAGATTCTCTTTACTCTTACTGATGTATTTGAATTCAAACAAGAATTCAAAAAAGTAATTTACATTGTGTTGGTCAAACAAGCTAATCTCTCTAGTTCCTTTTGGCTATACCTATGACTATGTATCCAGTTTATTATATTTTTGCATTAATCTGATCTAGCTTTATACTAGTCTGCACATACACTGTTATTGACTTCATCACAAAGCTAAGTGAAGACTAATTTACTGTTCTCCTTACCTTACGTATTGAGTGCAGCCTTGGAAAATGCCCTTCATTGTTGAAAGCCCAGACATCTGTTAGAAAACCTGCTGTGGCCAATTGCATTTCAAATCTTAGCACTATTCATCTAGAAGTAACATCTTTTTGGTATCCCTTAGGTATTTGTCTCCTCATCTGAACATTCATACACTCAAGTCTAATGACAATTTCCCATCTTTATCAATATTCATGCATGTCAGCTACAATCCACAGTCCTACATTATCATACTTAGTCTTTTTCGACATGAAGCAGAGAATAGAGCACAAGGTCCAGAACTACACTGTGATTTCTGCTTTATCTTCACTTCTCCAAAGTGTCACCTCCACTTTCTCCCTGATGGTAATTCTCAAATTTGACTGTAATGTTTTTTGCTTACTCTGCTTTAAAGAGGAACATTTCATGCAAGGACCAAAACATTGACAAGAAAAGCTAGTATTAAAAATTCCAGAAAGACTCTCTTCTGAAAGAGTCTGTGAACTCCTTGACAAAAACAGGAAGCTTGGGTGGAGGTCCTATTTTGAGTAAAAGTGTTTTTGATCTTATCTTCCTAAAAACTTCATTCCCATGACAGAGACCTTTTACCTCATCTAAGGACTTAATTCCAGTAATCTGCTGATGTAAGGCTTAAGCTTCACTCTGGAGGACAGTTTACACTTCTATATCCCTGGAACTTAAGAAGAAGAAAATGTATTCTGTCCTCTGCCTGAAAGTTCAGAATCATTATATGAATAATGATGGGGTGACACTATTTTCATATCATTTACTAAAAATAGGCAAAATGAGATCTCCTCACTTAAGAATAACTGATGAAATTCATCATGTGATAGGAGTGTTGAGTAAATCAGTACCTACCAGCAGTAGAATGGTTTGTTCCCAGCTGAAAAATAACTGAAGTGAAAAGTCATGATTTAAGACCTATTTTCAAATAACTTAGAGATAACACAAGACTATACATCAACAGGAAGTAAATGTAATTCTTTCTCTTCAAATTCTAGTGAATCAGAGATGAATTTGAGAAGGTTTTTTAACTTTCTAGCTGGGAAAGCTGCAGAATGTTTTTCCTATGTTGCTTTTGCCAACCGTAATCATCTGTACAGTAAATCCCCAACATCCTGTAACAATGGAGATTCAGCAAATGGAAACATAGCTAATAATGTTCTTAGTAGTATTCTCCCTCTCAGGGGTACTGCTGAATTATCAGTTTTCCTACTCAGCATAGTCACTGGATATCTGATATGAGGAAGTGTTTTTCAACGTGTGAGTCAATCAGATTTTTGACTTATTTTATGCTTAGGTCCCTGACACTTTTTGAGGTAATGTGGCTACTGCTTCATTACATTTTGCACTTTGAAGTGTTTGGCCCTTTAACTCTATCAGGCAGCATGAAGAATTTTTTTCCATGCATCCTTTTGCAGGGAAGTTCTGCACGTGCTTTCATTTGATATTAATAGACTTCAAACGTTTAAATACTTTTTAGCATGTGCCAGAGCGATCCTAGGGAGCCTCAATGCCTCAAGAGCTCTAATACTTGTAATCATAATGTAGTAGAGCCTGTGTCACTGTGATGGTTCCCAGCACAAGTTCACCCCTGAGATTTGCACTGCAAATCACAAGCTTTAACTCCCGAAACCCTTATGCTTTATGTTGCTTTCAGGATGGTAATTCTGCAGGTTTTATTGAAGATTCCTAAACCATACTCATGGTGTTTTTGTGGGGAATACATATGGAGTAAGTAACAGTCTGGATGTCCTGAAGCAATTTACCTGTAACTGTTCTTTAAAGTATGATTTCTATAGGCACATTTGCAGTGTACACTGTTTATTGCTTGCCTTTGAATATCTGTTTAGGATTACCAGGAATTCTGAGATTGGAAAGAAGTGAAAATATGGGCCAAACTCAAGCCCACTTATATAACAGTAGTAAAAGTATTAGACTGTGTATCCCGTTAGTATTGCTAAGACAAGCATGCTTTAGTGTTGTATACACACAAAAACTGCATCTCCAAGAACAGCTGACAGTGTGCAGATTTTCTTGTTTTTTGACAGATTGACTCCATTTTGAATTAAGGAGGTTATTACCCTATTATGGAGTTTCAGATTAAACCTAAAGTCTGGTTCTAGCTTGGTTCAGACTTTAACAGCAGAAGAATGGAATGCTAAGAATGGAGCTCAGAGTGGAATACAGTTTAAATTACTTCGGAAAAATATTAAACACCTTCACCTACTGAAACCTTCTTGTAATAAACAAAGCAAAAGTATTGCAGATCACACAAAATAAGGTTAACTGAAGTGCAGTGGTAACTAGACTGTTTTTCAGTCATGACCTAAGTATTAATACAGAACTGGTAAATAGCATGGCCAGACTGAAGTTCAACAGTTCATTCTTCCAATTTTAAAAGGAAATTAACTTTTTCTATAGTATTTGGGTCCCCATTCAGTGGAAGTCTTGTAAACCCTAAAAATACAAAGAGCTAAAGCCATATTTTAATGTACTGTTCAGTGAATGAGTTCCTTTATCGAAGGAATTAATGTTAACAATATGAGATGTCAGAAGAAACATACCATTTGCTCTTCAGTGAGTACAAGAATTGCATCTGCAGTTGCTTCCTTAGTTGGATGATAGATGAGCCACATTCTAGGGCTCCTAGAAAGAATGGATAATGACAGGGATGAAATGTTAAAAGCACTGGACACACAGAGTAGTAGGAGTTTTCTCTTTCTTCCACAATAAAAAGATGCTGACTTTGATATGCTACTCAACTGGGACAGGGAATACTTGGAAATCAGGAGTGTCTTTGTCCACAAGTCCCATTAGGGGAAAAGACCCAAAAGAACAAACATTTGTTTTCAAGTCCTCTACAAGAAAAAGGAAAATTATACTTCTTAGCTGTGGCTATTGCAGGGATTGTGATAGTTCAGCTAAAGAAGGAATTGTTGAAATGGTGAGAGAGAACAGAGCAAATGGGAGGAAAATAGAAAAAATAGGACAAAGAGATGTAGGAAGAAGGAAGAGAACTGGGCATAATCAGAGGAAGCAGAGAAACAGAAAATTTGATTATGAATGAGAATGATATACACTAAAATAAATTAATTTCATTGTTTTTTGCTTTTGTGCCTTAGGAGAAAAGTGGTTCTATCACATCTAAGACTCTTCTTAGAATGTATGCATGAAACTTGTATTGCAAAGCCTGTAGTATCCCAATAGTTCATGAATCCTGACTTCCTCCTCTTCTTTTCAATCCTAGATTTTGTTTTCTTTATTTTCAACTGCTTTTCACAGTACTGCTCTTCTCAAATTAATAACTTAAGTTGTAAAGGCAAAGTTGGGTCTTTCTATAAAAATTTTGTTAAACTTGTCAGATGACAGATAAAATACAGAAAAGTATGTTGGGAAAGCAAATAGGCTCAAGAATGGAGACAGCTTGGAGTTAACTGATTCTTTTCCACAATAGTTACTGCATTTTTTAAGTCTTTTCATTTCTCACATGCCTCAGCAGGTAATATAGGATAATTTGATAACTGAAGAATTTATTGGGATAGCCTGCTTTATAGAAAGCTTAGATTCACTTGACCTTTTTCATGTTTGTAGATGAAGAGTAATGAGATTGTTTCATTAGTGTCATAAGCAGTTTGGTGATGTATCTGTTCAGGATTCATTTACCACTCCAAGCTCTTACAACCATGCATACAGTGACTGTAGCTTTTTGCTTTTGTTTTGGGCTGCAAAAATGTCTTCCATATTCTCTTGTGCTATTGATACCATTGTCTGTCTGTTTACTGTTCCTACAAAGAGTGATTTGAAAGACTTGTACAGTTCAGGAAAATAATTTTTAGAACCAATATATGTTTCATTTCTGGATAATGACACACAGAAATAGCTACACTTTAGGACTTGTAATAAACCAGCCAGTAACACTTTATTATTTGATAGTTGTCTCTAGAGCTGAAATGCAGTTGATGAACTTTTTTTGTTTTTAAGTCATGCTTATGAAGAGAGGTCTTCACACTGTCTTCTTTGTTTTCCTGTTAATGGTAATGTGGTTCCAATTACTGTGACTGCTTGGGAAAGGACATTCTACATATCTTAGATTTGAAAGAAGACAGATCCAGTTGTGCTCCCCTACCCACTGCTTGTCTGTCAGTCATTTTAGTATCCTTTGATGCCCATCTCTGCTGTTGCCATTACTGTGTCTTTCCATCCTTTGCTCTTCTAACAAAAGCTCCCCTGAGCTGCCCAGTTGCACTGAAGCATGCCTGATGGCCTGCAGGCAGCTTAATGGAAGCTCCTTTAAGTTCTGAAAAACAGATGGAAAGCCATGTATTTTTCTAGTATCATACTTAGTTTAAAACAACTGCTGGAAATACATTTATAGCAGTCTTTGGTATGTGAATTTTAATATATTAATAGTTTTTATGTAGCATTCATTTGCTAATAAGGAAATGCAGATTATCTTGTGTGGGTTCATCATTCTCGTCTTTGAAGGGAGCAAATGTTTTTTTGTAAACAGCAAGCTCAGTATTAGCCAACAGTATACTCTTACAAAATCCTGGGCTGTATTATCAGGACAATAGTCAAAACATCAAGAAAAGTCCAGTTTCAGGATATCAAATACAAGCAAAATAGTGATAAACTGGAGTGAATGCAGAGGAGAGCCTCCAGAATGGTCAGGGCTGGAGCACTTGCCCCAGGAGAGGGGCTGGGGGGTGTGTTCAGCCTGATCTCTGAGGCTCCTGACAGTAGTATCCCCAGTGCCTCTGGACAGGTCACTGGGAAGGTGGAGCCAGGCCCTTCACAGCAGGGTGTAGAAGAGTTATGAGAGAGTGTCAGTTAAAACAGAAAGCTCTGACTTGGTCTAAAGAAAATCTTTTTCCACTAACAGCATTACTGTGAGCAGTCTCCATCCTTGAGTTTTCAAGACCCGAGAAGCTAAAGCTTTAAAAAACTTGGTCTGATTTCATGGATGACCTGGTTCTGAACAGGATGTTGGACTAGATACCCCCTGAAATCCCATCCAACCTCAATTATTTAATAATTGGTTTGTATTTGTATTACTGAGATCTTATTTTTAAGGAGTAATTTCACTGAAGAATAAATGGAATATTACACAGCAATATGCTGACCTCTTATAAATGATTGCAAGCACCAAGACCATCCATTACATTAATTATTAGGGGAAAAGGTAGTTTGCTGTCCCTCATTGCTAACTGTAGCACTTTTAGGAACATGTCCTTGAAAGATAACAAGGTATGCCTGTACCTTGAACTCTGCTTATCAGGAAATCAAACCTGTTATGTGTGATATAAAGGACATACCAATCCTTTGCTAAATTATGGCAGTTTGTACCCTAACCTTCTGACCTGTTCTGCTCAGCTCTCAGTGGGGAAAATGGAGGGAGACCGAGCAGTCTCTGGTGGCACAGCAGTTACCAGCTTTTTCTGATGCTCTCCTAGTTAGCCCTACCTCAAAAGATTTGTCCCTACCTTCTCATTTCTCTCCCTACCCATTTCCAGGAAGCTGCAGTGATAATGCTTCCTTTTCTTATTTTTTCTTTGCTGATCATCCATTTTTTATCACTGTGTAAAACAGAATTTTAGTTTTTATATTATTGATTTCATAAAAGTTAAATTTACAGAATTAAGAACTTAAATATTTGTATGTTTATTTCTGACTGGTTTAAGGAGGTATATGGCATTCCAAACATTTTTCTTCTTCTTGTAGTTGGTAGTTGCAATGCCCTTTAGATTTTATTTCTAAAAAGGAGAGGGACATTTAGTTGCTGCTCTTGTCATTTATGTAACTGTTGTTCTGTCAGTCATTTGACACTGACTTTTTCCCTCTTTGAATTACTGGAATTTAAACTCATACAGTAATTATCTTTTGTTAAGTACATATATACATATAAAGTATCTTAATGAATTTTCTATTTAATCAAAGGAACAGGAACATATACCTCCACAAATAATGATTTCTATTTAGGCTAGCAAGTAATAATCACTCCATGTGGAATCACAAGAAATACCAGAAAGCATTTATGTTGATTTAAGTGTATATTTGATTAAATATAACCTCTCTGGCTAGTGGGAGGGGAGAGTTTAAAGAGACAAATTTTTGTATGTTTTATCCAAGAGGAAAAAACAATTCAGACACAAACTCAGAGTCTTTCTGTAACTGTTGACTCCAATCTCTTAATTTTCTTGAGCACTGAAAAACAATGGTTGTAATGTTTGTAGTGCAGTAATGATAAGGTAATGAAAAATTTCTGTAGCTTCCAATATCAGACCTGTTCAAGTCTGATTTATCTGATACAATAGCAATTAATTACAATTATTTTCCAGAAACACAACTGCTGTAAGAGTAAAGTAGAATCCCTGGAAAAGCTAATATTTGGTTTAAGGAGGTGAATTGTGGAATCGTTATCAAAATTGTACAGTATCTTGAACAAATTCTTATGAGCAGCAGAAAAAAATTGTCAAGTCAGGCAATTCCAAATGTATGCTACAAACTTGGAACTTAGTGTCGAGAAATATTAAAAGTTGATGCTTTCATTTCTTAATGTTAAATATCAAGAAACTTGCTGGTCTTTTCTTCATTCAGATCTGTTTTATATTTCTCATATCAATACCTCTCACAGTTACAATTTCAAGTAATTATTTCCTCATTAATCCATATACATTATTGGGGGATAAGTCTCTGTACTATTCCTTGACTTTTTGTTGATTTAGTACAAAATTCAGCTTTGTTAGCATGGCTTTTTTTTTTTTTTTTTGCAAGGAATGAAGTAAACCAAGAAATGAAACTGAAAATACTGGTTTAATAAAGTTAATGGTTTGGGATGCCATGAGAAATCAAATAGAGAAAAGTATACATAGAAAATATGACTAAAGATTTAATGAGATTTTAATAAATGTGCTTTGGGTTCTTTCTGTTGGATTAAAATATGTACCATAGACAAAAACATATTGCATTGCAGGGATCCTTTTCAATCTGTCACTTCAAAGTGATGTTTTTTTTTAATGAAGTACTTATTTGTTTGAGCAAAGATGTTGATTAGGCAATGGGAAATTTAATCATGCTTGTTCTGCTGCTTGTCCAGATGTATGGTCCACCACAGTTCAGCATGTTTCTCATACTTCCAATGTCCACAACTTCTGCCATTTTATGTGCTAGTGCACACAGATGCAAAAGATAACTTTGTACAGTGTATTGAGGCTGTGCCAGAAACAATAGAACTCTTCAGCTTCTTCTGACTTACTTTGGCTTGAGGCTGATGTCTGCACCCTTTAGCTTGGCTATGTCTCCCTTTTTGATTGTTGTTCTGAACTTAGGAGACATTTATGAAACTCTTTCCTCTGGTATCTCATCACTAGGCTTCAGAGAACTCATTTCATTGCCTTCCTGTTTGAAAAAGATGAATCTTTAATCTTTCTTTGGGCTATTTTGAAGCTTCATTCAAGGGACCTTGTGAGGTGGTAATTTCCATTTTTGGATTCCCAAATTAGGTATCTCTGTGCCTGCATCTCCTTATATACCTGATCTGGTAGGTGTTCTCAGACCAGCCAAGTGTTTCATGCTTCTATTTTTTTAGCACCAGAAACATAAATGAGAACACAAGGTTATGTATCTTGACTAATTTGTATAGACAAAGAGAAAAGCAACTGCCATTAGATTCCTAAAAATTACTGAGGTGACTATATTCTCCTATTTATGTACCTAAAAAAAAGTTTTGAGGAGGAAACAGTGAAATTATATAACATTCTTTATTATATGCTCACTCGTTTCTTCAGGCCCTTTCTTTGTTAAGGATGCTGTCACATCCTTAATAAATGTCTGTATACTGGTAAAGTTCAGTTAGGTTATTTGAACATCTTTTGCATTTATTTCATTGAAACAAATAACAAAAGAGTCAATAAATATGCTGATTAGTTAAACCAAGTAATAACAGTCTAGGTAAGTGAGCAAACTAAGTATGCATTGGCAGCAGTGTGGTATTGCAGAGTAGCAATTGCACCCTGCTTCATTTTTTGTGAGAAAGGCATGACAGGAGCTGCTTTTCTCTTTTTTACAGTTGCCCAAAATAAAGAATGCACTTTTAGTAAGTGAAAGGCTATATTTGATGCCTATCAGAGCTCCAGGATTAAGAGAAAACTCCCTAGTGAAGTTTTATTAGGAAATTCTCATGACTGAAGTATGACTCCCAAGCACAGGCTAGGCAGAAGTGGTCTCTGTCCAGTAGTCTTGAAGCTGTGTCTTGGTGCAGGGGAGAATCTTACATTTCACAGAGTGAGTCAAATAAAAGAAAGCACAGTGGCATAGTCCAGAGACAGAGAAATAAAGATGGATTTCTGTCCCTGTCAGTCACATGATTCAGCAGATACATTTGAGGCTTTCATGTTGTTCATTCCTGTAGTGTAGTGTACACTGGGCATTAGTCTAGTTAGGGTAGAAAGGGTACATGGGTCCTACATTCTGAAAAACTCCTATTTATTGCATAAATGATTTTGGGTTTAGGTGTCCCAAAGCTACAAAGAGTGGAAACCAACTGTGTATCTTGCTGAGTGTGGATGTTTGGAACTAGCACTTCCTATAAACTGCAAAATAGAATGGGGAAGGTTTTTTTTGACAGAATGAGGGTCAGAGGCCAATACAAAATAAATGCTTAGGATGCTGCAAAACACAAAAATCTGCTTTAAAGCAAGCAGCTTTAAACAAAGCTTCTAAGCTTTCTCTCTCAGATTTTACTGAACCACATGCAAAAGTACTGTATGCTTAATTACTTGATACGAAGCAAATGTAACATCTGGTAAGAACTTGAATGTTAAATCAAGTTTACCCTTTAGTGTCTAAGCTATATGTTTCTGGATTTTTTTTTAATTACAACTTGAACCAGGAATATTGTGCTGAAAAAAAAACAGCATGTTGTTTGGGAAAAACAAATTTTAAGTGAAAATTATTTCAACAAACAAATTTTTCATTGCTTAAACAGTGTGTAAATGACGTGTTTCATCTTGTGTTTAATCATTATACTCAGAGCTTTTGTTGTTATTGGAAGTATTTAAATTTGTTGTTACAAAGTGCATTGTTATTTTAGACCAGCTTAGAAATAGTTTAATGTATTTGATAGATATGAATGAAGTAATAAATACAACAACAAACTGAAAATGCCTATAAAGTTGGTACATAAACCTCATAAAATATGTATTTTAAATGAATGACAGATTTCTTACCCATTTTCCAGTAAATATTGAAACAGACTTTCATTTTGAGAAATCAGCCAGATACATGACTAATCAGACTTAATCTGAGTACTGCAAAAGCTGAACAATGAAAGCATTTGAGAACTAAATATCTGACTTCTTACATTTTTAATTATTTAATGAGTAGCATGTGAACACAAATCATGGGAAATTATTGATTGTTCAGAAATAAAGCAACCAGTTTTTAGTACCAAGGATCAAAAAGAGAGCCAGTGGAAACAAGATCCTTTGAGTACCCATATTTGAACTGGGGTCTGGCAGTTTGCTGCATGTATGGACAGGATTTGTGCGGTCTGTGACAGAATGAATTTAACTCAGGTCTTTGTAGGCCACTGTTACTCCTTCTGTGACTCCAGTTGGCACAAAGGGGAGTAAGGAAAATTCATTTGTGTACTCTTATACTTAGGTTGGGGCACTTTGGAAATGAGGAGGCCTGAACAGGCAGACTCAGTTGCAGAAGGCGAGAAAGTTAAACTGGGATTTGAACCTCAAATTGCAAGAGGTATGGATGGTAGGATTTGAGGAAGGATGCCAAACTACAAGGGTGATAAAGGAGTAGAGAGAAATCCAGAATGAAGATAGTAGGGCTATAAGATAGGAATGGAGGCTGAAGAGGCTATGAACATAGAAAAGAAAAACAGATGCCCTGGGAATAAAGAATGAAAACAGAATTGGAATTCAAGAGACATCTGGGCTGGTGCTGGGACAGAGAAGGAGAAGGTCAGGAGCACTAGGGGACCTGTTGGGGCTGGAAGTAGGAGGCTTGCAAGAGGACAGGTTAGGGAGGAAATGTCTTTAGGTTTCTTTGCAAATATGGCACTGAACCAAAGCACAGACATTTGTACAAATATGTGAGTATATTCTAATTGCCTTAAAGATCTTAGATCTGGAACTGACCCAACTGTAGACTCAGGGTGATTTCACAACTTACAGGGGTTTTTTTTTTCCATTTTTAAACTTAAAAATAATTCTAAATTATATCCCACAAAGTTTTAGGTTGGTATAATCTGGTTTACAAAATTATACAATTGTAAAATTAGATTTTCATTTTGTATCATTTTGGTAGGACTTTCTTTGTGAGATGCATTATTTTTATTTACTTGCTTGGCATTCTTTCTTATCAACAAGTTTAATACTAGGATTTGTCATTTCTTAAAAGGGTAATTTTACAAATTTATTGTCTTCTAATGTACAATTGTTCAATTACCTTTTTAAGGAGTAAAGGATTACCTTTTTAAGGATGTACCGCTGTACATCTCAGGTTCTGTAGGTGGGCAGTTTATAGTTCCTCCATTCAAAAAGACTTGGTTGCCATATTTTCTTCAGTATCCAGACTACATGATTTTATCATTAAATCTTTCTGTTTGCTCTCTGGTATGCATATTTTGACACATTATTATATCATTATCCACTACTTGAAAAACAAGCTTCTCTGATTAAAAAATCTTTCAAACCTTACAAAAGAGAGTTCAAGTCCCTCTCTGAGTATTCCCTCTTCTCCTTTACTCTAGTAATAATTTTTTGATAACCATTATATCACTGTATTAGCAAGCTTCAGGCGTCATTTACTGGTCAACCTAATGGCAGAGAGACATAAAGGACTTGAGACCTCATTCTAGATGATTCTTACATGTGAGATTTTTTTCATTGGCTCAGTCTGTTATTTCTCTTTGATTCCCAGCCCTCATTCTTCTGTGAGACTAAAAACTCTACTCTTTCATTATATCAAGTTTGCTAAAATTTCTTGACAGAGAAAAATCCTGCAGACCTGCATTCCACTGTTTGTTTTTTTCCATAATGGTAGTATTAAAGCATAGGGCGGTTTTGGGTTTCTTTTTTTTGTTTTCCCTCAGAGACCATCTAGGCATATAAAGGAATGTATTTCAGCACATTGTGTTACATGACTCTGTACACACATGCACACACACTTGAGCTGAAATAGTAGCCAAGAAAGCAGAGATATTATCTGGCCGAGTACAAACAAATATGACAAAGAAACTCTGAATGGTGCTATGGTGAAGGAGTTACTAGTGAGATCAACAGTGTAGTAAGGTTAAAGGAAAACTGACCCATCATAACCTTGCCAGTGCAAAATAGATCTTGCTCATGTGAGCTACTTCAAATTTCCAAAAATAAAGGATAAAACTTCTTTCTGAAGTTACTGCTCATAATTGGGTAGAGAAGCATGCTCTGAAAGCACCCAGTTGATTGAATCATCAGAGAACTACAGACTTCTCCACCAAGTAGAGAAAGTAGGTACAGGGAAGTATGGATTGCCTCTGTTCATTTATATTTCCAGTGTGCCAGCTCAGTACAGTACAGGTCATTGAAGGTCTGAGGCTGTGTACAGGAAGTCATTGCTGTTTGTTTTGATGTGGAAGGTGTGAATTTGTTGTTGGAAGTCCATAAATATAACTAATAATTGAATTAAATTTGTGTGTTTCATTGCATTGTTGGCTGAATGACATGTATCTTCATTAAGACTTAACTATTTTGGACCAAAGCATTCTTCCCGGGATTATAAACAATGTGTAGACTGGGACAGATTTAATGTCATGTCTGCAGCCACTCATGTGCAAAGTGTGGAGAATTCTAGAGTGCTGAAAATTTTTTGTGTGGTAAAATGGAAACAGAAACATATAGTCAGAAAACAGTGATGAAGGTATCAGCACTTGAAAAGCATCCCTAAGCAAAAATGACTGAAGTAGTCGATAGGTAACCGGCATTTAGCACTTGAGTGCCATAACTCTGTTTGAGAACAAATGTCATGCTATTGAACAAAAAATTGTTTTTAAAAGAAAAACTTTAGATGAGCTCAGTATGCAGAAATTCCAAGCTCTGCTCATGCAGTAAAGAAACAATCTTATTCTTGCACTGGACTATTTATACATAGATGGCTGGAACATCGTAATGACACCTGTTTGTTCTGTTCAAATTAATTCCAGTGAAAATTGTTCCCTCATTGTGCCTTACAAACATTCCTACATCCGAAATCCTCAGGGAAAATATTTGAAGTAATCCCTTGGTTTTGTTAAACACTCTCCATCCCACCTAAAGATTAGGTGCTAAATAGGATGGAATTGTATTGCAACTGTTATTTGACAAATGACAGCTAACACAACAGCCGTGCTGGATTAGAGTAAAGGTTTATCTGACAATCCTGCAATTTGTTGTGAAGAGGCTTCAGTGTGAGAAGTACCATCTTGCATTAATGGTTCTCCAAGGACTTGCTGCAAGTCGTTCAGTATTCTCTCAAATAAGTGTTATTTTTTAGCATCCACAGCATCTTATGGTAAGGAATTCCACAGCTTTCATGCATGAAGAGCAATTTATATTTGTTCTCATTCTGCATCATTAGATGACTTCTCATTCATCTATTGGAAAATATAGTTGATTCCTTTCTCCATTCTCATGATGTGACAAGCCCCTTATTTCTTCCTTTTCCTTATACCATCTCTTTTCCAACCTGTAGGGTCCTAGCTTGCTTAGGTGATTTATTCCACACAGTGCAGTTGTGTGAGTGTGTGATGTTGCTGCATGTCAGAGGTAACCCTTCATAGCCTTCTCTGATGCTCTGACACTTCTGTTCCTTGTGAGGTGAGGTGCTAGAATGGTTGTCAGCATTCAGTAATGCAGGCAACAACATGGAATTGCAAAGCAACACAGTGAGTTCTGTATTATTTATTTCTTCCACAGCAATTTCCAAAATGTTTGTTTTTACCATTATTTAAACTGAACCAAGGTTTTAATGGTTTTATCAAGTATAATAAATCCCAAGATCTCACTTAAGAATGAAAACAGTCAGCTAGGTGTTCATCATTTTATGTATATGGTAAGGAGCATTTTTAAAACCTGTGATTTACTTTGCATATGTCTCTTTTGAATTTCATATGTTATTTAATGTGAAGTTTCATTAGATTTTCTCCTGTTCTTCACATCACCTAAATTTTCATCTATCTAATATTATAGTACTCTATCAGCAAACTTCTGAGAAATCTCATTTTTGAGATTGCCTGTTAAGTAGAATGAATAAATAAAATAGATGAAGTCCGCTTCTAAGGGGAATATTATTTGTCCTTATAAATACCTTATAGTGATTTTCTAAAAATTATACTTCATTTCTGCTTTTTGAGAAGGATCTGTGATTCTGAGATATCACTGATGTCTAATGCCACTTCTCCCTATCACATGTAACACATGGTGGTGAAATGGGAGGACAAAATTTTCATTAGTGTCTCTCCAATGAAAAGACTTCAGTGCATACATTTGTGTACCAAGAAGGGGATTCACACTGATCTAACTCCTTAAGAATAAGGAAAATAAGGTATGCTGTAAAGTCGTTGTCATTTGATTCCACATTAACAACATATTTAGAAAAGCCATTGACAGAGTTTTCCACCCACTGTGTTGTATTGTCATTATAATATTGAATTTTCCTAATGCTGTATCAAATACAGGTTACAGTAGTTACATACTAATACTTATTAAGGTCTACAAAATACTGTATTAATTTTTGAAATTTGTATCTGTGGTGAACAGACCAACTTTGCTTATTTTTGAATTGTCAAAACTTTTTTTTTTTTATTTTTCTTTTAGGTATAGACAAATGCAGCTTGGCACAGAAAGCAAAGTTGCTGAACTTCTTCACCAAAGTAAGTTAAAGTCCTTTGAAACTGAACATGTTCAACTCATGCAACAAGAAACAGCTAAGAATCTTTCACAGTGCCAAATGGAATGTGAGAAATACCAGAGAAAGTTGGAGGTATGTTATATAAAGAGACACTTTACAGGGCATTACCTAGTTGTTTTCAATTTGAATGTAGAGTGGAAAAGCTTTGAGAAAAAGTAACAACATGGCATGGCTGAATTAGTATCTCCACCAAATTGTGGTCAAATGAGACAGAAGCAGAGTCAAATGACAAAGCTTACTATGTTTGATCAGTTTAATGGAACACAAGATCACAGGGTGAGGAAAAAGCAAAACAATCTCTCATGGAAAGATGTTAAAGACAGAACCTCATTCATGTGAGGTTTATTTATCTGCTTGTGTCACAGAGCTCTTTATGTCAGTCTGTGTGAGTATTGTAGGGAGAGAAGGCAGTTTCACCAAAAAAAGTACGGTGAATTCAGTGTCATTATTTGCAGCTAGGATCTGTAATAGTATTGTTACATAATAAAATAAAATACTTTTTATTGATATACAATTTCTGGAAAAATTTTTCACAGCTAAAAAGTCAAGGTGAGCATGGTGTATACAGCATTGAAAAGACCTAACCTTGTCAGTCCTAGCATGATGGGTTACCTTGGTGGGATGCTAGACACCCACCCAGTCACTCATTCCTCCTCCTGAAGAAGATTGGGATGGGGTAAATAACCTTATAAAGAGCATGGGTCGATATAAGGATAGGGACATCACTTGCCAGCTACCGTCATGGACTAAACAGACTTGACCTGGGGAAAACTAATTTAACTTATTACCTATTGACACAGGTTGGGTGGTGAGGACAAAAAGTAAAACATCTTTGCCCACCCTCCTCTCTTTTATTTTAACTTTCCTACCTTATTTCTGACTCTTATACCTCCCCCTTCCAGTGGAGTGCAGGGAGGGATGGGAAATAGGGGTTCAAGTCAGTCCATAACAGCTCCTTTCAGGAGGTGTTTCCTCCTCACACTTTTTTATCCTTCTCTTGTGGATCCTCTATGTCCTGCAGCTTCCTTCAGGAGAAACTCTCCCTCCTATCTGGGCTCTCCACAGGTTGCAGTACCCTCTGGGGATGTCCACCTGCTCCAGCATGGGGTCCCCATGGGCTGCAGTGTGGCCATCTGCTTTGGTGTGGTCTTTCATGGTCTGCAGACAGGCAACCTGCTTCACCATGGGCTGCAGAGCTCCATGCTGTGGCAGCTGGAGCACCTCCTCCCCTCCTCCTGTCACCTCAGTGTCAACAACATGGTGCTCTCTCACTTTTTTTCCCTCACTCCTCACTGCCATGCAGCATTTTTGTGCTTTATTAAATAAAGTTTCTTTGAGGTGCAGCACCTTTGGCTGAGGGACACAGCCTGGGCACCTGCAGCCAATGCACCTGTTTATGTGAGCTTTAACCACTTGGGCCTCTTTCTCTCTACAAGCTTAGAATTTATCATCTTTAAAACATACTGATGACTTATTTTATCTTGGAAATGTGAGTATTCCACAGAGAAAACTTACTTTAAAACAACATTTCTTCACCTGTCCAAAGTCAGTCCCAAAAACATATCACAGAGTCCTATTTATGAGATTAAATGAGATTGGTAGTGTATGTTTCAAATGAATGTCAGAATACAAACTGGACAGAAGAAAGGACAGAAGAAAGTGATATGTATAGCAGCCTTTGTTTTTTGAAAGAAGGATGCCAGTCTTCAGATCCCACATTTCTAGTGCTGAACCTGGCTAAGTTGTTTATGAAAAGGAACTATAGAGTGGAAACAGAATTATAGAGCTTCAGATAGACTGTAATTTCTTGTTTTGTCCGTATTGGGACATTCAGATCCTGGCTGATGGGGTTAGTTGTGGTCACAAGCACTGGGAGTGCCAGTTTTGCTAAACTTAGAGGTTGCTAAATAGATTTTTAATTGCACAGACATGTCTAAACTTGGAGAATGTAGTTCACTTTGAGTTATATTTTCATTTTCTTTGTGGAAATTTTTTGATCTGACAATAACTCAAATATTTGGCATTCAATTCTACTGACGCTTTTGGCACTTGTTTTTCTCTTTAGAGAGACACTTTTAAATTCTTTCATTTAGAAATATGCACTTAAGTGCTCTTTCATTAAGAAATATTCTTGCAGAATTTAAATATTTGATGTCTGAAGCTTTTATTTTTTGTTGCTTTTGACTGAATTCTTGGGTTTTTTTAATTTTCTTTCTTATATATAGCATTAATGTACTAAGGTTTTTTCCTTACCATTATGGGACATTAGTCCTTATTAATAGTGTTGGCACTGGAATCATGTGGCTCAGCTACAGCTTTCTGGACTAACTCTTGCATTTATTTAGGGCATAGAGTAATTTCTCTTGCTAAACTAGGAAACAGATGGTTTTTATGTTGCCCGGTTTTAACATATACATTTATTTCTTCTGTGACACTAGACTGAACTTTTGATATTCAAGTGCCTTGTTTCTCTAAGCATTGTGAATTCTTTTGTGGTTTCGACAGTGACTCTAGTATTACTGCTCTGCACACTCTGCATATATTTCTGTACCTGCAAATCTATATTCACTTGTCATTCTGAATGTTTGTGATTCTTACTTGGAAGTTAGTATGAAATTTCACAGCAGTACCGCTTGGTTATTACTTTACCTGTTTTGGTGAGATTTTTTCTGCAAAGTATGTAGATTGCTACTTTACTTACCAAAGACTTTCTTACTCCAGTTTGGTGTGTATTTATTTGGTCAATGTTTTTTCCTAATATCAAGCAATTTATCAAACTTATATTATTATATAGGCCCTCATAGCTTTTAATTTTGAATATGAGAGGCTTTTGTTTAAGCTTAGTGGATTAAGTATTTACATAAATCTTGAATATTGATAGCATATTACCTTTTATTAAGTAATAAGACTGGTATAGCTTTAATGGCAAATTTTTGTATTTGTATTCTGCAAAGGGATCTTCATAAATTGATGACTGAAATCAGAATCCAATTAAAGCAACAAAAATTACTGCATTTATGCTATTTTGACTGCTGTGTGTGAATTTTTTTAGTTGTTACCTGTCTTTTCCTAAGTTTACTTTAAAATTCTTGTAGCTTTTTCACACAGCTTCTGAGAATTAATAATGCGTCAGCAGATAGGCCTAAAATCTGTGAGTTTAATCTTTGCTGTGCAAAACTTACATCAAATATTTACTATCATACCAGTACACATTTTACATGTATTATATTTTGCCTCGTTCAAAAATCACTGAATGCTGAATCTCTGATCTTTCCATTATTCATTCTCACAGGTGCTTACAAAGGAATTTTATAGTCTTCAGTCTTCTAGCGAAACCCGCATTATTGAGCTTCAAACACAGAATTCTGAGTTTCAAGCAAGACTAGATACTTATGAAAAACTTGAAAAAGAGCTTGATGAGATAATACTGCAGACAGCAGAAAGTAAGTTCTATCACAAGTTGTTTTATCTGTAGGTGTTTCTGGCATTACAGTATCTTTTTTCTCATGACTTGGAAAGCATTACAATGCCTGTCATTCTTCTTCATTATGCCTGACAAGTAAAAGGCAGTAATTATTTTGATAGAAAATATTAATGGCAGGTTTCTAAGTGTACCTGTAAATATGTATCAAACATCCATATGTTTAAGTTTGTGATTATTGAAAATCATTTCAGTATTCAGTCATTTCTCTTTTCCTTATTCTAATTATCCATTATAATTAGATACATTCTTTAGGATTCATCCATTGTTTTAGTACATTTTAAATGTCAGGAAGCCCTCTTTGTTGACAGGCAAATACAGGTTTTATATTTCATTACAGTGATTAATGTGAATTTTTTAACTAATTGGAAGGAGGAAAAAAACTCTTCCTTCTGTTGAATTAATAATAGTTAGACATTAAGTAGTTGCTTGTGGCAGCTCAGTCTGTTCCAAGTACTAAACCATGGATTAAATTCTTACCTGATTACTCTTGAAAATTTTTGTCTCTCATTTGCAAAAATTAAAATGTTCCCAAACACAGCAAAATTTGTGTGAAATCTCTGTTTGGTTCTCAGCCTAAATCAATCCACAAAGCAATTAATTTCTAATTTCAAACTCTGACTCTAATCTTGAAATCTTCTAGCCAGTGTGTAGACAGAGTAGGATATTCTAAAATTTCTGACTAATTCAACTGTCATCTTCTCCTTTTCTCCTTCTTCCTCCTTCAAAAAATAGTCATAATTTATAAAGTATAGAAGATTATTGCATAAGCTTTATATATAAACAGTAGTGTCTGGTAAAGTGTGCATTACCAAGATGTAGTGATGTTAGTGACCAGACTGCACATGATTTATTAATTTTATGCACTGCAGCCTGTACTTAGAATGGCCTGAGTACCCAAAGGTTCCAGTCTGACTATAAGCATGTTTGTTGTATACACGCTTCTGTTTTAGTCTGTAATACATTTTTTGATGTGTGTGTGTGTATATATATATATACTAGCCTAAGGAGTATTTATGTATTAACACAGAATTTTTGGACCTTACCTTCATTTTCAAGGAGAAAGTGGAGTTCAGAACACTGGTTTTTGTTTACATTGGTTTACATTTTCTTACACATCTTGGGACGGCGGTTAAGTTTTTTACCAGATCATTCTTAACTTCTTCTTAAATATCTATTTTACTTACAATTTATATTCTATGCTGCAGAATGCTGAAGAAAGGAAAGTTTCCAAATGAACTGTTATTTTAAAATATAGTGACTTTATTTGCTGATTTCCTTGGAGAAAAAAAGAAGTCATAGCTTAATATTATTTCAATATACTTTCTCTTTAATACTGAACTTGCCATTTCAGTGTATTTGATATAGAAAAATTAAAATTAATACTATTTAAGTCTAGTACATTAGGGAAAACAGAAGAAAAAAAAGCAATTTTTTAATAAACATTTTGAAGGAGAAGACAGATATACTTCCTCCTGTGTCTCAAATTATGCTCTGATAGTTATATGTCATCAATAGGTAATGGTAGAAAAATAACTGAAAGGAAGTATAACTGTTTTTCAAATCAAGTGTTTTATGGAAATACTTCAGTCCATCTTTCTTGGAATATAATTTAGACTGAAGTATTGTGTGGAAGACAATTAGAGTTTTCTACAGACTTTAGTGATCGTAAGGATTATTCATTCCTGTGGTCAGCTCTTTATATTTAAATAGCCTATAATGTTTTTTTCTTCATCCTGAGTCATGAAGCCTCTGCTGTTTTACACTATTTCGGGATGTCAGTGAGGGTTGGGGTCTCTGGACTTTTTAATAAACTGTGTATTTATTTACACACATGAGATGGCTTTTGTCATATAATATATAAATTTTATATATATATATGCACTTATTTTTTCCCTTTGGAAAATATGCATGTGGAAGAGATCACTGAATTTTTACTGTTACTCCCTGATCATTATGCCTCACTTTATTAATATTGAAATGACATGAAACAGCCTATTCAGGAAGCTATCAACAATTTATATAGCCACTTCTTACAGTGCCTAAGAGGTTTCCAGATGAATAACAGTAGTAAATTTCCTTGGCATTTGTATATTCTTCCTTTTCAGGCTGCAATCTTCATTCTAGAGTATTTTTGTTGTAGACTAGTTGTTTGATTTTTCTTGTTTCCATTGTTTAGTATCTTTCTAAGAAAAAGACTGAACCCATCTATATCTTCACAATGTCACGTCCTTGCTGAGTAGCATAAGAAACTGCCATTAAGAAGTGTCCCCTAGCTTACAAAATGTAAATTTTACACCACAAAGTCAGGTGAAGAGCCTGGAATGTTGTAAGAGAAGAGAAGCACACACTGATACAGAATATTATTTTGATATCTACATTTCCAATTTCATTTGTGTTTGTCTTCCTGATATGACATTTACTGGACACTAGAGACAGGTCTGAAAATACAGGACAGGATCTTACTGACATTTTCCTGAGACATTCGACACTGAAAATGTAACCAAAAAGAAGGGTATTAAGAAAGGCAGGTTAAATTATTCTTTATGTTTTTCTGAACCAGAGGTGTTTACAGCACCTAAGATGTCCCTGTCAAATTTAAGACAGCTCTGAAGTGCTGGTGTCTTTGTAGTGCCACATTAGTAAACTCTTTCTGTCATACTTACAGAAATTTCTATATTGTTTTTAATGTACTAGATATGTGACTTACGCATATGTGACACAGGTGCTCTTCTACAGGCTTTTCTCTTTCTAAATGTGTTTTAAGAATCCTTGTTTAAAATAGCATTACAAGGGTATTAGACGAGTGAGAAAAGAAGTTACAGCATTTTGCAAGTTGTTGAGAAATGGAGTTATTTTTGATTTTGAGGCACTTAAGCATTAAGAAAGATGAGTCAGATAGGACTCATATAATTTCCTACATTTGTTTCTCCTATTCCCAACTATTTGATTCATCAAAGCTTTTGTGTGGTGCCTGGGCTGGTGTTTACTTGTTCTCCCTCCTTCTCTCACACCCCTGCCGCTCCCATTTTTCTCATTGTCCCCCTTTACCCCTCGTCTCTGTCCCACTCTCTCTGCCTCTTTCTATTTCTCACATACACTTACTGTTTTTCTTTTTCTGTTTGTTTTTTTGTTGTTGTTGTTTGGGGGTTTTTTTGTTTGTTTTGGTTTTTTTTTTGTTTGTTTGTTTGTTTTCCTGGCTCACTTTGTCTTACAGGAGAGCAGAAACCTGAATTCCAGAACTTGAAATATGAACATAGACATTTTAATCTTGCTGCTATTGGGATTTCCTTTCAACGCAATTATAATCTGTTTTAAACCCTTAGAAATGTATTTTCAGAAATCAATCACCTATGGAAACAGAGATTATTTTTAATATTTCTATTTTGCATGTACTTAAGGATGTCTTTTTTGCCCTTCTCTGAAGAAATGGATGGCATTTGTTTTCATCAAGTGTGGTGAAATTTCTGATCACCACAGCCTTTCAAAAACCATAGTGAGCAGCTTCACTGTGACATCAGCTCCCTTTGCAACATCAGATGTGTCCCTGCTGGTCCCATGGACTTGGTTATGTCCTGTCACCTTAAACACTTCAAATTTTGTCTTCCTCTACCTTCTCATGTATGCACTGAAAATTAATTATTTAGGTAAAAAACTTAAGCAATCTAACTTTCTACTGCTGAAGTAAACTTATACAAATAGTATGTATTGTGACCATACCAACAGTATGAATATTCAAGATAACTGATCTTTTTCAGTTCAATTATTTTCCTTTACGTTTGTATTGCATAAGTCTTACGTTAATCATAAAAATGAGAAGTGTCGTACGTAATTAAAGTGTGGCACTAAATTTAATGCTAATGGTGAAAAAAACTGTTCCACTCAAGCCCAGAAGGTTGCACCAACTGAAAATTTAGCTTCTAGAAAAATGTTTTTGCATGTTGAGTTGTAAATAGAATTGCTTAGAAGTTTATAAGTTCTGTTCTTCAACAGCACCTTTCTGCATTTTTTTGCAGTGGAAGATGAAGTTGAAGCTGAAAGGGTTCTCTTCTCATATGGATATGGTGCTAATGTTCCTACAACAGCTAAAAGACGACTAAAGCAAAGGTAAAAAAAGAATACTTCATGAATTCACTTGTTCGAGATAAACTAAATTAAGATGACATGCATTATGTTTTGTATTAGAATCCAGCCAGTTTGATTAACATGAAGAGGTTTTTTAATCACTTAAGTATACAGGAATAGATTGAGGACTAGGACTTGTTAATGTAGTTGATACATATGAATGAGCATATTTTTGTAGGTCATTTTAAAATCTCTTCTCATTGACTTTTAGAAAGATTAATTATAATTGTATAAAATTAAGCAGCTGTAAAAACAGATTAGTTACATTGTTTACATTTATATAATAGCATATGCATTATTAATACCCTAAAAATCATTGTATTTAATAGTAAGAAAAACAAATCTGTCAGGATATTAAGAAGGACAATTGTTCAGCGCATAACTATTTTATCTTCACGAATACAGGATCTTATTCCACTTGCATTTTTTTTAGTTTACTCTGATTGGGTCAATTTGAAAATTTGAAAATAGACTAAAATGATGCATAGGTGAAAAACATGCCTCTTGATCATAGTAATTTTGAACTAATAAATTTATATTATGCATTGTCTTTAAGAAATAATAGTGACATTTGAATGGCTCATTGTGAGCTTGTGTGTAGTGGCTGTGACTCACTTCTCCCACACAACTAACAACGGGTAAAAGGAAATGACCTCAGGCTTGCCAGAGGAGGTTCAGGTTGGACAAGTTCTTCACAGAAGTGGTTGTCAAGCATTGGAATAGGCTGCCCAGGAAGGTGGTGGAGTCACCATCCCTGGAAGGTGAAGAAGTGTGCAAAAAACCTTAATAACTCTGTTGCACATCTGGTTTAGAAAACGGTTGGGAGCTCTATAGCACCATTTCCTAAAGCTTCAGTCTATTCTTCTTTTGTCAAAAGTTTAGGCACTTTTCTGAGTTTCCACTTTGATCCTTCTTTTTCCTACCTTATTAGATTCAGTTTAGATTATTTACGCATATGAAAACTCTGTTGAATTTCCTTTGAATGCTGAATCTGATGATCAGGCCAGGATTTCAGATTTGCTTGGAAGACACTTTCTGAGCTTAGAAGCGGCTCTATTGGAATGACTCATATACTCCACTTTTGTTCCAAAAGGCATTGACTAATAAAGTGACTTAATCCTTCATAATAGTGTTGGAGACTTCATAGAGTTTCTTTATCTTTTAGAATTAAAAAGATTTAAAAAGCCATAAAAGACTGTGTATGGTTTACCTGCTGTTTTGATTCAAGGAAAACTGCCAGGCAGATAATGTGTGTGATGCCTTTAGCTGCCAAAGTTTTTAAAAGCAAAGACTCTGACACCATCCTCTATTTAGCACCATTAAAGAAACACAGATAAATTTTCTGTTCTCTAGGATTGCTTAAGGAAAGACAATCTATTACAAATGGAAGTAATCTTCTTTCTGGAGTCCACTACCTGCTCTTTAATCCCAGATATATGGGATCCTAAATGAAGAGCTCCTTTAAGTTCATATCATGCACTTCAGTCTCTCAAAGTTTGTACAAAATGGACCTTTTCAAGCAGTGTGGGGTCTATACTTCTTTGGCCACTTGCCAGAAACAACTCCTTCATTACTTCAGACATAGGCATTGTACATCCTTATTACTAAATTGAGCATGCCTGGGAGCGCTCTGAAGCATCATGACCAAATGGCCTGTAGTAACCTGTTGCCATAAAACAATTCTCAGTGTAGGTTAAGCTACATGTGAACAACATATTGGCAGTGATTTGCTTGCCCATGCTGACGTCTCAGCTATGCCTAGGAACTGCTTGGGAAGTGTTAATGAGAGAATACAGAACGCTACCAGGATGACTTTGGTGGTTTGCTAACAAGGAATTACCACATTTTTGAGCACGGCATACTTTCCTAGTATAGTTGGAATCAAATGTTTCCAGCCTAAGAAGCCTTTGCACATCAGTCCCTTTGTCTCTTTGCTTTCAATTCAAATTAGTCAAAAAACTGAAAAGTATGCCTGAAAGGTGTACTTGTGTTATCCTTAAATATTTGCAGTTTCAGGTGAAGTTCACTGACTAGTTGAAGCCTAGAAAATTACAATGGGCTGCATTCCTAAATTTGCCATGGGAACGTATCCAAGTTTTCACTTACGCTCTAATAGATACTAGTCAAAGAAGTGGTTCCTTTCTCTTTTGTACTAGATGAGATTAGTGCATGAAAGAGTATGTTTATAACACAGATAAAGATTATTAAGACTTCTGCCAAATCCAGAAGTCTATTCCATTTTACTGAGGAAGAGATGGATGTTATGACTGGTCAAATTTTCAGATAAACTTCGTACACTCATCTATTTATGCGCACCTAAGCCTGAGCTTCAAGTCAGTCAGTCTGCTTTAGACCACTCTATCCTCTCATAGATTCTGTATCATAGTCAGGAAATGGTCATGGAGTTACTCAAGAACCACATGGATGCAGTCCTGCACAATGTGCTCCGGAGGTTGGACCAGATGACCACTGTGGTCCCTTCTAATCTTGCCCATTCTCTGATTCATAAGAGTTTGGAGGACTAGGTTAGATGTTTGCTAGTAGGCTCTGCAGTGCATATTGAATCTTCCCTCTGCTGCCCATGGACCTGTGCTCTTGAATAGATTCAAAACTCTTTGATTCTGGACATGAAGCTTGCAGGAGGTTGAGGATCTAATTTTTTAACTAGGTTGTTTAAGGAGCTCAATAATCTTTTCTCTTCAAAGTTAATCTGTGACTCCACAAAAGAGTTTATTTAAAACAAAATTGGCAATAATATTAAATTATTTAGCATATTAAATGTCAGACAAAACAATTTTGCCTCTCTTTTGAAAGTGATAAAACATTTTCAGTGTTTTGCTGCAAAACATATATTAATGAGCATCTTTAAACAATTATTTAAGTTAGAATTAAAGTGAGTCTGTAAAGTTGCTAAAAAGTAAATAATCATAATTAGATGAAGGATTTTGACAGTATTTCTGCAGTTGTGTAGTATTGACAAATTGTATAAGTAATTACTATGCATAAAATATTACAATAGCATAACTGTGGGAATGTTATTTTAGTGACGTTACATTTTATAATATTTTCACTGTTTTTCTAACTTTGACCATGCAGCATGTTTAACTGTGTAGTTTATATATGTTAATATTTAAGCATTGGTGAAAAATTAAGGCAATCAAGTCCTGAAGCATAAATGTTAGAATTTCTTTTGCCTATTTTGGAAAAAATTCAAGTTGAGCTTGCTTTTTACTGGCACAGTGTTCACTTGGCAAGAAGATTGCTGCAGCTAGAAAAGCAAAACTCATTGCTTGTGAAAGATCTGGAACATCAGAAGGAACAAGTTATACAGATTTCACAAGAGGTAAATCATTATTACACAAAAATTCAAATATGTAGAAACATTGCGGAACAGCTGTTCATAAAACGAAATATTTTCTAAACAGTGTTTTTTATCTATTTGATGTTAAAAAAATGGCCTCATAATTAACTAAAACTCCATGATAGAAGTTTTCAAAGAAGTTTATATTGTGTTTTGCAACTAATATTGAAAGGAGGATTACTTTACAGGCTAAACAAAAATGTGAGCCAGACAGACAACGTTTGATTTCTGAACAGAAGAATGGCCAGCCAAGCTAGTTTGTTCTGTTTCATACTTAATTGTTCAATGAATGCATCACTACTTCTTACACAGCTCTTCTGTTAAATCACTTTTGAAGAAATGTAACAAACCTTAGCTTGAAAGGTCTGAGAATTACAACAAACTAATTTTTAAAAAATTCTTTAAATCATCTTTTAATTTTTCTCATAGGAATGAAAGGACAACAAGGTTTTCTATTTGATGATGCCACCATGTGTAATTTGTCAGCTTACTATTTCAGGAATAGTAACAGCTTAACAGTTTGATTTTTAAATCAAGTAATTACAAAATAGAATTACTACACCCAAGTACTTCACAGAGTGCAAATACTTGAATTTCTACATATTTTTAAATCACTTAAATTTTATAAATTTTATGTGTATATATATGTTTATATAGATTATTTCAGTGAAAGGTACATGAGCAGTGAAGTTTGGGGATTTTTTAACTAATACTCTAATTCGTTATGTATTCTTAGGTATATCATGGTAATTTCTATTTGACTAAAACATATTCTTTCAGGTTCTTACTTGGAAGACATCAGGAAATTGGTGAATCCATTGTTATCCTTGGTATTCTTCCATATCACTAATCTCTGTCTTAAATTTGTTTGTGTTTCACTTCAATTTATACCTTACCCACAGTGTTTTTATACTTGCTTCACTGATGAAAGATTCAGTATCACTGACCTTAGTTCAAATTCCTGCAACTTTCCACAGGAACATCTTCAGCTCATTTTTATCCTGGCATTAAATTATTGATCTTTTACCATATAATTGTATAGATTAAATCGCAATACAATCCAGTAAAAAGTTAAACATTGTTTTTTTTGTGTAAAATTCTAAAACTTCTCTTTGCTGTCTTTACATGATTTTTACTCCCAGCTATTTTCTTTCTTGGATTTTGTTTTATAAAAGAACAAACCAGGGATCCTGTAGACTACAGCATGCTTAAGTAGCTCATTATTTTTCTTTCCACTGACAGTTTGTTCTGTCATCTAGATGAAGTCTAAAGCATGGATAAAAAGCTGATGCAAAAGTGATTTTTCCAGCTTTTGGCTTGAACTTGGCTCAAATACTGCTACTTAAGTGCAGTATTTATTATACAACCTCTTCAGCTTTTTAAAGGAGGGAGGAAAAGACGACAGTAAGTCAATAAGACCATAAACAGAGGCATTGATTCTACTTTTTTTTAATCAATGGAAGCTGTTACATTAAAACCCCTGAAAATCAGATTAGGAAAGTGTAGATAGTGGTACCATTATTGCAGTGAAAATAGCACACAATTAGAACAGAAAAGTGTGAATATATATGTACTAGTAATCAATTTGAAGGTGGTATGTTTCCTTTTTTGTATATGTAATAAAAGGTTAGGAGTTTGTATTAATATGCAATTGGTAAAAACCAATAACATCCAATTATAATTCAGTAATAATCAAGTAATTGTGCTTTGTAAGTTAAAAAAATTATGGTAGTTATACCTTTTTTTTTTTGCAGCTTGACAGAGCAAATTCCTTGTTGAACCAAGCACAACAGCCATACAAATACCTCATTGAAACTGTGCAACAGAGAGATTCTCAAATAAGTCTACAGAAAGAACATATTACACAACTTGAAAAAGATTTCAGGTAATTAAAATCACTGATTCTTCTTTTACTTTCTCTTAAACTGAAGGTAAAAGCACTTATATTTTTATCATTAGAAAAAAATTGTGAAATTGTTGACAAAGTTGAGATGTTAACACTCCATCACTGACCAGCTCCAGTCCTCGTGCTGGAATTTTAGCACTTGCTATTTCCCTCACAATGTCAGAAAAGGGTACTTTAGTTCTGGAAATGTAGCTGTGACAGGTTTAAAGTGAGTTTGGAGTTCAGAAGAGTTCTCCTGAAGTAGAGAAGAGTTCAGTTGACTAAAAGGAAAGAATGACTCACCAGTTGTACAACAGTAAAAATCAAGAAAACAGTCGGAGAAAAATTATCATAGAGTAGTCCACCAGTAAAGGGTATTTCAGCCAAAATTAGATCATATGCTCTCGTGGAGACTCTGATTTGCTGCTGTATCCATCTGTCAGAGCTCTCTAACCACTGAGCAACTTCCCTAACACCTGATTCCCAGGTAAGCTGTTACAAAATAATATGTCTTTTGGTTTTCAAGGAAGTTGATAGCTGAGCCCACTGCTCTACAGAAGAAATAGCATTTTAAGTATTTTAAGCATTTTAAGCATTTTTTTTTAGATATTTATATGGTGTCTTGGTTTAAGAAAAGCAAACAGTAACTATTAGGAGACATTAATGTGATTGTGTTATGAAGCAATTACATGAAAAATACAGGATTTTCCACTAATCTGCTGAAGCAATTAAAATAAAACAGGATTCACCCTAGCTAATACTAATCTTACATATTGTCATACATATGTATGTATTCATAGTGTTTTGATGGTTTGGGATGGTATTTTTTATCCCTTGAGGAATACCTAAAAAAGCTTTTTATCCTAGCAAATCTATATATGAATCAATAAGTTTATAAAAAACTGAAATATTCATTCGTATTTCCTGACAATATATTTTTCACTGAGCTTAATTTTGATTCAATAAGAATAGACCTTTTTTAATTCCAGAATCAAGTGGTTTTAATATTTTCCTAGACTGTTACATTATAAGAAACACCTCAAAGATAAATTATATTTTTCCAGAAAATGAAAAATCACAGTATTCTGTATATACAGTCTCTTACTTTCCATTTGTGAAAAGTATCAAAGAATTGGTCACAAATTTTTAGATTATGGTAAAAATGATGGAATGGTTTTGTTATTCACAAAGTAGTCCAAAAGTTTCTCAAAAGGAAGATAGAAGGGGAATACATAGGTGAAGTCATTTTTGAAAGTGTATATTTTATGCTTTAAAATCTAAAAGAAGTTAAATGTGTTATTAATACTGATTTTCTTGAGTTGAATAGCTCATTGCCAATAATCCATATCCTTAGATAGTCTTCTTAAATTTACCCTACAAATTAAGGTATCTAAATGAGAGACTTAGGTCAACTTTCCTTAATAGTTTGTGGAGGAAGTGACATCTCCAAAAAGTAATACAGATTTTGGGTGGAGTGAGTTATTTCTTAGAGAGGCCTATTGCTCTCCATTAACTGTAAAGGAATTTTTTTTCCTATTAAAGGGCCTCAAGTTAAGAAAGAAAATGGATCTGCCCTACAGTGTGAGCATTCATGGCAAACATACCACCAGTTCTCCAATGTGGGGAGCTGGGGTGTGCTCAGCATTAGTCTATGTTTCTGTAAATGAAAGTGTGGCCTGACAAAAAAATATTATAAAAAAAAGTAATGCTTATTTTGCCCATCAGTTATTTTGGTATTTTTTTTCTTGAAATTTCCAGTATTCCTTGTAAACTGAAAATAGCTTTTACTCCACTATCACAAGTTTGCCCAGTTTCATAGGCCAGAGAAATTCTTGGGAACAGCCTAATGTTTTAGGGCTTTTGGTGCATATTAGTAGTCCTTAATTTTGCTATTCATAACTCCATATTTAAAACAAAGGTCTTAAAGTGTTAGCTGGTATTCCCTGACGTACATGAGAAATCATAATCTGGGATGAAATTGATAATGTTGGCCCTTTGCTTTCCGATAAGTGAGAGGAAGGTTAGAGGTAGGGATTTCTATCCAGAGAAACATTACATTCAAGAAATTTTTTGTCATGAGGATAACCTTTTGGAATCTGCTGATGACAGTTTTAAATTAAAATATACCTTAGGTGATTTCAGATTACTCTCAGCTATTCCAGAACTGAATCAGAATGGGATTTAAGTAAATTAATGATAATCCTACCAAATATATGCCAAGTGAAGCTCTGCTGGATCAAAAGATTTAGCCCACTATTCCTATCCCTCTTAGTTTATTAAACAGCATTTTGCTGGTTTGTGCATGGAATATTTTTGAGAGGATGAGTTCAGAGAATTAATGCTCCTCAAGGAGAGCCTTAAATTCTGCAGATAATGTTGGTGCTATTAGAAAAGTATTAGTGAAAACACTAAACATGGTTTATGAAGCCTGGTCCTGTGTATCTCAGAGCTGAAGAAAAATTTTAATATTTGTAAAACCATTTCAAAATGAAATCGTTCTTTCAACCATTACCTATGCTTAATAGTTAATAATACTGCAATTCTGCAGCAACCTCTAATCTGAGGTTTAATTTGTGTTACAGTTACACAAGGAACATTATTTTTTAAACTTTTAAGTACAATAATGCATTTTTTTTTTTTCTAAACATCAATTTCACAAGAACCAGCTAAAGGAAAAATAATGTTTGAATTCTTGTTTTCAGATGGACCTTCAAAAATACTAGTGATTTTTTGGGTGCATAATTTTTTTAATCTCATATTTGAGTACCAGATTGGAGTCAAATTAATATAGTGTTGATAATGCCTGCACCCTGAGAATCAAGACTTAATTTATCCTTACAGCTGCTTCATGCTTGATCATAATTTTCCTTCCTTCTTATTTAGTGTGCAGATTCAATGGTGGAGGGGTGTTCTTTTCGTGTTGTTTTTTCATCTCATCTGCTCATCAAAAGAGAACATTATGTAAATCATGGATTCCCCAAGCAGAACAGGCACATCTGTGTTACCAGTGCCAGTGTTCTCTGTCACTTCCCACTTAACTTGAGTGTGGAGGGATCAGCAAGGACTTATTTGCAAGTGAATTTACTTTTTTAGTGTTAATCCATAATTGCCTCCTATACGCAGTGATCATGGCCAATAGTCTTTTTAGAACGTATTCCTGGGGTGATTAAGTTCCAGCAGATTTCCCAGGATGATGAGTCAACCTTTATTGCAACCTATAAATGTTTTGCAGCAACCTGCAGCACTTTGTACTTCCATGTCTATTGAGAAGTTTGTTGGTTGTACTGGATGTGAGTTTGATTCTGTGATGAAACAGAATGTTCACCAGCAGATGTTGTTGAATCAGCACAAGAGGAAGACAAGCACAAGGAAGGCTATCTATGACAGAAATCTCATTTTGGATGTTCTTGGGCCGTATCTTTATCAATTTTTCACAAAATAGCCTAAATTCACTTATATAGTGGTCCCTTAACAGGCAACAGATGTTCAGTATTCTCCACAGTCATAATTCTAATAAAGTGTCATTTTTTACAGCAGTTATTTCTGCAAGAGGAATGGGAAGGATTCAGGCAGATCATTTTGATATAGTATTTTTGAGAAGTCCTGCAGACCCATCTAAGTCTCTTTCCAGCATGGTCTTCAAAGTTCACTTCAACTAGAGCAGCTTACCTGCCTTCATCCTTAAATGTCACATCTGTAGAGCTAAGGCTGTCTTTCAGAGCCTTCATATCAAAATATCTTCCTCACTTGGAAAGACTGTTCAGGCAGTGTTCAAGGTTGCCTGTGTCAGTTGCTGTCAGACTGAATCACAGAGTGGTTTGGATTGGAAGGAACCTTTAAAGATCATCTAGTTCTACCTTCCTGCCATGGTTAAGGATGTCTTCCACTAGATCAGGTTGCTCAAAGCACCATTCAGCTTCTCACTAAAAGGAGAGAAACAATCAGAATATTTATCAGACAGAATTAAAGTAGTGTATCCAGCAGACCTGGGATACTTTGTTGGTTTGCTGAGAAGTGTGTCCGTTGTGGACATACGGATCTTTAGCCATACCTTCTTAAGAGCTACAAGAGCTGCTGTGGTTGGGGTAAATGCTTAACTGGGCTGCTGCCATTGCTGGGATTTGCATGAACAATTTCAGGGCCCACTGCCAGGTTATTAAAGGTGTGCTGATACCACTGCTGAGGTTCAGGAGTGAACGCACGAGCATATTACCACTCAAGGAGAAGGAGAGGTTGTTTAGGATAATGAGGCTCTGTCAGGTGTTGCCCGCATACAGTGCTCACTCCCACTCTCATTCCCATCCCTTTAGGATTCTCCCAGGCAGGCCATGGGCTGTGCTGGCACTTGGCCTCAAACAGAACTTGGCTCTGGGAGCAGAACACTTTGTGTGCTTCTGAACTGAGCCATGCACCTGCAGATATGTTTCGGATACAAAACCTTGGGCTTGAGTGACAGGGCATGTGCAGGATGCATTTATAGGTGGTCTGCATATCTCAAAATACTCTGTTAAGTAACTTCTTATTTATATTAGACCACATAGCACTCTCGTTAATAGAAGTAAATAGTGATGCTTAATGAGAGCAGTGCTGTGTGTGAGGATGACTCCTTGCTGCTATAAAGAAATCTCTCTACCATACAGTTCTTTAGCCAGAAATGAAAACATCACATTTAGCACTCCTTTTGAAAAGAAATGCTTGTAACTATGTCATGCTGTGGGAAAACAAATCTCTGAGTTTCATTCTTATGTATGTAGTGAAGTAATTGTAGTTTTAGTACATAATTTTCTGCTAAAAACATCTAGGTTTATAAATAACTGGAGATGTTAAAAGGACTTCATTCATAAAGAGAGGGTATTTATTTTAAATGCAGTTACTCAAATTTCTCAGTACCAATGGCTGTTTTTAAAAGAGGTTCACTTACGCAAAAGCAATACTCAAAAGCCTTAACTGTGTGGAAAATCCAGAAGCCATATAAGGATTTTGCTCACTAAGAAGCTTTGTACTGAAATGTTCCTTACCTAAACATTTTGGGTTCTCTAATTGCCATCCAAACATAAAGCTCGACATAGAGTGTTAGATGAGTTTTTCCCATCAAAGAATGGGCAATGAGCTTTTTATGGGAACATTACCATTCTGTGAAATATGCACCATCTATTCCAGTAGTACTGCAGCTTACCAGAAAAATGCTCCAAGCAAAATTTGTAAAAATATGTCCTTTTCTTACACATTTTCTGACCTGTAATACAACTTTTTAAAAGTTGTTTGGGTTGGTTTTTTTTACAGTTTGAAAAATTAATTTCAATTTGGACACTTCATGGATAGGTTTTTATGCCTCCTGAAACATTTCAATTAAAATTATTAAGCAATACTCTCCAAAATCTGTTTAAAAATCTGAGCTGTGGTTATTTAGCTGTACAATGAGAGATCACTGAATTGTCATGTATTCTCTCTTGTAAGGAACTTTTGTTTAGAAAACCTCTTATACCTCCCTTTCTAACTATGTGACTTAAGAACAACATTTGACCTAGACTAATAATTAGCTGCTTACTTTGAGCTATTCATCTGTAATTTGCAGACAAGGGATAGCTTCCCTATATGGCTATATTATATATTCAGTTATATAACAGAAAGGCACAGAAAGGCACAATCTATTTCTTACAGCATCTGGAGTACACAGTTCACTGAAAAAGAAACATACTTTTTTTTCCAAAATGAGTAGAAGTAATAAAATCCAATACTATATAAACCCATGTTTATTTTGTGTGTCCAGCATAAACATATTATTCAGAATATCTAATTATAGAAGCTTCTGAACAGGGTAGTCAATAATATATTTACACTTCAGCATTAAAAATTGTTTAGTTGCCCAAATTGAAAAGAGTTTATAAGGCTGAAACTGGGAAATGTTAATATCTATTCTCCAGAAAAATCGTGTTGCCTAAAAATGTCTTACTTACGATATCCAGGCTACCCTGGCTTTAGATCCTGAGTGAAGCAAGACAAAACAAGCCAGTGGTTGCTATGAGCAATGTGTATGCATATGACAAGCGTATTTTATGGTGAGCCTGCATTCCTGGTACCTGGATTCATACCTGGCTAGGCTTTAAAAGCATGATGGAATGAAACTAGATGTCCTCCCAGACTATTTGGTTTCTTCTGGAAAGCACACAGAAAAAGCAGGATTTGCACTGCTTTTCAGTTAGTTCTCTAACCTGGACTTTTCAGGTCACAGTTCTATGATATCTCACAATGGGCACCTTCTCCACATTCAGGATGAGGCCATCAGTGACCAGCACTGTGGAGCACATCATGGTCCCATCTTTTTAGATGGAAGTTACAACCCTTGATCTCTAGTGTTAGAAGCTGGTTTGCCTAGACTCATAGATGGTGGCTTCAGAATCATAGCAAGACACTTGAGGCACTCCATCACCAAATGGAGCAGCTCATCCCTGCCTTCAGCTGTAGGTCTCCACTGTACATGGCAAATCACGTTATTTTGGTGATCCATGTGAAAGATAACCTTTAAAAAGATGCCAGTGTCCATCCAGATCAGTGAAGGACCTTCTTACGTGGTGACAAAGTGTCTAGTACCAGCCGAAAGAGTAGGTTACCAGGATGTGGCAAGAGAACGATGATCCTTGAACGGTTCTCACTTAGGTCAGCTAAAACAAATTGTAAAGCTGCGCTCTGATTTGTAACACTGCCAGTTAAACCTGGACTAGGTTAAACTACTCTTCACTGGGACTGTAAGGTAGGTTAAACCTAGAACCTCTTTGCTGCTATCCAAAGTGTTGGTTCAGAGCATTTTACACCAGAAACTGAAATGGTCAGTCTTCTTCCCAAGATGCAACTTTTGAAGGTATTTCTGTTAAACCTTGTCATATATTATCATTCTGTCTGGTAACTGTTTTCTCACTTTGTTAAATGTGTATATGCCTCCTGCGGTATTCTTTCATGAGCCCATGAATTATTCCCTTCTATCTGCAATGATGAAAAAGCACAAGTATTGCAAAACTACAAAATTCAAAGTCTGCACATGCTCTGGTAATTCTATATCAATGTGTATGACAGAAAACACATGAAGTGCTACTGAATGATGTAGTAGTCTACGTCCTGTATTTTACTATCAACAAAGAAAATTAGAACTGCTCTACATTGATCACTTATGTCATATTATTTCAGAAGGTATAAGCAGTATAAGTGGAATAGGTTATATTCTGTAGATGAAACTGAACCTCAAACATGAACTTGTGGTTCAGTCTGAACACTAATGATTATGCTTATTCAGTGCACTACTTAAGTCTTAGAGGAGCTTGTATTATTGCTTCTCTAATAAGTTTTTGAGCCTCTAGAAGGATTAGTTTATGTTCTTAGGAAATACAGAAATCCAAGAAAAAGTGATGTGAAAGTAAGAACACATGAACCCAAGAAAAAGAAGGTACAGCAATTTCATCGTGATTAAAAATGTGACAGAAAATAAAACTCTTGAAAATAATAAAATATTTTTATAGTTTTTAAAAATGTTATTACTTTTCTTTTAAATAGTTGAAACAACTGAGCAATTTGGCAAAAGGATACATTTTTTTCTGAGAATTAATGAATGCCTAGAAGGAATTGACAGTCGTAATTTACAATACAGATCTTGTAAGGAACTGCCAGAAAATCTCTGGGGCAAAGGATGATGTTGCTTATTTAAAATGAGCGGATGATACACGGCCAATTAAAGATTGATTTATTTTGTTGATCATTTCTGGATCAAATATTGGAAATATTAAATAATTTGTGTTTGCAACATATGTAATTGCTCCATTTATAAAATTTTAATATATTTGCTTTTGAACTCCTGACCTGTTTGCAGTATTACATATTTGCATTCCATATGCAGAATTGCATTTTTCATAGTTCTTGATTTATGTTACAGTTTATATTGTACAACGTATTTTGTTAAGTCATGTTAATGGCATATATAACATGTCTTCCAAGAAAATCTCTGTGGCTGTTTTAACAAAATAGACTATATACTGGTATATGCATGCATTAGTCTAAAATTTATTGTTAGAAACTGATACTTGGGCTAAATAGGAAAATACATTTAATTATTATAGAACTACTGCCTGCAATCACAATGTGTATGCTAAACATTTCAAACGTTCATGTGCTTAATCAAAGAATGACTAAAGTTAAACATTACATTCTGCTATAAAGGCATGCCTTCATGCTAAATCAGTTTTCATACTTGCTTCTTAGGACAAGCTTGATCCCATACATTATCCTGGAATACAAATATTAAAAATAACAAAAATACGTTTACAATTTGTGCAGAAACTACACAGCTAAAGGAGAAGAGCTGTATGTTTTTCTTCCTTGCATTTGCTATTTTCTGAATTCTAAATACAGTAGTATAAAAAGTTCATACAGTGTGCTACTGCTAGTGACTAATACAACAAAGAAATCCACATTTTGATAGGAAGTGTAGGTATAAGGAGACTTACTTTGCTTATAAAATAATCTCATTTTGCCTAGAAGAAATCAAGAAATGATAATAGAAGATTCTAATCATTTAAATTACCCTTCAGAGAAAAAAAAAGGCATTTTATGAAGGCTTTGAATAGTTTTTCCATTTGACTAAAATAAGAAGTTGTACATACATTTGGGCACATTTATAAAAATTTCAGTGCTTGAATATAGAGAAGGATCATTTGATACAATTACTTGAGCAGATTTTTATTGTTGCCAGTATTTAGCTTTAGAAAATGCATGTTTCAGCCAGAACACAAGATTAAAAGAGATTATCTGTTGCTATTACTGCATTTCCTATCCTCTTTTTACCAGTCTTTTAAATAAAGAAAAGACAGCTTTGCTGCGTGTCAAGAATCAAATGGCAGCAGATTTGGAGAGACTTCTAAATGACCGTGAGGTAATCTTCCTTTTTTAGCATTACTACCATAAGTGCACTTTTTTCCTACTGGTTCTTAAACAATGGTTTACTTGGGTTTGATTTGTTGGGGTTTTCTTGTCTGTCGTTATCAGCAACACAGGTGACCATGTCTGTCGGGTATTGGGGAGGGTCTCAGTTGCACTCTCAGTTGTTAAATTCTCTCTGATGATTTATTGTCTCTGTTCTTTCATTTATTTTTTTTTTTTGCCTTGAACAGTGTTTGGTGATTGCAAGCATTTAACAAGAATCTAGATGAACACGGTGAAATTGATACACATGTAATCTGCTAGATCTACATTTGCCACAGGATGCCTCAGGGATCTCTCTGTGCTCCCCTGTCCTTGCAGCCAAACATTGGACCAGAGCACTGTTCAATTCATTTCCCATACACTCTTTTGAATCCTTTTTCAACTCCAAAAGAGGAGTTAGGGAGAGGAAACAAGACTCTTCCAAGAAGAGTCGGGGTACTTTTTTGTGTACTTACCTGAGTTTCATCTGAGCAAGAATCAGGGTGCTACTGGACTGGATTATACTCTCAGATCTAAAATTATGCAAAATTGTGCCCTTTAGGGAACCCTAAAGGCTCTTGTCAAGATTTTTATCTGAACAATCTTAACAGATTAATATACAGCATAGGAGAGAAAATCTGCAGATTAAATGTCTGAAACAAAGGATGAAAATAAATGAAGTTTACTGCAGGAATCTGAGAATGTGAATAATACCACAGAATTTTCTGAAGCTAAAGAGTAGTGAAGATATAAAACCAAAAGCTGACCTAAGCAGCTATTAAATCTTCTCCCAGAGCTGCTGAATGATTTGGCAAGGATTGCAGAAGAAATACAACATTAACAAATCAGGAATGAGGAAAAACAGTGCAAATTATAGATACAGAGTGATGGGACCTCACTACCCACTTACCTGTTCAGAAAGTGGTCCTAGAGGCATATCAATAGTTCTCTGACAACATCTTTCTTTTCTCTTACTGGTAAGAGAAAAGATGGAGAGATTCCTTTCAAAGAAGCTACAACTCCCTAAATTGTTCTGTCAGAGTTTGGATTATCACTCATTTTAAAACATTATTTTCATGGAAAACTAACTATCCACCTTCTGAAGTCTCATTCCACCTCCAAAATTCTTTTCCTTCATCTCCTTTTCATACTATTCATCACATTCCCTTCTTAGATCCGTAAACCAAAATCCATGTCATTAATTGGTCCAAACTAGTTTGTCTCTCCCAAGCACTTAAAAAACTCCTTTTTGTTAGAACCAAAGCAAAAGAGTTTCACTGGCAGCTGAGTCCAAGTGAACCTCAACTTAAATGAAAACTACTAATTCTGTTTGCTGAGCTCCAAACCAAACTAATCTATAATTTAAACATTTCTAGATAGTTTATAAACCTTACCATTATATTCATGCTTTATCATATCCTTACATTAATGAAATGAAAAATACTCTGAGGAAACATGATGTAATTGTATAAATATGTAGTGTTTTTTCCAATATTATAGGCCCTTCGCCTAATTTCAAATTAATTTCTTTCAAAATTTCCTGTTCCTACTCTTTCTCTCCCAACCAGGGGTGCTGCCAACTAGTTAAGCTCACAAAGCAATCACACTTGGGTGCCTAGTTTTAGTAGTGTCAAATCAATGAGCATGCATTGCAGCTGATTAAAAGCAGTAGAAAGAAAAATTTTGCCACATTTTCTAAGAAAACTATAACATTTCTAATTTAAAGCTATGCAACATTTTTTTACATCCAAACTACATTAGCCCCTGTAAGTACCCTCATAAACTCTTCCCGATATGCAGCAGTTTGCTTCTTTGTGTCATTTCACCATTCCAAATTTTAAACTGTGTCAAACAATCAAGGAAGGCTGGCAGAGGAAGGCTTGATTGGAAAAGAAAAGCAAATACTTGAGTCTGAAACAGACTTCTTCGATGTTTCTCATACCCTGAATGTTAAGAAATTGATCAAATATTTCCAAAATTAGTACTGTTTTCTGAAATTTCTTTTTACATCCGTTAAATATAGGACATATTAGTCATACTGGTTTTCTCAAACAGTGATAATGTTTTTTGAAGATACCTCTGCAAAAAAGAATATGAATAAAAAATATGAAAAAGAAACATTAAGAAGTTGCATGTTTGAGGGAAGAAAGCTATGAAATTCCAGTGCAACACACAAAAAAAAATCTCCTGAGAAACAAAATAGTAGCTAAAATTGTTTTAGGAAAATATTTGAAAAGAACAGGTAGCTTTTGTGTTTGTGTGTAACTTTAACTTTTGTCAATTCTGTTTATTCCTAATGCAACCTTTTATTTTTTACTTCTAATGCAAACTTCTTCCAGTAGTTTTACACTTCATGAATTTCTCTAAAAGGCAGTTATCTCATGTATTGAAATCTTTGTACAGGACAGTGAGCTAGTCTTTGACTATACTTCTTTGCCATCTTAATAAAAGATTTAAATTTGCAGTAACATCACAATTTTCCAGTAATTATCCTTGCTGACAGAAATAAAGAATACAAATTTTCTCGCGGCAGGTTAGTAAAGGGTTAACTGCATTTAAACAGATTGTAATTTTAAATAGAAGTGACAGGCAACCTGTAAATACAGATCCATACACTTTGAAAAAAAAAGATGAATTATGAGTTTATGTGTTTGGTACGTGCTATCATGTAACAGAGTTACTATCAGCCTTGTTCAGTCATTGCACATACTAAACTGTCATGTCTTGTTAGGAATTACCTTGTTGCTCTCATGTTTGCAAGTAGAAACATTAGAATTCTTGAATAGATAAACCTAAGATATTCATAGTTAAGATAAAATGAACTTTAGGTATGTTAAAAGTAACTGCTAAAAGTACAAGCAAAATGCCAAAACTATGTTAATGCTGTCTTCCAGCAACGTGTTTCAATAGGTGCACAGCTTTGACTTCAGGTATTCCAGCCTGTGTGGTCTCAGACTGTATTAACTCTTTTTAATGGAATGTTAGAGTTTCAGGGGTTGGAAGGTTTTTTAATTTTTATCTCTTTGTGATATCAGCTAAATTCATAATGCTGCTTTGGAGACTATTATAGTATTTTATACACTTTTTAAATAAAGAACTTACATTCATGATTAATCTTCTCTTTCTACAGATTTTAATTTTAGAAGACAAAAGTTGAAAGTTATACTTTGAATCTTGGAAGAATTTCTGTAGGATTCTTACATGAGCTCTTTTATTACAGGAAAAAATTACACTAAATGTTAATGTCATAAAATAGTTCATTATTTCAAATTATACAGATGTCTAATTTGATGATGAATCTTATATTTTGCTGTGGGACATCAAAGTGAAAAATAGTTATTTGATTATGTAAAGCTTTAAAAGCTTCTGTCCACCCATGAAGGAGACAAAAGGAAGGTTGGGGTTTTATTCAGACTCTATTCTTGGCCTAAATTCTGAATTTTTTCTTGGCCTGCTTCTTCCTTTTCTATCTGAATTAATTAGTAAATTAATGTGGAAAACAGTTTAATCTAGTTTTTCATTTAGATCACTGAGAATCAGCTGGTAAGATAAAATTTCTTGCATTCTTTATGTCGTTAAATGCAAACTTCCCTCTTAGAGGGAGTTCACTGGCATTATCATGAATGAGCAATATCTAGGATGATGTTGAGATCATGTTGGAGGTTCATAATAAAGCCTTTCCAGTGCCCCTTGTCTTCTCTGAGCTCTCAGAAGGGTCTGGGATGCATAGTATTTGGATGCCATTTGTACACCCCTTAGTGCAAGACAACAAGTTAATGCAGCCAGATTTTTCAGTTGATTTTAATATAAGATATTTTCTATGTTTTGTCAAGGTGTTATTATTTAATTGTTTTTCTAGATCCATCAGAAAAGCATAAAACTGCAAGGAACAATGTGGTCTCCCATTAATTGTCGCAGACATCTTTTTATGAAAATCCTTTTATTAGGATTTTTTCTTCCTGAGAAGCTGAGAGGCTTCAGGAACAAAATGTAAACAATGGTTATCTGCTGCTGTGGAATGCAACAGGTGCATCTGTGATTGGCCCATCTTGGATGTTTATAATTAATGGCCAATCACAGCCCAGTTAGCTTAGACTCTGTCCGAGACACAAACCTTTATTATTCATTCCTTTCTATGTTTAGCTTAGCTAGCCTTCTGAGATGAAACCTTTCCTTCTATTATTTTTAGTACAGTTTTAATGTAATATATATCATAAAATAATAAATCAGGCCTTCTGAAGTATGGAGTCAACATCCTCGTCTCTTCCCTCATCCTAAGACCCTTGTGACTACTGTCACATTAACAATCTTCCAGTAAATAGTGTGGGTTTTTTTAAAAAAGGGATAGTTCAGATCTCCAGTTTAATTTTTTTAGCATTATTATTTGTAGAGTCCGTTCTCATTTTAATCAGCTGAACCTCACACTGTTGACATTCTTAACTCGAATAACCAAACCACACCAACACCAACTTGTAGTTTTAATTCTTCCCACTAACTAATTAACTGCATGACCTCGCTGCATCTTTGGAACTTATTGTCCATGTGTCTTTGTATATTAAGGGAAGAACGAGTAAGAAAGTTGTTCCTTCAAAGAATAAATCCAGGTGAAATTATACATCGTGCCTGAGTTGACGCAATAGCTATAACACTAGCTTACCCCTTTGCTCCAGATTCTTCTCCCTCCTCCTGTTCCACCAGCTCTGACACACTTCTAATGCTGCAGTAGGACCATGCAAATCACTAAAGAGAAACCTAACCTGGCAAAAAAAAACAAAACCCCAAACAAAACTACAAAAGTGTATTGCTGTCTGTTAAGTTAGCAGTTTGAATGATCTTTGGAAAGAGTCCAGCAAAGAAAGAAAACAAGTAAAAATATTTATATGTCTATATTACTTACCTGTGATAAAGAGGGCATTGTGTGTCCAAAACTGTGTAGAACACCAGCTTCTGTGCCATCCTTTATCTGCATCCAAACATTATTCTTTTGTGCATATAATGGGCATCTATAACTTAAAGGCACTGAAAATGCAGTCCTCTGTTAGGTGCTTAAGTTAAGTGGGATGAATCCACTAAATCTTTTTGGTGAAGCTCTTGATACATGATTCCTTTTATCTAGTTTGTTGATTTGGTTTTTTTTCTTTCCAACAGTCGGCCTTTGACTAAAAGAAATATTTACCATGATCTCTGTGATCCTGGCAATTCCATTGCCTTTCATGCTTGATGCAGTTGTTAGCATTTTGTAACATCAGAAGTGCAATCCTAGACTTTATCCATTAGCTTTCAAACTTCAGATGAAAACTTGGAAGGGCAGTCTGTCAGCACTCAGATGTTTGGCAAGAAGTTTTAGTAATAATTTCCTGAGGTTACATTTAAGAGGTTATAAATTGGCTATGCTTTGATGTATAGCATTGAACTATTTCTTCAGAAATTTAAGATGCAGATGTGTCATAATAAAGAAAACTAATAATGTGCGCAATTAAATCTGTTTTAGCTTTTCCAATTCAAACAGTGTAGAAACTGAGTTCTAAAATCTTGAAAATTAACTAGCTGGGGTTTATATTTTCAATGTGAAGTTCATAATCCACTGGGGTTTGGGGGGGGGGGGGGGGCGGAAAGCAGAGCGAGTAGAATGAATGGAGTTCTTTTTATGTTTCAAATAGAAATACTGTAGGAGATCTTAAAACAAAAAAAAGAGACAGTGGTATAAGATACACCAATAGAAGACTAATAGGTGTTTCTTCAAGTCCTAAGATCAGTTTTTGTTTGTAAGAATATAAAGGACTTCATTTACACTATTTTTTTAACTGGTTGAAATCACCAGTATCTGACTCAGTCTGGCAATGCAGGAATTTCTAACCTAAAAAAGTAAAACTAATACAGTGAAATCATTGTCATAAGAAATAGAAGGGTAGCATTTATTACATAAATGCTGCAAATACAGGCTATTTACAATAACCATTTATTTCCTGCAATGCAATTGTTTATGCAGACATGATTCATTATCAGCCCATGAATATTATACATCAGGTAAGAACATATGACAACCTGCTGATATTTTGTCTGCTTTACACATCTGTGCACTCACTCTACATTAGCAGCTGTGCATACAAGTGATAGAATGTAAACTTGCTGAACTAGTCACCTGCCTTATTGACACATTCATGTGTTACTGTGCCGGAGCTCTTCAAGTGAAGTTAGCAACCAGAAACCAGGCTCTGGCTGTCTGCTAGGGGACAAAGCAGAAAACATGTATTAGTTTAAATAAATCTGGTTGATATCAATCAGTTAAATGGCTACAGACACATGGAGTTTGATTGCTATTTGTTTACTTAAATCCACTTAGCTTATGTCAGGAAATTGTTGTGTCACTCAAATTGAGTGTTAAATCTGTCTAAATATGTGTACCTGAATTGGTAGGAATCTTCAGCTAGATCAGGTTAAAATTTATATTGGTTAACCGTTGAAAGCTCTTATTCTATCTAAAACATATTAAAAAATAAAAAATTCTCAGTGAGCTGTTCTTGCTGAAAATAGTCTACCAGGTTAATATTAAAATGCTAATTGCCTGAGTACCTATTATGTTGAACTTACTTTCCAATTGGCAGGTGAGGAGCATTCCACGTATGATGTGTAACTAACCATTTATGAGTAAACCTAATGCTTTTCCTTTAAAACCATGTTATTCTTTCCCCTTCCCGGGTCTTCACAGTTTCTTATCAATATGTCAGAATAATCCTATTTATTAACTGAATATTTCTGTGGCCTTCACCACTGTAGCTGAATACCTGTTTCACGAATATTATACCCTCAAGTTAAGCAGAAAACTATTGCTTCTGTTTTGCAGAAGCAATAATCAAAATAAAAGAAATGGTGTTTTGTCCAAAACTCCCCCATTTGTGGAAGAGGTTAAGAGTTCATGTGTCCTAATGCAGTATCTTACAGCCAGCTTTTGTTTCTTACATGTCTCAGTTCAAAAGCCTGAAAAGAAAATCTCCTTAGTGTTTATTTTTCCTAACTAGACACAAATTGACTCTTTTCTTTAAGTCATCTTCTTATACAGGAACTGATTGCATTTTGGAAGCAGTTTCAGTATTACATTTTCTCTTCATATCATTCTGAGAATTTACATTCATTTTTTAATCAATGTCTCCTGCAAAAGGCCACTTTCCAATGTCCTGCCAGTCTCTTAAAGATTAAGTCTTAAAAACTAAAAATGTGAATTTAAAAAAGTTTTTATTTAATGTGGGGATGGATATTTTGAATTTTTTATATAATATTTTCTGGGAGATAAAAAAGATAAATTTCACAACAGGCCAGAGGTCTTATGCGAGTGAGATTAAAGGTCTAGTTTATTTTGTTCTAGGAAACAGAGGATGTAGTGGGATGCAAGGAAAGGAGATAAGCATAAGGCAATATTGTGTAGCATAAGTTAAGAACAGAAAATAGTTATTTCATTATCTTTAAAATGTTAAAATCTGACTTATTTTTTAGTTTTTGATAAATGGTTGCCAAATGCATTTTCCAAGTGTGTTTAAGATTGGAGAGAGTCCATGTGACCAAGAGGAGAAACAGTTACTAATTAGTCATATTAGGATATGCATAGTTTGTGAAGGGCTCTAAGTGTTTTTTCAGAGCATCTATAAATGATCAGGCTAAGATTTCCAAGGATTTATATAAATGCTTATGAATGTTAGATTTGAAACATGGCCACATGAATTTCAGAATTCCATGACATTGTTCCAAAATTTTAATGTTTACAGTGTTTGAGAATCCAGTAGCCTCTGTTCTTGCATTCATCTTATGTCAGTATCCTGCACAAAACCCTGGTACTTCTCAATAGTTATCCTGGTTTTTTGCCCACAAGAGTGAAAAAAAATAAGATTTTTTTTCCTCTTTTGTGGAAAGGCACAGGGTCCTGAAGTATCTCTGCTTTACCTTACTTTGACCATTCCACTCTATATTACCAGTTTGTCCTTCTTTGTCCAACACAACTTTTGTGTTGCCTTTGCAGACTACTCCTCACTGCTAAATTCTCTGTGCCCAGATTTTAATTCCATCTCAGCAGTGACCTTGAGAATTCCAGATGAGTTTTCAGCATTTCATTATTAGTCATACTTTTAAGTCTGGCTAATACTATCCTTAGCTGTAATTAAGTTATGCTGAAGAAGATTGACTAGGAATAACCTAGGACAGAAAGCCAATATGTTGGATTTAGGAACCTGGAGAGTAGCAACAGCTGCCATCTGCAAAAAAACAGAGGTGGAGAGAAGTTCAGACACTCATAAAAAGCTTTGGAGTCGTAAGGGGGAGGGCAGTACGTGTTTAATCAGGGATGGAAGCTTAGTGGATAAAAGGAGAAAACTGCTTTGTTGGGGAGAGGGGAAGGAAGGGGTATCTGCAGGGGTTGGGAAGACACGAATGAAAAGATGTGATTGGTAACAGGTGCCTTCAAACAATCTCAATCTCTGCCTCTTCCCCCTCTTTTCTGTGTAAAAAGATTGTACACGATAATGTCAGAATTATTTGTGTTTCTAAAGTGAGCGACTTCCTGCTCATCTATGTGCTGCAACTTGTTTTATATTTAAAAAAAATGCTGATGTACAATGCTTAGCTCTCTTTTTAAATGCTAAGCCACAGAGTAATTATCATTTTTCTTATGCTACGTTTATGTTCCAAGATTCTAGTTTCTATTAATGTTCTGCATGTTTTCTAAGTAGATTACAGGAACATTTCTGCATCACAAGTAAGCCCCGGAGCTATTCTCAGCTTTAAGCTTGGAGAAACAAAGTGACATTTACATAGCTAAACGAGTGTAGAGAAGCTTCTGGCTGATTTTTTACAAAGAAAAATATGCTCCTAAGCAGTAGTTCTCATCTTTTTGTTATCTGTTTTGTTGCTGTCAAGCTTTAATAAACAGTGAATTCCAAATAGTACTGAATTTAGGAAGAAGGACTTAACAGCACTGATTCTTTTCTTTGAGCTCTATTATTCAGAATGTGTTGCTGTCTTTAATATATATTCTTGCAAGAATTATCTTTCTATTCACAGTCGTATACAGTAAGCAGTTGTGTACTAAATAGGAGGTTTCATAGGCAAAATGCAACAGTATATATGGATTATGGGATGGAATCAGCATGTGTATTTTAAATTATATGGTTTTGAGAGAGCTAGAATCAATTAAAGGGATAATCTTTTAAACAAGAAATTGTTGATTGTTTATTAATCTGAAATTGTTCAGATTTTCTCAGCATGTATCCCATGTTATATTCTTTTTTTCCTGTATTGGCTATGTATATTTCTGTCTCATTCTACTGCATATCCAGCTGTGTAAAAATTTTACTTTTGTACATTTCATGGTAGCATTTGACTATTACCAAGTGGAAAGTGAATTTAAATACTGTAAGAAATAGCAAAGACAGGGAGAATTAAGATAGAATATTACCATTTCAGAAAATAGAGTAACTTCTACATAATAATGTATGAAAATAAGGCTGTTTTAGCACATTAGCATGTTAGCATCCGTTTCCTGTTCGATGAACTTACTCAAGAACGCATATTTTTTAAAAATATTGAGTAAGTGAATATCACAATGGCTCAGATTTAAAAAAAAGGTATTTGGAGAAGTAGTCCTAGTTACAATTACAAATGCAAAAGTGAAAAAAGCCTTAACAATTTGACATGTTAGTTCTGAATTATGAGACAGATTATTTCCTTTTTTTGTTAATAAATTAGGAAGATTAAACTGTTAAGAACAAATTTAAGATACAGCTGAAATAGGCAGAGATTTTTATGTATCTAGAACGGCAGAAACTGTTCTCTGCAGTGACTGAGACATTTTATTGTTGCCACAGTTCTAATGTGTTCACCTTATAAAACTGGAACTAGTTTGTAGAACCATATAGTCACAGATCTGTCAGTTCATTTTAAGGTTTTTATATGCACTGGGATATAGAGAACTAGTGAATTAAGTATAGTGCAGAGAAGTTATCAACATCCTGCATATGGTCTGGCATCTTTCCACCACCCAGTTATCAGCTTCATTTGTTTGATCAGGACATTTCATACTGTCTTCCAGTTTCCAGCTTTACAGTGTGTATCCATATGCCTTAGATGACCATATGTGCAATTCTCACACTGAAATTCTTGCTGACTTCTTGTATTTCCAGTACAGCTGCAATTAGGATGCAACTATGTCAAATACACTCTGCCTTACTTGAAGGATTGAACAATGACTTGTGATATTTTCTTGATTTCATAGGCAGTTGTTAAAATCTTCTTTGAGCTCTTATGGATGTAGATTCTACTCCTGATAGGCAAAAGCTTAAGGAGTTCCACTGTTGAAGCTGAGTTTGCACCAGTTGTGCCACTGCTTCCTATCCATCTGCAGGCTTAAGTAAGGGAATGGACTGGCTGACCATTTGCTTCATTTTGCTGTCATGTCAAAATGGCATTTCTGCAGTGTCTTTCTCCTGTTTGACAACTTGTCATCATTAATGTTGCTGTCCAGTGTTGTGAATCTGTGCTAATGGTATTGGTCTTTTTTCCACTTCCAGCCAAAAAAGGGAACTGATAATTCATTCCAGGTTATAGCCTACTTTCTGCAGTATGTCTCTAGCAGAAATGAAACCCCTGAAGGACAGTTATAAAATAGTTCTTTGTGTGAATTGTCAGCACTTCTGAAGAGGAGACGTTGTAGGTACTACTTTTGCTTGAGAGTCTCATTCCTTGATAATGACACATAGGTCTCCTTTCTCTAGTGCACTCCAAAGTTTGAGTACCATACTCAAACTTCAAAGTGCTGTGTGCAAGTCATTGCATATGTTGAAAGGTTTAACCAGGTTTTGTTTCAGTCAACTAGTCTGTTGTTGTGGAGAAATATGTTTATGCCAAGAATCCATACAATGAGCTTTGTTTGTTTACCTCCATTTTAACTGGTGAATTCCAGTGCTGTCAAAGGTACTGCCAGTGTAAAGATCATCTGAGAAGTCGCAAGTGACAAAGTGGCAGAGATAGATCTTGCCTAATATAAAAAATATATCATGTAGGTATCTGCACCTGAAAATCATCTAGGGATTTGCAGTCAGAAAAAAGAAACAGGTACTATTGTGGTGTGATTTACCATAATCTCATTTAAAATAAGCAAAATTAATATTACTTTTGAATTTCTCACCAACAGCAATATAAAGGGATCAGACAAGCTAGTTGGCCTAGATTTAAACATTATAACTGAAGATATCTAAAGATGCATGTGAGGAAATACAACCAAGTATCCAGTCACGTGTTCCAAAGCCAAACTTTAGTCTGAGTTGTCACACGTTTCAAAGCCACATTGCAATCAGAGTTCTCACAAAGATCCCTGTCCACCTTAGTATTAGCAATTAAATTATACAACTTTATTTCAATGTACCTTTACTTTCACAAAAGTTACAGTAGAAGTCTAAGAGGGATCCAAGTAAGGAACTGCACAGGACTTTGTAGAGGGCAATAATCCTTACTATTTTCTTTACCATCACCTGATGTGCTCATTAATCTTGATCCTAGTAAACACCTTGAGACAGTCAACTGTGGCGATCGTTCCTTCTGAACCACCCTGCCCTGCCTTTTTTCAGATTAAGATAATTTTCCCTCAAGAAGGAGATATAGGAAGTATAAAACTTCATTTTTTTCTCTGAATCCTCTCTTGAACATTTGTATATTGAACATGAACTTTTCATTCTTCAGAGACTGAGAAATCATTCCAGAATATGCTCTTTACAGAACACTACCAAATGAGTATAACATTCTTAAATGCTGTTTAAGTTTCTCAAATCAAGGTTCTTTAACAAGCCTGTAGCTTCAATTTCTGAGCTCTGTTTTTCCCTGTGCAGACTTGTTTGAAGACTACAATAGCTGAGTAACTAAGAGGAAACATGCAGGTGAAGACAGATTGTGCTGACTTGCCATGAAAATGTTTTTCATGCTGGTATGGCTTTCTTCCCTCACTTGTATTTTCCAATATATTTATTGTTTTTTATTGTTAATGTTATTTTAGAAGTTAATGCAGCCATAATAGTCACCAGGCTGCTACATTCCAAGCTCCTATTTGGCTTCCACATTGAGAAGAGTCCAGTCTCTGGTCTCAAGTTGTGGTGCACTAAAAGTCTTTTTGTGAAGCAGTTTTTTGTTCATTCCCTCTATGCATGGGGGGTGTACAGTCAAACTCCAGACTGGATACATATTTTATTTTGAGTTATAGTTTAACCACATGGGGACCATATGGCTGTTAAACTGAAGAATATCAGCTTTCCAAAGGAGGTCCTGACCATACATGCTTTGCTCTCACAGTACAGGAGACTTAAGGATTGGGAGTGAGAATACACATCTAAAATTGTCACGTTAGTGCTTGACTCACAAATTTTGAAATACCTTAACTTTTGATCAGCGTCCCTAAGTGAGGAGACCTCTAGTTTTATCCCTCTTTCATCTGATTTTTCTGATTTTGACAGTGAAATTGGTTTTCTGTGCTATTCTTTTACGCTGTGTTCTTCTCTGGGAACACTTGTCAGTCATCAAAATTCAGTGATTCTGCCAGAACCTGATAAATTTTCTAGGGCAGAAATCTCTTGTTCAGCTTCCACAATATGAGTTCTCTGCTTCAAAATGGAGTTATAATCTAAGGTGAAGTTTGCAATTGGAAATTCTTAAATATATGCAATTGTAAATTGCATATAGAATTCCTAAATTCTATATGCAGAGCTAGAAGTAGAATGCCTCTTGCCATGATAAAGGTTCAGTTAACTGGACCTTCTATTACCAGAGTCACTTTTGCTTTAGAGGACGTTTGCCTGAGTGCAGTAACCATGAGCTTTACTGCATGAGGAAAGAGTCCTATGGATTTGACACCCACTGGTTGCTGCTATGATTTTAGTGATATGAAAAAGCCATTTGATTTACCATTAAAATGAGCTACCTTGAGACCACACGGGTATGTATCTCTTCCTACTGAGGAGTTCCAACTGTTTGGTTTGATCTACATAACACTTCTTTTCAGGATCATTGTATGGAGATTATTTGAGGGGCAAGACTTCCCTGCCGTAAGAACCTAAGAATTGACATGGATGTGATTGATTCCTGTTAGCCAGTTACTTTTTCTTGAGACTGTTATTTTGGATCTGCTTCTAGAGCATGATGGATGGATGGATGGATGGATGGATGGATGGATGGATGGATGGATGGATGGATGGATAGATAGATAGATAGATAGATAGATAGATAGATAGATAGATAGATAGATAGATAGACAGATGTCTCATTAACTGCTTATATAAATTTACATAGTTATTATAACTATATACACATATATAATGTTAAGTGCTATTGCAAGCTTTTGAGTGCACACAGAGGATTCTTTCTTCTTTTGATTATAGTTACATGACAGAGACAGAAAGAAAAAATTATGCTGCTGACAATCCACTGAAAAAAAATGAAATTACTATCTTGATACTGTACTTGATTACAATGTTTAATGTGGGTATTTCTTTCACATACTTCATCAGTTACATGATAAATTAGCACCTTTTTATGCCTCAGTCATTTCCCATGAGACAGTTCTTTTTCACTTTGCTTTGAAGATGTATGTCGTGATTTTGTTACAGTACCTAATAATCTGTTTATTTTGAATTAGGAAGACATAAGCTGCTTTTTTGGTACATGTATGTTTGAGCACGTATCAAGGACATCAAAACCAATATTTATAGAGTTCCCTTTATGGTATCTGTGATTTGAAATATATTTTTATTCTATATGGCTCCATGCCTTATTTTTGCATTTGCTTATCTTCTAGTTGCATTGCTAGTTGAAGGAATCAAATTTTATCCTTTGTATTCCAAAACTGATCCATTTTTCTAGGTCTTATTTTAATTATCCATAATAGACAGGTAAAATCTATTTTAAATAAACTACAGCTTATTTTTACTTTTAATTTAAGCTCAGACATCATTAGAAAGTCTCTGAATTTTCTAAGTATGACTAGGTAATACTTTTTTCTGAAGTATGACTAGGTAATACCTTTTTTACTTTACCTTTTAAAAATGACTTACACTTGTTCTGTTTGGTTCTTTTAACACCATTTTAAAGGCTGATGATTTTCAGTTAGTTCCTCAACACTACTATTTAGCCTAATAAATTAGCAAGGTAGAATTTGGGAAATATGCCAAACTAGAAGACATTTTAATTAATGGACACTGTGGAAAAGACTGGTGTCTATCCCTTTTCTGTATCTTTAGAAAGAGTCATAGAAACTTAAGTTGGAAAAGACCTCTAAGATCATTGAGTCCAACCTTTATATCTCCTTCTCCGCTTGTATATTGGCATACAAAATTGCTTTTGCTATTTTTAACTAAGGTTGTTGGACATAACTTACCAAAAATAAATGGAAATGAGCAAGTAGTTTCTTCTGATACTATTTACAATGCGATACATGTTACCTTACTTCACCTCCTGCTACATCACTCCCAGTGTTCTCAGACCATTCATTCTAATCAGTTACTTTGAATTCCAACTCCTTTTCTGGTTATGTATGCAGAATTTTCAAGTATTCTTTTATAGTTCAAGCAATCTTTACTAAATATGAATTAATATCCATAAGTGGAATACAGGATGGTAGATTGTCCTAAAGTATGAATATCAGTATGTTTTGGAAAACTTACCAAGTAGATAATCTGTGGTGTGAAAGCTTATTCTAAAAACACAGTTCCTCTTAAGAAAATAATTTGATACTTTAAATCTGTGTGCAAGGGGAATTATGATTGCACTGGCTATTCACGATGAAAGTTGTTTCAGGCAAAGTAGATCCCTGAGAAAAGTAAATGATAAGGAGAGTGAAGTGAGAAATGGATTCAGCTTATCACACCTAAATTTAGGTATCAAAATGAAGGTGTCTCTGGTGAGGTCTCTTTCTGTGCTTTGTAGTTAACAGCAGCCTAATCAGCAAGACTAATGTTACAACACCAATATTGTCCCACTTCTGAATGGAGTCACTTTCCAATCTACATTGCCTATAATGGACAACTAGATTCTTAGCTCGTGGTTAGATACTTATGTTTAGATACAGCAATTTAGGTGTTCTAAGTTCAAGTGAAATCCCAATTAATGTGTCACATAGCTCATTACTTTGATTTTTGGGACTTGTGCTGGTACACAGAGCAACATCCTTAACAAAAATTCATCAGGTAGCTGTGGGCAGACTTTCAAAATATTTAATAATATAGTCCTGATACTTGTTTGTATGGATGACGCTAATTGTATGTAAGCACTGTTTTTGTGCCAGCTACACAGGTTACTTTTTTCCTTGTGTCATCTTAACCCAGTGGTTTTTGCCAAGTGAATTGTTTTCCATGTGTCTGCACTGCCATGTCCCCCCAGAATGTTGCGTAAGCAATGAGTGGGTGCTTGTGTTCCTGTGGTTTGTGACAGTGAGACCAGGGGTGTAAAGCCAGCCCAGGGAGGAGCTGGGTGAATCCACTCAGAGGTGTTTGTACTCATAATCCTCCCAAGAAGGATTTCTGTCTGGCTGTCCAAAGCCAAAGCCCTCAACCCTGGAAGCCTCAAAACAGTGACACGTATCTTGCGTGGCATGGCTTATATGTCCAGGAGCCAGCGTGGCAAAGACCAAATACTTCCCCAGAGAAATTGGGAAATGCAGAGCTTTAGCAATACTGTTTTCTACAGTGCACTGAGTAACTGAAGGGGATATTGTAAGTAAATTTGCACAGTTCTGCCTGGACATAGAAACATGGACTTGACACAGTAAAATGTAGAAGAATTTTAATCATCCATTTCTCTTCACATCTTTCTTTACTTGGCTTATCCTGAAACTAGTACATGTCCTTCTCCACAAAAGATTCTTACCATCTCCTTTGAACCCTCTACCTGTTTTCCCCTTCTTTCAGAAGGTCTTGTTGTTCCCACTGGAACAAACTCACATATTTCTGCTAAGTACAATATCCAGAGCTGCTTTTTCCTTGCTAGCTTTCTAGATGAACTTGCTGGATTTTAGGATTGGAAAATAATACTTACAGAATCAAGGTAGCATGCCAGCAGTAGCAGGTACTCATGACTGTTTGAAACTTAAAAGTGAAGGTAAGAATTAAGATTGTGTTCAGGACCACAGAAATCTGAAGAGATGGTTAAAATTACTGCAGTTCAAGACAGAGTTTTGTTTTCAGTTTTTTCTTTGTTGGATACAGCAAATCTCTTGCAAATATGTTGTGGCAATTTTCTTTTCTTGTTTAGCACTACACATACCAGTAATTCTGTTGGATTCAGTGTTTCTTGTGCTATTTATTTTGCCAAGTGTCTTAAGGTCTTTCTTACTAAATGAGGGGGTTTAGAACAAATATTAAGACAACCTTAGCTAAATCCTTATGATAAATTTGGCTGTGATGCCAAAATAGCTTCTTTGTTGTGGACTAATTTTTCATCCCCACTCCCTGTCATTCTTTCCTATAGCTTCACATTAGAGAATCCTCCTGTCACAAGGGAAGCTTGTGCGCGAGCTGACTCTCCAGAGCCTATTCCAAGTCTGAAAACAGACAGTGCTGTCAAGTACAGGACAGATTCTATTAAGTAGAGAAGACTTTAAACTGCCAAGTGGATCTTGACACAAGAGAATTTGACCCTATACATACAAGTTGCAACTCTGTTTCTGAAATAAATCTGTGTGACAGTTTTTGGGTTTTGCCTTGTTCAAACGTGCAACTATTTGGTCCACAGAATAATCCAGTTTAAGTATAGGAACACCATTTGCTAATGTCAAAACATTGTTTATGTACAATTTAATCTCCTGTGATGGTGTATTTATTTGCTGTATACTTGCTTGAGTTATTTTCATCAAGAAATTCTGTCTATGTGTTGCTTTGGCAACATCTTTGCAGAGTTTACAACTTTGAAAAACATGTTGGCATCAGCTATGCAGTCCTTTTAAACAGCTGCTCTGCAGTCATGCTGTTTCAACATGCCACCACACATGGCTGAATTATGCAAATAGTTAATATTAAATGACTGAGATACAAGAACAATTTGTACACTCGATAAAGCTGGTCTGTGGAGTGTAACTTCCATTCATGTAACTCAGTTAGTGTTCGACAATTTAAATTCTTCAGCATGTTTCTTTTGACTTTGTTTCTTGTATTAAAGGCAGCAGTGGACAGAGAGAAGGTATATGGCAGGAGTATTTTAAAAGGCTGATTTTTTTTTTTAACTCATTACTAATAATTCAATGAAAATAGAATGTACATCAATGTAATTTTCTAGCAGGTATTAAATAGGTAAGATTTAACAAATATTTGTCATTCAGCTATAAACACAAATTACTCTTGTCTGATTGAGAGATGAGACAGAATGTTAATTATATATAAGGCTAATACAGTAACAGTGTTGTTTATTGAAGACAACACCATTTGTAAAAAGCAAGCAAACAAAAACATTAATGTTTTAAAACATGTAAAATTGTCTTAAAATTTGCATTGAAAGGCTTTTCTACTGATCTTGCTGTTCTAATTCTACAATAATGAATGTTCTAAATAATACTACTAATAGTAATAATAATAATTTACATTAATTATTTCTCCTTCTCTTTACATTCTGTAACTTATTTTATAGTAATCATAACCATTACATGGTGGGGAGGGGGAACATTAGGAGGTAGATGTGGTGAAACATGACAAAAGAAGATGTGCAAATAAAGTCAGAAAATGCTATGTTTTTTCCTTTATCACTCTACTGTACATTTTGAATAATCTGGTTTGTTCAGATTTAAGTATTAAGGAAAGATTATGTTTTTAATTCGAATTGTTTTTAAAGCAAACTACTAGGATATCCAAAAAAAGGCTGCATTTCTGTATATTCTCATTTCTTTTTCCACACTGGAACTTTCATTTTTCACAAGACTTATTTTCCATTCTGATCCTGTTTTTACTGTACATCCTCTAAAGGTTCTTCATTGGTTTTTCTTTTCTAATCTGGATATAAAGAAATATATTCCGTTTATAAAGAAATAGTAATTATTTATAATTTTCTGTGCAAGACCTAGTGCTCAAAAGTACATGTTGCCACAGTCATTCAATTAGATTTCTACAGTCACTCAGCCTGAAAAAATAAATGCAAAAGAATTCTTTTAAGTGGAATGGAAGTCAAAGTTAAAAGAGATAATGTGCTTCTTACTACACAGTAAATGTTCTCTTTTACAGCCTTTAAGCAAGACAAGATTTGAGTTGTATAAATCCTCTGTGCCTATTTTATTTTCTTACTTTGCTAGGGTTTAAGCAGTAATCTTATTAATTATAGCAAGTGTATATTCTTTTTTACATTCACTGATCTATGGTGAATATAAATTTTTTTATTAACAAATAAATATTTCTATGTTCAAATGTAATTTAACTTAATAACTTAGCATTGTTCTTTTGTGGTTTTATAGGAATTAGCCACAATGAAGCAGATTATTTTTACTCTGCATGGTAAAGGCTGTGAACAAAATCTACCTCGGTCTCGTATTGATGTAAAAAGTACAACTGGAAAACAGTCAATCCCTTTGGTAAAACTGCTGCCAGAACATGATGAAGGAAATATATTTACACCTAAGCCAACATTATTTGTAAGTACTGTGATACGAGTAAGTGCCAAACTTCTAATGGTTCTCCTCACTTTTTAAAAAGAAAATTGTGGATTCATCCTTCAGGGAGATGTGTAATTAATTCAGCTCTTTATGGAAACAGTCAGTGTTAAGGAGAAAAATTAGAGTTTGTGATGTTTTTTAGTGATTTGGTTACTTTCTATATCATAAGTTCACAGGAAACCAGGTCCTTTTTTTAAAAAAATACCACTGTTGTATTACAACAATGAGGGGCTAGCAAGATTTTAATAGTTGTAGGGATTCACAAATCATGTATACTAATTTAAATCTACCATGATTGTGTGCAAGTGGGGTTTGTGCATATCTATATTAAGAAGCTGGGGTGAGGAAATAGGTGTATTTCTGCATACTTAAATTGATGTATATTAATGTGTATGTGCTTATGTATCTAAATATATATAAAAAACATAACACCAGTATATCACTTCTGTTGCTAAGGAAGCCTGATGTTATAAAACCAATATAAAAACCAATATAAAACCCTGTTTTATTCCTTCACAAACTAAAAACTTGGCTTTTAATATTTGAATTGGCCCACTTCAGATTTAGTGCCTCTGGTATTGGAAAGTTTCCTGAAAATGGTTTAGAAGTTTCTGACTATGACCGTGTCTGAACTAATAGATTCAAGACAGCCAAGTTGAAATGCTGAATCACAAAGCAAGTCATTACTCTTATTTACAAACTTCATAATGCTACCTTTCTCTGGGGTGAACTGGGTGTATCCACACTGCATAAAATATGTGCTGATTTGGTCCAAAGAGAACTCTTTTTTCTTTTCTTTCTTTTTTTTTCTTTTTTTTTTCTTTTTTTTTTTTTTGTTGGTTTTTTTTTTTGTTGTTGTATTTTTTTTCCTGGTAGAGACTTTAACATACAGCGTCTTAAATGATATGAGGTTTGTAGTGTAGCGCACCCATGTATTGGGTGTATAACACAAAAAGTAGGAAACAGTAGCATCTCTGGGACATGACATGAGGACATTTAGGAGTTCAAATTTGGCTTGAATAGCATTATTAGACTAAACACAGGCTTATCCAGTGCTGTTTCATCTGTAGTCCTTTTGGTAATGCTAATCATACTGCCCAAACTTTGTTTTTGATGGAGCTATTCAGTGATCCGAAACATAAGCAAACAGTTTGTGTAAATGATCTGGGGTTTCCTTGCATAATCTGTCCTGTCTTACTTAGGGATGTAGAAACTGTGTAGAAATCCAGAAAAACTGCTTCTACATTAAGAAATTGTAACCAATTTCTCTGTGAAAATGTTTAGCCTTTGCAGATTTAGGATTAGGGAGCTGAAAATGGGCAGACGGCACAGGTTTTCTTCATAGCTAGGAAAAGAAATCAGTAGTCTTGTGGAAATCCTGCCAATTTAGGTCAAATTCCAAAATTCTAAAAGCTTGCACAAATAGACCAGATTTGTTTTTGTAACTGAAGTCTTCAAAAATAAGAAAGTAGATTTTTAAATTAAATTATTTTTAAGTTTTGGAAGAAAGAATGAATAGAGAGCAGTCAGAAAAGGGAACTGGAAAGGAATAAGTTTAGGAACAACAGACTGAGACAGTGCTCACTAACTCAAGAGATTACCTAACCCTGAAAGCAGAATAGTCCTTACCTTGTTCTACCTCCAGTTGATTAGTTCTATTTCTATTAAAACTTAAACTATTTTATTTTATACAAACCACCACTGAATTTGCCACAAGCAATCCTGACTGTGTAGCAGTAACCCATAGGATTATGAAGGCAAGGAAAAGTTGCTCACAGATAATTCTCTGGAATTAAAATACCTTGTACAGAGTTAGAAAACTTCTTTATTCTTTTATTTTCAATTAAATTTTTTAAGAACTATATTTCTGCATAAAATTTTGGTCAGTTTTGGCACACCTAATATCTTTTCTAAGATCTAGTCCTTTCTTAGCTGGAAAACACAGATGATGTTATTTGTAATCTATTTATGGCACAGTTTATGCTTGTTTTCATTGTGACAGGTGTTTCTTTTAAATTATTTCGTTTTCACCATAAAATCTGCTTTTTATAACCTGGAAATGGGGAGGTTTTAATACTGGTATTTTGTAATAGTAACTTTAAATGTGTAGTTTTGGTTTTGATATTTGTATTTAAGCAAAGAACTCAGCTTTGAACTACATAGGAAGGACAGAGACTTGTGGAGATTGTTTAAATTGTGTAGATTGCATGTTTTTCTTCTGTTCATGGCCTCACAAATAAATGTTTTCTTTTACAGACAAATAAAGAGGTACCTGTGTGGTACAAGAAACTGAAGAAGAAAGCATCAGCATAGCATTTTTCAAAAATTATTCAAAATAATCCTTTGGGGAGCTTTTCTTTAAAGAAAGTTATTTTCACCATAGTGATGCTCATTTCACTGTAAAAGCAAACAACTGTTTTGGTTTTAACTGTTTCTTTTTTGACTGTCAAACAATCTTATGCTTCATAAAATAATTTCTAGATCTCTCATGTGAATAAAATCTGTGAAAATGATACATGCAATAATTTTGCTAACATTTATTTGAATTTTAAAAGATAAATAAACACTAGTGTGTTCTACAAGTTATAATCTGGGCAGTTAAAGGATGTGTTATTCAGGGTGTTCAAATTAATGCATGTTTCAGCCTTTTTATATTGTTTTTCCTGGGTCCTGTTTCATGCCACATTCCTTGCAACTATTCTGACTAATGGAAATTCTCAAAATATACATGCATTAGTACTGTATTTTCTATAAAGGAAATTCATGTCAGCTGGAAACAAAATTTCTTACTGGCCTTAATTTGTAGTTCATCACTTGATGTCATTTGTATAACCAAACAGGCATTAAAAATACCTTAAAGAAGCAATAAAATACATCCTAATTATCAGCACTGATACTTAATGGGCTAGACAGTAGTGCAGTTACATCAATGTAATAATAAAAATAGAACCATGATGGGTGAGGACTGTAGTGTGTAATAGGGAAATGGGTAGCTTACCGTATTTAATTGTATGAAAATAAGCCCCAAAGTCCAAGAACACATTCTACTTGTTTATTCCACTCCACCATCTATTCTAATTATACAAAAATTCTCTAATTTTTCAAAGCATTCTTGACTGCATATGGTATGTTTCTATGTATAACGTAAATACAGATCTTCTAAGTACTGCATTCTGAAAATATTGCTCGGATTTAATTTAAGAGAAAGCTCCATCTTCTTAGTGCCTTTTTCCTTGACAATATCTCTTAAATTGTTAATGTTTTCTAACCTGGACATGAACAATAATTATTTACTATATAATACTGAGCTGTATCAAGTTATGATTCCCAGATACACTTTTCTTCATTTTCCAAACAGTTGAAGCACAGTAATACCTCCTCTGCTCCAGGAAAGCTTCAGTTTCCTTTTTTTTCATTTTCTTGTTTTGAGAGACCAAGGTAAAAATGCTGGCAATTGCACATCACAGGTTTAAAATTATCATTCTGTGAGTGAGGTAGGCCAAGTGTGTAGACAGAGGTGATAATCTTTTATTAGACTAACTGCTGCTCACTGGGGAAAAAATCACAAAAACTTTTGGACTCACAAACATTCAGTACCGTCATTTCTGAATAAAGTTTCTGGAAGTCTAGGTTTTATCTAACATATATTGTTATGTAACTGGAATCCTTAACTTTTATTTCCTGTAAAACAGTGCCCATATGCAGATACTAATTTTGTAGATTGTAATTGATACTTTATATGATTCAGTCCCTAAATGAACTTCCCATACTATTCTGTTTGTCTGTTATCAATGAATAATTAATAAATTGTATTATCTAGAAGGACTGTGAGCTATTTGAGGCAAGATACTAATTGGAACATTAAGTATTTCCAGTTTGTTTTCCCATGGTGTGTTTATAGACAAATTGGTGAGATACAGACTGTAAGATGGTTGACACACCTACCTAAACAAAATATGATCAACAATGCCATGTCCTGCTGGAATAGTGTCACCCTTGGAAGTTCATGGGCAATACCAGATTTGAGGGAGTAGTCTATGCACTGGAAGGAAAGGTCTCAGAGGATCTCAACAGGCTGGAAATTGGGTCAACAAGAAATGTAGGAAGTTCAACAAAAGCAGTTGCAGCCCCACATCCAGGATGTAATAATCCCATATGCCAACACTGCTGCAAAGCAGCTTGACAGAAACAGAACTGCCAGTCCCAGTGGACAACAAATGGAATATGAGTCAGTAATGTGCCAGCCAGCCGCATCCCAGGTGGTTATTGCCAACAGGATAGTCAGCAGATCCTTCCTTCAGTTTGGCACATGGGAGGTCACATCTGGAGTCTTGTATCCAGTTTTGGGCTTGTTCAAGAAAGGCATTGACATATTGCAGTGAGTCCAGCAGAGGTGCACCAGGATGGTCAGGGGCTGAAGCACTTGATGTAGAAGGAGAGGTGGAAAGAACTGGACTTGTATGGCGTTAATATTAGAGGGCTTACAGGAGGAACTTGTAGTCTCCAACTACCAAATGGGATGGTACAGAGACAAGAGAGCCTGACTCTGAGCTCAGAGATGCACAGCAATAGAGTGAGAGACAATGGACACCAGATGGAGCACTAGAAAACTCAATTAGCTACTATGAAAAATACTTCTACTGTGAGAATGGTCAAATACTGAAACAGTTGCCTAGAGAGGTGGTGGAATCTTCGTCCTTGGAGATGTTCAGAACCCAGCAAACTCCTGAGCAAACTGGTATAATTGGACCTGACTTTGAGATGGACTAGATGACTGACTATCAGAATTCCAATTAAATTACTCTGTGGTGTTATTCCTAAATAATCTGATATCAGATAATGACATTAATTTACTTTGTGCCATCCAAAAGGCAAAATTCTGTTTAATTCTTCCATGGAAGTACAATACACTGGAACATTTTTACTCTTAGAGAGTAACTGTGCATTGTCAATTTCTGTGTCCTCCAGGCAGCCTGATTTTCTAAGAAGGCTGACAGAAAATTAGGCTGATTTTGTGGTGAAATTCTGTTGATATTTTAACAGTTCTTCAGAGGACAAAGTGACTTACTCTGTCAAAGGGTTGTGGGCTTTAGGTTTTTTTGTAACTATTAACAAGGTCCATCTTTAAATGTGCATAAATAAAAGTAGTTCATTAGAATATACTGATAACACACAATGCTGTTGGTAGGTTCTTGTAATACATGTGGTCCTTGTGTAAATCTCCTCAATATGTTGGGTTTTTTTTAGTTGAAGACTGTATTTTTCCTGTGATTCTTCACTAGACTGCAAGGCAGTAATTAATTATCTAGGAGGAGACCTTCTAAGCTTCTCATGAGAAAGCTAGAATGTCACTTAAATATAACTATTCAAACGTGAGATGCCCTACAGCAAAAATTAATGAAGCTTTTTGCTCTCTATGTAATGAAAAGGCTCAGTTGCAGTACCTGTACAGCACTTTTACTGGTGTTCTTTCCCACAAACATAGTTGTCAAATGAATTATTTCAGAATTCTTCTTCATGGTCTTTGCAGTTTCCTATTGTCACAGGCCTTGTGTCAATGATGTGTGAGTCAAAAATAATGAAGTAAAGAGAAATTTTGAAGGGTAGTCATGCATGTAAGCAACTTGTGACTGAAGTGCCCAACCCACATAATCATCTTCAGTTCCTCTTTTTCAAACCAAAAGGAGCAAAGCCAAAAAATCTCTATCTGCTATTACATTTCTTGGTACATTAAGTAGGTGTTACTTAAGTGATAAGTTTCGTAAATACCTGGGTTGAACAGGAAAGAAAGACAATGCTTTAGAACAGGTCAGGATTTTCAGGGTTCTTTAACACTGTAATTGCTTTCTCACCTTTCTGTCCCTTGTCTGAAGCCAAGAAGCTGAAGTGCATCAAGGTAATCTCTTGATTGAGGAAAAAATTGAAAACATAACTGCTTTTTAAAATAAAGCCTAAACTTTTAAGGCTTACTGCTGAATCCTGTGGTCATAATTCACTGGCATTGTAATTTCTAAATATTTCCTGTACAAAGAGATAATATACCTTCTGGATTAATAGTGTTCATTCCCTTCAAGATTTTCTGCACAAAACAGCAATGAAACCTTTTAAAAGAGGAACTTCTACGAATTCAGAAATCAATTGAGAATTTGCCAGTATCATTGCTACACAATTTCCTGCCTCTTACACATTACCTGTTATTTTCTTTTTCTTCAGTTACACTTTTTTATGATACTTAGTTCCAGCAAAAAAAAGAGGAACACTTAAATCTACTAAACCTCTGACATCTGCAAGATGGTCAGGCAGAATTCTTTTACTCCTGGTAGGCATTCATTAACTTCCATGTCTTTGAAAGATGTGACTCAGAGAGCATGACATTGTAGAAACAAATTACTACCTTTTGAAGAAGTATTTATGTTATTATGTATATGTGTCTCAATCAATTGTCAGTCTGTAGCACATTTACATGAAAACAGATTTATACACAACAGTTTGAGTCTGTAACATCCTGTCATCTTTCAGGGTTATGCTTATTAGGGAGGTCTACTGAGGAAAGCATTTCTCTCCCTGTTAACATTACATTTAATAGATCATATGGCAGACTTCTTACTGAGTCAAAGAAATGTATCCCTGGTATTTTCTCATACCAAAGAATATCGAGAATCTGTATTCATTCTCGACCTTTGAAAATGAAACAAGGATCTCTAGAAGATCAAGTTTTGCTTAGTGTCTTTGGGCAATATTATCCCCTTCTTAAATTCCTAGGATTGATTGGGAACTCTTGACCTTTAAAGCGCATACTTCCACAGCTTCATTAAGGCAGTTACGCTTTGGGTATTTCAGACTGGGGCTGGGCAGCACTCGGCAGCAGCAGAGGGTGCCAACTCCCGGGGGACGGCATCATGAGCGGAAATGGACAGCACTTGGGAATTGTGGAACAGTGAGTGAGAAGCTTTTAGCAGCAGCAGAAGTAGGTACGGCTCTTCATAGGTGTTAGACCCTCTGCAGCTCTTTTAAGCCCTCTGCTGACAACACAATAATATTCTTCATAATTGTGGTATATTTCTTCATAATTGTGGTATATTTTAGAATTTATCGGATGCTATCTGATGCTAGTCATCTGTCTTGAACTTTTTAGGTGATGGAGAGAGGGGATCAATTCTGCTCATCAAATGGGTTTTTAAATAAGATGAAATTAAGATCCCTATATCTGCTTATTAATTGCACACAAGCCTAGAAGACTATCTTGGGTGAGAGAATAATTGGATAAATTTCCTGAATAAATAAATGTTAGAATACATTTAGAATCGCTGTGGAGCATGCAGCTCCACAAGCTTTCTTCCACAGAGGTCATTTTGTGGAGTTCCCTGGGTTTCTTTCCTCACCGATAAGTTTTCCGTAACAGTAAATACCTGTGGTTTTTGTTTCTTGGTTTTTCTTGTCGAGAGAGAAAGGCTTCTTTTTCTCATGATGTTTGACCTAGGTTTAAAAAAAATGAATATTTCAATCAGTTTACACTTTAAAGGATGAAGGGGACAAAAACTCCCAGCAAATTTCATCCTCATGAAAGGAGCAAATGGCAGAAGCATTAAATGTAAGAAGTTAGGATTGATCATGGAAATAGCTTTTACTCAAAAATTTACATGTTTTCACAGACTATGTGCCCTTTTTGAAGATACTACAGAAATAACCACAGTAAAAGAGAATGCCGCTTTGACTGTAGCAATAGAATCAACTTTGTTTGACCATGAATAATTGAAGTCTTTGTGTTAATGCTCCTTTTAAGGGAGTAGTGGATCAGTAAATGTAACTTAATTGCAGGAAAAGTCTTATGGATGGAATTTATGACTATATTTCAATGAAAGTCTTTTCATTTTTCCTTTTGGTTCAATAGAAAAAGGATTACTTAGATTATTCAGTGTTGCAGCTGAAACTGTTAGCAATTCCCAGTGGTCCTGTTTTTCGTGATTTTAGAGATTCATATTGTGGCATGCAAGACTTGCTTTCTTATTCAGTTCTTTGGAAGAATTTGTTTCTTTGTGCATTATTGTTAGGTAATGCTTGACTTCTACGAGGGAATTTACATATGCAATGTATATGTGGGTTTTAAACAGGGTTGTTACCTAAGTGCAGTGGTCCTTTTTAGAAAAAAGACTTGGAAATATTGCCACTGAGTTCTCTCTGAGACCTTGAGAGAGGGTTGATTCTGTGCCCAAGCTTTCTCGCGCTCCCCACTGCCGGTACAGGGCCGCAGATACAGGAGACCTGTCACTCTGTTTCACAGGACTCTGGTTTCCAAGCAGTGTAAACACAGATTCACACATTGTCATCCGCAGCTACATGTAAGATGTTCACAAAAAAATCAGGATCGCTCATCTTCGTGTGCTGTGGGAAGTCTAAGCAGAGGAAAAATACAATATTTTGGTGCAGCCTATTCACTTGCCACCTTTTCCTTCCTGGTTAGCATACAAATATCATTTAGCAAGTCTCCATTTTTGGACATTGGAAAAGGATGCAGCTTGCAAGTCCTGCAAGGATGGCTAACTTCATCAGACATGTTCTGTGTTCAGGTACTGACCAGACAGCTTCTAAAAGACTATTGGGCACCACTTCTTTCACATTAATCTTCGTTTTACTAATTTATTATTTAAATACTAAGTCCTCAGAATCTGCTCAGTATTTATGAGTAAAAGAGTACGTGCCTGAAAGTAACAACAAGCAATAAAGGGACTAATATGTCAATGACTTGAGTCTTACTGAATTAGCACATTCCTTGTCATTTTGTGTCATTTCTTTCATTATTGCAGTAATTAAGGTTGCAGAATTGCATTTGTGCCATTCAGCAGGGAATGGAGAACAATAACAGTGTTTACCAGCAGCAGGAGGGAGCTTACCTTTCTTTCTCAACCCCGTGAAATCTCTGCAGGCTAATCTCAGTGCACAGCCAGGGTGCCCTCCTACACAATGGAGACTGTCTGAAACCTCCCTTAGGGAAACCTGAGGGAGCTGATTAGATCTCTTGTCCAGGAAAGCCAAATACCCAATCCTATGAAATATAGTGTTTTTTCATTCTGACGCACCATTCCACATCTGGGCAGGCTGAAACCTTTGTCAAATAGATTTACACAATGATAATAACTCTGAGATAACTGAGTGATTTAAAAGCAAGTACAGAGTATTTTCAATCCATTAAACTATGTGAAATTACAAAGAAACAAACTATATAAAGTTATGTTTCCAGCTGCAACAATATCAAGAAATTTTCATAATACGCTATTATTATTTTTTAACTGTAAACTGAAATATTGTATATAAATACATATACATTTTTAACATTAAAATTTAAATTTTTGGGGTTTGATAATTTTTAATACAAAGCAAATTTTTTTTCTGTGAACATCCATGTTTTAAGGTGCTTCTGGTAATGAGTTACATTCCAATAAAGTATATTGAAATTAATTTGATTTTTAAATATATTTATTTATAATTAATATAATATAATGTAATATAATAATAATAATATAATTTGTTTAATTTAAATTTTATTATTTTTATTTATATTTTAAATATATATACTTTATTACATCATCTTCATGGACTTGTCTAATCTACTGTACTGGCTCCAAGAATTGTCAGATTCAAGACAGGCACCACATTTACTTATTTAAATTACAGTCCTGATTCATTTTTTTTTAATAAAAATATACAGTATCTTTGATAAGCACTGGATGTTTCTGGAAACAGGGTTACCTGATTCACCTTCTCAGCTTTGTTTGGTGTTAATTCTTTCATGTAAGAAGTTTTCTGTGTTCCTATCAGTTCTATGTAATTTCTGAAAATATAAAGATGTAACTATAAGGTTCTCCTGACTGGGTGCCCCTGAGCCATGGAGGTGCCAAAAGCAGGGATGTGCTGGGATTCTCAGGAATCATCTTGTCTTGCCCTAGTCATGACACCACAAAGTCCTACTCTGCACAGAAAGATGACAGGTCTAACATAGCTTGACTCTTAAGAAATACCAGTTGTTGGATTTGTAATAGGAGCAAGTGTGATCCTAAACATGGATTTATTGAAGCAAAATCTGGAACTCCATCTGAATAAACCTGGCAAGATTATTGGCTTAACAGCTTTATAGCTTTATAGCTGTTACACTGCTTCAGTAGGAAACTGAGTATGTACCATTTTCCTCAGGTGATGGATAGGATTTAATGTGTTCATCCCTGCTGAGTATTCACAGAAGTTCCTTTTGGGTAAGATGATAATAGGCGCATTTCTGAAGAAAGGAGTGACCTTCAGCTTTGGAAAGAAACTGCTGAGACAACATTCAGGGTTTCCAGTCTATTGGCTTGAGGCACGTTCTACAGACTGCATAAAGCTCCTCAGTAGAATTACAATATTGAACTTAATACACACATCTTCCTTCTTCATTTTCTGATGCCTACTTGAAAAATACCAGTTTTCTACTTTTTATTTATCCTGTTCTTTAGCACCTGACTCTGTAAATAGTCAGAAACAGTAAGAAAATTTTGGCAAATATTAGAGTATGAATACAGTGACTGTTTGAACACTTGACTTTGCCAAGCATAGAACTTTTCAGCTGTATGTTGCCAGTTAAGTGCATTTAATCCAATAACACAAATTAGGGCCATAGCATTTGATGGAGTCTGGATGTTTAAAAAAGACAATGTTTTAATGTTCAACTAATTGTAGAGGGGAATTCCTTAAGTTGTATAATTCGTTGTGGCTCCTTTGGCTGTTTGGTTATTACTTAGCTTTCTGTGAGCACTGTTTTCGCTCCTGCACTCAGAGCAGAGGGAAGTGGGCATTGCATCACCTTGTGTCTCAGTGTGATATTTTTGAGAAAACACTGACATGAGACTAATTTAATAGTACCACAGTGTCCTTGGGATAAAGAACATAGAGCTGGTTTTGATATTCCTAAATTAGAAACCAAGAAACTTTATTGCCACTGCTACATACTATAAATAACGTCACCTGGATTGGAAGTGCTGCAATGGATCATTGCAAAATGCTTCTGTTGATAGAACATAGTGGATCAAGCTGGTCTAACCTACTATGATTAATTATCTCATAGGTGAATTTCACTATCTTCAAATAGTTGTTTTAACCTAAGATTTAAAACAGCTGTGATGGGTGCCGATGGTATTGATGAAAGACAGTTTGTGCATTTGCAACCTGTTCTATTCACATGGTCTGGCCTGTGAAGCAAAAAGGAAACCATGAACATGAAGCAAAAGGAAAGGAGGTAATTTCTTTGTCCCTTCCACTTTTACTTCTTTCATTTGTCAGTGAAGTCTAAATGCATATCTTAGAATTTGAGAAACTGTAACACTGCATGAGAAAACACTATAAAACACACAGAACAAGATGTTTATCCTGATCCTGACTAAATGCTTGTTTTAATACTAGTTTGTTTCTCCTGTGCACTAAAATGCAGATATTTTTTTCCACATTACATGTAGTTATGTCATATCTTACAGTGATTTGTACCCGATACCATGTGGCAGATTTATGAATCATTAGGTTCTTCTCTTGAAGTGCACAGAAACAAGGTTTTCTAATCACTAAAAGAAGCTTTGTTACTCTACAAAGTTATCAATATGCAATCTAGAGAGAAAGAAGCCTTGTTTTGTTAAAAGATTGAATCAACTTTTCCTCTCCTTTATCGTATTTATATCTGTCAGGCAGCAGAGGGATTAAGACATCTCGTTAAAGTCTTGCCTCATCCCACTTGCCCCATTAGCCCGAGCTCGTGCGTAAGCGGGCTCCGTAGCCTCACTAAGCATGTTGGGAACCGGTCAGGTAAATGCGTCTGAGATGAGCTGTACCTTCATGAGCAGCAGCTTTCCACACCACAACACAACAGCCATACACCAAACTTCCATTAAGTCACCCAACGAGAATACTACTTACAGGTCAAATGTGAACATCCTTTTTTTTTTTAATCTAGAGCTGCTCTAGTTTAAAAAAGAAAAATTAACAAAGCATCATTAAAATAGAGAAAGGTTTTTATATTGGTCTCTTGTTCTGAAAGCATTTCTTTTTTATTTATTTTCTTTTTTAATAATTCAAAAAGCATTTTCAAAAACAAATTATGAAAAAACTTTTAGAGAGATATTAGTGGAAACTAGCTAAGCTGGTTGTAACATATGATCAAATAAAGTAAATTAAATGTCTCATTTTGAAAAACAGTACCCTTTATTACCTAAATAAATTCATATCCTTATTCTAGGTGCACAATAAATCTGTACTGAATATTGTATATTTTGTTTGCATGCTTTTCCAGCATGTAGAAAATAATCTGACACTTGAAGCTGAAGCTATGAGTACCAATATGTTAACAAACTGTTTCATGTTTTTCACCCCAATAAATTATTTATTTCTGTTAATCAGGTTCTAAATATTTTCAAAAAGACAAGAAAAAATTAGGGGGGAAAAGTAACATTGTATTAACTAACTGTTTAACTATGTTGAATATTATCTACCATAATCTATTACTTAATATATGTCTGAGAAATTAAAAACATTCTAAAAGACTTTGAATGCATCTGCAACTCCTGTGAATAGTATAGTTAGCAAAACTAGGGTAAGATAGGTAATACTCTCCTGTGTCATTGGATATTTCCTCTTCTGTAACATTTGATTTGACTTTTTTAATGGACAGCTTATGTGACTTATTTGAGAAGAGAGATATTTCTGTCCGCCAGCATTCTGACAGATGTATGTCACTTCTAAGTCCCTACTGTGAACAGGCATTTGAGCTATCACCAATAGCCACTGTCATTTTTCACCCATCTTTTTTCTAGATTGTTGCAGTGTTGGCAAATCTGTCATTTTCTGGCTATGCCTTACCTAGAGTAAATGAAACTAAACAAAACTGTGTGGAGGCAGTTGCTTCCTTGATGGAGTGAGTTCCTCATGAGGCAAACGGAAACCTTGAAAGAGGACCCAGCTGTGCCTTTCATTACACTGCGCAGTTAGAAATACAGACATTTCCTCATCCAGCAGGATGAGCGTTGTCACCAATTCTGTAAGCCCCCAAGTGAACAGGAGAGAGGAATCACGTGCAGCCACATTTTATCAAGGCTGATCAGCTTCCTCATACGGGAGGACTAAGGTCTCTGAGGCTGGCAGCCTTTGATTCATTCATCTTTCTTACTGGTCAACTTGTGATGGCCACTAAACAAAACATATATTTTGATGAGTTTTTAGCTTCAGTAGTGAGTTCAGACACATTCTCTGATTTCTAGAGTTTTGATGATCATAATTTTAAACATTTTCATCACAAAATGTTAAGTGTGTACTGTAAATCCTCTTCTATAGAGTGACTGGGATGAAAAATCAAGCATACCTTTTTTTAAGTTTTCTTGGGAAGCACCTTTCCAACTCCTGACTCACCCCTGTACTGCAGCCCGAGGTGTTTTTGTAATCTCTACTTTGCTGTTATCCCTCCTGAAAAGTGACATCCAGTTAGCCGGCTCACTTATGGAAAGATGTTTCATGTGTCTTCACACATTAAGTGAGGTCAAACCTCACTTAGTGAGAAAGATGCATAGAAAATCAATCAGTACTTGCTATTGACAGTTTTTTGAAATTACTTGCTCATTCCTAAACTTCTATTCAAAACATGTCAGTTGAGTTACCTGGGTGTTTTTAAAAATGGTAATGGTCACCTGAGTTATTACCCTTATTATTAAGTGAGAATCCCGTGGTAATATTAATATCCTCTGACTGGCTGAAAATCCTGCTTTTGCTGCTGAAGCAGCTGTTTCTGATTGCAGAAAGGCTGGTTCCTTCCAGTTGTTGGGGGTTTTCCTCCCCAGGGGCAGACTGTTTGGATAGACAGGAGATGCTACCTAATTCTTTCTGCCCCTGTGAGCTAGGGTGGCTTCTTTGCACATATCATGGAAATGGAGCAACAAAACTGCATTACTTGGTTACTCTAATTGGGAATTCCTGAGCTGGCTGCACATGCCATCAGTGCTCTGTAAGCTGCATCTGAATGATTCACAAATACTAACAAGAAAGATCCATCAGACCACAAACAATGATAGTGAAGCAACTTCACCATGGGAGTCTGACCAAGATTGAAATTGTCTAGATTTAACTCCAGTCACTCAACCTCCAGCCTCGGCAGATTTTTATATGATAGCTCAAAGACTCTATTTTCAGTTTCTGCTCTAAGTAGGCTTCCACACTGCACATAAGTTATAAGTGTGTGCTGTAAAGTCCTTTTAAACAGCTGTCAGTCTGTGAGCTTGTGCTCTTGACTAGGACTCCTCAAAATGTAACCCAAAAAACAAGTTTGCTGGTGCCAAGTTTAAATTAATTATACAAGCTTTTGTCTGTTTTGTTTTTTGGGTTTTTTTAACAAAAATAAAAGGAGGCATAAGGAAGAGGGTCATAAGTTGGAAAGACTGAAAACTACATTCTTAAAATAAGCACCTCAGTTTGCTGCATAGTCCATCCAGAATTCAGGTGCTCCAAAGGAAGCAGTGTCTGCCTCCACCGTGAGGTGCAGCTCTCTCCTCTGCTACACAACCAATATTCCAATAGACGCTGCAAGTGCATGCAGGCTCAGCAGCTGAACTGTGAGGGACTCATTGCACCCCAGCTTGAGCTGTGGATGCTGAAAAAGACTGAGCACTTGAGTGAAAGAACCCTGTGAGTACAACAGCTCTGCAAGGTTCACCTTGGATGTTTAGACACCTACAATTCACATCTTTCTTGGCCATCTGAGGAATCTAGCTAACTAGGCATAATTAAACGATGAACCTTTTCATGAACCTTTTTCATTTGTATCTCTACTGAAAAATGTATAGTTCAGAAGCATCCCACATACCAAGGAATCTAGGGAATTGTTGTTTCAGTAGACAGGTTTCCCACCTTCATTATTTATTTTTCCCCCACTCTTAATCTCAATAAAATTGATCAACTATTATGTTTTCTTTTAGAAAGGCAAACAGCTTGTTGTTAAAAACCAATCAGGACCCTGGCATGATGAGACCTTATACACCAGCCCGGCAATATTCCATCTGAAAAAAAGTTGAGACTTGTCAGTTAGGAATTTCAGTCAAAAATGTTGAACTGAATCTGGCGATATGCTTTGCAAAAATGTATTCTTTGTAAACTCTGTTATATTTTGTGACCAACTTTATCCAAACGCAATTCAGCAAAATCTTGTTTTTCATTAGTGTATTCTGAGTGGCATAAATAATACTATTTATTTTAATAGATTCACATACTGACTGTTCACATTAAGCTGCTCATATTAATGTCACAGTGGTGCAAGTTCAAAATTAGATCCATCATTTAATTTAAATTTTCTAGGTATTGGTTCTAATTTAAATTTTCTAGGTATTGGTTCTAACTCTAGCTTTCTTAACAGAATTCTGGAACATGTCTAATCAAACAATTACTGAATATCAATCATGAAAGCTTGCTGACCATCTCTTTTAAAATTCCTGGTGTGAAGTTTTCCAGACGTGCTCATCTAAGACCATAAAGAGTAGTTGGTTTAATATGCTCTTGAATTACTGTTGAAATGTAAAGTATTTTGTCATTAAATGATACAAATATCTTTCCTTCTCTTTTCCCAAATGCAGCACAGAAATATCTAGCACATTTTTTTTTTCTCTTTGCTTATCAACAATTCTGCATCATTTATCTAAAAACAGACAATTGTTAGAGTTCTTAATACATGTCATGGACCTTTTTTAATTTTTTTTTCAATGTGAGTCATTGACTTCTTAGGCATCTTTCTTTCTCCATGTTATTTTTCCATAATAACTGCCATCAAAGTTATATTTGCTGTTACTAGTTCTTCTCCCAGCTGTTGTGTCTATAATTATAACTGCTTTACAAAATGCCCTCTAAAGAGGCAGAAGGCAAAGGGTTGTTCTTTTGAGGAAGAGGTGTTTTGACTGCCATGGGATTGTAGACTTTCAGGACTGCACTCAACTCACTCAGCCTACAGTTTATTTCAGCTTTGTCTAATGCAAAATTTGCCTACCCTAGATGCAGGACTGTTTGAGTACAGATATGGCTTAGTTTCAGGAATTATGCAGACATTGGCACTAATAGCATGAACTCTCCTGCCACACCCCTAAGGATAGAGCTCCATGGCACACTGAAATTTAGGTTTCTGCTCTTCTCTGAATGGGGCAGTTCAGGTCCCACAGGGAACATAACCACACAGGCTCGTTAGCTCCTCTGGACAGCCAAAGCTCTCTCTCAGGCCCTCTGTGCTTCTCCAGGATCACAGTCAGCAGCACACTGTACCCTGCAGATACTGGCCTCTAAGGGCTCCAGAATCTTCTCTGAGCACCTCACAGGCAGTTGATTAAGGAGCTTATCCTTTCTTCCCCTACTTGAAAGGACACTGCATAAGAAGTGAAGGAATTTTTTTCTGACCACATCCCTTAATTATTTTTTCTCTCAACATCACGATTTAGTTCCGAATGAGCATTCATTGCGCGACCTCATTATGCTCCTAGGGATTGTTAGCCTAGCAGCTCATTGCTTTAATGCCCTCCTAGCTTGTCCAGCCAGACCATCCCCTCTGCCATGTCCAAGCCTGTATAGGCTCCATCTCCCACCTGGCAGACCAGGATTTCACAAGACCCAAACCACTCTCTACTATGTTATTTCTCTAATCAGGAGATTTCAGCCAAAATACGCAATTACAGCAGCTTTACAGTTAGCGTTTGTTAACAGATCCTCAGCATAAACATTCTAGAGCCAAAAAGTGCTTTTTTTAGCAGTAAAAAATGTGGGTTTGTCTCGCATATTCAAGCAGTTAAAACACCACATAAGACCACCTATTGCTAACAAGCATTGCCAACACCGTTTGCTCTTTTAAAGGAGGCAGCCTCTGCATTGGACAGGGGAGGTGGAAGTAAAGAATGGTGATGGCTCCCACTTAACTTCCAAGTAATGGGGAAACCACCTTGCCAAAAACTGTGAATGTTATTTTTGAAGTACATTAGCATTTCAATTAATCTTGTCTCATTACCACACATGTACAGATTTCCATCTGCTCTAATAGTGCATAAATAATTAAATGACATGCTGAAGGAGCGTGTCATTGTCATTTCTGGCCCTTCCGTGCAACAAGTCAGAGCCAAGCAGCTGTATGACAATGGATGAAAATACAGGAAAGACTCATCTCCTAAAGCTGAGTCAGTGACCTGTTGTTCTCAAAAAGACCTATTGTAATAAACAGCTTCCAGTTCAGACATACTCTGAACTTACACAGGTAAAAAAAAAAACACCAAAACTTGTAACAATAAATTCTTTTTCTGTATTTTTTTCTCATCAGATGGGCTGAAAATATTTGAACTGTACCTGAAACCTAAGTAATATGAGGCTGTTTACCTGAAGTTAAGGCTTCTTAAAATCCGACTAAAGATTGGGTTCAGCTACTGAGTAAGATGTCTTGTTCCCTCCAGACAGGTTGATGATTCTTAATCCAAGAATTCAAGTAATGAGCAGTTGAAGTTTCCATCTTGAAACATCTGTTCCGCCAAGTCAGCACTGGCCTTGATAAATAGCAAATCGGACTGATGCATGCAAGTGTATACACACATGCTCAAGTTAAACTTGAGGGAAAATACTTGAACAAACCTCTGCATAGACAGATTTATATAATTAATCAGTAATTAGGCTTTGTACAATGCAGACTGACTCAGGTCAAAACACAGAAAATGCAGACATGGTAGGATCTTTACCTGTTGTTGCAAAAAGTTTTTTCAAAGGTTGTTTGTGGGTAAGTTTACATACCTTTATTTAGTTGTCACAAACCTTCACTGCTATTTTAACTTACTCATCTTGCAGTGGAAGAAAAATATGTTTAGCTAAAGGAGGAAAACAAACCACAAGTACAACTGCATCTGCATGCTTTTAGTAATCTCAGCAAACTTTACACAACTATAAAAGTTTGCTTAATTTTTAACTGTGCAAAATAAAACCTTGCATACACCTCTCATTTTATGAAGTCTGTACCAAGATTTGCAATGGTGACTCTCCCTGAGCCTACAGAATAAAGGAATAATTTCTTTTTGCAGGTTTGTTATAGTCTTTATATCCTAAAACTGTCAAATCCAGTTCTGGAGTCATTCTGTTGAGCAGGTTTCTACCTGATGCAGTGTACCAATTCAATTCCATTAACAAAAATGCCAAGCTAGTTCAGGAAGGTACACATTTCACTCCCAGCAAGCAGCAAAGAAAGCCTGAGGAACTTCACTGAAAATGGGAAGGTTTGACACAACTGTCCTCTAGAGTATACAGGGAGGTTGGCAAAACAAACTCTCACTTGCTGAACGTCCTTCAAAACAAAGCCTTCTCCAAAGGGAACTAGAGGTATTTTCCTGATTGTAAGGCCTTGCACACTAGAGCAGGGGTGGAACGAGATGACTACTGAAATGTCAAGAGGGGAAAGAAGTCAAGATGAAATGTGGTTTTACTCAAGTACTAGGCTGAAATAATTAAGGAGTGCCATTTGTTATTTCAGCAGGAATATCCTTCTCTCCATATGGCCCATCACAGTATTTCTGGTACAGTGAAGTGAAAAACGGGAACCGGGCTTGCCTTTCATAAGCCAAGGGAACACCTCCGTAAGCGAACCCTGAACTAGCAGGAGATAAAGGTGCACAGGAATAGACTGTCATTTCATGATTTCCCACATTGGCTTCAACAGAAAGTCACCCTGCTGCATTCCTTGGTGTGGTGCTGCTGGATTATATAGCACGAGTGGCATTCGCAAAGCCTGTCATGAGTTAAGATGGTACCTCATGGCTGGTGCAATCCTGTCTTCAGAGGAAAGTTAGCATGAGAAAAATAATTACTTTCTTAAAGTAAAAGGGTTGTGCTGGCTCTTTGTAAAGTTAGAAGTAAAAGAGAAACCATTTCTTCCCTTGGGGAGATGGAGTCTAATGAGTGGCCGAAAGTACAGACAGTTACTGTTTTGCAAGTAGCAAAGTTCATGCCCACTTCTCTTCTACGTGAAAAAATGAGGTGGGTATTTGCTGAATCAGAACAGGCCTCTCGATGTGTTAAAAGCTCCTGAAATTATAATCAGGCATCTTCCTGTGGCTTTCAAGCCTTGCTTTGTTCAGCTGAGGTCCTTGGTTTTCCCTCACCTCACCCTTATGAAACAACTTGTCCACGTCTTTCCAGTCCTTCCCTATGCCTCCAAACAACATGTGCAGGTCCCTATAACTCTGGCCCTTACTCCTCCCAGCAGGACAGTGGGACACAAGTACCCTTCCTAAGGGTACGTCTTATGGAGTGATGAGTTAGGAAACCAGAGAGTCTGTCTCTATCCTGATCCCCCTGCTGAACTCCCTTGCTCCCAACCCCACTCCCACAAGGCAGTGCTCTGCTCCTCCACTGCCAAGCTCCCAACTGCCTGGGACTTGACATTTGTTCTTGTTTTCTCCTGTCTCCCCTAATGGGCATAGCACTACTAAGCGAATAGGAATGTACAGAACAAGAGAGTTCAAAGTAATTGAGTCTACATTCATTCAGAAAGCCTGGATCCTTGCCCGCTCAGAACCTGCAGCATCGACATAGTTTCAGAAAGTTTAACCCTTTTCCCCTGAACCCGGCAATGCTCTCTTGAGTGCAGAGCGTTGCACTTCTCTTGCCCCTGACTGTAGACACTGAAAAGTGTCTTTCACATACCTAGCTCTAGGTGTTTATCAATCCATGCTTTATTCCTCCTTTTCTTTGTTCTGTTGGACAATAACTACAGACCTTGAACAGTCATTTTCAGAAGATGCCCAGGGACTTGTGTTGCAGAGGAATGATCATTTAGCAAAACTACTAAACATATCTGCCTGAAGTCTTACATACACAAACAGGGCTGTGCTGGGTTGAAAACAGCTTACTCGGTTTTCTGCTGCAAATTGATCTGTTAAGGTGTAAGCTCACTTCTACCTCAGTCTGAAAAATCAGTGAAGAATAATTCCAAAATTATTACAGCTGTAAACTCCTTTTTTTATTATGATTATGAATTATTTCATTATGAATGTTTTCATTATGATTAAACAAATTCTCATTTCAATTTCATTTAGGAGATCACATTAGTTGGCAGCTTATTATTGACTTTAAATTTCTAAATAAAAATTATTTGTATAAAGAAGTTTAAAATCTAATAACTGGAATTCTTGAAATGACCTGTCAAATAATTTTTGTGTCTGGATCTAAAAGTGCATTCATACTATCTGTAAAATAAGTAGTGCAGCAATATGTAGGTCAGATAAGCAGTGAATCTGAGCAGGAACAAGAGCCTATCAGACTTTCCTGTTTAATTGCTAGTTATAGTAGAAAAGTCAAAATAAAAAATTACTCTTTAAAATTATATAGTCTTTAGCCATCTTCCACTGATTGCTGCTTGACAAAAGACTGTAGGACATAGACCATCAGTAGCACAAAAAACATGGTGATGAAATTGGATTTATTCATCAGCAGTTCAGACCTAATTACATCCTTTCTAAAAATTTAAAACACATTCAGAGATGCTTCTGAAAATGTTTATACACAGAGCTTTACTCTGTGAGACCATTCTAATTAACAAGCCAGGGCTTTTGCCAGGGCAGGCCCTTTATAAATGTATATATATATAAAACAAAGCAAAGCAAACAAAAGTAACACAAACAAACAAAACTTTTGAAATTACCTGTTTATCATTCACTTAATCAGATGGAGAGAAAACATGCAAATAAGGTATGCAAGTCTCAGAAACACTTCATTTACTACAGCCACAGGATTCATATAAATGTCTGAAAGTTAGCAGCACATGCACAACATCGGACGCTGCCTAGTCCTACGTTGTGCCTGATCTGTAAGAATTTGTTTCCAGACAGCAAAGTGTAGTATTGCTAGTTTTGCGCTTTTAAAGCTGTTTGTTAGCGAGCAGTTTATATTAAACTTGTCCTTTCAAAAACATAGTTTGAAGGCTAACAAGGTTGACATAAGAGACATGTCAGGTATTCAAAAAGCGTAGTTTGAAGTTTAACCTTAAATTAGGGTTATGCGAAGGGCATTCACAAAAAAACAAGACATGATTTTAAAATCTGATGGTTATACACGTGTTCCTGGGCTTGAGTGGGGAACGAAATGCTAGCCATGAGTCTTCAGTAAAGGACACTGAAGTTGCATATTGCCTAAACGGGAATACGTGTTGGTGTCGGATGGAAATGAGCCTGCATGGCTTTAAATGCGGCGCTGACGGGAGTAGCCGGATCTACGTTGGTAATAACAAGCATCAAGAGACTACATATTGCTAAACAGACAGTTCGTGAAAAGAAATGTTATGCTGAGCTCTTCCCTGGTTCTGTAATTAGCTTTCTGCATGCAGGCTCTGAGACATCCTACTCGCTGTGGACTGGGCGGCAAAGGGGAGGGAGTGCCAGGCTGACCGGAAAAAAAAATGCTTTTTTTACGTTTTAAAAAAGAACCTTGTCTGTAAATGATAGGGGATAAATACGGGGAGGGGGAGGTTGCCAACATTTCTGTGGATTCCCAGACTCTCTCCCTGCAAACCGAAGGCGCAGAGCTGACAGGGCTGGGAGAAAGGTGGAAAGTTTGTGCTTTTTTCCAAAGCTCCACTACATGCTGTACTTTTCCCATACGACGTGAGCCGGTCGGTGTCGCACGAAAGAACGGCGTCCCTCCTTTTTCTGCTTCAGCGAAACATGCGGCAGCTTAGCTCACCGTCCTGGGTCTACGGGGAAATAAGCTTTGCGCCGAAACCACACCTCAAAACAAGTAAATAGAAACTTGCCTCATTTCGGTGGGGGGGGAGGAGGGGGGGAAAGAGAAGGTTCGATCGTCTCTACCTCTTTTCCTCTACCCGTCTTCCTTGTCCTCTGCGCTATTTCTCTAAAATGCTGGAAAACTTCATTTTCACAGTGTACGGCGTGGGGAGGGGGCGGGTGGATGTGTACTGCCGGGCTGATAATTATTAGCAGCAGGTTTCGAGTACGAGTTGCCTTCAGGACAAAAAATAATAAATCTGAACGACTGCCTTTAAAACCCTTTTGAAGATGAAAGGCAGGACAAGACAGTTGTTTTAAAGTGCCCACATTAGCAGCGCTTCTTTACAAGACTATAAATAATAGTACAAGCACGAGAGAAGCCTCGGCGGAGCGCCGCACTTGCTGAAAATCCGCTTCCACTCCGGGACGAGCGCCGCGCCGGCCGCTCCTTTCCGGGGGCTGCGCCGGGCACCGCTCCGCGGCTGCCGGCCGGGCGGCACCGCCCCACGGAGCCGGCACCGGCACCGGCACCGCGAGCGGGACCGCTCCGCCATCACCGCCGCAGCGGGGCAGGGCCGAAGCGGGCCCGGCCGGGCCGGACCGGGCGGCGGGGAGGAGCTGCCCGCGCTCCCCGTAGGCAGGGCGGGCGGCAGGGCCGGCCCCCTCTCCGGGCTGGGTGGGGTATAGGGGGGGCCGGGGGTGGAGTAGGGTGAAATAGAGGCGGGCGTGTGTCACCGGGTAGATACCCGCGGCCAGGTACAGGCGGAGGCACTGACGATAGCGGAGTGGATGCGCTCTGGGCTGGTGCTCCTGGGCAGTGAGCGCAGAGCAGCCACCGCCCGCCCGGAGCCGCCCGCGGGTCCCTCGCCCTGCGCCGGGGCGGGCAGCCCGTCCGCGCCGCGCCCGCCGCCAGCCCCATGGCCACCAGGGTGCTGACCATGACCGCCCGCCTGGGGCCCGTGCCGCAGCCCGAGGAGCCGGTGTTCGCGCAGCTGAAGCCCGTGCTGGGGGCCCGGGAGGCAGTGATCTTCCCCGGAGAGGACCTGAAGCAGCAGCAGCAGCCGCCGCCGCCGCCGCCGCAGCAGCAGCAGCACCCGGGGGGCGGCGGCGCGAACCTGCCGGCGGAGGAGATGGTGCAGGTAGGCAGGAGCAGCGCTCACAGCCGCCGGTGGGCACTCGGTGCCCGCGCGGTGCCCGGAGCGGCCGCTGCGGAGCGGGCGGGACTGGGTGGGGCCGGGCTGCGGGGCGAGGGCGGCGGACACCGAACTGCGGGGCTGTGGCGGCGGCGTGTGCGTGCGTGTGTGTGTGTGTGTGTGTGTGTGTGTGTGTGTGTGTGTGTGTGTGTATGGGTCCGTGCGTATGTGTGTGTACGGGGAGCGGCCACGCCGCCCATCCCGCCCGTGGAGCGCCGCGGAGCGGGGAGCGCTCCCGTGTTCCCGCCGGCGGAGCGCGGCGAGGCGGCCGGGGCCGTCCCGGCGAGGCGGGGGGAGCCGGGCTGCCCCCGCCAGTGTGTTGAAAGCTACAGCTGCTGCCTTCGCACTTGCCCGGCGGCAGAATTAGAGCGGCCGCCTGTCCTCCTCGCCCACGCAAGGAGTCATGTTCGGGGGGCGGGGGGGGGGGAGAGCACACGACTCGCTGGTAACGGGGGACTTCCCAGGACTTTGTGCCTGTCCCAGGAGGCTGTTTGGGAGCGGATCCGCAGGCAAACAGCTGGAGGAGCTAAAAGCGGGAAGGTGCCGACCGCAGCCGGGCTCCAGCCCGCGGACGGTGCCCGCTCCAGGGGCGGTTCCCCGCGCCCTACGAGGCGCCGGCGTTGCCCCGGTCGGCGAAGAGGGAGCCCCGGTGCCGGGCAGCGCTCTGTCGGGCGCAGTCCTTTCGGTGGTGTCTTCCCTAAGGAGTAAATAAGTCCCCGTCTTCAAAGCGAGCTGCCCTCGACTCGTAAACAAGAGCTGGAAAAAGTAGCCTGGCATGTCGGGGCAGATCCAGATCAAAGGGACGGGAAGGCGGCTGTGTTTGTTTGTGGTGTTTACCGGGGGTCTTTGAAGAAAGGTCCTAAAATCCACTTTCGGGCAGAATTGCTGTTTGTCAGCTGCTTTCGCTTGCGGGGTGCTAAACGGGTCTGGTACGAGCACTCTCTTGACAGGGCAGGGGGGAATGTAGCATTTGCCCACTGAAGACTGCATGGTAAATGTTTTGCCGATGACTGTACACCAGTAATGTATAGGGCTCCAGCCACCCACGGATTCCCTCGCACTGCCGTGCTAAGAGGGTGATTTTCCAGTAATTAAAGAGCTCTCCGAGAACCGAGGCATGGATAGGGACATGTTTATCACGCTATTAGACAATTACGCACTGCATAGATTATTATTGGTTTAAGTGTAGTCCTGGAGACACTTTACACAAAGAGTACTCTGATGTAGTCAACCCGTCTCCTTTTTATTCGATATTATTAATAACTTTACACTTTGGTGTTGTATTTCTAATTAAATCGCGTTCTTCTGGGGATGAAAAATCATGGAAGTATGTTTTGTGTGTATATATATATATATATATATATATATAAACATTATTTGAAGCATTAGTATTCAGATAGTCAGCTGAGGATGTGGCTTTTACAGTTAGCATTTCAAAGAGAAGCGGGTGAAACAGATAGGCAGTCACCCTGCTCGAGCAGTGAATTCCAGAGCAGGAGATCTGCAGATTAGGCACAGCGCCTGTCACTTCTGCGCCTCGCACTGTCTTTTAGGCATAAAAGATGAAAAGTTTGTGTATGCTGAAACATCAGATCTGTCTTAATGTGTGAATGCTTTGTACCGTGACTTTATCTCCTTGTCCTTGATGATGATGATGATCAGTGTGCTGATTGTAAAATCAAGCAGGTTTTCATTAGTGTGAACATTCATAACTTCCTCTTTAGGTGTCTTGCGGCGGGATGAACAGTATTGCCTTTTATTTGTAAAGCCTCACATGACTTGGATGCCTTCATCTTTCTTAGCTGGTAACAAATCATGTGGATTATGGTCTGTTTTGTCTTTGTAGACGAGATGTGAAATGGAGAAATACCTGGCACCTCAGCTCCCGCCCGTTCCCGTCATCCCTGAACATAAGAAATACAGAAGAGACAGTGCCTCGGTTGTAGACCAGTTTTTCACCGACAGCGAAGGGTTGCCTTACAGCATCAACATGAACGTCTTCCTGCCCGACATCAGCCACCTGAGAACTGGCTTGTACAAATCTCAGCGACCCTGTGTAACCCACATCAAGACAGAGCCATCTTCAGTCACCATCTTCAGTCACCAGAACGAAACTACTGCCCCTGCCCCTGCTCCCACTCAGGCCCTCCCAGAATTTACCAGCATCTTCAGCTCCCATCAAACCCCCGACGTGAACAACATTTTCATCAAGCAGGAGCTTCCTACTCCAGATGTGCATCTTTCCATCACGCCCCAGCAAGGCCAGTTGTATCAGCTCTTGAGCTCGCCGGATTTAGACATGCCCAGCGCCACTCCCCAGGCGGCCGTGATGGACTCCCTCAGCAGCGTCTCCATGCCCTCAGCCATGGCGGGCCTTAACACGCTCTCCTCGGCTGTTCCACAGACTGCAATGAAACAGTTCCAGGGCATCCCCCCCTGCACCTACACCATGCCAAACCAGTTTCTGCAGCAGCAGGCCACTTACTTCCCTCCTTCACCCCCAAGCTCAGAGCCTGGAAGTCCAGACAGACAAGCAGAGATGCTGCAGAATTTAACCCCTCCTCCATCATACGCCGCAACTATAGCTTCCAAGCTGGCGATTCACAACCCGAATCTACCAGCGACTCTGCCCATAACCCCCCAGAACATCCAACCTGTCAGATACAACAGGAGAAGTAACCCAGATTTGGAGAAAAGACGTATCCACTACTGTGACTACCCAGGTAAGCAATCTGTGCCAGAAAATCCCAGCTCTTGCAATAAAAAAAAAATAAAAGTGTGTGAATAATAATGGATGAGGCATAAGTGGTTTTCTTTAGCTGTGGTCTACACCTGGGGAGAACCAAATAGTTCTTTGTCAAAGTAGAATTTGTCTTCATGGTTGTTTTGAGTGGGAGACCCTGACATTCATTAAATAATTGGTATTCTTCATGTCATTTGTCATTCTCTTGAGCTTATTTTACCGTGTTACAAAATAGAGACTCTGTAAAAAATAAAAAAATAAAAATTTTCGGCTTTGCTAGTGTAGATCAGTGTCACTGTCCAGTATTTGTGATGGAGCAGAGGCTCAGTTTGTCCAGTGCAGTACAGCTCTGTTTGAATTTTCTGGCACTGCAAGAGTAATTTCAGCTCCTGGTAGCCAAGGCCACAGCCATTCTTCCCTGTTATGAACAGGAGATTCAACTGCCCTCATAAATCCATTAAAACCATCTCTGAAAATTGTCTGCAGATGGATTGCCTTCTGCATTGGAGGGGAAGAGGGATCTGACTGGAAAGTGTGCTGCCATGTACGTGATCCCAGACACAGGGTGTGCACACCCGCTGAAAGCGCAGAGGGAAATTGCTGCTCCCCCTTTGCCAGCTCTGCCTGCCATGTCACCTGTTCGGTGTGCCTTGCAATAAATGCCCAGTGAAAGAGTTGTGTTGAGCCCTGGGTGACAATGACATGGAGTCTGGCTTGATCGGGTCCTCTTGGAAATTTTAAAAAAATAATCAAATAATCCCCCCCCGCTAAGTTTTTGACTTACTTAGCAGGTGTTACTGTACATAGATTGTAACAGCCATTGGCCTATATACTACATTATAAAGCAGTAAGTCGACCAGAAACATACATGTTTTTCTCTTTGCTGTGTCAAGCAACATATCTCTAGAAGCATTCTATACAGAATTTTGTTCCTAAATGGCAAAAATTATGCCAAAAAGTAGTTATCTTAAATGTGTCCAGGTAGTACCCCAGCACTGAATGGGGAAGTTTAAATATAGTGTGGAGTGTTTTCTGTTCTCCCTACTGAAGCCTCTTTGCCTTTTTTTTTTTTTTTTTTTTTAATTTAGGCTGCACAAAAGTTTATACAAAGTCTTCTCACTTAAAAGCGCACCTGAGAACTCACACAGGTATGTATGCACTCGCTGTCTCGCTGTCTCTCGTCCGTCCGTGGCTGACGCGGTTTCTGACAAAGCAGGAACGCTGGGTCTGCCAGCTTCTCCCTGTTTTTTAAAAGTGGTGTGGACAGACTGGCAGGTCAGCTACAAGATACTTGAGGATTGGTCAGTGAGAAGTGAAATTTGTTTTATTAACGCAGTTTTGTCAAACCTCAATGGAACTCAAAGTAGCTGACAACAACGTAGATGGAAACTTTTCAGTCTAAAATGCCACTGAAATGCTAAAAAAAATCTTTTTTCCTCCCCGACAAGTGAATTAAACATAGTAAAGACGTTCTACTTTTGAAAATATATCTGAGTAGATAGAATTTTGTGGCTTGGGCTTTCTTTCTGACCTTTTAGGATTATTTAATCTTAGAATTTTTTCACAAATGTCATGAAAACTCCAAAGATATGTCCATTTTCCTTGTACTTGGCATTAAGTGGGCTTTATTATTTTTTTGAAAGACAAGTGGTTCTTCTTTTTTTTTTTTTTTTTAAGGACATATTTTGGATTTTTTAAAATTTTTTATTCTGTCAGGGAAAGACATTAAAATGAAGAAAATTAAAAGTGTCAGTGTGTCATAGTTGTTTTTTTTGTGCCCTGATCAAACTCTGCTTGCAGCTACAGAGGCCGTCCCTGTTCCTGGACCCGCAAGGAGCGGAGCTGGGGATGGTGTTGGTTGTGTGGGCGCAGGAGCTGTGAATGCTGAGGACAGTGGCTGGGAGGTGGAATTGTCCCAGATGCTCTTCCCAAGTGTTCACCTGCTGAGGCAGGGGGGAGAAGGAGTGAGGGAGAGAAGGAAAAACACATAGCTCACCACCAGCACGCCTGAAACTGTTAAGGACAGTTCTTCGCTAGGATCTTGGTACAGGGCCCCTCATGCTAAATTGGTGAAAAGCACATGACTGATTTTGTAAAGAAATTAAATGAAAGGACTGTGACTCCTGTTTTTAGAAGTGAGTGTGAACCCTGGTTCTTTTATGTGTGGGTTTAGAATCAGAGCAAAACACGAGTCACAAGTTCAAGCAACTTTGTTATTGAAGCAGACTGTGCCATTCAAGGATTGAGTTTTCACCTAAGCTTAAATCAGAACTTGTCCGGAGCTATGGTCTAACAAAATGTTTCACTATCTCTATGGAAACAAGACTTCTGTTCAGCAACTATTATAAATGGATTGTTTGATTGTTGTAAAGAAGTTGAGTATGTCCATGCTAAGCATTACTAAGGAGATGTTGTTTTCAGAAATGAAAGTTACTTGTGTTGTACACTGAAAAATTAAAAGCAAGTGTAGAAAATTATTGTTTTGCATTAGTGACAGGCTAAGCACCAACGCTGTTAAAAGTATTCTTAATATATAATCACTTGCTAGTAGTAAGTTTAGTAAGAAAGGAATATTTTCATGAGGCTGTAAATCTGAGTAGTGTCATAGAATCCCAGTTTAATAAATAATCTCTAAATTTAAGTGTATGATTTCCACTTGCGCACTTCAGCCAGGAACTAAATACCAGTTTTAAATATCTTGATTGCTATTATAAAATAACTAGGAAGAGAGATAAAAGCAAAGCTTTAGTCTAAACATTAACACTACATAGTCAGCATTTGAAATGAATGCTTTTCCTTTTTTAAATCCATTTCTATATTTTTCTGTGCCTTGAGTGGCAATGACTTCAGGGTTTACAAAGTTAGTTCTTGTATGCATAGAAATACATACCTCATGGCTAGCATATATTGCTTAGGGTCACTAATGTTTATTGTTGCCTTCACTTTTTTACCTAGAAATGTGGATAAAATGTGCAAAGGTCAGAGGAGCTGATGTATTCATGGAAACAAGAATGTTGTTTTAGATAAAAATCTAGTGAACTTAAGCAGGTCTGTAATACAAAGGGTCTTCTGGGGAGGTGAATGAAGGGATAAACTGTCTAAAGCGTGCATTACATGCAAGAATGTGAGTCCGTATCCTGTTACCTGCAGTATTTCAGAGTTTGGATTAGTTTAACTCTCCTGAATATTCACTTCATACTTGAAGATTTCCAGCAGCGATTCTGATCTCTGCCTTAACATACGATTGAAGTGTGTTTCAAGAGCCAGATCTCTGACTTAATGTTTGATCGATTAAGGAATGCTAAAGTAAAGGGGTGCAAACTCAGGGAAATCTGTGAAGTTGCTCAGCCTTCCCCAAGAGTGCTGGGGAATCTTGCTATTGATCTCCGCAGGGATCGATGCCGAGGGCTAAATTAGGGGGTGTGCCTCTGTACCCCATCCCCCAGAACTGTGAATTTATACAGCACTAATAAGTTTTGATTTTTCGGTTTTAAAACATTTTTAAAGGACTTTGTGTGAAGCTTTTACCTTCAAAGTCTAAAGCAAATGTCACGTAAGCCATTTTAATAAAGTTGTGTGTGATATTCTTTCAAATCCCTTCAGGGATAGCAGACCTGTTTATCTGGCTAAACCCGTTCTTTAGTAATCATGGACCACTGAAGTTGTTCTCTCCTTATTCTTAGTTTCTTAACAATACCTTTTAAAATTGGCTGCAGTCTCTCTCTCATCCCAACCAGTCCCCGCCCTTCTCAGCAATCTGTCATCTTAAAATAAAAGAGCCTGCAGCAAAGTTTGTCTGCCATTAAAAGTCAAGACAGACCTCATGGTTTTCCTTTTGTATTGGAAAATCTCAGCCTTTTAGTATTTATTTAGCAGCCTTTTTCTTCTGAAAGGCTTTCCCTGGGTTTAGTAGATGATCTTTGAGAACAAACCTAAGGGAAATGTTACTTTTGATAGATGGAATGTAGGCCGTAGTATATTTTTCTTAGTTCAGATATGAACATATTTTCAGATTTTATAAATTACATCTAAAAAAAACTATAGGAAATGGGCAAGAGGAAAATCCCATATCTTCTTAGGTGTTCCCAAGCTGTTTACCTTACGCCAGGTCAGGTGGTATAAAGCGATATAGTTATGCTGATTTAGTGTAGTTACACTGGACTCTTGCTGTTGATCAGGAATCCAGTATTCCTGCTAAGAGCCAAGATAGGGTTATGTATTTGTACCAGTTGCTGAAGCAGGCACACATTTTTCTTTCCCAACGTTATGCTTTACCATTTTTTCAAAATGAAATAAATTTTAGTTGGTAAACTGGCAACCCCAAAACAGAATATGAACAAAAGTTCGAGTGATGAAAAGGTACAGAACATTATTTGTCCATTTCCATGTAGTTCTGGAGCAGCTGTGTGGTACATTTTAATACCTTAAAAAACTTCAATATGGTACCTGAATTTGATGTTTGTTACTTCTGAAACAGGTTAAATGGTACTCTGTATTTTAAAGTAACTATTAGAACATCTTTCAAAACAGGTGGAATTTTTGACCTTTTGAAGCAAATAGTTTCTTTTAAAATAATGTTACCTGTTCGTCATGGAGCAAGTTTTGTTTCCTACCCGGTGTTGTGCAACTGCGGTATCTCATGTGTGAGGGGGCTGTGCATTTATCGCAGGCTGTTCAGCAGCAAGGCTGTCTGAAAGCTCTGGCATAACAGCTCTATGTCCAAACTGAAACGTGTGCCAAATCTCTGGGGAAAGCAGTTATTTGCATATTGCAGTTAAACTTCATTGAGTTCTTCTGCCATCCAAGTATATGCACATATCTGTATCACATAATCATTTGGAAACAGTGGTCCTGTAACGTATCCTTTTAGATTTCTTTGTATGCCATACATTTGGATTGTGGATGTTGACTGTTGGCTGTGCAGGCACCTGGAGTACCATGCCTGTACGCTACCTGTAGTGCTGCAGAATAGCTGGCTACATGGTCAGTGGGGAGGTTAATTATTTCTGTGAGCAGCTGCACACTTCAGAATTGTGTATGTTTTTAAGAGGAAAATCTGTGATTGTTTTGAACACATCAAGGCACGCGCATTGAGGACATTTTCCAGCTGCATACTGGTTTTCCGTATACAGAGTCTTTGTACAGGCATGTTCTCTGGTCACATGGTGGGCTTGCCATTAATAGTTTCTAGCATTAACTGCAGAACTATTTCATCTCTATCTATAGATCTAGCTTGTATTTGGTGATGGGAAGTGGAAGCCGAGATAACTGAAGAGAAATGGCATTTCCCTAATGAGATGCACTCAAAATACTTCCACTGTCCCTGGTTATTTCAAATGTTTATATAGGCACAGAACAGCTGCTGACTTGTGCGGTTTGTCAAGGTGTTAAACGTTTTATTTTATTTTAGGTCTCTGCCTCAATAGATCCAGAATTAGACCGATGGTGCCTCAGGATTAGAACCAGTTGTAAGCAGTGGACTTCAGCAGTCCCTGGGAATTGGTGCTCTCAGTTCACCATACCTGTGTAGGGACACTTGTTCAGGGTGCTGTAATTTGCCCAGGAATTCAGGAAGGGAAGCCTGGTTCTGAAGGGAAGACAAGTAGTAGTTGGGCTCCTCCTGGAAAAAAAGCACAAATTCATTCAAATCATACCTAGACTTGGGTGCGGGATTTTGCTCATGGTGTGCAAATGAGGAACGGAGGCCCCAAAAGACTCTGCCTTGCTCATGGTTGCAGCCATAGCAAACCTTATCCTGAAATCATTAAAACAGCAATTAAGTAATACTTCTGTGCAGATCGAGCTTCTTTGACCTGTTAAATGGGTGAGTTGCATAGATTACGCTTTAAGGAGCTGTCAGTAAATGCCATCATTGATAGAGACCATAAGGAAAAGTGGAAGAGAGTTAAAGAAAACTGTTGACAAAGTGCATTAAAGTGCAGTGTTGCTAGACACTGCTGAAGGGTATGTTAGTATCTTTTATTTATGAATTCTGCTAAATCCATTAGTTGCCTGTGTGAGAAATGGAAGTACATTATTTTCCTGTGCAAACCACAGTTTAAGGGAAAATAATGCATTTTTTTCAAACACTTCATGAATGATCGCGGGCCTTGGGAATAATTGATCTGGTTCTTTATCTGCAGTCATAAGCAGAATGGGAAGTGTTTGAATGTGTTGCTCAAAAGAGGTTGAAATGTTAGCAGCATAAACCTAAATTTTATTTAAACATTACTGATCATTCTCCCCGGTATCCACCATAAAACTTCTATGAAGCTGGAATTAAATTCCGAGGTGTCAGGTGAGGGTATTCGAGTTAGATTTTAGATACTGGGAAGAAAAGCCTAATATTTTCTTTTTGATTAAAAGCCTAGAAAGTCCCTCTAAGCATGACAGCTTAAAAAAACTGTTGTTTCTGTCAATTGCTCCCTGAGAGGATTAAACTTCAGTTCCAGGATATTTGATTCTTGATAAGGAAACTGTTGACCTAAGAGACCAGCTTTAAATATAGTTCAGTTTGAGACCGCCCTACATAGGCTAATAGTCCCAAGATTCACAGCAATTGCCAGTGATTAAAACTTTCCATTATTTGATCAGACATTCCTTATTGTAATTAATTTCTGAGGCTTGACTGGGACGACTGACTCCTGGTTCCAGCCAGGATAGCGTGTTGCTTGTTGTTTGTTAGATGACCTGCACCTCCCATTGGTGAAAGATTAGAAACATTTAAGTAATGTCCTAGTTTAGTCTGAGTATCTTGGTAGCAGCATTCCTGTCCTGTCAGGCTGCATTATTTATATTCAGAGATCTCTTAACAACTCTGATTAAGGACATATTAAAACCTTTGATTTTGGCGAGGGTACAGTGCTTTGCTTTGAGTTAAAATACCTTTAATGTATTGCTTTTTTTTTTTCTTTTGGTGTATGTGTGCATACAGTCGATGGAAATCTGGAAGTTTAGAATATGCGTTTAATAAATTCCATTTTAAGAGCACCTCTTATCTGACTGTACAAAAGCCAGTGTTATTGGTGAGAGAGCTAAAGAGCAGTTCTTGTAATACAGGCATAGGTGTGGAAATGTGTTCTTCAGCACAGGATGTGTAGACACGGCCATGCACCCCAAATGGCATGGATTTCTTATAAATCTACTTAAAAAATTCCTTTCCTCTGTGTTTGCATATCTCCTTGAAGAGAGACCACCTCTGTTAAGACAGAATGTTATACCAGAAAGAAAATAAACCATTGCACAGGGCAGTCAAGATTCCCCACTAATCCTTGAACAGCATAAGACAACACTTACGCTAACTTCTTAGCAAAATAAGTGTGCTAGAAGCACTGGTGGGAGTGCTGAGAAGGTAATGCCTTCTGCACCTCTCCAGTCAGACAGTGAATTCCTTTGGCTGTCCTCTTTGATCACCAGTGAGTTATCTTTGATTCCTGTTCATGCTTCATTTATCAGTGACCGGACTTTGTGCTGAGCTCAAAGCTCTCTGTTACAAAATTCCTTAAAATGCTGTTTCATTGTGAAGTAGTATTTCATAGTACCCCTTTAGCCACTGCCAGAGCAGGCAGAGACCTTACTGCATTTAGAAGTGTGCTGCATATGCTGCTCATTCATACCATTTGTGGATGGATGTTTCAAGGGCTACGTTTGTTTTGTCACGCACAGAATAAGCTGGGTGTACCTGGCTTGCTATCAGTCCTCTCATCCATCTCCATCTTGGACAACTGAGAATTTTAGTGCACTAAAGATCTTGTAAACACCTGAGGGATTACTTATTTTGAAAATCCAGCTTTTTGTGCTTTCTCAAAAAAAAAAAAAACCAAAACCAAACCTAGAAGCTGCTTTTAATGATAACTACAGCACTTACCACTTAGTCAATAAGAAGATCTGATTTCAGGTAGATGTTGGGAGCAAAAAACTTGTGAATGCTTGCAGACATACACCCCAGTAACTCAGTCAGAGTTTAAAACTGTGGTGCTGTTAGCTAGGGAAACACTATTTCAAGCAAACTAAAACAGAAAAAAACATTTCATTTGTTCTTATTTTTTCTAAAATTTGAGGCTATAGCATTTCAGGAAATTATGACAACTGATGTTAACGTGAAAAATTTGAAAACAAATGTGCCAGAAATCTTTGAGACAACATAAATCTTTCTAATAATCTGTTTTAAAGCTGAACATGATAAAGGTTATGCACATAACTGGTGCAGTTTTGGTACAGAAACTTCTGCTTTGCCACTATTTTATCACACCTACCTGAATATTTTTTAAGGCCACCACTTGCTGCTAGAAATAGTTCTGTAATAAGCAGAAGTAATATTAAAATGATTGCAAGACTGGAGGCAGGGGGGGCTGTCTTTAAACTTTTATACCCTTATGAACTGTAATCAGGTGTTGTGATTTTGGAGTCTCTGAAAAGTATACTCTTTGTTATTCCTTAAGGAAGCTCCAAACTCGCTGCTCTCACAGAAATTTCTGATAGGAAACAAGTGAAGTTGCAGGCATTGGCTGGTGTAATATCTGTATTTGGATTTCTGCATACCAATAGAGTTACCTAACTTTAGGTTTGAAAATCCAGCCCTTGCTGTTTACGACTTTTTTTTTTAAAGAAAGCCGTCCTGGCAGTGAATTGCAGAAATAAAAGAAGTAAAGTCACACAACTCTTTGGTGAAATAAGGAAGCTTATTTTCTTGTTAATGGGGAGATTCATCAATAACAGTCTGTCAGTGACTTGTTTTTTCCAAGCAGTTTTAAACAGAAACATGTTCTTGAGCAGAGGCTGTGTGTTGAAGATAGAGGGTGTCTTCAAAATGACCGTCCCCCACCCCCCCCGCCACGGGTGGCACTGTGCCTTACCCAAATGAGCGTGGCCACGAGGGTCACTGCCAGCGACTAGAATTAAATGTTAGGAAAGCCATTGGTGCGTTTTGACACGACTGAATCAGAAGATAAATTAAAGGGAGAAGAGGCAACACAGTGTGTGTACTTTGCTGGTCCAGACCACTCTCCTGTGGTATTGATAAGAAACCTGAACCATGGGATCTGCTGGGGGAGATTTTATCTGTGGAAGTGGCTGGCTAATGTAGCACATTATATGTGAACATCTAAACGTCTTTTTGACATCCTTGTAATCTCACAGCATTATGAATAATTTTTTTTATAACAAATAGACGCTTTGGAAGCAAAATAGTCTCCTTTCAGGTTAACCTCCCTTATCTCTTGCTGCATGCTTTCTTTAAAAGACCTTCCAATCTAAACATTAGGGCTTAAAATTTCTGTGCTCAAATACAAATTTCATTCTCATGCTCCACAAATGTATTTTTTTTAAACTGAAGGAATGGATGCATATTAAGAGCTCAAGAACTTAAAAATATATTTTGTGATGTATAAGCCTAGCAAAATATTTTAAACCATTGATACTGGAAGGAGGTTGTGCAGAAATCCAATTAAACTTATGAAATCCCTATCCTGTTGAAGTATAATTTAAAGGAAAGCAGTTCTGTTTCCCAGAAGTGCTGTGTATAATATTTCTGGCTTGGGAAGAAAGGGTTGGAGTGTGCTATTTGGCTGGAAATCGGTACCAGCTTCCTCCATGGTGTTTTAGTTGAACAGTGTTGACATTCTAACAAATCCCGTGGAAGCTCCCCTGAAGTGGAGGAGTTAGCTGTTTTCTTGCTTTTACAGTGAAATATCTGTTTGATACCATGATCGTGTTCCAGTAACTGAGCTGTACTGCCCTCGTGTTTGATGACCAGTGGCATTCTTGGTTTAACACCCTATAGAAGCCCTAAATTGCTGGAGGAAAACCAAATACTTCTGAAACTTTACAGCTACTGTATTTCGCACAATCATTAAAGTAAACAAATCTTACATTACTATGTAGCCAACGAAAACAGTGGATAAAGGGTTCAGTGTCCCTTGTTGTGTATACCTGATTTTTTTAAAAGTTGTCTTCAACCCAGATTTCTCCAACCTTCAAAGTCAGCACAGCAAAGAAGTAGGATCACTTCAGAAAAATATATTAGACTTTTCCCCTTGCTTGCAGGAACCTAAAAACAAATTCTTATTTCTGCTAAATGACAAAAAGCATGTATATAGGTTGAGAGAGAGAAAACACTACCAGCTGGTTGTTCTTCTGCTTGCTCTAAAGGAGTGAAAATTAATCTCCACCTACTTTTTTTTACCCCCCCTTCCTCCTTGCCCAAAAGGAAAACATTTGAAATTGATTCAGTTCTTAAATAAAACTTTCCAACGGAAACTAGCATTACAAACATAGATATTCAGTATTTTACCCCTAGGATTTATTCAAAATAATCCGGGCCTCTACACTGGCACTAAAAATATATTTTCCAGTTCTCACTGTTGGCCAAAGCAGGGGTTAAAAGCAGCGTTCTGGCTTTAATTTCCAGTACATAAAAGTAACACTATTAAAACAATCTGAGTAAGGCACCAGCTTGTTCCTGTGCTCATCCCCTGAGCAGCGCTTGGTTTAGCTCAGGTCTGCAGCAGTCTGCCAGCAAGGAGGAGTGGTGCTGTTCTGCATGGCACTGCCTGAGCTTTTCCCGGAGCTACGCGGTTGTCCAGGATGACTCGTGGCTGTGGCAGGCAGTGGTGTGACCATGGCAGTGTGGTGAGCTGCTAAATAGCGTCTCTGCAAAGCTGAGTGCCCTGGGGTTTGATGGGGGTCCTGGCTTGGGACTCAGCACTGCCTGGGAGGCTGTGGCAGCCAGCAGGGCACAGGGCTCGCTGCTGCCCAGACTGCGGCACGCCGGCACTTCCTCTGCCAGGAGCCCTCGCAACACCTGCTGACACTGCTCGCGTGTTAGGAAAGGTTTTAACAGGGGACAGCTTTTTTTGTTGCTGTTTGGACTCTGACAGGGTCAGGTGTCACCTACACAGAACAGCTTTGAGGCTGCTTTTACAGTGCAGCATAGCCCAGCGCTCAGTGAAAGTTGTATTTCATACCTCCTCAGTGCCAGACTTGGAAACAGATCTTAATATCCGAGTCCCCATTCCAGTCTGGTCTGGATATTCCTGGGCATTTGTTAACTAGTGCTGTTTTCCTGCCCTCTTTACCTTCCCTGTCATTCCTTGTATAATTCTGCAAAACACAAGCACAAACATTTGGAGTAGATGGAGGCCTGACTGTATATGTTCTGCCTGGGCAGTGAGGAGGTCAGACTCACAGCACTGACATCAAGTATAATGTGGCAGCTTTTCTCCCTGTTTCCTTTAAATTATTTTTAAAAAGAATTTAAAGGAAATCGGGAGAAAAGGAGAAAGAAATGAAGAAAATAAATAAATACACTGTCCCAAAATTAACACATTTCAAATACAGGAGTAATACTTTTGTGTAACCTCTACATGTGCACATGGTGCCTTAACACAAAGTGTTCAAAGATCATCTCCCTGGTGCTGTGCGCCTTTGGATCAGCAACACAGGCTTTTACAGCCTCCACTGTTAACCCAGTTAAAATACATTGAGGATCATCTATATAGTGCAAAAGATCCCTCACTGAATAGGGACCTTTCCTGTCATTCTACTGTGAAGATCAAATTTGTTCTCAGCTGGATTCATTGGTGTTAGAAAAGCTTACACACCGTGTTTGAATGAAATTTATGTTTTAGCCTACAGTATGTGTTGCACGGAGTAAAAAAGAACCCTATATGATAGATCATTCTCATCTTCACTCAGCATCAGAGTTTACTCTCAGTAAATTCAGCTGTGACAGAAATCTGTGATGATTTCTGTTCTGATTTGTGATCCACCAAATAATTACAAATTCTTTGAGATGTGATGCCAGGCTCTTGTCTTTCCTAAGAAATGTTAGGTTTCCACCAGGACTTCAATAAAGCCTGGTTGCTATTGATGCAAAGAGATTGTTGGTTGGGTGGGTGGTTGGTTTTTCTTGAAAAGATCTAGTTCTTGTTGTGACAACACCTGCCAGTACAAAGTCACATCCCCACTGTGAGCAAAGGGTTAGTTCTGCACTCAGTAGCAGATGAAAACTTTCTAACTGATCAGATGAAGCAGTAGAAACTCCCAGACAAAAGCAGTTTCATAATTTCATCTGCATGATAAATAAATGCCTTTGAAGTAATGTTTTGGAGCTTCTCAGGTGGTGTTACCTGCATAAGTGATGCAGAATAAGCACTCTGATTGCAGGATACTGGCCCCTCTCTTTCTTCCATGTTCGTGTGTGATAGTGAAACAGGGAAAAGTAGGAGGCACTTCACTCTGCAGTAGGATTGAGCTGTCAGTGCAAAGGTTTGGGAACAGGGGAGATGTAGAAGATCTGTAAGATAAATTAGAAAGAACTGTTTGAAAAGCTCAGCTTTGGTCAGTTACTGTTCCAAATGAAGCTACTGCCAAGTGCTTTGATATGCTCGGTTTTCTTTATCTTCTTGGCAAATGGGTCAAATTAATACAAAATAATGTAGATAGCAATTCACTCTCCCAACTGCAAGGTGTTTTTGTCAAACAACATCAAACATTAACCTCTTTATTTATATGAAGCTTGCTTGTGTGGTGACATCATGTCCACACAAGCTCCTAGGCAGGTGTACATACCCGTGTAAAATTCTGGTTTCACACAGAAGTCAGCATGGCTTCGTGACTCCATATTTCCCCCATTTCAACAAACACCTGTAAATTGTAAGCATGCTTAAAATACTGTGTTTAGAACTAGAGTTCTAAAATGGATGAACATGAACATTTCAGGTGCCTGGGCCGGTTGCTGCTGTAACACAGCAAGTTTTGAGATGCCACCTTCCTCCTGTGTCAGTACAGACTGCTGAAAACAGCAAGAACTTGCCATCTTAAAATATGGCTATTTAAGCACCTGATTAAAGACATTTTATTCTGAAAATGGTGCTTTGAACTTGGAGGTGCTTTCTCCTATTTATAGCTAGCCCCAGGCAGGATACCACAAGTTTTTATTGCTTGTGACATTTTAGGAAATACTGTCCCCGTTGTTTGTAGCACACTGTGCCCCTTTCTTCACACATCAGAAGCTCTTGAACAGATCTGTACACTGCAAAGAATCCTTATAGAAATCTTCTTTCCCATTTCAGACCTCTTAAAAAAGCACTGCATAACTTGCCCATTTTTTGAAAGGTGCAAGTTAAGTTGCAAACCAGTCTTGATTGTCACACAAGACTGCGCTTTTTCCCCTACTCCCTCCCATACTGTGATGAGTGTAAAGGAGCAGGTTTTACTCTCGTGCAGGCTTTTTAACTCTGCATTCCTGTACCGTAGCTCTCTCCAATTTACATGTTTGAAAGTTTTGTATGTTTTAGTGAGGAATTAAATCCCATTTTCAAGAGCTGAAAAAACAGAGGGGCTGTTAGTTTGGGGCCTGCTGAATAGAGCTGTGAATAATGAAGATATGTAATGGAAGAGCAGTGCCGTTCAGTGCGGACTCACATTGGTTTTCTGCTGAGGAGTGGCAGCTGACGGTTCCATTTCTGCCTGCTCTGTTCCAGGTGAGAAGCCCTACAAGTGCACGTGGGAGGGCTGCGACTGGAGGTTCGCGCGCTCCGACGAGCTGACGCGCCACTACAGGAAGCACACGGGGGCAAAGCCCTTCCAGTGCGCCGTCTGCAACCGCAGCTTCTCCCGCTCCGATCACCTGGCGCTCCACATGAAGAGGCATCAGAACTAGGAGCTGGACTAGTCGCTGAGGCTCTTCTGTATCTATGCAATTTCCTATTGACTCTCAACGTACAACTGAAATAGTTGAATTTTTGAGTGTATCCACTTAAAAAGAGATCTCAAAAGGAACTGGAAATGTATATTTTGTATATTTATGCTGAAAAAGGGAAGACACTGTATCACAATTACTAGAGTGTTCAGTCGTTTGTTTGCTTTCATGATGTATATGGCTTTAGTCAGCAGGTTTCATCTCTTTACAAGTATTATATCTCAACACATTGCAGCTTTCTAATTTTTTTTTCCTCTTGCAGTGTTTTGACCAAAGCACTGTCATTATTGTGACAATGTTTAGTAAACGAATTAACGAGAGGATGCAGATGAATGCACACAGTGGAAAAGCCATGAACTGTAATCTGTCAGGTTTTTACTGGACATACTTAAATACATGTGGGGTTTTTTTTTTTAATGTTAAGCCGTTCTGTGGATATAAAATACATAGGAAAATTCATAAACAGCCATAGAACAAAGCATTTTGTTCTGTGTGTTGCATGTTTGCTATGACAAAGATTTTGTAAATATGCAAATCAGCTTTTTAGGTTTAATACAAAAGTTTTCTAAGAAACATCTGAAAAAAAGCAGTTGTTTTACATTTGATAACTTGGCACATTTATAAAAAAAAGTTACTTAAATACCTCTCAAAATAGTACCAATTTAGTCAGATGTTTTTGTACCTGTTAACTCAATGGTGTGCACTGAATATTCAAAGCAGGAGTTTGTTTTCAAATTGCGTAAAAGGGCAAAACATGGAGAATGAACTGTAAAGTCAATGTTGGAAGCTGAAATAGAGGGGATTGTTAAAATGAACACAGAATGCTAAACCTCTTACCATAAGCTAAACTTAGTATCACTTTAAAAAGAAGGATTTAGCATGCAGTTTTCATACACAGACATATTAAGCTGGTTCAGCCACCAGTATGATCTAGTTTCATGTGGATATTGGATGTAATTTACTAGAAGGTAAAGGATACAGTAATTTTTTTTTAAATTACAATAAAGTTTAGTTAATCCACTGTTCAGATTGACACACGCAGGGAAAAATTTGCTGCTTACAGAAGTAGGTGAAACTCCACGGAAGTCAATGAAATGGTGCCCTTTTATGCTAACAATGACTTTGATCCACCGTGCTCAGCCTTGAAATCATAGATAAAGGGCCAAAGATGAGGTTAGACCAGGTAGGATTTGGCCCAACAACAGGAGAAAACCAAACAAACCTAAGAAGTGTCTGAACTTCACAAGCCGTAATATTAAGCTGTCAACCAAAGGCTAGAAAAGACAATCAAAATACCAAAAAAAGGGGTCTTGCAGGAAAACCTAGCTTTGTTAAAACTGTTGTTTGTCTTTATTTATTTGTGGTATATGATAGACTCTTCTTTTTTTAAGACAATTTTACGTACACTTGATAAATTATAGTTTTGTTTGTAATAGTTAGAAATGTTGCTCTCAATGTAAATAGTTGACAAACGATGTAAATAATTTTGTAAGGCTTCAAATGTTTATACGTGGAAACACATACAGAAATTGGTTGCTGTTTTGCTTCTTTTGCCTCCCCCCTACCTTATTTTTGTATTGTGGTATTTCCTATGCAAATGATGGAGCAAACAGCTGTATAGTTGTAGAATGTTTTGAGAGAGAATGAAATCGTTTATATATAAAGACTTTTTTTTTTTTTTTGCAAAATAAAACAAAGTGCCTAATGTGTGTGTGCGTGCATGTGCTTTCTCTAGCTCGTGACAATGAAAGTTCTGTGTTTTGCAGTAGAAGCTGGAAATCCTGACAGTATTAATCAAATAATGTCTATTCCGTCTATAAGGACAGCCTCTTTGGAAAGTACCTGGCACTTCTGCACCCTGCCCTGATGAAAATTATACATGTGAAGGGGTAAGGATTGGTGCTTTTCTGCTATCTCAGCTTAAAAGGAAGTGACTGGTTGCCTGAAAACGGTAGTAGTTGTCCATCCACAGTAGCGTGATTGGAAATCAAAGGTACCTGTTGGGTGTATAGAAATACACAAATTCCTTCACACTATCATGCAGCGGTCAGTGGTCTTTAGATGGTAAATGTCCGGCTAGCAGGGGCGACCAGCAGGCCACTGCAGCAGTGGGGAGTCAGTCCCGGTGGCAGGGCCCCAGCACTGCTCCTACAGACACCCCTCAGCGTCTAAAGGCCTTGGGCTGTGTCTGTGGGGACGAGATCGCGCTGAAAGATAAGAATCCGACTGCTAGAAAGGACGAGGCAGGAGACGGACACTCTCTGGGGACAGTCAGGTTTTATTGGAGTCAGCCAAGGAAGGACCCCAGTCAGCCAGAGTGACCCCGACCCTCAGGAGCAGGGGGGTTATAAAGGGGGAGGAATCCAAGGGAGGGGTTTACAATAGGACCAATCAAGGGAGGTGAGGGAGTAAACTTAGAATAACAGACATGAAGGGGAAACCAATGATTACAAAATGAAGGAGGGACCCCAGCCTCACAGCCAATCATATCTCCCAGAGAGAACTTTCTGGAGAAAATGGTGGAGCTGGGAGTGATTGACTGGGCCAAGGGAGGGGGGAAAAAAGGGGGGAACATGCTCCCATATAGGGGAGACAGGGGGAGGAGAACCGGGAGTGACTTAACAAAAGCAGGGGATTGACAAGGCCTAAGGCGGGAGTAACCATAGCAACTAAATGACTGACATAACATAAGCAGGGAAAAACAACTGAGGGCAGAACCATTATACAAAATGGGGGAGCAGCCGGACAAACCAACATAACACACTACAACACTATCAAAGTGATTAAAATCTATTCACACTCATCAACAGTGTTGCCCAAAAGAAATTTCTCTCCAAAAGGTCCTTTTCAGGAAGGTCTCACAGCAGCAGTATGCAATATCAGCACTATGCCTGCCGTATCAGTGTCTTCTTTTCGGTGTTTCTCCCTTGGAAGTGGAAGTCCAGTTCACATGAAAAATTCAAGTGGTTGTGTATTTTCATCTCTGGGGGTACATCTCTCTTCTTTCCTCCAGGCTTCAAGAGAAAAGGCATGCTGGGCTTTTTAAAAGAAATTTATCTTAAAACCAATTAAAGAGTCAGTTTAAATATAGTTTGTTAGCAAATGTTAATATTCAAACCAATCCTTTATTCAAAATACCATTATTATCTTGTAAGCTCTGATTCCTAAATCCTTTATTGAACTTCAGTGTTCTTTCCTTACAATCAAACTTTGATTTTTCTCCAACTGATTTTTCTCCAATTGATTTTTCTCTTAATTATTGTCTCTCATATGTCATCTAATCCCTCCTTTTACAAAATAGCTAGGATAGCATTTACCAAGTTAGTGAAGACCCAGTTAACTGCTAAGAAATTCTCCCTGCGTCTCACCTAACTGCACAACTACAAAAGTAAGCAGAACAGTATTTGGAGCATAGGGAGAGAGAGCTCCCAGAAGCGTTGCTGTGCCATTAGCCTTTCCTGGACCAGCCATTAGAAAAACACCCAAGTTTCTTTGAGGCATTTCTGCTTGGAGAAGAAGCTGGAAAGGGATTGGGCAATTGTCCGCGTCACTGGGAAAGAGCTTCTAGGGCTTATTTTGCTGAGTACCAGTGGCAGTGGGGCCATTGGGATTGGCAAGCAACCCGGTTTGGCTCAGCCCCTGGTCTGAGCTGGACTGCTGGTGGGTTTGGTAGCCCGTCTCCTCTTTGCTGAGTTTTGTCTCAAGTCAGTGGATGAAGGCAGCGCTCACTCCTCTGTTACCCAAGCCTTTTCACAATGAAAGCCCGCTGATTGCATGGTTTCAGCCTGCAACGTTGCCTCATACTTCTTTTAGATGTTTCTATTGCTCAGCTACCTGGTTGCATAAACCAGCCTAATGGCTTCATATTAATCTTGAATGAAAGGCCATAATTAGGCCTGTCTACTTCAGCAGCATTTAACCTAATGCAAACAGAGAGAGAGAGAACAGACCCATGCACGAGAATGTTACAAAGCCTAAAGTAGAGGGGCTTTCTTTTCTGGCAGGCACTACAGCTGCAGGGCACAGTATTAATACAGGAGTTCAACAGCTGCCTGGTCTGAAAATTTGCAAGGAAAAGCACTGTTACCATAGCCCCTGCTCGGTTCCTTTGCAACAGTTGGCACAGAGTCCCCCAAAGTACTGAGGCCACCCTCAAGTTCAACTCCCCAGTTACCCTTCAGAACCCAGATTATCATTCCATGCGAAGAGAGAAAATCCAGAGGGCCTACTGGTTTTTCTGGTGGCCACATGAACAACTCGTCCTCCACCTGACCGGGTGCTGAGTCCCTTCCCATGGTTTTCAATGTGACTTGACAGCCTGATCAGAAGTGCCTCTGCCCACATAGGAACCTCGTTACCTGCATCACCCAGGATCCTTGCCCAGATCCTGTTTTAATCCCGTGGGTAATGAGGCTCTGCCACGCTCTGCAGCTACCATAGTGGTGTTGCTATTGACCTTCATGAAGAGTCCAGCTCAACAACTTACTATTAGCCAAAAGAATGTGGTTGATTACTCATGTACTGAATAATGTATCCTGGCACTTTGAGTGTGTTAGGACAGAGGGAATTTATTGGCCACTGTAAGTAGCAGAAGCAGCCCAATGGATATGCTTTTAATAAAGCGACTGGCATACTTTGCTTGTGTTTACTTATTCCTCTTCTCCTGCACTGCTAACCGTAAGGTTGTTGTTGTCATCTACAATGTATCCAGCACCCTCACCAATGCTCTTGTTTGGGATTTGGGATTTGAGCAGACTCAGGCCACTGGAGAACCCATGGAGACCAGGCAGAGCCCAGTCTGTCTACAACAAAGGCCAGTCCGTGGCAAATGGAGAGCACCTTTGTTCACCAGATTCCTTTGATGTTGTTATTGTCCTTGCTAAAAGTAGTTGCTGCTTATATATAAATATGTATATAAATATATATTGGGATGTGTGTGTGCATGTTCATTTGCACATTCATTTCAGTTCTGAATCCTGGCAAATGCTTGCTTTTGGTGACCTGTCACAGTAGCAAGCTCCACAGGTTAGCTGAGGAGAAAATGGGTCCTCCATGTCTAGTCTAAATATCCAAGCAGCTGGGGAAATTTAAAACTCTGTTATGTGTACTGTATTGAGAAAGAAATGTAATTATGAATTTCTGTTTCCAAGGAGTAGAGAATGTCTTTATTTTAGAGTCTCCTAAATGAGGAGGGAAGGGGGGGGAAGGGGGGAAGGAAGGGAGATATGGGGAGAGGGAAGGGTGGTTGTATTACAGACACAAAGTGAATTCACACTGAAAAAGAAAGTGACTTCAGCTGGGCAGGTTAGAAATGTGAGTTATTTCTGCAGGAGGAGACAGGTCTACTGTGGCAGTAGAAAGCATCCTGAAATGAAGTCTCAAGGATGGCTTGTTAAAGTAGGCTTGCTTTCTCCACTTTTACTTCTCAGTCTCTGCCCTATTCTGTTTCTGCTGCCCATCAGTCTCAGGCTTAATTAATATTTCCAATTGCTCCTATAGCTCCTTCTCACCTGCCTCAGGTTTGAATTCATGGCATAAACAATAACAACGTGCCTTGTCTGTGTTTTGCCAGTCTCCCTGTCCTGTCTAACAGGGACAAACTTTCTCCTGTATGAGCAGTGCTTGAGTCGATACACAAGACTTTCATACTTAGTGTGATCTTTATCCCACACAGGGCTCAGGAACCTGATTAGAGCCTTCTCCTTCCCATGGGATCAAGCAAAGATATGTGGTGCCAAAGGAGATTCTCTGCTTTTGAGGTAGCACCTTAGAAAGGCTTCAGAGTGGAGTCATGGGATATCCAACCTTTGTTTTTGTACTGACCTCCCCATTTTCCCATTTCAATCTTTTTTACTGTAGCAGTCAATTCAACATCTTTGGCTACAGAAAGATTTAGAAAAATGTGGTTTGTCTCTTTCTCAAGAAACAAGGAGTCACACTGGCTGATTTGCTATGTCCTCTGCCTGGGAAATCAAAGTCTCAAGTCTCTTCAAAATAATATCCCCAAAGGCCATTTCTCTTCCCAGCCTCAGTTGTTGTTTCTGTTTATACTTGTTTTGTTTAGCTGGCTATTGTTATTGTGGTTTGTCATTATTTCCAACCCATTGGGGTGGATCACTAGACCAAAAAAAGGACATAGACCCCTCAGAGGGACCAGAGTCCCAGTCTCCCAGGTCAGTACCCACGCTGAGAGGATGCAGACTCATCATTCGCTTTTTCCTGTCCCATGAATCCTCCTGGCTGCTTGAGAAGGGTGAATGCAAATGCAGTGAGCTCTCACTGTGCCCTGAATAGTCCATGGCCTGTTGGATATCCTGGGAAGTTGTGGACGTGTGCTTTTGGTTTTCTCAGGGCCAGGAGGAGCCAGTACTGCATCTCCAGCCCCTGGAGCACTATTCTCTTTCATAGGTTACGCCATCAGAGAAGGCAACCATCACCAAATTCTTTCAAGCCAGTAGCTTAGCGAAGAAAAACAGCAGTAGCTTGTAAGAAATTTCATGCTGTGGACATGTAGAAAGCAAGCCAGAAGTGTGCCTTTGACATTAAGATCACAAGAGGATTTCGGCAGGGCAACACCTTGCTGAAAGGTGTTCTGGATCCTGAATGGGGATAACATTTAGTCCTTAACAGCATGAAGCCTGAGGCTCTGCTACAAATCTACAAAAACCCAGCTCTAGGACCCCATAAGGAACTTCACTCATAAATTTATCAGTATTTAAGCTGTAGGGTCAAACATTAGCAGTATGAACATTTTCTGGGTTGCGTACTTATATTACACCCCACCATAGGTGCTAAATCCCTTTTAGGTAGATCAGATGTTTTGCTTCTGTGAGAAGAAATGTGTGGCTTCAGTAACTCACATGACTAGAGCAGGCTTGAGAAATCTGTTTCTGCAGGCTGTGTTGGCACTAGAGACAGCTCTGAGGTCTGGGTCTGTGGGAGCAGCCTTCTTCCTTGGTGGTGTTGGTGCAGAGCTGGCACCACTGCCACCACCTTGTAGATGACTCTGGGCACCTTGCACACTTTGGGCTCGACTGGGCAACCACCATCACTGGTTGAAATAATATGCTGAAATAGGTTCAATTTGAAAAATCAGCTGTATTTAAGTATGACAGAAAAGAAGACCTAAGTCTTTGTGTATTACTCTTGGGGAGTTTTCACAACAAATTTCTGGATGCCAATCTTTTAATCTGCAGTGTCTCCTTGGGCCAGATACAGATTTGATCCTTTAAAAGATATTTATTTTCCAGTTTCATTTGAATACAGTAAGACTTCTGCAGTGGAACATGGCAAGAATTCTTGCCTGATAACACCATTTCTTCTGCTGACCATTATCAGTCACTAAGAGCCTTACATGGTCCAAACCTTTCCCCTCAGCCCATCTGTGATGAATCCCTTGAATGAACACTCAAATTCAGAAAGTGTGGGTATGAAAAAGCAATAGAAACATGTTCAGATACACTTGAAGTTGAAATTGGGTTGGCTTGTTTTTTTGTTCTCTGCGTTCTCACCTAAGTAATGAAATAACAGTAGTTTTCTTATACAAATATTTATATGCTATTACTAAATTTACCTGTGGTTTCCCCTCCACCCCAAAAAATTAATAAATCGCTGCTTTCCTAATACTGTGTTTGGTTTTTCTCCTGTGCTGTTATCAGGCCAGAACTAAGAGTCATTCCTTCTTTGAAGAAGCTCAGACAAGTGGGTAAGCCAGGCTCAATGTCCCCGGGGGAAAACTTACTTCATTTCTGAAACATTAACAACAGCAATCAAATGAAATGTGAGTATTTTCAGAGTACATTCTGTGCCTTAGGACATTTAAGCTAATTTCTTGAATAAAGGAACTTTTCAGTAACCTTAAAGAAGCGTGCCCTGAAAAGACAGCTCTGAATACCAGCTATTTCTGACATGTACCATCTGCAGACAAATTAGTCTCAGGGAACCCACATATTCCTGTTTTATCATCTTCAGGAGATTATTTTGTGTATTTATGTTGTGTAACTTGCATATAGTGGCTGGTAGATGATCCTTCATTTATTTGTGTCTGGGATTGCTATTTTGTGATGGTCCCTTAGAGACGACTTCTGTTATTTCTTCTGCCTGTTGCTCCCTTTGTCCCCAAAGTGGGGAACAGGGTTTTAGCTGGGGTCCGGTGACCCAAAAGAAGATGATCACCTGATCCATTTTCAACCTGTTTCCAAGCAAGTATTTTTTCCATGCAAATACCACCAGCCACTGCTGCCATAAGGTGTGTGGATTGGTGCACCTTGCCATGCCTGGAGAAACATCTGGGACTGCCACATTTGCAGATAAAACCAAATTACTTTGAACTGTACACTATTTGCACAACTGTGGTTGGGGATGGTTTGGCCCATGCCTGACAGACACCTGATTTGAATTGCTTTCCAGCACTCCGTTTAAGTGCAGAAAGTTTCTATCTGCTCCATCTCAGACTTCTAATCCTTAATGCCAGCAGAGAATTGGCAAAATGAACAGATATTTTTGGGGTTTATTTTCCCCGAGTGCCTCATCTTTGCATTTAAGCCTGAACATCTGTAAAAAAAACACGCTTAGCAATCAATGGAAACAAATCAGTCTTATGGCCAAGGCAATGCATACAATCAGTCTACAAGCAAATGTGTATGTTGATGCTGGCAAGATGGGTAAGCAGCTTTCTCCTTGCAACAGCACGGTTGTACAAGCCTTGTTTGAGCAACCAGAGCTGTGTCTGTACTCGTAAATCAAACACGGCTGGGACCGTTCCCTGGTGCTGAGGCCAGGGGAGATGGAAGCAGTGCATCCACATTCCCGACCTCCTCTCTCCTCCTTGCTCTGCACACAAGCTGCCTGTTGAGAGTGGCCCCAGCCCATGCCAGCTGTTGGCCTGCGCTTGGGAATTGTTTGGAAAAGTTGGCCCTGGCTATGCAGTGCCAGGCACTGCGCTAACAATTAAGCAGCACAGACAATTGCCTTCCAGCGCCTGGAAATGCTCCCCAGAGCTGCTTCATTTACCACGATGGGCATTAGCTTTGGATTCAAGCTTTGGCAGATTCAGCTTGGCTTCCCCTGACTTTAAAAGGAGGGAAGCAAACAAACAAAACCCCATGGCATTCAGGGGAGCAGTTCTGCTGCATGTGGTCCTTCTTAGAGCCTGAGAAATATGCAAATACACAGGCTCTATTGATTTGCTTCAAATTGCTCTGCATTGACAATAGAATAAAGACAAAAAGCAGAAATTACCCAGAAAATTGCCTCAATAAAATGAAAAGGGGGAAAAGCAGTTTATAATTTTATTTTATTATTTTATTTTATTTTAGTTTAGTTTAGTTTAGTTTAGTTTAGTTTAGTTTGGTTTGGTGGGTGACAGAGCTTGAGCAAGAAGTCTAGTTGCAGGGTTCAATGGAGAGGCTCTTCAGGGCACTAGGTAGAAAAAAGGGGAGGAAATATTCAGAAATGTTCCTTTAAAAAAAGGAGACAGAGACAGAGAGGAGAGAAAAGAAGAGGTCTGATCCCTTTGAAGCTTGCAGTTTTATGAGAGCTATGTCCTTGGGAACTGTGCACCATAGATGACTAGAGCCGCTTCAGGCTTTGCAAAATTACTACAAACATAAGGTAAGTGGCGTTATCATAAAATTGGAGTGGCCATTAAAACTTCAAAGGAGAGGTATGACCTGAATTTTACCTGTCACAGTCTGGAGTATTTATTAGAGGAAGATTTGATTCCTTTTTTTAGTTAACAACCTGATATTCATGCGAGGTCATGAGCCAGATTATAGTTTTAATTGGTGGGATGACAGATTAGATGTTAATATTTTATTGCTCCTGACCTTGGGAATCCATAAACCATTGGACAGGTGAGAGGTGAAGAAAACTCAACCTGGCTCCTTTAGGAATGAGAGCATATTTCTAATACCTGAGTGTGGTTGTAGTGGTAGCTATCCTTTGACTAGCTCCCAGCCTGCCTGGCTTTAACAGGACACGTACCTTGGAGGATGTTAGGGATTGTAGTGCTTGCTTTAGGAGCCTTGCCAAGCAGTGACACTGCCCCTTTACTGAAAAAACTTGAAATTAGAATACCTCAAAGGAGGGGCAGATTCAGCAGTCAAAGTGGTAGTGAAAGACGCTGTGATAAAGCCACCCTTGTCCAGGAACACTCATATGTTTTTCAAACCTTGGTCCTTCCTCCTAAATCTGCTGCTGGTTGGCTTTACTTGAGCCAGAGCATTTCAACATCTTGTCATCTCAGAGGCACAGATGACTCCTTCCTTTCATTCTTGGTGGTGTTGCCAAGTTGGTCACCTCTCCTATTGCCTTGGTTCTTTCTCATTTTCAACCTTCTCTTTTCCATACTTTGAAACTCTTCCCCTAGAGACAGGTCTGCCTGGGGCTTCCCACCTTCCCTTCCAGTATTTTCTGTAATTCTTCTGTTCACCCCCAATAAGTGCTTTTAGTGTCCTTTTTAAATGAGCAATTGCCACACAGACCTTTGGCATCCCACTCTGCTTGCATTGCACCCTAGCACGCACTTGTGGGAATATCCTTGCCTGCAGCTGTGCTTGTAAATGATCAGAATAGTTTTACTAATATTTGCATTAGACTGAGATGCCTATTGTTTTAAGAGAACACAGTAACAGCGTTTTAACAGTACACACGTGGGATCCTCTGTAAAACTGTTAATCTGTACATTTCAAAGTTAGTGAGGTAACTTCTGCAATGTCCTGTCTGAGGAAATAGAAGCATTATGAGCTACCTTGTCTGAGGCCAGTTGAGAGCAGAACCTGTGGGTGTGCATTCTGAAGCAAATACTGGCCCTTGTAACTATTTGCAAATAGTTTCCTAGATACTGATTTTAAATTGAGATTCCAGTGGTCTCTAGGTGGCCTAATCCTGGACAACTGTCAAGATGGCAAGCTTGATAATACTTCTAAAGGTATCTCTATGATCAGCTTAAGAACTGTGGTTCTTTTGCTTACTAGGAGTAATGATGGTGGTAGCCAGCTTTTGCATCAGAGGCTTATTACAGGACTACTTTTCCAAGGACTGAGAGGTCCACAAGATATTTTACATTATCCTCCTGTTGAGGTGCCACTAGCGTGGGATCTCTGGCAGCCTAGTCGTGGCAGACAAGGAAGGGTAAGAAACTCCTTGAAAAGGAAGACTGGATTTGTGTCCATTTCTAAGCCAGTGATTGCTATGGTACATAGAAGTAAAGTAGACATATACAATCTAGAAGTTATTATTTTAAATGCAAAATTGTCTACAGACAGCCCCATGACAGTACTGGCTCAGACCTCTTCCAACAGCGTGATTAAACTTGCAGATAAGGTTGCAATCTTTGAAATAAAAGAAAAACAAACTACAACAACAAAGGAAAATGACAACAAAACAAACCCAACCCAATCCAAAAGAAAAATCAGCAATCTGGAGATGAAAGCCTGTTTTCCTAGCTGAAGACTAGACTCTGTCCAAGCCATCTACTATTCAGCACTGAAGTGACTGAGAACTGCAGCTCTCCTGTGTCTTCAATCTGTCTCAAGATGTCTTTATCCAGTCTCATCACCTCATCTTTAGTGACTCAAAAACCATCACCTCATCTCCCTTGCTCTGAATCATCCTCTTTTCCTCAACTTCCCTTGTTATCTCCCAGTCTTAGCACCAGGTTATCATGACCATTTATGGCCTGTCTTTTCTTCCTTCCTTTCTCCTCTCCGTTGGAACTGTGGTCACTCTGGCTGGTGGCATGGCAGGATGTCCATCCCAGGTGAGGTCATCTCACCATGTTGGTACCAGGAAGATTATTCCTCTTCCAAGATTGCAGGAGAGTGACTTATCTTATTCCTCACCACAGCAGGCTCATTGCATTCCCCCTGCTTTCTCCTGCCACACCAGTAACCCAATCCCCTCACATAAGGAAAACTTGGGATTAAATTGTTCCACCACAGCTATAAGCCACAGAAAAACTGGCCTAACTGGTTGGAGACCAGCCAAATAGCAATACAGTGGATCATATGTCATGGGTACTTATAGAAATGAAATGTCACAGCACTCACATAGGGAAGGAAGACTTGGTCCCAGGCCATGAGGTGTAAAAAAGCTTTGCTGGAATTTTTGCCAGTTGAAACTGATCATAAACTACTTATTGCCATTGCTAAAAGAGGCCTGGCAAGCATCTTGCTGGGAAACAAATTTTTTTCAGTTACAAATATGAGTTGCAAACTGAATGCAATCCTGAGCAAGATTTTTGAATCAAATAGACTCTTTTGAGCACCTTAGAAAAAACTGCCACAGAATTATGTCCAGAGATGGGTTATTTATGTTGGAGTTTTAATAAAAGACCAGTCTGAGACAAAATATACAGTGTGGCTCTCATCTATAAGGATGTAATCCCTAAAAAAGGAGATGAAACTTTCAGCATGTTTCTGGGAAGGTCTATTTTCAGTTTCTCTCATCAGTGTTAAAAGAAGCTCTTAAGACTAGTAGCACTTTCGTTTAAGCGGTCAGGAGAAAGAGCCTCAAAGTATTATAATAAAGATGAGTGTTTTAAAGAATAATGTGAGTAGCACAAAAGCAATCTAAGAAAGGTGCCAGAGACTGGCTTTAGGCAAACAGAGAAATTTGTAAAGGCTTGATCTATGCTTTTATAGGTGACAAAGAATTCAGTATTTCAGGATAGGTAGAAAAAGGCTAGGCTTCTAGACCCAAATAATCATAATGGATGCAAATGCATGCATTTATTTAGCAAAAAAGTTCTACTTGCAAGTGCCACAATTAGAGCATGTCAGGTATCTTTTTGCTGGACAGAGTGCATCATAGTCCGATTGTGTGTCACAAGTCAGGCAAGAGCTAAGTAACAGGATAAAATGGGCAGTGGATAGTGTCTGAAGTAGGCACCAGTTGCATCCAGACTCTCTCCTGGTGTCTGATCCCTGAGAGCTGGTACCAGTCCACTGTGAGGACTTGCTACAAGCCAGTCTGGTCACACTACTGTAGCCTCTTGGCTTTGTCAGGCCAAGTCCACTTGGTTTTTTTGTGCCACTACACCACGTCCACTCCATTCCTGTGCTTCCCCAGCCCTGCTTCCCATTCCCAAGGTTTTGCCTGAAGAGTCCTCCAGTTCCAACACTCCATCTTGTCTTTTTGTATCCTGACCAGCCTTTCCTCATGCTCAAAATGCTCGTTTCCATTAGTAAACCATGGTCATGTAGTTGCTGTCTTCCTTTTCTCAAGCTTCTTATCTGGACTTGCTGTCTGTGTTTACACCATTGGACCCAAGAGTGCTTCCCAATTCCCATGTCTGGATGTGTGGTTAGTCATGCTCCAGCTCTGTGTTGAGATGGAAACCTGGACATGTGTGCTGGATGGGAGCTGCAGCGTGTCTCAACAGGCCGAGCCATTCCGATGACCAGGAAATGAGGGCCCCAAGACATGCTGCAGAGCAAGTAAGTACAGATGCAGCCACTGTTTCTCAGCTATCTGGCTCTTCAGTCCCAGGTCTCAGTCCAATTTTCCATACTCAGTCATCACTCCCATCTCCACACCCAGCCAGCATAGGTTTCTGTTACCTGCTTTGGGACAAACTCTCAAAACTTATCCTCCCAGTGGATCCAACTCTGATTCCCTGGTCTGACTTTGATGTCTCACCCCTCAAACCACATCTCTGCTTCCTCCTCCCACTGCCTTGTTTCTTGCTCTTGGTTCTTGAACATGATCCCTTCCCACTCCCAACCATTGCCCACAGCCACTAAGCCATGAGGAAAGGCTGCTTTGCTTCAGCCCAGCTGCTTGGTGGAGGCACTCAGGGCTTGGTTCCACAGGGGTCAATGCTTCCCCCTCTGGGCTGTAAAGGATCCTGTAGTCATTAAAGGTTTGATGCCAGGTGCCTTGGACATGGTGCTGACCACAGTGTGAGCAAAGACCTTGGTTCTTCATGCACAGTGAGACCAGAGTCCTGCATGGGAGATTTAGAGAGAGATACCTGCCCAGACTTGCATGCCCTGCCTGGGACCATGTTTGTGCAGTGAGGTCACATGTAGGAACTTGTGAGAAACGTAGAGTTCAGTGATGCTGAAGCAATTTAGCCTGAGCTGGTTAAAACACCTGTTCAGATGAATGCTGAGCAGGTGCAGACCTCAAATTTTAAAATTTGTCAACTTCCCGAGTTTGTGTAGATTTTCATAGGGGCGGGAAAAGGCACAGAACTAGGTCTGCCATTATTGTGGACTTCTGAGATCTGACCAGAAAACATGGGAACCCAGGACTGTTTAACAGAAAAGCCCAAGAATTGCTTTGCTGGCCAAAATACCAAAATTTATTTCAGAAATAGCACAGAAACAAAAAAGAAAACCCTGCAGGAGATAGAGAGACACCTGTAAAATTTCAGGCTATATTGTTACATTTTGACAGATTACATGCAATCTTACCTCAACTGGGAAGTGCCTACATTTGTACTCTAAAGGGCTCTAGATGGGTGGGAGAAGAAGACAGAAGGCAAAGAACAGGATGTGTGAAGTCCAGAGATCCCAAAAGAGCAGCGCTCTGTGGGACTTGTACTGTCCTGCATTCCAGCTGGAGGCCAGATCATAAAATCATTGAATGGTTGGAGCTGGAAAGGGTATGAAAAGTCATCTACTTCCAACCGCCCCCCTGCCATGGGCAAGGGCACCTTCCCCAAGAGCAGGGTGCTCAGGGCGCCTTCCAGCCTGGCCCTGAACACTTCCAGGGATGGAGCATTAGTAAGGCCACTGGCGTCTCAACACTCAACTCTGCCTGCTTGGGCAGTCTTGGGCTGTGCTGTCTCACACTGAGCTCTGCTGGGGCACTGCTGGGGCTGCCCAAGCAGCCAGAAACCCATGTGCATCCCTGTTTTACCCCTTTCTGGAATCATGACGTATACCCAGACCTAGGATCTCAGAAGGCCTCCCCACACATCCACACCTCTCAGGGACCTGCCAAATGGCTGATGTTTTCTGAGGATCAGCTGCTGTCTCATTCCCTTGGTGCAGTGTTATTGTTCCCAGTTCAGTGTTTTCCTTTCCCCCAGCCCACCTCCTCACTAGGTCCTTCAGTCTTCTTACACTTCATATTCTCTTTATGGTTCCTCGCCTTCTTTGAGGCGTGCATGGGGGTTGAAGGAGGCGTTGAAGTCTCCCAGCTGACTGACACAAAACACCACGAAACAGCCCAGGTCACATACCACATGCAAGTCAGCCTAACCCTAACAATCCACAATCCTTCATGCTCCTTTAGCTAGTACAGCCAAGAAGCGCTGTGACTTTTAGGTAGACCTGTCATACCAAACTCAAGCAATTTGCAGCCCCTTTGTTCCACAGCTGTGTCAGGTTCTAGTCTGACTTGAATGGGAAAGGTATTCTAAAAACTGCTTTTGTTTATTTATTTTCAAATGTGCATACCACAAAAATTAGATTACGGTTTGGATTTTGTCACAGCTGTCTCCTGCAAGACTGATTCTGTTTGTAGCAAGTATTTTCTGGAGAGTTTCTTTTATTAATTATATGCTGCCACCCACTTATTTCCTTAAGGCAGATTTTGCATCTGTGATTTCTCTATGAAGTTTCCTTTCTTTAAGGTAGCACACCTCTAAGGTGGGCAGACTGACAGTGTAGAAAAGGCTTTTACAATCCAGAGGTCAAATATGTTTCTTCTGCTACATTGAGGGATAAAAAGTGCAGAGACTGTGTGACAGACAGCTTTAATTTACCCTGTGCTAATGCTGTAAGCAATTGCAAACTAAGGACACAGTGGAGAATCCAGCATTGCCTTGATCCTGCAGTCCCACATATGCTTGAAATTTGTAAACAAGGAGAAGCATACGATAAACACAAAACAGTAAGGAGATTATAATTTGGAAATTTGTTAACATAATTTGGTTTTTCTTTACCAGTTAAATGGCAGAGTGGTTGAGGCATCTTGCTGTGTATGGAGACTGAGCCATTTGAGCTGGAAACTCAGAGATTGAGGTGACTACCAAAATAGCTGCATTGTATGAATCTCACAGGCCAGCCACACACAGAGACATCTCTAATATCACTGTAAGTGTTAAGTTTTGTGGTGCAGCATCTCTGTGGTGATGTAGTGAACAGTTCTTAACACACAGAAGAACTTCCAGCATTCTGTTACTCTGTCTCTCCATAGGAAACCTGGAAACTATGGTTCTGTGATAACTGGAGGTGATCATAGCCTCTGATGAGTTTGTCACTGTTCTTTTATGACAGATTTGCTGATACAGGACATTTTGGGGCATCCATCTCTTTCTCCTGCTTGGCAGCCCTTGCTTGCCATAGCTCTGTGTTTTCTTTTGTTTCTGTTTGTCTTTCTGTCCCTGGGTTAAGGAATATTTATTTATTCTGTTCAACATGGGGCCATTTCTGAGGGAAGGATCAGAGAGCCTGTCTGCATGCCACAGGTATCCCTGGCTGATGGCAGGGATGCCAGGGAGAAGGTGTAAGAGGTGTATCCTCCCTCCTCTTCCTCTGTCTCCCAAAGGGATGGAAGCAGCCTCTTCAATCTTGAGCAAAGGCTTTAAATGTGAGGTGCTGGGTATAGAAGGATTTGCTACTGTGTCCTTTCTTAGCAAATCAGGCCTGGTGTTCATGGTCTTACCTTCTTTGTGTGCCCAGAGCACTGCAGGTAAACCATGGATGGCATGTGTACATCCTGCAAGGGCTTTACTGCCAAGCTGCTTCACACAGTCCTGCCTGAGGCCATCACCACCTGGGGTGCAAACACATTACCTAAGGTTTCTGTCCCTTGACCATCTCATACCTTCAAAACCACCTGAAAACCAAACCATCTTTTCCTTCTCCCTTTCAGCTACTCTGAGTGTAAACTGGACTGGAAGCTCAGCCCTTTCACTCTTTGTAGGATGTTGATAGAAAATGCAGAAAAATTTTAGCTTTCAGATTGGTATTTTCACTTTAGTTCTCTGTACATGCTCTCATCTGCCCTTTGGTTGTGATGAAGGTTTGTTTGGAGTAGTTGTGGTTTAATACTGGAGAAGAAAATAGTCTGCTTTGGCAAACCTTGCAGCAGAAAGTCTCCTGCAGCTTGGTTGTCAGATTATGTTTTGTGACTTTATTTGCAAATACAGCTCAAGGAGTAGAAACTGAGTAGTGCACGGTTTGACAAATACATTAACCCAACCCCCCTTTGAGAGAGCTGATTTGGAATTTTCCAGAACCCTTTTCCAAAACCATGAGCTTATGAGCTCAGTTCTTTTTTTTTTTCTGGGTAAGTTGTACTTCTTCCCATATACTGACTTCACCAATCATACCAGATCCCACTGCCCATCGCCTGGAGTAATAAGGGGTGGAGAATAACATTGTTACATTTCTAAGGTACCAAAGATTAATTTCTTCAGACTTGATACAGGAGACCTCATGATGCTGGTAAAACCACAGGAAGCTATACCTCCAACACCTGCTTTCTTTCTTTATTTTTTTTAAGGTCCTTAGGTTGCACAGCTGGCCTTCGCTTATAGAAACCCTCTTCTCAATAGCACAAACAAAGCTACAAATCCCCAAATCCCCACATGAGAATTTGAACCTGACATTTACACGCTTAAAAATATTCACCCATTTAGAGTAATTTCAAGTTTTTTGATAGATGAAAGTAAAAATATGCTTTAGTATAACTCACAGTTCTCCACTTTCTAAATCTACATAGGGACCCTGATGCAAGTTATCAATGAACAAGATTTTTAGCTCTCCTAAACACACTAACATGACAACTGCGTTTGCTAAGAAAGCCCAAATACTCCTTAAATAAAACTGAAAGGAAGCTGTGGCACCCCTGCTTAACAATAGCAAACAGAAAACAGTGAGAGAGTGCTTGATGTTGAAAATCTAATTTTCGTCACCATGTATTTATCAGAGCTTAGTTCCCATTCTTGGCTGATAAGGAATAACTAATCATGATTTAAGCATTTCTTCAAACCTAGCAACCTGTTGAACAGCTTCTTAATGTGCCTATCAATCATTTGGAGATAAGGATAGTTTGCACTCATAATAGCTAGTTGTAAAAATAAACAGAAGTTACTATAACTAGTTCAATCAACAATGGGATCTTTGAGGTCAGAGTGGAAATAATCAAACAGTAAGTATGAATAGGCTGTAATTTTTCTGATTAACAAATGTTTTGCTTGTCATGTGATCTTGAGAGCTGCTCTTAGCTCTTTAGAGAACTAAAATACATTTCAGAATGTATGTATTTACATTAGGGGGTTAAACAAATGTATGCACATACCAGTTGTTTTCTAAAGCTATTTGTTCATGTGAAGTTTTTTTTTTCTTTTTAATTTTAGAAAGTATCTTTGTCCTAAAGTTAAATTCTCAACTGGCCACTGTACAAAGCATCTTGTATAAAAAACGGAAACCTAGTAGCATGCAGAAAGTACTGTGGAATGCAAACTATAAATTACTGACATACAAAATAAACATATTACTCACATCTCTCCAACACAGCTGAAAATATAGCAGCCAACAGGAATATATTACATCTCAGTACCAGTTGCTGATCAAAATAACAGTGTCCATATATAGCTGCTAGTTGTGTGAAAGGAGCCAAAGAGCTGTGTCTGTATCTGTATGCACATCCGAGTCAATGCCATTCACAACCTGAATGGGACTGACGGGACATTGATCGTAGCTATATGAATCCAAAATAGATGTTCTGATCACCTTCTGGAGGCACCTATCTTTGTCAAAATTATTCAAAGATCACAAGCCCCTCTCTTTATTTTAAATTGCACCTGTGGTGCATACCTAAAATGTAAATGTAGAAGATGTGGATATAGCTTTCTTCTGTCCTCATGTTGCCTGCGCAAAAATATAACCTTCCTCTCTACCCTGGGGTAATCATTGCAGTGGGTTCAGACAAAGGTAGATAACTCTACAGCTCATAGATTGTACTGGTATGTGCAGGCAAGGTGGAAATGTGTCCTCTGAAAAGACACAAATTACAGAATCACTCAGACAGGAAGAGACCTCGGGAGGCCTCTCATCCTACCTCCTGCCCAAGGCAGGGTATGACAAAAACTCAAATCAAGTTGTTAGGGCTTTAATCTGGTTATGTCTTGAAAACGTCCAAGGAGCTGTTATCTTCATAGTTTATTTATTTATTTATTTATTTATTTATTTATTTATTTATTTATTTATAGCTACTCTGAACCTCCCCCCTTTTTAATTTAAGGTCACTACATCTTGTTTTCCTGCCACGTTGCACTGTGAAGGACCTGGCTCCATCTCCTTGCTGGCCTCCCTGTGGGTTCTGGGGGCTGCTCTTGGGTGCTGAGCAGCTGCCTCTTCTCCAGGCTGAACAGCCCTCCCTCCCTCACCCTCTCCTCACCATACAAGTGCTCCAAGTGGAATTAAATTACAGATGAAAATACCTGTGTTGTCAAGAAACCACAGCATATCTGCTCTATCAGTGTGTTACTTCTAACCTTATTCATTCAATCATGAAAGGAGTGACAGACAGCACACTCTCTGGGATCTTACGCAGTAAATTCATGTCAGCCTTTTCTAGAACACAAAGTTTGGCCTTATTTTGAAAGGCAATGAGCACTCAAAACTTCTGTAGGTCTAACACCTCCCAGCAGCCAGCTCTCTGTTAAATACAGCAAGGGTGTTGGCAATTTGGTTATTTTGGTATTCAAAAGGAAAAACCAGTCAGGAGGGAAGAAACTACAAAGGAGCATTCTAAAGGAAAATTTGTTTAAAGACCATGGAAAGGATGAGATTCACTGATGTCTAGGAGGAAGAAGCTTCAAATACCATGGAGTTATTCTGAAAAAAAACACCTTTCTGGAACACCTGATGGTGTGGAACTCAATTTAGCATATGAGATCTGAATCGGTTTTGTTTGAGGAAAAAAAATGTTCTAAATGAGATGCTGTGACTGCTTATCCTTCAGCTACTTTGATCTCTTTTGAGTCATCTCTTTTAATTTGAACACAACATAAGAATACAGCAATAGCAGCCTCTTCAGGACTTGATTAAAGAAAACAGACTATAACAAAGAGATGAGCAAATCTCCAGCATTGCAGAAAGTTTGGCTGGGATGTATCTTTTCAAAGAAAGATCCAGTTTTTATTTAGGAGTCTCGGGGGAGAATCCTTTTGACTTCTTTGTAGATTGTTCCACCAGTGTGTCTATTCTCTGAATACAGGGGTTAGTGCAAAGGGTCCAAACCAGATATTTAGATGAATTTTTGAAGTTATTGTGGGAGTCTGTGGATGTGTGTTTGGTTTAAGCCCAAATCTATCACTGTACACTTTGGGTTTATGTCATAAACTTAATTAGACCTATAAGTAAATTGAGTGCGAAATAATGAATCATCTACTGAGGACATCTATGTCTATGAATCATTGGCTTTAAATAATGACACCTTTGGAAACCATGCTGAGCAAATTTATGTAAGTCACTCAGGTCCCCAGTAACAGAATTCTAAAAAATGTCTACCCACAAGTAAATGGCCTAATGAGAAATCCTGTATTTTTCTGACTTGATAAAAATTCATTTTTATTTGTTTCTGAGACTGCAGTAAGGGCTTATTTGGGGTGCCAGCAGTGGCTGCAGAGCAGCAGTTCTTATTTTAGTGTAACAGACAAGCATCTGTGATGTTTGCAATAGTATCAATTGCAAGTTTAAAAGTTTAAAGCTTTCTCATAAATCCTGGCCATAAGGAAATGGATTAAAGAAATAAAATATAGAACTCGTTGAACTTGTATCTATTTTGAACTGTAAGGATTATACCCAAGAAAGCCTTTTGTTTTAAAGCAGCCATCTCAACATCAGCTAGAAAAGATTGGGTTACTTAAAGGGCCACTGACAACTCTGTTGAAACAAACCCCTGTGACTTAAAACTAGATCTTTCAGTGCCTGCACCGTGTGCTGGGTTTGTACTGCTTTTGTTCGTTCCTCGCTCTCTCATCCCATTGCCTTTACAAGTCTGTGATTCAATCAAAGAAGACATGGAATAAGGAGGGAGAAAGCCCCTTCCTATGACTCCCACCCTGGGGAGTGAGTTCCCCGCCAGAGAACAGAGCGTGGCTGCCCGGGGAGTGGTGCTGTGCTGCTGGGGAGGCACATGGCTGGGCCATGGAGACCTTCTGCACCACTGGCTGAAAACACGGGGGGACAATTTAAGAAATCAAACTACAGTTAAACTTATATTTTAAAAAAATTATTTTGAAGGTGAAAAAGTGAGTGGTTTTGAAGTAATTTTCTGAGCAAAGGCCACAAAACTGAGACAATATCAGTTAATGAAGGAGATTATGAGTCTAGCTGGTTAGTTCCTCTTTCATCTCCTCCAGCTAAGAAAGTGCCTCACTGATGTAGGCTGTGTATATGGAAAGTGAGAGATCAAGTCAGGTGTGTGAGTTTAGGTGTTTGATCAGCATTTCATGTTTGGTGACATTAGATCTCTTGGGACAGACAGGGCTGGCTGCTGGGACAGGGGTAGGGCAGATGTTTTGGAAGCCATGTGAGATACTCTGAAAGTATCGTGTGTGAAGTGCAAAGACCAGAATCCAGGCAATTGAACTGAGGCCTACAGGACAGTCTGAAGGGGTGGGATTCAGCTCCACGTTGTGGACACCAAAGCTTAGGTCTCATTGCAGGCACAATATGGGAACCAAGTGCCTGAGAAACCAGCAGGGTCAGTGGGGTTTTAGCCAGCACAGTAAGTGGGGTCCAGAGCTTTGTGGTAGGTCTTCCAAAATGACAGATAGGTCATCCTTGCTTTGAGCTGAATAGCTTTCTGAGCCCCAGCCAACAGACTGTACACTCCAGTTTTCACAGATGAGTGGCAATACAGTATTGAATCTACTGCCTGGGATGACACTGAATATAAGGGAAAAAAATGTAAAGAGCCAAGACTTATCTACAATTATCTGGGCAGGGAACCGAGAAAATCTGAGGCAATCTCTGTTTTTTAATGAGCTGAAACTAAACTATTAATTTCATGGTTTTGTGAAATGCGGATGGCACCTGAAGAAAGTATCTCTGTTTTTTTTCCTTTTTAACTAAAATTTAGTTGCTCATAGTAAGGACCCATTCAGCATGCAAGTCCTGTACAGCAGCTGGGAGTCCCATCCCCTTGTTTTCCTCCACAGGACTCACTGTGGTGTGCATCCAGCCCAGGTTCTCACTGCTGGACAGTAGCACTGATTTACTGGAGAGGGAAAGAAATGTCCAAGTCCTGGTCTTCTGTTTCTCTTCTGGTTGCCCAAAATCTCTGTGGAACAGCAAGACACATCTTTTTGCTGGCCCCTTTCCTTATATAAAAGGAAATAGTTGAGTTTGCCAGGTAATGGATTGGTCTGAGAGTTGAAATCAAATGGAAAAACAAAAAGCCTTTAATTTCTGTCTTCAGAATCTTGGGTCTTACTGATAGTTTCCCCCTTGTTGAAAGTCAGTCTTCCTATGCAGATGTACAATTGCAGTTAGTAGAATTTTTATTTTGGTAACAAAATTTATCTTTATCCTTGGAAAAGAAAGAAAAAAGGAAACATTTCAAACAATTTATGACTTAATTAATAAACAGGGAATCTGCAGGGCAGAGCTATCCAAGACATGTGGAAAGCCAAGTTTTCCTATGATTTCAAATACCAGAAAACTGATGTCTAGTTTTTACATTCCTGTGCTTGATGAAGATGTGTCTGAACCATTTTCAGGAATGAGCACAAGAAATGCAACACCTTGACCAATTTCATGGTTTATTTTCTCTTTAAGGACTAGGAGTTTATAGTCTTATACAGCATTGTGTTACTGTGGTGACTGGCTCCTTAAAATATTTATAAAATAGGAAACCGATTGTCCAATTACAATAAGGAGATGACAGTTTGTCTTTTACAAACCATGAAACACAAACTAACATTTTCTTACTATCTTATTACTTTCTCTAGGTTTGTGGTTGCACACAGAGGTAGAAAAAGGGCTCGTGCTGTTATGTCGGTACAAAACAAATTCAAAAAATTTGATAGATACAAGAACAAATTCAATGTAAAAAAGATTATATGTAAAATTTTATATACAGATTTGACAGGAATAACAGCATGTTCTAGAAAAACTCAGGCACTCTGTGTTGTCAGAAGAGGGTACTAACAATTTTATCCCACATGAAGAATACGGGAGATGCTCAAGGAGTACCCAAGGGTTTCCTGACTTTTTAAAGAAGTGCTGACATCCTCAGCTTTAAGAATAAAGTGTGCCTGTGTGTATACCTGCAAAGACACTAAATTCTCTCAATAAAACAATTGTTTCCACACATTCTGGTCATATTGGTCCCAAGGAACAGAAACATTCCCACATCTGCATGAGCTGCAGAAGACTTTCTTTAGGCAGCTGATTGCTCGGGAGGCTGTGGCATATCCACAACTGGGGCCAGCTATTCCTCTGCTCTAGGAGACTGATGGGTGGCACATCAGCAGTAGCATCTAATGACAGATTGCCTTTTCTGGAGTAATGGCCTAGGACAGGTTATGGCTGCTATTTTCAATTTTTTTCTGTTGCTTTGTGGTCTGTAGCTGCAGGTTCTCTATCAATAACGATGTGTTTGACAAAATGTCTCAGCAGAAGTCAATGACTTGGGATCTGCATATGAATCCACACATCTTTCTTTTGATAAGATCAATTTTGGAAACAATTTTCTCTCAGGCTTTAACTGCAGATATACCAAAAATCTTACAACAGCCCACACAGTTCAGTGAAAAGAGCTGCATTATAACCAGCCTAACTGTTATCCTGGCTTCCCTCAGTCTTATTTAGATAAAGAGAGATGTGAAAAATGTGCAAAATGCATGAAACAGGACCAAACGTTAGAGTCAAAAATCTGTCTTTATGCTGAACATCCTCACTTCTAAATTTAAATTAATATTTCCAAAATACATTTCTGAATATATTTCTTATTTAAAGCAAAGAAAAAGCCCCTGTATGGATAGGCTTCAAAACTCCCTAATTATTCCTGAGTCTTGTTATAGTCTGTCAGATAATTGTTTGATCTTCCACTCTTTTAAGTCAACGTCAAAACTCTTACTGAGTTTAATGGGTTTAGAATTCAGACTGAAGTAGGGAATTTTAAAAATACAGACTCTTGGCACCAGGTACCATAACATTTTTGAAGGTGTATAATGTTAAAAAGGTTTTTAGCAAGCAGCAAAATTAATTTCTTTGAAGTTTTACAGCCTATTGGGCATATGAAAGTGCAACAAGCACGCAGGATGTTTGCCCATTGAGGACTCTTGGAAAGTTTTAAATTATGAAAATTCCAAGTGCTGTAAATGATGGTTGAAACCCTTGTTTGCTTTCATGGTTCTAAACATCCAGATTTTTCACAAAAAACTAGTGCACAGTTCCCTCCTGAGTAGAAAGCTGCATCTGTGTTATGGTGACAGCTCTATTCTTTATCCCCTCTCTGAGTTCAGACTTCAATTCTTTGTTGTTTTGAGAAGTTATTTTTCTAAGAGCAACTGGCTGAGAGGATTTTGAAACATAACTTTCAGCAGTAGTCGACAAGAACTGCCTTTGCATTGGTATCTTGCCATAAGCAATGGACGATTTTTTCCTTACCAGACACAAAATCAAATGTACAGACAGAACCTGCAAGGGGCTTTGTGTCCCTGCAGTTTTCTCCTTGGTAGCCCATGACAGCCTGCAAAAGGAGGTGCTGGTTGTACTCCATAGGTCTGTTTACTTTAGCTGCTGGCAGTGTGGGTGCAGGGTACCTGCAAAAGTGGGAAATCATGTCTTCCCTGTGTCCTGCAGCAGGATTATTCCAGCAGCCTCCAGACAGTCTGCAGGGGCTGTGCAGAAAGATACTTTGCATTGCATTGCCTACTGGGTGCAGATGCTCATAGAACCAAGGTGGTTCACATCAAATCAAATACTGCTCCTCCTTTTTCTTGCACCTCACCAGCTGGCAATATGAATGCCCACAATGTGGTAACTCACTTGAGAAATGCAGCATGTGGCTGGTCTACCTGTCTGCCAGTGTTTAATTTATCGCTTTAACTCTGTGGGGCAAAGATCTTATCTCCCTCTATAGAGAAAATACTGTGGGGTTCTCAGTTGAGCAACCTCAGTTCTCATTGAGTTATCTCACAAATTGCACATTTTACTGGACTGAGACATTAACACTTGCCATGAGGAGATCCCAAGTCAAAAACAATGGCACATCCAGCACCAAAGCATATTCACCAAAACACCCAAATATAAATAATGCATAAAGTGGATTACAGAATCATGTAGTATATCTGAATTTATTCCTGGACTAGAATGTTAGGTGCTATTACAATCAGGATACTGTAGTGGCTTGTATGTTAACTGAAACATTGTACAATTATTAAAGAAAGTTTAAATTGCAATGAGCAAATTAGGCTTGTTTAGTTGCCAGGAAAACAGTTTTAATGGAAGGTGTGTCCTTAGAAAAAGGAATCTGAACTGGAATCCTTGGATGTGAAACAGCAGCTCATCAAACTGCAAGAAGGAATGAGGCCCGTGGTCAAGGCTTGATGGTCAGACTGTGCTGGCTGGTGCCGGCAATTGTGTCTAGGAATCTAAGCTTTGTACCACTGAATTCACTAAGACAACTGATCTTAGGTTTTGGTTTGTTTAAATGGGCTTTTTTCAAAAAAAAAAAAAAAAAAAAGAAGGTAATTAATATCTCTTTGCTAAAATTTTGTGTGGCAAACTTTAACATGGCACTGATTTGCCTGGTCAGAGGGGAGCCGCAGTACGTGCGCCCTGATAATGGAAATATCAAACTGCATGACACACCCTTCCATGGGGAGGACAGAGAGCTGCACTGTAAGTGCACAATTGCCATAGCTGCTGCAGAATCGGAGTGCAGAATTGGAGGGTGTGCATTGTTTGGGATAGGAGGACAGCTAGCATGTCTACGTGGCACAAAGCACTGCTCTGAAAAGCTGCCTCTAAATGAGTCGGAAATAGTCTGTCTTCGTGCAGTTCTCTCCTCGGGCTAGTGAACTCTGCCTCTTGGCAGGGCTGGTTAGCCCATATGAAGTGCTATGCTAATACAGCTAAATTGTGTTCCTTACCCACATTACAAGATTTCAGGTCAGGTTGGCTATCTCTGCATTCAACTGCAGTTTGGCAGTGCCAAGCACATCAAAATCCCTGCAAATATGAGTCTCTGAGCTTGGCTCTCCAATCCTCCTCAGAGCAAGTTCTTATTGCAGGCAGTGGGAACTTAGCCCAAGGAGCCCATGACTGGGCCTTTAAACATTCAAGACCAACATTTTGAATAATTGACTCTCTAGTTTGCCTCAGGATATTATGATACTTTTCAAAGGCTGGTTCCAATATAGCAATAAGCCACAACAACGTGTGTGTTAGTATGAAATCGGTGCATGCCTCCAGTGCATTGGCATGGAGCCCTTACCACCCAAGAAGTATTCCCGAAGTGATCCAAAGCCTACTGAAATCTGTGGAAAACTTTCTATTGACTTCAGTTAACTTAGATTTCCATTGACTTCAGTGGACTTTGGAAAAGTCCCAGAGATTCTCATGCCTCATATGATGACTGTTTACATGAAATAATCATTAGCTAAGATATACAAACAACTCTTGGAACAAGGACCAGCACCTAGGACTCATCTCCTTTGTGCCAGATGCAGAGTCAAATCCTTTCTTGCTTTCTTTCTCTCTGGTTCTCAGTGTTTGTTTTTGCTGCAGTCTGGCAACTTCAACATGGTGGTGGCTGGAGCACTCCCTGGGGACTTGGAAACAACCTCTCCAGATGGGAAACTACCATAGGCTCCATATCTACCATGTTCTCCAGAAATGCCCTAACTGCTAAGTTGTTGTATACAAAGCAGTTGTTGTCAGCTCTTCCATTGTCTAGGTTTTACAAAATGTGGTATGAGGCACTCTTTTGTCTATCTAGGTCTTTCAAGTTAGTGCCTTTGGCAGTCACATCTGGGTGCATACTTTTGCTTATCCTTCTGTTGAAGACAAATACAGATGGAAACCTCCAAATAAAAGCTCCTAGACTGAGGGTTATCAGGAGGACTTATTCAGGTATTAGTCTGGCACCAGCAATTTTTTATTGTGGGATGGGAGCTTCTTAATGAGTAAACTTTGATAATTGGTTCTGCAAAGGTTGTAGAGGTGATGATAAGATCTGAGGTTATAGGAATGTGCTAGGCTCTTTGGTGATCCTACAAGTAGAGTGGTATTTCCACAGCCAGATTAGTTAAAATATCCCAGTAGAGAAAGGATTTAAATGCTCACAATTCTTTAATCAGTATCCTCATGGAATAATAAATTAGTACATTTATTTCTGAGATGAAGATGAGCGATTTTTTCAAATCATTTAATCTACTGGCATATTGATTAATGTATTAATGGAAAGGCAATAATCTAGTAAAGGATTTAGGTAATGTGTTGTTAACAACAAATGTGCTGTTAATAATAGTTAATGTATACTGTTTAGTTAAATGTACACTCATTAATCAAAGCAGAGCAAGCCCCAGCAGTGCTAAGTATTGATCTATCAGAGTATTGTCAGTTTGGACAGTGCTGTTAATTATAGGCCAGATGTTGATAATCTTGCTCAGCTCAAGGAGTTGCTTGTCCCATCAGTAGCCTCAGGGGAAATTTCTACATTCACTCTGAGATGCTCCCTGAGGCTGCTCCCAAGACCACATGCACTGAGTCTTACTCTCCACCAGTAAATTAAATGGTGCCAGGGCACTGGAACTTAAGTCATCAGAGCAGTTGCTGACATGATTTTGGCCTGGGCCACCAAGAACTTCCCGAAACAATTCCCTGGCATGACTGGGGACTCAGCAGAGGCCAGAGACTGTTCCCTGGTGGTCACACGAGTCTGGCCACCCTGGTTTGGGAAGTAAGAGAATTTAATATTAATGACATGGTACACTGTGAGCTGGCCAATTTTGATGCTGGAAAATGGTCCCATGCAAGTGTCATTCATTACTGCAAGCGCAGCTGGGCTGCACAAAGAGCAAAATCTGCAAGCACAGTCCCAACTGTGGCTGAAATCAATCTTTGCAGAGTCCCAGAGACTCATGCTCAGTTCACAAACCTGTGGTGCACCCCACAGGCCCCCATCCCAAAGACAGCTCTGCCAGGCATACCAGTACAAACAGGAACCTGAGGCATCAAGGGCGACCCTCTTCCCCAGACACATGGGCATCCCTGTGGGTTCTAGTAGGTGCATCTGGAGTGCTACAGCTGCTGCTAGTTGCATGCAAGTGCTTTTCTTTTTTGTTTGTTGCAAACAATGGATTATAGAGGTTCAGGTACTTGAAACAACACCCACGGAGGCCCTTCAAAAAAGGACACAGGTGCATCTGTGGTACCCCCTTATAGTTTACATGGATATTGACTGCTAGTCCAGTCTAGTGTGTTCAGTGTGCTCACTCATCTGTGAAAAGTCAGTTGTGACCATAGCATTCTGCAAAACTGAGCCTGAGGTGACCAAACCAAATATTGTCTCTTACTTTGAGCAATATATACATATATACAGAGATATTGCTGACTTGTAGCAATTGTTGATAGAGCAAGTTCTGATGCTTCAGTTAAATTGCGCTGAGTCATTAATCAGTGGCCCTACTTTATTGTTTTTGACATCACTTTCTACAGGTTGAAGAAGTTTACCTTTATAAGAAGCAGAAAGTTGACAGATATAGTAGATAATTCTGTTATGCCTGTTTAGAAATGATTAATGCTAAACTTTTGAACAGGTCTGCCTTGAAAAGGAAATGTCACCTGTTCAAATGCAGCTTTGTATGTTCTCCTGCGGTAATGTATTCAGTGCTTATCAACATGCTGATCTGATGCTAGTTTCAGGGAGTAAATGTGAGTTTCAGCAAGTGAAGCCTGATCCTGCAGGTGCATGTATAGGCAAAACTACCATTAGTTTTAATGAGAGTTTGTCTTATTCAAAAGTGCCTGATGAAGCCAGCAAATGGGTAATGAAATATGTGAGCACAAGGGTGGGTTTTTGTTGCTCAAAATACATTGATGTGCCTTTGAGACTTGCATTCTAAAGTGTTTGGAGTTTGCTTGAATTTTTCATGCAAAGCCAGTCATTGGAATATTTTTATGTTTTATTAAATTCTCATTTTACTTCACTCCCTTCCGGGTGCTTAATAAAGAGTTTCCAGCTGTTTATAGTTCTGCTTGGAAGATAAAATAGACCCTTATTTTGCAAAGCACTCAGGAACATTTATAACTTTAAGTGTGTGAATGGCACACACCTCTGAAGGCAACTAACTATCAGTGGACTTGAAAATAGTGACTAAAAATATAGGTACAGGGCAATGGGGTTTTTAAGGGTGCTTAAACGTGTTCATCACTTGCTCTGTAATTTCTTTAGTACTCCATGTAGTGACTAGAGAATAACAATTGCAGAACCCGCTTGTACAGTAATGTATTTCAACAAATTGCAGTTTCTCTATTATGGGAATTAGGAAAAACAGGTTAAATTTAACAGGAATGCAAGAAATAAAGAGGGAGAAAATGGTTGCAATACATGAATGTAATTTCCTCTCTGGAGGTCTATTAACCATCTACAGGTTTATTACCACACCACCTCTCAGATGTACTAGGCTCCCACTCTTTCTGGTACTAAGCAAAATAAGAACTCTTATGATCTATCATATTGTTTGAAGAACTCCAACTGTTTCTTCTCTTCATGATTTGCCTATGAGTTGTTCACGTTTTCCATGAATTTGTCCATTGTTTGGATTTGTATGAAATTTATTTTCTGGGAAAAGTCTATTAATTAACTAACCAGGGAACCAAAGACTGGGGCCAAAGGGACAGATTTTCAAGTACTCACTAGGGAGAGTTCTGTTTATACATATTTCATGGGAGGGGTTATAATTTCAAAAATAATTGTGGTGGTTTGGAATTTGTAAATGCTTTGGGTGGATATTGTTACATACTAAGTTTTTGAAGTAACTAACATTCAAAAGACATTCTTAGTCATTTAACTATTCAGTATTTGAGCTTCTCCTTAAAAAGTAGTTTGACAAATACCAACACCATGGAAACTGTAATATTTATGTACTGATTGAATACAAAGAGAACATTTCCCCAACCACTTATCTTTGTACAGGGTAGACAGTTCCTCATTCCAGAACTGTCCCTCTGTCTGTCTATCTATCTATATGTATCCATTTATGTATCTTTCTATTCATGTTAAACCTGCCATATCCAATTCCTAATGCATATTATGAGAATTGTCTCAATAAAATTTTTGTTGTACACATTCTGTCATTGATCTGTTTGTATATCAATATCATTTACAGTCCATTTGATCCTTCAGGTTTGTGACAGCTGAAACTGCAATTCACTATGTCTCCTTTTCTGTGCTGTAAAGCTGCCTGCAGACCTTACAGGGCCAGAGGATGAAAGAGTTTAGTACCTCCTGTGTCACTGTGCAGAGAAAATTCTGCAGGAAATTGAAGGCTTGTGGGAGAATTTTTTTTTCTGGTAATTTTCTTCCTTGTCATGTGCCCTACTACACCAATGGAGAAAGATGCAGCTCTTCTCAGCTGCCAGAAGAATGCACTCCACCTGTTTTTGTATCATCCTTGTCCCTCATGTGATACAACAGCACCATTGCCACTGTTGGAGACTTTCCACTGCTCTCCTGCAAAAGCCCACAGGACCCCCAGGGTATGCAAGTAACAGTCTGATTCAGGTCCTGTCCCCACGTAATGCTGAGTGGAGCTGCATACCCTGTCTGAAGAATAGAAATCATTATGTAATCACAAATCACTAACTGGTCATGCAACATACACAAATATCAGTTATTATCAAATATAAATTATTTATCAGGTTAGAATGTACTGACTTTCACTGCACACAGAAATAAAAGAGTATTTTCAAAGAATCCCCAAAAAAATCCTTTTAATGCATGAATTTCCAGGCCCTGAAATGTCATTCCTGACACTGATTAAAGTAAAAACTACAAAATAGTGGCTTTTGATGACAATCTCTTTAACGATGCCCAAGGTTTTTGTTTCTTCCTTGTTCTGTGTACCAATATGGACCTAGTGTAAACAGAAACATGAGCTTTCATTATCTTGTATTCAAGCTACTGCAATAAAAACTCCTAATGGAAGAGGAGGAAAGAAGAGAGAAAAGATCAAATGCCCTAACAGATATTTACACAACATAAGAGTTTTGTGACCATGAGATACTATTCTGAGGTTACATAGAGGGAGTGAAGAAAGAAACTGCACTTTCAGAAAACTTTGTGACAAGAATAGGTGGGAAAATAATTATGTTGCATGACTAACCTTTTCTTTGTACAGACACATTATAGGGCAGATGCCAAAGCAAACAGTTTCTAAGTGAAGCTTGATTTTTACTCATTTGCTGTCTGATCAGAAGTATTTATAAATGCCTCTAGTATGAGTGTGTTTAGTGTACTTTTCTTTTTTTTAACATGCAAAATTTGTTAAATCACTGATAGAAAAGTTCAGGCGTTTATTTAAAAAACTGTTTTACTTTAGAATTTTGCTTAGAGTAGGGATAATTTCATGTTTCAGCATGAAAATATTACAGTAATTTGCCCTTTTCCTTCTTGGAGTGGATAACTAACCTACTAAAGGGTGAGTGAACAGTGGATATTTAGTGGGAATTTTCTGACACTGAATTTCATGATATTGTGAGCAAAGCAAGGTGAAACAGCCTAGAGGAAATAAATGGGCAGAAGGACAGCCTGAAACATCTTTCCTAAAGAATAAGCATTCACTGCAAAATTGTGAAGTCCTTGAGTAGGGTCCTTGCAGACTTTTATCTCCATCCCAGCCTTAATCTGGTTTTTCATGAAGAGTCAAGACAGCAGGCTAGAGTGCACACACACACACACACACACACACACACACACACACACACAGAGTTAATTTGCAGATGGCACAGATAGGATGATATTCCAAGCACTTTGGAGATCTTCACAGATCAAGAGGGCAAAGTGGAGGAATGGCCTGAAATTCACAAAGCGAAACTAAGCAGGGGGAAATCAGAGAGCTGCAGTTTAGAAGGAGAAGTCAAGCACACAAGTGAAGTAAAGAATAATGATAGTTACAGCAGCACAACAGGAAAGGATTACTCTGAAGCACATGCCAAGTCAGCAATCCGAGGCTGTTGCGAACAAGAAAAATTCATCATGATGTGATCAAGAGCATCATCTGTAAGAGACAGGAACTGACTGCTTAGCTCTGTCTGGCATTGATGAAACCTCAGCTGGAAGACTCTGCCTGCTTTGGGGTGTTGCACTTGAGCAAGGATATAGGCAAAGCCCAGGAGGGGGTAACAAGCAGAGGAAGAAGTTTAGAAAACAGGACACAAAAGAAGAGTCATAGAAAGATAATTACTTGGTCTAAAAGGACTGAAGAGGGGATGCAAAAGTCTGCTACAGTAAGGACATTGCCACAAAAAGATAGATTCACTTGAGGGAATTGAAAATCTCCTTTTTTGGATGCACTAGACAAATGTCTGTAGGGGTGATTTGGGAACACAGCAACCTCTTCAATTAATTTCCAGTCTTATTCCTTTGACTCATTGACCCACCACATAAAACTGTTTCTGAAATCAAACATCTATTTTAAAATTCGTTATTAGGAGACTTCTTGGTTTAGTATATTCTTACCATGACACCCTACTCCTTTTTGTCTGCAGAAAGAAAATCTTGTAATTCTGATGTCAGGGTTTTCTTATTGCTTGATGATTTTCATGTATATTCATGAGCATTCAAATTGAAGCTCTAATTTTTAAAATCAGAATTATGTTTCAAAGGGTTTTGCTGTAGTGTTGTGGAAATTTGTTGGATGGCAAATACCCCTTTAATCTGTTTCTTCCCAAACAGTTAATCCCAAAGGGTAAAGTTTTAATCTCTCCCTCAGAACAATTGTAACATTTGTATTTAATGTACATACTGGCATTTAGTTGTAAAATACATGCTTCCACTTGCTTTTTATTTGTCTAGATTCTTGTTTCCAAGCCCTATCTCAGTATTTTTCATTGGCACTAGGGATGTGCATTTGCATCACATTTGTTTCATTTGCATCACTTTGCATTGTTTTTTGTTTCAGAGCGCTTGTATTTTACAAATATACTACCAACAAGTAGTGACCTCTGGATGTTGCCCTCAGTATATTCAATGAGAAAAGTTTGTGAGAAGAATTGCCTTTTTTTTTTAATCTTGGTAAAATAATTTTGTTATCATGAATGTCTTGAATTGATTGAGAAGAAAATGTGCAGCACAGATTTCAAGTTGACTTTAGCATTCTGCTTAAAAGAAAGCCAAAATGCTTCATTTATTTTCACATCAGAGAAAATGGAGAGGCAGTTTTCCTTTAGAAGAAAAGTTGTGAATGTGACAGCAATTTTAAAAATATTTTGTCTTAAATCCACATTTCTTTCCACAAAAGTACTTGTGTCCTGTCAATAGCATTCATCACGAGATCCATTTGTTAGCAGAGACACACATAAACTAATGGCTGACAGAGTACAAGGTTGTGCTCACTGTAACAATAAAGTAGGCTGTGCTGTTTGGAAGGTGAGGTAACAGACCATTGGCTTTTAGGCACCTTAAGAATCAGACATTGCTGCAGCCGATGCAAGGGATGTATCATGGACAGCACAGATTCTGTAGTCACAGGATGGGAATTTTTTTTAACCTAGGATTTACTTGGGGGTTTAGCGCATTCTTTGTGGGCTGCACATTAATGCACACAAATGGCTTCTCCTAGGATAACTACTATACAATTAGTGTTCACCTTCTGTGCAGTAGGGAGATGCCTGTGTCCTCCTTCCTCCCACAGGGGTGCCTGCAGGTTGTCTGGAACAGAGCTCCAGCCCCAGCCCAGCCCATAGGCCATGAATGCCCGGCCCAACTGAAAAGGAAAATATTTTCCTGTGGGGATGTGGCAGTGGAGAAAGTGTTGCAGCCCTGGGGCACGAGCAAGGCAGGTGCCTGGCAGGAAAGCTGTCAGGTCTCTGAGGCACGAAGTCACTGAAGCCCCCCCAACAGCTATCCCAGCCACTGATGGATTCTTTGCTGCCTCATGCCATTAGCAGGCCCCCATAGGATACCCAGCAAGACCACCAGGTATTCCATGGAAATTTCCTTCCCAGCACCTAAAGGTGACTCTTTCTTGGTCAGAGTTCATGGACAGTGCCACACAGCTGCAGGGATCTCAGGAGACCTGCTCGCTATTCCAGCCCGTTCACCTGGGCAGGTGTGTGTACACCAAGAGTGCACCTTCTGTGGTTATATTCCCTTTGAGGCGAGGCTGAGGGAGGTGAAATTATTTGCCTGGTATATATTTCTTTGTGGTAATGGGCAAACACCTTTTTCTTGCTTTTGGCTTCCCTTGATTGAACCTGCAAAGCTAAACATCTTTGCTATGTATTTACCCAGCCTGTAGGGCACCATATTCTAGTTTCATTCTTCATGTTTCCTTGAAGCCAATGAAGTAGGACTGGCTTTTGGAAGTGCAGAGGCTGGGATACAACCCGTATTTACACTGTGTTGTGCCATAACCATCTATGTTATGTCAAAGGATGCATCAGGACCAACATAAACATTAACTCACTTCTCTGAATTCTAAAATCAGCAATATTTTTTATTTTATTTTTGTTGCATGGATTTTTATCCAGTTGTTAATCCCAAATTTTAGCAACATATTTCTGTTAATGATTTGAAGTCAAGCCTTGCCATACCATGGAGTTGAGTAAAGCAAAATAAATTATTCTTACTTGATCATCTCTGCTTGAAAATTCAGCAGAGATTCTCCACTACTTTCAAATCAGACTAATAATTTCCTGAAACAAGGCAGAAGACTGTGATCAGATCTGAACAAAATACAGAGATATGTTAATCTGTGCTTGCAGCTGTCTACACAGCTTCAAGCATAGACTATAGAAATGTACTCTAGTATAGGACATAGAAATTCTTTACTATAAGGATGGTGAAGCACTGGAACAGGTTGCACAGAGAGGTTGTGGATGCCCATTCCTGGAGGCACTCAAGTCCAGGCTGGAGGGTTGAAACTAGGTGATCTTTAAGATCCCTTCCAACACAAACCACACTAAAATCCTTCTGGAATACCTCACTGGTAAAAGTGATCCACTTGCAGGCCTATGGCCAGTATAGACAGGCTTCCTACTGGGGTGTCCCTATTTTTGAAAACCTGGAAATCCCTCATGTAGTGACAGCACTGTTCCAGAAGAAATGCAGAACACAGACCAAGCGCTCGTTGTCCACGCAAATCCAGTGTTGAATTGCGTTGAGGAAAGAGACATGTTGAGGAAAAGATCAGCTCTGAAAAAAGGAGAATGAGGTTAACATGAGGAATGGGGGGGTCAAGCAAAATATTAAAATAAGGACCAAAAACTCTCACATATGCATTCAGAATCAAGCATAAGCAATTTCTAGGACAACACACTGAGAAAACATGAACAGTCAGACATCCTGCATAATTGAGAAGCAAGCATACCTTCTTGCTCCTTGGCTGGTGTATGTAACATATTCTTCCCACTATTGCGACAACTTGCTTTGCCTCATTTGTGTACTTCATCCTCCTTTTCCTGGTCCTTTTGGCAGAGCCATGTTTTCCATGCTTATCCTGTCTCGTGGACACAGCATTATGATTATTTCTGTGGCACCAATTGCTTCAGCTGCTACAACCCCTATATCGCTGGAGTCCTTCCTCTGACATTTTCTGGAGAAACATTTTAATTATTGTCATCAAGAAGATAGTCAGATTAACTCTTGAAACTGGTGGTCTTTGAACTGTGATACTTCATGTCTCTGAGATAGTACTGGAAGGTGAAGGTAAATTCAGGAAAGAGGATTTGTCTCTTACTTCCTAATTTGTATGCCAGCTGCATCTACCTTGTTTATCATAACACTTTTAGTACACAACAAAGAATTATGATGGTGAGTCTGAGGCAATTCTCTATACTCCACTGGTGTTTTACTGATGGCTGGTTAGACACATGGTGCTGATTCCTCTCTGCTGTCAACTGCTAAACTGTAGCAAGTCTCTAGTAAAGAAAAGCATAAATATCTTCCAATAATGGAATTTGCCACTGGAATTTGCCACTGGAATTTGGAAGGGGAATTATGGTTCATGCCAGGTTTCCTTCAGACAGGTAAGTGAGTATGTCCACCCTGGATAGACAGCTGGTATCAACTTCATTTCCAGAAACAATGTGCTGTGAAGTAGATCCACATTATATCTCTACTATAGTGGATTGCACGACATTATGACTTCACTATAATGAACTGAACCAAGTCAACCCCTGGTTGTTCCTTTATTTGGGAGGCCTCTGTGGTAGTCACTATGGATACTAGTAGTATAGTTAATTCCTCCTGAGAAATGATTTTTGGTCCAATGTAGTTGCTGTCCATGTGCTGCAGTCCAAACTTCCACAAGTGGCTTCAATGGTTGGGTAATCCAATGTTTCCAGAAAAATGAAAAGGAACACAAACTGCCTGTTTGACTGTAGTTAAGACATCATCCCTTTAGTAACACCCATTTTGATTATGAAGCAGTGATCCCATTTATTAATGTTATTACACTACAGACAATGAAGTCTAATTCTTACGAATAATTTCATGTACCTACACAGTTCTGGTTGCTGTTATCTGTCAAAGCACCTTCTGTTGTTGCCAGAGATGCTTTTAGATCCTCTTGCAAGACCTCTTCTACCCTAGACTTCCCTTCTTTCTCTTTTTCCTTTTCTTTGTTCTTTTAAACATCTCTCACATTTGGAACCTGTTCCTTTTCTTGTCCCTTGTCTATTGTGAAAGAGCTCTATGGCTGGATGTTAGACTGCAGATGGCTGCCTCTGTCTCCTGATCATTACTTGCCTGGCTATGACACATGTACAAAAACATCTCTCCAAGAGGTTGTGTTGACTGCTTTATTTGAGTAACCCATGCATTACTTATGAAAAGATAAGTAACAGTAAAAAAAAGATGCCAAAAGTGTTGTCCATCTACATCTAAGCCTTAGTCCTTGTGTGCTTTCCACACAAATTTTTTTCCATAAGCCTTAGTCTTGTCACCCTTCTCTTCTACTAGAAGACACAGATACCCAGAAACTGCTGCTTGTTTCCAACCCTTTCTGCTTCAGGCTGCCTTTTAACAAGTTTTAAGTTTCTTCGATCCTGACCTTGGAAACGTCCATCTGCAACCTACCTGGAGCCAAATGGTAGACATTTCACTGTTAAAAGTCCCTGTTCTGAAAGACTCCTAGGTATTGTCTCTGAAAAATATTGATCTTTGTCATGATTCTATTTAGTATTTGTTTTTCTTAACAGTCTTCTTTAATTCTGTACAATTGAAGAAAAATATTCAAACAGATAAAATGAAATATCAACTATAGTCATGAAAATTATAGAGATATCTCATTCTTTACAACAATCAAATGAAGTGTTTCACACACTGTAACCTTGCAAGCTGGATATTACACAAGTAAAAATAAATGCACACACCCATAAAACTAGTAAAACTGGCTGTTGCAGCTACACATAGTTCCTTGTGTTCATTAAAATTCTATCTTTATTGAGTTTATCTAGATTGGCATGCAGATCAAAGTGAAAATGTAATAAATAAAAGAATATACATAATGGAATCCATGGAAAGAAGCTATTCAGAAGATAATTCCAGTAGGTGAATCGCAATGAAGTTTTAAAAACAACAGTGCAGAAGCATTTGAAACACAACACGTCATACAGTGTTGAAGGGCCGGATCCTGAGGCCATTACTCACATGCGTAGACACACTGACTTCAAAAGAATTACTCACTATGAGTAAAGATAGTTGGAATACGACAAAACAACAGAGCACTGGCTCCTCTGGCACAGCTGTGTAGCTGAACAACATCTCTATGTAAGCATGATCCTGCCAGCGATACCCAGCTCAGTCCACAATGGCAGCTCCAAACCCCCTCTGGAATGTGGTAAGCACCTGCGTAAGCCAGAGGATCCTTGACCAAATGGAAAGTGGGAACACAAATACACACAAGAATGAAATTACTAAGTTTTCCTACAGTTGTGCTCACCTGGGCTGCTTATGAAATAAATTTTCTTACTTCCCTAGCTCTGGCTGGCCTTGCAGAGCCCATACATGGAAAAGGGAGCTGGATCAGCCTTGTCTCATCCATTATTAAGCAAATAGTTGTACTTTACTGAACTGGGCCCCAGATTTCCAAAACCAAATTTTCATAGCTGTTTAAACGTATGGAGAAAGAGCAATTTGACTTTCAGATGTCAAGGATGGATTTTTAGGGCAAGGAACAAAGAACAAAATTTTTTTTTACACCTTAAACTGCTAACTTGAGTATTTTGACACAGTCATAGGACATGAACACAACGTTATTTTGCTGAAATTTTTATTGGCACAATTACACAAGTGAGATAAAGGAGGATTTGGAAGGTTAGTCACAAAAGGTGAACAAGACAGAAACTAGATGACAGATTGTAGACAACAGAAACTAGAAGACAAAGTCTGCATATTCTGGGCTATTGTACAGAGTACAATCCACAGTATGAGAGAATATGTAAAAGAAACCAGACAAAAGGGGAGCCTAAGAGGAAGCTTTCTTTAATAAATATGGAAACCTAAGTGGCAGCAATCGCTGCCATTCACATCCCCTCTTTCAGCATCTAGAAGCAACAAAAAGACCTGGGTATGGCAGATTTTGCTTTTCTGGAATGTAAAATTGAGAGAAATTTCTCCTGCTTTGGTCTTTCATCTCTTTTATGTTTAAGCATTCTTATTATGTATGTAGTATAACCAAGAATTAGCCAGGCTGTCGTGCCATAAGGATGAGTTTCAACAGAGAAAAACATTTGTCTGTGGTTACAGACTGGCTCTCTGGGAAAAAAAACAAAACAAAAACTGGTTGCGGCAGTACGTACTGGAACATCTAAAAGCAAAGCATGAGGCTAAGTTTACCTGTCTGCCTACCACTGCCTAGAGTGTTTTCCCAGGTCTCAGCTAGTTTATAACACATGGTTACCTGCAGTCATGTGAAAGTGTTTTCAACCAGCCTGCTGTCTTATTGGCAACCGCTGTTATTTAATGTAAAAAAACATTGCATATTATTTTGAAGTAGTAGGAGGCAGTGTCCCCTTCCTCAAAACATTAATAGATCTTTTGAGCCAAATCCATCCTACCTCTTTGACCCAATTTTATGTTTATGTGACTTAATCTATCCCAGCAATATTACATCCATGTGTCATTTTGGAATAAACACTCTAGTGAATCAGTACCCTTTGCTCCTGTCCACATTTTTCCACTGCCACCATGAGGGATTCAAGGAAATTTTCCACATCTGGGACCATTCTGAATAAGGAGTAGAAGATATTAGCATCCACAAAATCCTCATACACATCTCAAGAGATTATGATGTCTACAATACTGAAAAAAATGCCACCCAGGTTATTTCAGTACTTTTTTTTTCTTTTCCTTGTTTATATTTTGTGAACAAAACTAAAGCAGACTCAATGAGATGAGGGGAGCCTTCTCTTTAGAGGAAAGAGTGTACCCAGCTCATTGAAACTCCTAACTAACTGACACGGAAGTTAGCTGCATTATGTGGGCTTCAGGCCATCCTCAGCACAATCAGTCCTCTTCAAGCTGAAACTTGCTGTGTTTAGGCAGGTTGGGATTTCTGAACAGGTTGTTCAGCCTTATTTTCTATGCTCGGTTGCCCAAGGATTTGTTTTCTTCCAAGAGCAACAACAAAGTATTTAGCTTACAAAAGTTTTGAAAGAGTCTATAATTCTGAGAGAATTTTCTAGCCTTAAAATGTGCAGTTCTGCTAGGAAAGACACCAGGTTTTCAAGATGGAATGGCTCAGCAAATTACAACGGCTGGAGGGCTCATACCTCTGGCTTTTCTACTAATATTGTGATCTTTCAAGTATGCTGTGACATAACAACAGTTTCTCAGGGTCTAGAGGTCTAAGTGAGGACATTTCAGGACTCTGAGGAAATATTCATCTGAAGTGTTAACATAATTTTATTGGATCATATTAATTAATAAGGTGCTTGGAATCTAGAAAGAGTATGACTGTTAATTCAAGACTTAGTAAGACTTAATATCCTTTCATGTAGTGTTAAAGTTTGTGTGGTATTTGATGGTGTGGGGCTTTGCTACAAAAGTGTAAGAAAATGCTTTGTCTGCATATCATATGCAAGTAAACATATATGGGGAAGGGAAGGGAAGGGAAGGGAAGGGAAGGGAAGGGAAGGGAAGGGAAGGGAAGGGAAGGGAAGGGAAGGGAAGGGAAGGGAAGGGAAGGGAAGGGAAGGGAAGGGAAGGGAAGGGAAGGGAAGGGAAGGGAAGGGAAGGGAAGGGAAGGGAAGGGAAGGGAAGGGAAGGGAAGGGAAGGGAAGGGAAGGGAAGGGAAGGGAAGGGAAGGGAAGGGAAGGGAAGGGAAGGGAAGGAAGGGAAGGGAAGGGAAGGGAAGGGAAGGGAAGGGAAGGGAAGGGAAGGGAAGGGAAGGGAAGGGAAGGGAAGGGAAGGGAAGGGAAGGGAAGGGAAGGGAAGGGAAGGGAAGGGAAGGGAAGGGAAGGGAAGGGAAGGGAAGGGAAGGGAAGGGAAGGGAAGGGAAGGGAAGGGAAGGGAAGGGAAGGGAAGGAAAGGAAAGGAAAGGAAAGGAAAGGAAAGGAAAGGAAAGGAAAGGAAAGGAAAGGAAAGGAAAGGAAAGGAAAGGAAAGGAAAGGAAAGGAAAGGAAAGGAAAGGAAAGGAAAGGAAAGGAAAGGAAAGGAAAGGAAAGGAAAGGAAAGGAAAGGAAGGGAAGGGAAGGGAAGGGAAAGGAAAACAACAACAACAACAAAAAAAAAGAAGACCCAAGCCCTACAGAGGATGTAAACTGAAGGGTTTGCCAGCATCTCTTCCAAAGCAGTGAGTAATAGTCTGAGTTGCTTCCCATGAAGGGAAAAAACCCAAACCAAGCATAAATTCATGCAAGTGACCTAAAGATGAAACGAAGTGTCCAGCTCAATTGTCAACATGAATCAATATGATACAGATCTTGCAAGGTTTTCTACTGCTGTCTGTCTTGTCCATGCTAGAGATTGATCTTAGTGTAACACATTGAGCTGCACACTTAAACAGCACTGTATGAATGAAAGATACATATCCAACTTATTCAACTTAGTGGTTATCTTTCCTCGTGGAGCCAGCCTTGCACTTGTAGAGTCCTACGAAGTTCTATGCTGCCTTCACAAGCTTTGTACTAGTGCAGTAGTTCAAAGAAGAAGAAATAAAAGACCTAAAGTTTTTAAACAGGGGTTTCAAAACCTGCCAGTAGACAGTGTTTCTATTAGTAGCAATAGACTTAGATATTCAGATCTCCACAAGTCTGTGGTACTCTGCATACTGCAAACATGCTATCTCTCCTGCCAGTTGTAATGTGTATTTCTAGCTTCAAATTCCAAATAAGCAAAAAAATCTGGAGGTGTTAAATGTCACATGGAGTGCCTGGAAAGAGACAGTCCTCACTGTAAAATGCTTGTGAGGCTGCAAATAAAGGAGAAAGAAAGTACCGTTATTCCTGTTTTATAAGTACAGGCATCAAGAGATGAAAAGATCTGCCTCTGTTATTCATGGAAAGATTATCATTGACTTCAGTGGGTGTAGTATCAGCCCTATAGCGGTATGAAACTTGGCTCCTAATTACACCAGGCCCACGTAGACTTAGTTTCAGCCACAGTTCATTTTATCGCCAGGTTGTTAACCGGTGAACCAAAGGTATTTCAACTGCTGACAGAGTCTGACTTGTGGTTCTGGGCTCCCAGGATGCCTGACTAAGAGAAACCCATGTCCAGTCACGTTTCGTTTGTGCTCCAAGTGTTTGGCTTGGGATGGCCTGTTCTCTGCAGATTAAGAGGAAATAATATATGACGCACAAGCTTGTCTCCTTCACTTCAAAGTGTGAGCAACAATGACTCACCCACCTCCACAGACGTCTTTAAACCCTGTGCTGAGTTTCCTATTTTTCTTCTTGTGTCATAGATAGCATTGCTGCCTTTTGTTTTCTCCAACCTACCTTCACCAGCTTTGCAGAATTTTAAATCCAATCTGGCAATGAGGTTGAGCTTTTTTTTTTCTTCTTTGCAGTTCTTTTGGGTTCCCATATTCTTTCATAGTTTACTTAACCAAACAGCATGTGTTTAAGTTTCTCAGTATACTCCAAGTGTTACCAAATAAGAATAATCTGCATAATATCTACGTGAAAAGGAGGCTTGTTATTCACACTTTGTTATCATCCTGTCCCACAGACAGCTGCTGTCACTGTTTGCCCTTTTCAGTGGCAGTGGGCTAAATTCATCCTAGTCACAGACGGGGGTAGGTGGCTGTGGTGCAGTCGCCATCTATTTGGAATATGACACGCTGGGTTGAGTTATTCTTTCACAGAGCAGGGAAGTTTATTGAACAGAAAAGGTTAGTTAAACTAAATGCAGGCCAAACTGGGGCAGGAAAAATGTCCATAACTTATTCAAAATATACTTCATTAGGAAAACTGCGAAAAAACTCAATAACTACCTTATTATAAAAGTTTTGCCAGATAATGCCACAGCTTCACCAGGAAGGATTTCTCTGCTCTTGTGCTTGCAGTCCGATGCCAGAATTCAATGAACCTCGGCCATCCATGGTTGTGTAGGCAGTCAATCCTGTAGGCTAGTATTCCACCACCATCACCACTGCTTCTCCTACATCAGTGTTTTTGAATTAAAGTGACAGTGGCACCTCTGCCCTGTGTTGAATCTAGTGCTGCTGATATGCATTAGACACGGTCTAAGCATGCCCAGAAATGGGGGATCCTTGGGGGTCTTAGACAGTGAAATACCTTCTCTCTAAATCCCAAATGCACAGGAAATGGCAGGGTATGTATTTAGTGTAGCAATGTGTCAGTGGTGTAATTTTAAGCATGAAAGTAAATTTTATAATGGACGTTTTGAATACCTTAGTGGGGCAAGCGTTATAGGGAAAACCACTTTTCTCTTTCTTTGATGAAATTCTCCTTGTTTGCACCATAAGTGCTTAGGTGTTTTATTTGAATCTTGCTGAAGGCACCTACCTGTCTGAGCTTCAGCTCTTCTGGGTGTCCAGAGCACAGCTTTGGCACATGCCCAGAACAGTTTAAGCAGCTTGATAGATATCTCCCACCTATGAATCAAGGCATTCCTCCGCTGAAGTCTCCTGGGGAGCTCAAACCTGCAGACATTCTCAAAAAAACACACAACACACACCCAAAAAGCTCCTTGGAAAATGATTTGTGGGTGATTTTTAGAACAGACAGTGGAGGAGGATCTGCCACCCACCTTTCATACAAAATTCTTTGGTTAAGTCGTTTGCTTAGGAAGTTAGGCTCAGATTCAATACTTTGGTTTGTCTGAAGGGGTTGAAACCAATGTTTTTCCAAGGAAAATGTCCTCTTCTCAGGGACTGCATTGTTTCATTCACAGCCTGCTTTTTCTCTTTAGGTTATATTAATGTATAGCAAAAAACCTTAAAAGTCAATAGACAGGCACCTCCACAGAGGTACCTCATTCTGCAGACTGCACAAAGTAGTTTTGGGCAGAAACCCGATTATACACTTTATGGTCAACATCCTTTCAATTCAACTCAGACAAGTAGGATATTTGATACTTGAAAGACCAAAGGAAATTAAATTCTAGTCTCCCACTTTGTCCTCCATGATTTTACTTCTACTAAATAGACTAAATAAACTAAATAGGCAGAAACATTTCCACCACCAGCCTATTTTAGAATGGGGGAGGGTTAGGAGAAGTCCAGACATAAGCAACATTTAGAAGAGACAAGTGTAAGATCTGGGAACTTTACCAGGGGAGGAAATTTTCCCTCAGGAAAAAGACACATCAGATTAACTGGGAGTTGGTGGAGTCCTCTGAGGAAATACAACTACGTACATCCGAAAGGTCTGGAGGAAAAGAGATTCTGAGATCAAACTGAGTGAAACTAAGGGAATGGGGGCAGCCTCTCATCTTCCCCACCTTCCTGCTTCTACCTCCAGGGTCCTCAAAATACTTGCATGGAAGCAGTGATGCAACAACAACCTCTTTCTCCATCCTGCATCAGTCATTGATTTTGAAATGACAGATATGTTTGATATGATAACCTTTAATGCCTCTGGGTGATTTACTCTAGAAAAACTACAGCAGCTGCGGGTTCTCCATCCCTGGAGGACTCCAACACTCAGTTGGAGAAGGCCCAGCAGAAATACTTCCATACTTGCAATAGTTCCATTTTGAGCTGGGAGTTGCTGTAGATGACCTCCAGAGCTCTTTTCCTACAAGTTTTCCCATGGCCCATGGTTCTAAGAATCTAGAAAGCTTTTAGGCATAGAGGTTTCCTTATCTTTGACACCTTACCTTATATCCTTGTTCCATTGCCCTCAATTTTTGCTCAAGATGACAGATACATGTATCTGCAATGTCTCATAATGTTGGTATGCTAATAGGCTTGCAATACTATATTCTGAGTTCTCATTTCTGTAACAAAAAAACAACATAATTCAGAGAAAATAAAGAAGACCACCTGAGGGACTTATGTGCCTCTTGCTAAATTCATCTTCCAGTTCAGGTATCTTTCTAGTCTCCCCATTTTGGCCCTCAAAATCACAACTTCTACTTGACCTGCCTGTGGGCCAAAGAGCAAGTTGACTTGGATCTTTTCAGATTCTCTTAAAGCCTATTTCTGAAGTCATAAATAGTTTGCTGAAGCATGAAAGCACTACTTTTTCTCCATGAATTGGTAATACAGCTCTTTTGTGCTGCTCACAGCTAAAGCTGATGGGAGGATTTGGAGCAAATTCACATTGCTTTCTAATGATGGAGAATCAGAAAGATTTTACCTAATTTTCCTACCAAAGAAAACCCCTCCCCAGAATAAATTATGAAGTAGGCATCATTATACTATTTCATTGATTTGTTTTGGAAAGCAGGAGGTGTGAGGCAGTGCCTGAACCTGAACTTGGCCCCACCACTGAGGTACCAGAGTTACATCCCAGCCACCCTGACTCTCTCCACTCGTATGGAGCCTCCAAGTCTCCCTGCCACCCTGAGAAAGTGCCCATCATCCTCCTGCGACATTAGAGGGAGTCTGAGATGACTCAGCCCTTAATTTACGTGCCTTACTTGGGTGATTAACGTTAGGTAGGATGAATTGTGACTGCAGTGTATCATTGAAACATCTTACCTTATTTTCCAGATCAAAGTATCTCATGTTTTTGTTCTGATGAAACAGCCAGGTACTTAACAAGAGGACCACGTAAACATTCAACATACAAATTAGAGAAGCCAGCTGTTTACTGTATCTTTCCATTATCCTGCAATTCTGGTTCAAATAATATGTTATGGCATGTGGTTTATTATGGACTTCCACAGTGAAGCCATAAAAATAAACAAATATCTCTAACTGTTACTAAAAATGAGAAATTTTGGGTTGAAATGCAAATTCCCCTCCAAGTCAACTTTTAACAAAAAATTTAAAACTTTTTACTCTTTGGCAGTTTTTTTAATATTTGGTTCAGTTGTGACTCAGAACCGAAACAAATTCTGAAATTATATTTAACATGAACCATGTTCCAAATTTTAACCAGCTTTCCTGTTTCAGCAACAAGAGGGCCATTTGGGTACTAGTTCTCATCTTAGAGACTGAGTGAACAGTTGGAAAGCAATGAGAAATTCCAGTGATCTTTGTTGGTAGTGGGTCAGTGGGGTAGTGCATTACCACTAACTGCTGGATACTGCTCAAGTAATTTGGCTTTAAGATGCAAAAATAAGCTAAGTGTTTAAGGATATGATGACTTCTTTTCAAAAAAGTTCACAAAAATCTAAATGGATATTAAGTGTAGCTCCTTACCAAAGAGTTTTCTAACAATAGTAAGAAAGTAACCAGAGACTTATTCAACCTTAAAAAATACCCAACTAACAAAACAAAAAACAAACAAACAAACAAACAAAACAAAAACAAAAACAAAAAAAACAGCAAAAATAAAAACAAAAAACCCCTTTAGATTTCTTTGAATAGAACGTGAGCTGAAGAACACGTACACATGAAATCCATTTGCGATACTGTTTGACTAAAATTGTTAGAGCATCTACCATTAAACTAAACAGAAGCATGCTGTGACTTGATTGACCTATGCATCATTGCATGCCAATCTATTTGAGTTGTTTCACAGTTTGGAAACACTCTCACATAATCCTACATATATGCTCACTGCACTTGTTTTTGGAGTTAACTCACCCTTCTTTTGAGTAGTACACATAATCTTCAAGTTCAGCTAGGAAAACAATTTATAAGCTGTGATAGTAAAAAAAGCAGCTTTGATGCTTCTTGTTGGTGGCATGGGGCTGGTACTGATTTCACAGAATTTCTTTTAAAGTCCACTTTATCTGCCTAGCAAGAAATCTTTCATGTGATGGTAGGAAGAGATGTCATGGTGCTATTACAGATAACATATTCGAGTCAGCAGTGGACTGTGGTCAGGACTATGTAATCAAGGTGGTTTGTAAGTTGAGACATGTTCCAGCCGGATGCAGAGGAGGTGGCTTGGCATTTGCCAGGAATATCCATCCTGCAACTGTCAAATCCACAAACACAATCCATCATGCAGAATAATGGTTTCCTCCTTCCTGTCCACTCCACGGTCTAAGTGTGATTATTCATCTTGAACGCAACCAGTCTTTCACATATGCTTTATTTTATTGCACACAATCAGAGGCACACTATGCTATCCTTGGAAAGTAAATATTTATTAATCTTCATTAGCAGAAATGGTCTCCGTATTGGTATATGATACTTGAAAGTAACCATCTGTTTTACATGTTATGGTATGACAACAGATGACAATGGTTGATTTTTCAACGATAGTCACCAATAGGGTGAATAAGTACAAGGTGATGAGATCATCCTTACTCCTACTCACTTCTCTGTGGTAGGCAAGGCCTGAAAAATCAGGAAAAAATGTAGAATTCCATTTCAGGATTTCTCAGTAAGTATTCAAGGTATTCCTGAGAAAGTCTGCAGCCCTAATGAAGAGTAACTTTCGTTTGTAACTTACATCAGAAAAATTTCACCTGCTGTCTAAAAGTGTTTTAAATACTATATGTTCTCAGTAAAAATATATTAAAACAATCTATTTTTTTGGCTTTTTTTTTTACCTCTAGTAGCAATATGCAGCATTTAGTATAGCCTTTCAGGAACTGCCTTAAGAAATCCTTGGTATACCAGAGATTCCTAGCCAAATGAGAGCTTAGAAAAATGAATGTATTTATCAGCAATCTCCAGGGAATCAATTTTATGCTGAGTTAGAATGCAATGACAAAGTAAACTGGTGATTTTTTTTGCTTTTTAGTGCTAAAGCAGCTCTTTTTTTCTTATTTTTATGATTTTGTGTTTGAAAGCAGGATTTCTCCAAGATGCTTGCAAATTGAAGTCTGAAGGAGAATTAGGAAACAAATGTGTTTACTGAGTAAGATTAAGCCAGTGCATGAGCAGGGGAACAGGAAGGATCATAAACCAGAGAGACCAGTTCAAACGAATTTCCACAGAACTCCTCCCTTCAGTTACATTACTGTAAGTTACAAATATTACATCATCAGAACAAATGATTATTTGCTAATCCATGATTCAGAGGGACAACCATTGTTAAACAGCAGCCTTTGGAAACTGCTTAACCCTTCATCCTCCCTTTATCACCACCACACGTAAAACAAAGACGCTGTGAATGAAGCGTGTTGGGAACACAGTGACTTATGAAATCAGTAAAGCACACACACACTCCTTGATGCAGAGAAATGGCAAAAGGTGGCAGGCACTCAATGTGGCAAGAGGAGCCATTCGTACAGTCATACAAGTGCTGACAACTCATTTTCTGGAGATTGGACTGAACTTTGCCTGAAGACTGTTGCTTACAATAACTTCTTTGATGTAAATCTCTAATTTGGGTAATGGACTTGGGCAACCACAAACGTATCTTGCAAAGTACACTGATATCCACATCTGCTCAGACCTCTAATTTTTTTCTATCCCAATGAATACTCCTGTTAGAGGACAGAAATCTCTCTGGAGATTAATGGATATATACAATGAACCACAAGCAGAACATACTACCAAAATCAGAAGATAGGAGAAGGAGACGTTTAAGGACAAGCCTCTATTAGTGTTTAGTTTAGGTTGGGAGTGCTGCTTTGAGGGGAATCTCCTGACCGCCCCTAGCTAGTGTGGAATCATAGAATCATAGACTGGTTTGGGTAGGAAGGGACTTTTGAAACTCATCTAGTCCAAACCCCTGCAGCAAGCAGGGGCATTGTCAACTAGATCAGGTTGCTCAGGCCTCATCCAACATGGCCTTGAATTTTTCCAGGGTTGGAGTATCCACCACCCCTCTGGGCAACTTGTTCCACTGTTTCACCCCTCTTTTCATAACACATTTCTTCCTCATATCTGCCCTTTTAGTTTAAAACCCCTATCCCTTGTCTTATCACAAAAGGCCCTGCTAAAAAGAGTGTCTTTGTCTTTCCTATAATCCCCCTTTAAGTAGTGAAAGATCACAATAAGGTCTCCATGGAGCCTTCTCTTCTCCAAACTGGATGATCCCAATCCTCTTAGCTTTTCTTCACAGGAGAGGTGCTCCAGACCTCCAATCATTTTTATGGCCCTCCTCTGGATCTATTCCAACAGAGTCCATGCTCTTCCCATACTGAGGACCCCAGTGCTGGATGCAGCACTCCAGGTGGAGTCTCACCAGGACAAAGTGAAGGGGCAGGATCACCTCCCTGCTGGCCAATGAAGATTTGGTTTGCATCATGGAGCCTCTTAAAACATGGAAGCTAGAGTCCTTTTGGATGACGCTAACTAAATAATGTGCTCCAAAAAATACCTAACACATTTCCATTGCTAATGGAAATTCAGTCAACAGAACTGACCTAGAACTATTCTGATGTCAAAGCCTAGAAATGTGTGCAGACTACCCAGCTTTCCTCTTCCCACTAGTCTGGATTTGCTAGGGCAGCTGGAGGCTTAGATAGCTCAGATTTTGAGACACTCACTGCGGAGCTCTGAGGCGAGTCAATAAATTATCCAGAACACCTCACTGCAATTTGCAGGTATTCCATTTGTCTGCTATATGAGCGTCATTTAAAATTTTGTCTGCTGTCATAGATCCTTTATTCTCGGAGTCCTTAGAGCCTTTAGGAATGACCTTTTTTTTTGTTCACTTCTGAGTATTCTCCTGGGTGCTGTTGAATGTAATAAGATGGGGTTACAGATGGGGCTGATTGTGGTCTGAAAAAGTATGTTTCTTTTTAGAGGAAGTTCTTAAGGATAGTTGAGTATTGGTTGATTTTCTTGGGGCAGAGTTCACACTCTGTGTGCAGATGATACTCTTGACTTTGTTGGCTGTTTTATTATGCCAGATAGAAATGGATTACATTGACGTAGTCATGGATTACATTGATGTAAATGGCTGCATTAAAGATATAAATTACTTTCACTTTCTGTCTACAAGTAGTAGGGAATTTTTCACTCTATGTGTAAAAATTTTAGGCATAATTGCAAAGGAAAAAGCACTTCATGAGAAGAATGTCTGAATTCAGAAAAGTTCCAAATTAGACAAGATAGGTCAGAAAAATCCTCACAAGCCCCTGAACAGATGAGTGTCTGTTTTCCTCAGGTCTGAGTGTGCAGGATTCAGCTCAGCCTAATTTATGGTGTCTGCAGTGTAGATATCCGCACCTCAATTAGGTGTTAAGCTCCTATTAAAATTAATGGAGAGTTTGAAGGTTGCCTAAGCACAGCCTTCTAGTGTCATTTGAGATGACATCAAGAATAAAAGATATCTGCATAAAGCCTAAAGATAAGACCCAAGACCTAGGGGTGACCCATGCTCTTTCGGAGCAGCCTAAGGGTGACAACACATAGCATCTAACACTTCAATGAGACTTCTGTGTCTAGGAAACTGGCTTGGATAAGAGCTTTCCCTGAACTCTGGAGGGAACTTGTTCAAGCCCAGATACAGACACCTGTGATACATAGCTTAAATTCAGGCAAGATAAATTCTTCTCAGTATTTCATAATGAATGCAATGGAAGTGGTAAAGAAGTGCTGGGAGTGGGAAGAATTGCCCTGTTCACAGGGAAGAAAAGGCAGAGGTAGGTTGTGGTACTATTAATGAACGCAAGTGGCATATTTATGTGTGCTGGAAATAAAACTGTGCAAATAATGGATTTTTGGGTTTGGTGGTTGGACTGAAAGTTATACAGTAAATTCCTTTTAGTTAACCTGAAATAGATTTTTTTTTTGCCTCTCTGTGTGTGTTTTTAACTTATATAAGAAACGTGTCTCATCTGCTTTGTTAATGACAAGGAACTAAGCTTCTATGTAGCTGCAGACCTGGGTTAGGCATGGTAGCCTGTGGCAGTGGATTAGAAAGGATGCTAGGTAGGAACTACTGGCTCATGAACTGAAAATTGCCACCCAGTGATATGACAGGAAAGAATAAATAATCTTTTTTCACAGCATGACTGGAAAGCTTATCTGCCATATTACGTATTTTATGGGTTCTACTCTGCAACTTTTGCTTTGGATTGTGTTCATTGGAAGAGCCACAATACTTATTCACCTATGTAAGTCAGCAAAAGTGACTCATCACGCAAAAAGATTGTGAAACCAGGCAGTATATCTTATGTATTATCCTATGTTTTCACCCGTCTCTAAAATAATCATGCAAAACCCATCATTTGGGGGATATATGAGCCAGATTCTTGTGCTCTGACATCAGATTTAGACCTGAAAGTTTTTCTGGTTTAATTATATTGTTAAACTGGTAAAATATGTCAGTTTAAATGATGCTATTACAGTTTTGGAATTACTGAAACTGCTGCAGGTTATGCTCACTCAGAATCTAAAATAAATTATAACGGCATTAAAACTTACATCCCAACATGACTGTGTTTGCATGACAGCATATACCTGTGCTTGTAAAGCTGCTAGATTTTACCTACTCAAATGGGAATTCTCAGGTGAATAAAATGAACAGACTTTGAGTCCTGATGAAAAAAAACAATTTATATTTTTAAAAAAAAGCAAAAATACCTGCGATATTAAGTTGATACCCATGAGCAGTTTAACACTACATATATTTAGGAATATATGAGGTGAATTTTTCAAAGAAGATACATGTTGATACTTCAAATTATCACATAGAAAGTTGTGCAGTTGGCAGCAAAACTTGCTTTTCCTTAAAAAAAATGAGTTATATTAATATTTACTTGATTGCCTGATAAAAGTAATACTACAGAAGAATATTGCAAAACCTTGGAGGCTTGGCATGCTTTTCTATGTGGGTGGAAAAATGTTGCGCTGAAGCCAAGCTGGAATGAATCATGAAACTGTAGCATAAAAAACATACTAGATCTATTTTTTTTTAAGAAAAAAAAAATGGCAGCTAGAATAATAAAACTGTGGCCCTTACAAGTATATGCAATGTAAACATGTTGCTGAAATAATATTGGAGAGTATGTTATGCAGGACAGACTTTGATTCTAAGGAGAGCAGCAGGGTTTTGGCCTTCATTCACAACTTTGAGAACTGAACTGAGAAGTCCCATCGTCCAAGACATTCTCTATGGAAACTCAAGAGGCACAGGATATCCTGTGCCCTATAAGTTCCCGTATTAAGGGGCATCTAGTGGGATATAACTTCATTTATTTCAGCATCTTCTATATTAATGATAAATGCCAAAATAATACCCCACAGGTTAGTGCAGCAGAGGATGGCAGGCAGGCAGGTTTCTTTAGCCTTTATCCCTCTGGTGTCTCAACACTTATGGGACGACTTCAGAGAAAGGCACGCAAAATTTAATTGCTATGCTGACACCCCATCTGTCTTCCTATCAAGCTAATGCCGTAATTACCAGGTTGAAATAAAGACGTGTAATGCCGGGTAAAAATAAGAGTGTGCTAATCCCATGCGTGAGCATCACCACGTGTGTATGAAATGCTGCTGGCTGGAGGGCAGGGACCCTGCCCTGACCTGGAGGCCAAGTGAGAGGCTGCCTTGCATCAGTCCTCTCCACACATGACTCATCCCAGAGACTGCACGGAGGGACAATTTTTGGGACAAGGCCAAGAAGTGAACTAAGATCCAAGCAGTGTGACCATCAAGAGTCTCGTGAATAAGATCTCCAGCAGATGGTCTCTATAAATGTACCCATTGTGGTTTATCACAGGGAAACAGTCATTGCAGGTAATCCTATTCTAGATATTAAAATTATGTAAATGTATCATACGCACATGCTCCATTGACTGTTGTAGTCCTGTGCTTCTCCTTATATAACAATCATTTGAACATGTTCACCAACTGACAAACATGGAACTATGCTTGAAGCATTTATATAAAAAATGTTATGGTATTTTTTGAATTAAAGCCAAAGCTCTTCTTTGGATGGACCAACTAAAGAAACAAGGAAGCAGAAATGCCAGATGCATGGAGAATAATCTTCATGGGACATCCAATTTTGACGTCTTTTAAAAAAATGAGGTGAAGTACTATTGAAACTTCAAGGAATTAGCTTTTAAGTTTTCACAAAGAAAAGAGTAGTTTGGAACAACAAACAAAAAAGTATATTCCTTTTTGAAAAGACCAAAATATCATGAAGAGTAGACAAATCAAGACCCAAGTGAGACTATGCTCAGAAGCACATGTGAATGGGAGGAGTGGGAGAATGGGATGTGCTTTTGTCTTGTGGATGCTGCTTGCAGCTACGTCTCCCTGCCTCATGCATACGTGTGAGTAAAATTCCAGGGCTCTTATCACTCACCCCATCTGGATTTGAGGCCACTCCCCAGGCAGGCAAATTTGTCAGGAGCTTTTGCTGGGCATTATGATCTGCATATGGCCTCCAGGTCTTCACTTGAGGAAGCTTGCTCCAAGGCCCAAATTCTGCCACTCTTTCTGTCATCAAACAGTCCCTTATTTCCCAATCCATTCACTTTCTCTCAGGTCTCAATTTGGCCCTCAATTAGCAACACAGATAAGGTATCATTTACCTCATCATTCAAGGTATCACTGAGATTTTTATTAACATCAGGGAAATTAATTCTGCATGATATCTCCATGCTACCACTAACAAATAATTGTATAGGGGCAGGGAACACTGAAGAAGAAACCCTTGAACTCCATCCTTGTCTCCATAACCAAAATACAACATGCCCTGCTCTGATGCTTTTGTGCCTACGCCTCCATATAAATATTTTTCCTTATTTTACTATTGGTTATTACTATTGGTTGTACAATTCCGTAAACATAAGCTCACTTCAAAACACATGGCTGGTGGTGTTCACTACAAATGAAAGTTTTAAGCTTTTCAAAGCTTATATACATATTCAATATAATATATATATATTGCATATGTTCAAGATAATATATATATAATATATAGACCCTTCTCTCTCTATTTTTTTTCACTTCACATGAGGCCAGGAAAAATGTGTTTCCTCTCAACAGTTTTTATAACAAAATGAAACACATTTCAAATATATATATTCAAATAATGTTTAAAAGCAAATGTATAAGAACTAAGAGCTAGAGAAAACAATTAATCACGGTATTTCTTCCAAATAATATTTTTTGTCAGCTGCATTCAGTCAATACAAGAGAGAAAACTGAAGACAAGAAAGTGTATTAATAGGTAGATCCTATTGTCTGTAGTTAGCCAAACAGTAAATATTACTGTACCCCCAATATAGTACTATAATCAACTGCTTCTTTCATCACTCACTGTGAGAAACACTTCTTCCACAGAAGTAATGTCTCCACATTCCCTCAGGGAGTTCCCACAGGATTTTCTGATAATTTTAATTCTCCATGTTAGAGATTTCATACTGTATTTTTTTCAAAACTTTGATTTTTCTCTTCCATGTTTGTAGCACATTTGTCAGTAGATAAGGTTTTACACTTTCATTACAAAGGAATCCTTCCCAAATAGCTCTCACAACTTCTCAGACCTTAGTATTTCCTATACCACCGAAAGACAGAATGTGAAGTTCATCTTTTTGCATCTCTTCCAGAACCCAGCAAGCAGATGAGTAGTGAGTGAAAAGTTAGTGTTTGCCTGTGTCTGAATGAGCCCCACCCAGTCACAGAATCACAGAATCACAGAATGACTATGTTGGAAGAGACCTTCAAAATCATCAAGTCCAACCCATGCCCTAATACCTCAACAAGACCATGGCACTGAGTGCCACATCCAGTCTTTTTTTAAACACATGGTGACTCCACCACCTCCCTGGGCAGATCATTCCAGTACTTTATCACTCTTTCTGTGAAAACAAAAATTGCCATTGATTATTCCAATAGAAAAAGCATAGAGCTAGAACCCAGAGGTCTGCTAAGAAGTGTCTTGTTTATGTCTCTGCCCTTTGAAGACATTTCCCTTTCCTAAGATGATAGCATAATTCTTCCATTTAGCAGTGGGCTCCTTGATAAAAAACTTGCTGGAGAAGAACAGAAGCAACAACCAGAAGCTCCAGCTGGTAGAAACACCGCTGTAGAAACAACCAGAATGGGGACATCAGGGAGCAACTCGATGGGAAGGGCTTTGTGGTAGCACACACACACCCCTGGCTTGATAGTGGCCCAGGAATAGGTAGTGGCAAGGCAAATTCATCTCCACAGCTGAGATGACAGAATGAGAGACAACTGCCAGAAAAATCACTGAATCCCAACCAAAAGTATTCAACAGTTTGAAGTTCTGTAGGTCATCAGGGAGAAACATAGGGTGCAAAAAGAGCATAGAGAAGATGTAATACAATGAACCTTCTTAAATAATTTGTTTATGTGGTGATATAATTATGATATAAACTTCCTTCCGCAGCCACCTTTGTCAGTGGTTTCAGGGGAATAAGAGCATAAGAAATGCAAGGCCAAATATGACAAATATCCCCATAGGTCTGTCTTTGATACCACCCAGGAACAGTTGCTTAGAATGCATTTCTATAAATGAGTAGGGTATCTATCTTTAAAATAATTTTCTGGATTTTCATGATCAAAAGAGTTTGGAGTTGTATCCAAGTCATTGTAGGTAATAGTCACTGATACACTCTTCTGCCATGTTTGACTGATTTCCACTTTGAACCCATTCATACTTTTGTCCCTTTGCATTATATACAGGGATTATGTAGTCATTGTGTGAAAAAATTCTGTGACCCCTCTATTAGTCCCTTCATTAAGCAATCTCCATTTTATGAATTTTGTGGGAATTGTCCTTCTCTAACAGTTATGGAGATCTGTATATATTCTGTTCTTCACTAACTGTTTTTTAAAGGGAAGAATCCTTTGTTCTGTAGTTGCAGTAAGGGGTAAGGAACACAAAGAAGAATATATAATAAATACAGATGTAGGAACTGAAAGTATGATGAATGCTCCAAGTGTTGTGCACATTGCTACTATTAGTCATCCATTAAAATTAAAACCAGCCAACTCTTAAGTCACAAACAGATAAATTTGATGCCTTGGTCTTATTTTTTCAGAGGAGAACTAGATTCAGAGAGGATTCTACAAGGTCTCTTTCTTGTGGTCTTGTCCAGCTAAACCTGAACACTGGACCTTAATCCAAAGTAAGGACTTCAGTTTCTTGTACAGTCAGATGCCTATGGAGTCAGTGACTGTGGAGCAGAATTTCAAAGGAACATCCAGCTTAGGTTAGGTTAGTCATGTCTCCATACTTTTTTTAATGTTTAAGGTATTGTTTGTTGTATTAGTGGCCACTGTATGTGCAATTACCATGTGCAATTATTAGTGCCTAACTTCTACACACATCATGCAAGACACATAGAAATGCATAACTTCTGCTCCAAGAACCAGAAACAATGAATTATTTAGATCACTTAAATATCAAGTATTTTTTCATTTTGTTTCCATGTAATTTTATTTCCAAGAAAGCATTAGTACTCCAGTACAAAGCGTGTGCCAATAGATCCATCATGACTCAATCCATTGTAAAGCTAAATTTGCTTATTTAACTGTATTTGCAGTCATGGCAAGCTATTTCTTCACCAATGACAGAACTACATTATATACTTTCTTTAAAAAAGTAAACATTAAAATATATTGCCTTATAAACATGCTAGCAGCCTTGGTGTTAATGGGGAAGATCTCCACTGATTTATTTGTTCTAATTGTGGTGGGCCTGTCCCCAAAGAGAGGGAGCTTGGCCCCCATTTTCAGTATTGGCCTTTGAAACTACATCTGCACTGTGGCTGTCCTTATACCTCGCTGACACAAGAGATGGAGCAGGAGAAAATTTCCCTAGAGTCTTGTCTGTGACTGTGCTTGCCAGATAAAATCCCCTGGCAGCATCCTCCACTCTAGAACAGGAAATTTTCTTTTCTTCCAGTAAATACTTAGTTATGTGTTTCTTTAGCTAGAGATGGTGTGTAGCATTCTGTTAATCACTTCAAGAACAGCAAAAGCAGTTTTTATAATGATAGGTCAGGGAAATGTTTTTTCCAGTATTGATGACTGTTCTATAACTGAACTGAGTATTTCATTTCTAGAACTACCTCTTTCACCTTTAGTTTTGCTAAAACAATGGTCCACAGCAGCTCTTTCTGGTCTTCAGAAGAGGCATATTTCAGAAGGCTGTTGTTTCCCATTCCTTGCCCCAAGCTGAAGACTATTGCTGCAAACATTTCCTTTCAGTTTAGGAGTGCAGAAATCCTTGTTCCACTCAAAAGTTTGTTAGAGACCCAGCCCTTTTTAGGAGTCCTGATGTGAGATTTGGCTCAGACAAGGCTCCTGTGTGCCTTCTACTAAGAAGGTTTCAGGGCACCAGAAAAGCAGCCAAGTCCTCCTTCACACAATGTCCTGACTGTGGTTGGAAAAAACATTTTTCCTCAAGGTATTGAAAGGGTGGATTGCATTCCTTGGCCTGTGGAAGGGAAAGGCTTCATGTAATTCTCAGAAAGTATCTCATGGCCCACACTTGGAAGAACAGCTGTAGGCAAAAATAGTGGCAGCAGCAGTAGCAGATTTTCACTGGAACAGGTTTTTTGGTAGATGACCATTGATAACACATCGCTTTGGACAGCTAACAGAAGAGTTTGACCCTGAGTGGACTTTCACACTTGCATCCCCTGCAGTGCTGGGTCATAAAGCTGCCCTGGCAGAGCCAAACTCGCCTCTTCTGTCACCTGCAGCGTCTGAGATGCAACTAAAATAATAAACCTTTTCTATGTGCTAAAAGAAGTACCTCGTTCATCCTGCTGAAATTTTCTGGACTGAACAAACTTATTCTTTGAGAAGATATTCACCTCAGGGGGTAGTTAATTGATGTCAGTATGGAAAAATCCCCATCAAATTTGTTTCCTTCTGTCCTCCTCAGTTTTCCAAAAATATGCCCCAATCTTCCCCAAGTGAATATGTGTCACCTTGCAAGACACATAACCTGTACCCTCAGAAAGCACTGTTCCACTGGCTGTAGGCTAATCTTCCTATCAGACACATTGAACTTTAAAAATTCACACAAAAATGATCAATATGTGCGCTGGTTTTGGCTGGGACACAGTTTTCTTCAAAGTAGGTAGTAGGGGACACACTGTGAACTAGGGCTATGTGCTGTAAACAGTGTTGATAACACAGGGGCATTTTAATTTACTGCTGAGCACTGCTTACACAGCCAAGGCCTTTTCTGTTCCTTATCCCACCCCAGCAGAGAGGAGGCTGGGGCTGCACAAGAAGCTGGGAGAGGACACAGCTGGGACAGCTGACCCTAAGTGACTAATGGGATAACTCACACAATATGGCATCATTTTCAGCATGTATAACTGGGGAAAGAGGAAGGAAGGGGAGGACGTTCTGAGTGATGTCATTTGTCATCCCAAGTCACCATTAGGCATGATGGAGCCCTGCTTTCCTTGAGATGGCTGAACACCTGCCTGCCCCTGAGAAGAGGTGAACTAATTCCTTGGTCAGACTTGTTTGCATGTGTGGCTTTTCCTTTACTTACTGAACTGTTTTTCTCTCAACCCACGAGTTTTATCACTTTTACTCTTCCAATACTTTCCTTCATTCCAGTGGGGAAAAGTGAGTGAGCAACTGTGTGGGTCTGAGTTGACATATGGAGGTTAAATCATGACATTATGCCTTAGAGCTTCAAGGGAGCTGTGGTGCTCCCACTTCACGCAAAAGAGATCCAAGCCAACGTGGCCATAAGTCACCCTGCAGTACTTGGACTGGTGGGCCACAGATCTCTCTTTTGAGAGAATGGCTTTGGCAGATGTGTTCCATGAACCCCTAACTCATCCTTTTGTTAGCCTCACAAGTAGTAAATTCCTAAACCCCTCATTTTGACAAGACAAGTAGCAAATATCTCAGGACTCCTTTCTTCAGACAGACATACTAAGAAATTCCTAGAGACAACACAGAGAGAACCATGTTTCACATACCCTTGAATATTTTCCCATACTATGGGTAGTTCATTGGTTAGCAAAGGAAGCTGGTGAGAAATGTGTATTGGATGCTGACAAATGTAATAATAACCTCTAAACCAGATACTGTTAAGAAACCATTATGAAACTCTTGAGTTTTTATCTTTTCCTTTGCCCATGAAACAAGGAAATGCTGGCATGGTTACACATGGTAACACTAAATTCCATAAAGACAGAGTCATGTTTATGTCTCATGTTAGAGCTTCTACATACCATAGTCTCATCCTTACCTTTGCACCAGATTACTTATTTGATTATTTTTTTCAAAACCTGACTCTAACACAGTGAAGCCAGATTGTATACACTGGATATACACAGAAGTGTTTTTAAAATCAGGATAGACCAAAGTTTTCAGACACCCCAATGTTGTTTGCCAGTTTCACAGATAGGACAGAAAATCAGACAATTAGCCAGAGGCTATTTTAAGTGGGTGTCTAATTGCATTAAGTTTGTTGTGAGCTAACCAGATTAGATCTACCAATTCAGGCTAAAGATCATGCCACCACCAGAGAACTGGCAGCCTTTGTGGTTTCCCTGAGAAGTGTGCCTATCTCTGAAATCTGGAGAAGATTGGGGATCGGGCCATAGGTTTACACATAATTTTACTTTGGTCAAAAAATTAAAATCTGAAGTTTGTGTTCACTGAGCTGTCCCAAAGCCATTATTTAAGGTAGTCTCCAGTAGTCCCACCTCCTACACATCAGGTCATTGCTTGTGAGTCATGGCAGCAGAAAGCATAAGGATGTCAAGGAAGGATGTCAGCTATGGAAATTTCCATTACTAGGGTTTCCCTTTGGCATAACAGAATGTTTGCAGTAACCATGAGGATTCTCTGAGATGTTGCCCAACCAGCTCTCCTTACTGCTGGGGAGCTTTATAATGCCTGAATTCTGCAGTGACATAAGAAAATTCAGTCTTGGTGAAGTAAGTGGGGGAGCTTTAGTGTGCAGGTACAGGCTTGGTGTATGAGCTGGGCAAGCACAGATGTGAGAAATTCAGGCATGCCAGGAGAGAAGTGCAGATGGACAATGCATTTGGGACAGCCACGGCTGGTACAGGGCATGTAATGAGTCCTACTTGCCAAAGGGAAATCCTACTCACTGCAATTTTCCATAGTCTTCATAATTTCATGACTTGGTGAGAGCTCTGCCAGCTGCTCTAAGGAATAATAATTGCATGGTGAACCCTTGATTTTATTATCTGTTGTTTGCCATAGGAATTTGAAACCTAGGTATTGACAATGACATACAATAAAATCAACTGACTTGACCAGTCTGGTCTTACTTGTAAGCCTGCTGAAAGAAACATGAAGTTTAAATTATGCAATCAGCATCAGGAAATCAAATGGTAAAGTGAAAACTGTCCTCTTTTTTCTTTCCCAGACTAAGATGAAAATTAGTTGCTAACCCTACTGACAGCAAATAATGGTTTCTGCATTTTTCTTAGATGTTGTGTTGTTATTGGACATATTTTCATGCACTGGATGAGGTAATGCTTAATGTTTCTTAATAAATAAGCCTGAGGCATGTTCATAGTTGGCATAGTGGATAATATTTTTAGTGGAAGAGGGTGGTAGTGTGCTGATGATGTACCTGATAAGATAAAGAGCGAAAAAGTACATTTTTCTGCATGTTTAAACTTTTAAAATTAGAAAATGTGATCAACTCAGTGTGATGATTCACTTGGAAAACAACACCATGAAACCAGGCCTAATTTATAAATTGACTTTTCTGCTGCCACTCCCATAAAATACAGGTAAATAGAATGTGTCTTACATCTTCTGAGACAAACTATTCTTCCTCTTTCTATTCTACCAGTGTGAAATTTCATATGTGGATCTTCAGCCATGACATTGCTATGTCTTAAGGGAAAGCAGGAGTGGATGGGAAACTCTTCAGGAAATGAATTGTGCAGAAGGAAGTGATGCTGGTTAATCACTGCATTGTACTTTTTGTTCTGAGTCAGAACCAGGCTGGTGCTTGGCAAGCTCATCATAGTGCATTTGCTGTTGAGTTGCCACATTTTGGGTGAATAGTCCATGTCCTAGTGGTTTCTGTGAACTCCCAGTCTGAGGAGTACATTTAGCTTTTCCTCCTTAAAATTCTCCTGCTGTTTGAAATGAACATTGTCAACATCTCCTCAATTCCTCTCCTCTTTTATCATGTCATGCCATTCCGTGCCTAGCACTAATTGCCCTCTTTCTCACTGTTCTTACATGACATCTATGATTCAGAGACTTCTGGAGTCAATCTGAGGTCTGTAATGACCTCAGCAGCTTGTGGCATGGGTCTGAAAAATTTTGCCAAATGACAAAAGAAAACACTTTAGTTCTTAGATTCCTTCTTCACCCTACAGTGCCATCTTTGAGACAAAGACCAGCAGCAAGTACCTTAAAATAACACTTTAACTTCAAAATCATGCTACCTAGGCAAAAGGCTGCCTCTGATGCTCCATGCAGCCCTGCTGACAAAGGTTTGTGTTCAGACACTGATTAGCTTCTCTCAGCATCTCACTGTGACACACTTTCCAAAGGCAGTGAGATTCTCTCATTTATTTATATCTCCCTATGTGTTTATATGCTTGACAGTTACTGAAGTGAATGGATGAACTTCTTCATTACCATTCCACTCATAAAGGCACATTTATGGCAACATAAACAATACTACTTCTCAGTTTCAGCATCAGTCATAAAATTGTTACCTCTCCTTTTCTTGACAATTTCTTACTGCATCAAAATGAAATTCAACATTGTTACTTGGACTTCTGGGTAGCATAGATTACATTGACTTTTCCATTCTTACCAATTATTGTTGGTAAGCTTAACAAAACACGTAACCTTCAAACATACTATTGCGTGCCACCTGTTTCAGAAAGGTTATGGCTGGACAAAATTCTGTTTGCATTTTGATAGCAGAGGTGACTTACTGTCCTTTCCTGGATACTTGGTGTTCAGACAAGTTGTTCAAGTTATTTTATATGTATTGTATACACACTATGTATTTATATAAACATGATTTCCTTCAATCTATCACACAGTTCCTCATGGTGAGTATAAAGAAAACCTGTTCTCCCAGCTCTGCAGATGGCAGAGAGAGGCATAACAGAGGTTAGAGCAATATCAGTATTGCCATCATATTTAAACAGTTTGAGCCACACAGATGGTAAGCCTTGACTGGGCCTTTTAGTTCTTTTAAACCACAGTCAATATGGGTTTATCACTAAAGGGAAACAATGAAAGGTCTTATTTTAACCTCAGTGCAACCATCATTCTGGGGGGGAGATAGCTGCGTCATTTACGGTACAAAACTCTGCTATCTCAGAAGTTTGCATATTCTTTGCATCATGAGCAAACCCTCTGTGGATCTGCAGATAAAATGTTTTACTCTGGCACTTTGAGCCAACAATCATATAAAGTTAATTCCTTACAGAAATTGACTCAAAATTTTATCACCGCACAAAGGATTCAGTTGCCCAAACGCAGCTGCCTTATGCTCCCTGAGGCAGACTCAGATATGTACTGCATCCAAGGATATCCAAGGCACCTGCATGGCACTAGCAGATACCCCTGCAGTACCCTGCTGATCAGGCAGGACAGCATACTGTGTTCAAATGGTGCTAAGTGGCAATGTTTCAGGAGCTAACGTGAGTCCCGGGGACAGGATTCCCCTCATGGGCTCAGATCACTGAAGGCAGGTGTCTTCTCACAGGTATTTACATGGAAGCCTGGTGGTTAAGCCAAGGTAGCTCAGTCTGGCTGCTCACATGTGCAGCATCTGGTATGGTTAGAGGCCTAGTGACTGTGTCCAGGCAGGTGAGACAGGACGGAACTCTGCACCTGAGGGCTGATGTAAAATACGTGGCTCACAAGCACCTCAAAGGTCCTCCATCTGCAAAACAAAGTAATTGCATCCACAATTTCCTTAAGGAAACATTCCTTGGCCCATGTTCTCCTCTAAACCATGTCCTTGCTCCTTCTGACAGGTGACCAGCCTGCACCAAAACCAACCTAGGATGTATCTCAAAGCACAGAACAATAAGGATGCTCACAGGACACCAATGGAGCCTATACCTGAACTGCTTTTGAACCTCCAGAAGACAAGAATGTTGCTTTAAGTAAATCTGGTTTTTTCCTTTCTCTCCAAAAAAAGTATACCATTTACTTATACTTTAAAACCTGACAATATTAATGTCTAATGCATTTAATTCTTATTTTTGGCATTTTTCTGAGTTCTAAAGCTTTAAGAAAGATCATCGCTGTGGAAATTTTGCGATATAAATATAGCTATGATTATTTCTGTAGCACCACAAAACACAACAGAACACAGAATAGTCCTTAACAATAGTATTTCTAAATCTCATTTTTAAAATAACACAATTTATATGTTTCTAGCCCTCAAATCATTATGTGTTTGCATATTTATTTCTTTCTATTAAAAAAATGTATATTGTTCAAGAATCTATTCTAGTTACTTTTCAGGTGTATCTCTAAAGCTCAATGGCTGCATGTCTGAGATGCAGTTCCCAGTAAATGTCATGTCTTTAAATCCTGTGAACAGGTACTCTTCAGACCTAATAGCTACCCCAGTGAACTAGCAGTCAGAATAGGAACAGGCACTCATTCAGTTTACCCCTAAACAGATATTATTAGCATATATGCAAAGCGGCTTTGCATTATTATAATCATAGATATTTTCCAGTTCTAAAGTGATCTTGGAGAGGATGAGGGACTCTTTGTATAATACTCCATTACATCATGTAGCTAGACTTTTAGTATCAGTTATAAATTAAAATTTGGAGTAATTTGAGCATTTTATCATCTAAAAATAGTGCAACTAAGCAGAAATTGAGGTCAGTATTCTCTTAAATTAAAGAATATTTGCTTGCTGCTGTTCTGAAAATGGCTATTTGTTGCTATATCTCAAGATTTTATTATGAACCCTTGTGATAATCAGTATTTTTCTTCAAACTTCCTGTCTTAGAAGTATTGTACTTACGGAGTAGTCTCAGCTTTTGTTTCAAATAAAGTAAGATTGCAGAAATGCTTGAAAATGTGAACACTATGTAACTCAAATGTGGCTGATCGAGGTAAAAGGGAATTTTCACCACCATTAAAATATGTCATTCAATATTTCAACAGCCTTGTGTAGTTCTGACATGGAGAGAGAAAGGAAGAATTTATTTCAGCGTAAGATTTTGACAATATAATAGCTTGATGGAGTTATTTGCATTAAAAAGTTACTGAAATCCTAATTTCAGGCAGACAATTAGTAATAATTGACATATACAATGATTTATTGCCAGCCAGGGACATAGTTTATTAACAGATGTAACTGACAGTAGCTGCAAGAAGTTATGCATGAAATCCCGATTTAATTCCAAAAGTTACATTTACTAACATGAAGGTGGGATATTACTTGCTCCTCTAAGGAAAGGCCAAGGTACAAGGTCCTGTTTGCATGTCCTTCGTAATTATGTGGTTAACTGACATGCTCATCACATTGGCACGCCAAAATGGTGGCTGCGTAATGAGATGCTCCAGCAAAATCATACATTTCCTATTACTGCAAATGCATTAATCAATCTCTCAGTTCAAAGAGTTTTCCCCCATTATTTTCAAAAAGCAAGCCCAGATAGTTCTGCTCGAGGCAGGAGATGTGTTGCTGGGCACAGTAAAACCATGTATTGTTTTCCCCATGCAACTGACTCACGAGCCAAGACACCGAAGGGCACATTTCTGAAGCCTCCAAGGGCTCCCAGTCATACTGGCAGCAGACTGGCCTTCCTGAGGGAGGTGTCTAGTCTGTATCTCCTAACCAGCCTCACCCACAGTGTTTGTCTGCCTCTCACAGACTGCTTTGTGTTGGCACCCACCCCCTACATGGCTATGCCAGAAGAGTGAATAAACACTGGGATACCCTGGCACTTGGAAGCATTCTCATAATGACGAAAAATGAGGATTCCACATACTGTGTGACTCAAGTTCTCTCTCCAAAGAGAAGTTCACTATGAAGTCTTCATCCTGGCCAGACGATGCCTAACCCTACATGAGGAAAGTGGGGGTTGAGGGCAAAGGCAGCCTGCTCTCCTTTGCCTCTCGGCACAGCCTGGAATAGAGGCGGCTCACTGCCAGCACAGCCATCCCATTTGCCTACAGCTGGGAACAAGCAAACGCAGTATTTTGGATAAATGGAGCAAGCCAAGATGCCCTACTCCCTACACAGAGAAAATCAGGCAACAGGCCCTTTTGGAGACTGAGAGGCACAGCATCAACCTCCCATCTGCTCACCTGCGCTGGTTTTTCCCCGACCTTTTGCCAAAATGTCTGAATGATACAATCTCTACCTGAAAGAGCAGCAAAACTATTGGAATGTTTAGTTGAGGATCTTGATTTGCAAGGGACTGGATATCAGAAATGAGAGTCTTTTGCTAAAAGCAATTACATGGATTAATTATCCCAAAGAAAAATATTTTCTCTCTTTCCATGGAGTTGTGGAGAAGAAAACATTATTAATGTGCATGTTTCATTTACTAAAATTAGATGAGATCAAGACACATGTAATTTTGTATGTAATTTTGTTTACCAGTTGGGAAATGTTCTACTGCACCTGCACGTACCTTTGAAGCTGAGTTACATTACTCTAGACAGGTAGGAGTAGAAACAGAGAAGGGTATCTGATGTGGTAGCCTGGAAATGTGGTGTCAGGTGCTTGGCTCCTAAATATTTAGGTGTACCATTTCACCCATAGTTTACACGGTCACACTAATTTTTACTCCAGCCCTGTAATGGCTGTTTAGTTTTGAGAGAAAGTGTAATCTATGACTGACATTAAATAAACTCAGTTATCATTAAGATAACATGTCTTAGAGAGCATCTCAAGGTAAAAATATTTTAAATGTGTACAATAAAACAACGGACAAAGATCATGATAATAAAATAAATTAATTTTCTGGTTCTGGCGATTAATTATGTTAACTCAGCTCTGGAGGTTTATGGCATTCCTGAATCTTAAAGAGTGAATTACAGCTTTCTCTTGTACAAAGAAAGATGGTGCAAATCATATAAGTGAGAAGCTTTTGTATTCTTGTATTCGACGTACAATTTCAGGAACTAAAGCAATACTTTGTAACTGGGCTTCACACATTTCAGAGAAATTAGTTTGCATAACAGGAAAGAATGAAACTGGGTTCCCAGGCAGCAATATCATTATATAGTTCATAGTACACATGAAATGTGTGGCTTCATATTCCTTGTGCCACAGTTCCAGTCAGTTCATATGCACTTTGTTCACCTCTATATTATCTGGAACTCTTTTTAGAAAGGAGAAAATCTGCCTTGCCTGCTAATGTTGTCATTCCATGTGATTTTCAAAGGTGGAATCTGGTAGTGTGACAGAAAAACACATAGAAACGCTGCTCCCTCTCTGACTTCCTCCATGTAAGGAGTGAGTAGGAAAGAAAATGAAAGAGAGCCTCTAACCAGGAAGCATGCATTACATTGGGTGCAGGGTCACAGCAAGGTTCATCATCATCATCGTCGTCCACAATAAGGGTAGTGAAGAGATGCATGTTTTGGTCTTGTGGGTCATCCCACCACCAAGCAGCTCTGTGGCATGTGCCTGGGGCTGCTCCATGCAGGGAGCCCATGGCAAACCCTTGGAGCAGCCCTTGGCTGCTGCCTGGTAGCATGATGGCCTGCACGTACCCCATTGTTTTGAAAGGACAGAGTTAATGAATGTTTAGGTTGCCTGACCAAATACATTTGCCACACTCTAAACCCCGTGGATATCACTGCCCCCACCACTCCATGAGTGGAAGAGCAGCCTGTGCCCAGCTGCAGGTGCCTACAAGGAGACCAATCTGTTGGTGCCATTCAGGCCCAGGTACTGAGCTGCTCTGCTTCTCCATGCATACTTCCTGGTGGCCTCATGGTATGTGACTCAGAGCTGCTGACTTTAGGTGTCTAGTGTTTGCTTGTCTAAAGGTAATCTACTTGTTTTGTGCTTTAGTGGAGAGAAACAGGCATGTTCAGCTGCTGATTCAACTGCCTATTCTAGATTCCTGTCCCACACTGGGGTGATTTGCCTGTCTCCTGCCATTCACTGAAGACAGTGCCTGACCAGCTCACTACTGAACTTTTAGAGGTATAGCATTAAATGAGATTAATCCATGCCTAGGTGCTTTATTTGATTACAGATCACAAAATGGAAGAAGTGTTGCTAGAAGAAATAAAGTCCAAGTACACACTAAAATGGCTTTTCTGTTGAGTTTTGTTGTCATATGTGTGCAATATACCCTGCTAGCAAAAAAGGAAAAGAAAGTTTTTACATGCACCTGTGTTCACGTACACAAAAAAAATGTGTTGTGAAGATACCTGTTTTAGCTGAATAAATGTGTAAAAATTCTGGGCACACAAAAACTTCTATTTTTTTGGTAAATATATATATCTATATATACACACAAAAACATCTAATGTCCAAGTACAAGCTTTGTGTTCTTTAGTGACATGCCACAACATTACATGCAGTCCCTTCAAAATCTCCCTGTTTTGAAAAAAACAATTGAATAGATGTACTTACATATACTCTGGTATATGTAATAGTAGCTCTGAGTCAAGTTTAGTTTGGCATATTAGCTGCCTGACATAGCAGAGATAAACAGGGAGATGTACACCTGTGTGTGGCTGGGGCTGATTGTCCACACACCTACATGCAATGCCAGCACTGGTATGTCAAACCTGTAGGGCTTGCTCCACACTTCAGCACTCCATCAGGATGCTTTGCAACTGGAAAACAGCCTCAAAAATTCCACTTGGCCTAAGATGGTGAAAGGCACTGTAAGGAGCACTAAACTCCTTTCTGCTCACTTTGCTGATGGTGTTGACAAGAGGGCAGGAGAGGTGGCATGGCTGCTCTATTACACTGCCAAAGAACATGCCCCCATCCCCACAGAAAGGTGAGCCTAAAGCCAGCCCAGGTGCTCAGCAGTGCGACCATCCCGTCCCAGGACTGGCACAGTCACTTCAATGCCACTTCAAACACACTAAGCACAGCTGGGGATAGGCCTCATCAATGAGAAGCAAAAGGAAAAGAGAAGTAAAGTAAGAGTGTGCTAGCCATAAAATAATTTATTTGGAATATGTGCCTAAATTTTGTAGATTTAAAACATTCCTTGCTACAATGTTTATTTTATGCAGTCACACTCTGTTGTGACTAATGAGCTGATGTCAAGAACCAGAAATCAATGAGTTGCAGAGATCTATTTTAATAAAGCAAATATTATCTGCGCTGTAATCACTTCTTTTGATGTAATAATGTAGGTAATTCTTAATGTGCAAGTCATAAATATTACTAATTTGAAAACTAAATTAGCTCTTTTCCCAGCTGTAGCTCTTGCATTCTATTTAATTTACTACTGAAAACACATCTCTGGGCCAAATGCTGCCCTTACCTGTATTTGTCTCTGGAGTCAAGGGAAATTATGTCTGTAGGTCTGAAAGAGTGGAATGGTTGGGTTTTTTTCTTATACCCTGCCCACATAAATCCCACCTATGGACCTTATCCAAAATTTTCTGAAATCAAAGGAAGTTTGTAATGACTTCAATGGATTTTGAAGTAGAATTAAATTATTATGAAATTGTTTTAATTAAAAAAGGTAGTTTTTCAAAGCCAAAACTTCTCATTTTCATAAGTAATAGCTATTTTTTTGATATATTCAGAATCTTGAAAATCATTTGGATTGAAATGTAAAAAAAAAGCTGTTTTTCCTCTTCTCTTCATTTGTTATTTAGAAATATTGACTGCAATAACAGTTATGTGGTTCACATAGGATTTTAAAGCAAGTATTTCCTTATTAGCAAACTGAAAATATCAAAGTAAATGAGCTCTGTATTCTTTTGTTTTCTTTCAAAAATATGATGAACTTTGAGATCTTTCTCCTCATCCCTAGTGAGATTTTTTTTTGTAAGTGTGAAGAAAATTTCAATGGACAAAGTTTATGAAGAACACCCCTTTGGCCCAGGCCTTTAGGAACAGAATAACAGGTAAGTTAATGTTTCATGATACTGCCAGCTGTGATTTCCTTTATGCTGAGTTAGGCACACTAAAATGAGACAGAGCTCATTGAGCTTAAAAAAGGAAATTTGGGGAAAATAAAAGAAAACCAAACTATTTGTCCCTTCCCAACCCTGCAAGCCACCCCAACAGTATATTTGCTGTCACCAGAAGAGAGAAGCATTGATAACTTGAATCTGTCGGCTCTTGCCTTCCAGGTTGCTAATGAGTCTCAACATTCAGCTGCTAAGGGAAATTGTGATGGACAGACTTTCCAGTCTTCTCATTGCATTACAGAATTAAAGAGGTCTCCCTGTTGCGACTAAGCATTGGCTGAAATGCCCCAGCAGAATAACTGGCAAAGTGATTACTGAGAAATGTTCTGCTCTTGTAGAATTCCTAGTCTTTATGGAAATGTATTTATAAACAGATTTAGAGTATATCTCACTAAACTGAATTGAGGTACTGTCTTAAGTGATAGAAGTTCAATCAAAAACTACTAAAGGAATGATAAGTATTAACTGTTCCAAAATGCAGCAAATTTTTTGCCAACAAGCCTGAATTTGGGTGAAGATTATGATCAACTGTGAAATTAGGAAACAACACAAAACACCAAGCAAACAAAAAAAAAAAAAAGATAAAAAGAGAAAAGGAGAAACAAAGTCCTGTGGAATTGAAAATGAATGACAAAAAATAATTTCCATGTTGGTTTGACTCCTAGAACCAAACCTTTGAGTTAGGAATGATCATATACACTGATAAGGTTTGACTGTATTGTGGATGGGCATAGAGATAGGCATTTGTGTTGTGTGCTGAGCTGAAATTTAAATTCAAACTCTGTAGAGTATGAAATGTACAGATATATGATCAACTTATTGTTCACTGAGTGGACCTCACTGCCTCTCTACATATAACTTCTTGACTTATTGCAATTAGCATAATTTGCAGTCTGGTCTGCAAAGAAGAGAAGATGAAGTGAGTTACATTATTTGGCAGTTCTCTAACCGATCCCAGTGTGCAATTACTTGCTGCACAATACAGCCATGCAAAGATTTGGATTTGGTACAATATTCAATTTGTATGTTCACTGAAAATCAATTCCAGTGTTATGGAGACAGCAGAATTACCTGTAGGACATGAGATCAGCCACACAGCTCTTTGTTTGTTACAACAACATGGAGGAGTTATTTTGCCAACACTTTTATAATGTGGGCTAACTTCATGCAACTGCACTTGATATCATGTCTAGAAATAGGCATTTTACATTTTCCAGAGAATTTTCCAAACCTACTGTTTAACAGATATCTACATGGTATACGGAAAAGAAGTGTTAATTTTTGTTTTTGCAGAAGTCAGCTTACAAGCTTTAAAGTCAGGCTTGCAAACTTCTCCCTGTGTGATAAAAACCCTGATAAATCCAGGGGAATTCAGAACTACTGTCTTTTAAAAAGACATCTCTGTTATATTCAGCAAGTTTTTTGAATCTAGTCCCCTATTTCAGAATGCAAAAATGTAAAGAGAAGTGCTTTAACCTTTTGACCAGATGTAATATTGACTCTGGAGAAACCAAGTAGGAATTTTTGAAATGAGGTAAATGATGCCTGATATTTTCTCAACTATGACAATGAGGCTGTAAAATTATGTAGGTGCCAACTCCAATCTTTGCATTAGCTCAGCATAATAGAGTTGGTGCAGTACTTGAGACTCACAACATTTGAAAGGAGTGCATGAAATTTATATCTTGAAAACATTGCATTCGTATTTCCATTCAAATCCATTTCTCCGCATGCATAAATGATAGACTAAATAGCATTGTCCATTGCAAAAACTCACTTTGGCTCAGATGAAGAATCAGATTGAAGCAATATTTTAAATCTTGGTTTGGAGTCCTACACTGCACATCACTGTGGGTTTAGGTGAAGTCTTTTCAAGGTGATAGGTAGAAAAAGCAGATGCTTTCTGTCTAAGGTGTATGCTCTTATTTGTCAAATCAGCATCAACCATGTTTGATATCTCTGGCTACATTTACACTATCAAACAACTTAGGTCCTCAGTTCATTCCTGGGTCTCTGTTCCCTCACAATACATGCTGCATAAATATTCAAGTGCTCCTAAACTATTATTCTAAGAGATCTCAAATTGTATTATAATATTGCCTACAGATGGGTAGATGGATAGACATAAAATGCTATCTGTATTTAAAAGCTGTGGCAGTACCATGAGATGCTCTATGCTACATCAGATCACAAGTGTCAAGCTTTCCCTAAAAGAGGCTCCACCTGAGCAGGGCAGATGCAATCATTCTGCATCACTTGGCTGAGGATCCTGCTGTCAGCCTCTGTGTCAGTATCACACAATGCATGCTTTGCAGAAAGAGCTCATCTAGCCCTGTTTTGACAGGAGAGTGAGGTGCTATCACAGAGATTAATGGCCTCTTCACTTAGATCCTAAATTAAAAAAATGTCGCATCTTTTCATTCCAGAAAGTGTGAAAAATTAAAACAGGAAGACCATGCTTTGTTATTTATCTCTATTTTTCTTCCCATCAGAGATAGCAACTCCCATGTCCCCTACAAGATTTTCCTTAACATGGCTAGTGAAAGCACAGAGGGAGATACCAGTGAGGAATGTACATCTTGCAGTCCATTAATTAATCAGGGCCATAGCAATGGCTGACAGTGTTTCAAGTTTTTCAGTGTAAAACTATTTCACTAAAAGTTCCATAATCCTAGATAAAGTGAAAGCCCTGATATTTGATAAAACCATAGAAGTTAACAACTTCGAAGTTCAAGTAAGGGAAGATACACATTTGAGAACATTATGTACTAAGAGTGAAAAACACAGATGAAGACTATGCCCAGAGATATTGTTATACTTACTGATTTAGGAATAATTTCCTATATGAGCAAAGGTTGCATTTTGATAGCTTGCCCAGAATGCACACTGGGCAACACCATGTCTCTCTGGATTGAATAATTTCACTCTGAAATCAATACCTTCAGAAGCCATGAGTCAATCTGCCTTCCCAGCACAGAAGTCCTTTTCTTTTTCCTTTTTATTATTTTTCTTCTTTTTCTTCTATTTTGTTTCATTTTGATAATGCTTCACTATCCATAAAGTGCTGTGTCAGTGCTGAATATCTAACTTTTATGGGAGTAAGATAATTATCAGGTAGTTAAACTAGGTGAGCAAGGTACAGGACTGTAAGAGAAGTGTAAACAGGAACTTTGAAAAAGACTGTTTCCAGTGGGCTGTATTTAATTCAGAATTCCAATTTGCAGCTGAAACAGTAATTATTGCTCATCTGGATACTGAAGAAAGATTGGTCTCAACTGACACATTCATCAGTGTCAAGGTGGATTTGACCAAAGAGAGACATTTTTGAGTTAGAGGTTTCCACCTGAGCTAAGGACAGACTTACTGGTAGAGGGTGAAATTTTATTAGGTCAATTGATATAACTTGGAAAGGAAAACAAGGCTTCAAACCTACAAGCCCTTTTCCAAATCAGGAGACTGAAAAGCCCAGAAGTATTTGCTACGTTTACCAACTCTAATGGTTGTTCAAATGGAAGATTTTACCTCTACCTACAAACTCTGCTTCACCTTTGCCCTTTAGGCAATGAAGGTTACAGCAATATCCAAGCCAGTCACCACAAAGTGGTGACAAACAGGAACAGTGGTGACAAACAGGAACTTATTTCATTCTCCTTCTTCTGTATCTACAGAAGTATGAAATTAACCTTTTACTTATATTGCCTTATTCTTCTTATCTTTTATTAAGAGATGACAATGATTGACTTAAACAGAAATGTCACAAGTTCACTCATATCAATCCTATCTGATGCCTCTACATTGCAATGTATTTCTAAGCTATCTCAAATGCCAGACATTTGTAACTAAGGTAAAATGGAATTCAATGGAAATTCATTTATCCTATGAAATTAGCTTTTTGATAGCTAGCATTAAAGATATGAACTTGCTAATCAGAATATCCTGATGGAAATAATCATTTAATGTGCTAAAGGACGCTGTGGAAATAACTGTCTAGTGTGATGTGCTTTGTGACTACTGGAACAAGGAAGACCTAAAATAAAATCATTATAAAAATGGCTTTTAAATTAATTTCCAGCTGTATTGAATTTTGTGAGTTTCTAAGAAAGTAAGTCATCTTCTCTTGGAAAAGACTTCCTCTTCTTCATCACTTATCACAAGTGAAGGAAAATTCTGAGTTCAAAGGGCTTTTAGATTACTGAGAGTTGATAAAAAACAATTTTAGTTCTTGTTTGTACACAGATATACTAGTTTTTTATTATTCTATATTATTTTGAATACTTTTTTTTACATACCAATTGGTAGTTGAGTGCTCTGTGAAAAAATGCACACATTATTTCAGTGCCAGTCCAAGAGCTGAGAAGTCAAGATTACTCTTTCAGCAGGCTTCCTTGGGCACACAGCTTAAGCCTGTTTTTCAAAGGTATTTAGGCATTGCTCCAGTCAGTGTTGCAATGATTCTGTAATCTATCAAAGCTGTTACATGAACTAATAGCTCTAAGTTAAGTCAACACAGCTTAAGCATAAAATAAGATGAAGTTTTTCACAAGGCTAATTAACCCTTGTTAGACTATGCACACGACAAGTTCTCCAGACCCCCAAGTATAAAGCAAAGTGGGAAATCATTCCAAAGGATATCTCCACTTTAGTAACATTATACAAAATTGTCACTGTGCCTTGGGGCCTATGAATTTAAGAGGGTCTCTATCGGCCATGGTCTCTTTCAGCTTCAAAATCTACCTTATCTTAATTTGTCTTTCTCGTGACTGTTATTACCTACCTGCTTCTGCAAGGCACTATATGGCCCTCTATTTATGTCTGGCAACTTTTGAGGTCTTAATCCTCATTAAAAACCTCTGAAACAGAGAGGTATTGCACCCTATGAGATATTTTTAGGATTTACTCAGATTCAGCATCACAGTGTTCCCCTGACCAGTGGCATGTCAGTGCTCCAGAGTGAGGCAGCAGCAGGGCTCCTCGACCAAATTAACAGGTTTAATGAGATGCAGAGCTTTCTCACAAAGCATCCCCCAAATATGGCACGTACCTAGCTTGTGGGAGAGTGAAGCTGATGTCTCTTCCCTGCTGGAGGAGAACTGAAGCCTCCAGTCATTCCTGAGGCACGATCTTGGAGAGTGGGAGAGGAGCTGGGAGCTACCCACCACAAGGCCTAAGCAATCCTTGATTGCTGCTGCAAGGAACTTAAATTTTAAAATCAACTGCTTCTACAATAACTCATAATGAGCTCTGGCTTTTAAATTAGTGACCTAATGGAAGCCTGTGATAGGCAGATGGACATTGCTGCTTGATAGAGCACCCCCAAAGGCTGTGCAGCAAAGACTGAGCAGTGCTATGAGATTGTGGGCATGACTTCCATCTGATTTCACAAGGCATATTTTCTAAATCACAGATCCCTGTTGTGCTTGTCCTCACCAAGTTTACAACATCCACTTCAGTTAGGGCAGCAGAACTAGATTCATGAAACATGACTTTTCAATGCCACAAGCACCAATAACACCACTGGCCAACTCTAGCTTAAAAAAAAAAAATCTACTTGTGTAAGTGAAAAATGTCTTAGTCTGCTTTTGCAACAACATGCATTGGGAATTATGTTCAGGTGGTTCTGGACATTGACCCCTGAGTTCTTTTTAGTGTCACTTCTGAATAGAAGTCATCTGGAAAACGTGACTAACCTTTTTTTTTCAATCCTTCCTATGGCTGTATGACAATTAGTGTTGCTAGATCAAATCTAGCCCTCTGATGTACTTGATTTTAGGGTAAGGGGTGTATTTTAACTTTGCCATGCTTTTGGTTATTTAATGACTATAAATTTAGTACAAGGATCAGAGAGCAGCTTTGTTTCCATTTCCCTACATCTGTCCACCTTCTTTTTCTCTATCATGTTATCAGCATTCAAGGAGACACATGGGAGCTGATGTACAGCTATTGTTTATAAGTCACATTCCTACTGCCAGGTAATAAACTTGTGTATGCATAAATATTAGTATACCCTTCTCACAATTTGTTTTGCTCTTCTGAGCATATTGTTGATAAAATCCCAAGCAAAAAAAAAAAAAAAAAGAAGTTACTGAAGCTGCAGTTTCAGGACACAGTAGCTATGGGGCAATACCACAGCTAAAATGCTTGTCTCTTCTGTTCCCTGCCCTCCTGCCCAGCTCTCATCCCAGAGCAGAGGCCGTGTCATTTGCACTGACTAACTGATCCTAGAGCTACAGCGTGCATCGAGCTTCTGAAATGGTCTGGGCCAAAGAAAAGCTCTGATTAAATGGGGTTCAAAGCCTCATCTGTCAAACAGTTGTGCTGATAAAGTGCAGAGCACCTGGCACTGCTGCACTAGGAAGAAAAAGAAGGACATGGAGGAAGAGGAGGAGAAGAAAGAGAAGGAAGAGCAGGAAGAGGAGGAGCAGGAGCTGGAGCAGGAAGAAGAATTAATAGCTGGAGCTGGGTGGGATGGGAATTTCCAAAACTAGCCCTGCCACTGAGTGTGTCTGCTGACAGACCACAGCCAGAGCCTGAAGGATGAAAGCACCTTGAAAAACAGTAGGACAACCAGTTTGTAATCCTTTTTCTGAAATGTTGGTTATTCTCCTGTCCCCATTTTTAGGAGAAGTCATGAATGCTCGAACACCTTTTAGGGGTTTTGCATGTGAAATATTTTCCCTGGTTCAGTTTGTGGGAATGACTCACATCTTCGAGCTCTTCCTCCATGCTCTTTGCCCTTTTCATACACAGACATGACTTCTCCGGTAAAGATTTGATGAGGATCAATGTGCATGCTGGCATCTGGGAACAAGACAGATAACTTTTTTCTCCCAGCTTCCTGTTTAATTTCATAAAGTGATAGTGCCAGTTAGTCTCAAAAGGCATAATAGCCAGTATTTTCTGCATCATGAAAGAAGTTGTCTTTTTTTCTGGAATACAATAGTGATCAAAAATCTTGAAACTACTTTAGTTAAGAAAAATGTGGCTTCTCTGTTCTTAAGAATTAGGGGTGGCATTTTTTGATTGGTACTGAACATGACAATATAAGCAAATAATACCAGAATTCTTAGCTCACAAAATATTTCTTTTTTGTTTTTAAGCTGGTATTCCATTTTAAAGTAGCTTTTCACATAACTGAGCTGTCATCACTTGCAGACAACAACTGAAGGTACAGATCAAGTTTGAACATGTGGCTTTATACAAGGTCTCACAGAGATCCCGATGGTGTGAAATACTCCTGAAACGTTGTTTTGACTTTCACTCAATACTGAAGTCTATTTAGTCATGTCAGGGATTTTGCCAGTGGTCTGAGATGTATTATCAGTCCTATAGACTGTCTATTCTCATACACAGGCAGAAACTATGCAGGTGCATGAGACTACCCAGACTTGGCCTTCACATATGCCTTTAACAGTTTTCATCTTATCTCAATGATAAGGAATTTCCATGATAAAATGATTAGGTAGAAGCAATTTGACCAGATATTAGGCAATTGCTGTAGATATACTAATCTTTATTAGTTCATTGTGGGGTGACTAAGATTTTGAAAGAGATCTTGGTGACATAAAAATGAAGCAGCAAATAATTCAATTTAAAAAAAATATGGAAGGCATAAATTTTTGTGTGTGTGAAAGCATGAGAGAGCTAAGGAAGTATTTTCATTATATTTGTTATTTAACAAGGACTTACATCTGTTTCCAGTTTGCACTGTTTATTGACACATCTGGCTATTTGGCCTTAGGAACTACAAGTTGCTGTTGTGGCATTATTCTCTGAATCAACTTTGTAGACCACCCGGAAAATAATATAGCAAGTGCTGTGAGAAGGCTGTGTTGTTTGTAATAAGATTACCTTTTGGCACCTAGATGTATTGTACAAATGGGATTCTGTCATCTTCTGTTTTATAAATTACAGTTTTGCTTTTTTAACACCTGTGGGGAAAATAAGTCTCTAGCCAAAGGGCTTACTAGTTGACAGGAATAAATCAGGATGACCCGATAGAGTTTCGAGAAGAGGCCAGATACAGTAGTAACTACTTGCCTCACATGGAAAAATACCTTTGTTGCAGTAGAAACAAAATAGAGCTGAAGTCACACAACTGAGAAAGATGTTTCTTTAACCTATGGTGAGATGTATTTTTTCTGATTAATATCCCACTGTTGGAAGGGAATACTGTCCAAGTCCTTGACCCTTCAAACATTTTTTTTTCTGTAACAAATAGTTAAATTTTCTCCATCAGCAGTTTGAGAATAACAATCCAGTCCAAGAGTATGAAAGACATATTCAGTGAAGTATATGGTGAACACTTTGAAAAGCCAAAGGATAAGAACACAGGACAAAAGGGACCACCTAGATTATCAAGACCCGTTGTTTCCAATTGCATGCAAAAGATAGGATAGTCCTGAAGGATTCACAAAACATCTACTCCAAACACCCCCTCAAACCACAGGCCAAAAACCAGTTCCAATACTCTGTCACGGATTTAAAATATAATAGTAAAAGACTAACAGCCACAGCTTCCATGTGCCACAGGAAGGAACATGATGAAACGCTTATTTGTTTTATTACAAATACTTTTAGACTCTGGTAATTTGTTGATTTTTAAAGAATAGTCTAGATAATCTATATGGCCATGTGAAGCTGCAATACAGCTTCACTTACTGCGTTGAATTACATGTGGAATTAATTTGACCTTCTGCATAAAACTAACACAAGCCTTGAAGATGCATAGAATAAAGATATATAAGAAATAATTTGCTGGTTTTTGATGAATTGCAGGTTTGTAAATGGTTTTATGTGCTTTCTCTGAGAACATTTAGACAGCCTCAACAGTTATTTCCATTCCTTCAGATTAAGACTGCAGTTTTTAATGTGTATTATTAGATTTTTAATTCCTTTAATAGCTAAAGAATAAAAAGTACAGAGGGCAAGGCAGCAAAATTACTGGGAGGCAAGAGCAGAGGATGAATACTGTATTCTTTGCAGAATACTATATTCTGCTATTCTCTTTAGGCTTGCTCTTTGTCCTCTTTGACATTGTGTCCCTGTGAGTGGTCTGATTTCTCTTGTTTTCTCCTTAGGATAAGAATCTGAGGGCAGTCTTTGTGGCAGGGAATTGTCACATCCTGCCAGGCACGCTGCCATACAGATCATCAACCTTGCCCTGTCTTCTGTGCACCTTCATGGCAATGATGATGATGATGATGATGATGATGATGATGATGATGATGTCTGGTTTTAGCTGCCTGGCCACCCTAAGTGTCTGCAATTGGATAGAGCATATCCAGCTAGGAAGTATCTGCACTAGTGCAAAGTTTTCCACCACTCAAACAAATGCCAGAACAACTGAGGCAAAACAAATATGTAAAAATAGAAACTACTCTGGGTGATTTTGTTTTTCATGCGCATTTAGTGGACTTAGGACTTCTGCAAGACCTTTGAAAAGTGATTTAGAGCTAGTTTGATAATGCCTGTTTTGAACTTTATCTTTGCAGTGCATGCCCTAAGCATGCAAAGTTTATGCCCAGTGCTCAGGGAGTTATGTCAAAACACCTAAATCAGGTGTTTAGGCAGCCTAATCAGACAAGTTAGAAAGTTAGGCATCTTGAGAGGATGATTCAGTTTCCCACATGCTGGGCAATAACTAGCACAGATTTCTGAGGCCTCACAGCTAGTGCTCTCTGCAGGGAGCAGGGAGATGCCTGGTTCCCCTCCCAGATATGTTTATGCAGTTTGCATGCGGGAGATTTAGAAAAAAGTCGAGACTGGGATCAGGACCTGAACCAGGTCTCCCCTCCTCCCAGCTGAGCGACCTACCCAAGAGGTTCCTGGATTATTTGTTGTTCTCCTCCCTGCAGTAAGGGAATGATCTGTCTTAAATCTGAATCTTACTTAAATAAACAAAGCCTTAACAGGAAGAAAGTAGAGTGAGTATCTGCTCTGCAGCATGGAATTTAGAACGCAGCTCAAGCTAAAAAGGCTCAGGCATCTAAACTTCCTGCATCCTTAATGAGTGTTTAAACCATCAAACTGATATGCAAAGGGAAGACTTTATTTAGAAACACAAGCTCTGCTTTTGTGAATGCCTGATCCCAAATGGGATACAAGAGCCTGAAACCTGTGTAACTAGCAGTGCCTCTCCCCAAATCCTGGGTTACCTGCCTAAGTTCTGGAGAAGGGACAGGTCGATACTGTCTTCTGCTGTCTGGATCTCAACCATTTTCTGGTCAGAAGGAGGGCTCAGTCGTGCAGTGCAAGCATCTCCTTTTATCTACTGACTGCATTAATCAATTCAGAAGTCAAGCAGACATCTCCAAATCCCTTGGTAATGGTTCCCTGCAAAATCAAGAGTGTGTTTCAACTCCTATGAGGCTCAGAGTTATCATCAATGGGGACTCAAACTGTTGAGTTACTAACATGCTTCAAGTTGTAGATAGGATTTTCAGGTATATGCAAACACATTATTGAAATTTGGACCTGGTCTGTCAAGTTACTCTGCTGCTTTAGAACATTTTTCTTTAGATACAATCCCTTTAAGATTCAAACATACCTTATTCTGAAGTAAGAGGAGATTGAATAACTTATGGGGACTATTTTGATGTCACTCTTCTGGGTGCTGCCAAATATGTGCTCTCTTTTATTCTTTGGCTAGCAAAGCTGAAGATAACGCCTAAGAAGTTAACATTTTCAGTCAGATGGCAAAGGTTTGAAGTTGTTTTAACATATATGAGGACACAGATATCCTACTGGGATTGTACGCCAAAATTGCTTTAGTCAGGATACAATAAACAGTTGGGAACAAAGTGCTGTAAAAACCTTCAAACAGAAATTCTTACTTTACACAGTTCTTGGAAATAGGATCCATCTCTTTTCCTCTGAATTCAGCTCCTGTTAACCATCTGGTATCATCCAGGAAAGGAAAAATGTAAATTACATCTGTCCTTTGCATGGCATGGGGGACGGGGAACAGGGCAGCAACAGCTATATTCATATCCAAAAAATAAGAGACTCATTTCAACTTTGGTGAAAGCTTTGTGCCTCTCAAACTGTTACTTGCATACACAGAGCAAAAATTCTCTAGGAATTATTCTTATATGCAGTTCATTTCCATGTAATCTACTGGTTTACATGCACACAAAAAAAACTTGCAGACTTTCTTACTTAAAAAGACCATCCAGATCAAACTATTTGAGATGTGAGGTCATTCATTTGTGTTCATGCAACTTCTAATGCTCATGATTCAGTGTACAATTTTCTACTGCATCTTGGGGGGTCTAGAGGCTTCCATGCCAACATTAGTCCCAGATGCAAACGTACAAAAATATTAATGGTGTAAGGATAGTTCATTGACAATGAATAGGTGCACTGTGTATGGAGAATGGGTAAGATTTATATTATAATCAACTGTAGAGAATTCAGTATGTCATGGGGCCCTAGGGTTTTGTTCAGTAAAAAGGAAATCCAGTAATGTACTTCCTTTTATTCAGCATGTATTCTAAATTTTTTCCCCTTCATTTTGCCTATGATCTGCCTTTCTGAAGGCTGAATACCACATCACTTCTGTTTTCATTTCTCATTAGTTTTGCCTGGAACTTCTATGCCTTATTGCCAACATTTGGTTTGCCCCAGAAAGAAATTGTTTCATGGCATCATAGGAATGGGTCTCTATGAGGATCTCCATTGAAGTCACAATTTTTTTTAATAGGAGGGCTCTGCTCCAACCTCCTACCCCTCCCACACAGATGTTGTGCTCCAAAGGACAAAGGATCCATCAGGGACCTCCCTGAATCTACCCAAATAAGTGGTCTGTAGTGATAGCATTCAACTAGGGAGCAAGAAGAAGAGTGGAAGTCTACTAGGACTGTTAGTGGATGGGAAAGTAAGTGAGGAAGGAAGCAATGCTTCTGAAGTGCTGCTGGGGTCACCAGAGTGGAGGTGGTTTCCATCTACCTCAGCAGTGCTGGCTGAGCAAAAAGAGTTTAAAGAGATCACAGGGGGAGACACATATGATGAACATACCTCATAAAAGGGGGTGAAATGAGTGGGAAGATGCAGCATGTGCTGTAGGGGTGGATAGTAGTAAATCTGTGCTTTCATAATCACTTGTGACTATGCACTGAGGGTGGGATTCATTTCACAAAAAGTCAATGTTTTTATCCTGGCTGCTCACACCCTGTGCCTCTCACAGGCAGTGGAGAGAGGTGAGTGTTTTTTAAAACATTAGTTTGTTGGTTTGCTGCTTTATTGGTAAAGAAAGAAGAGTTAGTTTTCCACATAATGCAAAACTTTTGTCCAATCCCTTAAGAAAGGATTTATTACTATTTTGGCAGGGAGCTGTGCTGGAAACCCTCCCGCTTCAGTTCCCTGGACAATGTCCTCTGCTGAAATATGGTTTGACTGTTCGGAACAGTGAACTGCAAATTTGCACACAGTGATATTGACATCTGGCTTTAGCATATGGGATACAGATAGTCCTTGATTGCTGAACAGCTGTGATGCTTTGAAAAGAAACAATTGCATTTGAAGAATATGGGGTAGAGAGTAGGCCTTGTACTATCCCACACATCTTGCTGACATTTCTTTTTCTAAATTACCAGTCTGTTTATTAAATTTCCACAGTATAAAACCATCAGAATTTAGAAGAGTTTGAAGTAGATCATAATATTGTCAGATATGCCAGCAAACAATCTACTGACAACACGTGTTAGGAATCAGTCCATTACAATTAGTCAAGAACAATGCCAGAAGATGATGGGACTGAGTAAGAACAAACAAATAAGCACAAAGCAAGGAACAAGGCAAGTACTGAAGGTTCAGAAAATGTTCCAGTCAGTTTTGTATGTAAAAACCACTTTGGTGAAGAGTTTTTGCAGCAGTCTCAGCAATGTCAGCAACAGTATATAGTGAGCTCATTTACACAGTAACAAAGAGTTCTGCAGTCAGCTGAATATCAGTTGTCAGTTTGTCAGGAAATGATCCTCCGAAGCAAAGGGAAATGCACTTACGCAGGGAAGGGAAGCAAATCTTTGCAACCTAAATTTATCTGAAGAAAACCAAAAATCTTGGTGTATCTTGTTCCAAATTATCTTATATATAAAATATTACAAATTGAAGTTGGTTGCCCAAACTTTGCTTTATTTATACACATTTCATATACTTTTCACCTAGTGAAAGTTCTTGTAACCGGGCCGCCTGTAGACACTTTCCTATCAGTCCTATACCTTATGCCATAATTTCTGGGTGCTAGGATTTAAGGGTGATAAATGTCATTATGGATGTCAAGTCTGCCCAATGTCTAACAGTTTCATGAGTAAATTTTGTATCAAAGTCATAGTGATACAAATTTGTGTATCTGTGTGAAAGATAGTGCTTCTTTAAAAATAGGTGTTTAGCACAGATTTAAAGACTTCAGGACCTGAAATGATCCTGCCTAACTGAGGTGCCTATAGCAGTCACTTCAGCCTTTCTCAGTATTGAGTGAAATGAGAATAGGAAGTGTTGTGGTGAGTCAAACTGAATCTAACTTTTGAAGGTGCCTCTTGCAAATTCAGGAAGCTGTAAACCTCCTATGCAAGTTATGTGCTTGAAAGCTGAATGGGAAAAATCTAGGACTATGTGGGCCAAAGTTATTTGTAGACAAAGTTCTAGCCAAAAGGAAAATAAAGTGGAATGTTTTGGAATCATGCATTGGCTATAAAAAAGAACCTTCTGGCAGCACAACCCTGTGAGAATAATTGCAACTGGCCTGCAATACAGGAAAGTGAGAAACAGTTGGACAGAGGAATAATAGATTTTTTTTTTCCACAGAAAAAGAAATGAATGCTATTTATTCAATTCAGGGTAATGCGAATGAGAGCATATTTGTACTGTTCTAGCGGGTCAGTTCATGATCAAAGCCCTAAATGCAACAGATCTCTTCACAAAATTTATTTGTACTAAAAAAACTAGTGTGACAAAGAACTATGATACCAAGCAGCCAAATAAACCAAAGATGTATTTTCAAAGTCCTTTAGATATATTTTCAAAATCTTTTATCTTCTTACAGTTTCACTCCCCAGCAGATAACCATTTTCTCATACCTCTGCCAAGTTCATGCAAGTCGTATTCTTTCATTTCATCTTTGTTATTAGATTTTCCTAAAATTTGCCTTTTGTTTTCAGTCTTTTTAGAAGCTCCTTATTGTACACTTTAAATACGTGGGGCACGTTCTTTCCAAGTCTTTCCCTGCTCCAGGCAAAAGAGTAGCAAGTTTGCAGCAAAGGTGCTAAATGTGTCTTTCATATCATCTTCTGGGGAGAGACACCATCAGTAGCTCAACCTCCACATCCACAGGTAAGTCCTTGATTGATTTGGCACTTGGTCTCCCAGGAATGTCAGTCCTTTTCATTGCAGAATCTGTGGTATATGTAATTTTAAAATCTGCCATGCATTCTTACAAATTCAGTACTGCATTATGGTACAGTAAACAGCTGTGATCCAAGATACATTACTGGTTTTTTTTACAGATTGCAAATTCAGGAGTATACAAGAAGAAGCAAGAAAAAAAACCAAAACCCCACAACATAAACGAACAAAAAGAGAGACACAGCATCCTACAGCCCAGACTACACTTTTTAGAGCATTGGCATTCTTTTTACTCAAAATCTGAACACTTCCCCACCAGGTCTGCATAGCTGTGTTGCTCTGTTTTTTGTTTTGACACTTGGCTAGCCCATTTTAAGATACTTTGAGAATGTACCATAATCTCTGATTTTGCTGAAATGTCATAGAGTGTACAAAGACCAAAGCAAAAGATTGCCTATGAGGAGATCATCATTTAGCCACTTCATATGTCTCGGCACACATGCCCTGTTCTCTTTTCCCCACCTCATATTAGTGATCAGGTCTCTCTGATGAATTAAACAATTCCTAAATCACAAGAATTAACACTGAAAGAACTATGTGCAAATGAAGATTAATAAGTAATAATAAGTATTTCTACAAATAGTTACCAGGATTGACTTGAAAAGCTTTTCAAAGCCCAAATCCCAACAGGAGCTGAAGTTTTTTTAAGTTCAAGCCAAAGCAGGAGTCTCAAAGTAGGGCTGTCCTGGGTTTAATCCTGCAAACATGGTCAGAGTGCAGCAAAATGTATAGGCAAAATGTACAGGCAGGGAATGCTTTTCCTCTTCACACAAATAATGGGGGTGTTCTGAGAGTGAGTGTGAAAGAGGCTCTCTCCTGACAGAGCAGAAGCTGGATTCAGGCCATCCGCATACCTATTCTGCTGCATTCCTTGGTTTCAGGTCCCCTTGCCACAATAATTTCATTTGGTATAAAAGTATTCTGAAGTGAGGATTTGTACCTGAATGTCCCATTCCTTAGGCAAATTGTCTCACCAATTGGAAAAACATTTTCTCTTTTGGTCTTAAGCAGACAGTGACTTCAAATTACAATCATTTCCAGAATCTCACTCTCTTTTGATTGATGGGCTAATTATATGAAACCTATTCTGTATTAAGGAATTGCAGAGTAACAACTGCAATTTCTCAGGAATACATGCTTCTCTTCATTTCCTCAGTATGACTTTCTTTGGACCTTCTGGGGAACTTCAAGCTGTGTGAAGGCAAATTTTGTTGTCTCTTTGGTAGAGATGGACATTAACGAGGGGACACATGAAAATTCATGTCCAAATTTTTCTGATTTTAAAGGATGACAGTTACTTATTGCTTCACTTTGGATTTTTAAAAAATCCTAATCTTATTTAGGAGTACACAATATTTCAGAAGAGATTTAATGAAGACTTTGAGGAGAAGTGATCATGGCATTGTCTGTTTTGCAAGGTCACACCAGAAGTTATTAAAAGTAGGAATTTTATTTAGGGAATGGATGGCATATATTTTTAAGTGATAAGCCCATAGGATGTTAAATATGTCCTCCTGGAAATTTTAAAAATGTAAACTATCATTACTCTGTTCTGTTCTGCTGTTGCAAGTGCTGGTGCCAGAATTATTTTATGCCTATGGTAACAAAATCTCTCTCCCTCTCCCTTTGCCCTTAGCCAGCCTTCCCTAGCCAGAAATTGCAACTGATTTTAGGAAGAGGCATTTTACACTTGATGCATATAGACTTATGCATACACACACAGAAATCCATGCTCGTGGTGATTGTTACCTCAGTTGGTTCGGTCTTCAAAGTCCTCCACTGAGGGAATGGACAAGAATGTCCTCATGAAAAGAGAACTTTTTAAAATACTGAAGGAGCACGTTTGCTTTACAAATTGAGGAAGATCTGAATTTTTCCTCTTCACAGTGAGTCATTTCTTCTTTACATAGTTCTGTTTGCATTCTGCATGGTGAAGTGTCATTGTCATCAACACAAATACCATATCCTCATATGGTAATGCTAAAAGAATACTGACAAATGAGTGTTTCTCATATGTAGGTTTTATTATTTTTTAAATGGGGAAAATTTCAAAACCTCATTTTAATACTCTCTGCAGTCAATGGGAGGACAGTTGTTGACTCCCATACACTTCAGATCAAGACACAGTTTTGGGAAATGGGTATACCCATTAGGACAAAATTGTTTTTTGGACCTGGAATTTTTAAACCCTCTTGTCTTTGTTTTGTGAGCCACATAGTTTGTGATCAATAAAAAGACATTTTGCTGTCGTACATGCTGTAACTGAACCAACAACTTAAGTTGCACTGTAACCAAATCACAACCTTTGGACAAATTACAAGGAAAATGTATTTACCTTATTGATTTTTAGTCTCTTCTATGCTGATTGATCATTTACTTTAAATACAAAGACTGAAACTAGGATATGCAAATGAGAAGTTCTTTAGTCTCACTAGATGTCATATCCAACAAATAATCTTCTATAACTTCACATAAGAAGTGATTTAATTTATTCCTTTTCTATTGCTGTTTGCAAATAATTTAAAGTAGGAGTAGTAAGAAACTAGTTTAATATTTTTGCTGAGGAATCAGATTGGGGCATGCTCTGATTTTTTACTATTTTCTGACAAAGATAACCTCTATTGTAACAGCCAGAAGTCTGAAGCAGACTACAGGAAAAGGTGTCCTAGGTATGTTAGATTTCTTGGAAAAGAGCTTCTTGTTCTGGTAACAGTGCAGTCTAAATTAGGATAGTTCCATTGACTACATCTTTGTTCTCTTTATTCTCTACAAAATTGTTCCCTAATTTTATTGAGATTAAATATATGGTGTTGCTTCTGCTGTCCGATTAACTGCAACATTTTTGAAGAGAAGAGAAATCAAAGAGATTTCAAATTAGCTGTGAAAATGATTGCCCTGCAATTATTTAACAAATATTTGAACAAACTTTTATAAGGAATTTGAAGGAAATTACATTATGTGTTTCTTTAGGCATTGTCATCAATCAAAAAAAATAATCTTAGGAAAATGTGTAGAGTAGGATATATTGTTCTTTAACAACAGATCTCTGTCTCTGAGAGACAGACAGCAGAGCCTATCTCCATGACAAGAACTGCTGAGCAAGAAAGGAAATTTTACAGAATTTTTCAAATCACAGAATATGCTTTTTTGGAAGGGACCTATCCCAGGAATCTGATCATATGCCTGAGAACATTGTCCAAATGCTTCTTGAGCTCTTGTCAGGTTTGGTGCTGTGACCACTTCCCCAGGGAGCCTCTTGCAGTCTCCAACCACGCTCTGAGTGAAGAAACTTTTCCCCAATATCCAATCTAAACCTCCTCTGATTATTTTAGCTCAGGAGCACTCCAGATGCAGAACTGTCTGGCACTCGGCAAACCAAGGCTTGCCCTTGGTTTCGAAGAGAATCTCAGCAGAGCCCTGAGATGTTTTGTGTGTCCATGTAAACATACACAAACATGTACCACATGTGGGAAATTGTCTGAAAAGGGCTGCTGGTCAAGCATGGATTGGGCAGTAATAGATTGCTGCTCTCAGAAAACCCTTTTACAGGTAGTACTTTTGCAATTCCTACAAGTAATGTGTCATTATTATTTGATAGCACTTTATGGACATTGAGCAGATGTGTGTGTCCTTAAAACCTAGTATAAAACATTGTAATAATAGTTAGAAATGAAAAAACAAAAGTCATCCTATGTTTTGTGCTTACCTCCAAACCCAACATTAAGAGATCACATAAATAGCTGATTTAGAGAGAAGTTAAACTCAAATGGCACGTTGCATGAAAGGACTTAGAAATGGTATTTGAACTCATAATTTGAACTCATAAGTATCCATCCTTCTGTATGGTAAATAAGTCATTCACAAGGAAAACTTTAAAGGAAAAATAAAAGGCATAGGCTCCTTCCCAGTCCACACTTATTCTCAGGTGCTCTTTACTCTGAGTGATTGCGTACTGTGCTTCTGATATCAGGCTTACTACTGCTGTGTCGATCTAGCAACTATTTGTTCAAATGCATGATACTTGAAAAGCACTGGCACATATTAATTTCTTTATATGTATACATGTCAAAAGGGGTGTATTTTTAGAACTAAACAATGGCAAGCTTATCAGATGCTTTTACATACTGAAATAAAGCATTACTCTCATCTTCCCAAGATACTGCTTCATGAAAATCCTCTTTACTATTCTGCACTCTCTTATTATCTCAGACAAAGGTTTGTATGTTGTCCCTGATTCAAGAAATTATAAAATTATATATATATCTATCAGAATGCAAGCAACAAGATGACCACAGCTTCTTATTAATTATCAAGGGACTGAACTTTAATTTTCTATTAAAAAATATCTGAAAGGAAAATTAAGTTTGAATCAATAAACTGGCATTGTAGGTTAGGAAGGAAAAGCAGAAAGATATATAAGATATGAAAAATAGGAAATAAATTGCACAAGTGCTTTTGTGGCCATTTTAACGAGTTAAATATATGCATCTTGAGATTCAAATAAAAATTGACAGACATAGCTTTTGTTTAGATCGGAACTTTCTACAGTCCAACAGTCTCACCTGTCTTGCATGTGCAATATTTGAGACTTCTTGGCTTATATAATAAAATTACAGAAGTTCTTATGGAGTAAAAGATTTTCTAATCCATTCTAATTTTCATATTATAATGTTACAGTTATTACTTGTTGAATGAACATATTTATTGTCATCTTATTATACAGAGAACTTTTCAAACTATGCAAGCAGTTCAGCCCTCTCTGGTTAGTGACTCATGTATGAACTTACCCTCTTTCTCTTCAGAATTGTTCGTTCTGTAAACGAAAGAAAAACAAAGGGAGTGGTGGAAAACTTTAATTTCAGACTACATGTTGTTCATGAACTGTTTGTTTAACTCTATTTGTATTGGTTGGGTTGATATCTGTGTCACATGATAATTTTTTCCTTCATGATCGGAAGCTAAAAATGAATCACAAAACAATCACTAGTGAGTAACAGCAATTACTCTCATTTTTATTATCTAGTCACATCAGCAGTTGGGAAACTTTTTAGTCTCAAATACTTTCAGAGTAACCTGGCAATTGTCAGCATTCTCAGACTAGAGAATGTGATTGAGAATGAACTGCACTGTCCGTGTCCATTCACACACACATTTGCTGATACAGAGATCCATTCACCACAGAATGATTTTTCACAGCTTTCCTGTCTCACCTGTTTCACCACCAGTAACTCATAAGTGCAATTTGGTGACGTTCTCATATACAGCAAAATTACGTAAGTTATAGGTCCAAGTCCTGTTTGCACAAGCAAATCCTGCAAAAGAGAATTTACATCAGTGACAATGCAAAATCTATTGTCCCTCAGCTTTTGCAAGTGGAAACCCCCTGGGTAGCTAGTCCTGAATGATTTTCTGTTAATTATCTCTTATTTATCCTTTCTACCTACAGTCACACAGTGACTATTGTGTGTCTCCAGTAAACATCCCAGCAGAAGCTCATAATGAGAACATAAAGATGCCCTGTGTTGAGAAATAGATCATAACCTGGGTGAATGAGTGCCCCAGCTCTTCTGGCACTATGAATCCTTTAGGATGGTTGTTTAAAAGCTAATTTCAAGCCATGTAAGCTGCATTTTTTTAATATATATTTGTGGCTCTGCCCTCACAAATCTATGATTCATGACAGGAATGCAGCTTGGATCTCTTGCAATGTAAGCAGCTGCAGATACTTCAAATACTTGGGTACATGTGATCCAGCAGCTTGCTATAAATTTGCCCCTAAAAATAAAGTAACAAGTGATTGAACAGTGATAGGAATTAAACGCGGCAGTGAGTGAATGGAATGCGTAAGTCCTTACCTCAGAAACTTTTATTAAGGCAATTGCTATAATTAAAATCAAAATGAAAAAAGAAACACTCTAGAACACTATATTTGAACAAACTTGCCCAAGATTCCTTTAAAGATTTCTTTTTTTAAATATTGTTGGACACTGAAATAAAGTATTTGCTGGTATGTCATGTCATTGAGCATGATATTTATATTGTTACATCATCTGAGAGTCAACTGCATTTACATTTTCCATGAGTTACTGGACTAATTTGGTTTCAAATTTCCCCTAGCTTTTTACCATGTGAACAAAATAGTCAAGTAACAGCCCTGAGATTTTGATACCAAAAGGATATTTTGTTGTATGATTTATCTGGAAGCTGACTGAAAGATTTCAGTAAGGGTAAACAGAAGAATTCCCACTGGAAACAATCAGCTTTGATTCTGTCTCTGATAACTGAAAGTCACAGTTTATGTGGCATCTTATATTTCTCATTCATTTACCCTCATTTTAAGACTGACACTGTCTGTGTTCAGTAATGCACATGGGATAAAACAGCATGTCAGCATTTCTCTGAGCTGGTGCTTCCATGTCATCCCTGTTTTCACACAGTTTTAATATAGAACCTTGGAGAATATGGAAAATTTTAGAAGAGAGATTTCATGGTCAGATCTTATAATGAGATTCCACTAGGAAGTCTCAGAGTATCTAACTAGGGACTTTGTTGAGAATTTCAACCTAGAGGCAGAAGAGCAAATGGTAATTTGATTTAGGTACACTGCAAACCTCAGTTCTAGAAGAACTAGGGTTTTTTTTCTGAGACCCAGATCTATAGATCTGTATATCTGTAAATCTGTAGATCTCTACAGCCTCTTGCACACAAGCTTCCTCTTCTGCAGACCTTTTTTTTCTGCTGTACCCAATTTCCTTTCTTACCTATAGACAACAAGAACAAAGGTGCAAAACTAGATATGAAAGGGGATATAATGGATATAGATTATTCAAGAACTGGTGTGCCTACCTGTAGTGTAGAGTGGCTAAAGACTAACTCCTAACTTTCTTTGTCTAAAGGCTGGGCACTGGCTCTGAACTCATCTCCCAAGCTTCCTCTTCATCAAGAGAAAGAAGAAGGTGTCTCCAAAACAGATAAATGTGTTGGGGATTGAATGAGGTAGGCGTGCCAATGGAAAAGTTTACTGAATGTTAAAAAACATTGCTATTTCCTGAAGTTTCTGTTGAGTTAATTTTAACTCAGCCCTTACACTGACAAAACTAATAGTGAAATTGATTTGTTTAAAAACACATCTGCCTGGATATAGCATTTCTGTTATTTTCCCTGACACTCTGCTCTTATATCAGTAAAATCTATGTATTGCAGTACAGTAGCAGTATTGCAGTCTTGTTCAAATAAATGTAATATCATTTCTCTCTGAAGCACCCCATCTGCATGTATCTCTCAAATGTGCTTTGTGTCTCCCTCTTTAAATGTGATAGGATGGAAGAAAAAACAGTGTTTATTTTGCTCTTGAATGCTGCACAAGCTGTTTAATATGTTTCTTATGAATTACCATTAAGAAAGGATTCCACATTTAAAAGGAAGCTTATGAGGATATAGGTAAGTGTGAGTGTGGTCTTTTCAGAAGAATGTTTGATTGAAGACCTGTTTTTGGACATGAGGTAAGGAAAAAGATCACTTAACCTCACTTGAATAAGTGGAGATTAAAGGTTAAAAGCTTTAAAGCTTTAAAATGCATTAGCAACAGAACAGTAAATACAATCCATGGAGACATGGAGGAATTAGCAAAACAAATGTTAAACTAAGAAATGCACTCTAAGATTCACTGGAATCTCCACACAAAGTCTGAATGCAGAGCACATTTAAATGCTTCACTGGTTGTTTTAAAATTGTCTTTGTATTCCTTATATTGGCTCTAATGGACATAATACTAAGCCTTGTCATGAATTATGCAAGCAACTTTTATGTAGATGATTCCATGTTTTAGCCTGTCTGAGTTTTGTCGTTTTAAAGGGCAAATTTTACCATATACCTCATTTTTTGCTTGGCATTTATTGCTGATGTACAAGTAATGTAGTCACAATCCCGTTCAAAAAGTTCCTGTACAGTATTAAGGAAAACAAAGTTACTGTCATCAGTGATGTAACCTTATTGTATTGTAGACACAATATAATTTTTTATAAGTACAGCACCTGCTTAATGACAGTATTTGACTTAGATATCTATATTTTAACTCGTATCATGGCTACCTCAACAAATGCCTTGTTTCTCTGTTCATTAATTATTATAGCTCAGCAAGTCCCACAAAGCCCAGAACACTCTGAAAACAGTTCTTCCACAAAATAGAGGGGTGGTCCCAGGCAGGGCATTCTGCAACAGGCTAATTGTAAAATAGGGAAGCTGTGTATCAACAGAGCATATATAAGCAAAATTGTAATTTTTTGACTCCTTCCACTACTGAAATAGTGAATATTACATGTATATATAAATAGTGGATATAATAATGAATATTGTATAACACCTGAGGTTCTACCAGGGTTCTCAAACTGCCCTCATCACCAGAGAAGGCAGTCAAAATCAACACCTTTGCTTGATCTTCTGCACCTAGGGCACAATATTACTGATGGTGGAAATCTTGTGTTTGTATATGCCACAGATCTGAGACTGCACCTGCAGGAGTCAGTGTCTACTTCAACCAAGTGATGACATGGTGCACAGAGCAGACTGCAGAGCAGAAAACAATCAAAGATTTAAAAACAGATTGTATTCAATAATCTGCAAGTGTAATTATATGACATTTAAAAGACTGGGAAATTTGAAATATGTGGTGGTTTTTTGCTAGCACAAGCCACACCTTTCTAAAATTTAACTTCTTAAATCTTCCAGTTAATACATAACAAATTGCTCTCATTGCAGAATCTTCAGATGTAAGAGCTTCTCAAGAGTGACTGAACTTATTTTGAACTTTTATTTTCATTTAAACTCTCCATTAAGGAATTTGGGAGGCTGAGCAGGGTAGAAAGGCATTTGTTTAGATTCTGGTTTTAATAAAGTTTTAACACTTTGATATCAGTCTCTGATTAGATGCAGTATGCTGCATTCCAAAGTGAAGACAGGCTATTTGCTCCCTCTCTCCTCCTCCCAGCACATATCTTACTTCTGTCTTTTAAGCAGAGCCTCTGATTCAGCCTAATTATTGTCATTAGCAGCAGTTTTCAGCAGAGCAGCATTCCTTGCTGTGGCCTCTCCTTTTCAACTCAATAAAGGATTATCCTAAAACCCAGTCTCTATTAATCCTATTTCCAGTTACGTTGTGAGGGGGAGGGTACCAGATTCCCTGTGCCCATTCTGTGTTTGAAGCTTGGTCCCAAATAATGGATTTTCCTGGTGTTTATCACACTACTCTGTAAAATGCCTAAGGATGGGATTCATCTGCAGTGTAGATGCTTGCATCTAAGCAAGTCCTGGTTCCTTTTATAGTCAATAGATATCAATAGACGCTCTGAGTGTGTGATTCATCCCATCTCAAGATAGACGTCTAATTTAGGTCAGGTGACTCACTCCCTGGAAGTACTTATTGACTATAAAGGGAATCTGAATGACTAACTCAAAGACTTTTAAAGTGAGGTGAGGTGAAACTCACCCTACATGCTTCACATCTTCAATACCCTTCTCCTTGGACAGTTTCTCTCACTGTATTTAACCCAGATGCTTCACAGAGCTTGCTGCCATTTTGCAGCTCTCGTGTGAAACCCAGCCACCAGCTTTCATTTCAGTTCTTCCCACTGGGAATACAGTTCTGAAGCCTTGCCACTCTTCTTTTTTGTGGATACTTAATGACTCCACTGGTCATCCTTCCTTGCCTATTATCACCGAGGTCTTCAGCCATGGTATCAAATAATGTTTTATCTTTTCATGCTTGCTTCCTGAGGCAAGTTCTTTTTCTTAGCTCACCTTCAATTCAAAGAAAGAAAATCAGTTTTTTTGCTTAATATTAGGAAATGGTATGGAATTTTTAATTTCCATAGTATTAAATCATAATTAACAAGAAATGATTGATTTCTTTGTTTTACATTAAAGATTTTCATCAGCCATTTTAGTGGTTACAGCATGTGGCTTTCTTGCTATGTTAATTTAGTTCTACCTTCCTCTCTGACTACACTTACTCAACAGGGAAATCCCAGTGGAACTTGTATTTGTAGTTTCAAAAATAAATAATAAGTTTGAATTTTGGCCAATGTCTTCCTCCTGTAGTAAGTGAGAGTCTCTATCTCTCATGGTCACATAAATTAGAGTCCTGATCAACGATGACAAGCATTCTGCTAGCTCAACAAACATTAATCTGGTTAACTCCCCTTCTTCCCACTCCTTCCTGACACAGAGGAAGAAGGCCTCTGGAGAAAGTTTGAGATGTGAAGTTTGATTTTATTGTAGCTATAATGTGGAAAAGGGGCTTCAAGCACCTTCAGAAATTTGTGAAAATTCCAAGCACAAAACAAACAAGCTACACAAAGCACAAAAGGCTGGGGGGTTTACTGGCTTTCTTTTACAATAAACAATTAAAATAATTATTTTTATTGTTTATGAGATCTTGAAAAAAATTTTTCAGATATTCACACAAATATTTAAATCTGAAGTCTGAGATTCTCAATTTTTTTAAAAAATATAACTTTTTTCTGTAGAAAACAAACTTGAACAATAAAATGAATTGCCACATTTAGGATTAGAATCTTATGGGGCTTTTTAGTATTTGGTATGTAGTTCTTTCATATAGTTCATCCTATTCAGGATGCATTCCTCATACTTAATAAAATTATGCACAGCCTGTGAATAGCTTCTTGTAATTTAGGAGGCAGAGAGAACATCTGGAGGTGAAGTCTCCTGAAGTCTTTTATCTATCAAGCAGGAGTGTTTGTGATTGCTTCACTCCTTTTAAGGGTTCCACAAACTCCTTACCAGGGGCTCCATACACTATTGTCTTTATTACCAATTTAAATCACAGTGATGCTGGTGCTCTATAAAATTTGAAGCCCAAGGAAGTATATTCTTCAGTCTATCACATTTGTCACATATTTCTTTTAAACCTGGATTGATAAATACCTTTCCCTCAAGGGGAAGAGGTTTTAATTTTTTTTTAAGCAAGGAGAGTGTTTTGAAGATTCCATATATAGTTGATTTCAGGAACGAAAGTCTGTTGTTTTGATCCAGAAAGAGTTTATATAAGGGATAAGAAAGGGAAAATATTCTTGAAATAACAACCCCCTCCTCCTAAGTTGTATATTTTGGAGCATAAGGAAACATAATCAGGATCTTCTGTTTTGATTAGCAAAAAGAAAGAAAAAAGAAAAAAAGGCAAGACAAAGTTCATGGTATTTGTCTAATTTTCATAGCTCATTACAGACGTTATGCAAAACTGTGAGCGGCCAACAGCAAGTACTGTTTCTGCCCAGAAAATGTACAAGCTCTATATTTTAAAAGAGTGAGGTACAAGGTCTTCTGTAGTATAAATTTCAAAGTTATTTACATTTGACTGAGGCTATGAGTTAAAAAAAAAACAAACCTAGAAAAACAGCCCAAGTCTATCCAAACTCAATACCCACAGCTTTCCATTATTCCATTCTGAAATATCAGCTTATTTAATTATATTTCCTTTGTCTCCTTTTCCTCTTCTATAAAAACCAGAGAAATTACTGTAACATTGATCCTAATGTGTTGAACATCCTATGTAGTCTGTGAAGGAATTGTTGTAAGCATGGCCTTATTTATTGGATCATCCTGGGATGCTTACCTGCTTGTACCTGCAGAACACTGTTTGATGAAACACCTTATTTTCAGCCACTGAACAAGCTCTTTACCATCTAAGTCCTGAGAATATCAAACTAGTAGTCGTATAGTTCATGACAAAAACACACTTTTATGCTCCAGCTCAGGTGTTGTAGAGCAGTTTTACTAGAACTTGTGTAGGACCTGTAACAATCCTATTCCTATAAAAAGGAATAATTAAACCACCAGCAGCAGCACTACCATCAGTTGCTGCTGTTTCAAGAGAAAGGGTAATCCATGTATTTGAATACTGAAATTACCACCTCAAAAGCCCACACTCAGCATCTTCACATTTATAGGTGTGCCAAAACTTCACAGATCCCTTTGGTCAGCACCTTCAAAGTTCTGTTTACTTCAAAGTTCTACGGCTGTGTACACACATGGAAAGCACCTCAGCCTTTGTGGAGCAGAGCAGCTTGCTGCTTGTTGTTTATTCTTTTCGCCCAGGCCACAGCCAAACCTCAGTCAATACACATCCTCAGCTGTGCTGGGTGGCGTTATGTCCCCCTGTGGGTGCTAAATGGGCTGCTGCTTTCTTCTCAATCCCTGAATGAGAAGACAGAGATTTGACTCTCCTTATTCATAGTTCCTTGCCTCTTTATTTTTAGAAACACATAGTTTATGGAATGCAGCCTTACTCACATGCAGATCAGTGTACACAAGTGCTGTGTATTTATTTTAAGAACAAAGTGTAAAAACAGCCCCATTGAATATGACTGCACATCCTTATAGTGCATTATCCTGTCATAGACAGTGTCCAATAAAAAATATTCTGAAAGAAAACTGTAAAGAACAGGGCAATTATTCATGGTGACAGACAGGATAAAGGTCTTTTGCATACTGCTGGAAAGTACTAGGGGTTTTTATTTGATAAGTACAGGCATTGTGAAATTCATTGAGGAAGAGGGTAACAAAAAATAAACAGATCAGAAAGCAAAAAGAAAAGGTACTTTATTCTTTTTAAGTAGTGCACTTGAGAAAGACTACAGAGCAAAAGCAAGTGTGCATGATGGCTGTGGTGAGGCCCAGGCCCTATCTGAAAATGCTTTCCCTCTCTGGAGCCCTTCTTCAGTGAGCATGCAGTGTTCTACACCTGTGTGATGCTCAAGATCTTCTCTGCAAGGGCAGACTATGTGCAGGGTACAGTTTGAGGTTTGTTTGGTTTTTTTTATCTTTGGACTTATAAGCTACATCACTTCAGTATGTCTTCATGTATATGTATCCTCTTTAAGAACAACTATCAATCCCTGTTGAAGCCAATGCATGCCCTAGGACTGAAGTGTTAAAAACGGAAGATTTTCCGGTTGATCAAAACAGTTTGAGTGCTCAGAGCACACAATTTTTCTCAGGGTTTCTTTGATTAGCCTTTGTTTTATTTACTATTTCAACAATTTATTAATAAATGCATTGTTCCTGTCCCATGGAACAAGTGTCTTGTTCAAAAGAAAATCCAATTAAAGTGGCAACCTGCAGCTATGCATGTCACAATTGTACATGTTTCTAAGACAAAAATCTAAACTGCTTTAGTGTACAACTGATTAATGGCAAGCAAGTACTACTTTGTTTAGGAGAATCTATTTTGATGTGACTAGAACTTTCTTAACTAGACAAAGAAACTAGCTTTTGTATTTCTTACAGCATTTGCTTTTCATGGATTCCTTCCCAGTAGCATGGTTTTAGATTTATGGGATACTTAATATCTTTGCTTTACATTCCAGAAACAGAAAGCTGATATAAAACAGAGATTAGGATGATTAAGATATCAAAACCAAATCTTTTTACTTTTTTTTTTTTTGCATAAACAAAAACAGTCAAGAATTTAGTACAAATTGCAGTTGATTGCAGCAGATTTTTACAGTATTTATTTTTTAATTGCTTTGAACACCAGAGATTTATAAGTGATTTGTCCGTCGGGTCAGGGACTCTTCCAGTGTAGTACAGTAAATTTTTATTTAGTAAGCTAACCTTCACTAGCATTATTTATTATCACAGTTCCTTTGACTCAGGATAATTTTAAGATGCAGTTGAGCGTAGCTGAAACAGCAGAGCACTTCAGCCAAAAAAAGTGCATTATCAAGTCACTGGTGTATGATGGAAAGCTTAGCTGAGTGTGTCTGCAGCACACAACGTACTGCACAGTGCAGATGCTTGCCTTGCCCAGGTTTTAAGCAATGCAGCCACACTGACATCCTTCTGCTGCTCTCTGGAGCTCAGGGCAAGCATGGGTTATGGTTTGCTGGCTTGTATCATGAAGACAGGCCCCAGAGGCAAAGGGATTAGCAAGATGCATCTGTGCGTAAGAGTGTGAGAAATACCACAGAGGCAGAGGAGATACAGAAAAACCAGAAAAGCTGCCAGAAGCAGCGCTGGGAAATGGCTGGCAAAAGAGGCACAGGATATGGTGCAGACCTGCTGTCCTTATCTGAATCCTCCTGAAACAGCAGCTTCAGCATTTGCCACAAAGAGGAGTGAAATAGGAATGTGTAAAAAAGTGGTAGTATCCATCACTAATTCCTCATGAAGTGCAAAGAAAGTGGCTAAATTTCTACAACTGTTTCATTGAAGGAGTCAACATTTTATAGTGGAATTGCAAGGATGACACAAAGAGAAACCAGTCTCTCAGTTCAGCTTAAGCTGTTCCTGCTAGTTGTATTTTTGAGAATTTTGTCAAAGAAAATGTCGCCAATTATTTCCTACTTAACTGCTGACATTACTTAAAACTTTTAGCTAACCATGACAATGGAGTTACCCCTTTCAGTTATTCCTTCTGACACCTGTTTTAGAGGGTATTAATGCAACGGAGAGTGGTAGAATAAAACATGCATGCCAAGCAGATTAGATCAGTGCTCAGCTCCATGCACTGCACCGTGGTTGTTCTGGTAATTAATCCAACTGTAAACCAAATTCTCATGCCTGTGTTCCTCCTTCAGGCCTGTGTGGAGTCTGTGATGCCAGTTTGGTCTCTGAACAGTGATCTGGTCATGCTACAGGTAAGTCTTAGCGAGTTGGATAAGCTTCACCTGGAAGCCTGTCTAAGTATCAAGTGTAGCTCAGTTTGGGTTTGCTGGAGTTACAAGAGGTACAAGAACCTCTTTAGTCCTCCACAATGACACATTGAACTCCCCTCCCTAGGTGTGATGGAGTGGTCACAGAGAGCAAATGATCTCCCAGTGCCTGGTCTACCTGTGCAAAGTTCAGCTCTCTGTGGCACACTCACCCCTGCACAACAAGCTCCTGGTCAGCATCCACCAGCAGTTCGGAGGGTGCAGGGTCAAACAGACACTCTGCTTATGGGGGCTAAAAACCACTGATTATTAGTGGATGTCTCTCCTCCACATGAGCTGTTATACTCTCCAAAAGGCCAGTGTGTTCCAGGAAATGATTTTGGAAAGAGATCTAATAGTGCCTATGACTAAGAGGCACCATAAAACCAACTGCTAGATCTGTTGAAAAGGGCAGTCTGATCCTTTTCTTTGGAAAACCAGTCTTTGTCATCAGAAACAGAAGCTGAGAGGGATTCAAATGCAGTGATATGGGAAATCCAAATCTTTCTCCCTTATTATTGAATTAGGTCATACCCTTTGTTTTCTTCCCTCCAGACTTGCTGATTTGGTGTAAGGAAGCCACATTCTTGTCTGCAGCCTCCCAGCCATGGTCTGTTCATTCCTTCCACTGGCCTTGCAGTGAGAAATTTGCCTCTTCTCCCATGGGAGTCAGGTGGTGCTTGTCTCACTGACCATTAATCACCTAAAAATTAAAGACCAGATCTAAATAATTTATCTTGGCTCTCTGCAGTCAATGGAAAGAATTAGATGCCTACAAAGGGCAGCTCATCTACCTATCTTAGACAATTATAGTGAAATAAGATGAATAGCTACTTCCCATTGACTTCCCCAGAGAGAATCAAGGTGACAAGTTTAGATAAGACAATTCATTTTTAGATGGCAAAAGTAAGGAGAGGAATCTCACCCCACCAGAGTCATGGCCTCCAGCAACCATATATTTTTCTTAAAAAATGCGCTTTCTGTTGTCCGTGACATTATTTGTTTCTTTTCCTGGTGTAAGTCAGATGAAGTCAGAGTCACTGATATCCCAGCCAAGCTATGCAGGATGAACATACTGTAGGCTTTCATGGCTGGCCAGAACATGTTCCTTATATTAATATCTTTTTTAATTATGACTTTTCTATAGTGGTCTGTGTATCAGTGTAGCAATTTCCAAATATATGCTTTGAAAATCTAGTTTGATTATTTTTGTGGCTGTTCAGTTTTTCTCTCACAGATCTGATATAGCACAAAAGTGCATGTGCAAGCATACATTCATAAAAATGTCTACATAAAACCAATAAAGGACACGTGCCTTCTGCAAATGCTTTGCTGTGCTTGCAGTAGAAGTGGCTGCTGCCCCATTTCATGCAAGCAGTAATATGAGCTGAAACTATAAAAGTTAATGATTGTTTCTTTGCCACCAAAAAAAAAAAAATCACTTAGCAAAAGCTGATTTTCTTCTAAATGACTTTATTAATAGTAACCTCACACTTTTTGAGTGGGGGTGTTGGTGGAATAATGACTAAAAGTGGAATAGAAAAGGTACTGGTAGATAAGGAATGTTTTGCTTTAGAATGGTTAGAAATAAAGCCAGAAAGAGGAAAAGCTATTCCATGCAAAATGCTGGTTCAGTTTTCTGATGTTAAAATTGCCAGTAATTCCCCACTTCAAGATCTGTAATGTCAAAAGGACAGAGCTTCCTAGAAGTGAATGTCTAACAGCACAGATAATATGTATTGCTTTGCTCTTCTTGATGCTTGCCAGATTTTCAACAATACTTGAAAGGCCAAGCAGAATTTTTAGATTAGCGGGGCCAAGATAAGGTTTGTAAATTCCATCATTTTCTTGATTTTTTTTTTTTTAACCACTGGCAAAGTGGATAAGTTGACTTGAGGGTACTTTTCTTACATGAGGTTTTTGTAGTGGCAACCACATAGGACTGGGATTTGAGAAGCTTTCAGGAACATAACAGCAAAAGACAGATTGGAGAGAAATCCCCGCTCCCATTTCCCTGGGCAGCATATGATTATTAAATGACTACTGCTTTCTAAACGGGATTATACTTAATTGTAATTAATCAGTTTCCATCAGCTTTGTGTCAGAATTCTGTCAAGCCTGCAAAAGTTTATTTTGTGAATAGGTATTCATGGCCATTTCATGTGTTCGTTATTGATTGAGAGGCCATTAAGAGCCAATCTTTACATATTTTGACACAGTAATGGTTGGTGATGTAATTCTATACTCAGGAATTTTTACATGATGGCAGGTGTTGTCTAGGAACTCCTCATAATATGTATTTTTATGATATATTTTGAAAGCTCACGTTCGTGCACATTGCACAAGTTACACTTCTGGTGAATGAAGACAAAAAAAGCAGACGCATTTTCCATATGAGGCTGGAGATCAGTAACTCATCTTGGAATATTCTAGAGATGAATTGAAATTCCTCTGCTTTAAAATATATATATAACGACATCTCGTTCCAGCTACATAGCTACACACAAAATAGATTGGGCTTCTTCTCTTTCAGCTGCTGAGTTTTGTACAGCACAGCATAGCAGCAATCCACACATTAGTAATAAACAGAATTTAATCTACACGCTATAGGAATTCTGGGAGAGATCCTATATTTAGTCTGTACTCCACTTTCCATTACAAAAGATTATTGTGACCTTTTTATGGGAAGCTATAATGCCTCCTTTGTATATAGTAGACTTTGACTTTTGGCAAGGGAAACAAATGCCTTTTCTAGAGAATTGGCTGGCTTTTACGCTACTAACATTTCCCACTTTCCTCCTGACTGAGCTCCTCAGGAATATGTTGGCTGCACAGCAAGGCAGCAACAAGCTACACAGCCCCATCTAAAGCTGGGCTGGTGCTACCAGCGATGCAGCAGCAGTCTGGGCTGCACCAGGAAAGCTTGAGAGCTGCTGCTGGGAGGGGACCCAGGCTGCAGCCCTACTCCTTACGCAACACGTGCTCAGCCTCTGACCAGCAATGCCACATGGGCAACCCTGGAGCAGAAAAAGGGATGTGGCTAACAGTGCAGATTGTTGATTTTTCACAAATTTTTCAACTGGTTTAGAACATTTTGTGATGCTGGACAGCATGGATTGAAATCTTACCCAATAAAAATTTGGGAGTCAGGTTCTCAACTTTGTAAAACCACAGCTAGTCATATGAAGCCAAAAATGACCTAAAATATTTAAGGCTATTCAGCCAGATTTTGACACGTGACCAAGCAAATCACTAACTCTGAAAAGAGTATTATTTAAGACTACTGACACAGTTATCTGCAGATAGTTCACTGGAACATAATGAAGCAATAAAGCTAAATGATTGTGTGCTTTGTAGTTACATGTCTGAGTCCTCTGCGAGTAGCATTTATGATACAGTGCATTCAGACACGGCTTCCTGACCCACAATCTCACCAGGAGATTGGGGAGTCTGCATTGATGGATCCCCACAACAGCCTTGGGAGGGAGGCCAGTTTTGTTAACCTAAAATTACAGGAGAGGAAAGAGAAGCACCAACAGTTCAAGTGACTTGTGCATGGTCCAAGCCAGGAACAGGAGCCAGGAAGCAAATGTACTTTGATTTAGGGCGGGTGTGCCTCCAAGTGATTACAATTCATGTTGCTCCTGCCTACGCCTGGGGTGCTTGGCTCCATGTTTTCTGATCCCGACTGGGGCTAAACCGCAAGACCATTCTTCGACATCCGAATGATAAAGAACAACAAGAGGAAAGACTCTTTGGTGGTTAGGGTGCTAGCCAAAGCCTTTGCAAGACCTGGGCCTGACAACATTCTTCCATGCAGTTCCTGGCAGAAGTCCTCAAGACCTCGATGATCTTAAAGGTCTTTTCCAACCTTAACTATTCTATGTAGGTGCCTTAGCTGGGATTTATGGCAAGCATGCACTGGGTCCAGGTGCCCGCCTGGGCAGTACTCTAAATCCTGCTGCAGCAGCCTCCTGGGTGAGTGCCTAGAGCTGTTTGGTTTTCGGTCAGCCCCAGAGTTACTCGAGAGAAGGGGTCTGTTTGCCCCCTGACTTCTGGCTCCCCTGCCCCTGCTGGTGCTGTGGCTCCTGTGTCACTGGTGTCTGTCGGTGCATGGAATATATGTTCAGTATGGGCACTATGCAATTCCAGGCGAGGCATGGTTTGAATGTCAGATGGCAAGTTGCTCGAGTGCAGAGATATATACAGGGAGGCAAAAGGGAGGAGACATTCCATTTGCTCATTATTTTCTTGGTTGCTGAAGCAAGTGCTGTTTGCTAATTAATAGCACAGTTCTGTGCCGTATTTCACAACTTCCCTGTATTTATTTTCATGATGACTTCCTTGAATCACATCCTAGGCTTCAGTACACATTAACTTCCTAGTGTGCTTCTTTCCTGTCCTTACCCTCAGTAAAGCCGATGACTGGGAAAAAAATCCACAAAACAACCCATTAAAATTACTGTCAATTCCATATGGAATAGATTCATTTCTTAACCCAATTATAGTGAAGTTTCAAGTATAGGCATGATGGAAAAGCTAACAAGAAGTTAGGAGACTCATTCTGATGAGATTTGATATCCATCTGAGTGGCAGCTTGGCTTTCAACCACAGTTTGGGTTTGGAATCCATTGAAGTTTTGTAAATTTCAGTAAGACTGAGTCTTCACATTTGGCCCACCCTGAGCAGTGACACAATTGTATGCTTCGGGGCACATTTCAATTCAAAATAGAATGGAGTATTTGTGACATACAAAGAGAAAATGATAGTATCAAAGGGTTCTGAAATTTGTCTATTGTCTTTACAGTTACATAAATTTGGAGAAAAAAAATATTCACATATGTAAATGCTAAGAAATGGATTATCATGTAGGAAGGAGCCACTGTGAAAATGTAGGTTATGCTATTTGTAGCACCTTGACTTTCTCCAGTGCAAAGAACAACTACTGATTTAGTTTCCCCTGCAAGACATAAAATAATATTGCTTCTGCTTTGATTTGAGGTTTTTCATGATTGAAAATTTGATGTGAATTTTTATGCTTCATAATCACATCTGAACATACTAAAATTTCTGTGACATAAAAATTATTTCCATCCCTGGAAGTGTTCGAGGCCAAGTTGGATGGGACCCAGAGCAACCTGCTCTAGTAGGGGGCATGCCTTGCCAATGGTGGGCGAGGTTGGAGCTCCATGATTTTAAAAGTCCCGTCCAGCCCAAAGCACTCTATGATTCTGTGATTCTATGATATACTGAGTGATGCTTCTTTGTCTGTATCGCACAGAAATAGTAAGGCTCCTCTGGCTCTGTGTGGGGTGAAATGACTGATGCAGTCCACCTAGGTAATGCATAATGTGTGTCTGGAATACACACCCTTATGGCAACTGCCTGCAGTTGTTATGGCAGATTTAAGGATATATGTAAGACATAAATGCACCAGAACAGAGTTCTTTCAAAATAGGTACTGAAGTCAGGGAAGTAGTTTCTGAATGTACTTTGCTGCAGGATGAATATAAATAGAGAGTGCTCAAAACATCCATGCAATGAAATTCTTTGGAAAGGATGAAGTGCATATATAAGGTTCTATAAGACACTGAAATATGCCTATTTCAGCATGCATGTATATTTCCAATACATAACAAGTGCCAGGGCTTTTTTATTTTAAGACTTGAAAACATTTTATATAACGTGTTTACATTGTCATTCCAGCAAAGCAATCATCAGAAAAGAACATCATGAGCTTTATACATAAATCATATTTCAAATGTACTTATTTCATAAACCACACAAGTTTGACAGAGCTGCAATTGTTTGCAATTTTCTCCTGGACCAATGAGTGACTATTTTGCTATCCCTCTTTTTATCCCCTTGTGCTAATTATTACATAGTGTTGCATTACTGAAGGGAAAGACATGCTGATACCAAGACCTTTACGGAGGAAGTGTAGTGCTATGGAAAAGCATTTCTTAAGGGAATCTCCAGCTTTTCTCAGAATGTGTGCTTAAAGGTGAGTATCTTTTGCAGATGCTGCTAGCAGTGCTCCCAGCATTTCCCTTGCATGCCAGATCATGACTAAAGAACTACACTTTACTTCCATGTCTGATCAAAGCCATGTATGCCATACACTTAGGCCAGCTGTTGCAAGAGAACAATTAAGATGGCCTGTGGCAATTTGCATTTCTTTCTGGATGACTTTCATGCAACGCAAGGCACATCAATACCACAAATTAATTCCATATATGCTAAGAGAGTTCTTGAAAATTCAGGGGACAATTTCTGTAGACTCTACACTGAGGTGTTCTTAGATGCCAAAAGACCAGTTCACAAGAGTGAGGGGAAGAAGATTAAATTCTCCTATTCCTGTAATAGCTAGATTTCAGCTGTCAAAAAACAAGGTCCACATGTGTAAACCTTCTCTATAATGTTCTGTGAATATTTAAGTGGGAATAAAAACCAATTAAAATTAAATTACACCTTGCATATGGAAAAGGCTGAAAAAAATATGTTCCAGAGTCCTCTAAATGTTATCTTGATTGAGAGTATTATTTATAGCATGATAATGAGGTAGACAGAAAGGAAGAAAAACCTAAAATGAAAATCATCTATAATAGGTCATTGAACTCCTAATGCCTTCTGCTTGTCCCTTGGCTGGGGAATCTTCCTTCTAAAAGCTGCTGCATCAGGCTCTACACATGTCCAGCTATTTTTAGGCTTGCAACAGGCTGTTTACAGGGGATTTGAAGTCTGGCAATCCAGATACTCTAGACACAGTTGGAATGCTCGCGCCTCTCCACAGGTTACACTTGGAATTAAAAACTGCGATGTGGCTCTGTCATTCAAACCTTATAGTGTCTGGCATTGGGTATCAAAAAAATTGTGATGAAATCCAGCACTGTGGTTTTAATTTAAGCTACTTACTGCCAAAAATATTCATGGACGACTTGTTGGCCAGTGGGCAAGGAAAAAGTTTTTGGTGAGCTTCCTTTTAAAGACTATGGATTTGGTTCAGTCAGGAATCATGGGGGTTTTTTTGTTGTTGTTTTTTTTTTGTTTTGTTTTGTTTAGTTTTGTTTTGATTGGGTTTTTTTTCTTTTTAATTTGGCACCATATCTTCCTTTTAAAATAGTATTACAGACATTCATATTCAGTATTTACCAGGCACTTCTTGAAAATTGGTATTCCATCCCTCCTCAAGCATGGATTTCAGCAAATTTCTCGTTCTCCATTACATGTAATCTTATACCCATCCACATGACCAGTGTATATGAACTGACAAGATCAGCATAACAAGACATTTTAAGTTCTCAGATACTCTTCACCATTATATCTCTCCAAGCTTTTCAAATGAAACATCTCCACTATTTTGAACTAACTTTAAAAATTAATTATAAATTATTTGTAACATTAAATTTATACAACTTCAAATTGTTCAAAGCATCTTACCACTGGGTTTTCTTTTTTTTTAAATAATACACATTGTATTATTATATGATTTATTGTAAATTTTTACAAGTCATCAAAATATATTACTTTTTGGCCTTTTTTACTTTTCAGCATTTTTATACTTTGGGAGTGGAATTTTTAGGTCATCCTGTCAGTTCCAATTTGAATTTACTTGTGTCATGTAGTCCACATATGCCTTTAGCATTTGTAGGTGTAATTTGCTTCAGTAGTCAGAGGAGACTACATTTCAGTGAAAGAATTTGGTGTTCATTGTTCCTGTTGGGTTCTCACCCAGAAACAAGAAGAAGATGTGATGTTATTATTACCTGTCAAATATTCTACCTTGAATTCTGTCATCACTGTTTGATATAAATTGTAAGTTGGAAACAAATGGAAGGCTAATGTTGATTTTAGAGACCTGAGAAACTTGTTTGTGTGCTTGGCTCCAAAATGCTGAAATTTGAAGCCTGAAACCTTAAAGAGAGGTCAATGGGAATTTAGCATCTGAATGTCTTTGAGGATCTGGGATTTGGTGCTGTAAAAGTGGAGCTTTTTATTCCAAAGGTAGGCCTGAGGCCACTGTACTGATTTACAGATAGCCCCTTAACAGCTCTGATCTCAAAGTCAATTATGCCCTGCGAATGCCAGAATACAGCTTTAGGGTCCAACAGCACTTAGCACTGTTGGTATTTTTATTTGGTTTCTAAAACACCACCTCTGTCAGAGGCAGGGTAGGACAGGAGCACATGTACTTTGCTTTGTTTTCCCTCCAACTTGAACTCTGTGTTGTGAAACACAATCAGTCTGGTCATGGTCTACACAGCTGAGCTTTCCTTAGAGGCAGGAACATTCCTCTGAAGGCAACAAGCATGTAAGATGATGTAAGGGGGTTTCTGACCCCCGTGGGTAATACTGGCAGACAAAATGAGGCCTGAGAAGTGCATTCACCTTTTCTAACTTTCCAGAAAGCCAAGAGGAAAAGTCTAGTGGAACAAAGTCTGTAGTTGAAGGACACAAATAGTTTTAACATGCAAGGACTTGTACAATATTGCTATCTCTTAGATACTCTTCTGCTGAGTATGAACATCTCTGTCTACAGTGAGTAAGAAAAAATAACATCTTCTAGTACATGAACTGCCCCATGCACACCACGCATCTCTGGCAGGGAGATTGTTGCCTTGTGTAGCCTCATGCAATAACTTCAGCTTCTGCAGCTGTCCCTCTGTCATCCTCAGTTGTGCCTCCTTCCCCAGGTACTGATAGCACATAGCTCATGCATGAGCTAACTACCCAAGTATTTTGTCAGCTTTTTGATCAGCCTTTGCACCTTGCCCAAAGTTCTCTGTTGTCACAGCTACATTTCTAGCTTTGTCTAGAGCAGCTAATGAGCAGCTCTGGTATGTTTACCTGAGCTTTTTCCCCCGAGACTTATCCTCTGCGTGTCCCTTCCTTGCTTTATTGATTCCTTTTTTAATGCACAGGGTCCCTGGCAGGCAGGCAGCTCAGATGGGTGCTGACAGATGAGTTCCCTGTCCTCAACAGCATTCTCAGTCCCCAGATGCTGGGATTATGGCTGCTGTAGGCACTTGCTCTGGAAGTTCACTCTGAAAAGTCACTCTGAAAAGTCCAAACTGTTTTCTGGTTCACCCTTTCAAAGGCGGACATCAAGCCGGGGAGGACAGTCTCGATGATCTGCCTTGCAGATAAAGCAAAACAGAAGCCTGGCTTTAAGTGCCCTGAACCTGTTCAGGAGGGGTGGTGAGCCTCATTAGACTAGAATCAGCCTATTTGTGCACAGCCTTTGTATCCTTTTGCAGTAGTCCCATCGCTAGGTGCCATGCAGTCTTCACAGCTTTACCTGAAAATTCCCTGTTGCTCTTGACAGTCTCATGTGTGCTGAGAAGGAGCAATCACAGCTTTGACATGAAAGCATATTCTTATCAATTAATCTTTTAAACAATTTCAGATGAGAGGAGGTACTGTCTCACCAGGGTCTGTAGGATCTTACATGCCTACAGACTAGTGAGTGTAGGGATGCTTGAAATACCTGTGAGATTCTCCACACACTACTGAAAGTGCCAGTGCAAGCTCCGCAACACCTGTTTCAAATAGTTCTGGGGAAAGGGTCTAGACTACTCCCATCAGAGAGAAATGAGTTAAATAGTTTCCAACAGAGAGAGAGGCTAAAGCTGTCGTACATATACCTGTAGCTGCCTTCCTGCTGGCTGCCATGTTTTCATATGACCAAATATCCAGAGAAGAAAGGAGGAGGAGGAGGAGATCCCAAGGAGGAAAGAAGGGACTGAGGCAGTATTGGTGATGTTTTCTTCCAGGCACAGCTAAGCCACAGTTATCCAACTGCTACAGGTATGCCCTCAAAAATACTTGTGGATCATCAAGAAATTTGCTGGCTGTGATTCCTGCCTGTAGGCATGGAGTTGAAAACGCCAGGCTGCATAAAAAGGCAATGATACTTTGCTCCTGGGAGAGAGCAGCAAAAGGGACCAAGTTTTTGTGTAAATCTACTGGAAGGGTCTGCAATGTCCTTCTGGGAATTAACAGCACATGAGATCCATTGCATTTTTGCTGCCTGTTTTCTGTGCTCCCCATTCTGCATCGCACTGGAGTTAATGAATCCAGCAGTGATACCATAAATGTATCAGTTCATTGTAATGGGGTGCAAGAATCCTCATAAGATCCTTGAAGTGCAGTCCAGTTCACCATAACAGGAAAGTAATAACCTTTATCCTCCAGAAATCCAACCAAACTTGTTTCATCTCCATGATATGCTGAGAGCTTGTTCTCTTCTGGGAGTATTGTTTCAGCTGTCTTTTCTCAGCAGAAGCAGCAGCACAGAGTGGGGGAAGAGGTGATTCTCGAAGTAAACACATGTCAAGCCTTTCAGGAGTTTATAGATTAGAAAGAATACTGAAACAAGGAAGTTGTGATTACAGGTCTGCATGGAGGAAATGCTACAATTAATAATGAGTCTGCTCCACCTTCGAAAAAATCAATAGGCTTGGCTCTGAGAGGTCATAGGAGCAAGCTATTTCTAGTCCTGTGAAGCCTCAGCGCAAGGAATGAATGTGCTGTTGCCTCTGTGACACCTTGAGGACACAGAGCAATAGTGATTCTCATAATTGTAGAAGAAGAGCAGTATGGAATATGGTGAGTGAGATAGCTGCAAAGGGTAGAGAGCTTCTGCAGCTCTCTAGAAAGTTGCCACCTTCTTGAATTCATCTAGAGGAGTGGAGATTGGTCAGATGTAGAATTCAGTTCTTATGTTAACTCAGAACACGATGTCACCTGGAACTGAATGCAGTTATGCTACCTTTGTTTCTTGCAGAATTCAGACCAGTGATGGGTAATATACTCCTGAGTGACATCAAGTCATTTTTCCTCTGACAAATGTTGTGCTGAAGTTGCTGACAAGTTGCTTTCCCAGAATCCCTGAAGTTCTTCAGAGTAGGAGGTTCCTTTTTCTGCCTGAAAAACTCAGGCTCATCAACACAATGTTTCAAGTGTGCTGATAAGCACTGCCCAGGCCTCACTAAAATAGACACTTCTTGCCTTTCTGAGTTATAATTCTATAGAGAAATTTGGTCTGTTTTTAATGAGTACTATTAATATCTCCTTTTGTGAGAATAAGTCATCTAATACCCTGAAGCCAGAGGCAGTTAGGTTCTTGCTTGAGAGACCATATCATCCTATTATCATTTTCATCTGGCAAGCAAATGCAGAGAGCTAGAATTAAAACGGTGAATTAATTACAAATTTTCACTGTGATTCCTAATCTCATTAAAGCTTTCTCAGATGAGACTGAATTGTATGGCAACATCAGCTATTCCTTTCTCATTAATGGAGGTCAGAGTCTCAAATCCCAACATCTCTGGAAGGAGGCACTGCCTGGCTTGGGATGCCTGGACTTCTTTGCTCAGGACATTGCAAGAGACAGATATGCCCATCCTGCTGTGTCCAGGAATCTGCTCTGTTCGTGTGAGGTTGCTTCTCCCTCTTGGTCTGGATTTGAGTTTTCCATGTGCCTGTCTCTCAATGATAGTGGCACCCTGTATTCATCCCACGGCTTTTACATTTTGTGCGCTAAGTCTTGTAAAATGACTGTTTGGGAAAAGTGGTTAAAATGACGGGCAGGAGTTTGGAGTACTTAAGGAAGTTCCATTAGGGGTCAGACAGCTTGTGCTCTGGCAGTTATAAGTTTTGAAAGGAAAAGTAGAATCTGCATGCTTTCATGTAGCTTATGGTTTCATTTCCTTGCTTAGCCTTGATTTGGATATGTTGCATATGAAGCAGCCCTGTGAGCTTCACAAGCAAGATTTCTGTATAAATTATAACAACTTTATTATTTCCTGGATAATAACATTAAATTCTTAAAATGTCAGCTGGATGCCAAACACTTAAAATTCAAGATGTAGTGCATCTAAGAAAGACTCTTATCTTGTGTTACAGAAATTGTGCTTTTTCTTTAAGGCAAACAGTTATCCCTGAAGTCATTTACAAGTAGATATTTTCAGTTGCCTTAATCAAGCTTTTTAATATACATGCAAATTGAAGCTGCAAAATGTTTGGATACACAAAAGCAAAAAATAAGTGCACATACTGTCTTTATTTCTAGATACTGTACAAGCACACTGTGAATATTTTTACAAATATCAGCAAAAATGCATTGAGAAACACAATTAAAGGTAATCTTTGTAAGCTGAGTTAGGACTTAAAAACCTCATTCAAAGACAAGGTAAAAATGAAGACTAAAACCACCAAAGAACAGGGCACTGAACAATGGGATTAAGCATTTACCAAAAAAAAGGACATTCTGTAATTTCTTGTTTTGAATCTTTTTGTGGGTGGAATCCTGGCTCGGCTGCAGTCAATGGGAGTTTTGGCATTGACTTCAATAGGCCTGAGTTTCACCCTGTGTTTTTAGGATAATTCTTCAAGGGATTTATAAGACATAATTTTAAATCATAACAGAAAACACCCACTAAGGAAGCTACTAAATATTTTTTTGGGAAGAAAAATAGTTTTAAGATGGGAGCAATTTGAAATACTCTTCCAGCTAATTTTCATTTGCTCTTCCTTTTTAATGCAAGCTTGAGTTTTATACAGCAATGGAAAAAGCAAAAGTCATGTGACTGTGTATGCATGAGGATTTTTCTCTCATGAGACTTCTAGAAAAGTTGCAGCAGCCAAATTTTTTAGTTTTATATTTGCTGAACTTTAATGAACTTGATACCCTTACTATTAGATAAGAACCACATCTCATCACTAGTCAGCCAGATAATTAATGGTTGCAACTGCTGTAATAAAAACTGATATTAATCCAACCTGCCATGGTCTGTTTATTATTGTGAAGCAACTCGTGTATGACAAGCTGACAGCAAAATGTGGCAGGAACAGAAAAGGTATTCATGCGGATGGTGTGCGCTGGTGAGTGACACTCTGCGTTGGTTAGCACATCTGACACAAAGCAGGTCGTCGCCTTGTGTTTTCAAACGCCTGCTTGAAGGTCTATGGCAGACAAATAGGAGCCTTTATGTCGACTTCCGTGTGCTTTGAAGTCACTGATGAGCATGTTTTTGAATAACACAGAGTGTGAAATCTCAGCTGAAGCACTAAATACATTAGCATTAGGGTGACTATTTGCCGTTCTTCCTCTTTCCCTCTACTTCCTATTTCTGTGGTTTTCTGGTGCTGTGCTTTGTTGGTGATTACAGCATAAGATCTTTGAGACAAAGAGACTGCCTATTTATGTATACACATACATATGTGTGTCTGTGTACCTGTTTCTTTATGTGATATCTCATTTGTTCTGAGTCCTTTGCACACTCCTGAATTTCTCAAAGCCCAGAGACATAGTCCCAGTGACAGTTCCTCATTTATAAAAATACAGTTTTTTAATTGATCAGCACTTGTATTTTGTTTTAATGCCAGTGTCTTTAAAACATGAATCCTTTGTGCTAGCTAAGATCAAGATAATTTTCGAGGAAGTGTTTGCTTAAGGGCCATGGAATTGTACCAGGAGATTAATGCAGTGAAGAGTTCTGATCATCCTCTTCAACTGTTTAGTAATACCATTCTTCTGCTGCTCTTACCAGAAGGGTTTGTTCATTGAGGTCAACATTTTCAGCCTAAGAATTAAATTTAGATTCTTCAGTCTATATTTATGTGTCTAAATATAAATGGTTTCATTTTCAAAGGTGCAGATTACTCCTGACTGGTGCTGACAGCATCTATTCCCATCTTCCCTGCTAGAATTATTAGCAGGCACCTTAGTGCCCTGCTGTGCCAAGCAGGGATTCCTGACATGCAAACACATGTAAATATCATGAGTGCCATCTGACAAATGTAAAAGGACTGGGATGAGGAAGGTTGTATAGACCCACTTCAGGGGGAATGAGTAAGTAAGCACAGAAGCTGGGAAGATGAGAGCGAAGTCTGATCGTTAGATTTTTTTTATAGCAATGAAGAGCTGGTTAGACAACAAGTAAAAATGAGTCACTTGATCCAAACTAAATCTTGAATAATGGAGTATGCAGTTACCAAAGCACTTTTCAAGGAAATGTGTGTCCATGTCAGAGGAGAGCTGCAAAAGGCAGTAGTTTTGCTGGCTTCAGCCTAGGAGAAGCCTTAACACTGAAGGACAAAGCTGATTGTGCACACTGAGTTTTATTGATGCATTTGCATATGGACAGGTATAAAACACCTGATCTAACTGGAACTGCTGATCCTTTCCTTGCGTGGTCTGAATTGGTGAGAACCAAGAATCATCAGACAAAGTGTGCAAAACCACCAGCAAATGCAACTCAAACCCCTTCTGAATGAAGTATTATCTTTTAAAAGAAGAAACATTCATGCTGCTTATCTTGAGACAGCTAAACTATGTATGTTCTTATATCTAGTTCCCAGCATAGTCCAGATTTGCTTGCATGTACACAGTAACTGACAATAAACAATTAAAATAAAATATTGCTTTGGTCATTATTAAATTTGGTCTCCAAAGAAAATTGGCCAGTTCAGGTAAAAACACTTTCATCTCCAAACTCTTTCACATACATGTTTATTGTTTAGGTTCACAGGCATCTTTGTTTGTTACCAGGCATCTTTGCACCACCATAAGTCTTCTCTTTCCTGCCACCACTCCCCAGTTTAAGTTGTTTTGTAAAGGTAGATTATGATACTCTTTGCCCCCTTAATTCTCTACTATTAAAAAAGCAGTGCACGTTCATACTTCAGATGAGAAGCTGTTACCTGAAAAATGCTAGAGGTCTTGTAGTCTTTGAGGGTATTTGGAACAAACCATTACTGTTTGCAGACTAATTGTTTGGTGAGAATAAGGCAAGCTACTTTAATGACAGCTTGTGAAATAACAATCTATGATATAGTACTTGGATGTAGCAACGACTGAGTTTCAAGCCAAGTAAAGAAACTGTCAGTATCTTGTGCGTGAGAAGCTTGTAGATACCCCGAGGTGACTTCATATAATTCTAAACCAGCAGGTAGCTTCTTGCATAGCTAATCATGGCATCAGTGCCTGGAGCAAGTGGAGGTGGTTGACAATGTACTTTAGTTTTAGATGAATTCAGCTCCTTTTGAATATCATTTTAATTCCCTGTTCCAGTTTCTAAAGTAGGCATTTACATGCTTTGTTTTTACAAAATACAGGAGGTAACCTTGGGAAGGAGAAAGCATAGCTTGTGTTAAAAAGCAAACAAATAAACCAAAACCAACCCAAAAAAGCCCCCCAGAACCCAACCCTGATTTTGATAACTCTTATTATTGCTTTGTAAGTTTGGGAAAACAGCAAAAAAATATTTTTTCTCTCTCTTTATGAAATATCTCAGAAGTATTTTGAAAAAGCTCCATGTAAGTCAGTTTGAGCATATAGGTTATTCATAAACTACTTAAAATCTACACACCTCAAACTCTGCTAGGTACTACGCTGTTTGCTTAGTTGTGTAGTACATTAATGTCTGCTATCTCCTAGAATTGCAGCCATTTTTATAAAATAAGAGGAATACAAGTGGTTTCAAGATTACTGTCCTGATAAAACTCTACTTCACAACAGATGGTCAGTCCTTAAAACAGCCTGCAAGAAATGTCAGATGCAGAGAGCTCTTTAATGGGATTAAAGATGGGCAAGGACTTAAATGGGTAAGCACTTAAATACTTACCTTTGAAAAACCATTAATTCATACCTTTTAACACCTTAGCAATCAAGGGCTTGAGACTTTTTCTTCTCAGCCATACTCTTGTTATGCCAAATAACAGCGCATTAACGCTGTTTTGACACTTCATAACAAAAATTAAGAGAAAACAATGGCTTGTTTTCATCTCCATGAGAAATATTTAAAAACGTATCAAACTGGAAGTTTGATTTAGTGAATGCTGGAAAAAAGCTTGACTCTTTATTCTCCCTCTTCTGTTGTCTGCACTATACCTAGTCTGAGACACAGTCTGGAATGGTATGTGTGTAGCACAACTTGTGTGCTCATGTAAAAGCAGGTAGCTTGCTAAAATCTTGGGTTTCAGCACTGGAGCTGACATTGCTGGGCAGGTTAAATTCCTTGGCTTGTACCCTGTTGCTTCACACCATTGGCAATGAGAATAAAAATTATGAGAAGGACCATCTTATAAACATGTTTAAGCCACATGAAAGTCAGACTCAAAAATCAGGTCACGTGGACAAATAATTCACCGAGAGCCTTTCCTCACTGCACAGATGTCCCAAGCTCCCCACCATGCTCACAGAGATTTTCCAGAGCTCTACCTTCTCTCTTTTCTTTTTTACTATCTCTAGCTTTACATCTCCTGGGAGCTATTTTAGCTATTTTCTTCTCATCTGCCCATTAGGAGCAGAATGGACAATGCAAAGGTTATCTGCTGCTAAGCTCTTTCTCTGCAGACAGAGGCTGGAAAGGTGCTCGTGACAAAGAGCAGCTCATCATTCAGGCTCATTATGCTCCCTTGTGTATCTCATCGGGGAAGTCAGGAGCTGGCTGAAACTTTCAGAAACTTTCCAGAAGCCTTCACGGGCTCTTTTGTCTCTGTGTCCTTAGTAATTTCGGATACAATGCTGGTAGAGTAAGCCAGTGTTCAGAAGGAGAAGCAGAAGGGAAGGGTGCTTTCCATATAAATCTAGTTAAAACTTCATGCATGAAGGGCTTAAGAAGCCTGGTGGAGTATAAATATCTGCAGAAACCTTTTGCTTTCCTTTCCTCTGGAACAGTATTGTCTGACTGGTTGGGTGTAGCAGTTAAAACCTTCTCTTCTGGGAACAGTATTAATGGTCAAAAACTTTTATAGTGTGAATGTAAATTTAGGTTGCTTGAAAATGGAAAGTAAACACAGGAGCTGGATGAGATATCAGTGTTGGCTAGCCAAAATTCCTCAAGAAATAAGCCATTTTTTAAAGCAGAAAAGGTCCTTTTTTTTGCCTTTGGCAATTTAAGAAATTATGAGTCTATCTTAAGAGACTCTGAGTTACTCATTATAATTTATTGTCATTTTCTTGAGGAAATATTGTGTTTATATAAAAAAGACATGAAAATGTGAGGAAATTATTTTGATCAAATACTTAAATTTTCAAAGGATATTAAACCAGAGAATATGGCCCTCTTCCTTCAACTATGTATTAGATTTAATTTATTATCTTTTCCTCTTTCCCTGGATTTTCTCCCACTAAAAACATGAAGAATGCAAGGGAAGAGACTGAACACACTGAATAATGTTCTTGTAACAAGACTTTTCTAGAATAAAGTATCAAAGGATTCAAAAGGTGAGAAATATATTTTCCAATCATTCAAAAAAATAGCTGATGATTTTTTCCAGTGAATGAAGAGCAGGAAAATCCACCCTCAAAACAACAGGGAGAGACAGAAACTTTAAAAGGAAAATCTTAAATAAAGCAAATATTTTTTCCCATCAGAAACAAACCTTCACATTAGAATTAAATGAAAACTGTTTAACTGGTTCTGAAAGCATAACATTTTAATCAGAGATCCTAAGAAATTGAGTAATTTGGCTCAGTTCATCACAGCCAGTCATAACTGTGAAGCAGAATGGCCTGAGAAACAGTCAGGAAGTCACAGAGGACAGATCATCCACAGATAATCTGCAGGTCATGGCTGAGGTCATTTAGCACAGAACAATCATGATTTTTTGTTGGTATTATGAGATCAACTGCCATAATGTGATTTCTACTTGGGCATGAGCAAGCACTTGTATGTTTGTATGTGCCAAAATGAATGAATGTTTCAGACCTTGTGTGGTCAGAAATTTGCTGTGCCTGTATGAAAAAGTTGCAGTGTGTGCAAAGGTGATTATGCACAGATATTCAATGCATTATAAACAAACAAGCAAACAACAATTAAGTAGGCAAAACAGAAAGGATCACATGTGCTGTAATGTCATAAGGTAAGAAAAGGTAGAGCATAATAACTGCATGCAAATGTCGACACATAACCTGCAGAATAGATGTTCACATCTGAGGTAATCCACATGGCTCTCCTTGGCAGTCACCAGGGTGAAAGAGGTGCTTGCAGTGTGTGATGTGTGTCTGTCACAGCAGAGACACAAAGCCAGTTCAGGTGAAATACATCCTGTATGCTTATTCCTCTCATCAGCAATAACTAGTGTGACTAGATCAGATGTAGGTGCCTACATGGTACAAGGGCAAAATTAGGTGAGAAGTCTCCTTTCCCAAATGGCTCACCAGACCCCTACTCAACTTTGAGAAATTTGCTTAGGAGTTTCTTACAAAAGAGGGAATTTAGTGTGGCAAACAGTTAGAGGAACCAGGTCTGCCCTATGATCCTTTTTATTAATAGTAATATCAGTAATTAATAATAGTGATAATGTTTACCTTTCCCTCAAAGGAAGGAAAAACCCCAGACCACTGCAATGGTAAACTGTTTTGATAATTTCATACATTGTTTGGAATAAAATCTGAGGGACTCCATAGATCAGTGTTAATCTGAGCTGGACCTTAATTCCGTGTTAACTGTGGCTATGAGTGGTTGGAAAGGTCATTCTCTTAAAATTTGTTTCTGGTCTTATTCCAGCATACACATTAGAATGATTGCTGTCTGTTCAGTCTCTATTAGGATGTGCCTTTCTAGTGATAATGTAGCCAAGTAGCTTAATCCCCTCTTTAGTATTTATCAGCCAAAAACCACTGGCAATATTGTGCCTCTGATGCTGTGATATGAGATCAAGGAGGGGGATAGACATAAACATTCAGGTTTACTTCACTCTACTACCATTGAAATTACAGTGAAATGCCCAATTCTGGCTGTACTGTGATCTGTAGAAAGTTAACTGGTTCTGTTTGTTTCTAGGTGTAACAATTCCTGTTGCTGCAGTGATACAAAACAGAGGCTGAGGCTGAGCTTCATCTGCAGCCTCATCACCCACCACCTGTCTTCTCCCCTGCACCTGTCACAGGTACACATAACAAGTTGAAGTTTCTTCAACACCTTCTCTGGTGCTCTCAGCTGTGGCCAAGCTGTAGCCACAGAAAAGGCTGTAGGGATACTCAGTGTGGCTGGCAAGGAGCAGACAGACACTAAATATCATTCATGAGCAGCAAAAGCTGGTGGGAAGCATGCAGGCTGCTGCCAGCATCTTACCAGATAATTCTAGTGTGGTGGAGGGACTCCTGCTAGGGAAGGATATTCCTGTTTTGGAACTACAGTTGACTGGCTGCTGGCATAGCCCAGCTATTCAGTGTTTCTAAGCCCTCATCTGAAGTAAAAGAAAGGTCAAACAGCAAAATGTCTAGTGTGTTTTCTAAGCAAACAAATAATCACTCAAACAGAAAATCCAATCATCCCACAGATATTTAATTAAAAAAGATAATTCAAAGATAGTTTAAAATTACTATGTCAGGTGATAGAGACAAGCCCACTGTGCTCAATAAATCAAGCATAGCTGAAACACTCAGTGGGTTTGGCTCCCTTGCCTCACATGAAGCAATTCACAATTAAATGTGAGTTTTCTTCTTTAAACTATTTCCATTGTTTGATTTTCTTTTTTGTGGTTATTTGTTCCCTTGGAAGGTGTGCTAGTCATGTTGCTTTTGAACTAAAACTCAAAGTAAAACTCTAAGTAAAACTCAAACTAAAACTCAAAAACTATACTTTTTACTGGCACCAATGCAATTGCTTCTCTTTGGCCTCCAGAAGTCCCAGACCTCCAGACTAGAACTGGTGTGGAGCGCTGCTGGCACCTTTTCACAAGCACAAAGTGCATCATTCCCACATTGAAGCAACAGTAAGAATTTCTTTTGAGTTTCAAGATCCTCTAGTTTAAAATAACTCCCCTGGCTTTACAGACTTTTTAGGCACTTGCTTGAAGCTATTGTGCCTCATAGATCTTGGGCTGGATCCCCTCCTGGCTACAGAAGCAGCTGAAGAACTGCCCGAAGCGTGCAGCTGACCACTCTCCCAGCTGGAGCAGCTGTGACCAGAGCAAGCTGTTCTCCAGTCCTCTCTGCTGTGCAATTCCCCTTTGTGCAAGGCTACTCTCCAGCATGCTTTGAAACAGCCACAGGACTTCTAAACATTTGATGTCACGTTAAGAATCCAAAAGCCTCTTTCCTAACACAGACCTACGATAGGTGCTGCCTGAAGTAATTCTTCATGAAAAGGGATCCTCTTTGCAGCAATTCTCTAAACTTCAGTGTGAACACTGCTTAGATTTTTACTTTTTTTCTTTTAAATCCCCTGTTTTTCTTAAACCACAGGCTTCTCTGGACCTCCAGGTAATCAACAGCTAAATGATGCCTGTTTTGTTCCCTTGGCTCCTACCACCTACAGTTCTCTGTTTCCACAACTCAGCAGTGCTGACTACTAAGATTTTATCACAAGTCTCATAATATTTTGTATTTTTTATCTAATCCTCCACTGAAGTAAGCTAATTACAAGAAAATTCTATCTCATTTTTTTATGACGCTGATACACAATCCTTCCAAGTTGCAGAGAAAGTTTTGGGTCGTGAAAATTTTAACTGTCAAAAGCTTCATGAAAACCTCAAGATTTTTTCTTAATTTCATGGGCTTTATGGCTAACTGGGGAGTCTGATTTATAATTTTTGGATGCTTATACAGTCTCATTGACATTTTACCCATTTTCATGGGATGAGTGTGTGTTACCTCAGTTTACTTTGTGCTGAGCCCTTGAAATTCATATTGCTTTCAGGTCAAAGGTAGCATAGATGATTAATTAACAATAATAAACTGTATAGTCCTATAGTCATTCTAGCCTGAGCAAAATGTAATTTCTTCAAGAATAAGTTACATAGTATACATGTACATGGATGTAAAGGAGACTATATTAGTAAGGAAATAAACACCCAAGCTGAGGTGACTGCTGTATTCAGCAGTAGAAACCTGTGGGTAAACTGTGGAGATCATTCTGTCTGAGTAGATTATTTAATGGTAAATTATACCATAATATGTATTCTGAATGTGCAGTGTATGTTAGAGCATAATCTTTTTAATGTATTTTACCAGAGGACACTGGAAAACTTAGCAAAGATCTGAGATGACTTGTGAGCATTCCCTATAAATACATTAGAGAGGTAAATACAGGGAGGTTGAAAAGCTGTTATAAATAAAGGATAAGGTTGGCACAAGAACAAATGGTGTAAACTCACCGTGAATAAATTGAAGCTGGAAATCAGAAGGAAGTTTGTAACCATCAGAGCAGTGAGGAAGTTTTGCCTGTTTTTACTGAGACTATAGTATGTAGCCTTGAAAATCACATGCCCTACTTACCATGAATCCAACATTCCAGGGGTCAAGAAGAACCACAAAAATCTTCAAAAATCTCTACTCCAAAGTGTAAAAGTGTCACAATTCTGGGAGCAAATATTTATTGAAGGACCTCTTCAACTGTAAGCATTAATGTGAAGTTCTTGGTTCTAGCCCTACAGAGCTGTACATTTTTTAAAAATAGTTATTGGACACATGTTCTGCATAAGGTGCCTTTTAAATACATCTCTCCATATGGCTGGATGTCACCTACTCTGAACATCACTTTTTCTCTGCCATCACAGTGAGGGGCAATTTCAAGGCAAAGAAGGAAATGTTTTTCACCCACTTTAAAATGGATACTCCTGTACTGTTAGATCAGTGAAATTCAAAAGTCAGGAAGCTATTTTCTGTGTTAAGATAGAAAATCCGTCCATGTTTAAGGCCTGTAGGTATGTTGTGCTAAACTATGATTTAAAAAATTTGGAAGTTTCTCAATACAAACCAATTATAGTTATTATATTGGGGGCATTGCCTGATCCCACTTTTAGGATCCCACTACAGGAAAAACTTATATGGAATTATGGTAAGAGCAATGAAATAATAACTTTGAGACTATAGTTGCCAACTTTTCATTATATTCTATGAAAAATTCAAAACCCACCTCTGTCTACTAAGCAAGTGAATTAAAGTTCTACATCTGTAAGTTGTCCCAAATTGACTGAATTTTGCAGGTTACTGCTTTAAAGAGTATTTATATATATTTTGTGTCAAATAATTGTATAGAATTAGACCCCACTTAAATCTCAGAATAAATAATTTCAAATGTCCTTTCTTGCTGTGCTTACACCTGGTTTCATCTTTTACCTAAGTTGTGCTTATTCCAGTGTGTTTGTGCTGGCTGAACCTGCAGTTCTGTGTTAGAAATCTGCCTTAGTTCCACCTTAAATTTAACGTGCTTTTGTCTTGATTGTCTTAATTTTTGCAGCCACATAACAGAGGCGGCTGCTGCACCTGACTGTGCCTAATTACCTCTGGAAAGCAGTGCAAGTAGCTCTGGCTTTGCTCTGAAACTTTTCCTTGTTTCCTTGCTGGTTCCTTTGTTCATGCCGTATTCATTTGCTAGTTCTGAAAATTCATGTTCAGACTCAGCTATGCATCCAACCCACTTTGTTTTTATTTATCAGCCACCTAGCAACATTTTCCTCAGACAGGATCCACAGTGACTACGTGCCATTCAAAAAGCAATATGTTGTGTAAGTGCTTGTAGCTGTTCAACCACCTCTCTTTTTGTACTGAAATTATTTGTCTCACAGTACTTGCTGTGGAAAAGAGACACATTCTTTTTAATCTTTTCAGAGAAGCCACAAACATTTTTCTAGGAAAAAAGCTTTCAAATTCTTACATTATAAGCCCAGCCATAAATTTCAGTAAAGGTAAGAGGAATAGTGAAACCTGACTTTCCAGAATAATTTGGTTACCTGAGACTTTTAGGCTTCAGTTTTGCCTGGATTATAAGGGAGAGTTTAAATATGTGACTGAAATGTGCCTTGAAGGCTGAATCTGCCCCCACAACACAGAAGATAAATTAGCAAAAAAAAAAAAAAAAAAGTCTAAAATATGTTTCATCTCTAAATATCTTTGATATTTGGGCCAAGTTCATAATTATTAGCAGGTATGAAAGAAAAGTTTTGAGCATTTATGGCACCAAGACATCCTAGTCCAGAAGTAAATATTTTGTTTACACTTAACTTCAAACATTATAATATAGACATCTGCATAACTCTATACTCCCTTTATTGTCAGGATAAAGAAACAAATGCAGGCAGCCTCTTCATCTAACCTTTCACGTATACCCCAGTGTGAGATGAAGAACATCCTGTCCATTGCTTATTCTGCTCTATTGAGCATAAGAACCCTTTTACTGGCTGGATCACATCTGACACGGGGTAAAACCATCCTTCCTTCCTACCTGTGTGGGGCTGTTATTCTTGCTGTAATGCTGTAACAATGGCACTTAGGCTGTAGTACTTCAGAATCTGAATCGGTTGCTTTTCAAAAAGAATTACTTGTTTCACTGGCTATTTTGTATCTAATAAAGATGAGACACAAATACATATTTTGACACAGTATCTGAAGTACAAAATAACATTAGAGTCTGTAACCATGGTCATTTTTTACAGAAAAAAAATAAAAATGAGACAATAAGGAAAAGCATTCCATTTTGAAGTAACCCTTTATATTTTTGCTCCATTTAGTTTCAAGGTTTGTGACCCAAATCATGGTGACAAGATGGCTGGCAGCTGTGCAGACACCACAGTCCACACAGCAGCCACAGATCATCAGCGCAGAGGCAGATGAAGAGAGGACCTTCAAACCCAGAGAGGTTAGGGAAAAAAAATGGAGACATTTTTGGGGGAAAGAAAAAAAAGTGGAGGGGAGAGCAGGCTGTTAACTCTTTAGGGGCCAGTGTGACTCAGTTTAGGCTTCTCCATGGTTGCTAACAGTGGAGTGTGGCATGCCAAGCTCTTGGCTTTGCGTCCCCTTCAGCCTGGCTGCTGCACAGTGCCTCATGTCAGGTGTCTTTGGAGCTCGCTGGGTAGAGGGGGAGGCTGGAGTTGGGCAGAGGATCCTCCCACACTTGAGATTTGTGTCTGCCAGGCAGCAGGGGATATAGCTACTCTACCAAACTGCTTAACTCTCCAGGGTGCTCCTGGGTCCTGATTCTCCATTGAATAAAGCCTGGACACTGCTCTGGGATATTTGCTCCAGAAGCAGTATAACTACATTAAATGGCACTGGGCTGCCTCCATCAGACACTGTGTCCTTAAACACCACCCACTCCCTTGTCAGACCACAGCAAGGAGCACACAGCTTACCCTCTTTGTGCAGGAACAGTCCTTTGGTAGGTTACAAAACACCCTCTTACCCCTGAGCAGATGTAAAAAAGCACAAAGAAATTAAGAGCTGGTTGTTAGAGCCATAGAGACACCTTGGAAGAGAGATGAAGCCCTGTTCTTCATAGCACGGGCTCTGGCTGCTCCATCTATGACAAGTATTCTGCTTTTTCCAGGTTCAGGAACTGAATTGGGGTTCTCTGCATCAACTTGTGCTCTCGTTGTAAACATGACCTTAGTCATGATCAGCTTTATGCTCTATAAATATTCTATTGATTCAGACAGGGGTTGCACGACTACTCCTCCTCCATATGAATAAAGCTAACAAAGAAGAGCCAAAATTAAATAAGCATGCACAAAACTGCAATGCCCCAACCTTGGCCACATAGCTGTGTTAATCTCAGCCAAACTGAAAGCTGTTTACATTTGCATTGCAACATGTCATGGTGATTTCTCTGAAACCTTTTACAAACTGTCCTTCCCTTGTACCTGTATGCATTGGACTAATGCTCTGTCCAGGCCTGGGCTCTGGACAGTATTTCAATGTAAAGCAGTAACAGTAACCATGATATGTGAAGCATTGCTGCCACTAACAGCTGAGGGACCTGAGTTTTGCAAGATGCTGAAAGACTTCAAATTGCATCGACATGAATGAAAAACACTGCATCATTTTCAAAGCCATAATTTTAGAGTATATTATGTGCATCTTTAAATAACAACTGTTTTTACTTACAAGGCATTTTAACAAAGTCAGTGATAGCACTTATATCAATAAGCACTTCAAAAATGGATATCAGAACTTGAAGACACTGTGCCATTGTCATTTTTTAGATTGAAATGTGGCTTTTGACCGCAATAACAATTTTTAGACCATTCTGCTTGACCATTTCTGTTTTTTTTTTTTCTTTCCTTTTTATGGGAAATCTGCAAACAAAAGCTGTCCCCTAGTGACCTTTGGGGACTTTCAACAGAAAACAACTTGCTATTTTCTCTTGAAATGCATTTTTGAAAACACTTTTCAGCTTTACAGCTACTTGAAGACAAAAACAAAATGAAAAATGTATCATTTCTCAAATGAAAAATGTATTAAAAATATTAAACCAAAATTCTCAGAAGTCAGAATTTCCCAGCTAGATTTGCAGGATTGGGTTCCACAGTTTGGAATGAACCTGGTTCCTCTATGGTACACATTTATTATTGTAGACACCTTCTAGACATCCATTCTCAACAATTATTTCCTGTGTAAATGCTCACATGGAAAGATAGGCCTAGATTTATCTTACCTAAATTTAAGCCTTTAGGCATTGAGGGAATCGAGAACTCTGGCTGCCCATCAGTCTCCAGGCAATGGAAAAAGAGGTATTTCTGGGGGGCAACTCAGGTTTTAGGTGGGGAGTGTAGTGAGTGCCTCCCTCTCAGCCCTTCTGCAGGGGATCTGCAGGTGCACCTCAGTGCATCTCCTCTCTCACCTGGAGAATCTCAGTTAAATCTCTACATTTAGGAGAGCTGTGGTGTGTTTTGACTGTGAAGCCTTGAGACAGAGCAGAGGGTGGGAACTTCTCTAGTGGTTGAACCAAAGCCCTTCTCCCCATACCTTTCCTCCCCCAGTAGCTGCAAGGACTGTTCCTGCCCTCATCATAGAGGCAGGAGGTGTTTCCTCAGCCAGTGGTGGTAGCTCAGTGTTTAACAGCCCTGACAGTGTATCCTGTGTTTGATCAGTCTTGTGTGAACAAATTTAAGATCCCACATCTTCAGCACCTTGTGGGAAGGACTTTGGTAGGTTACAACACACCATCTTACCCCCGAGCAGATGTAGAAAAGCTTGACTGTATAGAATATACAGCTTGACTGTATAGAATAGAAGAAAGAAGCAGCCTCTTGAATTGGTAGAACACAAGGAAGATGGGAGCTGTGTGACCAGTAGTGGTTGCTCAGAGTGCACCAATGCAAAGGACCAACCCTTCAGACCGTGTACCTCTCTATAAACATGTAATACTGAAAAGTTTGATACTCCTTTTTCCCCCCTATTCTGATTCTTGGCAACAAATTGACTCCTAAATAATTACAAAGTACACACAATATAAACTCCCATTAAGTATCCTACCTGTTTGTAAGTGTACCTGTAAACTAGTTCAATGCCAACATGCCAAGTTTGGGCTGGGGACAGGCAGAAATGATTCAAGGTCCTTATTCAGACCTTTTCAAATCATGCTACTCTTAGATACAGGTTGTGGTTGCCCTCTGTATTGTTCTCAAATATTCCTTATGGACTGTGCCACTCAGGAGGATCACAGTTTGTTCTCACTGTACAGGACACATTATCTATTTATTTTATCTATTGGAACTTCATTCTTTGCAAAGAAATGTATTTTTCTTTTGTATCCATGGGAACTACCTTCAGCAAGGGTGGCTGTCCAAACATAGAGTTCAGTTCTGCCCCCATTTCCTCCCCCTTCCTTTGGAGTGTTCCGATCTAAATAATTCCTGTCTCTACAGGTGTTGAGACAGGCAGCTCTCACATAAAAAAAAAAAAATGAAAAAAAAAAGAGAGAGGGGTAAAAAAAGAAAACAGAATGATGACAAACAAGTTTACCTAGTAACCATCTGAAAACCTACCTCCTACCTCCATCTGTCTATAAAAGGAAATATGTGTTTTATTCATTCTCTAATCACAAGGCTTCAATGAATGCACTGTAAGGGCACATTCAGAGCTATTCATCATTGCTAAGACCAAAGATTTAGGATATGTGTGTGCTTGAATATCTTAGCCATACAAACCTCAGGATCTGCTTTTAAAGGGTAGAAGTCCTTTCTTTAGTATGCATAGGCATAACATCCATAATCCTTTATCTCTGGCAAAGCTGCTGGGCTTTTGCCAAGGGCATGTTTGGTGGTGTGTGGAATCTGAGGCTGCTGCATGACATTGCTGCTGAAGGTGTGCAGATACCATGGCGATGGGAGCGATAGAGGTGCCTGGATGGATGGATGGATGTTTTCTTTACCCACTTGCCAGCATTTTGATTCAACCAGTCCAACCTGATTTTCCAGATTATTTAAGTGAGGAGGCTCAAATACATCTGTTTGAGAAATTCTGGCAAGCAATCAAGCCCCGTGCAATTCACCCCCACTGCCATCTCAAAATTAAAGGTAAACAGAGCAGCTCTCATTTAAATTTGAAGCATCTGATGCTGCCTTGATATTTTCCTTTTTTTTTTTCTTTTTCTTTTTTTTTTTTTTTTTTTTTAAGTTGCTGGAGAATAAAAACAACAGTTGAAGGAACTGCAGTCAGTAAAAAGGTTTCTCTGGTAAGGAGGCCAAACTAAATAATGACACCCAAAGCAAAAACATGCTTCACTGAAACTAAACTTTAGTCAATTCACTCTTTGAAACAAAGGATTTTTTGTAATTTCAAAAGTGAACATTGTACTTTTCTCTGGCAGCCATTTGTATGTTTTTCAATGATCTGATTATGTATAAATCCCAATTTAGCATGCCTTTCAGCACCTAAATCCTATGAGTGATTTGAAAACATTAATGAAGTTTTCTATAGACTACAGCTGTGCTTCTCTTTCTCCGAAACTTTTTTGAAATGCAAGCTTTAGTGACAGTGTTTTGATGTGCCTCATTTGTTGATGTGTATTTTCTTTCCTTTTTTCTAATTACTTTGTAAATATTTATGAAAGATACAAGATCTGTTTCACATTCATACAGCAAGTCAATGCTTTTCCCTTCATTCCTGTCCTCTGTAATTGCTGTGCTTTCATGTGTGCTCTCAGACATTTGATGAAACCTGTACTCCTTACACTTACAGCCATCATCAATGCAGGCTAAAATTTAGCATGAGATGGGTTCAAAGGTTGCTCACTTGGGAGATGAATTCTCAGCTTCTACTTTGAGACAGAATAATCAAGCAGTTTGCAAGATTGGCTAGATTTCACTTCTGGCTTTGCTCTGGCTTTGTCTCCCTGTTTTTACAATTTGTAAAACATCTTTAGTCCCTGTTTGCAGGATAGTACACCTCCTTTACATTAGCCTGAAGGGGTACTGTAAATCTACCCCTCTCAGAATTATTTAAAATGCTGCAGGTGAAACTGTCTCCCCTCTGCCTTCTCGCAGGCTCTCTGAAGGGGCTTCATGTCTGAGCACAGAGGGGTGAAGGGGCAAACCTTTGGTGGCCCTGGTGGTTGCGCTGCGCAGCTCGGGATAGCTCTCTTTTTCCTGCATCAAATGCTTCCTGCTGTTAGTGAGGCTTTTTGTGCCAAGGGGGCAGTGGGGATCGTACCAACACTCCTGGTATTCCAAAGGGCTCTAAAATTACTTGTATATATCTGAAAAACGGTTTAAAAAGAAATACATATAGAGACAACAAGAAGAAGATAGTCAATTCTTAGCATCTTTCCTACAGAGCAGCTGTGTTCTAGAAATTGTTGTGGATTCACTTTTTCTTCTTTTAGAAATTAATTTTCCTCTACTACTGTTTCCAACGTTATTAGCAACAGAAAAACACATTCTGAAAATAATTCCTAAAACCCTGTGGGTAAAAAAAAACTGTTAAAACCAAATCTTTTCCCAGCTAAGGTTTCCCTTGACTGGATCATTATTTTCAGCTGAAAGTCTGAATTGTTGAAAATTCCTACTCAGCTCTATCCCTACTTACCCTGTACTTTTCCTGTAGGAGGAAAACCAAAACCTGAGTTACTGCAAATCATTTTCCTAAAAGTTATGTTTTCTTTTACTGAACTGAGAAATCATTTGTAATACCCTGAGTCCTCTTACTTCTTCAAAATAATCCCCTACCTTATAGGCAAGAAGTAGTGTAACCACATTCCAACACAGTCATATTTATTAAAAGTTCAATGTCCCGTGTATTTTAAGCAGAAGATGTTTTGGTTTAAGAAATAGGGGAAAATGTTAAAATAAATATTGTTCCAATCATTGCCCAACCAGTGCACTTAATTAATTTTACAACCAGGTGGTGAAAATGAACTTCCTATTAATTTTAAGGCAATTTGGCCCTGCTGAACAAGGGCATGGTGTGATCAATACCATGAGTTCTACTGCACTGGGCTAATACAGCTCTGGGTGAACCTGATGACAGAGATTTTGTGCCTCACTCTTGTGACTTACCACTTTATATAAAATGCTCCTTTGTTTCTGAACCCAGGTCCCTGGAAGAAAGAAAAATATCTGTGTTTTTCAGTACCACAGGTAAGTTGTCCCACTGTCTTTGCTCTGAGGAGTAAATTCTTAAGCCACTTTTCACTGTTGATCTCTTTCTGATGGCTTGGCATCCTAAGCAAATTGCTAAATGGTTGTTTTAGTGCCTCTTCCAGACATGAGCCTTCATTCCACAATCTCAGATAAAAAAGTGTAGGCTTGGGCAAATTCCAGACTGAAGGTGTTAATGGATTGCTGGATTCAAAAACATTAACTTGGTGGAATTATTTCAGAACAACACCAGCATAAGTGAGATTCAAATTAGACCTCGGTAGTATTAATAAATGTTTAGTTAAATACTCAAAATATCAAATTCATATGCAGCTCTGCATATGCAGCTCAAAAAAATTAGAAATAAATAAATTGTACTGTTGGTGTCCCATTTCTGATGGATTTTTCCTAAGGGTTGCTCTTTTGATGAGGGTAAATATTTTTATTATTTTTCATTTGTGGAGTAATGAGTCTTGAAAACACTATCCAGAGGCACATGCAAATGCATGTGACTTTAAAGGATATTGAATTCACTCCACCTTGTTTATTCTGGAGCTAGGAAGGGGAGTGAGCGCACATCACCCATCACCCGAGGAGCAGAGGCAGGCAGGGCTTGGTGTTTTATGCTGTCCACGTTCAACGTGAGGGACACGAGGCTGCCGTGCTGTGCTTCTTTAAGGACATTCTTGCAACACTCCTGCACTGCCTATGCCCATCAGTGACTCAAGGGTAGAGCACTCTGAACAGATTTGATTAAACCTTTCTGGGAGTAGATCTATCACAATCCTGCTTCTTCATGTTGCATGATAACATCCGGCCCCAGGCAGACTTTTGATTAAAAGTTCCCCTGAAGATTTGTGGAGAAATTCTGTTTATTCCCACAACTCTGAGAGCATTGAGGTTATGTGCCCACATTTTGAAGTGCAAATTACATAAACTGCAAATTGGCAAACGTGTTTCTGGAGCTGGGAAACCAACTGGGGAGGCCTATAGCTGTTTTTCATTGGACTGCAATCAGGAAAAAAAGGCCCATTTTAAAAAGATTTCTTTAATTTTTTAAGTTAGCCCACACAATCTTTAAAACTGGGAATAATGAGCAAAGAGAGGGACAGAGCTTGGAGTAGAGGATGGGAACTGGAAAAACTTTAGAGAATAATTTTTCAAAGGAGAACCACACACTGAGGTCACAAGCAGACTCTTGAAATATTTTTTTTTCTACACAGCACTTGTTAGATTCTTGCCTCTTCATTTTTTACCTTTGTTAGATAGACATCAAATGAACGAACATTTTTTTCTTGGCTTTGGAAAGTTTTTGTTACTTTTAGAAGAATTTGTAAAGGTATTTACTGAGTAATTTTCGAACTGCACACCAGCAGAGTGATTATTTAATATACTCCTCCCCCTGCTACAAGTACTCTGGTAATGCAAAACCAACTCGATTCTACAAGTTCAAACTCCTTTTCACTATTTTTTTCCAGCTAGACCTTGGGTAAGGGATGAGAAGAATTGGCCCATGAGAAATAAAAGACTGTTAGTTGGTAAGTGGTTAAGAAGCAGAGGCACAGGCTGAAATATTTCATTGATAGTTTGACAGCTAACACTGCAGGGGATGACTCAAGGCTTTTTGTTCACTCTTCACTCAGACTGAACAATGATGATTCTTATCGAATTGAGAAGTGAGCAGAAGTTGCTGACTGGATCTCTTTGTTGCCAGTGTCAGTTTAAATTCCAGATTTCTCTGAGTCCCATACACCATGGAAAATACTTGAAATTATATGAGGACATTTAAATTGCTATGATATGATTTTCTGTGATGCTAATCTTCCTAATCCCGCATGTGCAGCACACTGAAGGGCCACTACAGACCAAGGTCCTTATGTGAGGCATTTTACAGATGAAGAGGGATATTGAGAGATCCTGCTCTGCCCTCAGCCTCTGTGAGTTTGATGATCTGGGTCAGTATGGTGAGATGATTGACAGTATCCCCTTAAACACAGATTGCACAACAGTCACAAAGCACTGTGTGAGTTTCAGACATTCTGCTTCTGATATCAAACTGTCTGCAAATACCTCTGGGTTGAAACACATCTGGTGTGTGATAGCAGCACCAAGCAGCAGCAGCTCAGTGCAGAAGGAGAGTGGACAGAGACTTCCATCCCTTCCATCCCTGACGTTAGTGAATACAGGCAGCAACATCTGATAAGTCAACTTTTAATTTTTCTGGCTGTTTACAAAACCTTGGCATTGAGAATATGCCCCTGTGTTGTGCTCAGGGAGCTGAGTAGTGACACTGCTCTTGTTGTAGGTTGCTTGATTCACTGGGCTCCAGGGATCAGGGGTTACTTTTTATCAGCTGCTCAAGTAGAAGAGATAAAGACAAAGAGATAAAGGAAGGCGGTTTCTCCCCCATCTTCCAGGGTAATTTGCCTACCCCCAAAGGACTCGTTTACAATGAAAAAGATCAATAACAGTATGCCAGTATAAGCAGGATTCCTTTCAAGAGTCTTTATCCATGCAATTATAAAACAGTCTCTTCCAGGTGACATATATACCTCACCTTTGATCTCAAAACAGCATGTTTAGCTAAAACAGTCATGTTCACTATCTGTAGCATTTTGAATGCATGATTCTTATCTATGTGTAGAGACTAAGCAAATGAGTCCAAGACGGGTCTGTGATTATTCCCATTGAAATATTTTCCAGTCTCAGAAAAAATATGTGAAAATGTGTCAGATCAATTTCTAGTTAAATAGTTGGCTAAAAAAAAAGAAACAAATGGACAATTTCTAATGATTCAAGTCCTGAACTATGGAACAAAGCACAGAACCACTTCAGTGCAACAAGTATATAAGTAAACAGTAAAATACAAACATTTATATGATACAGGCCATGCTCCTGTGTTGAAAATAAAGGAATATAGATAACTCATCTGACATGGAAATAAACATGAAGTTGGCTGAACGTTGCTGTGGTGGAGTTGCTGAAACCAATGACAAACTTATTTATCCAGATGAAATTGCTTACTTTTTGGGAAGATTCTGACAAGAATTCTTACCAATTTGCAAACAGCACTCAATGTATGCAAAGACATGAGTTAGACTTAAAAAAAACCCCAGTAAATTAACTACTAAGATGAGATTTTCTACAAAAACCTTTTTTCCTTCACTAACCACCTCATCTCTCCAATTAGACACAAGAATCATCTTGTGTTGTGTTGCTACAGTATTTTTCATTTACAATCAAATATTGGACTAAATATTAGGAGACATATTTTTTGTTATACATTCTCACTCTCACTAGTTTTATAGGATTGTGGGGTTATAGCACTGGAGGACCCCTCCAGCCCAACCCACTGCACAAAGCAGAGGCAGCTCTGTGGCCTGACCAGGTTGCTCAGCTGGATCTTGAACTCTTCCAAGGACAGACACTGCGAAAGGTCTTTGGACAGCCTGCACCCTGTCTATCATCACAGGGGAAAGGTTTTCATTCAATAACTTGTGGGAAGATGTGTATAAATAAGCTGTTGTTGTCAATGTTGTTGTTATTATTTATTATTTCTCAATAAATATTTCATGAACCATCTGCCAGTGACAGTAGAATGAGTAACACTGGGCTACAGCATAAGGGCAGGGTTTCTCAAAATGGTTTCTTGGCTGCCTTTTTATGCCAAACTTGTATTTTTTTTCCAAAGAATTCTAAAATTTATGATTAATGCAGAGATTTATATACAGCCACAATACAAACTAAAACAGTCAAAAAGATTCAGCTGGAGTGTGAGAGTGGTTCATATGTCCTGTTGGAGGCAGCATGTAAAAGCTTGTTCTCCAAATATGCAATAATCTTCAAAATTAGACTAATTATCTGTACTAGTAGCTGAGGAGTGAATGGGAAGACTTGATAGGCATTTTGCTAAAGAACCTGAAGCACAAATCCTTGTTGGTATAAATGCATCCTTGACTAATATTGGCAGAGACTAATGAAGTGCTATTTTTAGAACTTCTCAAAAATCTAAACACTAGTGTGTAGGGCAATAATAAGACTGGAAAGTCAGCCATTGACCAAGCTTGAGCATTAAAGGTTCACAGTTTAATTGCTACTGGTCTCTGCTTGTGCTGCTTCAGTTGCTTTTGCCCATATGAAACCAGCTGTAGAAGCAGCCGGCCCAGAGAAGAGGGAATGTGAGGCAAATAGCATCACTTGACTTGGGACCAGGTCCCAGATTCCTTCTATTTGTTGGTGAAGACCACGTAGCCAGGCCCTGTGGGTCTCCATGAGAAAGCTGCTCTAGGGAATGCAGTCTGGCCTGTTCTGTGCCCTTCTACCAGGAATTGTATGGCCTGAATTCCTCCCCCAAACACCTTTAGCTGAAGAATGCAAGCCAGAAACTTCTTTGTTCCAGGCCCCCAGGGAGTCAGCAAAGAAAGTAAAACACCTCTGGAAGGTGATTCAGCATTCTGAGAAGTGTCTGCTTCTATTGACTCTTTAGGTCACATACACCTCTAGTACATCTGTCTCAGATACCTTTAAAACTACTTCAGGGATAATTTAGGCTGCAATTAGTCAAAGAATATTGTGAAGAAAATCTCATGACAGCTCCTGCTAGAATTAGGCAGGACTGTTTGAAAGGCTCTGGGCATCTGGGTACTAAGTCTGCATGTTGCTCTGAAGCAATAAATTCAGTCTACCAGACCTGCCAGAATGACAGTGCATGGTGTGCATCCAGACATACTTCAGGGTGCAAGGCAGACCCAACATTTCTGGTCTACATTAAATGAACACTGAGTGAAACTGTGCTGAATGGTTATGCACAAAGTAGTGCATGTCTTCTTTGTACATGAGGGAAATGGATGAGGCATTCATTTCCATATGCTGAACCCAGATTCAATAGTTTTGCTGATTATGTGGTGTGTGTCTTCCCAGCAACTCTTAGTTCATGTGACAGCACTATTAAGTTGGGGTTTGAGCTCCCAAATAAGCAGCTGAACAGAAATGTCAAACCATTTATCCCACTCATGTTTGGCCAGTCAACGAAGCTTATCTTTTTCAGACAGATGATTACAAGGTTATTTCACAGATTTTTTTTGTCTAGATTTTTTGTTGTGGTTACCTCTTAGACTGCACATATTGAATAACTTATTGACTGAAATATAAAGACACTGATTTAAAGTGCATTGGATCATCCAGACCTTTCTGCACAGCACAATGACCACTAAGCTATCCAGTTATGCTACACAGCCTCCATTAGAGAATCTTTTGACTTTTCCATGTGAAGTCCACCCAAAAGCCATCATTCACTTAGTCCATCCACTCTTCCTCTTCCTCTGTTTAGTCAAAGCCTGGGAAAGCAGGTGCACCTTAGAGTTAATCCTGAAAGTCATAAATCTTAGCTGTCAAAACCATGAAACCTAGAAGAGGTTTGTGAAGTCCAAGATGATAGTCCATTCATCTGATGAATTGCTGGGGACACTGCTGTCATAAACATGGCCAGCAATTTGTATCCATTGTCTTGTACAAGAAGCCATAAACAGAAGTGGAAGAATAAAGGTCTGTGATGCATGTTGTAAAAACTGGAGTGACGAAGGAAACCTGCTGTGACCACTTGAACCCCTAGGCCAAATGTGCCTGGAAATTGCATATATTTCATTGTCATTGGTTTCATGTTATTCAGGGTGGTAGATGCATGGAGGAATCCCTGTGGCTATCTTCCTCCCACACTGAGGTCAGGACAGATAAAGAAATTCTGTTCCTTGGGAGATATCTTTCTGTTTTCATCATCACTTCTCCCAAGTACTTTACAGCACTTTTGCCACTATTGCTTAAGGTTTGCTGCAGGTAGGATAAAACATTCTCTCTTCAGGGAATTCCCTCAGATAATCTCACACAGGGTGTGCCTATGCAGTCTTTTTCAGTCATTGAGTGCTCTGCCCAGTCCTCAAGGAAGCCAAACTCCATGTGCATCCCATTAACACAACACAAAGCCCAGGCTAATTGGTCTCAGTGCCTTCAGATGGCTTCCAGCTGTCTGAAAATTGGACACCTAAATATGACCTAGTCAACCAAGGCTTCTTTTATAGTTAGTGTAGGAGAAAATAAACACCACCAGAGGCAAATTGTATGACCTATCTTGGATGCCTATCTTATGATGAGATGAATCACCTTCTGGAGGTGTCTCTTTCCTTGCATCTACTGTATACAGAAAGGGCAATGTGTCTTAAATTCTCATTAAGAATAAAAAAAAAAAGATCTTTAGATAACCTTTTGTCTCAGAACTTGGACTTTAATGAAACATCAAATAAGTAACCCATCATGTGAGACAGAAATGCTGTGATCCTAATAGTAGGTCCAACCTTTGTTTTTAAGTCTTCCAAGAAACTCCTTTAAATTTGCTTACAGCAAGGTGTCTACATCCGTGCAGTCACCCTGAAAATCAGACTCATCTTCTGTGCATTTTTCAGGCAAGCAGTAGTAGCCTGAGGCTTGGACAAACCATGACCTCCCAGATCTGCCAGGGCAAGTATGCCTCCCCATGCCCTGCCATGATGACTTCTCTCTCCTCTCACCCAGGTTCCTCCACATGAGGAATTCAGGCAGGGCCAGTTCATTCAGTCCTTGAAGGAATAACATAAATGGAAGGATCACAGGTCCTGCTTTTTCAAGACTGCTCTTAATTACTATGTAGGCTTACCTAACATCCTCTTCAAGCTGGCGCAGTTAGAAATTTTGACCTCCTCATTAAAAGTTTCATTCTGTATTCGTGCTGTCTTGAAGAATTTAGACTGTTAACCTCTGTTTCTGTGGTAACTGTAGGAAGTTCTCAGGTTTGCTTGTAGTCGAATGAGTTGGGGCTAAACAGACAAAAAAGTTTATTCTAGAAGTCTCTGTAACAGAGCAGTTAGAGTTCAAATAGGTGTTGGAGCTGATGTTTATTAATGTAAACAATTGTGATCATGGGTACACCCTCTTCTGAATCATGGATTAAGTCCCTTTCACAACTGATATATCATGACAATAAATCTAGGCTTTCATACTTGCTAATGACGATGGCTAGAGTGGTCATTTCCATCCCACTAATTATATTTGTAAAAGCTATGTAATTCAGATAAAAAGTTTCATTTTTCTTGGTAATCATGCTTTCTGAAATGGATAGATTCACCAACAGTACATTTGTATTTTATGTCCATTGACACACATGCACGTAGGGTGTGTACACAGCAGCACAGAAATATAAGAACAGATCTGTTGAGCCAAAGGTAACCATTAAGAAGAGTTTGTCCAAAGCATGCCACAACACAGCAGCTCCAGACTGGAAAGGCTGGTTTCATGCTACTTAGATGCTATTCAACATAGCGTCCCTTCTTGTCAAAAGAGACGCAGATCTCCAGAGGGAGATTTGTCTCACTGCACAATTAAGCTCTCCTCTGATGACGCTGTTTCTTTTCACTGGTGGCAGACCTAGGTATTCAAAGTGTTACACACTCAGAAACAGTTCAGATTTGCTGAATGTGGGGTGGGTTTGCATTTACTTGAGACAAAATAGTACTGCTCTTCCCAAATCCCATGGCCTGAAATAGAGTACGTAGAATGTAGGAGTCGACACGAATGGTTCTACAATCTTGCTGGGACATAGTCCATGTAGGCCACTCTCAGAAAGACAACGTGACAGTGCTCACCTGGTCAGCTGAGTTGTTTCCAAAACTCCACTAGATTTTTACCTATTTGAAATTTAGATAACTAGCTTGCATACAGGCACATTAGACAGCAAAAGGTAGGACAACCTACATCTTCCCCACTTACCACACCTGGTGCTTCAGGTCACGAGGCTTCTCTGCTATGTCAAGCCACCTGTGTAGGGAGAAAAGATGACCAAGAAATCTGAGAAATGCAGAAAGATTTTGTGGTTTCCCTCCATAGCACAGCGGTTAAATGACCAGACTCCTCAGAAGGACTTAGGTTGGGGTCTTACCATCAGTATTTAACTCACTTTGACCTCCCCAAAAGGTATCTTAGTGCCAAGATAAAAGTTATTCTGACAGAACAGGTCTCATTGTTTCTCATTTGGGCTGTCTCAATTTCTCTGGAATTACTATGAACTAGTTTGTGGGAAAACAATTACTCTATGTTTGAGGATTGTACCTCAAAAATGGTTGGGCACAACTCATTGGAGCTTGCTGCTGTATCATGTTGATCAGTAAGAACATGGACAATCAAAAAGCTCTGTGGACTTGGACATCCCAGCTGAATGAACAGGGGAGAAAGCAGACTTGCACACACACGTGATCCCTTTCCTCTCTATCCCAAAACAGTTAATACAAGTACTCCTGTATTACAGCAGACAGGCAATATTTAGTAACTGCTAGACAGAAGCCATGATCTCTGGCCAAATTCTATTCTTCTTGACATGATGTTTGGGGTTCCCCTCACAGACACTTATTAAAATGACAGGCTAGAGTTCTGTTTGTATATCCTCAGATCCAGAGGATTCTCTCTCTTTACATGTCAAGGTAGCCCTGTTTTACTTTAAAGTTCATTTTACAATTGTAATTGTGGATCATGAGTTCACATAATGTTGTACTTGATGTTAATAAGCAGATAAATATATAATTGCTCAGTATTACAAACAGTTCTAAGTGAAGGACTAAAAGACTTTGACATTTTGCTCCACCCTTCGTGAGTCAGTAAAACAGATTGGATTATAAAGAAGAACCAGCATTTCACTGTGATGAAACTCATAAAAAATCCCATAAAATATCACTACATGTTGGCAGTTTATAAAAGGAGATTAACCATCTTATCCATTGGTATTAACATGTCTTTAATAATGGTAACCTTCTTTGCAAATTAAATAGTTATTAGTTTAAAATCCTGCCCAGATATGCTTATATGCCCCTGTGAATATAGGCATCTACCTACCCTATGTAATAGACCTATATGAAAAGAACTAAGCTGATTTCTATGTTTTCAGCAAATTATGCATAGAATTTAAGACCAGTTGGCTCTAACCTAATGCAAAGGGTGATATTTTGGGTCTCAAAATTTCCTTTTTACATCCACTGATGTAAAAATCTTCATTGAAGTTGCGCCTGGAATGGTGGGTTTTGCAGTGAATCCTGGCTCTGATGTTTTGTGTTTGTGTGATTCCTGTCAGTGCTATAGGACATTACAACAAAAGGCAGATGAGAGGGCCCACTACATTGAGGAAAAAAATGTGTCACGCATGTTCATCCAAAGCTGCAGCAAACACAGTTTAGAGGCACTGGAAAAGACTACAAGTAGGAGAATTTTTTTAGAATATCTTCCCATGTTTTATAAATACAAATATTATATTTAATTAAAATATATCAAATGTATTTATGACTTGAAAATGTACTCAGTTTGAAACTATTTAAGTGGTCTAAAATTCAGACTTGCTGTAATTAAGATCTGAGTCTATTCAAATCCTTTTTTCTTCAGGAAGAATCTAAGTGTCAAAATTAGGCAATATGGTAGTCATAACTCATAATTGCTAAAACAACAGTGACAGGACTTAATGGCCAGATGTATCTGGATGAAGATGGAGTGACTGGTTTAAGTCACAGCCAAGCATAGAGAAATAATCTTATTAATCCCACTTCCAGATGAGACATAAAGAATAGGTAGGAAAGGCTTTAGATCTGTAGAAGAAAACAAATGGGTCACCTTAAAAGTTTGTATACTAAAGGAATCAAAGGATCCAGAGATGTGGATCCTAGGGAGTCACTAATTTTCCAGTGTTCTGAATTGTCCGGGCTCCCTCCATCTCAAAAATCTGAAGTGACAGCTGATGTCCAGTCAAAGAGCTGTGTATTACCACTGTCTTTCTATTTTTGATAGAAGAAGATAAAAACCTATTTAAATTGCACTATGTGGTTAACCTTTAGATTTATTTGGACAGGGTTGCAGATAATGGGTTAAGAACTTTAAGCTTTATAAGAGGTACCAATGAAGACCCATGAAACCATCATCTTAAATCAAGGTTTTGACTCTGCATCTCCCTGTACATTGGGCAGAGGCCTGATAGACTTTCATGAACTGCTAGCCCTACTGAAAGCACTAAGCACAGTAGCCTTTTCCTAACTTTGTTGGAGCTCTTGATTTACTGAATTTTAACTATCAGATTCTAGTCTGGAGAACTAAAGAACAGCTGCTCCATATCCATTCAGACTGTGCCTTAAATGACAGTCCTACACAGTAATGAAAGAAAACTATATGTTTTGTATCTAATTAGCCCACACAGAAGTTCTCAAAATGTGAATTCCTAGTGCCTTTCTTTTCTTTTTTTTTTCCAAAACATATATCTAAATACAGTTCTGTGCTAGGATTATGTATTCTTTTGTAATTGTGCCTTATTTATTAATTGGCTAGATGAAAACAAAATAAATAAAATATCTGACTAAAGTTTCATACATATTTGAACTTATGACACAGGCATAAAATCAAATAACAGTGCACTCACCCCTTCTCCTCTCCTCTATACATTGATAGTATCTGAGCTACAAAAATTCACAAGTGTGACCCCTAAGCAATGAATTTTTGTGACTTCCATCTGAATCCTGATTTTTAAACTCTTGTCACTTAACCCTAGCAGCATGTATTATTGCTGTCTTTTTCCTGGAATCTTAAAAGCAGTTCTGAAAAAGCTCTTCTGTCCGTAGGCCTCACATGATTCCTCACTTCAGCATCACCTTTGTTCATCTGCAGTGCCCATAACATTCATGGATAAAATGGATCTTCTGCTCTCTGGATGAACTGTGAAGGACTGTTGAAGGAGAGAAGTGGGCCTCTCACCCTAACTATCCCTGATCTTTGAACAGTCTGAATTTCCCACTGCAGGTACCATTGCAGTTGCTGGTTCTAGAGACATACTAGGCAACAAGGTTAGGCTTGGCTGATTCTGTCAGGAATCAATCAGGTTGGAGAAATTTAATGTGAACAAGTCCAAGTATTTACACATGAGATAGGTGTGTGAGTTCTCATTTTAGTAAATAGTGATTCAAGGGTTGATTCATCTGTCTTTTCAGGAGTGCTGAGGAGATTATTCTAGGTACCTGGGACATCTAGGGTTTGGGGCTGGCAGATAGATATGTATATGAGAACCCTAAACCCTTCTGGACCAGCATCTGGAAGCCAGTCAGAATGTCCTAGAACAGCTTATAGGGAATGGAATTTCTACATTTGAGTAGCTGAGCTGACTCTGAGTAGAACCAATAAGCTCTGGAGAGCCAATTCGATTGCATCTACAGTAGAGGCCCAGGTGTGGTCAGCTGAACTCACTGAATTGACTGGAGATCAAATCACTTCCACATGTTAGAGGGTACACTTATGTGCAGACACCTCTCTCCTGATGTCTGAATCTCACCTCTTGTTAAAAGACAATATAACTGTCTGGGTCTCAAGTTGGTTGCATAAACGCCAGCCCCCAGTGTCACCACTAATATCGTAGATGATCTAAAAAATCTGTGTTGACCAGACATTGAACAAGAATCCAAATGTCTTGCGCTCTTCTGATAAAACTGCTGAAGGCATGATGCATCTAAGGAATCAAAGATGTCACTAGACTGATATACTGAGTTGATGCCCTGGAGACAGGTAAGATAAATTAACATAGCTGGTACCTTGTTTTCAATAGAAAAAATAAAGATGTCTTGACTAATTATTAAATGATTCATTCTATTTTCTTTTATTCCTATGCAATTGCTCTAACACAAATAAATGCAATCTCTACTGATCCATACAAGTATTATTTGGACAGCCATAGATACCAAATGGGTCTTAGCAATGAGAAAAAAATGTTTTCTTTTTAATGAAAAAATTTTCAACAAGCGTAGTGATAAAAGCATCCTATATTAATTTTCCAGCCACTGAAGATTTTAAATTTTACATTAGTGTGTCCACAAATATTTATAACACTGAAACAAAATAATTTCACCAGAATACCCAATCTAACTGCCACCATGACTGCTGAATGATACATTTCTGGTAACTACAGCAAATTTGCCGCTGGGGAAGTTTTGAATGGAATGTTGCTATGAAATCAAACTCCAAAAAGTGTCTTTAAAATAGTGATGAATGAGTGAAGTCCACAAATAGGGTTTTTTTTTCCTGCCACAAATTTAATACTTACTAGCACCTTTTAATTGCATCAGTAACTGAACTGACAACCAAATAAATCTGACAAAGAATGTGAAAACCTTCATGTATTGTATGCTGTTGGGTGGGGAGATTTCAGGGAAGCTCAAACTAGTTATTTGCTTAATAACAAGGTTATATTTGGTCTTACAATTGCAATTATGATTTCATGGAGTTTCAAAATCGGGATGGCAACAGCCTTCACACTTTGTGAAAAAATCTAGGTATGTTCTCTTAGTGGCCTAGAAATATGACTCAGACTGAAAGAGAAAGATTTAAGAGAAGCTGAAAGATTTACTGTTCTAATAGATAAACAAAAAAATTTTTGCAGACACCTCATTTGTATTAAACTAAACTTTTCTAATATAAGAATTCCTGTGTATGACATTTTATGTCACTTTTTGTCTGTTTTGCTTTTGTATGCTTTCTTAACATGCTCTGATGCTTTTGTGTAAAATTTACACAGGTGATGATTCTCCCTTCTTTTCTTTTAAAATAAAGACATTCTAAATCCTTCTTCCTAAACAACTAATTGCAATGACATAATACTATTAAAATAATTCATGGTGTGAACTCTCTTAATGTTTTCTTTTTTTTTTTGTTTTTTTGGTGGTGTTATAGCTGAGATTTTGGATGACATGAATACCCCAGGTTGTCTCAAAATAATCCACATCGATTGTGAACAATTTCAGGGATAGTTCTACCAGTCACATCAATTCCTAATTGCCATTTCAAGTCTGAACTTCTGCTTTGTGCGTAAATGCTCCAGTATATCCTGGCTGGACTCTCTATTGAGCTAGGAACTCAGATCTCTGAAGACAGTGGGTTAGCACATTATTCTTAGGGTGTACCAGACAAGGTATTTCAAGTGAAAGTAAAACCAGAAATATGAATATCATGGTACAGGCCATGGTGAGAATCTCAGACACACTCCTCACTCTGCCGTGTCTTTTGAGGTTAGTTAGGTGTTGGCATGTTGAGTCTTGTGAGTGAATGTCATTCATAAGCACCGGGCTGTACCAAATCCTTGGACAAAGAATTGAAATGCATCACATGGGATTTCCAATCTTGCATTCAAAGATCAAAAATTCATGTGGCCTTAATATGCTAAGTCCCCCAGTGCGGAACCAAGTCTTCGGCTCCTTAACTAGGCAGACTGAAAGCTTAGAGGATAAATGGAAGGTCTCTCCTTAAACTCAGGGGACAAACATATGAATACAAAAGAACTCTTTTCAGCTAAAGTATCATGTTGGAACAGAACAGATAGTTAAAAGTTAGTAACAAAAAGTTCAGAGTAGAAAATAAAAGAAGGATTCTAAGATAGATACAAATGCCCTTTCCCTTGAAATGTTCAAGGCTAGCTGGATAGGGCTTTGAGCAATCTGGTCTAGTGGAAGGTGTCCCTGTCCACAGAGGGGTTGGATTGATGTGATCTTTAAAGTCCCTTCCAACCCAAACCTTTCCATGACTCTATGATTCCATGAAAAAGTTGCAAGTCTTACAAGAAAAGTTATGGAAGGAAGCAACATAATCATTTTAAAAAGTCTTTGATCAGTTTATGGCAAGCATTCTATGGTCTGTTTGCTCATGATAACGAGGAACTGCGTATGATGTCGGGATATGCTCTTCACATGGCCTTTATTCTTATCAATGTTAATTAGTAACACAGAATTTGAAGTTGCATGAAGCTGAGGATCTCCTACCTTGTTTCAAAGTATTTCTTGTGATTTATGATTAAGATACAAAGAGCCTCATTCTCATTGTGGACTTACCTGGTAAGATCCTGAATGTGCTTGGACTACCTTTTTCTTCCAGTAAAACTGAAGAATATTCTTCAGGTTTTTCCTTATTCTGTAAAACCTGATTCTTTCAGGCAACATAAGATAAGTATACTGTATTTGCTGTATATGCTGTAATCATTTCAGCAAGCACTGAAGTTGTCTGCATAGTAAAAGAGAAAAATAGGTGCCTGACTTAGATATTTAAAACTAAATGTGCAGTAATTCTTTTTGGATGACTTTGAAAGCACCTATATTTTTCTGTTGACTTTATAAGCACCTAATTACGGAGAATAAATTCCCTAAGAAACTAAACTTAGTAGCGTGTTAGATGTGTAAGCTAGACAAAGAGGACTAATTCTTCACTGACATCTCTATCTGATGATGACACAAGAAGATTGACATAGTAGAAGAAAAGAGAACTGAAGAGAACTCAGCAAAGATTAACTGTATATTGATTTCTGACTACATACTGCAGTAAGTTCTGACCTAGACACAGGCACATAAAACTATAGATATGCAAAGAAAAGAGAAGAAAGTAGATGAAATACCAAATTCTAGACACTGCAAAAATATATAGGTAAAGAACAAGATGAAAAGTTCAAAATAAAACTCTTTTTAGTCAAAGTCCTTAATGGACATCAGCAAAGTTTTGCTTTCAGACTACATATTTGGACTAAAACTAAAAACTCATATTTATCTACAGATAGTTTAGAATTGAATTCTGTATTCCTAAATAGTTTTGAAACAGATGACCCAACAGATTTTTCTTGCATCTGTTCATTATTCAATTTAGTGACAATATTGAAAGAAGTAGATGGAAATAAGGAGATATAGCGTTATCAAGACTTACTTAACCTAGAGAATTATTTAGGATTTTTAGGAGAACCAAAACTCTAATGATAGACAGCATAATAACAAAAGATCTGTTTCCAGAATTGATTCATCTTCATCTAATCTCCAAAGGAAAAAAATCAGAAGTTCTATACTCAAAAGCAAAGCTTAATATTTTAAAACAGCGCACATGCCAGATTTAAAATCACATATTTAGGCACGAATAAAATGAATATTTTCTGTATTTTTCTTCGCAAATTTCACCACCAGACACATTCAATATGCTTAACTTGTTAAAGTGCATCAAGTGTGCCATTTAAAAAGTAGCACTCATGTTACTGTGCTTACTTTCACCATAAAAATAGAACTCCCAGCACTCAGAGAAGATGAAGAGAGCTTCAAAAATAAGTATTTTAACTCATGCCCTAGACACCTCTGAATATGCTCTACACTTAGAGAAGAGTGGCCTGCACATGGGAGGAAGAGCACTTGTCACTGTGCAGAAGATGCTGTTATAGAGAATTATAAAGAATAAGGGAACTTGGCTCCTTTTAGAGCAATTAGAGCTTAATGGACTTTAAAAAGAAATCCTATTCTCATATATTCATTAATTCTATCTCGTGAGACACAGCTCCTCTCCTCTCCATTTCTTTTCACATTCAGGGTCAGAAAGAGGGCATTTTTAGACATCATTCAGTTATCTTCTTTTATTGATTTTTAAATTATTTTCTTTTCCTCAGGAATGACCAGCATATATTTTTAGGTGCAGCTGAAAGCAGTAACTGGCTACTTACACCTCATCTTGCAAAGGCATGATTTACCCAGGCAGCTGCTGGCAGACCTGAGCTCATCTTGCCTTTCCTCAGAGCTAGCTGACTGAGCAGGAGTGTGGATGGGATGAACTTGGGGCTGTCTGTATCCACCTGTGCAGGCATGCTCCATAAATCATTAGTCACCTCTCTGGGATTAATTCCCTTAATGCCATCCACATAGAAATCTGGCTGCAGAAACCCTGCTAAGTGCAGAGGCTCTCTCTGTCATCAACCAAGAGTTGGGCAGATCAACTGGAAATACTTTGCACCGGATGATTGGGTGAGGAGTGTGCCTTTGAAAGTGTCCTCTTTTTTTTATCTAGGGGAACTACAGTGATTACCTTGGACTTCTGTCTAACTTGGAGATGCTGGTGTTAGGTAAGAGAAATCTGATTCCCCAAGGGTGAAAATGTGAGCACCTTCCACAGAGTGGGTGCAGCCCACAGGAGTCAGCAGCAGGACATCGGCCAACGTGACTGCCGTGGTCTCAGTCTGATACTACAGACAGGATAAGCCAAAGGCTTCATGCTCTTTTTTTCCAGAGTTTTGAAAGAAAGCTAGACCATGGAAAATGAGATGTCCTGGTTCAGTTTTAAATTGTTAGCAGGTCTAAACAGATTTATGTAGCAGTCATGGGCATTTGCATTTAGGAACATAGACTATTTAAATCCTAATAAATATCTTCTGCTGAACTGTGTCAAAACAGAGTGCAAGAAACCTTGAGTGGGTTCCTTAAACAAATAATGTTTTAACTTACTTAAATGATGCCCTCCAGGTATTATACTGAAACACCTGTTTTCTTGAGCAACAGCTACTCCCATGGGAAATAAGTTCAAAGACAATATAGTAGCATACAAAATGTTTTTGCCAGATACAAACGCTGCCTACATTCGGTATTGCAAATGCACTTTTTTTTCACTTGCAGTCATCTTTCCTTAATAACCCAAGGTTATTTTTACAACATGACTCTTTTTATTTGTATGAAAGGGATTATCAATGGAAATCTTAAATTTCACTATATTTTAAAAGATCTTGTTGAGTTTAAAGGGAAGGAAAAAAGTAAATATTTTCATAAACTGAGTTTTAATGTTAATCTGGAAAGGGGGAAGAAAGTTTTTGTACCTCAGTAAGAATTTCCCTCTGGTCCTCCACAAGAATCTGAAATAAAAACTGTCCAAATTAATGAAAAGATCTTAGTTTCCTTCAACGGGCTTTGGATAAGGGCCAACTGCTGCTCCCACTGATTTCAACAGTACACTATCTAAGCAGGGCAAAATGATCTAATGCTTATCTCTCTGTATATCAAGATTACACAAAATCAATAGTAAATATAAAGAGAGATTATAATTAGGCCTTGATAATGCTGAGTTATTATTCAGAGTTAAAATCTAATTTGCAATGCATATTAGTTTTGGGAAGGATGACAGAAGTAGAGAAGAATAAAGGAGAAGCAAATAAAGGCTGCATTGGCGATGTCATCTTTGCCTTTTAGCTGACAGCCCAGTTTTGTTCAGATAGGGCAGGATTTTATCTGTTGGACTCCTTCTCTGCGGTTCATTTATGAATCATGGCAGTTGAATCTTCTGAGTAAGTAGACAAGGATACACTTGATTATGTTTAGAGACTTTTCCACTACTCATATTTTTCCATTAATTTCAGTAGAAGTTTGATTGAGCCCTTTGCAAACACTAAAACCCACTGAGGGCTGGGCGTGAACATTTCCAGAATAGTAGCAAATGAACATTTTCAAAAATAATGTTCTAGCTGAAACAATTTCCTAGTGAAGTATTCACAAGCAGCAGTCTTCCTGCAGTTCTTGGCTATGCAAAACAATTTAATCATACCTTAAAGCCAACTGGAAAAAAGTTGACTAAGCCCTATAAACACAACCACTAACATTTCCAATGATCTTTCCTAATTCCTGTTGGAAAGAACTCTTACAGTGCTACCTAGCAGTTCAGTTTGCATTCTCTGGAAATCATCTCTAATGAGGTGATTACCTCAGAGCAATTATAAGTTTAGAAATAAACACAACTAAATAAACAGAAAGATGTGAAACATTTTTCCGCATTGTCTTTGCCAAAGTCAAAGCAAATGAAATTCTTGGAAAAGAAATGACATCTTTCTAGGCATTGATCAGCATTCTCATTTTAAACACATCAGAGAAAAAAACTATATCTCAGATATATCTGGACTCTCCGTACATGCCAACTGGTGTCCCAGTGGCACCTTCACTTTTGAAAAACTGGCTGGAGTGTATGGGCTTTATCTACCTGCACACCCTTCTCACCTTTTACATGAGCTTTATTGTCTGTGGCTTGGGCTTAGCAAAACTCAGCAATTCCTGCCAGGTTAGAGAAGTGGACTAAAGTTCTTGAAGTAAGGGACGCCTGAAATCGGTAAAAGTTAACTGGGCTTGCAGAAAAAACCTCCACCAAGCAAGCAAGCAAACAACCAACCAACCAACCCAACCACTAAGCACTCAGTTTCTTTCAGATGACTTAAGAGACTTCATTGTCATATCCAGTCTCCAGCTGTGGCTTGGAGTGAGGCTGGCCTGACTCTTGCACTCTTGAGTTCTCTGCTGGTGTGACTGCAGTGTGGGGAGAAGGTCAGGGGTAACACACAAGGTACCTTGCCAGAAGCAGGGGGGTAGAGGAAGGTAAGGTGGGAAGCTCAGAAAATATATGGGTTAGCCCATTCTTGTGTTCTGGAAACATACATACTGAGACTAAACCTCACTTCTCAAGGCACTGAGATAACTTTTTTCCTCCTGGAAGAGGGAGAAATGAAGAATTCGCAGATGAGACAACATTATTACAGAATCTATGGGTGGGATAGCAGGACAAACTGCTTTACCTGATTCATAAGATAGTGTACACGTGGCTGTTGGATTAATTTTTGCAAGGGAAAGTTGGCAAAATTATTTTTCATGAGCTCAACTAAATTCAACTCTTTAAGCCTGAATTATTTCTCAACTATATCCTTACATCAGTTCATAGATTAATATGATGAGTGTGTTTTCCTTGAGTCCGAGGAAAGGTTGAAAGCCTGATATTATCCAGATTCAAAGGAAAAAGGATGGAAAGAGTAAATCTCATTGGTGAAAAGGAGGGCTCAGCCAGCCCTACAGCAGTTTGACCTGAAGATAGCCTCTCACAGTCAATGCAGCTGTCAGTGGAGTTTTCAATAGCCAGATGTTGTTACTGGAAAATACATTCCAGAGTTCATTGGAGCTACTTATAGTCCTAACCGTGTGTGACCAAGGCAGCTGATTCTGTAGCTAAAAAAAGGTATTGCAGATTAAGCTGAATGCGAAGCATCAGCTATAGAATTATGTGGTATTTTGCTGGCAAAACTGTAATGACTAGAACATGCATGTGCCTCTTCACTGTGCCAGCACAACTGCTTTCCTGATTTTAACCTGTTCTGTGTACCTCAGAAGATGAGCATATCACTCAAATAGTGGGTGGAGCTGATATGTTTTCTTTTCTTCTTTGCATTTGGCTGATTTACTCTCTTGTTCCTTTGAGATAATTTTGTCCTTCAGGGTGAATACTATATGATAGCTGTAAAAATTTTTTGGAAAAAAAAAAAAAATTCCCTCCCATTCTGCAGAACAAGAAGGATTTTCAAGGTCCTGGAATGTGCATGTTTCTCATCCACCCACAGAATGCGTGAAAAAATTAAATGCATTTGACATGTACAGTACATCATGTCATGTCTGCTGATGTGATCCAATAGAGAGCTAAGAATTACTCAATGAAGGGGTTATAGAAACAAGAAAAAGAGATTATGATTGCTTAAAATTTACTCTAGTTTGTGAAATAGAATGGATCCACACACCTTCATTTCCGGGGAATATTTCCTATTTCCTGTGTAGAAAATAAAATTCAGTTAGAAAGGTTTATTTTTATTAATGTAATATAATTTTTACTGAAATGTGTGGTCAGGGGTTTAAAATTAAAATGGGCTTGCAGTATGAGATGTCCCTTTTCAGCAGTGAGACAGTAAAGGAAGTTGAAAACTGTATTCTGAATCAGACCCCATAAACAAGGTCCACCAATAATCTTTTGCGTGGTTCTGGATCTATACCTGAAACACCAGTACAAGAACTGAGCTTCCATTTTCTGTGTGTGCTCTAAGCTTGAGAAATCTCTATGAATCTGTAGAATATTCTACAATTTATCGGGTTACAGCAAATACTGATTGCCTTATTGCAGCTTTAAAAATACCTGCACTCTTTTGATGGGAAGAAGTACAGTACTTACAATTCCCACATTCCACCTGCTGGATAGGTGTCCTGTGATATTAAAGTTTCATTATATTCTGTGTTAGGCATGCCCTGTGGGTTTGGGTAAAAGCATTGTTAAACTGTAAGTTCCTCCCTCCTTTCTCACCATCTCCATTAAGCAGGAGCAGATGACAGCAATCATTCCCACCACAGTCACCTTTTCCCAGGTCTCTTATTTTTTGCAGAAATAGTGTCACTTCAGGTCCTGGTTTTTCAGTACAGACTATACTTTTGGCTTGCTCCAGGTCTTGCCATTGCTAATGCCAAAGCAATGTCCCTTCAGATATCATCTGTTTGGTGTGTTTAGGGGTCTATCAGAGGTGATCAGATCTTCAGAGTATTGCATTTTTTGTATTACTGCAGACAGTCTGTATGTGTTACAGCTTCTCCATTACTTCTGCCTTCATTTTGCTGTACACCAAATGCTTCAGAATTACTAACAGCCACCTTGTAAACCCGGCAGTTTTCTCTAGAATTTGCAGTTGTTTTTCTGTACTTTCTGTTGTATGGAAAGTTATTATATTATATTTCAGGTACTGTCCCTGGAGACTTGACTTTCCTTGTCTTCCTAAATGCATGGAAGTGTCTGTACTATACTGTTTCTCTTAATTCAAGTTCAGTTTCCACTTTGACAATATTTAGATTGCCTATCAAACTTAGAATGTATCATTTTAGGGTATGTTGATATTTTTACACATCAGAGAGATATTATGTTAATAAGAACAGCAGTTCTTTTAATAAGAACAACAGAAAATCAGTTTTTGTAATTATGACTAGGATGTGTATGTCTTAGGGCATCTAATATAAGGCTGCATCAATTAAAAAAAAAGAAAAATCATAAAGAAGGAAAAGGATTCTTTTACATATTGGAAATTTACTTTCTTCCATTTCATAAAGATCAACGGTCCAAGAAACACACTTTTGGCTGATTGTACTGAGCTATTATTAGTAATAAACATTTAAGCAGTTCATAGATAAAGGAAAAAAGCAAACCAATTTATGAATCATCCAACCTAAGGTAAACTTTGGATCAACTCTGCATTTAACTCCATGATTAAATTCCATTTGAATATTTATGGACTTTTTAACCACTATATTTATTAATGATAAATCACTTTCTTTGGCCATTTGAAACACATCAAAGTATATTTAAATTACTGTGAAAGGAGGACTTTATGATGGTGATATCCTAGCTACAAATGTACAGAACAATTCCTGAAAGAACATTAGAGGATTATGGGTTTTTCCTTTTTTTTTTTAAATAGACATTGCTTACCTCACAGATTCCTGTGTGAAAATTAAAGGCTGAGTTTATAAAATTACTAGCATTACCCATGTCAGATCTTCTCCACATATTTCTGGCTGAAAAATTAGAGAGGAGACATTAAGTTTTATAGAAACTGACAATTATGAAGAAACAAATATGTGCAGAACCATTAGAGGTGCATTTGAAGGGAAATCTGTGAAAAAAAGGTTGATTACCAGACTTAAAATGACTGCAGAATTGCAAAGTAGTGGGGGATTTGATTTTGCAGAGTGCCCATCCCTGGGGAAACAGTGTTGGGACTGTGGCCTGTTGGGCTGTCTGGAATACACTGTCTCTGATCTTCCCTGGGCTAAATGGCTCTTACACAAATAATTATGTGCAGGACTGAGTTTTTATGGCATGTTGACACTGCTAAAAACAAGGAGACCGGGGACTGAGCTCCAGCATGAATCTCCTGATGTTCTAGCTCCTCACAGGGTGTAGCTTATTCCCTGGGTTTGGTCCATGGCACTCCAGCTAGCTCCTCCCACGGAAATTCACTTGTGGGATCCAGCACTAAGCACACAGAGGAACCAAGTTTTGGCTCAGAGTTTGGTCTGGAGACTTTTGTGGCATAGACACAACCCCAGCACTATGTATCCTTGTATCCCGTTGCCAAGGTGTGCTGAGCCTCATGGAAGGAGTAGAGAAGAGGCAGCATTTTGCAGGCCTTCTTTTATATACATACCCACAGGTTAGTCACTCTTTGTAAAGGAAAAGTGCAGTGGGATTGCAGCAGTGCTGGGAAACACATGTACAATGGATCTTACTGTCTGCCTGCTTATAATGGCCAGTTCATGTACAGAAATCAGACTTCACCTCACAGCAAAGACATCTTTCTAGTCGGATTGCTGGGGTTTTTGAAACATGAACTGCTAAGCCTGAAGCAGCCCTCCAAATACCTTTTCCATTATGGTGGTGGGATTTCATGGACAGATTTTGGAACCCTTGCTTCTTTCCATCCCAGCCTCCTTTGAGGAACCAAGAAAAACCTCTGGACACTGCCTCTTTGTTGTGGGTGCCATCTAAGGCAAGGATACAGGCAAAGGAAGAACATTCCTTTCTGGCTTTCAAAAGGGTCTTTAAGAGGTAACAACCTCCATCCATTTTCCTTCTCTGATAGCAAGGGAAAAGGACAGTGAGTAGAGAGCAGAGGAGATCAGTTTGAGGCCACAGCTCCCCAGGTATAGCCTTGCCTCCCCCTGTCCTGAGGGAGGGTAGGAATTAAGGCAGGTAGAAATTAAGCCAGTTCAGTGGATGAGAAGAAGGCCTCTGAAGGACTGGTGGGTGTATGGCCAGTCAGGAGGCTCTTCTAGGGCTGGGTTGCTTCCCGTGATCTTTGAGCAGAGCACAAAACCTGCCCAAGTGGAAGGAGCAAGGTGGGGTCCTGCATTAAGATCAAAGAGCACCTCCTCTTCTCTCATCAGGATAGCCACATTTTCCATTCTTGGAAAAAAGTAGGAAAAGCGCTGATTCTGGAGAAGAGGAAGATTGGGAATCTGGAGTTCGGGGAACACAATACAGAAGCGAGATGTAGGCTGTTTTATTTTCACCTTCCTCTGTTGTAGGCAGAGGAAGGTGAAAATAAAAAGCTGAGAGAAGCTCTGAGGTAAAGTTTAGGACCACACAGACAGGACAACAGAGAAGGAAATGAAGAAGTCAGAAATTCTGAGGAAAAAGAAAAATTAGGTGTAAATCCATGTGTCACCTATCTTTGGTAGCAAATTAATGCCACAACACGTAAATCCCTTTTCTCTTTCTCTCTGCTGCATTGATAGATAGAGAAGTGAGTTCTGAGGATTTTCTATGCTGCATGAGTAGACAGAAATAGATCTCCAGAGGCATCTCCACAGGACAGTTAGTCAACTATCTCCAATACTTATTTTACAACAAAAATAAAACTGAAGTAGAAATGGAAATGAAAAGGCTTTCCATATACATAGTGAAGAAAAATTAACAAGGGAGAATTATTCTTTCTCTAACTGCATTTACATTTTCAGAAGGATAGTAGCTTAATGTGATGCTATGTGTCTTAAAACGGGACCTCATGCCTGACCATCTGTTAATCTCATCTTGGCTTTCCCTCATTTTATAGCCTAGTGTTTGTATCCCTCCAGCATATGTTCATTTCTTCATTTTCAATCAAGTATTAAAATGCATAGGGAAATGGCACAGACCCTGGGGAATAAAAAGTTCTTAGTGTGGCCCAAGTGAAATTCCAAAAGTGGACAGAAAATTCCCTCTTTTTGTCACACAGTGTTATGACTTGACCTGTCTCTTTTCTCCTTTCAAATATGTAACAACAGCACTAGCATTTACACCTTTTAGAAGTTATAGTATTTTTGACAATTTAATTCAAAAGTAAGGCTTCGTTTCATTCCAGTGTCACCTGACTCTTTTGTCTTTTGACATGATAAAATCTCAGACATAGCATGTCGTTTTTACTAAGACACTGAATTTTCCCTGAGTAGCGTGGTGAAAAAAGCTTGGTACTGCAAATGACATGATAAATGAAATCTTTCAATATAAGTGAAAAAACACATCCACAGGGAGGTCAATCTAAAAACCCATGCAAGATTTAGACATAGTGTGAATGCACTCCATCTCCTGTAAAGAGATGAAATAAAGAACGCATTTTGACTAAAAAAGAGGCATCAAAAAATCAAGTCCTGATTCAAATTTTCAAATATATATAGTGATTTTTTTAACTGTTTCAGGTTGCTCAAGTGCTAGCATAAAAGATCTTGGTGCTAAAATAATTTCCTGAAAACCAAGGTCCTTTAAAACTGTTTTTGACCGAGCGCTGAGACACCAAGGAGGGCAGAAGTCATGCTTCTCACACTTCTGTGAAGAAACACTTTATTTGGAATTCTGAAGCATGTCAGCAGCTCCTACTAAACACTTGCACTTCTCGGGTTTTTTTCGAGACAGCTTGTGCAATGTGACATAGAAGTCAGAAAAATGAAAAGACATTTACATATGTATTTAATCCATGTTGAAGAGACCCCAGGGTATGTATTAGACCAAATCAGAAGCTCAGTTGAGTTGGTAGAGAAGTTTTCTCCATGACAAACCCTGATTTCAGCACCATTACTCAAGTTCCAGATAGATACAAGAGGGACTTGCCTTGCCCTGCTGATGTGGAAATGTGACAGAAGTGAATAGCAGAAGTTAAATTCTTTCTGTACCTTTTTCAGAGAGAGGAAAGCTTAAATATGGATCAACCACATCCTTATAAGAGGCCTCATCTAAAGCAAGATCTCATGGCAATTGCCTCATGCTGTACCTGTGTAGCTTGTCGGAAAAGGTGAATATTGAGGAGCTTAAGGAGCAAGACTGACTCTGCAGAAGCTTGCAGCACTTGGCTGGGCTGTAAGATTAAAGCCTCGGCTCTGCTCAGAGCGTAGCAGAGCCTCACGACTCACCTCCATCATGAGATGCCCTCACTCACCTGCAGGAGCTCTCTGATGGTGTTTTTTGTTATTTCCTCCCCCACAAAGACACCAGAGCTGTGCCCCAGCAGCAAACCACAGACCTTCAGAACCTCTGTGAACTGCTGGCATTGTCTTCTGGCGACCGTTCAGGGCACGGCTGCCCTTGGAGCTTGGCTTGCTCTCCACGGCTTATCCGCTATTTCAGCTCCACACCACCCTCCCTCCTCCCCTCCCTCCTTTCTCTTTACTACCAGTTGCATGCTTTCTACACCCAGCCTTGCTGAGAAGATGTCTGAAGTGTGGGTAAACAGAGGAATACATAAAAGTTTTCAGTGAGCTGATGCTGCTTTTCTCTGGTTTGATCTCACTTCAGTCTTAACCATCTTCTTTTTTTCCTTTTTTTTAACTTATGATTTTTTGTAGAAATATTTTTCAGAAACAAAAAGAATGACAGCAAAATCATCCAATTTAAATTGTAAAAAGAAAATTGTAAAAAGAAGCAATGTAGGTATGATTGCATTAGGAAGGAAGAAAATAATTCTGAACAAATGAAAGGCAATGATGAGAGTGCCATATAACAATTGTGGAAGAAACAGCTGACATATGAAAGAGACACAGCAATCTCTCCATAATCTAGGAAAGCAATCTGGGCAACCTGGGAATCAGTAGGACTCTTAAAAGAAAGCCTTAGGTGGCTTTCAAAAATAAATATATCTTATTTTTTGCATTAAGCATGAAAATTCATAACAATATGATGCTCTAATGCTATTCCCTTTGTTAAGCAATTGCAAGGCAGCTGAAAGCAATGCAGGAGAAGGGAAACCTCCTCTGCACATCAGAAAGTGGCAGGATTCAGGTTGTTTAGCCTGGATTTTTTTAACCAGACAGCCCCCAGATCTTTTGCTAAGTCATTAATGCTTTGTTATGAAAGGCAGCTATCAACTGAAAGATTCCAGGCCTATTGCTCACCTTCCTGAAACCAGATTTGCCATCTGTTAGGATCCAGTATTTAAATAATGATGTCAAACATTAAGAACTAAAATTTCCCCAGCCCCTCAGAGGACCTTTACCCTTACCATTATGTTGTGCCACTTTAAGCTGATTTTCTACACAATCTCAAAGATATTTCTTCCTTCACACTGCATTGAGTATCTTCATAGTCTACAAAAACACCTGCCTCTAGTAAAGGCTGTGCAGTCAGCAAGCTTCCATGGAGAGGAAGCAGCACAGCAGTAGGTGATGAGCATCCATCCCTGAGAGCACCTACAGCCCATCTGTAGAGAGCAGATTCACCCAGCACACCCCACAGCCTAGTACTCACCACCCAGACTGTCCTGGGCTACAGTCAGCTCAGGTATGAATCGCAGCTCCAAGCATGGCTGGGCTCAGTTCACCTTTGACTTTATACAGTCTTGATAACAGATCTCTCAGGTACAAACAAACATGGATAAGTGTGTTTTTCTGTTATGTTCATTTGTTTGAAATGATGTGCATGTCAAAACAGCCTACACATGTGTGGATATTTACTAATTTTGGAGGTAAAAATCTTCTAGCCCAAAACTTCCCTTGTATTTTATCACAGAGAGAAAGTTTAATAAAGCAGAACTACTCTCCAAAACCCTCAGTACAATATTAAGCTGTTTGTGTCATCCGTAACATCACAACCCAGCTCTACATGACAGCGCACGAATTGGCCTGCCAGAAGTTTAATCTCTGATGGCAAAGAGGAGCAGCTCTTTCACCTTTCTCAGGCTGGAAAAACACCTCTCACCTCTCTCCTCTCTCCCTTCTGAGTACTCTTTGTACTTAGGAAAAAATGATGAGCAACCTCATGCACCGAAAATTCCTGCATAATGCCGAAATGCTAAACAAGAGAACTTTTTTTTTTCCTCTGCAAATATAAACACATTCCACTTGAAGGTACATTTAAAAAATAGCAAAGATATGATTAAAGAATTCCATGTGGATTCATTACAAGCTTTCATTTCTGGTAAACTAATAAAGCTTTCCAGCTCATTTAAAAAAAATAATCTCCCAACATTACACAGGAAGAAAAAATTATTACTCTTTGGGTCTCTGATAGGATATTAGGAGCAAGGCAAAATATTATCTATGCCAGATATACGAGCCAATATCGCAGAAAAACTCATAAAGTATATCAAGTCCAGGCAAAAACATAACAAGCAAAAAGCAGAAAATTACTTGAACTGTAGCAAACTGATGGTAGACCCATAAATATAACTACTGTGCTTGCAGCCAAAGCTAAAACCTCAGAAACACATTTTCAGAGATATACAATTAAGACTGGGGGAAAAAAATAAAAGAGAGAGAGAGAAAATTAACAATAAGCCCAAAAGCTTTTTACAGACTGTAATGAAGAAGAAAAAGAACACAAGGTACAATAATAAACCAGATGAGGTAATAATATACCCAGAAAGAGCTAAGAAGAAGGAAAGTGGACAAAAGTAATTCCTAGTTCAACTTGGCAGCAATTTAAAGAAGCAAGAAAAAGATATATGTACATATGTGTGTGTGTGTGTGTATATATATATATAAGCTTAAAAACCTTCAAGAGCACTGCCAAGATTCCTTGTGGTGCTATTTCTGTGCACACAAATACTCTTTCACAAATGCATGTGAGTAGCCACATGATGCAGGACATTAAATACAGCAAACAAGTCTTGTTTCCATTCACAGCCTTTGCATTTCTCTAACTGTGTTTCAGAAAGTGGTGGTCTGAGGAAGAATTTGCTCCCTCATGAAGATTTTCCATAGTAACTTAGAGGAAGGAAATAATATCAGTTATATTGCATAGATATTACAGGGATGTTTCCCTCCTAAGTGCTGTATATGTGGAGTTTGTGTATTGGCAGCCCAGTATATAAATTAATGTTTTACACATTTCTTAGAGGTCTTTTAAAAAACCCAAAACAAACAAAAAATAATATTGAGCCTTTCAGTATACATTGAAATGCCCAACATATTTTGCAAAGATCCAGCAAGCTGAGTTTGAAATACATGTCTGGTAGGCTGCTTTCAAATCAGATTTTTAATTTAATGTAGATCTTATTATTTTTCCACCCATAGTGGTGCCTGTGGTGCAGATCTGTCCTGAAGGAACATCTTTTGACAGTGCTTTGAAGAAAACAAAATCAGGAGGTGGAACTGTAGAGGGAGAAAGAAAGCAAATTGTTCCCACACATTTATTGCCAAATAAGAAAAACCAAAAGAGCTCTCTGGAGAGTTGTAGCTGCAGTTGCAGCAACGTCTTGACCTGCTGCGCTGCTTTTTGTTTTGTAGTCCTCAGAGGCAAATTGCATAGGGTTCACCCGGGCAAACACATAATCATCCAGCTGCAGATTCATCCCACCTTGCTCTAGGTCCCTACACAAAAGCCTGTGTGAGGAGCAGACCTATCTTACCCACTTTGCACAGCCAGTGGAGAGGGAGGAATTTCTAGAAGACTCTGGTGGGCTGAATTTACCTATACGTAGAAGAGCTCCTGTCCTATTGAGGATAGGCTAGTTTCATTTTTTCCTTTGTGTTTCAAGGGCACTCTGGTAGATGTTCTAAATTCATATTGGAAAAAAGGCTTCTTTTTAAGCTTTCCTTTGTACCACTTTCTTTGCTTCCCTGCTTTTTGAGTCAATTGTTTCCCCTAGAAAGTGGGGCATAAAGAAAATAGCTTCACTTATTGAGATACAAAATAATAAAATGTTAAGCATTACTCTAATTTAGTGGGGAAGTCGTTGGGGATAAGGCACTTAGTGGTAGTTGTTGAAAGGCTTAACCTTGCTAAAAGGAGTTTGCAGACTTTGTAAACCTCGAATGCCATGTTCTCAGTGCTCTGAAGATTCCTGCTGTCCTGCAACTTTGTGGTGTGGTTTTGCTCAATTTCTTTTTTCCACAGGGAAGGAGAAGCAGCACCTTCTGGTAGGCTTCTACAAATAATGCTTGTGTTGTTTTAAAATCCCATTTAATCCACTGCATCCATTCGAGTCACAGTGTATTTCATCCTGTTTCCCCAAGTGCCTCCTTCCCGCTCCAGAGCATTTGCTAAAGCAAAGCTCATTCGCTGCATTACACAACCCCAAATTACTCCAGGAATTAGGGCATTCCTGATCCTGCTGCTAATACTGGTGTTATACAACTGAGGCTCCCTCCAGATCTGCTCCATCCTGAGGGTGGATAATAGAAGTTGCTGAGAGGGACGTGCATTTTGCCAGGTCTGGGCTGCCGACTGGCTGCTTCAGCTGGGGCCTGATCCTGAAGTTTGCAGCTGAGATCCACCCTCTGGAGCAATCTGCTGTGTGGGGAGACAAGGAAGGCACACTGGGCTCCAGCAGTGCTCTGAGGCCAGCAGAGCATCACCAAAGTTTTAGAGATGGAAGGACTAAGGTGAAGTACTCCACCTTGGTAGAAAGTGAATCTGGGTGCCCAGTTGGCCTCTAGATGAACTTGTTTCCAAGGAAAGAGGTTTTATGGGATCACAAGGGACTTTCTAGATTGGCCAAGTCTGGAAATGCAGATCAGAGAAACCCACCTCTGGCATAGCCAGGATTTACTGAAATTTGGTGGTAGACTGAGGGCAATCAGAGACCCCTGAAGTCCAAGGCTTTGCCAGAGCTCTTATAATTTTTGGTTTTCTTATCTGGCATCCAAGACACAAAGGCAAAATTCTGGAGCAATGCTGATTAACTTCGGACCCAAGAGACTCGTGGCTTTTCTGCGTATGAAGAAGCAATGAAGTAGTTGGCATCACAGTATTCAGTAAATGTCCTTGTGAGAGAGACAGAGAAAAGCAGGCTGTCACAATCTCTCAGCCATATCTTATTTATATTTTGGAAATAAAATAGGCTATAGTGTTTGAGGTATTCTTTAAGCTGATTTCAGTGTTATGTCTTAATTTACTCTTACCTCGGGAGTTAAGAAACAAACATTCCTTAAAATGCAGATTATAAAACACATGCTTATGGCCATCTGGAAAAAACATACTGATTGATTAAAGTTCAATCTATCTGCTTTAAGACCAGCTCGCAGTTACTGCAATGATTGCAATTCCAGCTATGAGTATTTTCTTCATCTTGAAACATTCCTTACTCTTATCGGCTCAATTATTCAGCAGAACTTTCACTTATTTAATGTATTTCAGTGCCCAGGACGTATCTGGAGATAGTCTGGACAACAGTTCTGCAGAGAGAACAGGATTTTGTGCCTGGTGACTCAGAATTGCTGAAGAATATAAAGGTCCAGGCTCTGTGAAAAAAACAGAGATACATTTGCATACCCCCTGTACCTTAGAGCAGTTGAGAACATGATCCAAAATACTGACCACAGCTTAACTACGTACTGACATGTTCTGCCTGACTTTATGTAATGTTCTTCTATTAATTTAATAATTAGGCAATTAGGCCTGAGGATGTTTTGCAAAACAGCCTACCAGCATGCAAAACAAAATGTAAATTTTGTAAGTGCTCCACTTGCCTCTGACAAAGGAACAGTAAGTGATTTCAGTGCAGGAAAGTCACTGAAACTGTATACTTTTAGAATATTAGTCAAAAATGCATTTTGAAATCTAAAATGAAATGTAGAAATATTTTATGGCTGCATTAGAAGAAGCCAGAAGTCTGGTCTTGTATTGGTAAGAAAAATTAGTCAATAATCTTTTACACATTTGCTATGTGATGAGGTACATACACCTTGTTTGGAAAACTTTCAGAAGTCTCACACACACAGCCTGGAGTTAGAGTGGGTCATTGTTTCCCCACATCTCCCCATTATGTTCTCAACCCTGCATGAAGTACTGTTGATTAAATCATGGACTTTACTAATACCTTAGAAAAGATACTGATTTTCAAGCTATCTTTTCTGATAACCCTTAGAAAAGATAACTTGAAAAACACAATGTGACCTAAAAGCTCATTGAATCTTATTCGCTGTGCATTCCCCAATTATTCTACCAGTGTAGTCAGTTCCAAACCACTAGTAAATTTGTCATAATAAAATTTTCTATTTGCTTTCCTTTATATACAGGTCATGCCTCTACCATACCACTCTGAGCTCCTCCCAGATGGATTCTTTTGCTGCTGGCAGGAGCCAAATATTTCTCTTCTGTCTTCTCAGTATTTGGTTCATGTAGTGTTTATCCTTTTTTATTCAGTCTGTTAACTAGTGGAATACCAAGTCAAAGTAACAGCAGGACTCTATACATGTAACATGGACATTGACTATAAAGCAACTGATTTACCACATGGAACAGGTGTGCAGAAGAAAATCTGGTAACAGATGGTAACTACTACTGCCAGTCATTAAAATCCTGATATTGAATTGAACTGTTTCATGTCCAAAAGGAACTCCAGAGCTCAGGCAGATGAATCAGCCCCAAAAGTCTCTCCTTTCTTTTTGAAATGAGGTAAACTATTTCTTCTGGTCTTTGTTGCTGCAGTTTTAGAAACCCACCATCTTTCAAAAATCATGAAGCAGGAGGGATAAGGTGTAAGAAGAGAGGCTGGAGCAGATGACCCATTAATCTCTTCCAACCTTACCCATTCTGTGAATTGCTGCATAGAGAAACTATAATAGCGGCAGCTTACCAACACCTGAGTTTTACCAATGACTGGGGGAATTTCTTTTTAAGTATAAACAAGTATGTAGAAAATTAGGTGTGAAAAAAATAGAAGATGATTTTGGCCTGAGCTTACTTTGTTGGCTTAAATTGGTTAATATATTGTCCTGTGATTTTCTTATAAGTTCTCATTTAGATCACAATCTTGCCTAAGGACTCATTTTGGTATAAAACCTTTGTCAATATGGTTATAACAGAAAACCCTTATCTATATGTTTATAGTGGTTTGCAGCTGGGATAATGATCTGCCCATGGAAACGTTTCAGTCTCAGGTGAGTCTCATTGATTTCACTGAGATTTAATGGCCAACAGCACTCTCTGTTAGCAGACATTAACAAAAAACTGAGGTTGTACTCAAGTACCTCGATTTGTAGTGGTAGCCCAGTGTGTTGGCATTATTGCAAGGCAGTTTTGGGGGCAGACAAAATAGATTCCTTCCAAAGGAAACTAAACCAGAGACTCTACTCCAGCTGCACCCCAATGATGTCTGCACCCAAGGCAGGGTGTAAAGGCTGAACCCAGTGACTGGCCCTTCACACAGCTTTGAACCATGAGACTTGCAGGGCTACTCAGTCCAGAGCACTGCCTGAAGTAACCATGGCTGCAAGGCCTTTGCTGTTAAGCACTGATCTGTCCTGTTGTGGTGAATTATTTATTAGGAAAAACCCAGCCTCAGTTTGACATCTATGTTTTTTGGAGAGGATTTAATGTAATTAATTTTAGCCATTTAAGAATCATGCTCCTAATCCAAGATAGTTGGTCTGCAGTCTGCCTTATTCACCAGGTCAGGACTTTCAATTCTTTGAATTTTAAGACTGATATGAAATATGGGATATCATATATTTAAGGTATGAGATGAGGACCTTTGGGAGCTGCTTCTTTTCCTCCATGAGCTATCAAATCAGGTAAATTACATAGTTTATACTACATGTCTGAATTTTAGGCAGGTAAAATTAATGATCTGTCACAGTTTGAGGTATGACATGGAGTGTCATGAGCAAACTCTTATGAAAAAAGATAAGAACATCAATAGTCAGATGCAAATTAATTTTTGGGACATCAAAACTCAAACTTATGGAAACACACTTTAAAAGGCAAAACCACTTATTCTGCCACCCATATAGCTCTGCTTGTGTGTAAGACTCAAAGAATGTTGTTCATTTGTTTTGTGCCTTTGATTTGTCTATGGAAATAACCACCTTTATGTATCCTTATCTACTAGTTGATTTCATGTTCTGACAGCAAACAGCTTCTGAGAATATTTGGATAGAAATTTATAGTTACATTGGAAGAAAATATACAGGGACAATAATACTTCCCAAAATATACAATAACACTTTCATGCAAAACACTTCAAAGAAGTGTACATGAAAAGAAAAAAAGAAAGAGAGAAAATTGCCCTCAAGAAGTCAGCTGAGGGCTTTCCAACTATGAGACTGTGCAAACTAAGATTTTTTTTTTCCAGTCTGCTTTTAAATGGCTCTGAGGACCTGGCAATTTTTCTTGCTGTCAGAAATCCAGAGTTGGGGCACTCCAAACAAAGACCCTCCACAACTGGCTCCCTCTGGTGAGAAGCATCAAGTCCCAGCCTGTCCTGGGAGCAGTTTCTCTTTAAGTTACTGATTGTATTTTCAACAGGATGTATAACAGCCACAGGAGCACCAACCTGCAGATTATCTCAAACGTGATTTTTAAAGAAATGTACCAGCACCTCCTCATTATCTGAGCTACTGAGGATGAAAGAAGAGCTTGGATAGAACAGTGCCTGAATACTTGTTGTTAATGTCCAGCCGAATGCAACTGGCTTGTCTTAGTCAGAATACAGAAGCAGGGGCCAAAGCACTAACACAACCCAAAAGACAGCCAGAGAATCTTCTCTGGTGCCTTTATATCCATGTTTTCCAGCACCCTGAGGACCAGGAGAGATTTTTTGACTGGCTACAGGGTCACTATACAAAGGTAACTCGGGTCAGGCAAGGCTAATAAGCCCTGCTGGGCATGAGCTGGTTGTATAGCATATGCCATCATTTTTGGATTCCAGGAATATGAAGCAGGGTTATAGGGCACACTGAAGCAGCTATGATGCTTCTGCACATGAGCCATCCCTAAGATGAAACATATTCATGTTCAGGGACTGCCAATACTGAGCTACTAAAGAAAACTTGACCTTGAATCAGCTTACATGACCCTGTGGTCTTGACCCACATAATCCTTAATCTGGATACAGCATGTGCAGATAACTGATAGCCGCCTGAAATTTATTACTCTTGTGCTTGCATCCTCCAGGGCTTCTCTGCTGTCTTTATTGATTATGACAGTTTCTTGTTGCTCCAATTTTTTTTTCTTTTAGAACTCTGGGGAGAAAGAGCAGCAGCAGCACAATGACAGCATCAATTGTGGTGAACCCAGTTAGCCCTGCTCAGAGTGCTTGTGCAGACACTTTTCTTAAGAAAAGCTCTCTCTATGTTTACAAGCAACATATGTGCTGCAGAGCCAGAGCTCCTCTCCAAGTACCTCAGATGCATCTGCTTGTCACAAAAGATACTGGGCAAAGAAAAATCTTGCTTGGAAAGGAGCTGTAATTCCTAAGAAACTTAAAGAACAAATTTCTGGTGGCTTCAGCTGAGCAATTGAGTCTCTAGATTAGAAGTAGGCTCTGACATAACAGCCTTCACAGCTCCAAAATTCTTGGATGCCTGATTTTGTTGTGACCTGGCTTCTGTGCTAAAGTAGAAAACCAGATACTGGACTCAGAAAGAATATCTCATTGTCCGCGAGCCTCGGGAGCTGACGTAAGAAGCCTCAATCTTCTTGTATGCTTAAAACTGAAATCTCTCCCTTCCTGTAAAGGGGAGGAAGAAATCTTGCAAAAAGGTGAAACTACCTGACACACATACAAACCATCAAAGATGACCCTTCCTAATGACACTGACTGAAGTTTTTACCACAAGTGAGCCTGGAGGCTTTTTTCAGGGAATGCCAACAGCTTTAAAATGTGTGTTTACCTACAGGTAGAAGTTTACCTACAGGTAGTTTATCAGGAAGAGATGATCCTGACTACATGTAGGTGACTGAACCAAAATGCCTTAGAACCTTTCAGGTAAATAGGGAAGGATCCAGAAAACTTAAGAACATGCAATATTAAGCAGTTTTGGAAAGAGAGCAAGTTGAACTTTCATCTTGGATCAGATTGGTGTTTGAGCAATAATGACCTAAGCTAAAGAGTTTAGGATACCTTTGTCCTACTCCAAACTGCAACTAGAATCTTACTAATGGGTGGCAGACTATGGAAAACAACTATTTCTCAGCAAATGGTTTGGATCTGTTATGGGTAACAATCAATCCCATACAGCTCATTGGAGGAGGCAAAGATAGAGCTTGGCTGTGGAGAGGAGCTTCAGCACAGGCACAACTGTGGGAAGGGAGAGTGTCCCACAGCTGGCTTTCCAAGGTCTTCCTCACGCTTAACACTGCACTATTTGACTTGCTGGCCAAAGAGTGTAGGTCTCAGAAATGAGAGCAAATATGAAGTGTAATTAGCCTCAGTGCAAAGCCAAAAAATCCAAGGCAAAAATATAGGCATATCTTGCCCAGAACCACCAGGAGGGTTGCAGCAAAAGCCACGTGCTCCGACATCTAGTCTGGAATATTCCAAACTACATCTTACAAGTGTTTCAATTCAAAAATTCTCATTGCATTTCAAAGTTATGGCAAAAGAGACACTTTGGGATAAATGTGACAAGCTCTCTTTTGGCTACAGGAGGCCTGGAGGGGCTTCCCTCCAGGTGGGTGCAGAGAGAACAGCTGTACTCTGCCCTAAACTGGTGTGGAGCAGCCTCGGAATTCAAGTGTTACGGGAGCTGTGTTGGCACAGCACTGGGTCACAGGAAGCATTGGATGCATCAGATATTGCCCAGAAGTGCTGGGAGGGCCACAGAAATTGTGCACTGGCTCACAGTCATGCCTGGCCATAGTCTGAGTGATTTTGTTTAACAATCCTTCCAGCAGAAATACTCCAAGATGCCAATTTTCTTCTGTCTGTTCACTGCTCTCTTCAGGCTAATGAACATTTCTGGAGAACAGCCAAAAATTTGATTACCAGTGGAAGCAAGAGAGATTAAATATAGTACTTCTGGCTAGCTCAAAAAGCAAAGAAATTCTGTGATTCATCCTAATAATTATAATGTATTTGAAAATATTTTGAAAAGGAATATATTCAGCAATTTGGAAATAAATATATTGTATGCAATTTGATTTTTAACCTGCCATGGAATGTTAATTATGACAAAATATTTGTGTTATAAAGCCAGAATGTGGATATAAATATTTTCTTACTGAATTTTCTACAGTTTTATAGTGTTTGAGATGTGAATTTGTAAGTAAAATTAAATATATATTTAGCTCTGGTCTTCAGAAAGCATAATAAAAACTGTTTTCTGCAATGAAAAAAAAAAATCAAAAGAGATTTCTAAGAGGCATTAAAATATTCCTGAAGAAGTATGATTTTTATACTACTTATACTTAAAGCCAGAAGTACAAAAAATGCATTCCAAGTCACTTTAGAAACATAGAAGCCCATATTTCAATCCCAGGCATGTGATTAATTCCGTTTAGCTAACAGGAGGAAGCATGTACATAAAATTGATTCCACACGTCACTGCCATCAGAAGCAGAAGTTGAGTATGTTCAAAAATCTGCAAAGCCAAACATGATTTTGGACTGGGGCTTTAACCTGCTGAACACATCAGTCAATATGGCCAGAATCAATCCTCAGGGGAGCTTTTCCACCTCCTCAACTGCAAAACAGCCTGAATATCCTGTCCAGATGTGATACAGGCCTGAAGCATCCTAGTCTGTATTCTCTGAAAAAAAGAAAAAAAGAAATCCCTGATTTAAACCTATCAGTGAAATATAGCAAGAGCTAACACCTCAGAGCAGAGCTATTTACCCAAAAGTAAACCATCCTGTAAAAGGAGCAACAGCCAAAAAAACACTACTCCATCCAAGTAAAACTTCAGGTGATAACATATTTCAGTAAAACATAATTAGTGGGGTTGGAATTTGGCCAGGAGCCTCAGGTAAACATTCTTCTTAAAAATAGGAATTGGGTATTGTCCCAATGAGTTTTTAAAACCAGCCTCAAATGTATGTACCTTCTCTAGATTCCTGGAATATTTCACATAGAGTTAAAGTGAAGCATGGGTGCCACGCACATCAAAAATACTTGGTGCAAAGGAGAGCTTTTTGAAAAGGTGAAATTTCTGTGCAATTAGTCATGCTCATTATTACTGGGACATGCCTAGCAGAGGAGTACAAAGCTGGCACCTGTGCAAGGACAAGTACAATATTCTAGAGAGGTAGGACTTGATTATTTCTTCTTACTGGGTGTAAAAACCAGTGCAGAACCATTAATGACTTTCATTGTAGACCTTCTTTTGTTTCAAGTTTGTGCCTTACATGCCTCAGAAGTTTTCTGGTGGACAGTTCTTCCTAAGGGCATTTTTTAAAATCAGATTGTTGAATTTACAGCCCAATATGGCTAACAGTAATAGAGATTCATGTTACTTTATAAACAAAAAATCAGCACCCCTTTTGCACGTGTTCTTGAAAGATTTGGAAGTCTCAAGCAATTTCACATGTCACTAACATCCCCGCATGATTATATAGCAACCATGGAAAATGTCTGCTTCCTGGTATTTTGGGGATTTGCAATCCCATCTGTTACATTTCACAGTTCATCGCTAAGAATATGAGCTATTTGATAAGTTGTGGAAAACACATAGCAAAGTCCTCTGACAGAAGCAAATGTAGTAAGATGAGGGTCAGGTGGGGGATATGACAGCTTCAGTAAGAGTCTGTCAGAAAGGTCTTCTGGAAAAGGTCTTGTCCATCTGCCAAGCATATGAGATAATTGACATCTTGGATGTTCCCACCAGCTGTCTCAACAGTTCAGGATGGAACAGGGGCAATTCGCAGTCATCGAGAAGCAGAAATGCATGTTGTAATGCAGGAACTGGAAAACGTGGCAGGTGATACTTGCTAATTGCTGGTAATGATAGGGAAGAGATGTTAAGCATTGTAGCTATAACCCAGCCATTTTAAAAGACTGAAGGTGAAATATGAATTAATTTTAACACTTTCTAAAATTGCCCTGAGATGATCTATCATCACTCAAGCGTATTCCTTGTACATCCTCACTCAACATCTAATGCTGACATGCTATCTTTTGGACTACTGATAACCCCACAACTTGGAGAACCACTGAGAATGCAGAATAAAAATAGAGGGGGAGTAAACTTTTAAGATCTCTGTCTTTCCAGTAGGTTTGGAGCAACTATACCTTACAGAAACATCTGAAAATCTTAAATGTAACTTATTCCTAATACACAAAAATACAAAATACAAATTGGTACATTTTTTAACATACTCAACTTCTGCTTCTGATGGCAGTTATGTGTGCAATCAATTTTATATAGAATAAGGCATTAAATCTTCTTCCATTATATCACCATATCATCCTCTGAAGAGGAAGCACTTTCTACCATACCAGTAATTAAGAAACCCAACAAATGCCATTTCTTAATATACAGACGTACATTTCTTGAACAACAGAGTAGTAAAATGAAAAGATGAGGAGAAATCAGAAACATCTGTCACAATTTAATAGCACCAGAATTAATGACACTCTCCCCCACTCAACCAAGCATTCTGCCAACACTTCAAAAGGGTAATTGGAGTGACTTGATAATTATAGATGTGTCATCCTGATTTCACTACCAGGCAAAATAATCCAGCAGGTGGACATGACATTAATAAATAATAAAGGGGGAAACCCATGCAATTGAACTGAGTTGATATAGTTCGTGGTAAACAAAACTTAACAAGCCACCATTACGGAAAATATTTTACACTTGTCTGGAACAGTCCAGCTTTAACGTGAAGCCTGTCCCAGCTTTACTGTCACACTCAGAGCACCTTGCAGCACAGGAACCTGCTGCTCTCAGAAGGATTGTCCCTGTTGTCCTTCTACCACCTCTTCTGCTGATGCAGCCTGAAGGGGCTCAGGCTCAGGGACTTTCACACCCAAAGTCCAGATTTAATATAAATGACAATAATAAATAAATAAATAAATAGATAAATATATGCATTACTTCAGAAATTCTGTTAAGTAGAGCTGGGCTTGGTGGTCTTTTCACTGCTGCCAGTTTCTTGACCAGTATTATTGAAATCAAAATAAATAAATATTTTGTGATAGCTGGGAGAGACCTGTGATAAACCTCTCGATCTTCACTTTGTGCCAATGCTGTTCATCATTTAAAATCTGTTTCACTTTCCAATAATAGTTAAATTATATGAAGTTTGGACAATGCCATGTGTGTAGGAGGAGAGACTTCAGAGTACTGCACAAGCTCAGAGAGCAAATCTTTTGGTGCTTCTAAAATACTCAAGCTCATTCAGTGTCCCAGATGCATCAGATTGGATGAGATGATTTAATGTTCATCCTTAGATTGTGGGCAATGCAAGATGATGTATTAAGTGTTTTCCTTTATCATGATTGCTCATATGTAACCATTAAGTAGACCATTACCTCATGAAACACAAGAGCCAAAAATCACTCATACTGGCAGTATATGTTTACTGAAGTGACATTCAGAGTAGTTCAGCACCAGTACATTGAAGATTTTGCCCTCTAAATCACAAGAGGAAATAATTCACTTATTTCCACCACTACCAGTGGGTCTCTGTTCTTTATTCAGCTTTGCATAGCTGAAACAGCATAGTAGAACAGGCCTGTATTAGAGTCAGACCACAGCTGTGCACTGTACTTCATTATAATTTGTGACTTTGAAATATTCTTAATTGGAAGTAGCTGACAGGCAGTATGGCAGATGATTATAGAAGGATGGTATCAATTTTGTCCTGGCCGCTTTTATTAAAGGCCCTAGTCTTCATGTCCTGTCCCAAAATGAGGGACAAAACAAATAAATAAATTTTATTTTGAGTGTGCTAGGCTTGAGTCAAGCAGGGTTACAGATCCCACAGGAACAGAGCAGGAAAGCCCTAGTGATGCCTGCACTGACTCAAACCTGGTGGTTAGTTGTGTCCTGAGCATGTGAGCAGGAGAGATCAAGATGGCATTTGCTCCCCCTGAGAACACTGATGGGCAGCCCTTCCTCCAGCGGGGATGAAGCTGCACTGATTCAGAGGGAGGAAGAAGTACATAAGCATAAAAACGTATCTGAACATGGAATAAAAAGGAGGAGTGGGAAGTCATCCTCTGCAAACTACCGGCAAAGCAGCATATGAGATCCGCTCCAGGTCTCTGTCACAAGTTAACAGATGTAGCTCCCCATGACATGGGAGGTGGTGTGAATTCTCTGGAGGGACAAGAGGCCTTGCAGAGGGATCTAGGGAGATTGGAGCAGTGAGGTATGATTGATTTAAGTTTAACAAGTTCAAATCCTGAACAATGCACTTAGTAACAGGCTTTTGACTTTTGATCAGCTCTGAATGGTCAGGCAGTTGAACAAGATGGTTGATGTAGATCCTTTCCAACTGGAATTTATTCTATTCTATTTGAGTCAATTAGATTTGATTCTGTTTTACTCTATTGTCTTGACCATTCTCCATAGAAAATGTGGCTATGGAAAATATTTAATAATTTGGAAAAACTGAATCTCAGAGTATTCCTGTGACAAAACAGTGTCAATGACCTCGAGCAATAAAAAGGAGAATATCCATCAAAAAGGAGAATATCCTATCAAGACTGGGAAATATTAAGGATGTCCACAGAGCCTTGACAAGGCTGCCACTGTGATATAGATACCAAGCATGTCTCAAATTCGCATTTCATGAAGAATGTGGAAATACCAGTGTGGCTATAAATGAGACCTAAGTGTTGGGAGACAAACCTTTCCTAAGAGTTAAGACGTACAGCTTTCTAAATTCACTGAAAAGGAGAGGTTGTTTATCCCATATGTCAGTGTGAGTCTTGATAAGGGCATGCTTTCCAATCTTGTTGCCAAAGGCTTGCCAAGAAATAGTGGCTTGAAGTTCAATTTAGGCAAACTGGCCTTGACATTAGATGCATTTTCATAAAAGTTAAAAACTAGAAAAACTTAACTAGGATAAGAGTGTATTTAGAGTCTCTTGAATAGGGTCAGAAATATTGCTAAGGATTTGGTCCAATCCAGAAACTGCATTCAAGTGTGAGGGTTAGTCTGTTGACTTCCTGAGGCTAGAAGCATCAGGTCTATGGACTGTGTTTTTTCTTTCTTTCCTGTAAGAAACATGGTGGGAAAAAGGAAACTAAACACTTAGCTCAGCATGGAAGAGGATAGAGTAGAATAGGGTAGAACAATTTCAGCTGGAAGGGTCGTACAACATCATCTAGTCCAACTGCCTGACCAATTCAGGGCCAACCAAAAGATAAAGAATGTTATTAAGGTCACTGTCCAAAGGCATTTTAGCCATTGACAAGTCCGGGACATTTACTGCCTTGCTAGGAAGACTGTTTCAGGATTTGATCAGTCTCTCAGTGGTGAGATGCTTCCTAATGTCTAGTCCTCCTCTGGTGCATCTTGGAAGCATTCCCACATGTTCTGTCACTGGTTCTCTGGGAGAAGAGATCATCACCTCCATCTCCATAGCTTCGTAGGAAGCTATAGAATAAGCAACAAGGTCACCTCTCAGATTCCTTTTCTCCAAAGTGTCCTCAGCCACTTCTCGTAGGAAACTCCTTCCAGCCCTTTCACCACTTTTGTGTGTTCCTATAGATGCACTAGAGTATCTTCCCATCTTTCTTAAATTCTGGGGCCCAGAACTGCACACATCTCATCTAAATTTATACCCCTCAACTATAGTCACCTGTTTGCATCTAAGTTGGTCATAAAAGACTAAATAATAATGGATTTGTAAAAGAATTATAATTTAAAAAATAACGAACCCACCATCCTGTGTAAAGAATTCTTTCTAGAGGTCTCGTGCGTGTCTGTACTGAAATATTTTTTATGGAACTGTGACTGTTTAAGCAGACAGTTATGTTGATTCTGCCCTTATTGTGTTATCTTCCATATTTTTTTAACCCAACAAACTTTGTGTTGCCTAAGAACCCCAGTTGAAAGCACTTTGTATGGTCATCAGTGTTGTTAATGAAAACACTGAACATTGCCAGCTTAGAAATCAGTGCTGGAAGCAGATCTGCTCTTCCACTATAACAACAGCCTGAGATCTCTCCAGGAGTCACTTAATGACAGGCTTGTTATGTGTTATGCTGTGCTAATTCTATATAATTCATGTTTCTTAGTCAAAATGTAATTGATAGAAAGTCAAATGCCTCAGAGAAATCCAAGTATGTGACATCAGTGTAGTTACCATCGTCTGCCAACTTAGAAAGAAAGACAACAAACAAAGCCTACCTTCCAAGCAAAATACTTACAGCTTCTAACCCTTTTTTCTGAAATCCAAAACCCATGGCCCTATGTTTTCTAATCAACACTGTCAGGATAATTATCTGATAGCCACTTATGTCATTCTTTCATCATTTTCAAAACTGAAACCAGTACCAAGAACCCTGGTTTTAAATCCTCAGGAATTCCCTCAGTTTTCCAAGCTTTGCTAAAATTTACGGTGGGCCTTCAAAGATCTTGGCTAATTTCCTTATGACTTCTAGGTGCAAGTCCTCCAGCAGAGGCTTCCATCCTTCTTCTGCAGTTACAGATGATAACTTTGTTCCATCCACCACATGGAATGTAATGGGCACAGCCCAAAGCCTCCTTTCAGGTACAGGGGAAAACCAGCTGTTGAGCACATCCAACCTGCTTCCTTAATGAGACTCAGCTTCCTTATCTGCAAACAGCTATCATGTCTGTTACAGGGATTCTTCTCACAAACATTGACATTCTTGTCCTGGCACCTCTTTTCTCAGACTGGAATACTTTACCCTTGGAATCTTTTCTACGGTTTTTCTATGTTACAAATCTCCCCACAACAGGCTCATAAGGCATAAGTTTCATTAAATCCTGTGCTACAATTCAGCAGTGAAACAGAATAATAATTGCTCTGCTGATGTTTTTTCCTATGATTACTTGTAAGGCAAGTGCAGAGTCATGGCGCAGCTTCTGGTTCCTTCTACTTCCCTCGCTAAAACAGAAGAAGGGAGTTATTAAATTGAAACTACGTGTTTGGCAAATATCAATGCAGAATCAAAAGCACAAAATGAAACTACCAGAGATGTACAAAGCAAGTTGAACTGCCACTAAGTTTTGGATGCTTGCATGAGGTGTCTTCTATCTCCTGCAATATTTATGACAATCCTTCCTGCTCTCTCACCTAATTGTCATTGCAGATAATTTAGGTAATTAGACAGTTTTCAGTCCTGTATTCTTTCATCCTGTAACTCAGTGTAACAAGACACAGTCCCTAAGGCTTTATCTGACCTGTTTGAGGAGATTCTGACAACATTTCTGCATTTGTCCATACTTGATCCCTTGAGGAAGGAAAAGTACAATAATTAAACCCCCAAAATTCTTGTGAGTTTTAAAATTAGCTAATTAGTTATTATCCATTTGTTTAATTGTTCTTCTGGAATTTCCAGTTTGCAAGGAATTTCAAAAAATGAACTTCCCAAGTAGCAGATGTCTTGTGTTCTGATATTATGTCAAGTTTTTAAACAAAATTTGACTTCCATTTTTTGTCTCCACAAAAATGTTGAGTAAATGCATAGTCTTGAACCATTTATCACAAAGTTTAAAATAGGAATTGCTGCAAATTTCACTAAAATATGCCATAGTAGAAAACATTTATTAAAATATGCAATTATTATAATTAATAATGCTGCTATTTAAAAAAGGCACTTCTCTGCCAAAGCCCGAGGCCCTCTTCAAGTCATTAAAGGAAATCACAATAAATATCAAAGAAAATATACCATCTAGTATAACTCTGAGATGGAAAACAGTTATTACATCACCCAGTTCATTCTCTCCTTGCCAGTAGAGGAATGTAGTGCTAAGTACAAATTCATTCTCATTATTTGGATGCAGGTTTCCAACTTTTTTCAGGCACAGCAACAACTCTTTCAGCATTAGAGTAATGAAATCTTGGCACTCCGGCCCTCAGTTTGAGAATCTCTCTGAAAGCCAAAGCTTGTCCAGACTTTTCTGTGTATTTGCCCAGATAAATGTAGTTCAATGGAATTGTCTACACTGCTGTTTTTCCTGTTGCACTTGTTCTTCAGCCAGAAGCCATATATAAGAAAGAGCACTTTGCACACAGTGTTGCAAAATGGGACACCTCCATACAGTTAACATATTTTTATAGAGCAGAAAGTAAGTCTGGGCATTTTTTCATTTGCTTGCAGCTGCCTGAATAAATTGCCACTGTGTCCCAGCTGCTGAAAATTTACATTTTCTATATGCATATATTGTAAATAAAACCATAATTTATAAGTGGCACAGTGGACCAGACCTGGTTGAGGTTCTAGATGATGCTTCCAAATGTTGCTCTTGAATGCTCCAGTTGCAGGCACCAGGGTCTAGGACTCATAAAAGCTCATCCAGGTGATGAGAAAATGAGTGCCTGCTGTCTGCAGCACATGTATTAAACTTGTGCATGGCAGCACTTTCTGAAACCTCTGGATCAGGACATTCTGCTCTGCCAGACTCTCCATCTCAGCATGTTTTAGACTGGAGCTAAGCCCTGAAACTACTCAGACCAGAGTTTTGGGACGTGCTGGGGCAAGTGAACACTAAGGCAACTTTCAGGTCAAACAGCAAATCAGTTCAGCAAGTCTGGTGAGCTCAGTCAGGTTGGGCTGAGCAAGTGTGAGGCTTCTGTTTGCTTTTGGATCAGATGCACCTAAAACCTTTTCCTCCTTAGACTTCTCTGTTCTTTTGTTTTTAATGTATGGAGTTTAATCAAAGTCACATTTATAGGATGCATGGCCCTCTGAGAAGAACCTGATCTTCCACTTAGATATCCTCAATCCCTAGGAAAATGAGGCATACAGCAGAAACATCTGATCCTTTGCCTTCTTCCACCAGACTGGAAAATGGAACTAGCCGATGGAGAGGAAGAGAAGGACTCACTAAAATATCTTCTAGATGGTTCTATTTTTCCTGTTTTCACCCTCTTGACATTGGAATAAATAATCTATTTTAGGCATGCAGGCCTGGGTTGTCAGCTCCATATCCCTGGTGATTAGACAGACAATTCTTACAAGAACCTTATTTTTCCTTAATTGTAATTGTGAGTCACTTCCAGAGTACTCAGTCTGGGGAGGCTGTCTTTGCAGGTGCAAACAAGTCACAGATTAGTTTACTCAGGTCTGAGTTTTTGTTGTCCTGTCAGAAATATATACACCACAAATCTCCTCTTTATTTCAGAAACACTGAAGGGGAGGCACATACGTGAAACTTAGAGCAGCTTTCACCTGCCAAACCCTTAAGATATTTTCTCTGTTCCAGTACCTGCACAGTCATGCAATGTCCTCCCTCAAAAAAACCCAGAAGAGAAAAAAGATTCAAATAAAACAAACAGAAAAGTTGCTGTTTATCTAAGCTAGTTAGGGAGAAAAATAATTAAGAGGCTAATTATTGTTCCTCTGCTGCAATTTGGGGGATCTGCACACCTTTATCCTGCTATGTCCAAATATCTAAAATCCAATTTTTAAAATTATTTATCTTTGTTTCATTCAGCAGTATCCTCTGGGATTGCCCTGTGTGCATGAATAGGATTTTTTTAATAGCTCCTTCTGCTATTTATGAGCTCACTCAGGTAATAGAATAAATTCAAAATCTACGTCACAGCGCTCAACTAATTGCCAGTCATTTTCTCTTCAACTGTTTACAAGGGGGAAAAAAGGACATATTGAAGATGATTGTGTTTGCTATATAATACTACACAGTTACTTGGATTTGGTTTAGCCCTAATGAAAGCATTTTGAGTTCTCCTGAGGACTTGAGGAGGTGTCACCTTAATCACCAGTGTCAGTTTTTACAGCAGGAGGGTTTTCCCCTCCTGAAGCATTCTGTGGTAGCTAGTAAGAAGCTAGGGACTGCAGCAATTCACCCATGGCCTCTCAGGGACTGGGTGCTCAAGCACTTTGTGCCAGGAAATCCTTTCTTGCCTCAAGGAGTTCAGTGGTTTCTTGCCACCAACACGCTGCTGTGCTGAAGGCTCTGTGTGCTCAAAGTTAAAGAGGGACTCTTGAGAGTCTCCTAAATGAATTTTAGATATTAGTATATGGAAAACAGGGAAAATCCTTAGCCCAGGCTTTTAAAACTCCAAAGGAAGCATCACTGTCTGCCTGATCTACCCTCCCACACTTCTGCAGGAGAGGAGAGGAGAGGAGAGGAGGAGGAGAGGAGAGGAGAGGAGAGGAGAGGAGAGGAGAGGAGAGGAGAGGAGAGGAGAGGAGAGGAGAGGAGAGGAGAGGAGAGGAGAGGAGAGGAGAGGAGAGGAGAGGAGAGGAGAGGAGAGGAGAGGAGAGGAGAGGAGAGGAGAGGAGAGGAGAGAGGAGAGGGCTACAAGGGCTGTGTAGTGTGGCCATTTTTCAGTTCTTCACTAACTCACTTTTATAAATGTCTTTGGTTTTCAGCTCCTTTGCAAGGCAGTGTAATTGCTCTTCCATGTAGTCCTTCCAAAAGTACAATTGCACCATTAGCAAACAACATCAAGGAGCTTCTAAAGCCAGTGCTAAACCATACTGGCAGTTTTCCACAGAACTTTGCCTGCTCCACTGAATCAGAATCCATTTGCTTTGGTTATGCTTGTGACAAAGCAATTTATTAGACTCCTTCACTGCAATTTGTCTGCCTTAAAGCTATGCATCCAAAACACAAGTAGGCACCTCTGCCAGTTAAGTGTTGGCACTTAGCTGCAAAACAAGGTGCCTGCAGGAGCCAGTTTATCCTTCCCTACACCCACTATCAACCACTGAGACATCAAGGTCTTCATCCTCAGTGGCTCCCTCAGATAGGACAGCAAATATTCCACCTACCCCAGGCAAAGATTCCTTTAAGATTCAAGCCAGTGCTTTGAGCACAGGCAGGTTGACAATCCACGTGGGATCAGCAGCTGTGAAGCCTGGCCTGTGGGTGACCCTCGCCTTCATGGGGAGGCAGCAGAGGCCAGGTGTGATACCCCAGGACATCTCTGGTTACACTGGATATGCACATTAGATAAACATTACCCATCTTATCACTTTTCCTGCCCACAACCACCTGCTGACAAGCTGCACATCACCCAGCCTGTGGATCACTGTGCACAGCTCTCTGCCCATCATAAGTAGCTAAGGAGTTTAATTCAAAATTTCACAGGGAAAGAAAATAAAACCTCTCACCTTTGTTTTCTCCCTTCACAGCTGTGTAAGTCCTTTCATATATGTCCTAACATATGGTTTATATATAGTTTTTCACTCAGAAGGTAAGCACTGGAACAGACTCCCCAGGAAAACAGGAACCAAGCCTGTCAGAGCTCAAGAAACATTTGGATAATGGTCTCAGGCACATGGTGTGATTTTTTGAATGTCCTGTGCAGGGCCAGGAGTTGGACTTTGATGATCCTAGTGCATCCCTTCTACCTCAACATATTGTATGATTCTATGATATCCTAAATTTCTGACTCCCAGCCCTTAGCAAGTCCCCAGCTTTCAATGAAGAGGGATAAAATAGAAACTGCCTCAACTTCTAAAAACACATGTGGATGAACTTGCTGCTGAAATCATGGGCCACCAAGCTGCAAGAACCAAGAAGTTTCCCTACTACCTAATAGCACGTTAATACATTAAAAATCTCCCCTGAAACCACCTTCTGGCAGGAGACACTCCTTGTCCACACTGTTCAACTCTCCTAGTCTCCAAAACAGGACAGCAGCATCCAGCTGCCTGTTGGGAAGGGTCTGTGGGCCGTGCTAAGCTCTCAAGTATTCCCAGATGCTTTTTGGAAGATTGCTAGTGCAGGCCAGAGGCCACCCCAATGGTACAAAAGCACAGGTGGTGGCAGTGCTCATCCATGCTTCCCACCGCGGCTTGACTTATAGGTGTGACTGCAGCCAGAGCAGACAGCTCAGTGCTTGGGCTCACCAGGCTGACTCTTTCCTTGGAAGGGAGGATGAATTTAGTAAATAAACCACAAATTCCTCACAGGCTTGGTTGATTTCCATGGATTTGCAACCTCCTTTCTTTTTTTTTTTTTTCTTTTTTTTTTCCTCCTGCAAGCCATATTCACATCTTACAAACACTGTAGGGCATGTGATTACCTGGATTCCTGAAAACCTCAGGCACAGAAGAGGAAAGCCACCCAGCAGCCCATTTGTCTATAAGCAGCATGTCTCTGTGCAACCTACAGAGCAGCCTGAGGCACTGCTGAGGTGGGACAGGTGATAGCCAGCAGCCCCCATGGAATCACTGCCAACCCAGGCAAGAGAGACAAACAGCTCCAATGCCTGCCATTATCCTGATGGTCAGGTTTCTGACTGGGAAGTGGCTAGTTGTTTTGATGAAAAAAGGGTTTTTTACAGAATCACAGACTAAAGAGGTTGGAAGAGACTTCTAAGATCATCGAGTCCATCCTATGCCCTAACACCTCAACTAGACTCCAGCATCAAGTGCCTTGTCCAGTCTTTTTTTAAACACAGCCAGAGATGGTGACTCTACCACCTCCCTGGGAAGAGCATTCCAGTACTTTATTATTCTTTCAGTGAAAAATTTCTTCTTCATTTAGCATATGTTCACTTCATCCTTCTGTCATATTTCATACTATTTTAAAATCTTAATAAATCCTGTGAGTTTTTCATAAATACAGCATCGTGGGGGTGAGCTGTCCCTGTCAGGATCAACTGGTTGGTTACAGATGTGGCTATTTGCCACCACAGTCAGAGCATTCAGAGTCAGTCTCTCACTGGACTTGAAGCTAGGAGAGCAGTGGTAGCACGGGCATGAGATGAAACAATGACAAACATTTGGGTGACAGAATCAGCCCAGCTACCTGAGATGGGGCAGGCAAATTCCATTAAAATGCAGCACCTCCTCAAAAAGATAAATAAGCTGTCTGGGGCAGATATCACGTTGATAGGCCACTGGTAGAAGAATTTATGGGATAATATTTCTCTTTGGAAAAAGAAATAGGCTGTCACCGGCATCATCTCATACTGCTTTTTGTTTATCTCTGTCTTCTCACTTTTCTAGTGGCATAGAGGCAGTTATCCCTTCTCCTTTACTGTGGCTATCTTTCATCCTTCCTCCTCTCTGCTTAGAGTTTACCTCTTCATATCAATAAACCCACAATCTGAATTATTTTTGTGAACAAACTATATGAAAATGAGCAGTAGAAGCATCTTTTTTACCAATATTTCTTATAATGACTTCCTCTTGCGTACACATTTCAATTTCCTATGACACTATTATTTGAGAACATATAAAAATCAACTGTCAAGTGCTTATGACATTTTATCTTGAGTAATCTCTTCAAAAACTGCTTGTGAAGAACTTGCTGTCTGGATTTCTTCTCAGAAAGTTTCTAATGTCTCTTTCACTACATTCTTAGAAGCATCCTTTTCTCACACATAGTCACTAAAACAACATCTCTAATTTTGCAATCCCCATTCAGATAAACTGTAAAGCTTTAATAGATGCTTCCATTTGGGGGAAAAAAGGGAACCAGTTGCAAGCAACTATCTCTTAATGATTTCACACTTAATCTTCTACTAAAATCTGCATAATTTTCTAATGGTTAATCAGCATAAATTTATTTCATAATAGCTAAGAGGCAGCTGTTATTAAAACAGTGAATGAAGAAATTTTAGCATGGTGTCCTTTAAAGCACTTGAGCCTAGATTCAGGCAGTCTAAATTACATTTACTTCCCTACACCTCGTGTCTCCCTTTGGTCATCCCTGTACCTGCAGGGCACAGGACACACAAAGCACAGGAGGCTGTAAATTAAGTTTTCAGTGTCTGAGTCTGTACTTTGATGTCCAGATGTATAAGTACCAACACCTCTCAAGTTACTTAACTACTTCTCAGCAAGAGGCCTGGTTGGTTGGTTGGTTGGTTGGTTGGTTGGTTGGTTGGTTGGTTGGGGTTTTGTTTGTCTTGGGGTTTTTTGTTTCTTTGTGGTGTTTTTTTGGTGTTGGTTTGGTTTGGTTGTTTTTGTTGTTTTGCTGCTGCTGGTTTTTGCTATGCATCAGAGTTCAGAAGCTACCCGAAGTGCCATGGAACATAGCATCATATACACTTTTTCTGAATATCTAAATGAGATTGTGGGTACTGGTGGCAGAACTAGGGCTTCACTGATAAGATTTCAAGTCTTGCTCTGCACTTAATTCACCTCATTCTTCTCCTGCAAGCTGCTTCCACTCTGTGCACCTTAAATGCGTACGTGGTTATGTGAGCTGAGATCTGACCTACATCTAATGCTAAACACATTGTTCTCTTTTGTGCTGCTGCCTGCAGAAGCATTGTATCTTAACCAGTCTTGCTGCAGCAGCCGTCTGCTTTATCTTTGGCTTTGAACAGATTCTTGGTCTTGGATAAGGATGTGTTGCTGTCGGTCAGATAACGCTGCCTTTTGAGGAGCTGTTGCAAGCAGCCACAGTCTTTGCCCTCTGCCTAGCTTTCAGTCAGATGTTGGGTAAGAGATTTACAAAGGGAGAAATTTTCTTTATGCTCTTCTTGACCAGATCTTTCATAAGACTCTTGTATAGCTTTGAAAAATCTTGCTGTAAAAAAGCAAACAGCAGATTGTCTATCACTGATTTCACATAAAAAGGAAGATAGCTTCCATGGTCAACTTAATACTGCTGATCAGGAGAGAGATAATATCTAACAGGAGAAAAGTCTGGCACAGTCTAGACTCATAGGTAAGAATGCACTTCAGGTACTTTAGCATAAAAAAAGGCTTTGCTATAATATAGACTAATGCAGAAAGATTTGCACTTAACACTTTGAAACCGTGAGTATTTAGCCCTGAATGTTCTCATAAAGGTCCTCAGACTAATTTTATCACAAGCACATCTATTCTTTCACAGTTTTACATTAAGTCATGTACAAAGGCTCATCAAATAGAAGTAAAGAGTCTTCTGGAAAAAAAATATCCTTAAAATGTTTACCTAGTCATAACTAATAGCTTTTGATTGTTCCTTAGTAAGCTTGGAAGCCATTATAGAAAGCTCAATTAAGAGTCTTGACATTTACTGTGCATTCCAGTTCAAATTTACTAACGGATACAATTCAATTCCTTTTTGCACCACACAATGCCACAAATTCAGTTTAGAGTAATGCAGACTTCCAAGGGTGAGCTGGGAATAATTACACAGAAGGTCAAAAGCCTCTTGCCCTGCAATAAGTACCATTTCTGACAGGCTTGCTAGTTTGTTTAAATAGAACATTATAATCAAGCAGATATTGGAAAATATCTCAAGGAGAGTACTTTTATACAATACAGAGTCCCCCTCATAAAGAAAGATATACCTAATTTTCAGTTCTGTGGAATGTCACCTAGAAAGAAGGGCCCTTTTATTAGCAAGGTGCGACTGCGCTTTTGGTCATTGTGAGCTGCAATTCCTACTCTAAAGTAGGATTTTGTTGCCAAACTTGGAACTAACATTGTGTTGAACATCCGGCCCAATGCAAACAGGCTCCATAAGTACCTTCAAGTCAGCCTTCCTGCATGAAAGAAGCAGTGCTTTTGTGAATGAAACCGGATACTGAAAAATTAGATATGCAGGTACTCCTCTGGTCACTTTGCAGAGATAGGATGGGGGAGGAGGAGGAGAAGAGATGCTGATTGCAACATGTTGTCTATATAAACTGAACATGTGTGAAGGTGTGGGAATGTGCATATAAACCCTTTCCAGAGTTTGTTGTTTCATTAAAATGAAGAAAACTCAAAGAAGTGTTCCTTTCTCTCCCCTCCCCTCCGCATAACAATTTTTGTTGAGAAAACTGTTAGACCTGGACAGGCGCTGAGGTCACCATTTTGACTGATAGTCAAGTTCTTGTAGGAAAATAGCACAACTAATTCAACTGCATTTGAGAACAAAGGCCTGTAACACATGGATGCAGTCTCTTCAGGTTCTCTGGGAACCTCTCTGAGCAGCACAGACTTGCTGCAGGTTCAGGGTACAGCTGGCTATGCTGGCTATGCTGAGAGGGGTATAGCAACATACTGGTGTATGTCTGAAAGCAGTCTTGGGGATCAGTGGCATTCCTCAGTACAAAGAGTGGCATTTTTCTCACTTCTTTGGTTTGTTTTATTTTTACTCCAAGTATTGCGCTACTCCTAAACCTTCAATTAAAAGGAAAATTTCCCTGATTTGATAAACAAGCATCTTGTGAACTCCTGAAGCATTTCAGCTTTGAAAGGAAAAACAAGTAGAAACTTTTGCCAGTTTGCTTGAAACTACCATTCACTGTCAAGTTATTTTTATCAGAGAGGGAAGCTGGCTAAAGGCCTGAACAAAGAGATAGATCTTCATTCCCTTGTTGAACATGAGGAAGCTCAGGTTTAAGGCAGCAATTATCTGACCTCTGCGACACCACACCCAGCCTTCCTTCTGCCCTTGTCACTGCAGCTTGCTGAAAGAGCACTGGGGGCACAGAAAATACAGTCCTCATCAGCTGGTCTCTGGCTCACATGGTGATCACCACACGATACATCATCTAGAGATGAAGTGTGCTATTCTCTCATCACCCTGTTTCATTCAGAAGCCTTGCAGGTTCCTTGACTCATTGCCCCACGCAGCGTGTGCAGCCTATCTAGCCCGTATGGGATGAGGGCAATAGCACTGGGATCTAGTCAGCAATCATGAAGCCACAGCTGTTGTGCTGCAATAATCTCCCACTTGCAGCATGTGTCACACTATGAACTGTTTGGCCTGCAAATCAACAGGTTTGATCTTGCCTTCCAATGATTCCTGAATAGGCTGCTGAAAGGCTCTCAAGAGCACCTCCACCTCCTAAACCGGTGCCACCCTCTTTACTCACAGTGGGTTATGAGGAAGTTGCTGCCTTTTTTGTTGCTTAAGCTGACCTGTGAAAGACCATAAATGCATTTTATGCCATACATGAATTATTTGGCTTCTTGAAAGGCTCACAAAAAAGAGTACTTAGGTATGAATGTGTTACCTTCAAGACACAGGTGAGGGTGTAGGCTGTGTTTGTTTGAATGTTCAAAATGTGCACACAAATAGTGGGAACTCAGTTGGATGCAGCAGTGTTGATGCATGGACCTCTGGAAATTGTACTTCCAAATATAGAAATCATTCACTTGTGGTTCTGGTCACATCTGAATCAAATCCAAGAACCAGGATCATGTTTTGAATCCGTTGCCATATTAAGGACAGATGGATTGACACAAGCCACATTTTTGAGGCGGGTTATTCATAAACACATACATTTTGACACAGCAGGTCAAGTGACTAATATTTCATACCTCAGCATTCCAAAGCACTCGCCTGCAATGGAAGTGATTCCTTGGTAAAGTATTTTCTTCAGATACTTGAGCAAATGTGCTCTGTGTCTGTAGGTTCATGTCTGTGGAACAAGATGTTATTCAGTCCCAATTCCACTGGTCATTTTATTTAAATAAAGGTGTCATAGATCTTACTTCCTCCCTGAGTTAGCTACATGTACACGTGCTCAGTGTTCTTTGGACAAGACATGCCACAGCTGCATCTGTAGCTGTGAATACGCAATCCCAGCTCCTATCCACCTGAGTCCTCTTAGGCAACCTGCAAAAACTCTGTCCAGGTCTGCTTGGCCTGACCTACTCACATGCACCCGGGCCCTCTCACGGCATAATGATGGGCAATAAACACTCTGGCAGTGCCTGAGCACATAAAGCACTAAAATGTTCCAAAGGAAAGTCTTCCCCTGCATCCGCCTTGTGGCCTTCCAGACACTCAAGAGCAGATTTGGGTTTCGGATGGCCTCGGGTAACCCTCGAGATGCAGTGCACCTGCATCAGTGTACCTACATGTTCTTACCAAGCACAATTCTCTCTTGGCTTTTACAATGGAAATTAGAAGTAGGTGTGCCAACATGTATCACTAGGGAAAGACACCCTTAATCCACAAATGGTTGCTTTATAAAGACTGAAGTACTGTAAAAGCCATTCCTTTACGCAATGCAGCCTACAGATTATAAGACTCCAGAGACAAGGCATGGATTAAGTGCATTACCACACAATGAACATATGTCAGTTAACTTTTTATCACTGTCAAACAAGCACTAGGAAAGAGTCATAAGGAAAACATTTATAGCAATAAATCCCACCTCAACATGATAACATTCAGACTGAACACTAAAAGAACTAAAGGTATGAAAAATACAAAGTGACTCAGGTATTCCAGGTAACCCATGGCATACTGTAGAACAATCATTTTAATATTTCTGGCTGGCTAATAAAAGTAGCAGGAAAAACTGTCCTTCATGAGTTTTGGATAAGAAACTAGAAGTGTCTGGTCTGGCTGCATGTTTGTCTTACTGCAGTTCAGGATAGATAACTTTTCTTAACTATGCTAGTACACATCTTCCCAAATGTAAGGGGCACACATTGTAACTTCTTTCATAAGTCGTATAACAAGGTGTGCACTGTTCTCCAGACTCATATAATCACGGAAATATCATCACTGCAGTAGTTTGCCTCCCTCTGGATTTTTCCCCTTCACAGGTTTGTGCTGACAGTTTGCTTTGCTTTACTTTACTCACTAATGTGGTTAAAATCCATAACCCTCTTGATGACTGCCATGGTTACAGAGCACATCTCTTTCAACAGGTTCCTTTTTCCTGGCGTCAGTACAACGCCTCTGATTCACAGGCTGCAGGATTGTGGTGGTGAAATCAGTGGAGCTTACTGTCCCTTGGCACTGGGGACCAAACAGAGAGCTGGTGTAAGCTAAGGATTACCATGGAGCATAGAATAACATCCCTAGCTTTGGCTTTGAAGGTTTGGTTTCCTCATCAGTATTTTTCTCTTTTGTTCCCTTTCAGAAATGCAAGTGTTTTCATATCATGCTGTATAATTTAGCAGAAGACCAATATTTTGTCTGGCAGCCTTTGTAGCTTGTATAGATGATTTCTTGCACCAAGCTCCCTCTTCTTTTTTCCCTCTCTCCCCCGTCCCTCTGAGTTTAAGTGTGATGTTTTGAAAAGCAAATCTTTTTGACTACAAAGTGCTTTCCAGTCTTTAATATGTTAGGTATGGGTTAATAGGGCAAATGTCTTCAGCTCCTCTTCATCTTGCTTTGCCAAAGTCTGCTTTACCAAAGACATGCTCATTTGTATTGGCTGAAAGTGTTCCATCAAAGCTGAATTTTAGTGAAAACATTATTTAATGAGAGTTTTCAGGGTGAAGCATAGAGAAAGAAGGGGCAAGGTTTTTTGCTAAAAAAAAGGTATATTTATTCAGTAATGGATAGTTTCCAGAATAAAAAACCTGGATGTGTAGATCCCAAGATGGCTACTTTTTGTCCCACAGAAATCAGTTTGTGCCTTAATTCTCCACTGTGAACCAAGTGTAATTTTCTCAAAGAGAAAAAGCTTAAGAAAAAGGTGAGCCTGACTTGAGCAGTGAAAAATCCAGATATCTATACTGGAGGGCCTGTTTTTAGCAATTTCTTTCACCAGAGATCTCAGTTTCCTTTCCAAATTAATTATGCTTCTGGAATTCTCCCTTAATATCCTTTCTCAGGCATAGTCAATTTAATTTTGCATTAAAAATATACAATTACTGCAACTTGTTGCATGTACCATTTTTTTCCAGCCATGAATTACTACCATCATTTGGGCCATAAAATGAAATTTAAATAATGCTGCCATGTTCCTCTGGACTGAATGAATGTAAATGTTGATCAAAGCTTCCATCAGCTTAAAATATCAGAAATTGAGAATGTTGCTGCCAGAAAGGTGGGTATTTAATATATGGCTCAGTACTTACATGTTTTTCTCCTTTGTGTTTATCAGCGCATTAATTTCTTCTTGTTGCACCAGCATATTTTTATTATTTAAGCAAATTATCATGGCTAAAGTAAGTAGGGCAATTATTCTTTGTTAGCTGGCACACTGCCATTCCTTTCATGTGTTCAAGAGTCAGCTATGAATTACAAGGATGTAATGTCCCTGATGGATTTAGCGGTGACATCATAAATTCTCACTCTGATGAAGACACTAATATGTGCTGTTGCCAGTAATTTTCTGACACCACTTAGAGTGAAGGGCACAAACAAAGATATCTTTCTTGGCATAGTACCAAGGAAGCCAAAGCTACTGTGAAAGAAAACACCAGCCAGGTGAATTCAGCTCCTTTGGAAATACTTCTGTTAAATGGGGAACAATTCACCGGCATAACGACTGGAACTCCTCTATGTGCATGGTGTGCTTTGGAAACCATGGTCAGCTGAACATAAAAAAAAAAAAAAAAAAAGAAAAGAAAATATATATTAGAGGGTTCTGGCAGTAGTTTGTTAATTATTTCAGCTTAGATAAAGCAGTTCTGGAGTAGCTTGGCGTTCACCACAGAATCAGAATGTAGCTGGATTGGACCCAGCACAAAACCTGAAGTGGTTCCCTGTATGAAATCTCTTCCCATCCTTTCCCTGGTGGGGAGTCATGCCTTGCTCCTCTGGCTCCAGATTCTGATTGAGCACCAGTACCACATTTCATAGCTACAATCCAGTGAGGTCCACATATCCACATGGGCTTTTGGGGCAAACTTTGGGAGCACTCTCAGGTGAAATGGTGACCTCATTTATCCTAAGAGAACAGAGACAGTCATGGTGGGACTGATGCCTGGCATGTGGTGAGGTCCATTGACACAGATGAGGTTTTGGGTCCCTATTTGTGTCACACACCAGAATAGCAGACTGGCACAATCTGCAGGTCACAGAGGACGCTTGGCCATGTCTTGTCACCATGATGTGTGGCATCACCAATCCATCCCTTCATTCTACCCATCACTACTTCATTCTGCCTAAGCTCTCCAAAAGGAAATTTAATTCACAGCACACATTTATAAAATACTCTTCGTCCTTTGAACTGGTTCCCTTAAACATACCCTAAAAATCAGCACCACAAGTGTGGGAACTCAACATATCACTCCGGATGTCCAGAGTTGCCAAGAGAATCCTTGGGGGGCTTGGAGATTCTGGAACATTGCCAAGAGCAGATGGTGGCTTGACTTTGATCCTTCTAGGGATGCGCCACCTGTGTATGACATAGGAGTCACTCGTGTTTAAGTAGTGCAAAGATGATATGTTCACAAGGTGAGATATAGATTTTAAGGTTTTGGTACAGGGGGGTTTATGGAGGCAAGATGGAGGAATTGGGGTGTGTCTTATGGTTCTTCTTCCTTCTTCTTGTCATCCATTTTCTGTAGTGATGTTGGCACTTTTAGATTGGTTCATGGTGAAGATGCACTTGCTAATAAAGGTGATAGGTATTGGGAATAAAAGGTAAATATGTTATATGTAGGTTTTACTATAAAAAGATGCGACTGCCCTGTGGGTGGTCAGAGTGTCCTTGGCTGCCTTGCTGTTCGGATCTCAGCTGGGCAGAGAGAAAATTCTGTAGATAAGAAATAATAAACAACCTGAAAACGGAAAAGTGAAGAGTCCAGTCTCGTTCTTAGGAGCCCGGGCTGCCTCCGGACCATCCCACACACAAGGACCAACAAGGTCCTTGTTCCAGGACCTTGAAATCCCTTAGTGTCTTTTTTAGGTAGATTTAACAGGTCTCACATTTCTTCCCACCCACCTCTGCCACTCAGGCCTCCCTTTCCTCTAATAGCAAATGCTTAATCCCACAACACCGTTGGGAAGCTGAGGATTCTGGATTTTGCTTCAGGAACTGTATGTTGCTCCTGGGCAGCAATATGAAAATCTTTTCTGTAATAAAGCACACTAGGATATTAATTATTCCTGTTAGTCCAAGGTGCCAAGTAGCATTATCAATACCATTATAAAAATGTTCATGTTAGGGTTCAAACTTTGAACTTTACTTAAAAACAGAAATGGCCTAGAAATCCATTCCTTCTCTTTGCCTTCTCTGTTCTTGAACAACTCCAATTTTTAATTTTTTTTTCTGCCACCCTATGAATCATCTTTTCCTGCCCCAAGTTCAAATGGGAGCTGCATCTCATGATGCCACATGATTTCAGAAACTGCAGCTTTGAACAGAAGCCAAAATATTTATCTTCTGAGTATAAAATGCACTTTATATCATCTTGGCAATGAATATGTTTGCGCATTGTATCAAGCAGTGCTTGGCTTCCCTATGGCACGTGGTGCAGTTTTATTAATAGTATTGATTTTAATCTAATTTACCTGAAAGTTTTCAAACTTCCTGCTTCTGTATGGTTCCTGAAATACTAACCCACAGGTCAATCCAGATCATACCTGTTTGAAGCACTCCATGTGAATTTCCACCCAAGTTCTATCTCTTCCAAGATTGCCTGGCCCTGACAGCGTTTTGCCTTTGTTCTTTTCTGGCAAAGCATTGACATGACATTTGTAAATGTTGCCAGATGAGTCGGTGGCCTGGGTTTGGTACATAATTCAGAACTTCAGTTTTTCAAGCCCTCTGAAGCAGCAGCCACTATTGGAGCCAAAGTTTAATATTGTTAGTGTATTAATTCATGTCAGTGGTTGAGTACATTTTTTTTTTTACCACATTTCACAGAAAATCTTCTACCACCAGCAATTGATCAAACATGACAAGCTCCCACTTGGCTAATGCCTGTGATATGGGCTACTTAACTCCTGTATTTCTTCCCAGAATGGAAACTGTGGCTTCTGGTGAAATAAAAGAGCTTCTGTTTCTCTGCCACTGTCAGAAATGGAAATTCAGAGCAATATTTTCATCAGCTTGAAATGCCAGATGAGATTAAAATCCTCAAGCCAAGGGGAAGGCATTTGCTTTGAGCTGCAGTTCTTAATGCTCCTCAGCCCAGCACTTTGTAGGAGGCATCTCAACCTTCCTGTTCCTCCTCTCATTGGAGCAGTGCTCAAGTGTCAAATCATTAGGAGAGGCTGAGCTCTGCTGGGGATACCCCACTGGGGTGCATTCAAGCCTGATATAGGGCTGCCAGGCTAAGAGGGTTATTGCAAGGAGGAAGGCACACTGGTGGAGATGTAAACTGGAGCTCCAGGGGCCCAGGAATCCTACCCCCCAATTTATGATTCCCAGAAATTGGATGTTGTGGCCTCTCTGTTGGGGAGAGTGAGTGGGATGAGCTGCCACAGGGAGCAGGGCCTTGAACCACTGCCTTAACTTTGGACAGCCTAAAGTTTGTGATAACTGAGTTGGGCTCTGGTAACAGAGAACACCATGGTCTGCAGCTTGGGGAAGATATCTGTCCTGATCGGGCATGTTCTTGTTGCTAAACCTTCCCTGCATTTCACACACACCGAGAGCCTGGTATGAAGTGTGTTGTTGTCATAATGAAATCACAGGGAATCAGATGGAGAAATGTGTGTTTGAGCATTTGAAGCTAGACTTGTAGACCACAAAACAGACTTCACAAGTAGAGGTCAAGGTGGCACCAATTAAGACAAGATTATATTTAATGGAAAGTCACCTGGATTGAATTAAGTGTATTTTCTTGGACCTAGCAGGCTGGAATCAGGACAAACAAACTTCTCCAGAATTCCTAAGTGACCTTACAATAATTATGACCAAATCTGAGTTTCAAGTCTTCAGAGCCCCCAAATTATCTTTTATATAAGAACACACATTGCTACACGGGAGGTCTGTTTGTTGTGATGAACAGAGCATAAAATAAATCCCTCACACACAATACTGCAGGTGGAGGCTGCAGAGCAGTTTCTGTGATCAATAAAGCTAATGGGCCTCCAGTGTAAAACACATTTTTGTAACTCCCTTTCTTTAGACCTTCTTTTTTGTCAGAAACACAGTGCCAAAAGAACTTAATGGCTTTGTTTTCCAGTCCATAAACTGCTGATATGTCACTGGTGCTGCAGTTAAGCATACACAATAAACCCACCAGAGTTCAAGCTTGTGCTACAGTCAAGCACTGGGGCCACCACCTTTTCTTTTCTTTAGTTCATTGATTCTGCATGTTTAGAATATGATAACGTACCTCTACATGGAAACACAGAATAAAAAAATGATACACACACACCTCAGTTTTGTAGGTTCAATCTGTGGCGTCTCTGCCCTGTGTGCAGACAGTATACCCAGGAGAAGCATGGGAATCAGCCTTTGATTCCTGTTTGTTTGCCAGTCTTGGCCTGCACAGTCTACTTGCTCATATTGAAATGAACACTGGTCAACAATTTTTCACCACAAGAGAGTTTCTTTTGAGAATGTGTTGGTTCACTGAGCTCCACTGATCTAGCCAAGATATTTAAACAACTGCTTAATGAGTCCATGCAGGTTTTCAAATATCTAATGGGTGTCAATTATTTGGACAGTTTCCTTAAAGTTCACTAGAAATGTCTAAAATTTTTGGTTTGAGCTCACACTGGACTAGAACATGATTTCAAATACAAAAACATTTCTTGTAGACCTAAAGTAATTTTATATATGCTTTTCAAGAATCAGCCCAATTTCCAATCCCTCAGTAAACTTAAAACACCTGACCTAAAGAAGTAAATGACACTCTTGCTGTATTTGCTTCACCTAAAGTTGATTTGAACTTTTAAACTCATGGCTCAGGGTCATGCCCACTGTGATTAGAGATACTGGTTTTATACTTCAAAAAGAATGGGAAGGCCTAGATTTTCACAGGGGATAAAAAATGCTTATTCTTTCTCCAATGAAAATGGAAGTAAATGTGATGCAATTAAGATTTTGAGTGCTTTTGTACGAGTTTTTTAAGTGTGTGTTTCTGTATTTTTTAGTTTGGATCTTGGGGGTAAGGAACCATACTGTAAAAGAGGAGAAATACACACAGCATCAGTAATTCTTACAAAGCTTGCAAAGACACTTCTAACCACCTTTATGTGGGATGTACGGACAAAGGTGTAATGAAAATATAAATGGTTATGTTTGGCACTGCCTGATTCAGTGTTTTGTATCTTAGTGCTGCTGCCATGCTCTTTCCCCCAAACCATGAACCCCTAGGACTACAGGATAACCATACTCACTCTCATCTCAGCCCCAGGGTCATTGATACTTTCTCTTGTCCTCTCATTCCTTTTCCTGACTTCACATCTCACTTCAGCTTTAGTCCTTGGTTCATACTACAGGTGCCTGCCCACCTCTTCATACTGTAGTTACTTGCCTTCTGCCCCATCCCCACTATCCCCTGCTAGGCAGGAATTAAAGATCACAACCTCAGATAGACCCAGCAGAAGCTCTGTGCCTGGCCTGCAGCAAGGGCAGAAAATCAATTTGCTTGGGGTAAGAAGTGTGCTGTAAGACTTGGCCACCCAGGTGGGAAGCAGTGACTGGTGTTACCTGGTGGTGCTCTCTGTGGCTGGGAGAAAAGCAGTAATGTTTGCAGAAGGATACTGTGAAAGCCTGAGTTCTGTGTCCTGTGCTGCTTCACATGTGAAAGCACCATTTCAGACTCCAGCTACTGCAGAGTAAAAAGTACTTGGTTTCCTAGGTGCATAGAGTAGTTTGGGTTGGAAGGGACCTTACAGATCATCTAATTCCAAGCCCCCTGCCGTGGGCAGAGACACAGCTTTCACTGCCCAAAGCCCCATCCAACCTGTCCTTGGAACACTTACAGGGATGGAGCAATCACAGCTTCTCTGGGAAACCTGTTCCAGTACCTCATCACCCGCACAGTAAAGAACTTCCTAATATCTAAACTAAACCCACTCTGTTTCAGTTGAAAGCCATTACCCTTTGTCATATAACTTTGTAAAAAATCCCTCCCCAGCTTTCTTGTAAGCCCTAAAGATACTGGAAGACTGCTATAGGATCTCCCTGGAGCCTTCTCTTCTCCAGCTATCCAGGAGATTTACTCCCTCATATATTTATCAGGCCATTCGTGACTGCTGTAGCAAGGAGTCCACTTTGCCTTTTCTAAGTGGCTATTGATCTACTGGATATCACCACCACTCCTGCAAGTTACAGCCAGTGAACTAACATTTGCTCACTATTTCTCTGAGTTGAGTCCAAGCATGAAATTGCTATCAATGCCATCCTTACTTCCTACCAAAACCCTTCCTGCTAGGAGAGTCAAGGAAAATATTTTAAGCCCTGAAAGCTCCTTGAAGTTTATGGGTACATGGCCATCCATGTGAATCAAAGTAAAGCTGACAATCCCAAAGGGCCACATTAGTTTTCCCACAAAAACACATGAATGTAGCACTTCTGTCCCACACTTGGCAGGTTATTCATTTATTTTAATTTGCAGCAACCGTGACTGAGTTACATTCATCTTCCCAGATGTTGTTAGTGATGAAAGCTGAAGGAACAAGTCTTCTGATGTTGATGTACTGTGTGCCAAACCTCATCTTGAGCCCCTGGCTCCTGCTGTACTTTTCTTGTGTCTGTACTGCTGCCTTGTGATAAATGAAACTTGCAGAATCACACGTACTGTGGTACAGGAACAAGCATCTTGTCTGGGGAGTGGTCAGTGCTGGAGGCTAAAAACATGGGCTGTGTGTACATCTGTGGAGGCTCATGTAATAGCTACAGTAAAGTTATTATAACTAAAGCAAAGGTGCTGAGGCTTTGATTACAAATGTCAAACAAAATGGGAAACAAAGCAAGGCTGAGGAAGGAAAAAGGCCCCAGCCCTGTGTTCTCCTCCCCCCACCTCATCACAACAAGCAGCTTTTCTGTCTTTGTTTCATTAGCTCCAAAAGCCTTTGCAGTCTTGCCTTCTTGGCACACTTGTAAAGTCCTGGGAAGCTCAGAGTTTTCTCTCAGTTACACTGAAAACCCACAGATGGTCTAAATGATCGTTTGTAAATAAATGAATAATCAGAACCAAAAAAGCTCTGCAGAAACCTCTACCAGCCTTTTCTAATTTTCCACAAAACGCCTCAGAAACAGATTGCATACTTCACCAGCAGACTGAAACAGCCATGTTACCAGTTTGCACAGATGGAGATCAATTTAGTCTCAGCTAATTCAGGGTTTTCAATTTCCACGCAGCTCCTTCCCGCTGCAAGCAGCAAAGTACCAGACCTCTGTTTGCTCCATGAGAGACGGGCACCAAAGGAGCAGCTCCCATTCCCTGCTCACATCCCTTGCCTGCAGACCCTCCACCAGCCTGCATATGAGACAAACCCCCCAGCACAACTGAGGCTAAACCTCTGCTCATGTCCCTGCTGTGCCCTGGGGCTCTGCCTCTGTCCACGCCTGGGTGCTGAGGTGATGGTGTGGTGCGCAGGACCCCAGGCTGTCCTTGGACCCCTCTGTCATGGGGGAGGCCACACTGTCTCCTATGGGATGCTCTTTGCAGTCCAGGCTTGAGGTGAACACCCGCTGGCAGAGGGGGAGATGAGAACAGGTCAGGTCTGGGGGCACATGGGGCTTCACAGCACTCCTAAAGCACCAGCTCAGGTGAGGGGAACAGGCATAGAAGGAGTCTGAGAATTCATCTCCTCCCCTGACTTTTTATAGAATCATAAAATAGTTTGGCTTGGAAAGCACCTTAAAGATCATCTTGTTCCAATGGCCTTGTCATGGGCAGGGGAACTTTCCAAAAGGCCAAAGCCCCATGCAACATGGCCTGTGACATTTCTAGGGATGTGGAACCCATTTCAGCTCAAACATCTCAAAGAAAAAGGGCTTTGAAACTGCTGCTCAGCTGTTTCATACCTACGTGAACACCTGGCTCCTAAATATATTTGCAGTGGTGCTCCTGGTGCCCCCACCACCTTTAGGAAGAGCAAGTCAGTGCACACCTACATAGGTGCATGCAGTGCATGCATGTGTGCGTGTATAAATACACATACACATGTACTAAGCAGATATGTGCATGTTCTTGCATGCCTATATGTGCTAGCAGTCAGAACTCAGAAGTCAGTGTAGACAAAGCAGGTATTTAAGGATAAATGAGGAATTAAAGCAGCTTTATCTACTGGATAAACTGTGAGCTGGGGAACAGTTGCATCCTGCTTCCCAGATCAGCCATCCCTCTCTTTCAGCAGCACACTTCCATGAGGCTGTGGACACAGGAGAGGAAGCAATTTCACAGCAAATCCTCTGCTGTCCAAACCTTGGCCATGAGCAGAGAGGCTCCCTGTCATCTGGCTGATGAAGGAATTTCACTGTCCCTCTCCCAAGTCCGCCAGCTCCTCAGAAATGGCGACACGTTGTTGCAGCAGCCAGGGCTTGATTTGCCTCTGCTGAAATGGAATGGCACAGCAGGATGGCCGTGATCATCCTGGTGGAAAAGACTGAGATTTCTTCCACCTCAAAATTAGACACAGTGTCTTAGCTAAGCTGCCACAATGGTTATTTTATTGATGCTATCTGCAGCAGATTCTCTTCTACATATGCAACGTATTCAATTAATGTATTTAATTGTACTTTTCCAGCCAGAGACTGCAAGATGGAGACAGAAAACTCCTTTCCAGAGCTGAAGGCTTCCGTGTTTGCATCCAGTCCCAGTGAGGGTGCTGTGCCACCAGTGCTGCCCACCTGCTAGGTTGCCTGTGCCACATTTACAATCCAGTTGATCATGGGAGAGGGAGATTTAATAACTCCTTAAAAACTGCATACCAGAGCCTCTTCAGGGCATTGCATTTTAAAGAAACACAGAGGGGAGCCCATAATAAATGTTACAAGGGGAAATACCTGTGACTGATAAGAAGCTGAGCGGATGACAAATCACAAAAGCCTCCAGAGAACCCCTCAGCAGCAGATAACCTTGAGACGTACCTGTATATAAAGATTAAACAGCAACCCGAGCTCAGCAGAGATTTATAGTGCTTTGCAAAAGTCTTGGTTTCACTGTTTGCTTTTGCAGTAGTTTCTGGACTTTTATTGTTAGTTTCTGTCTGTTAATATTCTTCACAGGCCCAAAAATACAGGTGTAGAGAAGTAACCCCAGAAAAAACAAAGAATTTATTTGAAATATTTTACAAGGAGGTTTTATAGATCAATATCCCCAGCAAATGAGAAAGATAACCAGGAAAGGGCACAGTGCACCTGTGAGCAAGGTTGTGCAAAGATACAAATGAAAACATAAAGGACAAAATGTATTGACGTGTTTCAGCTTACTGGCTAAATCTGGTTATTCATTCCTTTATAAGGGGCAGGCCCAGTTATTATGGGCTATATATTTTTGGTAAGACAAGTATGTGAGGCAGTAAATGCCTTTGTGGGTACGCTTCAACAGGAAGGGAATGGCTACTGCTGCTCTTTGGGGCCTCTCACAGAAAATACCCACTGTATAAAAACCCTACTCAGTTACAGACTGGGTCAAAACCTTAACCAGAAAGCCTGTTCTGCCTGATGGCCCAAGTGAGAGGGAGGGACTCCAAATGGTCAGGTGCTATTATGAATATCAGGAAACATTTTCTCAGTGTAAGGGTGTCTGACCCCTGGCACAGGTTGCCTAGCAAGGCTGTGGATTCTTCATCCTTGCAGATTCTCAAAAGTCATCTGGAAACCATCCTGGCAACTGGCCCTAGGTGTCCCTGTTTGAGCAGGGGGCTTGGACCACATGACCTCCAGAGGTCACTGCCAACCCCAAACATTCTGTGATCTCTGGCATTTTTTGCTTAACTACTGAGTCACTCCAGCTCCAGTCAAATGTCTTTGGCTCTTTGTCTATTTAAAGGGTTTAACTCTGCCTGGTTTGCTAGGCTGTGAGGGTTGTTCAGGGACAGGTTTCCACAGCATGCACAGCAGGCACTGCCGAAGAGACCAATAATATCGGTGGCAGCCTGGACCACAGCGCTGGCTTCACTTTGGAAAGGACAAATACCTGGCCATCACCAACATGCTTTTCTCCCCTAGCATTGCCCTTTCCACTCCCAACCAAAATCTCATGCCACCAGGCCACAGTGCAGCGAGCAGATGTGGCAGACAGACCTCTCACATGGATGAGCTTCCCTGAGAGAGGCTGGACACGAGGACTTGCACTCTGAATCCACAGGCGGAAGTCTGCACTGCCAGAACTCTGTCTGGGAGGCAGGCAATCTCCCTGGGTTCAAGGATGATGCCGATGTGACTTTTTCCTGCACGTAGAGAGAGAACTGTGCTTATCTGATCTAGTAACTCAGTGTGCAAAGTTGAAGGTGGTTACCAGCGGCCACTCCTTGTCACGCTCACGGAGAGCCAGACGTGCCCCGTGCGATGTGCTTAACATAACGTGCCAGCTTTTCATTCCAAGTGGACTGTTCAGTAACAAAGGGGAAAAAAGGGGGAGGGATTACAGGACAATTGAGCAGTTGTTTGTGCAAGTGGAAGAAATAACTTTTCAGGAACAGAGCATGGGTCAGGGCAGAGGACGGTGTGGGCGTTCACTGAGGAGGTCAGACTAAACAGGCAGTGATGCATTTTATACTTATGTCACTCTTGGGAGAAAAAAATGAAATTAAACACACACAGGACACTGAGGAAGAACAAACAACTTATTGTGTGGAAAGCAGAAGTGCTTTGGAAGGGCCAATGCAATTATCTGATTTTTAAATCCATCATTGGTTTGAGAGATGGAAGATCTGTTCTAGGACAGATTTGGTTGAGAAACATCTCTTCATAAGGCTCAAAGGTCTCCAAATCACTTTGTTTACTCATTTCTCTGCCTGTAACCATGTAACACTGTGCCTTTTAGTAGATAAATGATCATACTGGTTAAAAGTAAGCTGATGGGAATTCAGGGGAAGGGGAAAATTAATTTTAAGGAGAAATTTCACCAATAAGGGTCCTGTGTGGCTCCAAGCAATCTTACATCCAGTTGTCCTAGACTGGCTCAAACATACAGGAAGCTTTTTTATGGAAGGGCCAGACACAAGGGACAAGCCCACAGGCCTCAGAGTGTCCCTAGGAGCAATTGCAAATACCAACTCTCTTCAAACAGGTATGAGCTTGCAATTTCCAGTGTGGCACTGCCCTCCTCCAGCAGCTGTTCCTACACTTCAGGGGCACACAGTGGACAAACCCTCTCCTGGCTGCACCAGTACCTTACAGATGCTGCACATCACCTGCACCAGCCTTCCCACACACAGGGGAAGGAGAGGGGCAGAAGTAAAGAGCTCCCCTTTTAAAGTACTTGGGGAATTCAGATTGTATAGTAATGCAAAATATTTTTATATCATCTCAGGACATTTTTGTTTATACTGCTGAGTGCTATTTTATTTGTTCCAGCTTTGCCACAGATGCACAAATTCTGTGAAAGGAGAAAGAATGTCTATTCTCTATGGCGGCTTTTAAAAAATCAGAAAAGCAAGTGAAATCCATTTCTTAAGCAAACATTCCATTAAAAATCACTATATGTTTATAGAAAACAAAGCTTTAATTTTAAAAAGTTAGGATCTAGGTATTCCAGAAGCTTTGAGTCATCCACAGTAATAATTAGGGGGTTTGTTCCATACAAAATGCTTTATTTAACCTTCATGCCTCCATTCAGATAATTGTACAAATGCATACATTTAAAGGTTTAAACTCTATTTCAATTCACAGCTCAATTCATAGGAAAGTTGAATACAGAAAAGCAATGCACCAACAAAATATGTCTGAGACACCATTTAAAACGATAACACTTGTTCATTTAAATCTTTGAGAATAGAGTGGAATAATCATCCTCTGACAGAATTTCATTAGGGGACTCCCTTTACATTATCATAGGGCAAAAATCACCTTTTTACAGTAAGAGGAAAAAAAGCTCTGAGTATATTTACAATACATACACTATACATAAATACAAGAACAACACTTACATAATATTAATAAACTTATAACATAGGCATTGCCTAAACACTACATAGTATATAAATGCAGAGGAAACTATTGGGAAATTAGATCTGCAGAAGTTTACTTTAAGTTTTGAAGAAAAGTAATTTTTGTATTTAAAAGCTTTTGAAAAGAAGGCAAAAGAAAGTCTAAAAAACTAATATGTTTGCCTGCTAGCACTGGTATTTTTATTCCTTTTAAATGTAGGAGCTCTATTGACACTACTATCTCTATGGGGTTACTGATAATGGCCCTCCCTTTTCCATCTTATCTAGGAAAAAGACTGAGGTGCTGTACACACTAATTCCATTGCTGTGAAGCTTCAGTCCCAAATGAACCGCTTGGTAAACTACGGGATGTTTTTGTATTTTTACACAGGAGGATCAAATGAACGCTCATTGGTGCATACAACAGTAATGACCTGATTAGAAGGAACAATTTGGGGCCAAACAAAATCCCATCCTTAGGTTTTCATTCAAATAACACCATGGGGGAATTTGCTTCGTCCATAAGTAATTTGGCCAAGAATGATATTTTTCAGTATTGTTTTTTCCTGAACACAGCTGAAAGAACTTTGCTGAAAAAAATGGTATTTTTGACCCCACATGTTGATAGCAGTGTCCAAATCTCTCTTCCCCTTGATGTGTATGAAATGCATGTATCTGTGTGTGGGTTGAAGGTCTTAAGGCTGATGGTACATGAAACTTAAGTAATTCATTACTATCTCTGTGTATACTCTACAAATGTGCAAATGGGAAATACAACTTGGTAAGGACAGACAGAAGGTCAAGAGAGCATATTGTGTAGGTGTTCAGTGAAGAACTTACATTACCAAGGAAGCCATGTATAGGACAATCAGGAGAGAAATAAACCATGTGGGTTTTTTTAACATGGAAATGTGGCAATGAAAAAGTCTGAAACCAGAAATGACAACAACAGCTCTGAATCGTGAAAAATGTTAATTCAGCCATGAAGATTTGGCTCAAGCTGTCTTTCCAAAGTTCTTTTATAGCTAGAAAGGCAGGGAGAGGGAGAAAAGTGGTATCTGAACCTATTTGTGTATTTCATGGTTGATGCTTATGACAATCCATCAAAGCCATTGCCTGTGGTCCCGTATCAGACACTGAATTCATGTTTTTATATGCTGAGGTCACAGCACAGAGCAAGGTTTAGTAAGCCAATGTGAGAACCACCTCTTCTTTTGCTCCTGAGAGCACCATGGCTCACTGAAACTTCTGACTCTGAATTAGGAAAGATGTTGCAGTTCATTCATATGGACAATAGGATCTCAAGTAATTTCTTGCATTCTTATTTTTGTAATAGCTAAAATTCACATGACCAGTTCTGTTTCTCTGGAGGACTGGAAAACTCTGTATTGAATAATATAAAAGTTACCACAAGGGTAATTATTTCATCATTCAAAGTCAGTGAACAAGAGCTGCTATAGAGTAATGCTTGCAAAGCAAAAAAAAAAAACCAAAAAAAAAAAAAAACCACAACAAAAAAAACCCCAAACCCAAATAAAACAAAAAAGCTCCAAAAAAGTAAAATCAAAACAAAACAGACTAAAAAAACAAACAAACAAAAGAAAAGAAGAACCCTTACTCAGAGTTTGCTTTTTAGAATGAAGGGGAAAAAAACTGTCTCATTTTGGGATGGTGAAGACAAGGTGCCCTTTCCTACTCAAGAACTCACACATGCAGGGTGGAATCAGCCAAGCCTTCCAACATAGCAGCTTTCTAAGCGTGCCCCCTTGCAGGGTTGCTGCTCCAGAGCAAAGAACAGAACACTCCTCTCCAAGAAGGGCTCAGGTACTGGGTAGGAAACTACATTCCTTTCTCCTTCTGACACACATTCCCTCATGCTCTCCTGAAATCCCCAGCATGAATTGTATTCTTTTATGTGCTTAATATCTGGAGATAAGCTCAGGACAACAGAATCAGTATAAGCATGTTCTGAGGGGATTATTTCTGCCAGTGGTTAACACTTAAATTTGTTACTGAATGAGCAACTTCATCACGTAATTAACTCATGTGCATGAATACCTAATTGTTACATGCCTGTCCACGTGCACTTTTTTTTTGGGGGGGGGGGGGGGGGTTGTTTTTGGACCTGCACGTTCATGTGTATGAGCCTCAGTGAGACTCCAGCAGCAACCCACTGATAGCAGCAGAAGTCTAAACAAAATGCAGGATTTCTCAAATACAAAATTATGCCTGGATAAATGACAGGTACAAATTCAGAGGATGGAAAGCAATCTTCCTTGGCAAAGGCATCAGGACAACCAGTTACAATTTGATTTCCAATAAAATAATTTTTAAAAATAGAAGAAGCATGAGGGCTGGCATTACGCTGCTATTTTAAGAATCCATTAGCAGTAGTTAATATTTACAAAAAAACTGAGAAAAAATAAGAGTGCAAGAGTCACAGCTGGCCATTTTCTGGTAAGATCAATTAGTCTACTGATGCAAATGTTTAGGCCACTCAATATAAAAATCTCCATACTTCATTTTAGGAATATCAACTTCTTGTTTGCTATTCAAATAGTCTCTAGACAGACAGTCCCCAATTTTTCATTTATTTGTCCCCAAAAGAAAGCAAAGCGATGTATTTTGTCCACTCATGAAGTCAACCAAGATGATAATAAATACTATGAGCATTACATGATGAAGAGAAAGGAGACATAAGGTGAACTCTTGTGTTTCCAGAGTTCAATGCAGAGGATTTTTCAAGAGAATCCCTGCTCTTTCATATTCCCTAAAAAAAGCTCCATTGGGCTTATTGCTGGTTTTGGATTACTTCAATAGAGAATACCCCGGATACATGGGCATATCCAACATAAATTGGGAAGAAATCCCCTAAAACACTGCTCTGACAACAACTTCCAATCACACCTACTGAGAATCAGTACAGCTACGAGTCATTTGTAAACTAAGATTTATTTTCTTCTTACAAATATATGACAGATGTTATCTGAGAAAGTAACTAAAACCTCTAACACAGTATCTCAACATGTGAACATACAAATGGCACTTTGTGTTTGTTTCTGTGCTGCATTATTGTTCTCCAAGTAAAATTTCATTCTCACCTTACTGTTAACAGAATCCCATTAAGTTATTGCTGTGTAAAAGTATAGGAACATCCCATCAGTTCTAATTACAGGCACTTTCAGTTTCTGTTTCACCTCTAAAATAGATTTCAGGCTATCTCACTGAAGTGTATGTGTATTTTAAATGTCAGAACTGTCCTGCTACAATGGATATTCTTGACATGTTACTGCACCTAGAAGACTAAACTCCCCTGGAATCAGCAAAAAGCAGCTGCCTCTTTCAGCTCTGCAACCTTTAATCAGGATGCACTGCAGTTGGGGAAATACAAGAAGAAATAAAATCATATGAGTGTTTGCCATTCCTGTATCTGCAGTTCATTGTAAAATGCCAGAAGGAAAAAAGAAATCACAAACCGACAAACCTTTCATATGGTTTTCATTTTGTTTAAGTGTTTTTTTCCTTTATTCAGTCAAAGACATTGAGCATTGACTTATTGACACGGAAGGACTCAGTATAACTTTGCTATATCACACACCATCTGCAAAACAGCAAAGAAGTGGCCACTCCATTTTGCAGAGAAAACACTCTGATAAAACAGAACAATTTACTTCTTGTGTTTTGTGTTTTAGCTTTGCAAGGCATTATCCTAACAGTCTTCCAATGAAAACTGAAGGTAAGGATTGTTTAAAAATGTATTTCATTTCAGCTATTTAACACCCCATGTAAAACTGTGAGTTTGAAAATTCTTTTCCATTATCACATGTATTACAGAATATTTTTAACTGTTACAAGTATAGTAAAATACTTTCAAGTTACTTTGATTTCTAAAGATGCAGTATCCTTATAGTTACATTTTTATGCCAAAACCTGATTTATTGTGGAGAATTTAAGCCTTTTCAATGTTCCAGTGGGCATTACTTCATAAGCATACATTACATAGCAACTGCTATGCTATAGCAAAACTGTGAAAATACAACAATTTCTTTGTGCAACGTATCATAGGGAAAGGCATAACACAATAACATGAGCTGGTTATTTAAGGTAGTATTTTCTGTTTACTTAAAATTCTTCCTTTTCTTTCTTTTTTGTTTTGTTGGGGTTTTTCCCCCCTAAATTTTAATTTTAAATAAACTTTTTTATTACCTGCACATGGGTAGAGACACTTGGAAGTTCTGGGGATCATATGCATGACTGCAAGGATGAGCATGTGGGAGTAGCATGGATTTATTGAACGATCTTAAGACTTGACTGCTGTGGAAGACACAGTTTCACACAATGACCTTTCCAAACTCAAATTCAAACTAAAAAGTAAGTGGGATATTGTTAGTCATACCTGCTCTGATTTTGAAGTATCCACCTTCAATAAAGGGGAAAGAGATTTATTTTTACATTAAACAACGTTTATTACCAGAATTTAAATTTATAAATGGCAACTAGAATACATTTTCAATGTGGCTAATGGAAAAAGAGACTTATGATCACTGTTATTCTCATTATTAAAGGAGAGAAAGGCTGTCCAGCTATTTGTCCATGCTCTGCACTGCAAGTTTACCCGAACATCAACATCACTGATGTAATTTTCAACACTGTTAATTTTGTTATATATTACTGCAGCAAATAATCATATATACAAGTCAGTCTAAATCTATTTAATTAATTATGCAAGCATGAGAGAGAATAAGGAATACTGCATCTTCATCCCCAAGTAAAAACTGCTGTTGCAATGAGCCGATTTTACAGTGCTGAATATAAGGGGTGCTGAAAAAATGATGACACAATTAAAAATTTTAAAAGTTTAGTATCAAAGCTGTTTGCTCATTATATTTTCCTAAAATGCTGGCTCCTGAGGTCTCCTGACAAATCCATTTAGAACTTTTTAAAATACATGAAATCTGACACTTCATGGCATAATTTCCCTTGCAAGCTGTAACATGCAATGTCATGGCATGGTGGATTGAAATCTCTTGTCTTTCTGAAGGAATGGGACACTGTATGTTTGTGTATCCCAACTGCTCAATTAAGATGGTCCTAGTGGATCGTGTCAGGATGAGATCTGGTATTTCTGCATGCTACACATGATGTAAGCCTTTACCACAGCCATGAAATGTCAGACCTGTGATGGGGTACCAGGATTTTTGAGGAAACTTCCCTGGAGCAATTGCCCATGGTCTTTGCACAAGCACAGAAACTTGGCAATAAAGGCAAAGACACACTGAGGATCTGGGGGACATCAGCTCCACATTCAAACACCCCCATCCTCCCGAGTAACTTCTCTTAAAATACTTCTGAAGGGGACAAAACCCAGAAAACAACCCCAGGGAGTAACTGGAATCAAAGCCAGCAGGTGCTGGTATGAATGAGAACCTCATCAAGAACCATACTGTGTATCTGAAACCCAGTGGTGGACTGGGGGGTTTCAGATTTGCTGGTTGTGCAATTCAACTACAGGTAACAGCAGCATGAGAAGCCCTTGTGCTGAAAGGCTGAGGATGTGCTTCCTGCCTGTGAAACAACAAAATGTAGCACACCCTCCTTTACCTTTTGGCTTCATTCTCCTACCATTGCCACACTCTGTGCCTGTGTCCCTCAGCATTACTGCTGCTTTAGCCCTCTATCACTTTGGGGTTCTTTGAATAAAATCATATCTTCCTTCTGTGGCAATGTTTCCAATTCATATCATAACAGGCAACCAGCTGAAAAGCCAGGGATTCACACAGACCAACCTTGGCCTAGGAGATGAGCCTCTCCAGGGCCTGTTATACACATGCTCTCCCACGGGGCATTTCAAAGCTGAACACTAAAATTAAAGGACTCTCCATTTCTCTTGTAGTTTCTCTGTCTTCACTGACAACAGGGGAAGCCTAAAGAGAAGCACTGATCTCTCCCAGTTGCACCCTGCAACGAATATTTGAGAGTAACATCACATCCTCCTGTATGCTAACAGAATGCCCAGCAGGAGCTTCTGCTCAAGCAAACTTAATTTTCTATGAGAGAAAAAAAAAACCACCCACAGATCCTGAACAACTGAATTACTGCTATTCAAATAATTAGTTGGTAAAATACTCTTGGGCAAGAAAAGAATTTTATCAATGGAGTTCTACCTGACCTGACTTCTTTCCCTAAATGCCAATGAGATGCATTTAAGGGGATGATACTGAAGTACACAAAAACCAGACCTCAGACATAATCCATGAAGCACCTCACATACAATACTTTGACAACCAGTTTTTAAAATCAACAGTAGCAATGCTGCTCGTAAAGACACAGTTCTGCTGCCATGCAATGCCTCATGGTCTATCCAGAAGCCCTGCTCTGTCCCTGATTTGGAGATGGAGTCTGGAATGTCATCAAATTTGGTGGAAGTAGATCACCAACATGGTCAATGGGAATTGACAGAAGCATTTTTTCCACAACAGCTGTGAATAATTTGTATTGTGTTTCTCTGCTGATGACTGGGCACTGGGAAGCCTGAGCTTTTTGTAAGTTCTTTCAGAGAGCTGATAAACTATCCATACTGGGGAATATTAAGGATATTTAAAGATAATCAAACTGTGGATCTTGTGAATGCTATTATAAAGAATAATCCCAGTCATATTAATCCTCAATTAATTGTAATTGCTTTCGTATCTGTATGGGTACTCTGTGTTGTTTTTTCTTAAAGATTACCTTGATTCCAGAATCCCAACATTACTACATTTATTTCAGGAATCTGATATTAACTGAGATGGTCAAACATTTAAAAACAAACAAGTGGCATCACAAATTTAATCTGGAATTCCTGTAACAAAATATTCATAATTAAATGCATTGCAAAAGACCTTTATGTTTACATCTTTCATCTCTAAGCTATGAAAATCTCAACGCTTAGAAAATATTGCCAAGCCTCCCCTTTGTCAAATTTAGCTGAATAGGCAGATCCTTCTGAGGAAAGAAAACAGAAAAACACTATTCTGTTTGCATGAATAACTGATGACTAAGAATTTCTCTCTTTCCTACATAATTCAATTAATACAAATTGGTTTGCAATTACAGGGCTGTATGGGAATGATCAAGAATTTCCTTTTATTTAATCTGAAAAGGCTTGGATTGAAAATCGAAGCAGAGGCAGCCACTGGTACCCATACAGAGGTCCATTTAGATCATACTAGACAGCTGGCAAAATCTTGTTATTTCCCAACTCCCAGAGAGAACTCTAATGTCTTGCAGAGCACAACTGCATATTTCTCTGTCCTACTTACAGTTCATCTATTACCTCCTCAACAATCAACTCTTTCCTTTATCTTTCCTGCTTTCCAGACACAAGTATTATGTTAAAGGAAATAAAAGTACTTAATTGTGGTGCCTAGCAGGTCAGTGAAACCAGCAAAAAGATTAATTTAAATGCTTAAATCTTACATGCTGTTTCTGCATACCCCCCACTTCTGTTGGTGTGGAGTAAATTATTGTCACAAGAGCCATTTTATTCATTATTGCTTTTTCTCTGCAAGAGATGCAGCCATTTCTTCTCTGTTTTGTTTTGATGATACATTCAATTCCATCTCAGGAATGGCTATACCACTAACCTTGGTACCAGCAAGCACAAGATCTGACTATTTCCTTGGGTTCAAATAATGGTTGAGGGGAAGAGGATACCTGCATGAAAGAAAACAGCACACTGAGAATAGAGTAGTTGTTTTTAGGTGGGCTCTTTCTATACAAATCAGAAAATGGATCTAAATAATTCCATGGTAAAATACAGATACTTAATATGGTATTTCAGCACAGATGCTGCTGCCCTTTGCTTATTTTACAGACTTCAACAACGACGACAACGAAAGAAAAGAAGGAAAAAAAACATAAAAGAAAAAGTTAAATGGCTGGTGTCCTCTGGGGCATAACAACAAGTTGTGGTATGATATTAAAATGCCACCATCATTATTGCAAAAGTCTGATCAAGCAAACCTCCAGCTCTGGCAGCAGGACCTCTCCAGCAGAATCTTCTTGCCTACTCACACGCAGCTTGTCTGTAGCGCAGCTCCGGTGCAGTGCTGACACCGGCCAGATGGTATTGAAAACAAGGGGGAAAGATGGCATCATACAGATCTAGTGGTCTTCTCTCATCATCATCATCACTATCATCATCATCATCACCATCATCATCATCATCAGTTCATGGTATCTGTACTCCAACCAGCAGTGATTTTTCAGGAACAAAATGTCTGGCAGCTGAGAAAACATACAAGCTATAAACATTTTTTGTCAAAGGATGCAGCATGTAAAATAATGCCCATTCCTGTAGCATCTCGGCTGCTATTTCCCAGGTGATTGTGATGACACTTTCAGGGGGTAGCCATGCTGAGGGGCAGACAGAGTTAACTTCAGATGGCGAGGAGAAGAGTGGCACTTCTTTTCCTGCTTTTTTTTGAATTTCTGTTATTATTTTTCGTTACAGATATCAGGGAAAGCCCTGCCTGTTAACACTGTAGAGGGGGATTCAGCCCTGCTGAATTCACTGTGGGTAGTTAAGAGACCCAGCTCTTAAACTCAGCTGGAACAGGTAGCATTTCTCAAAACCAGCATGTGCCTGCGGCGGTGGAGCGCCAAGTGATCCGAGCGGGAGAAGCTGCGGTCACAGTCCTGCCACACTTGAATGGCTTCACTCCCGTGTGCTTGCGGTAATGCCTCGTCAGTTCATCGGATCGAGCAAACTTCCAGGTGCAGCCTTCCCAGGTACATTTGTAGGGTTTTCTCCTGGGAGAAACAAAAGAAAGAGGGGAAGGGGGAAAAACAGGTTGTGACTTTCCCCTTGTTGCCATTAATCCCCACAATCCCCTCTGCACGCTTCCGTGAACACGCACTGCCTAGGGGGTTGCTTTCAGGCCAAATTACACAATTATGAGGCACTGGATCTGCTGAATATAAGGAAAAGAGCCTTGGACATTTATCATTCCTGTGGCATTCACATGACTAAGAAAATCAACAGGATTAAGGCAATAATATAGATCCTACCTCGCAGGGGTGATGCGAGTATTAACATCAGGACAGAGGGCTGTGCAATTATTCTCATATTTACCATACAAGTTTGAACCCTCATCCTGTCAGGTTGCACTTTCTCCCCCAAATGAACCAGATTACCTGATATTTCTGCAATTTACCATGGGCTGACACAGAGTTCCCATTATTCTATGATGTTTATGAATGTTTTTGATTATTTGTGTAAACATCATTCTGAGACATTTCTTAGTAAGCTGGTAAAAATCAACTAAGATTTCCCAATGAAACATAAAAATTCAGTCCACAAAACCTCCTCTTTACTTACTGCACTTACTTTCAGTAAAAATAATTTTGCCTAAGATGTGTACAATTTTTAAATGTACTTAGCCATGGGACTTGCACAACACTGTTCATAAATATCCACTTACTTATTTATGAGATCAGACTTGGGCTAATGTAGATTTTTGGAAAATCCTACCATCTTGCTTTACATTTAAGAGTAAGAATGATGTTGTATCATGTCAGAGGAGAAGATTAATACAGCCAAACTGGATTTTGTGCTTGCATAAAGCACAAACTGTTTAAAAATCCCATTTTGGCCATGTTTTTAGGCTATACTTCTTTGTGACTTCTATCACTCACCTTCAGCATCTATAGAGATGCTCTTGGCAGTTACCTTGATCCCATAGTTCAGCATAAACCAAAACTGAGGAAAGGAAACTGTGTGAGGTCTGTATTTATCTTCCTTTTGTGCGCCTAAAATTTTACTTCCCCTTCTGAAACCAGCTAATCACAACCTGGACAACAAAAGGGCATCTCTGCAACAACCGTTTCCTTTGTTAGGCACAATCATTCTTCAGTTATTTATTATCTCATTATGAATCATGAGCAGCTTGCAAGGAACTATTTCAATTATATGAACCAGTGACGCAACACTTGCACTTTTCGTAGGCAGAACCTCCACTCCTTGCGTCTCTTCAAAAGCCAATAAATGCTTTGCAGAGAGCCCTTGGTTTCAAAAGAAAATTCCCAAGTAAGAGTATCATCACAAAGTTCAAACAGGCCTGAAAAATCCAGCTGAAATGGCCTCTGTAAGGAAACTGAGTGCTGTACAGACACCAGCATGACATTGTCAGCAAGGTTGTCAGCAACGTTTGAGCTCCTTGGGTTGGTACCTTCTGTGCACCATCTGGGCTGTGCTGCAGTTTTGATGTCAGATGGGAGTGGGAAACAGTTGCTGTGAGGAGAACCCAGCAATCAGGGCTCTGACCACAACCTGTAGTTGCACCAGCAGCAGCTCAGCCTAGATAATTTTGTTCTCTCCAACCAAGCACAGAGCACCAAACAGTGCTCACTGCCACTGGAGTGGCCACAGTGTTGGGCATCTCAAATCCAGCAGCTGCTGTGAGCTGGACGGGCAGGCAACAAGCTACACGGCAGATGGTGGGATGCACACTCTTGCCAATGACACAGTCCTACAAAATGCACTCAAATTTGCCACCAAAACTGTCTTACATAGATATTCTTGCCACAAACAGTTGGTGCAGAGCACTGTACAAATATAGCAGTACCCCCATCCAACTTGGCAGGTTGATTCCAAGGCTCCCATCACACCACATCGATGTTTTCCAAGTGCAGTGCTTGTCCCTGCCCAACCCTCAACACATTTAAACTCTCTTGTTCACCAAATACCCCTCAGTTGGCTTCTTTGGCCACAGACACTTTCAGACAACAAATATTTCTTAGGCTCTGGATTCTTACATACAAGCATCTGAAATTCTAAACATCCTCAGGGATGGAGACCCAACTGCTTCATTGGACAACCAGGGTGAGGAATTTTTTTCCTAATATCCAATCTAAACCTACCTTGGTGCAACCTTGGTGTAACTGGAGGCCACTTCCTTTTGTCCTATCACTTAATCTCTGAGAGAAGAGACTGACCCACACCTTGCAACAACTTCCTTTCAGGTATTTACTCCCGACCCTCTCTTTCACCAGGCTAAGAATCCCCTTATCTCAGTCATTCCTCCTAAGACTTGCATCCCACACCCTCCACCACCTCCACTGACCTTCTCTGGACACACTCCAGCAGCTCAATGTCCTTCTTTTAGTGAGAAGAACAAAATTCAAACACAGGAATCAAGGTGTGGCCTCACCAGTGCAGGGGCACAATCCCCTGCCCTGGCCCTACTGGCCACACTCTTGCTGATACAGGCCAGGATGCCACTGGCCTTCTCAGGCACTGGGCACTCTGCTGGCTCATGTTCAGCAGCTCTTGACAGCATCCCCAGATCCTTTGCTGCTGGGCAGCTTTCCAGCCCTTTCCCCAGCCTGTAGTGCTGCCTGGGGATGTTGTGACCCAAGTTCAGGATCCAGCACTCGGTCTTGTTGAGTCTCACACAATTGGCCTCAGCCCATTGACCCAGCCTGTCCAGATTCCTCTGCAGAGCTTTCCCACCCTCCAGCAGATCAACACTTCCCAATTTGGTGTCATCTGCAAACTTACTAAGGGTACACTCTATCCCTTTGTCCAGATCACTAATCATGATTTAAAGATATCCATGAAATCCTTCCCCTTGTTATACGGAATTCTAGATCTTCCTTCCCCCAGCAGAAAACAGAGAACCCAATGCAGAAAGAGATGGTTTGCATGTGAAATACCAGAAAGAGTTTTTTTTAGTTCATCCATTAAAACAATACCATTTCAGGTAAGAAATGAGCGTCAGGTGACAGAAGGATATGAGTGCAGATCCCTCAGCTGGAGTTTCCCACACGTTGCTTCAGCATGCCTCCTCAGTGAGTCCTGCCTACCCCAGCCCTCATGAAGTTATGTGAAAGAGACAGGACTGATGACATTCCTTGCAAGGTATTTACTCCACTGAAGGAGAATCACTCTTACAAGCTCAGCCTAAGAAGACCTCTTCTTGTTTTCAATTAAATATAGACATTTAGTGTAAGAGAGAAAAAAACAGCCAGAGTAGTGTTAATGTGAACACATTCACTCACACGCACCTTAAAAAGGCTGCTGTAAAGACAACTGTGAAAGATACAATTGTTCATTAAGGTTAATCAACATTTTACACAAGTCTGATTTTTAGGGAAAGAACAGTACTACTACTTTTCTCTTAAACCAGCTACATTATCTGTGCATGCTTGAGGGCTAGAAAAAAAATTCCTTTTTTTTCTCTTTTTTTCTATTATGGTATCATCCCAGACATGAAGATGAACCACAGAGTTTGTCAAAACCAGAAGACCCAAGAGTTCAAATGATGGAGAAAGGACCAGCAGGAGAAGAATTGCTACAAGCTGAGAAGCTGGTGTCAGCTATCCCACACCAGCTTTGCCTGATGAGAGCTTGAGCACTTATGGCTGAAATCCTCAGTGCAACCAACAGAGAGGAGCTGGGCCTCAGCAGGACAACCTAGAGAGCAGCGTGTGAGAAAGTGGACAAAACTGGAAGAACTTAATCACAGTCTATCTATCTATCTATCTATCTATCTATCTATCTGCATTTCAAGACTGGATTGCAGTGGACTTGAAATCAAACACTCAACCATTCTGACTCAGACACTTCTGTCTCCGTGCGAGCACTTGAGTTTAAGTGTTTAAGAAACTCTTGGGCTTAAAGTGCAGGCACATTTTGACTCCTCATGCACCCAGACACTCAAATTCTCATTCAGCTTTAAGGAGCAAATGCAGGCTGTGTGAGTTTTGCCTGGGGTGGTGGAAACACAGGAATGAAGAAGTCAAAACAGTAGACAGTTTTGGGAAATTGGAAGCAAGAAGAGCTGCAGAAAGAGACTAAAAACATGCGGCAATTAGGAAGAAGAGAAAAGAAAAACTGGAAGAAGATAAAATCCTGTTAGTTCAGCATTCTGAATCTGTGAAGTTTTAAAGAACCTATCAATTTAAAAACAGATGCCTGAAGCTGTGAACATTTGCTGACCCTCTAGTTTTGCATGTGCCTTTGTGACCTCTATTGTTTTGTCCTGAAACCTGACAAAAATATCTCAAACCAGAGAAATTCTGATACTATTCTGCAGCTTTGTCCTGAAATACATGGATAGTGAACAGTACACCACAACAGCCATTTACATAGATCAAGCAGGACCCTGGAGCATGAAAAAGTATTTCTAGACAGTTCTCTGTAGAAAATGAGTATTTCCTATTATTTGGGGGAGTTAATTACCAAGTTTTAAAGGGATGAGTCAATGCTCCAAATGGGAATAGTAATTTCTCAATCTTCTATTAACATAGCATCTATTTCTAAGAGCCCTCCAAAACCATGCCTTTTGTAGTCCAGATGCGACAAACCAAATTAGTTTAATTACTTTTACCATATTATTTTTCCTAACCTACCATGACTCCTCTCACTTAGGCACTTAGGAACATGCTTACAACTGCTGCTCATTAAATCCTCCAAAACTCTTCAAGTATTGAATTAATAATGTTGAATAATGACCACTGTTCAGCCACTTCAAAATTTTCCACCCTTCACACAGCCCAACATCTGCCTTCCCATATCTTTATTCATGTACCCTGACATCTGGAAGACCATTCACTCAGGGAAATAAATCTCTTCAACTTTTACTTTATAATCTGATGACATTCACATATTCCTTATTAAAAAAACTCTGTGTAGGTTACCAGCCCAAGACATGCCATGTAATAGACAACAGAACCAGGGTCTGTTTTGTGCCATGCAGAATTTCCCACGTGGAATGTTCCTCAGAGTTATCCTCTGCCCATCAACTAGCTGGTATCAACAGTACTTGATGCCAGACCAGATGTTTCAAAGACAGACACCACAAAACCACCATGTAAATAGTTATGGGTTATTCTGCCAGCAGGGAAACTGTTCTGGAACTCCAGGAAACAGAGCTGGGCTTATATTCATTCCTTAGGTGAGAACCTTATTTACTGCAACTGCAGATGCCCCATGTATTCCCTCTGCCCATCTGCAGTTCCTTTCACTTGTGTATTATTTAAGTTTCATTTATCCAGCAGTTTTGCAGGCTCTTGGCAACCCTGAGGTAACACTGTCTACTACCATCACAGAAAATATCCCAGTGCTCAAGCTGTAAACAGTTATTTTCTCTGGTATCAACTCCCCTCTCTTTCTGGTATTACAGATAAGTGCCATGTCCCTTCTTATTTATGTCCTCTTCAGACATCCCTATCTATCCATTTTTTCTGCACATGAAATTGTCACCATGACTCTTGAGTTATTATGTCACTTCTCTGCAGCTCCTTCCTGCAGTGGCATGAAACATTGCTAACATTTTTATTCCAAATAAGAGACAACGAGGAAATAAACATAGGGGACTGTTCAGGGGTGAAGGTTTAGCAATCTAGTCAGATTTTTTTCTATGTTAAGCTTACATCACCCTGTGAAGGACAAAGTTAGAAAGCATATGAAACAAAACCTGATGTATAGGTTTGTGTAGTAATTCCAGAAAGGGAGGATAGGGGTACGAAGAAATTGATCGCTTACCCCATTCACAAAAGTTCAATGGGTTTTAGTGAAATTTGCACAGTTTAATAGGTGGAACATGCCCAGTTCTGCTATGTAAATATTTATGCCCCAAGTTTCTACTGTCATTATTTTGGAGAAGTATTCCCCACATAAAAACAGAGCGAGGTCATAAAGATTGAGCCTGAAACAAATAAGCCAGCAAGCATGCCTCTGCCCATATCTGATATGGTACATTTTCTAGTCAAAGAGAACAGATCTGCAGTTTTGCAGGGTTGAGGACATCTCCTGGTGATTCCTGGTTTGGTTTCTGCTGCAAGATGTTATGCAATATATGTAATGTGTAGTATTTATGTCAGCTGTTTTCAGCTCCCATGTAAACACCAGAATTGTTCTGAAGCATACAGGACAGTCCTAAGTGCACCCATACTGACAGGACACTAGGAGAAGAAATCATACACTGAAAACCACAAATGATGGCTAATTAGATTTTGCATTTCTACTGAAAATAAGAAATTTCAGGCAGAAAAGAATCTTTTAACAGCAAAACACTATCTGATAATGAACATCCTCAGGCACTCCCAGAGGAAGAGGGGAGCTTAGCTTTCAGACATGGGGAAAGGGAAAAATGACAATTCTTACATTTTGTGTGATATTTTTATTAGTATAATTTTTTAATGAAAAAATAGAGCACTTATCAAGCACTTTACAACTTTCAAGTGCCTTATAAAGATTTTTCGAAAATGTAATCCCTCATAAAAGTCTCTTTTTACAGTAGTACTGTGTAACAAATATCAAGTCCATTCTGCAGGTAGGAAAACCAAGCTAGTGAGCATCAGCCTTCCCAAAACTGCTGAGAGTGAACAGCAAGGCTATGATTTACACATTAGGAAACACCTTACTTTCTGTAATGAAAGTGCTAGAACTTAGCTTGAACCCTTTAAAACTTTGAAATATTTTCAATCATTTTGATGCAAAAATGTAATTAAATTACTTACTTAATGCAGTCACTAACTCACTCTCTCTCTTTGGTGAACATAGGCAATTTAACTTTGATATTTCAGTATTGTCAAAATATGCAAATAAAATATCTTTCCAGGAAGAGATTAGTTTCGTATCAGTTGAGCAAGTCTGGCAAAACAATTTCTACGAGCAGAACAGGAACATACTGTGCTGCCTGGGACACGTCTTGAAGTTCAGGTTTTTATTTCTTGTTCTCAGTCTGACTTAGGCAAAGGACAGGGACATGGTTTCTTCACGTGGAAACCAGGAACAAAACAATTTCTTCAGTTCAAATATACAGTGACAACCTCCACTCTAGAAGAGACAGAACTTCATTACACTTTGGCAGCCCTTGAACTCACTATTTACAAACTCCACTTAATTTACAATTATCCACTTGTGATAATTCAGGTGGGAGTCCTTTTCTCACATCAAAACACACAAACACATTTTCATTTCACTGCTCTAATGAGCTTTGGTTCTGTTTGCCATCCTGGCCCTTCTTCTCACTCCCCCTGCAAGACCAGTCCTTAGTTTGGTAACCCTGCTTCTTTCCTTCCACTACTGTTGTCCCACATGTCACTCTAGGTATACAGCTGCCCCAGTCAGACGCTATTTAAACACAAATCCCAGCAAAAAAGCCTTTGGGACTAAAATCACAGAATTCAATTCACTGTAATTTAAGAAGGCAAACCCATTGTTATCAGTTTATGGTCTGTTCTGTAACCACATGCACAGAAAAATGAGAAAGAGGGGGAATCCAAGCAAATTCTGTATTTTCTCTTTTTGGGGCTTCTGCAGAGACTTTGCCCCCGAATGGGCCCTCCTAAGCACTATGTGACATATGAATGAATTAATGCTTGGGGACAAGGACACTGCTGATGCAGTATGATAAATTTTGACTCCTGTAAAAATAGAAAAAGGAAAACATTTGGAAATGTAAAAGGGCTCTTCCTGTACACCTGAATCCAGGAGCCAGACCAAATCCCAATAGTTCATGAAAAATATAATTTTATTAACCTTCCTAAAATTTGTTTCCTGTATGACATGGTATGTATATGCAAGTTTTTAAGTATATGTTAAGTGCATATACATATACACTTAACAGGTATCTATTATAGATACATCTGTAGTGAAAGATGACACAGAGTTTTCTTTTTCACAACATCCGTAGCAAATACATGAGACTATTGAATTTCCAGTGCTGTGCGAAAAACCAGAGGTTTTGCTTCTTATAGCAAAACTTCACTCACTAAAGTATTTGGGAAAGGTGATGCAACAGATCCATACTTCCATCAGCAGCCAAGTGTATGGAGGGTGCCAGCAGATCTGCACATTTACTCTCTCTCCATGACTGCAGGCTTGGGTGTTAGTCTGGCCTTCCACAAATAAAACAACTTTTCTTCATTGTGGTCTACAACTGCAAGGGAGACACCAAACAAGTCCCACTTCCCTACCCATCCACCTTCAATGCTGGTACTGTCGGTCACTCCTCCCAGCATTGTTCCACCATGTTCATCAAGAGAAATACTCATGTTTCTCAGTATGAAACTTAGGCCTTACTTTTGTTTCTTGAAAAAAATCAAAAATCCCAAACCAGCAATGAAAACTGTCAAATAAATAATAAAGAAAACCTCAAACAAAAAATAACTAGAAGGCTCCAAGGGATGAGCTTGGTCTCACAGTTTTGCACAACTGATTATTTGGTGTTTGCATTGTGCTAGAAGTTAGGCTCAAGCAGAGGATGGGCACTGCTGTGCTGAGCTGTGTGTAGAAACAGAGCATTGAAAAAACTCACCTCCCATTTAAGTGAGTTGGAAATGGAATTAAACTTCCCCAAAGCAGATATATCAATTTTTATCACAATAAAAATCAGATTAAATATATATAACACTTAAGAAAAATATCAGCTGAAAAAAATACACATGAGAAGGGACAAGGGGAAAGCTCATTAATGTGACTGAAATACCACTATTTCACATCCTATGTGGAGAAAACACTGAAGTGTAGAAAATAACTCCTCATCCTACACAGGTTTCATCAGATCTTTTTACATTCCCATGAAACAAGAAGTTTTTTGTAGAACTTACTCATGTTTCTAAACGCTTATTTGCAAAAAAGTGAAAAGTGAAAACACTAGTTTTCAGGATCTACCTCTCGTCTGCTTTTATGCACACACAAAAAAAAAAAAAGCAGGAAAGAAGCAAACCTGAATAAAACATTTTTACAAAAGCTTTTATGATGCATACTTGCAGTTTTCAGGCTGCTGCACTCTCAAAGACTGTGTTTCTGATCCAAGGTTCCCCTGACAAGGACAGGATGGGCATGAGCAACTTCAGACACACTTCCCAAAAAACATGGGCTATCACCAGCAGCAAATTATTGTTCCCTCTGCGGGGGACTGAGTGGGCTGCAAGAGTTGGAAACCCTGTACTGTATATTTATTCCTCCAGGTCTGGGTGCAACATCTGGGAAAATGTTTTGGAAGCAGTGGGAGTAAAGACATCTTTCTTGCCTTCATGGCACTTCAGGGCTACACATGGTAGACCACAATCACGCCAGAGACCTCAGATGAACTGCAGTTCTTTGGAGGTAGAGCATTAAGTACTAAAAGGTTGGCTTAGAGAAAAATCTTATTCTGCATAATGAAATTATCATTATTCCCTCGTGCCACACACAGACAAAACACATATGCACCCCATATTTACAAAGTCAAGGGGCACTGTTGAAAATATTTTTCATAACCTTGAGACTGCAAGTAATCACAGAGGCAATTAGACTCGCTTTCCCATCAAAGTGCCTTGGAATAACCACACGGGCACTCTTCCATATCGGCACAGCATCAGACCTACAATGCAGAGGAATGACTCCCTGTGTGTAAGGTGAATTCAGAGCTTGCAAAACGTGCCAGAAACGAAAACATTTAACTTTCCACAGAGCAGCTATTGGAAGAGAACTGGATGTACAAGCTCCTTCTGGTATGGACACCTGCCTGTAACTAGCTGGGCTCAGACAAGGATCTTGCTACATCCAGAGGTTCCCACTTCTGTATCATATCACCTTTCTAGGCTGTGGTGGCTCTGGTGAGCCTGCCCTCACACCCCTGGTACACCAGGAGACACCCTGCACCAGCAGACAGCTGCTCTTAAATATACTTCTGTCCTGAAATGTGAAGCCAGCCACATCAATGAGAGTAAGCTGAGGTTTCATTTATTAAATAATCAGTTTATCTTCTAAAGAGAAACTGCATGGAAAAACAGAAGAAATGCTAGAAAGGAAAACTTCTGTGAAATATACTAGTTTTCACATTGGAAAGCTCTACTGTTTATTGAAACTGGCAGTAAATTTTAAACACTAAAAGAAAGTATTTCTTACAAAATAAAAGCATCACCCAACACAAACAGACCCTCCTATTTTACTTAAAGCAAATTAATTTTTTAATTGGCTTTGTTTATTTAAAGTCCCAGTTTCTGAAGCAGCATCTGAACCTGCTTTTGGAGGTTTTTTCACTTGACAGATTTTCATGGTACAGGAAGAGCTCAGGGACAAGGAGAACATAGGACCTGAGAAAGAAAAGCTGGGGTTTTGAAGAGTGAGTCTGGCAGGTAGGTTGGCAAAGAGGTGGAAGAGACCAAAAATCTACACAGTTCAAGTAAAATCCGACAGATTATTTAAAAAATGTTGCTTCTTCCCAATATTTGTCTAAAGAAGGGATTACAAATCTGTAAATATCTCTCTGGAACTTATAGTTAGCAAAAGGCATTAAACAGACCTTAAAAAAAACAACAGGTAATGAATGGAGTTTTAAAACCTACAGAACAAAAACAGCTTTTTTGGTGCCTCTGACTTTTTAAGTCCACTCTGAAAGTGCTCAAAGGAAAATGTGAACAAAGACTAATGACAGGGGCCCTTTCATATTAAAATAATATATGGAGCAACAGTGAGTGAGAGGAATGCAATGTTTGAAAAAGCACAGACTAAATAAAACACCCATGTACTCACTAGTCCTCTCCTAGGGTGGTGTCTCAACACAGCTACAAAGGAACATCTTGGGGAGGGAATGCTGTCATTTTCTCAGGTACAAATCTGTACTTCTGAGATGTTTACTGTCTCCACGTAAAACTGCTGAAGACCCCTTGACACTGACAAATAGGCTTCATTACGTCTGTGGCAAAGGTATTTGCTCTCATCTCTCAGGAATGATATAGGCGTTGATCAAGGACAAAGCACCAAACCCTAAAACAATTCACTTGGCCTGGAGGCTTTATTCAGCCTGGCTCTGCAAGAGCCTGAGAGAGCAGCCCCTCTACTGCAGCAGCAGCACTGAGAAGGGTGACTGAGACCTGGTGCTGGCTGGGGCAGGACGAAGAACAGCAGTTGCAGCCCAGTATCTGAGTCCCACAAAAGTGCTCTCGTTACAGACCTTGGCCTCCTCCTCTGGCCTGAGGCAGCAGCAAAGCCATGCATGTGGATATATGGTGCCTACACCCATGGATTAAATCCATTCCCACTTCATGCTGCCTGGAAAGTCCCAGGCTTTTGCAGCTGCTGACCCCACAAAGCCGCACTGTCACGTTCTTCCAGAAATTTTTAACTAACAACTGAAATAAGGTTGTACAGAAATACAGAATGCTGATTACTACTACAGTAAATGAAAATCCTGTGGAGGTGAGAGACAGGAGCAAATGTCTTGTGTTTCAGATGCTAAAATTATGTCCCACATTACCTCAAAGCAGGCATCTTCTTTCTTTGTTGACTTCTTCAGGATGATTCATACAATGTTTTAAACTCCTTAGGCTTCTCCATGTGCTAAAGGGGTAGCCATGATGAACAAGAACTGGATTTAACCATGAGCAACTTCAGATTTTTAGATGTATATACAGTGGAAGGAACCAATTTTACTCAGTCTGTAGGACTCAGATGTCCTATTGGGAGTGTCGATGGCAACTTCAGTGTCGCTTAAAAGGACTGAAATAGCCAGTACAGATCATAAAACAGCATTTTGACTTGTTTTCTTCTCCAACTTCAAAGTAAAAGCAGCAAAGTGAAGAAGATGGGTCCTGCCAGGGCTGTACAGGTGCACACCCCTTGGAAACAGCATTTGCACTCTCCCCATTCCTGGGGCCAGCACCAGCACCTGTGCCAAGGGCAACACAGATGAACACAAACTGGGAATGCAATCCATGGCTGCTGGTTTTCCCATTTTTAAAGATTATTCCTTTGCGGGGTCACACATTAGTAATTTTCTTTAAGTTCACTGAAGTAGAAACTAACTCAATGCAAGTCCAGTGAGCCAATTTCTCACAGTTTCTCCTTGCAGAAAGAGTTGATAAACCTGAGCTGCGAGATTGCCTGCAAGCCCTGAAGGCTCTCCATCACACCTGATACCTCCTGATACCTTTATTTGATGATGTGGCAAAACAAAAACAAGGAGCTGATACTAAAAAGAGAAATTTAATACCAGAGCTTGTGCTTTATGCAATGCTTTATCTATCAGAGGTTTCGCTTGCAGCTTTCCCAGTCAGGGAGACAATACACAATTCAAGTCCGCCCCCCAGTGGACTCCATGCCCACACCAGCACACCAAGTTTTGAGGACACTGAGGGCAAGTATTGAGGAGCTAGATGACAGCATACTTAAAAAACCTAGGAGTTACTCCCAGAGAATTAAATTCAACTGTTACCATTTCTAATATTCTGTTCTGGTCTCCATTAGGACGAAATGAAGTATACCTTCCAACCAACAAATCTGTTCATCCTATCATAACACCACATTGTTCTTCCTCCTGAGTCTAAACTACTGTGAATGTTTCAGTGGCTACGCACACAAAATAATGTAGTTTGGAAAAGATCTTTAAGATCATCAAGTAAATGAAAAAAAAATTCTCAAGCACATACTGCTTAGGTAAACAACTGTCAGCAAGATCAGCCTGCCTAAAAAAAAATAAGGTACAGATTATGCAATGCTGAGTTTCTGTGATCTTTTCTCAGAAAGTTTCCTACTGAAACTTGCTCACTCTTGCGTGCATAGCTGTCATACTTCATTTATACTTATCCAAAACTGCACTAATTACTGTGGGTCATACGTGAATAATTAACTTCTTTTGCCTGAAGCAAAAGTAAAGGCCAAGATAAAAAATCCAAGATGAGATTAGTACATGGCCAAGAACAAGATGAGTACGCTCATGGCCAAGGCTACATGTAAGTCTGAATATACCAACTTCTCATCAAGACCTCTGTAGTGTCCTGTAAAACACATTTAATTCTAACAGCATGACACAGGTTTTCTCACTGATCCAGTGGCTAAATTCAGCACTGACCATTTTTTCTAGACTACGCTTCTTTCATCAAGCCTGCTGCAATGTCACTATAAAGCAGTTAGTTATCAGCTGACTATTTAATGAAGGTTTTGATTGGATGTAATTTTTCTTTTTCCCTGAAGTAATAACCAGCTAACAGCATGACTACAGAACAGTTCAGGCAGCTCTATGTTGGCGTGGGAATCTGTTTCAGTCAACTCACAGTCTGGCAGGTATCCGGGCTTCCTCTGTGCTCAGCAGTGAAAGAGAAGCACCTTTGCAAGCCAATCTCTGGGTATACCTGAAGAGGGAATAACATGCCCCAGAGGTGCCAATCCCTCTTCTCTGACTACCCAGAGATCCCAGACAGATAGCAAAGCCTTGACACCAGCTGCCAGGGAACCACGGCTGGGGATATGGATCCTACGATTACAGCAGGTAGACAAACTCCTTTTGTGCTGGTGGAGAGCTACATATGCTTAAGCTGGGATTCACCTACATCCTGGAGCACCCTACGTGCACAGCCTGAGATGCAGTGGTGTTGACTACCTAACACTGATCGGGGTGCACTACCTGCAAGCACTAGCTGCCCCAAGAAATCACTGACAAACTACAGACATCCAACAAATGTAATTCTCAGCGTTTTAAAATGTCCCAGAAGAAAAGAGCCTCTTCTGTTTCTGGGCTGCCTTGGGTGTGACATTTCTGAGGTTGTCCACATTTAGTTTGGTAACTCACAGGATGATTGCTTATACTCCTGGGCTGGTCGCCAGTCTGGCAGGATAGAGAAGAGTGACTTCCCTGTGGTGTAAGCAGATAAATGGTATTTTTGTTTCAAATCAAACCCTCTATGGCTCTTCTCTGCTGGGCTCTCTGTCTTTGAATCTGTTACAGCTGTCTAATGCTCAAAGGGTGATACAGGCAAGAAAAGAAACAACACGTAAATCCAGCAGGGAGAAGGAAAATGACAGAGTAAGGTTAGACTGGGACAAAAGAGGTAAAACAAGAATGACAGAAAATGGTGACAAGGTAAGGGTATATAAAATATATTAGAAGAGTAGGGATGAAAGACCACATTTAAGATGAGAAAGAAGAGGGAAGACATAAAAAGAATCAAGACAGGACATGACAAATAATGAGAGAGCAGAAGGCTTGTCTTAATGGGAAGATATGAAGAAACCAGGAAAACTGGCCTGGAAAGAAATGTAGGGAAATTTCCAGATCACCAGAACATTTTGGTTGTTTAAGGAAGGGACTCGTACCTTACAGAAATTATTTTAGTAGGGAATGTTAGAATGGAGCCTTGTTCCAGCCTCCTCTCAACAAAAGTCCTACCAGCTGAAAGACATTCTGGAAAATGTGATGGAAATACAGCCTCAATTGAAATGGAGAAGCCTTCACCTAATTTTCTAAAACAGTATGTCATACTCTTTAGACTACATCAGATCACAGAAAGCACCAGCAGATTCTCAGCAAAGAACAACATTGTCCTATACACTGGATAAACACCATCTTTCCTCCAAGGAGTTACAGGACTGCTGAAGTCCATTAAGAGCAGAGAGATCAATAAATTTAATTTAATTTAAGCAAATCAGCATCAGAGGAAGGAACAGCACTGAGGCTCAGAGTGTTCTTTTCACCACCTTTCCAGCCATCCAATCAATCCCCTTTTAGACTTGCTCTTGATAACTTCAAATTGCTGCTCCTGAGTTTATCCACAATAAAACTACAACTATTACACATCACTGCTTCAGCTACCCTTACATGCCTGTCATACAGATCAGTAACAGCCCATAAAGTTAATAAGGACACCAGGTAGGGACTGAGTGTTAAATATGGTCACCCCTGAATGGGGCTCAGCTCCTCTAAGCATCCCTCTTGCACTAACTAGTGTGATCGATTCTCATACAGTACAGGATAGGTGCCTCTGAAAGCCTCCAGAAAGACATACTGAGGACTTGAATTGAACAGAAGGATTTCAGGAGCTCCCAGCATCCAAAAGCTACATCCGTAAAAGCAAGTAGTTTCAAAAGAAACTGGTCTGTAGAGTGAAAAAAGTGTTGCTGAAGATTCATGACCGCACTATATGCTCTTGAGGGTTTTCTCTGGACTAGCTCTGGTTGGTCCCAAGCAATGACCACACTTTGTTTGTTGAAGCACAGCAAGTATGTCCCCAGAGGCCACTCTTCTGTTGAGCTTCATCTGAGAAGAGTCTGGTTGGTGCTGCCACCAGTCTTGTGCTGCCAAGAGGGGATGACAGGGAAGTTCCACTCAAAAGAACACTCCTGATCTGCACGAGAATGTCAATGCACTCACAGACATCTGTTATTCAGGTACAGGCCTTTGGCTCTTAGTGTAGGATGACAAGTTCATTATGCCCTAAACTGGACAGAAAGGCACCTGCTTGTCTTAACCACAGTGCCAGCAAATCTCACCTGTGTGCGTTCTCCGGTGAGCCTTCAGGTGGGAGCTTTTTGTGTATACTTTGTTGCATCCCTCAAAGTCACACCGATGGATGCGTCGCTTCCTGGAGTCTGGAGACTCAGACCTCCTCTGACGCCTTGTGCTCTCAATACTGAATGGTGAAATTGAACTGAAAAACAGAACAGAAACAAAAAAATTAAGCAAGAGCATGGTGTATAGCCTTGGCCCCAAAAATCAGCTGTAACAGAAGTGACTGTGCTAAAAATGACGTAAAAAATGAATTATCTATTTCCCTTTCAACATTTTGACACAATTAGTGCTTGAACTAGAGCATATTCTCCAATATGAAATAACTGAAGTTTTGATTTAGAAGTGCTTATTGCCCAAAAAAACCCACCATGATACTTGAAATACTGCTCCAATAATGAAGTAGCCTGACTTTATCTGAGCTCTATTTCTATTTGACATATGTCCAGGTACAAGCTCACTGAACTGTTTTCTAAACAAGTTTATATATAGCCTCCATAACTTCTCTTTGACAAGTTTAAATAGATAAAAAGCCTGAAACCTTTTATGAAAAAGTGTTTCCAGTACGCAGATCTGAACTATGGATCCTCACATGAAGCCCAACACCTGTTGTTTGCTTGAATACAGACTGCTAACAGATCCAGATCACCCCGCAGCAGCGATTTTTCCATTTTCTCATTTAGCAGTTCCCAATCTGTCACGCGCAAGCCAATGAAATTTATTTTCTTTCAGACCACTGATAAATGAAGTTTAAGAACAAGGCCAGAGAACAATCCCCACAGAAACACATAAATGCTTATCAAAGATACTCCATTTACAGCAATGTCCTGTGGCCTATCAGTTACCCTAATTTTAAGCAATTAAAAATACAGCATTGAAGTAAGGTTGCATTAGTGTCTAAGTACAGTGTGTGCCAGACCTATCACTTGAAAAAAGCCTTGCTACTGCAATGCATTTGGCTTGGTTAGATAAATTATTATCAAGTTGGAAGGCCGTCATTCAAACCCTCATTGACTGCCAGTAATCACACCACCCAGCCATAAATCATTATTAACTGATCATCCTATCAACATCACTATGATTATATTGCACAGCAACCACCATCAGCCACAGCTACAGCAGCCTGTTTAGTTAAGTACTGGGACAACCCTGCCCTTCATCAGGTTTCTGGGGCTTCCCAGGTTTATTGACATTCAGGATAAATGGGCTACAGACTCATTAGCCTGCTCTTTTAGACTCTTAAGATCAATCTGAACGAAAAGGATGAACCTTTGGGGATCTGTGATCCTAAGGCAGGCATTTGAAAGGAGCACTGATGTTGATGCACCTCTGTTAACACCGACCTGCAGGCTCCTGTCAGAGGAGCTCCTGCACAGCTGTAGCTGTTATGGCATACACTGACCTCCCAGAGCTTTCCAGAACTTGCTGAGGACTACTCATATGGGGTTAAAGATTTGTGTAAAGCATCTCACACCATCAACACGTAATTTCAACAGTGTTCTAACTCTCTGCATACAAACCTCTAAGCCTTGAATTAGTGGTAGTCCAAATTACACAGTTTTATTTTTGTTTCAACATTTTCACAGTACAATCCTAATCTGAAGCACTAATGGGGGAAAAAAAGTACTTTCTTATCAACAGTACTCTTTTAACACATATTCATATTTTACCTGCAGGCAAGAGATTCTCCAGATTAATTATTTTTGCCTATAATATGATGCATACAAACAGATGTGCAGAGAATTCCTGGAATGGAGACAGAAGTGGACAGAGAGCCGTAGTAACAGCATTAGCTGGCAAAAATTGTCCCCAAGAGAGTAAGAAACATTAGCACTTTAACTATATGACTGGAATACAGATATGTCTAGCTCTCACAGAAATGGCTTAGGAATTGCATTTAAGCAATTGTTCTGAATCTCAGAACAAATAAAAGTCTTGGGTTAGGCAATTCACTGAGAATGGTTTCACTACTCCAGTAGGGTTTTCTTTTTTTTAAACATCCCACCAGCTGAAACAAAAGCAAACTTGTAAATCAAATGTTAAAGCCCAATACTGAACATGCAAAATCCAGTGCTCAAAACTATGAAATCCTGATCTTTAAAAGTAAGCATTTGTGCATCTTTTTTCTGCAAGCAACTTATGAGCTGTCTTAAAACCCTATTTTGTAACAGAGTGTTCAGATCCTGGATAGTACAGCTCATTTAAATAAGAGGAGGATCATGCTTAAAAATGCTGCTGCAATTTCCAGCCCCAAGACAAACTGAACCTTGCGAAGAGTCAGCACCTCATGAAAAGCTATTTGTCACAAATGAGAAAGTGATCTAATTGCTGGGAAACGCTCTGTGCTTTCCCGGATATTTATACAGAAGAGGATGGTACAGAGTAGTGCCATGAAGGTGGCACATGATCAATGCTGCTGCTTTTTAACTGGATTGCTCCCTCTTTCTAAAAAGTATAGCACCCTACTTATCCCACAGGAGGGAAAATAACTGAGTAAGCCACAGAAGGTGACAAATATTGTCACCATCCCCTGAGAGCTTCACAGTCATTGCTTGCTCGGCAAGGAGAAAAGCTCCTGTCAGCTAGAACCAGCAAATGTCACCTCACGCCTTCCCTTTGCAGCGCTGCAGCTTAAATGAGAAACTAACCATCAGAGGACACCCACATGGCGAGTGAGAGCATGTGTCCAAGGTGGTTTTCCTCTGCCACTTGAACTCCTGCGGCACAGGGGGACCCCCAGCGCAGACATGTTTAATGGTGGAACAGGAGCCAGAATCTACCTGACGCCACCAGCTTGCTTGTAGCCTTTCAAAAGCTGTGTGGCTTTAAATGGGGATATCACCAAAGACCCTTAAAAAAGTACAAAGTGCTTTTTTGAGCTTCCTCAGGTTAGTCCTGTTCGAGATGATTTGCTGATGTTCCTTCCCTTTGCCATGCAAACAGTAAAGGGACACCTTCTCCTTTCTCAAGCAATTTCTATAAAATACCCTCACTGATCACACAGACAGAAGTAAAGTCCTCAAAACCACATTTGGTGCCTTTTGAAGGCCACAGGGGCTGTGCCAGGTGTCTCTGGTCAGGACAGGGTTCCCAAAACTACTGTTTGATGGCACCCTGGTAGACAAAGACTTTGAAATGTGTCAGGGAATTCACAGGCATTTATTTTTTCAACTAACTTACTTCTCCTTTAAAATTCTATAAAATAAATAAAGGAAAAAAAGCACAAAAAATACCACAATGCCCCTCTTACTCCAACCAAAACCCAAACCAACCATATCATAGCAGCCTATTTCAAATTTAAGTGTCTCCCAGTGACTGCACAGAGGGAAGACTTAGAAACCTGTCATCAGCCAAGGTCTACCAGGGTACCCGGAGGAGGAGCTGCCAATTCTCTTAATGGCCACGATCTCAGGCAGCCTTTAAGGCTCAAGGTGGGCTTTTGCAGTAGGACTGATGCCACACCTAACAGCTCAGCAGGATTTATTAAATTACTGCTGAAACATGAAGTTTGAAAGACAAATTAACAAAGAAGAAAACTGGGTTCTGACCTGTCAGCTTGATGTTTATTTATTTGCAGCTTGTTATTTCTAAAACCAATGTAATTTCTATGTTAGTGTAGAAATTGTTACACCTAATGGGAATCCTGGGAGACTGCTGGCTGCCTCCATGAGCCACTGCAACACCTGCAGTCAGTATGGTTCGTAGGGTGAAAAAAATAAAACCAATGCGAGCATTTAGGGCAATTTATAAAAATTCAGCCGTGTTACTTCCAGTTAGAAGTGAAAACATACATCTTTGCAACTCGCACGTGGCCAAGTTCTTGTCTCTCTCATACAAAGAAGTCTGCAAAACCTAACACCGACTGGGGCTTCCCCACTAGATGGCCATCAAGTTCTGCAGAGTGTGATCTGCACTGCGTGAGATGTGAATCATAACAAACCTGGTTGCAGGATTATTTTTCCTTTCTATGAATGCTGCCCATGACTTCCTAGATGTTTTGCCTCTCTTCTGCACGGACATGAAGAGCCCTTGGCACAGGCAGTAACATTGTTAAAAACATGTAATGTTTTTACATTTTAACCACATGTAATGGGTTAATCAGTCTTCATACTGATCCTGTGTTTTCTGAGCAATACACTGAGCAGAGCTGCCTGGGGAACACTGTTTATTAAAGCCTTGACCTGTGCTCAGTCTCAGGACACATCACAAGTCCCTGCACACTGGCTGCTCCCCACTCACAGTGTGCTCAAGTGCACTCACCCTGTGGCAAACACGCAGGGTTACCTTTGGCCACCCAAGCACGAGCTCCTGGGTGCTGCTGGCATCCCAGTGAGACAGCCAAGGGCTGGCTGACATGGCCAGCAAGGAGCGAGGGACGTGCAGCAAGCCACGCTTCGCTCTTTGCTCTACAAACCCAAACACTGTCCCAGTGTTGCGTCCTCATCCTTGTGATTACCATTTTTACTCCTCTTGGCCCCTCCACTATGAGCTCAGACTCTTTGGCAACACATCCTGCCTGCCTCCAAAGTCCTCGTGGATAACACATTGATCCAGGGCTAACAGGTCAAACCAGTTTGTACCCAACATCCCTGTCACCTCACCTAAGTCTCTACAGCAATCAGGCTGCATTACCCTCTTCTCTAGCTGGCCCTGTAGTTGAGAGACTTGTGGTTGCACCCTAGTAACAGTCTGTGGCTGCTAAAAGCAGATGCTCTCTTCCCTCTGGGGTAGGACCCAGGACGTATCAGCCATGTCCCCTCCACTCTGGCTGCCATGGGAAGAAGAACCAGATGGGGCTCAGGCCTGAGGAGCATCTGCTCAGCCTGGATGAGGGGCTCAGCAGGCCAGCCCGTGTAACACCAGTTGGGGTCCTCTTGCGCTTCTCAGCCCCTGGGCTCTGAGTACAGGATTTGGCTGAGATGGCACATCAGGACAGTCCCACTCCAGCTGCTTTCTGTAGTGTTGGCACCAGCACTTGCCTGATTCTGCAGCAAGCCAGTGCAAGACCCACAGAAACGAGAAGAAAATTCTGCCAAAAAAAAAAATCAGAGAAGCTTTTGGTAGCTTGACTCCCTAAGTAGGAGAGTGTGCCAAGTACCTGCACTGACATATGGCAGAGGATGAGAACCTGTAGCCATGGGTTAGGGGAGTGTCACCACCCCTTTTAGTGGCAACCAGCTGTGATTACCACAGCTTCCATGTAAATTTAGAATATGTGTGAAGAAATCGAGAATGTGGACATAAGCAATCAACATCAGGAACAACTGGAAAATCCAGCTTTTGTTCCACAGGAAAGTTGCTTCTTGTAATATTTGAGTATAAAACACACAGAAAAACAACCACATAAACAGATAAGCTGAAAACAAAAACTGGGAGATATGACCATGTTGAATAACTATGAGCTGATGATGTGCTTTGGCAATACATGATAGAAGCAGTCATATCCCACCCTCAGTTCAATTCTGGACATTCAGATATTTACAGTATGTTTTTAAGGGGAAAATATGCCACTATACAATACTTAAATATTAAAATAACGTATAAATTTAGCACTGTGAATCTTTACTTTATGAAACATGCAAAGCTTCTGGGTCAGTCTGTAAGTTATAGTAATTAAAAGTGCAGGCAAATTAAATAAAAGCAGAAAACTACAGTACTACATGCCTGCATTCAGATGGTAATGAGCAGTTGAAGAAAATCCTTGGATCTCTAGCATTTGTTCAGTGTTCAAATGGAACCAGGGCTGCAGAAAGAAGCATCATGGGTTTTGGCTGCTTAACATTTATAGAAACTAGAGCAGTTAAGTGACTAACTATAGACATAACTTTTTTAAATCCAGCCTTTGGATTCAGTGTGGGATGGCACCCCCTGGGCACATTGAACAGCAGGCTCACACACCTCCACAGCAGCTGTCAGTCCTCCTTTGGTTCTCAGGGCAGCTGCCCACCAAGAACCCTCAGAAGCAGGGATTACCACAGTCCCAACACCTTTGCTTGGCTCCTCCAGCACTTTTCTGAATGAACACACCCACAGCAGCACACCACTCATTTGTGTGGAGGTGATGTCGCTTAAGACAAAGTATCTTCTATTAAGACCCTGTTTCACACACTTAACAGACAAGTGAGTACTCTGCCTTTTTGAAAAGCAGCTTTGAATCACATTTCCCAGATTCCAGCTCTCAATTACTTTATTTTGTAGCACCTTTTCACATAATGCAATTTCATTTTCTGGTAGGCCATGTAATATATTACCATCCCACTCAGGATAGTGATAACACTACACACTACAACATAAAGAAATATGACATGGATTTTATTTCTCATTACAGTTTATAAAACTCCTTCTAGTAGTCAGATGCCAAAATCCTACTATACAAAAACATAGTAGGTTTTTTGCTATTAAATGCTTAAATATCAGTGCCATCTCCTGATAAAAATCTTCACTCAAATATTTATTTTAAAAAAATTACAAAGTTGCTTCTGTCCCCTGTTCATAGACAGATGAATGCATATATATACACATGTATTTTTTCTCCTCTTTGATTCTTAGATCCTATTTAATGTTTCATGAAAGGCAAACAGCTGCCTTAGGAATGTTAGACATTAAAACATATCAAGCAGTACTTAAGGCAATCATAAAAGGAAAATATGTGCTGTTCTTTTATTAGCAGCAGTTACTTCAATCACTGTACTTTAAGGTGATGTTATACTTGAAATTATACTTTTTGTCAAGAAAGAAAGGAGCAATTTGGCAGCATACACAAACAGCACACATATGAAATGGGAAAATTACATGGATAAACAAGACAGAGATAAAAGAAGATTTGAATATATTTGGTTCAGAAAGTGCCTGAGCTGGAGCTGCAGTGAAGCTGCACAAGGAGCAGATGGGTGGATGGGAGTAGGAGCACAGAAGTTTCTCCTGTTATGCTCTGAACTAGATGTCCACCACTGGCTGCTGCCGGAGGCAGTACCCTGGCAAAGAGCATCCTCTGCTCCAGCTCCATAGAGCCATTCCCACCCATGTTGTTATATTCCTGACCTGGGCAGTCAGCAAACAAAACACCCTGCACGTCTGTGACCTTTACCTTATCTGCAGCATTTACTGCTGAGACCAGATAAAAGTACTTGAACTGCTGAGCTGCCCTGCAAACCTGAGTGTGCCACAACATTGCTCTGGCTGGGGTGGAAGTGGAAGCACAACTATACATGGAACAAACTTCTGGCAAAAGGAAAGAACTTTGGGGCCTACTAAGAAAAACACTAACGTAAACCATGGCACACACCTTACCAAAACTATTCATCACTTCTGTAATCAGCTGCATTAAGGTGAGACATGAGACATTTGTTTGATCTTTCTGATCTATATTCGTGCTGTGGGATCCAGGAGCACTTTCCAGCTCTTACGATTTGGTGTTCTGAGGTGCATTCCAACTCCACAGTGGGCTGAGACCCAAATACACACCCTATTCTCCTCTTTCATGCTGCTTCTCCCTTCTGGCTTTCTAAGGAAAGGAAGCTGGGCCAGAAAGCATTCTGACATGCTCCAGCACACCCCCCAGATCTGGTGACTGGAGGACTGTAAAGCACTTCTGACAGAGGAAATCCACCAATCAAATCTATGATGAACTCTGAAATGTCATAGGAAAAAACCCCACCAAAACTTTTCTATCTATTTTACACTTATTAACCCACAAAGTTTTACCCTAGAGAGCTACTGTGTAAAAAAGCAAAGGAATGACATGCCAACTACCTTGCACCTGGGCACTGCCTACATTACTAAAATGTTTCTTCCTGGTTTCGAGAAAATTCATGGCAGTATGGTAACTTGCACTACTACATCCAGCAGCAGCCAAACCTGGGCAACAGCAACTCTCACACCAGCCCTACTGAATTACTGAGATGCTCCTTAACAAGGATGAATTTCATGTTTCTCCTAACAGGCCAGGACATACAGAATTTGTTTCTACCTGCAAAGGTTTTAGAAACATTTGGCAGGAAGCCTATTATGTTCTACACACAGAATTAACATTTTCAGTAATACTAAACATAATTCTGTTTCACTGCTCTGCCTTTCCCTTAGTTTGGACAGATGGACTCAAATGAGACACTTGTCCTTAGATTTTGTCAGAGATTCTGAGGTGGTAAATGACAGCAGTTTACAATTGTTTAGAAGTATTTTTTTTGTAACATGTGTGCATGTTACAGAGGATGCACAGCTGCAATATTGACCCTTCCAGCTCATCAGGATGGCTGAACAGAGTGCAAAGACTGCTCTGGATGTCAAAGCCCATGTTAACACCTCTTTTTTTAACATGGTGTACTATCATGGAGTAAAGACTAACAGAAAAACTCATCTGTGGAGGGAACTATAAATTTTCTGCTGAGCCAGGTTCTTCAGAGGTAGACCTAGTTGTTCACAGTCTTGTCCTGTTTAAGGATAAAAATGTTTGAAGACAGAAAAAGAACCCCAAAAAACCAGCAACACTTTTCTGGGGAATGAGTTTCAGTACTCAGCCATGCTCATATTCTAAAGAGAGTTTCTAATGAATGCTTGTTTTTTCTAACTAGCTGCTACAAGGTGTTTATATTCATAAACACACGTATCTACACATTATAATGGAAGACTATTAAGTGATCATGAGCTAACATAAACCTTCACTTCTCTTAAAAAAACCTCCAAAATTAGCTTACTTTGTTTTAGGCTGATGTTTTTTTCTCAACAGGAGTGAAAAAAAGGAAATCTCAAGCAGTGGGGAAACATTTCTTCACAATGAACTTGCAAGTGGACTAAAGTGCATGGGCAGGGTCTGTTTTCTGGATCTGAAGACAAAGCATGTATATCTTCCTGAAAGCAGGAATAATTCCTGAAATCCTGTGTGCCACATGTTTGATCCATGCTACTTCAGGCCTGGGAGCTGAACCTGGTCTAGCAGAGAAAAAGCATCTTATTTCGTCCCCTCCTTTCAGAGCTGGCAGAACAGCAGTGATCATTCACAGGATCTCCAGCCACACTAACTCTCCCTCCAGACAGAGCCTGCATCAATGCCAAGTCTGTTCTTTCTTTCTTGTTTCTTTCTAAACAGAGCAGAAAATTGGGTAACTGAGCACCTACAGCTCAGCTCTGAGATCACAGGGTGCTGCTTTTTACCTCTGCTGTTGCTGATTCATACTTTTTCTTCACACTTTTTTGGTAACACATATTACAAACAAGCTTTGTCAATACTGGCAATCTCAGCAGAAAATTATTTAAAAAGTGAAATAAAAACAACTCTGTTGCAGACGGGACGAGCTGAAATGTTCATCACGGATATAGGATTAGTATGTACATATATGCAGGTCTTTCACCTTTGTTCTGGTTGTTTGTTCAAAAGAGCACAGACCCTTCACTTTCTAGTGCAGGACTCTCTGAATATTCTACCTTGCTCTCCAGATCTCACTTTCTTCTACTATCTCTAATTCTGATTCTTCACACTGTACAACACAGTAGTCAGTCCCAGTGACTGTACAATGACAACTCTTGCCTGTGCATCCACCTCTTCTTGTAGGTCAGAGTAACAAATGTAGTGGTGATTAAAAATTCTCTGTTCTGTATCCTTAGCTGACAAAATTGCCACTAACATCTTGCCAAGTCAGTGATATTAAATGAGGACATTGTTTCCATTGGGACCGAAGATCATGTGAATGACCTTTACTTTCCTCCTGTTCAGAAGGGTTATTACTGATAACTTAAATATTTGATTACCCTAGATACCTATGTGAAATGCAATTATGGGTGGTCATCTGTCATACTCTGTGTCATCAAGCACATTTTGTTAACTACTAAATGGTTGACCACATGAAGTGTACATTTTGGTATTTGTATTTATATTTATGTAAAGACAGCCTGCTACCTCCAACAGAAAGCCATCTCAGAAGACAAGATTTTTTTTATGCCCCACAGCCCTTTACAAGCTCCTGTGTGAGAGTATATATTGCCAAGTATTCATCTATAACTGAGATAATATAACTACCATACCTACTTGATCTGTCTAGGAAAAAAGGGACTAAATAATTTCCTTTAATTGGGGGACAAAAAAGTTACTGAGTGCAAGATCATACTTCAGCGATTTGGGTTTCTCTTCCTAAGATACTTTCTAATCAATAAATTCTGAGATTTATAGTTTTGCTTGTTTTGTTCTTCCAGAGCACCCACTCATATCAAAAGAAATTTTTAATAAAAGAACAAGAGAAACACACTCTATAAATCTAAACTGTACCACTCAAGGGCTCTACAGATTGTGTTAGTAAGCATTTTCATTAACAAGAAATCCTGATGTATTTATTTTACACAAGAAGTGAACTTTTCTGTTCAGTATGCTACCTTGCAGCTGGCTTTACAGCCATGCATATCAATGATGCATTACTTCATTTGGATTATGAGATCCTTGACACACCTTCATGGCTGTTTTGTGTTTGCAAAACAAAGTAGAGTGAGGTCTCAGTACATGAACAGAGTACTAATACACTACTGCAATGTGAAGAAAACCCACTACCTCTCTTTGCATCTGTGGTTTTCCATACTTATTTACAGCAATAGTCTCACCTGAAGCAATGTTCTGGGCTTCACCAGGCTAGCCTCTCATAGGACTTTCCCAAGGACTGCCACGTCTTTTCCTTAATTTCTCCCCTCTTCCCCTAGACTTACCAATTCCTTCAGTCCCAATGGAAACAAACTGTCTCTCTAGAGAACCAGAGGGCCAGGTTTTGTCACTGAGTGTCATAGTTTACAGAGGTAGAAATTTACACAGTTGTAGTTTCTGTATTTACTAGTATTTGGAAGATTTCTGGTGGCTTCATCTGTACCCTGAATGGAAAGTGTTCCTGAAAGCTGCAGAAACCACTCAGACATACAACTTCCAAGAGAGGAGAACTCATGACTACCATCTATGAGCTGGAAGAGTTACTACATCTTCTTACTGGCCTTGCACAGACCAGTAGAAGACATACTTGCATCATGTGGGCAACATTCCTTTTCTTCTCTCTATTATTAAAATCAACCTAATTTCCATCCAGCAAACAGTCAGTCTGTGTTATGTAGAGTTTTTCCACTTGTAATTAATTATGCTGCAGAGCACTAATGTACTTTTCACACATATCAAAAAGCCAAATTTCAACAATTTATCATTACACCAGCTCACCAGCCACAATGATATCCAGCTTGTACACAGGCCTCAAAGTCTGGCAAAGCTCCCATTCTCTTCAGTGCAGTCAAACATAGGATTTCCCAACAGAAGGAGGAAACCACAGTATTGTTTTCATGAACTGGTCCTCTTAACACTTCCTCAACAAGGCAGAATTGCATTCATACTCTCAAGTCTCATGAGCAAGGCAAGGTTTGATTAAGACAAAAATTTCTTCTGTAAGCAAGCATGTGACCATAGTTTACATTTTGTACTAGGAAATACATCTTTAACACACCTGCTTGTCACAGAAATTGTTCCGGTTGTACTCAGAGTACAAAGTCTATTTTTCCTGATAAATACACCATAACACTTTCCCAAGAGCTTTGATTAGGCTGGTAGCCAAGAAACTCCACTCCTCTGGGCTTCACTGGGTCAAGGTGACTTCATGGGCTTGCTCTCATGGTCATCCACTTGAAAAACTAGGTTGGCCCTCACTGTGGCTATTCCCGGGTCAGGGAAAACTACCATCATCTTTAGGATGGCAATAACCTTCTTTAGAAAAGCAAGAACAAAATCCTGATGGCTTTTTGCCATCAAAATAAAGCTCAAGATTTCATTCTGTGCATGCTCCAACTCTGCCAAAGCAAAAACTGATCTGAGGACTTGGGTGTTTATATTCACTATTACTTTGTATGCCAATTTATGTAGGGATTTAAATTGGGTAAGATTTAAATGAAGTTGCCTCTTCAGGTTTTTTGAAATGTAACATAATGCCTTCTGCTGGCAAGGAACATTTCCCCACTGGTAAAAGGGCATATGTCTCCCCTTGGGATGTCAAGCATTCAACTATTTGAGAGAAATTATTCTGCTATTTCCAACAGACATTTCATGTTCTGTTCAGGAAAGGATAAAAAAATACAAAGTTGAACAAACTTTGCAACTGTCAGATTTTTTACCTGGCCCTTCTCTACACAACAGGAAAAAAAATCCACGTTTGCAGGCTTTATGAAATCAATTTTATTTCAATTCATCTCACAAGAATTAGTTAGGTTAATCACTTGGTAACAATGCCGCCCAACAAAAGAAAGAGAATTCACAGTCATATAGTACAGTAGTTAAATGAACGTTTTTAACAGGAGGTTAAATGGCCACCCTTTTTCGGATTAGCAAACTTTTTCCTTTGATTTGAAATTGTCTCAGGGACAAGGAAAGGAACCCAGTTTCCATACATGCAGAAAAATCATGCTGTCACCAGCAGAATTTCTTGCAGACACCTTAGTAATGGAGATCAGACATCCTTCACCCACATGATGTTCCTTGCCCTATTTAGAGCTATATAATATTTCCATGGCCTTGTTATCAATATTTGATGTATTTATTATTTACACTACCATCATTATCATTTACTTTCACACTTGGAAGCTCACTCACATTACAAAGGAAACCTTGCAAAGAAGCAAAGGGAATCTGCTCTCTTGGAAGCTGTCACATCCTTCCCAAATGCATCTCCCACAATGCTGAGAATCAAGGGATGGTAGCAATGGGACGGACACTCCATTCACCTTGCTAATTTATGCCTGTTGCTCATTAGCAGAGGTCAACATACCTGAGTGGCTGGAAGGCAGGGCTCTGAATTTCAAGTATCTTAACCTGTGCAGTCAGCAGAACTGGTCTAGGACCCAGTGGTCCCTTGTTTGCCACAGTCTTCCTGCATATATTAGCCCAAAGCCAGTTGTGCTGATCCAGGATGCAATTCATTCATCTCTGATGCAATTCCTACTGCTTCCCTGAAAACATTTACTCTCCAAATCTTCACCAATAGGACATTTGGCTTGGTAACTTAAATCCACATCAGGACTCATTTAGTTCTACTTTTTAAATTTCCATTTTGGAGAAAAAACCTCAAGAAAATAGCCATACCCACTTCTAGATATTTTCCCCTTCCTAATCTGTTAAAATCTCTGCCTGTTTACTATATGAGATTTGCCAAACAGTATCAGTCACCAAATAAAGCATCAGCTAGTGCTGCCAATATAGTAATTAAGAACAACTAGTGTGCTTACACTCAAGCTTTTATGGGAGAAATCAGAGTCTGTTAAAATCTAGCAAAACTCAACTCTGCACATATGTTGTTTTGCTTTGTTTTGTTAAATGGGATGGAACATACCAGAACTTTAAAGATCAAAAAACACCCATAATTTCCTAAAACATTTGGAGCCTTCACATGCAGTAAAAAGGGATAATTATCAAAGCATTTTGCTGTCACAATTGTTCATTTGGAAGAGGCACAGGAAAAAAAAACAACCAAATCCAAAACTCCGAGCATAACAGAACGGCATCGCTGTAACTGCAGTAAGTAAGAGAAAGTGTTAGACAGATGGAGGGAGGCATCAGAGTGGCATTCAGCACAGGATCAGATGAGACAACAATGGCTATCACAAGCAATTGCCTCAGTAAGACCAGCCAGACACATCACCCTGGCAAGGGGTCCCCATAGCCCATGGAGCCACCTCCACTCTGGGCAGGTGCCCCTGCTGACGCTGCCTCCAACGTGAGGGTGACTGCTCAAGGCACCCTGTGACACCTCTTTCAAAGAGGTGAAGGAAAGCATTTCAAGGGGCAGAAAGAGCAGGGCTCTTCCTTTCCACTCCACTTCTCATTTCTTTGCCCCATTACATACTTTTACCCTACACAGAAGGGATGGAGCAAGGAGGACTGTTGTCACAGTCTGAGTAGAGTTTGACACAGGACCACAATCTGGACACACAACTTGATGTGCTAAGCATTCTTTTCAGGAACATTGTTTTTGGGAAACCATTCACTTCAATTACATCCCTAAATCCTCTTTGGAAGCTCCCATTTCCAAGGCCATCTTCTCCCCCTTTGCCTGGGTAGGAAAGTGGAAGTCTGTAATGAGTTTCATATCAGCTGTAACAGCAACCACAAAATCTGTTTCTCTTTTATATCTCACACTTGGCTGCTCAAATGCAACCATATGAGTTACACATACGTAGGTAGTGTTTAATACTGATAGAACTGATTTTTTAATAGTAATAATGTTAATTAAGTGTGACCCAGAAGCATCTTGTGACACGATAAAGTCCCTCTCCTGCCATGCACTCACCCCACAGCAAGCACAGAATGAAGGTGTAGCACTTCTGCTAATGTATTTGCTCCAGGTAGTATTAAACAGCTTTGTTCCCTGGTCAGTTATTTCTTGCTCTTGTTAGGATTTTTTCTACAAAAACAAGCCGTCTGAATGTCAGTATATTTTATGTTCAATAAATTATAGTCATTTTCATAGTATCTTTAAGCTTTTCAGTGGCTGATGGCCTGGCAGGTGGACCTTTTGCATCTTTTCATACTAGAAGCCTGACAAATGTCTTCTGGGAAAAGCAGGCAGGGAGAGGGTATGTAAAATCACAGAATATCAGCCAGATGAGTGGTGCATAGTGTGCTGCTCTCTGCTTCACACCAGGATGGTAAATCCTATGTCTCGTTTCTGACAAAAAATTGAGCAATAAAAAAAAATCGTCCACTGCTCATCTGGTTTTGTGACAGGCTGCTTTTATTTCAGCCTCTCAAGTTCAAAGAGCAGAGATGTAGTTTACACAGATGTCCCATGGGTGAGCTTGTATTTCTGAAGGGCTGAAGTCTAGCCCTGCCCATCTGAAAGCACTGCATTTAAAAGCCATTTTGAAAGACAACTCTGTTACAAAGTCTCACATTATTTCAATGCCCACCTTACTCAACCACACCCTTTGAAAGTATAGACAAATTAAATGCACAGCTTCTCATTAAAGCAATGTGCTACATTTTAATAGAGCGAATAGAGAGAAAGGAGGAAAACATAGCTTGGAGCTCCAGAGCACTGTACATGACTTTTCCTGGGTATTCTTAATCCTGCTCTGTATGATTTTTGTAGGGGCAATTGTGGGCATATTACCCCTATCTCCTCTCCCTCTTCCTCCTGCCACCACAGTATCAGAGTGGTATCATCTTTTTGGGACTGGACTGAATCACATATCTGTGTGAATGCACATGTTTTCCAGGCAGAAGAGTAAATATTAACACTAAACACAGCCAGCAAATGCTGGAAGTAGGTAGTAGAAAACATCAGAAGGTAACCTGTCCTCATTTCTGACTGGGCTGTAAGTCAGAAATGCTACTTTACTGTTTGCAATGATTGAAGTGAGTGCTTCATCCTTCAAGTAGGTGGACATTTTAGGTGATTATCATTAGGAGAAATCCTTACTGACACTAATATGGTGATGATGCCTGTGGTGCTACTTCATGCTTTTCTACCACATACACATCACCAGACAAAATACAAGCCAAATACTGGCATGAGATTTCTAAAAAATCTCTTAGGAAAATGTTAGGTTTTCTTTTGATAAAGTAGTCATTGAAAAAGTAATTGAATAAAACAGTTGTGTGGCCAGACTGCTTCTGCCAGAAACTACAGGCTCCCAACTCTGGGACAAAAGAACCATTATAGACCAAATATTCACAGGAACTCAAAGCTGCTACCTCATGTTCTGGCAGAAGTCCCTGAAAAAGGTGGTGCTGTGATTTATGTGCCATTCAATGTTGTTTTCAAGACATTCACTGAACTGAAGAAGCACCATTAGAATACATCAAGCACACATCAAAACCCATCTAAATCAACAGTGGCTGAAAATACATCATGTGCTTGACATACAGTAATTGACACGTCATATTTTATTTGACATTTCAAGGGCAGTAGTGCCTATTTAAATGGAAACACAGTAATAATTTATTTTTTTTTACTTGAGTTAACCAAAACCTAACAGGGCATCTTGATGAAAAGCTGTTCATTGACTATCAAAAGAAAAAAAAAGAAAAAAACCAGTAAAATCTCTAATGACTCAAATTGTGAAACACAAAAGAGTCAACTTAGAAGAAGATAACTCTAGTAACACATCATTATCTTGGGGGAAAATTCTGGTCACACTGGCTAACAACCTCCTACTAACTGCCATGGAGCCATCATTTCAGCCATCCCTGTCCACTCCCTTTGCAGCTCTGCCTGAGTTTTGGTCTACAACCAAAACTGCCAGGACTATCAGCATGACAGCTGATACAAGAACATGGATCAACATGATGGGAGTACAGGGAGCCAGGCACACAGCATGGGTCACGCTCTTTTTCCCAGCAGAGACAAGACATTGCGAGGTAGCAGCATTTTGAATCACATACACTTCACCTGACACGTCATCCTCTCTCCTGAAGGCAGCTGCATAGGGACATCACCTGTAATAACAAAGGTCCTACAGGACATCTTGACAGAAAAAAGGGGGATGTAATACAAACCATTCAAGGAGCAGCAGCCACATATGCTACTCTTTACAATAGGACTAGGAGATTCCCTCAAATTTAACACCCAACAAATTGACAGCTCATTGTCATACTTTCTTCTTTTCCACTTATCAAGATCACTCACAAAAGGTCCTTATATTCTTTTCCTTCTCTTAAATAACCTAAAGGGTTTTTTCCCCGCCATATGTCGTGATGCAAAAGTAAGGTGCTGACAGTTTTTAAATTGAGGGCTAAACTGACTAAATTAATCTGCTGTCACTGCTTTCACCTAATGCATACTGTACAGTATTAATTGATTATTTCTTGTTCCATCTTCTCTCCATTTCCAAGACATGAGGTTGCACTGCCCTGAACTGCTGTTCAGTCAAGCCAAATGTATTTAACTATTTTACTTTACCCTCTCAGCTACACCCTCTAGCAATCTAAGCAGTTTGTTGCTTCTCTCAGGTTTTACTCAGCAGTACTGCAGCACCCTTCCCTGAAATAACGCCATGTTCCCACCAAATGCAGGACAGGATCCACATGCTATATGTGTAATCTAATGATTTTGTGTTGTGTGGATGCCATATAGGAAAAGCCATTGTAAATGAGGATGGGTGGCCAGCATAAAGAGTGAAGCAAGCATGCAGAAACCTAAAATCCCAGTAAATACCCGCTGTGATGTGTTCTTCCCCTCCGTTTTTTTTTCTTTGTAAGCTCTTACTTCAAAGAATGCAATGAATTTATAAATAAATAAATATTCAATCTGTCAGAGAATACAAACAAACTAATTTACCTATTTTTTTAAACCAAGGTTCTCACTCATACATTCTGAGATGTCAATGCCCAAATAAGAAAGCAAACAGAAATCTTGTGTTAGTGTAGAAGTTTATTAAACCAGAAGCAGGAAAAGGAGATGAGAAGGTGGTAATCATGTTAGGCCAGCAAGCAGAGAATTTTAATCCCCCTACAACCTCAAAAAGTTTTTGGTGAATCTTTTTAATTGCAGCAACTACAAAGACAAATAGTATGAGTAATGTGTCATATGTCTAATTTTCCTTTCAGAGCTGTGGAGAATTGAGCAAGGTAGAGAAAGATACAGTGCCAGAGTTTCATTTTAGGCTTCAGAATTAAATACAGAGATCAAGTAGTTCAAAGGACATGAAAGAAAAAAGATTTTATGTACTTTGTGAATTTAACTTCTTCTTAATAGTTGTGTCTATGCTGCCATAACAAGACAAGAGCATACTGGGGGAAAATGGAAGAAGACAAAACTACTAACGAATGTGAAGTCATTTTCAAGACTCAAATAGGATAATTCAAAGAACTGAGAACAAAAAGGAAGAGTAAGACTATAAAGCGATTTTTGACAGCCCTCCTTTTAGAAAGTGGCTGAGCAGATTTATCAAAGTATGTGAAATGCCTGATCCTAAGCTGAACTTCCATGAAAATAGAATCATATTCCTTTCTGTTCGTAGGTCAAAGAAACGCTGCCAGCACCAAAGGAAAGGACAAAGAGCACTTTCTGATTTTAAATTAGGGAGTGCTCCCTGTATAGACACAAGTGCCTCTATATATTTAGCTAAAATGGGGTCCCTGAGCACAGAGTGTGTTTACACATTTAATTGACTAAAACTGAGAGGTCAAAGTCTGAAGAGCTGAAAATTAAAAGAGTATTCAATGACACAAGTGAAAAGGAGGCTAAGTGAAAGATATAGAGAATGGAAATATGCAAACTTACTCAAAATGCTTTTTGTAATTAACAGTTATATCAAGGCTCTGGAAGTAGGATGCACCAGAGATAATTAGACATAATGATCCCGTAATAGGTATCTTTTCTGAAAGCATACACAGAACCAAATGTTAGGACACAGTATTTCAAGCCTGTACATGCTGTGCTGAGCCCAGTTCTGCTCTGCTCTGCCTGGTGTCTGCCCTCTTTCCCCTGGCCCCATCTACAACCCATCAAGGAGAATGAGGCCCTGGTGGTGAGTTCCACCACCCTGCAAACCATACATCAGGGATGGGCCATTCTCATACATTCAAGTCAGGACAGTCTGCTTGAAATGCAAATCCCATATGCAATGGGATCCATCACTTCAGGAACTGGATGGGATGTGCAGCTTTATGCAATGGCTGTGCTGTGAGGCAGCTTGCTTCCCAGTCCTCATGAAAACATGAGCTTCTGCTTGCCTCCCAGCAGGAGAGCACAGGTGCCTGGACTCATCAACAGTGTTTGCTTGCTCCTGCAAGCTCAGACTTTGGCAGGGAGCTGCCTTGATGGGAGAGACTGGCCTTGTGCAAGAGAGGTTCTCTCCTCAGAAGGATCCATCATGGATCTTCCCTTGGGGCTGTGAAACTGGACAACGAGGAGCAGAGGGAGCAGCAAAGGAGACAAAGACAACTGAAGGCATCAAATGTGACAAATGTAACACAGGACAAAATGCGTCTGCCATTGTTCCAGTTTGAGGTGCAAGTCTTCAGGTTGTGCAGACTAAGGTCATTAATTCTAAGCGCAATTATGAGAGGGAAAAGTGCAAGACAACTAAACGAGCAGTTCTTCATTTTGATCTTTGAGTCCAAAGTCACAGCCTTACTCCAATCAGCTCCACACTGGATCTTTTTTGTGCACCTGCACTGCTCCGTCTCCCCTATTAAGAGCTGCCTCCAGTTGTGCGTGCTAACTTCTCAATATGGTGTTACACAAAGGACTGAGAGGCTGGAGCTGAAGAAAAATCGGGGAGGGGGGGGGCACAAAGATGAGATGAGAAAAGCCCTGCAACACCTCATTGGGGACAGCCTCTCTGTATACACCCTTTACACACAGGCTGCCTTTCCATCCATACTCCCAGGATACTCTGCAAGCCCCTGCAAAGAATGCCATCAGCTTGGAAAGTACTAAGCAGACTTTTTACATCAAGCAAGAACGAGCAAAAAGACACTTGTTGGGTTAACAAGTCCTAACATGGACAACATCTCTCACAACATCTTTACGTGTACTCTTCTAAATCTAATTTGCTTTCAACGCAGCTATGTACAGAAATACAGCCACAGAAAGGTTTAAAATTCAGGTCAAATATTAAGTTGGCCAGAAAGAGGCCATGCTACCTCAAAGCTCATCTTCTAACTACCTTGGTTACCTGCTACATACATACTTTCAGTTCTGTTGTCATGTTACACAGTTTGTGCTTCAAATTAAAATTTTAAGAAAACTCAGAACACTTCTACAACTCAACTAGGCCATTAGGTGAAGTTTGAAATGCAATATTTTATTACAAAATTAAACATTTTAAAAGATGAAAAAAGAAAAACAGGTATTTCTGCATATCCTAGTGGTAACATATACAGGAATGAAAATTACATTATACTGAATACAATGTTGAAGGGAATGTTTTCAGTCCTAATTTTCAGCTTAGCCAAGATTTTTTGTCAACTCCTCTAATCATGTAATAGTTGTATTTCCATTGTAGGAGTACTGTCCTCCTTTCAGCACTATGTTAAGTATCAATTTTCACATGATGAGAACATTTAAATTGAAATTAATACCTTAAATTACATGTAAACAAAAAAGCACTTGCTAAAAATAAAAAATTATTTTAGAAGTTCTTATTATTACTACTGAAATGAAAAGCAAAGAAAGCAGCTCCATTGCTCTGAGCGGTTTTCCTCTACCATTGTTTTCACATACATATTACTTGAATGCCACTCCTGAAGAGGCAAACAACGGCAGGTCTTGACTCTAGATGGCAGCAGCCTTCTTTAGATTTTGGTTTTCTCCTTCCCTAGTGTCCTGGTCTTTGTTTCTTAACGCTCCAAACAATCCTATACTTCCTTCTCTTCCCCCAAAATAAAGACTTCAAGTGCTCCAAGCTGCACAGTTTGGGGAAGGTGACTGGAAGGAATTTTCAGTTAAAGAAATCAGGCCATTCCTTCAGTTAAGCTACAAGATTCTTCAAAGTATACAGGATAATTGAGGCTTGAAATGGGAAAAAAGAAAGGAAGATTTTTTTCACCGCCCCCTTTTCCTATCAGTCACCTGGAGAAATACTGGAAAATACTGCTTTTTTTTCAGCTAACAACAGTCCCTCAGAAAGGAAGGGGCAAAAGATAGAGAAAAAAGAAAAGAGACATCCAAGAAATGGAACAAAAGGGTGCCATTTCATAATGAATCTGAACTGGGAAAAAAGTCTACCTAAACAATATAGCTTTAAAGCACTGAGCAATTGTACAAATCTCTCTCTTTGGACATGGTATACCGACATTATGCTGGTGGAGTCAATATGAGCCAAGGCTACTTTATGTATCATAAAGCTTGACACATAAAGAAAGCTACTGCTCAAGGAAAAACACCTTGTCTGAACACCTCTCATTTTCTCCCAATATTTACCTTTAGTTTTTTACTCAGCCATTAGTATTGGCCAGTATGTCCTTGCCCCATCCTGTTGATAGGGCCTTCCCCACAATGGGTTTAGGTTGGATACTGTACCTCCTCCAGCTCATCAGTATTTCTCGCACGCCCTTTGACACAATCACAACTCCAACATTCACATGAATGAAACTGAAACACAGGAATACCTTAAACAGAGATTTCCAGAGGTTCACGTATGCATAATTCCCTGACATTTGTAAACTGCTGCAATTAGAGCTGATTCTGTGAGCACTTAAGCACAAAAGACACTTTACTTGGGCAAACAATCCCAGTTCAGCTGGATCAGACCCCTCTGTGCAGTTTCCCATAAATGTGTTGTAAAAACCAAGTTAGTAGACTTTAAGTTCACAGAATTTCAGAATTAAGTTCACAGACACTATCAGAATTTTGAGGATTCCCACATACATGTATGGCCATGGGTGGGACACACAGGGACATCAGAAAGCACTCAGGGAACAGCCTTTTGGAATAGTTACTGATGGAAGGTGCTTACTGTGGTGCTCTAGAGCATCAACATGTTATGTTTTGGCTATTTTCAAAACTCTGACCCTAACCCTCTCCACCCCAAGCCACAGAAACCTCTAATGGTATGGAGAAGCAGGTTAGGGAGCTAACATGTGCCAGTGCCCTCCCTAGCATGATTAACCAGAACTCAGCTGAACTTGGGTACCCACACAAGACAAGTGGCAAATACCCATGACTAGGGACATGGACTGGACTCTGCCTGTTAGATTTGTCCATTCACCTGTGCAACCAGGTTACCCCTGCTGCTTTTGGGAAAGGAACTAACATTGCCTAGTTATGTCACTGCTGAAGGGCTCAAATGTTAAATTAACAAATGAAGACTTCCACTCACATATATTCCAAAACTTGACTTCCTTGTCACATCACAGCTGAAGCATCTCAGACACAGAGTGTCTTCTAGAGGATCACGCTCACACTACCCCAATGCTTTTTAAGGAGCAATCCCCAACTACCCAACACTGTCAAAAATAGTTCTGTGTTGTCTGTGGGTAAAAAAAACCCTGAAACCGGTGGATCTAAACCTTAAATTGTGCAATTGGATCCAAATGGTCAAACTTGTGTCAGTGTGGGACCCCACTAAAATTAAAGTCATTCTCTGAAGGTGCAAGGCTTGCTTGCATGCCTGTACTTGCACCACCGGGATCAAAATCTTTGCTTTTGGGTCTAACACAATTACAATTCAGAAATGGCAACTGAACCATGGCCACTTTCAAAACTGCATCTCAAGGGCCCAACACAATTTATGAGAGCAGCAGAAATTACCAGTGGTCTCACCCTTAGGACTACAGTAATAAACAATTCATTTTTGTGCTCCCAGAAAGAGCAAAAAGAGAGCAAACAAAGCAGCAAACCTGTATCTTCCCTTTACTCTCAATTATTATCAGGTTTATCTATAATTCATTGGTATTGCTATGAGAATCAACCTAAAATCTGTTGAACAGAGTTCAGATTTATGAATTTATTTTTTCAATACCTAAGTGAGGCTGATGGACAATGTTACTACCATTTTTCAGAGAAAGGAATGACACACAGAATAATTAACTGCCCAATTTTTTTCTTCTCTCTTCTTCTTTCTTTTTTTGTATTCTTTTTTACAACAGAAATAGAATAGAAATATAGAATGGAATGAAAAATATGGGTGATTGGGGCATCCTTAAAAATGAGAAATCTATGATAACCAGGGTGGCATTTGGCAGATAAGAAATCCTTAGTCACAGTCCCATATACCTCCTGAATGTAAAGGTGTGTTTGATTCAAGATAACTCATCCTTCAAACTCCGTTTTTCTAGCCTTCACTGGGTGCTCAGTTAAGGATTAGAACTCACATAATAATTTTCAAAGAGGGATTTTTTTTCCCAGGATGATATCTTTACATCTCCATTTGTTATGTTCTCTTTAAAACTCATTCTTTTTTTCTGTTCTAACTTAGTTTAGTGGTTTGCTTAGACTCCTTTGATGGCCAAAGGAAAAACAGACCCAGGGAGAAACTGACAATCCTTGGGATAATTCACCACATTTTTCTTAGACATAAATGTTTTCAAATGGGATGGAGAAGTCCACCCCTCTCCAGCAAATGCAGAATGAACTCTTCTCATCAAAGCAGTCATACCAAGAGAAGCACCTAATATTTATTTATCTATTCATGGCAGTATCTTCAGCTGCTATGCTGAAGGCAACAGGTGACACTGGGAAATCAGGGCAACTATTTTCACACAGCTGATAAAAAGGAGGGGATTTGCAAAATATTGTTAAAAACAGAGAAAACTGAATGGAAAAAAATATGAGACTTATTTGGTTTAGAAGCTGTTTGATTGCTCAACAAATTGCTAAGTCATTTGCCTACTTATATTTACATATGTGTGCGTTTATGAAAATGCAGTCTGAGTGAGGCACAGTGGAAGGTGTCTGGAGGCAACACAGGGCATGCTGATACACTCTTGACTTTAATCTATCAGACTTGTAATGAGGGACTAATTTGGTTCTAAGCACTAGCTTGGCAGAAACAAAATACTTATAGACTATTAATAGAGAAACTTCTCACAGAAGCTGTGACCTTTATGACTTAGCATGGTTTACAGCCCTACCTCTGTTACAATTAAGCAGAGCCTTACTGCAAAGCAACAGATTTCTGCCTTTTTTGTTTTTCTCCCCCAGTTATAAGGAAAGGACTGCTGAAGTAGAGTTCCCGTTTAGTACACATCCTGATGCAAATCCCTTCTGCAGTATGGAGGTGTACTGAAACACAGCAGCTGTATGCTGCTCTGAACAATGTTCCCTAATGTCCTGCAAACATCTACCCTCAACAGCCACCCTAAGCTGAAGGCCTAGGGAGATTTAAAGACAATGATCCCTATAAAAAAATTAATAATGAGAAAATATTATCAGTCACAATGTTATTGTGGAATTGGGGAAGAGAGAAAAGTTTATTGAAGAGGTTACTTCTCTCATTTCCAAGTCAGACATATATAGTAAGTTTTTAATGACTTTGAGTATAATTAAACATTTCAAATCGGTATTGCAAATGCCTGATGGAAAACAGTTATGAAACACATCAGAGAGGACAGTCCATTTACTATTTCAGCCTTTATTTGCCAAGCCATGTGTCAACAAGAATATTGGTTGTTAAGGTCACTGAGACTGGAAGAGCCAGGGAAAAAATATATCAGGATCATTTTTAACACAAGTGGTGCAAGTCTAAACTCAGGGAAATATGTAATGCAAAATACACATTTTCATTTTTAAACACACTAAATAAACTTTTTTTAAATCGTAAAAGATTCATCTGACTCCATCTGCTCACTGCTGTAGTTCACAGCAGCAAATAGCATCAGAGAAAGTATGTATAAAAGCACAGGTGCATGAGAGTAAAAAACAAAAACCAAAAGACATAAAATAATGCAGAAAGACAACAAATTAGTTCCAGAAATACAAGCTAAAGAGATATTCTGAAATAATTACACAAATAGGCACAGTAATCCTAGTTCTTCCTGGCACTGCAGAAATGAGGAGCTCTACAGGGATACGCCAACAGGTCAAGCAGCTGAACAAGCAATGAGCATAATTTTGCTATCCTAAAAACGATAACTGAACAAACTACCATCTCTTTAGAAGCAAATGGTGAGAGCAGCTAAATGACTGGTATTTCAGCAGTTTTATGTTTCATAACTAGTTGTGCCAGAAGAAGTGATGTTCCCAATGTTATGAGTGACAGAGCAGTCCATGGTAAGCATGTTTCTTTAATTTATCCTAGTCTTAGTAATAGATTCAGACGATGGCAGATCTAGGATTAATTTGGTTTCAAGAAGAGAGTGCAGAGTGGAAAAGGCTCCCCAGGAAAATGATTTCAGTCAGCTCTTTGACAGCTGGCCCACAACCATGTTACCCTGTGAATGCCAAATTTGTGAGATAACTGAGGGGAGATAGTAGAGCTCTGCACAGCCAAGAATGTAATGATAGGAAGTGATTATTCACTATTTTTTCAAAGAACTGAGGACTTAAATTGAACAGAGGGAAGAACTTCTTTATTTCTTTCACATAGCACACACTTAGAGCTCACTGCCACTGTATACGGCAGAGACCAAGAATATAGATGAGCTCAAATGAGGATTAGATAAATTCACAAAGGGCAGGGCCATATATGGATATTAAACATTAAGGTCAAGTAATAACCTCAGAAGCTGACAGGCAGAAACTACTTTTTTTTTTTTTTTTTTTTTTTTTTTTAAGCTGTAAGGTAGAAGATGGATAGAGAAAGGGGACACAAGTGTTCCAGAGGAATAATCACTCTATCACAACCTTGTTTCTCTGCTCTTTTAGTAAATACTAGTCAGGTAACTGGGTTCACTTGGACCTCAGTGGGAAGGATTTTAGACTTTGGTCAGTTGTTTCTACGCACACACTAGTGAAACTTGCTCTTTTGAAACCACATTTGCATGCCAGCTTTAGTGAAGGACTCCCGTGTCAGAGGGGTAGGTTTGCTAGTTCTTATGCCAACAGGACTAGGAGGACCTTCACACTACTTGAGTGCTTACAAAGTACATGGCAGCTTTAAAATGACAGCCTTAAAATGACAGCTTTAAAAACAGCAGACCAAAGGAAAAACGCTCATCAGAAAGGAGAAGGTCCAACTTGCAATACCAGGCTGTCATTTTATGCTGGCAGGGCTGTTCGCTGTACACTGTCCATTGTTTTGTTCGTGTCCAACCCAGATGACAAGCGGATGAGCATAGTACCACTTCCTATGCAAGCACATTTCACAGGCCAAGAAGGACATGCCAGGAATCTTCTCAGTGTCATCTAGCCCAGGAAACAGGTGTAGGGAGCATGAAGAAATATCTAAAGGCACGGGAAAGTGGTGAATGGGCTTCTCAGTCTCACTGAAAGAGGCCAGAGTTAAGGGTAAGGAGCCACTGCCAAGGCAAAGGGGAAGGGACAGCAGAAAAAAAAAAAAAAAAAAAAATGTAGGCTGCTGAGGTTCCTGAAAACATACTTTAAGTGGCAACAGGAAATCTGAAAGGTTGAGAAGTGGCAGAGATTTCAACAGCTGGCTCAAAAGAGCAAGTCTCCTTACATGATCTTACTGTTGGGACAAGTACCTCCAAAAACACTCCTGTTCTCAGAACAGGGTATCTTAGCTACTTTTGTTCATCAGGTCTGGTGGTAGAAGTAACAATAGCATGAAAACTACTTTAATTTTCTCCATTGAAATCATTGCAGTGTTTAGTGCTCATACCAGGCTCAGACACAACAGTGTTTAATGATATTACCATGACACAGTGATAGAGAGGGTGGATAAAAACCTAAAAAAAAAAAAAAAAAAAAAAGAAATCAAAAAACCCTCCACAAAATTGCCTGACAAGTAATTTTTATGAAATGAAAATAATTTACACAGCAGTTTTACAGAAAAAGGGAATTATGCCATTAATCAGCACTGCTGGATAATTACACTGTACATGATGCCTTGCTTTTAGAGAAAAAATATAAGCTAATAAAGGCAGTCAGACGATCGGTAATGGCAGAGCTTTTGGGAGATACCAGAGACACAAAGCTTAATAATTTACCACTAAGGAGTATAATGACTGAGAAACCAAATTATTTTAAGTTTACATTAATTTTCCACCCAATTACATATTTAACATTAAATCCAAAAGCTAGAGAATTCCCTTCAGCTGTGAACAACCACAGCAACAATGAGAAAGCCAAGGGGATGTGATCTCGAACATGACTGGACTCTGAATGTATCCTTCCAACTGCTGTGTACATCCTTAATATTCAGAGGTCTGCTCGAGAATTAAAGCCAGTTCACACTTCCCTCCAGTTACTGCCGGTTCAAATAAGGTCTCTCCCTAATACAGTCAGCTGCAGTCAATCAATTTTCTTTGTGGTGTCTCTTTGCACCTCCCAAGCACCAGCAGCAGATGGCTCAGCCTGGCTGTCTCACTGCCACATTTGTAAGGGAGAAACCAGTGAAAAGTTGAACAACATTGAATTAGCAGTAAAAATGAGGACTGGAGTGTAAGGAGAATGTTTCACTACCTTTGCATCGTAAGCAATTTAGCCCTGATTATTACTGACCTCTGGCAATACTGCATCCAAGTAAAATCTGCTATCCTAAAAAGCAGGGGTATACTGGAAGGCAGACATTGCTTCTGAGTGTACTCATAAATAAACCAGAGCATATCCCTTCCTGTGTTGGAGGCTTACCTTACAGCTGAGTTATCAGCATTCAGCAGTCCCCCTCTACTTTGTGTCTGTGCCACAAACAACACAACTTGGTAAAGTACACCTGGAAAATTATTATTATTATTATTATCATCACTTATGTGGCACCCAAAAGAGAATTAGGTACTTCACAAAGTAGTTAAAAAGACAAACTATATGCTACAAAGGGCTAATACTCGGTGAAACAGTAGAACTACACAGGGCGGAAAAACAGGAGGAGGTGGTTTAAGGGAGGAAGTATACAGGTTACAGGAATAACATTAAACAGTTACTAATCTGGGGGACATGAGGTTCAGGGCATGGTGCCTCTTATTCCACCCTGAGTTCACAGGAATCCCCGTGGCAGGACCTTTTGTTAGCGTGCTTTCCAAATCCACTGATTTTTTCTGAAGTGTTGTTTGCTTGCATGCTAATCTTAATCTTTTTGTCTTTGAAGGTGTTACAAGCTGAAAGCAGATACGTTTAGAAGTTTTGGAGTTCCAAAGTAAATATGTCTATTAAGGATTCAGCAGCAGCAGCCACGGATTTTGAAACTTTCACTGGTTTTACAGTGATGGCACAATGGAGTCCATGACTTTGCGCCGAGATGCAGTAGGCACAAAGATGCACAGGAGCAGCTCTTTGCCCTACGCACTGCATAGCGCACCAACAACCCACGCTGAGGGGCTATGCACACTTAGGGACCCTGCACACCACTACGTGCAGCTGAATGTGTAGTCTATTCCCACTGAAGTGCTATGGTGCTGTGTGAGCCTGCCCCTACCATGCACCTTGGTGTCCCAAGAGCTCTTCCCTCTCTCCTGCCAGAGGGATCACAGCATCCTTCACGTGCTGAGCGCACTGGGGACAGACCAGGGAGGAGGCAGAATAGAGGAAGGTGAATTTAAAAAACTGACCAGGAAAAACTACAGTGCTCATTGTCAAATCCATAACCCATACTAAAACAATGGCCACACAGTTCCCAGCTCTGGGCAGCCACATTCCATCCAGAACAAAGCATGCTGCTGGCGCCTCCAGAATATTAATAATAGTAAGGTATGCACTGCAGCGGGAGGGAGAACCACAAGGGGTAGCACTCCACGGGGCTGGCATAAGGAATGGATCTGCTTCAGGCTGCCTGCCAAAGGCACTGGAAAACTTGACTTTTCAGAGGCTGCCCAAAGATGCTTTTCTCCTGCCTGCAGTACTCTTCGGAGGGCTTTTGCCCAGACCAGGCTGTACTGTAGCCAAATGCAGGTGGGAAGTATCCCTGCTCACTCTCCAGCCTCTCCAACTGGTAGTGCTGCTTCCTGATGGAACAGTCACCAGGATGCCTCATCACCTACAGATAAAAGCCTCTGGTTCCATGACATTCTGCCATGCACATGGGGCTTTTTAGAGGTCACTAGAGTCATGAGCGAGTATCTTAGAAAGACATCACTCCCCCTAGTCCTGCAACCCAAGGGGAAGCAAATAACAATGGAGGGTGCCAGAGGGACTATTCAGGTTTGCCCAGGACCCACTGCAAATGCAGGGATTACAATGGTCTCCCAGGACACAGAGGAGAGAAGAGAAAAATTCACAAAATGCTGACAGAAACACCTCACTCCCTGCTAACAGCCTCTTATATCAGAAGTTTTGGTATGGGGCAAAAGCAGCAAACCAGCATGGAGAAAGGAAGGGACACAAGGGGAAAAAATATTGAGATGCCAGTGTCCATTGCAGCATTGCAATGGTGCACCCTTTAGCATGGGAAGACATGTCCAAAAGAAGTGTGTATTCATGAACAATCTGCTGCCAGTTCAGGTCTTGCAGCACCCTTAGGCTTGCACACACACACAACACATCCCCAAGATGCAACGTATCCCCCACTTCCTCCCCCATCAGATGGCTGACAAACTGCAGAACGACACAAAGAAAAACCACTGCTGTCTTAGTCAAAAGGACTGCAGACAGATAGCTGCTAGAAGCATTACTAAATATGTTGATGTTTCACAACAGTTTGATCTCACTGCTGTTTGTGTTTCTGGTTTGTGTACAGCAGGAACAGCCAGTCAAGGTGATGCATTTGCTGTGCAGATCTGCTGCAGCACTTCGGTTTCACTGGTGGAACTGATCCAGGCTTCCCAGATCCCTGCTCCCCACAGCTTCCCTTTGCTCTGGGAATGTGCTGGGGTGCACTGAGAGAGCCCAGCTCCCTACAGAAGTGTGCACAGAAAATTCAAACCTTGTCTACATGAAACCTTCAGCTTTCAAACTACTAGCAGTGAGTCCACAGGTGAAAGAAACAATTTGGCTTCCATATACACCAAGCAGAAAGAATTTGAGATACCATCTATTTTTCAAAGGATTAAAGCTAACATGTGTCTATCTCAAAACATCAGCCTGCCTCACAAATACAAACATGCAGTTACAGTTTTCAGGGATACATTATCTCACATCATGGTGTATGCCAAGGGGTTAACCTAAGCCTTGGAGGTATGATTTAAAGCTGGTTTTGCTAAGCCACTGTCACCTACTAAATATAACTTTGTTTTCATAGGGGAAAAAAAAGTTTTTTAGGAGTTTCTTCTGAAAAAAATAGCTCTTTGAGGCCATCCTGAGGGTTCCTGGAATTTTTTCACATGTTCTAAAAATCAATCTTGTGAAGCCCTGCACAGTCATGCCTCCCAATCAATGCTGTCCAGAGAATGCAGAGCTTGTATGGCTCCTGCTCCACGTGCCCCCAGCCCTACAGCTTGAGTTAACTCTCTGACCAAATAATTTACATTTGACTTTGCAAGCTACTCCTTGTAGAGAAAAGCTTAACTAAATGATCACCTCATTCTAAACTAACTCTTATACATAAAGAAGTCCCGTGAGCATAACACTGAATTTTATTGAAATGCTTACTTTCTTGCACTGGTCAAAGGAGTGCATATTACTTTACAGAAGCCACAGTTTCTCCCCAAGAGGGAGCACATCTCTGCACTTACACAGCCTATATTCTTCCAGGACTCTTTATTACCATTTTCCCTACAGCTGATCTGTTCTGCACAGATTTTCTGCTCAGAGGGGCTGGGGAGGGGGGGCATTAATTATACAGCAAGATGGAGCAGAGCCAGGCAGCCCCTCTGGTGCACTGTCTCCTCCATGCACAGCCTTCTTCCTGCTGCTTTGCAGCTACAAGGATCACCTGTTGGTCTTGGCACCTTCCCAAGCTGGGGCCTAGCGGAAATGACAGAATCAGCTAGAAATGAAAGCCAGCTCCTATTCCAGCAACCCAAATGAGGGAAATACAAAAACAGATGATGGCAACGTGATCTAGCTGCTGCACGTGAGAGACAAGAGGGGGTGGGGTAGAGGGGATAGATGAAGAAGGGGGAAATGTTGGACAAAAACCCCAAAACAAATAAAAAACTAGAAAACCTCCAACACCACTAAAAGGAAGCTCTTTTTCTGCTGTAATTCTCTTTTCATATTCAGCACAGCAAAAACATTAGGAGAGTTTTTCTCCATCTGAATACCTGCCAACAGGGAAAACTAGCTACCTTGTTCCTGCTCCTGCTGGAGTTGTCAGATGTTTCCCATCTCCCAAATGAGAGATGTCAAAGGGATATTCAGGTACACAGCAGAAACAACCTGCCTTTTTCAGGCCAGCTCCTCTCTGTACTGCACGGTGACACACAAGCTGTTCCAAGAGTTGTGTAAGGAATTCCCTTCTTCCACAACAGTGCTCAGCAAAACCTTTTACTTGATGTTTGGGTGAGATGCAATGTTGTGTAGCAGAAAGATTAAACATTACTCGCCTCTCATTTTGGTCTTCTGGGCAGAAAAAGCAGATAAGTAATCCAACAGAAAAGGTAACCATCACTAACTATTTAAAACAGAACAATGCTGCCTTTAAAATGATAAAAATACAAGCTAATTGCACACTGCATTTCCATACCTAATTAGTTTCATATGAGCCCTTGAAATCCATATTTACTCAAAGCAGTAACAATCTTAACATCCTAGATCTCTCATCAAATGTCTATGAAGCCTTGAGCTGAGTGACACCATATACATTTACTCTCTCCAATACCTTAACAGGCTTTAAAAATGAACTTCTAAATTTTTTTTAACCCAATAATTTTTAGAAACCATAACAATAAAAGCAGGAAAAACCTAATTCTTAAAAGGAAGTTTATTTCCTCTCCAAAAGCAATGGAATGGGTCCCTAGAGCTTCCTTCTTCCTGAGAAAACACTCTATGAATAATCAATGTAGAGTCCAATTCCTCAACAAGCACCAAGCCTTCAAACACACCCAGCATTCAGCAGTCTCTGTGACTCTGGCCTTTAAACTGTAACACTCTTTGCCTTTCTCTCCCTGGTTTCCCAAGCATTCTTTATTCTTTTCTTTCCAGCAACTAGGTAGGTAAGCAGAAGCAAAATTCGAGCAGTGGGAGCAAGCTGGGGCTAATTTGCACCTTATGAATTATTCAGGCCCTCCTGATTCCTGCACCTGCACTGAGGCAGGAAGCTTGCGAGGAACAGTCATTACTCTTCTCTTGGGTTTGCACAAGCTTGGTTACTGCTCAGACACTTTGTTCTGTAACCAAGGGCTTCAGGTCTTGTACTAAGCAATAGGAATGGGAGAAAGAAAATAAATAACTGCATGTTGCCAACCCCCCCTCTCCTGCCTCAAACCCAGGATAATAATTCAACCCTGTTGTGAGACAAATGAATTGTAGGGTGTATGGACTGATGCTGAATTTATCTTACATATGCTAATCCAGATCAGAGTATCAGGAGAGAAAGAGCGAATGGGTGCTTGAGTTGGTCTTGTCAGACATTTACTCAGCTGCATTAAATTGCACATTTAAACTTCTCCCTAGCTCAGTAGGGAATATTTCACGTGCATCAAGTATTTCACATGCTAACCTGATCATTAAGGCATCCTTCTCCCCAGATACACCACAAATAAATTCTCTGCCTGGCATTCTGTCTGACATAAGGGCTGCTAACAGTTTAATACTATTGGAAAAGCCTATATTGTGCTTGCAACAGGGTGGATTTAACAAGCAAACAGGTCTTTTTCATCTCTATCTACTATTATCTTGATAAACAGAATGTGACACCTAACTGCAATTCTAGATGCAACCCATGAATCTAGAGAGCCATTAGGAACACTTGCAGAGAGCAGATACAAGCCAATTAGCACTATGAACATTTTAAGATAATGATATGTTTTTGAGCTAATATGCTAAGGCAAACAGATCTAAAAGTATTACACAAATTCAAAGCAGTAAACGCAACCTTTACTGTATCTCATGTCCACAGCTGCACTGAGTATCATTAGGTCTTGCCCTTTATTAACACTGCTGTTTCCCAACAAGTTCTCCAGTTAGAAGCTCGTTTCATTAATCTCGAGCAGCTAAGCATCATGCTTTGATTGATTCAGTAAAACAGATCTGTGGTAACTGATAATGAAACCTCTTTAATCTCCTCTTCCAAAAAACCAAGTCAAACATGAGCAGTAAGCATTCAGAAAGGTACAGTCAATCCTTATCAAATCTTTGCTTTTCTTCATTCTATGTCTAAGGAAGTTAATGCATTTTCCTGTCGATGCAGGCTGTGTGATTGGTCCTCTGCTTCTCTTATCGCATTCCAGTCCAACAATAGGTACTCTGGCGCTTTTTTTTAAGGTATTTTAATCGAGCATGTAAACACGTTTTATTCTTTGATGCTCTTTCATTCAGCATCATTAATCCCCAGCATGAAATCAATAGACTTAAAACATTTAATCACGTCAAAACGCAACATACAAATCCACAAATGACTTCAGTTCATCACACACACTGAATAGCTTGCAAATTGGAAACTATGCTTTCTTTTTGCCTTGGGAATCAGCAAACCCTAAGCTAGTCTTCCACTGAAGCAAACAGATCCTTTCTCCAAGAATCTGCCATTAGGCAAAAAAAAAAAAAAAAGAAAAAAAAATTGATAAACAAAACATGGGATTTTCGGTTTGCTCTGTCATCTTTTTTTATCCCTTACAGTCTCTGGCCTTATGAGAAACACTTGTTTTACTGCAATCTCTTGACAGTATGCATGTTTAAAAAAAGTTTAAAAACAATTACAGTAACTGGGTTACAGAATGTACTGGAGGTGCAAGAGAATGGAAAAACATCTTTGTGGTTGCTTGCTTTCCCTTTTTAACAGCATACATTGTTTCTCTGCTTGACTAGAATGCAAAAGGGATAACAATCCTAGGCACTTAAAAAAAGGAAAAGAAATTAAGCTCAACGTTGTATATGATTGTGTTCTACAGGCTTTGGAAATCATAAAGTGACAAGAATCAGTTTGATGGGGCAACAGTTGTGGCTGAGCTGAAAAAAGGGCAGAAACAGGGAAACCAGCAAAAAGAATAGTCTAGGTAATGGAATAATACCTTTAATTCTACTGCATTAAAAAGAAATGAAAGCTTGCTAATTTTAAAGAAGAAAATCCAGTTTGGAAAGTGCTGAAGTGTGAGAATGGGCATGCTGAAACCCTGATTTGGGAGGCAGACGCCCAAAAGCCTGCCTAGGTCCATGACCCCATCCCCACCCACTGTCCCATGAAGAGTCAGCCTCCCCCAGACCCATGAGGTCCTTCACTATTAGGATGGAGCTTCCCTGGCTACCAACCTCTGGGCACATGTCTACAGAGACTCTTTCTGGCACCTGCCCATTTTCCACCTACAGGCAGAGCCCTGTCCTGAACTATGTTTGTGCCATGTGAAGAAGACCCAAAAAGCAGGCTGAGTGCTGATGGTGGTGGCACTGGCAAGGTGCTATACTGTAGCCCTGCAGTCAGGTAATTCACCCAGAGAAGCATCATTCCAGGAATAATCTGGCTATACAGATGCAGGACCTTCTGCCTAAGTGTCCACGGAAGTGAGGCTACTCTGTAATCAGGAATGCAAGACCCACAAGGCTAAAAGGTTGGGCAGGAAAGGGGGATCCTGGGATACTGGAAATTTGGACACTAGGCGTCTAGACAGGAACAGTGAAAGGTCCGTTTCAGTATTCACAGCTGTTTCTGGCCCAATGATGCTTCAGGGAATGGAGCCTACAGTCCCAGTCCTGTTCATGCTCAGGCAAGGATACAGGTTCTTCTTACCCACTCTCCTTCCCCATCCCAAAACTTCTGTGTTCCTGTTTATACAGCTTGCTACATTATTCAGCAAGAAGGGAGATGACACTCCATTGCTCCCTGCTCCCCTCGTATCTTATCTGATTAGGCCTGCATCAAGGATCCCAATGAAGCCAGACTGTGCTCAGAACCTACACCTCAGGTCTCCCAGTCTGTTGATGAGCTAATTAATGAAGCTCATCTGCAAAAGTGGTAAAATTGCTGTTGCTGCTGCCAGCTTTGACAAAAGACTCATCTCTCCTCCATTATAATCCAGAAAGGGCTACAGAGACTATCTCTGAGGGAAAACAATGTTTTTATTTCCTACTGGTTCCCTATACAGTCCATAATAATTGATCTGATGTAACTGGGCTGTATTTCCAGAGAAGCACTTACATTCCCTAGGCCACTGAAGTATACACCTAAACTAGATGGGTAAGGGCTCCTTTTTGGTTGTTCCTGGGACATGCAATTCCTTCTAGTGACTATAATGAGGAATTCAAGTGCTTTTCCTCAGATGTCAGCTCAACCTGCAAAGCTTAACCTTAATATACAGGTAGAAGTTTCATTTCGCAGTGAAGCACAAGTGCTACTTGCTCAAGCATTAAAAAAGTTTTCTGAGAGTGTAACAGAGGTATCAGTGCCTCTTGTGTAGCACAACATAGTCCCACTCTAGTTGAGAGAGGGAATGAAAATTTTATAATAGGTATGACTAATCTGAACTTTACTATAAGTATACAGAGTGTAAGTGACCTCCCGATTTTGCAGTTTTTCCCATTGAAAGTAATGTTTATGCATTGAGCTGCATGAAGGAAAAGATGTAGATTAGGGAATTGCTTCAAATGCTTTGCCTATCCTAGATGCATTAATTTTTCATTACCTCATTTATGAAAAAAACCCCACAAAACCACAAAAACAAACTAACAAAAAAAGCCCAATAAAAAACCTGAAGTAAAACTAAAATGTGAAACGAGGACATTCCAAATCCGGCAAAGAGAAGATCAAGCATTTTCTGCTGGCAGTGCTCTTAATTATTATCAGTAACTTCCTATTTATTATCATCATCATCATCATTATTCTTTATCCTGTTCTTTAAAAATGATCCAGATTACCTCTGCAAATGCATGGGGTTTTTTTTCTGTTTAACAGATGCTAGATTCACTTTCAGCTGAAAGCAATCAGACAAAAGAAATACATCCTTTAAAGCCTGTACTGGTTAATTTGGTCCTGGAGATGAATTTCAAGTAGAGACTTGGGCCTAAACATTCTTACTAACTAACGGGAATGCTGACAAGTAAGGCAGTGTACTCTGCACTGCAATGCTTATTTTCTCTTTGAACTCATGACAAATGGGAAGGACTGCTTCGAATTAGTCTTACAAATGTCAGCAGTACAACAGAACACTGCAAATGTTCGTCTTTGAGCAGTGGAGAGTCAAAGCAAACTGAGGTGAAAATGGTGTCCAGCAGAGCAATTCAGATCAGGAAAGCCATCCAACTCCAAAGCAGCTTGACCTGAACACAGCCCCAGAGGCAGCGCCACAGCTGCCAGCTAGACAGTAGCCAAGAAGTTAGCAGAGGTGCAAGCCAAGAAGCCAGCCATGTGCCAGTGCAGGGAAGCTGTATTCCAGAATTTGGCATCTGGGTCCTCCAGCTGCCAAACATCTCCCATCTGGCTGAGCCTGTGGACGAGGTGTTAAAAAGAAGATCAGGGAAGATTATACAAGAGCGAAAGCAGTACCCTTTGCAAGACAGCAAAGATGAAGAGACACATTGTGCCCCCAACATGTGAAACTCACACACATTATCACTTTGTTCCCAGTGGATCAGAGGAGGAGGTCTGGACAAAACGCTCCATGTTTTAGAGGAAATGAACAGTTAGATGCTCATGAACTGAGGCAACTGTCCCACCCTCTGGCCATCCACAGAGCTCAGCAGATGCAGATTTGTGTGGAACTGGTTTGGAGTGAAACTGCAACTTTTAGTAGATTTGATGAACCCAATAAGAAAAAATAAGGAAAAAAACCTACAAAAAATGTTTCTTCAAGACTTTGTGATTCCCTCTGTTCCTCTGTCATCACAAAGAAACTGAAGTATCAAATTCTGTACTTTCCCTACTGGAATACCATACATGTAATTTTATGGAAGGATAATTTCTTGCAATTTAGTGGAAAAAGATAAGTTTAGTAATACCAAGTTAAAAAATACCCAAACCTGGGTAGGCATGAAATTTAATTCAAATGAAATATATCCACTCATATAACTGCCTTTAACTGCTGCAGAATTCACTTCTTACAAGCATTTACTGTTCCCAAACTCCAGCAGTGCCATACTCCAAGAAGACAGACCAGCTGTGAGGAAGACTCCTAGCACTGTCAGCAGTTTCAAATGCATCATAAGAATTCATATTTTCAAATAATGCACTGACTTTAATGTTAATCTAATTGATCTTACTTCCACCTTTCAATCTACAGGCAAGTCCACATAGCCCAAATGAGGTTTGACAGATGTGTCTTCTTGATCAATTTGGTTCTTTATTTTAAAAAAACATAAACCTCCACCCCCCCCAGCTCTTTTCCAAATTTCTGTTTTTATTAGAACCTTGCCAAATGTTACCTTTCAGTCTCATCTTGCTCCAGTCAGAGCACACCAACTTTCAGCAGTTTAGAACTGCTGCATGAGATGACTTAGCCATCTTCATCTACATCTAACCATGCCTGTTTTTCAGGGGACCTCATGAGTAGGATCTCATTTTCATTACTATGGTATGTAAATACCAAGTAAATTCAAAATACTGACATCAACGAAGAGCAAAAAATTAGCAACATAAGTGTCCTTCTTGAAAATGCTTCTTGCAGAATAGGAGCCAACATGCAAAATGTTGTATAGTTAATTTAATGCCAGCTAAAGAAGCCTGTATTAAAAACTGTATCTGAAATATGCATATGTTTTAGAAACACAACATTTTGAGAGACTAGTAGGCTTGTCAGAATAATTCCTGACATTGCACTGATAATACAATCAGATCAAAGAACATTCTAGGGATTTTTAAAAATAAATGTATCATTTCAATTTCATAGTAAAGGAAACCTTAAAAGATTTGTCTTAGCTCTAACAGAGAAATTGGTCCTGCTGCTACTTTGAAAATGTTCAAGTAATAAGATCCTGCAAATTTTTAATATAAATATACCAGTTGTAGTGTCATTAACTGCAAATTGGAGATAGGAGTAGTCTTGAGGAATGACTTCCGTATTTGACTACTCATTAGCAATTTGAAAGTGTAATTGCTCTTAAACATGCTTTCTTCCTAATTTTATTATGAAGCTTAGCTGTACTTATAAATGTGAAGAATTTGATTTATTCTGGAACATACTTGCTTACATTGAATGTGTGAAGTTGTTTTTTCTTCTGTACTCCACAGACAGAAGGAACACAGGTCACTAAGAGCAGATAGAGCAGTGAGCTGATGGGTTTACACTTGCCCCATAATAAACACAACTCCAAAGGAACCTTCTGAGGGGCGCACAAAACAAACAAAAGCAGGGAGGAGGACAGGCAGGCAAGCAAGCACACTGAGAGTGGACATTTCACTGCATACTGCTTTAAAACCCACTAAAGCAACAGCCATGAATTCCACAAAAACAGGAACCCTACCAGCTTTGGTACATCCTTCTGTCATTTGACATCATTTCTACCTGGGCAAGAGGGGTGAGCCCGAAGGCCCTTATGGTATCACAGCACTTGCTGAAGCCTCCCAGTCACCCCCTGCCACTGGACTGGCATGTAAACCCTGTGCCATCTACTAGGAACACAACACAGGAATGTTTTAAAATTGTGCCCTACTTGAAATAAAATCAAGGAGATGTTTGCAAAGAGCTCTTCCTACATTTTTCAGCTTTGCTTCACAGTAACTGGCAATGATCCACTATAACATGAGCTACATTGATCCACATTAACGTCATTACTCAATTTCAGTAGACTACTTTTAACACTTTAAACTATATTATTAAACATCAGAAAAGGTATTTTCTATTATCATATTTTAAACACTGTGATTTATAAAAAAAAAAAAAAACCTAAAAAATTCCAGCTTTCCCACCACCCTCTGAGCCCCAAGATAAAAAAGCAATTGCAAAACTCAACTTCAGATCTTGCCTAGCCCCACATACCCCCCAGTCATGACATAAAGAGGGAAAAAAACCCTGAAAAGCACTGCTACTAGACTTCATCAATAAAACAGAATATTATATAATACACAATAAAATGCTTCATACCTGGAGTTGAAAAAACGAAAAGGGTTAACAGCTGACCTGGCACAGCCCCACATGCTCTCTCTGGAAATTGAACACAGACAATTAGGAATTTTAAGTTACCCCAAATAATCGAAGGGGACTTAGACAAAAGCTTGAGGAACACTTACTGCAAAGTAAGTAAGGCACATAGCCTCAGAGTGGAAGACACTTTAAGATTTTCCCATTCACTCAAAACTCTCCTCAAACTGAGTTTGCTCTGCAGATGCCCCATCTAATGATAAGTAAGTCATTAGGAGCTCTGTGTTTAATTTTCATAGCAGCAAAGTCAAAGCTTAAGGGCCCACATGTCATTCAGTGGTAATTCTGGATCATGATAGATCATATTTTCTTATTTAAAAAATCATCAGCAACAAAGAGGTAAACTCTAATGAGAATCTGCAGCAGGCAGACATTGCATGAAGTGGCTGCAGTGAATGTCTGCTCCCAGAATTCTGCTGCATCAGTAATATTATTCCCACACAAAACCAAAAAACTTAGGCTTTAACATTTTTACTTAGAACTGGGACTCCAGGGAAAATATACAATCTTCTAAAATGTCATTTTGAATAATGAACAACACCAATATACAGCGCCATAGCTGTACAAACTCCTATGCTGGTTGAGATTTGGATTACGTGAAATGTTCCTTTTCACTGACAAATTCTGATCTACTGCATGTGCTCAAATAAGAAGATCCATGCAGATGGTTTTTGGAAAAAGTCCCACCAAGTTAGGGGGAAAAAAAAAGAAAAAAGAAAGCCAAGAACATGAATAAGCTCCTTTGGTCCTTCTGTTTGTTCAGACCTCAAATGTACTGTGAAAGTAGTCCAAGGCCAATGCCCAATAAACTAGCAAAAATATTAGAATAACAATATGAATAATAAAAAGCCCTAGCACACTAGCGGTTGAATGTATTTGCACTGAAAACATTTTGAATCTTTTATAATGCTCAATTAAAATATCCAGGTTGGCATAGGAACTGTTGAAAGTGAAAAGGAAATTTTCAAAACAACTTTGCTTCATTTATATAATTGCATTTTCCACTGGCCCTTGGAAATCTACTAACAATCCATTTTCTCTCAAAATTTTGCACTGAATGCTTTGAACCCAACACACTTCCCTGCTTCAAGTCTACAGGAAATAATGGCTTTCTCTACTGTTTTTGCCATTTGTTAGATGCTAAATTTCTGATAATGACACAAATATGGTATGCAGATGACAAAATGATGTACAGAATTTTTGAAGTTATTAGCTGTATCACTGCCTAACACTGTTTTGGCTTTTTCCATGCTCCATGTAGAGTCTTTTCCTTCTCAGAAATATGTATCAGGTACTTGTCTCACTGTATCAAATAGATACAAATTTTATTTTACAACTGTGTCAGTACCTAATCAAAGAGCACTGTGACAAAATCTCCCCTGCCCCATCAGCCCTCAACTGAAAACAATATGCACTGAAAAAATGGTTACTGGAAACCATTAAGACTAATGGTTCTCTTCCGCGTCAATTAATTTGCAAACATCTCTGTGTCTCATTGGAAAATAATTTATTTGCCCAGGTGATGTAAACATCAATACATTACCTGGAAGTCATAACTCTAAATTTTGGACACTCCTTTTTCATAAAGTTCCCTTTTTAACAACTAAGCAACAGGGCAGACCTAAATACAGTTGCTGAGGTTAAGTATTTGCATGCTGAATTTTTGACAGTGGGAAATTTAGCAGACAACTAAAACTCTGCTTAGAACCTACAGTATCCAGGCACTGAAGCAAAAGACACTCAGGCATCATCCAACCAACCTCACTGATACCTTTAAGTTACTATGCTCCTTTCTGTTTGGTGTGAAAGCCAAAGGGCTGTGGCCTCCCACCCTGCCTCTTCTCCAATCCAGAAACCATGGAGAGAAATACCTAATCCTTGCCTCTGGAACTTCAAGCTTATCTGTGCTATGAAAATGGCTAAAACACATCTCAGACCATGTAATCAGCATAAAAAGGATCTGTTACAGTCACGTCCCAATCCAAAATGCAAGTGTAGAATAAAGAAGAGGAAAAGGACCACTTCTGGGTATCTGTTGCACACAAATGTAAATACGTGGCTTCCTGAGTTAGTGCTGTAACACCAGGCTTTTATGCCATGGTGGGTGGCTGCTCCACTGCTGGCTGTCACATTTTCACACAGAGAGATGGCCAATGGGAAGAGGACAACACACTGGGTGTTACAGCAGGCAGAAATAGGTAAGCTAAGAACTTGATCTCTTAATTTCCACAATGGAAAGTTGGGAACATGAGCTGCTCTTTTTTTTTTTTTCCAAACTACTTTAATGAACTACTACAGTTCAGAAGCCCAAGCTCCAAAGAGAGCAGAGCCAACTCACAGCCAAGTACCCACCCAGGATGTAAGTGGAGACATCTCTAGGAAGCTGATTGCTCTGCCCATTGAGCTTCAAAGCCTTTAACTCTTTGTTGACTATACTGTGGGAGTGTTAATGCCTTGTGCAGGTGCTCTGCCACAGTGCTGGAGCCAATCACCTATTTCAGAAACTCACAACACCTCCATCAGACCTCCCCCAAAGCAGCAAATCTGCATCAGGTCTCAAGTGCCTGTGCTGCTGTGGCTCATCTTGGTCCTGGGTACCTGCAGTACTTGATGTGTGTTGCAAGCATTTGGGGATAGTGCAACCTCTATGTAATGCAATATTTTGACAAGGATGTACCTGTTACAGATTTGCATGTACTTGTAGTAATTCTCAAGCAAAAGGAGAACCACCTTCTGTTATTCTGGCTATAGGAATGCCAAAAGATCTCAGAAATCATGTGGTGATACAGACAGCCTAGCAATTCTGAAGTGGAAAAATGGAGTGCAAAAGGAATCAACCTGTTCAGCTTGGTAAATAATTTTCAGCAAACAATTTATTATACAACATTACCCTATTATTGTGCTTTTGAAACTTTTATGACTGAGATTTTGGTCATTATTCTGTGAACTTATTTATCAATGGTTGGACTCTTTGGCCCTGACAGGCAACTGATTACAGAAACAGCAGTACTCATCTGTTCTTAAGAGAAACACCATGGTGACTTATATGTCTATCTGACAGCACTGAGTGTCCCTGATTTATCATGCATTATCCCAGCACTATGCTAAATATTGTACTTTTCATGCAAATAATTGAGGTACATATTTTGACAAGACTGGGACTGCTGACTTTTAATGAGTACACGAACCAAGTATTTCTTTTACAGCCTGATGTCAGCTTCTGGTGATTTCCAGGTTAATTTATTTTTCAGGCTCTGTTTGCAATGCTGGGCTTTTCAGCCAGCAGCAGATCCTGTATAGAGGCCTTAAGGTGAGCACTTTCTAGGGCAGCCTCTGGCCCCAGTGCCTGCCAGCCTGCTCCATGCCCCCCTGAGCTAGCAACACAGGCTAGACAAGAGAGCTCTGGCAGTTGCTGCCTCCTCTGATCCACCCTGGTCTCTTCCTTATTTTCTGCCTGCCTCAGCTTTCATATTTCCTGCTTTATCCTCTGGCAACTCAGTATATCTCACAAGGATAAATAAAGAAAATTATGACCCAGAACCTCATGCTTGACACATCTTTGGTCACTGCTCTAATGATGGAGGTGCAGAGTTTGACTCTGAAACCTGTGACTGTGATTACTCCAGGATTAGATACTATAGTATCAGCCATTGTGCTGCTTTACTCCTTGTTTCATCCTTCAATTCCTTTATTTTGACTAGAGTAATTTCATATGTGCGGTGGCTGTGAGGTCCAAGCATCCTTTCTGCGATGTATTCTGAATAGTAATGCTCATGTTCTAAGTCACATACACATGGACAGTGCCACCTCCTTGGCACACAGGCTCAATGCAGAAAAAAACCTCTCTTCATATCCATCATCCAAGAGCTTCCATTCCCTCCTCTTTTATCTCCAGCATAAAAGAACTTGCTGTGAGAAATGAGGTTGTGGTGAAATCACTACTAGTCAAAGAAGATTTAACTAATAGACAGGGAAACCTACCACAGTCTTTTTCCATTATGCAGGAGAAAGGAAAATGGCAGGGAAAAAAGGTAAGGTAATTTTTTTTATTCCTGTATTTACATACGCATTCAATTATGCCTTGCCAAACAGTGTTCCCCTCTTAATAGTTCCCTCCTCTACGTGTAGTTTACATACCCGTGACCTACACAACTTCTGTGGTTTTGCATGCATTGACCTAAACACTCAGGACAATATTTCCATAAATCAGTGTAAGCATTGCTATTAAGATTTAATTGTGCTGCATGTACGTCTGTCAAAATCACAGGAACTGCCATATGGAAAAGGAAAGATAAAAACTTATCTAATCTAGATAATGAAACAAGAAGTAATTTTGGCTCAAGTGACAGCAGAGGACAATGCTCTTTCTTTTTCTTATCAGTAAGTCAAAGTAGCAGTTCACTGAGGAAGTTTTATTGTGGCTTTTCCTGGCAGTGTTCTGCTATCCAATCCACATCTATGAGTATTTGTTTGAGCTCTAAATTTCTTCATGCACGCGGCTGTGCCACTGCTTTCTGTGCTGATTTAGAAAGACAAAACATAAAAAGCTGAATAACGAATCACTGGGGAAAGAGATGCCAAACAGGTGTACAGACTGCTAACTGGATAGTAGTAATTCATAATGTTATTTATAATTCATTCTTCAGAGTCACGCTCTTCAAGCAATTACAGAATGCCTGCCTCATTATCCATAAAATGCATTTCATATATCTAACAACTAATGACTTGAGCTTCACTCTGGAGCAACACATTTTAGTGGATTAAGCATGGGAGCAAGAGGCAGATGTACCTGATCCCAACTCATTCTCTCCTTTGCTGCATGGCCTTGAGCAAGTCACTAACCTGTGGATAATTATAATATTTGAACACACAGGGGACCTGTACAATTTAATTAGCTAATGTTTGCAAAGCACTCCAAAGACAAAAAATGCTTTATGAATGATAATCACACGCTATTGTTTCATGGCATTTTATTCCAAAGCATGTTTGTGTAAACATGTTTAGAAATGTAAAATTCCAGTAATGGCGAAGTTTGACAACTACCTCAAAATGACTGGCACTTCTTAGACTAAAATTTAAATTAATTTACAAATTTAACTTATGTTAAGAAGACATTTATATGTGAATTCAATACAGACACTAAACTGAAGCTGGGAAACAAGATCTTTGAAAGTTTTTTTGTAACAGATAAAGGAAGTGAAAAAGACATACAGAAGGTATCAATGGACCAATATCTGTAACTCTTTCCATGAAAGATAGTGGTGCCCCAAATAGCCTAAGTATTGAGTTACTTTTCTTTTCTTTAGCATCCAGACTTCTGTTATTTTCAGGACTAATCATTAGACCAAACAAAGTTCATGGCAAACAGAAACAAGATTTTGGACTTTAACAGAACCAGGATTCCTTAGTTCTTCAAGCTTATTATGCAATTAATTTAAATATTTTTCTCAAAAGGAAAAAATCATTCCTAGCAATGGAATGCTAAAAGCTCTGGAATGACCTACTCAACAGTCATGGAAACTTATTCTTACAGAGGAGACAGGAGGATATGATTTTATGTAGATCAAGGTAAAAGCACTCTTCTTTTCAAATTAGCTTTCTTCAGGGAACAATTTGACAATACTCCAATCTCCTGATACACTTCCATTTAAGCAACACAGCCCTTTCAAAGCAGGAAGTGATGTTAATTACTCTGCAGGAGCTGGTTTTGATTTACAGTTGCCATTCACCTGGCCTTTGTTTCCAATGATCTTTGGCTGAATGGGAATCTTGTTATTCTGGCAAAAGGCCTTGGGACATATAGCGGAAAATTTTCATACCAAAAAATCCCAGTGCATGCACAGGTTGGCATCCTTTGATTTTACTGCCCAACTCTCCGTCAAACATCACATATTTTAAAAAAAGGAACCTTTTTAGAATAATATGGGTTTATTGGATTATTGAAACCCTAGGTTCATACTTGGTGCCTAAAGAGCAATTCCCAAAGGTATAGAGGTCTTTCAAGCTCTTGCAGTCCTTAATAAGGGCTTCAGGCCAATTCATTTCTATAAACAGATGTTTCTGAGTATTCAGATTTTGCTAGGAATAGCTTTATAAAATGTCATATAAACCCACTGTAGAAGAAGTCAGTACTTCTTCCACAAGCTGTCTGAACTGCATGTAGGGAGTGCACATAGGTAGGAGAAATCACACCTGTAGTAGTTGGGGCAGGTCAAATTTAGATGTACTAGGTTCAGCTTCTTCTCAAGCCACAGACTTCCAGCACAGCCTTAGAAAATAAAATAGAGGGGGTTTCCTCATAAATAACTTCAGCAATGTAAAGTTTTATCACTCTTTAAACCACTTGTCCAGGTTTCTTTACAGCTGCTGGGGAAGACAGATACTTTCTGAAATGTAGATGAGCATAACTGATAACATGATTAGACCTAGAAATTTCTCTCCACTAAAGAAATCCAAAATACTTGAGCCTAACTTTTTGATATTTTGCATTGTGAGAGATGAACTTTGCTGCAAGGTAATATCCAAACTGGACAGTCCAGCACTACCCAGGGATTGCCTAAGGTAGCTGAGACACAGCACACTGCCAGCTCAGTATGCCCTTGGCTCAGTAGCCAGCATCCAGCCCAGCAACAGTTTTCACTGCAGAAACCTCTTCTTTTCTGCCACAGGATACTTACTTGAGAGTGCTGACAAAAAAATAAAACAAACTAGAACAGAAACATCCCTGAAATAATGACCCAGTGGGGGCACCAACCATAACACAGATGCCTTGCAGGGCTCTACGTCACTACTGTCTTTGGCTTATGTATCTGTACAAATGCCTCTCAATACTTTCAGCAAGTCAGTTCAGTTGTACAACAACTCTGGAGGAGGCCAAGGAGAAGCCTCACCCTATTACAGCCTGTGGGGAGGTCAGAGGCTCATAGTTCTTTATGAGTGTGTGGTCCAATTTCCCTGCAATTGCAGCAACTATGTAACCTTCTGCTCTAAAGTCTTGCTGCAATGGAAAAATGCATCCCAGACTTGGGTATTCATCATGAGACAAGTAAAATTGAAATTGATATATTCCCACAATTTCACTTCAAACCAATTAGTGTTCTCCAGGGGGGAAAAAAAATCCTTTATTGAGGAATTCTGGATGAGCACTAGCCAATTCTCCATATGTAAAATCACCACTCAGTTGTGTGCCAGTTTTAAAATGAGCACGGGCAGATGTACCAGAGAAGAGGGAAGCAAAGTTCACACAAACACTGCTGAAACACCCTTGCTTATGTTTTTTGGAGACTCTGGACAAAGTATTTTGTTTGCAGGGGGAAGGAAAAAATGGGGTGAAAGTTCCCTATAATGAAGAGCACAACAGTAGTAATGATTGCAACCAAAGCAGGAAAACAAACTATACCAGTGTAGAAAATGAACAGCTGATGGCAACAAAGATACAAACTTCTAAAGAAATAAAAATAAACCACAGAAGTTGATTTACACTGAAGAAGAGGAGGGAGAAAAAAGAGATATAGGAAAAAATTAAACAGCTTTGAAAAGCATGTACTAATTTAAGAGAGTACATTGGTATGGTGGCTACGCTGTCTGTCTGTTGTGGTCTCCTTTTTGTTACTGCAGTATCCAAAACTAACTCTTATTGTACTGCAGTAATAGATGCCAGAGAATTTAAAAATAAAGTAAGATGATCACATTAGCACCAATGTATCAATCACATAAAGTAGCCAAAGCGAACAGGGGTAGGGTCCCTAATCTCATTTTCATACAAGAACTCCAAGGCACCCAGCTTAGCCTAAAGAGGAATTCATGTTAAAGGTCAGAGCAGTCCCATACAAATGACAAATCCCATCTCTGTGAATTAACTGCAGCTATAACTACAAGTAGACAGGATTTCCTCTCTGAAACTTCTGTCTCTCCCTTACTCCAGAAAAACAATACACTATCTGAAGCATATCAGTTTATATGTACAGTTCCTCTTTTCCTTGACATTTGAAAGAAAAAACTCCATCAAAGGAGTTTTCTCCACTTGGAACACCTAAGGAGAAATCTAGAAAGAAAGAGGAAGTTCTGCACCTTTGGATTTTTACCAACATACTGGTCAAAAGCGCATGCTAAAGATCACCCTCTGCCTCTTCTGCTTCTGCCCTCATTTTCTGCAAGTAGGAGATCTTAAATTATGCATCTTTAGGGAGGGAGAGCTTCATGCTGTAAAATAATACATTTTGCCACACAAGTGTGCAAGAAATATGGAGATGAATGCTCTGTTCAGGGTTTGCACTAGTATGTGCCATGGAGATGGCTCCTGAGGCCATCCTGCATCAGTCCTGCCTAGGGATGGAAAGGCTGCCAGGCTGAGGGAACAGCATGTTGCCTCTGTGAGGGACCCTAAAAAAGTTTTACTGGTCTTCAAGGGGTTGACTAATGCCTTCTCCTCCCTTGGCTTCATAAAGATTTATGGAGTGTATCTGAGACTTGGTTCTGAATATATGATGCTATTCTTGCTGTGTAATAAGCATCAGTGGTGTCAGGCATATAGAAGCAAATCTGCTCTTTGTTAGATGTTACATGTCAAAATGAGTTTGTAAAACACGCCACAGAAAGGATGAAATGCTGCTTACAATGCAAAGCCCACTGAAATCTACATAATGTTGCAATATTTATTATCAGCCAGAGCATATTATCTGAGATTAATAAACAATTCTTAGTCCATATTTTGTAAGACATAGCAACTTCCATAAACCAGCACTGTCACAGGAAGAAATTTCACTGAAGTACCCTGCTCGAAATAATGACTTTATTTATCTATAACTTTACATTATTGATTGGGTTTGTTGAACTGAAGGACAACTATGAACTCATTCCAAAAGAACTACTGAGAAAGAAGTCTGGAAGCTCAGCCAACATAAAGCTTGCAGCAAGAAGGCAATTTTCCTGAGAAAAAAATAGTCATACTTGGTCATTTTACAAATATGCAAGCAAATTACATTCTGGTTGTGTAAATAAGAACTAAGGCCAAACACGTGGCTCTTAGTGTTTCATTGTCACAATTTTTAGTCCTAAAAATTTTGTTCCGTAAGACTACAGTGGACCTGAAGCAAAGCAGCAACACAGGTGGATGCCACCCAGTTTAAGAGGACATGAAAAGCAAAGCTTTCAAATAGGCATTTGAAACTGTCCAATCAAGTGTCATTTCCAAAACAACGAGCTTAAAAATGGCTGTATTAAAACAACAGTTACTCCCCAAAAACTGATAAGCTGATTTTCCTCTGGTTAAAAGGTGGCAGACTGAGATGCAAGGGAAGATGCAGGAAGATTCAGTAGAGTGCTGCCACTCCCAGTTTCTGGCACAGCAGCTCCCCACTCAGGGATTGCCATGGCCTCCCTGGGCACCAGCGATGCGTAGTGCTGACCTGTGTCCCAGGCACACCCCTGGGCCATGGAGAGGAACGGGAGCTCACAGCCTGGAGTGTCTCTCTGCCCCTGAATTAGACAGCTCCAACAGGGCAGAGGGATTGCTGCCTGAGCGTGCCAAGCACTCCCCAGCCCTATGTAGGGAGTGAGGTACCTGGCTGGGATGCAGGTAGCCATGCAGGCAAGATCAATCCTGAGCCCCACAGACTGCACACAGGGAAAGGCAGGAGGCAAGGAAAGGCAAGGCACTGAGGCAATCCTTCACAACTCCACATGCTGGGCGAGGGGCTCTACACCATCAACCCAAAGCAAATGCCCACCACCAGATTCTGAAAGCCCCAGAGTCTGAACTCCCTTACTGCTCTTAGAGAATAGGTGGCAGTAGGCAAATATACACACACACACACACACACACACACACACACACATATATATATTTATATTCATAATCCTTATGCAGAATAATTTAAAACGTGTCTGAAAAACAAGCAGGAAAATATCAGCTGTTGTCTCACACCTGCTAGCAAGCAAGCAAGCACCTACAAATTGGTATTGTGTTTAACAAAGACAAGACTGTACAACACCAATTGGTACTGAAGAAAAGGATGCTCCCATCACTTTGGAAATACTGCGGTGTAGTTCCCAGCCACTCTCTGCAAGAAGTTATTTTCTGGGCAACTATTCACAAGAGCTTACAATCTCACTTAGGAAACAACACATTCTGTGGGACAGTGATCCATACTCGAGGGCCAGCCTGCCTCCCTCAGGCACTAAGCTTTGACCTACACTTCACTGACTGCTGAAGAAGTCTTTATATGCATGTCCCTATGCTGCCTGGTTATTCAGCAGAACAGTAGGTGCCTTTCCATGTCCTCAGAGGAAATTCCTGTCTGCTAAGTTTAGATGCTGAAATTGAGCACACAGGATCTCCCTCTGGAAGGCTTCAGAGGCACTTTCCTCTCTGCAACAAGGCTATGTAGAATGAGAGCTTCTTTTTCAGTGGATTCCTATGCTAAACATCTAATATTAAGGTACATATTAAATTCCGAAAATCAAAATAGAGCCTGCCCTGTAGAGCACAATATTGCAGACCAAGTAAGAAATAGATTGAGTGCAGTTAGCATGAAGTGCCAACATTCCTTTTCAACTCAGCGGCTGTATGTGTGGTGTCTGTGACTGAGAATGAAGTAAAGATGACAAATTGCAGATCACAGTCAAATTAGATTTTCCTAATGGGGCTTTTGAAATAAACTAACAGATTACTGTTTAAATAAAACCTGTAACAAGAATGAGTTGATGTTGTATTATTAAATTTCTTAATTTGATTCTTAAGCTCCAGAGCCAATCAAGTAATACTCAACATATTTACCTTCAGAAACTGTGAAATGCATTGAACAAAAGCTAAAAAAGCTTCCCATGGTTTGTCCAATTCTCTAAGTGTTCAAGCAATATCCATCATGAGGAACAGTATCTGCCTGCCAGTCATATATTAAAATTATCTGCTAGTGCTCCATACTTCCTTTGTTCAGTAATTAGACAGTGCAAAATCATTTACTACAAAATCACGACGCATTGTTTTTTCTGGCTTACTATGTGTGCTATAAATTGAGAAAAAATACTTAGCACTTCAGGGCCTGCTGTTGTGACTAGAAATTTGAAAATACATATGGCACCTGTCTATCAAGCAATAGCCTCACTGGCAAAGAAACCCTCCCCTCCTTTATCACTGTTAGAAAGGGAGCCTGCTAATCACAGAACCAACACCTTGTCTTGCCTTGCTCACAAACACCTCTCTCTCTGCTTAAGGAGACTATCAGTTTGAGATTCACAGTTATGGTGCTTGGCTGACAGAAGAGGTGCTACATGTCTGGCAAAAAAACCCCCAAAAAACCCAAAGGCAGTACCTCCCCAGACGTGGCTTAGCTCTTTTAGCCGCTGATGTCCAGGAAAACAAAGCAAAACATTTTTAGATACCATATTAAGACATTTAAAATCTATCTATAATAACTTATACAATAGCAATGTCTAATGGCCTTCATTATACCCATTTTTATTTCATAATGTCCAGAATGCCCATATTTTGAACCTCTCAAATAAAGTAACATGTTTTGTGGGTCTAGAACAGGCTTCAGTGCCTGGAGGCTCTAGTTCTATTTCCAGCTCTACTTCAGACCAACAGGGTGACCTTTACGCATAACCTCATTTTCCTCACCTATAAAATTGGGATATTAAGACTTATTTACCTCACAGTTGGTTCCCTTCCAGCTGCTACAGTGACTGACCAACCTCATGCATCTACAGAATTGCAAATGTTCATGATAAACTGCTTCCTTCTTTTCAAACAAGCAGTGCAGGTACTAAATTAAGAAAATATTTGTCCACCCAGTTAGCAAAAGTACACAGAAAAATAACCGCAGTGGAAAATTGTTCAAAGCCCCTCAGTAATTTCCTTCCAATGACACTGTCCTTCAGGAGAAATGCTGCTAGCTCCTATCTGACAGCAACTAGAATCAACTTCTTGATGCTGCTTTCAGTCAAGGAAAAAATACACATCTTTTGAGTAATCTAACCTGGCCTCTCTTGGGAGAGGATATAAACCCACTGCAAGCTTTCCACGTACATCAAGGGGAAGAAACAACTTCAATATGAAACTCAATAATGAGGGCAGAGAGAGAGAAAGGAAAAGATCACGAGAGAGACAAGAGATACAGTCATCTCTTCCAAAAAAGGGAATAAATCTCCAGGGAAAGGTGCTGGCAGGTATGCTGCTTGCAGGCAGGAGGACAGCCCTGCAGCAGCGGTGCCTCCGTGGGCCTGGGAACACCTCAGCAACACTCATCTTGTCTGGGAACGCGATACTTACTCTTGTACTGCTCTGGCTATGGAGAGCGCTGTAGATCCAGTTTCATTAACGCTATCTAAGGTCACATTTGGCAGGTCGTCATCATCACTGTCACTTTTAATTTGTCTGGGAGATAGGCCTCGGGGGTCCATTTGTGCTGGAAAGAGACATATAATGGATTAATACGAGTGTGCTGAAATTAATCTTGTCCCAGAACAACATCAGGGCGCACAACACATCTGCCTGCTCTGGCTGGAGAGCACTGAGCTTCCCAAATCAGCTGATAGGCAGGCAAAGCCACCCAGTGGTGCCACAGGTGGATGTGAGCACTTGCAGGAGCATACAGGTCTGAGAATTCACAGCTCAGACTGCATCCAACAAAATCCCAGTTTACCCTCAAGTAACTCATGCTGCCTGACTTCAGAGAGTGAAAGGAAAGGGAAAAAGGGAAAGGGTTACATCTGCTTTGTACAACACAGAACGCTCATGAGTACATTTGACAGCAAAATTTCAGGAGCAATCTCTGATTCTGAGCATTCATTGTGAGGTATCAGGATGCAACCCATGTCACTCCACTCAATTAAAATTTAGGCATCTAAAACCCCAGTCCTCCTGATTTCTGACATAATTCAACACCACTGTCAGCCTCTGAAGGATCCTTCACTCCACACTACGTGTAACCTCACACAGGCAACCAACATTCAGGTGACCAAGTATCAGTGGGGCTAATGAATTTTTTAGAAAAGTCACCCAGTTTCAGGTCTTATAAATATCTGAAGATCAGGAATTGCAGGATTGTTTTACCTGTCCACAGCTTACAGTATCCATACTGCATGGCAATGGAGGAAGTGCCTGGGTGCTGGCAGCAGGAACTTGTATGAGGAGCAGCCAGGGCTGCCCCGTGGCAGACACAGAGTTGGGCACAGCTGAGCCCTGCACACAGTGCAGTTGTCTCAGGGAAAACAGGCTTAAGAAAAGGCAAAACTACTGGCCAAGAAAGGAGGGGGAGAAAAAAGTGTAAGAAACACTTTACATAAGGGTGGCAGAGCACTAGAACAGGCTGCACAGGGAGACTGTGGAGCCTCCCTCCCTGGAGACGTTCAAAACCTGCCTGGATGTGTTTCTGTGTCACCTGCTCCTGGTGGCCCTGGCTTGTCAAGGGTGTTGGACTGGCTGATCTCCAGAAGTCACTTCCATTACTAACAGTTCTGGGATCATGTGAAACAGCTCTGCAGATCCCAATGTACAAGGAGATGGAGGGGAGAAGGTTCTTCATAATGGGGCAGTCCCTGGAGGAGACTGCCCTGATGGGAACTACTGTCTACAGGGAACCAACAATGGAGCAAGGGAACAGTGTGAGGAGAAAGAGCAGCAGAGAGGAACAATTATAGACTAACCACAGCCCACAGCCTCCAGTCCACATCCCCCTGGGATGGGGGAGGGAGAAGAGCCGGGAGTCCTGGAAAAGAGGATTGGGGATGGTGGTTCTCACCATCCAAATCTACTTTTAATTAGCAATAAATTACTTTTCCCTGCGCTGAGTCCTATTTGTCCGTAAAGGTAATTGGTAAGTGATCTCCCTGCCTTTATCTTGAGCCTTGAGCTCTTGCACTTTATCTTCCCCTCTGTTCTGTGGAGGAGGAGGAGTGAGAACAGCTGGGTGTGCACCAGGCAGATGGCCACCAGAGTTAGCTTTTCTGCCAAAAATATACAGGACAGGAGAGGAGAACAGAAAGGCAGTTGACCTGCACTCCCTCTAATGCTGGCTGCCATCTTTCAAAGGGGAAGAAAGTATAACTCAGCAGGACAGGGGGAGGGGAAACAAGAGATGGGTGTAGAGGGGAAATAGGGGCACAAATGTGACTTGGGGTAGTGTTAAAGGAACTGGGGCTTGTTTGTGCCATAGACAAACTTCAGAGGTGCTGTGGAGAAAGAGACATTTCTCCTTACTCATTAAATACCACATAGGATTAGTAGGTGCTGAGAGACACCAAAAGCAGCTGGAGAAGAGAGTAAAACTGGAGAGATGTCTGAATCTGCAAGGGAGGGGAAAGATAGGCAGAGATTTGAGTAAAAATGTGTTTGTCTGCTCTGGTGAAATAGGGGAATTCATGGTTATTTATTTAAAGAGTTAACAGTTGCAGTTTGTTAGCTTGTGCTCTCCTGTATTGCAGAGGAGACAGGACACTTTCTTCTGGGTCTTGCAACATGATTTTTGAGAAGGGATTCATTCCTACTCAACTCTGGCTAACCACAGACCTAGACAATAGGTATCACAGGCTCCCTTTAGAGACCATGAACAGTTCAGTGGGCCCACAGCTAGGGAGCAGCTCCAAAAGTCATTGTTAAATCTGCCATTATGCTATCTTTCTTATGTTACAGTGTTTACTGACTCTACAAAAGGAACTGAGTAACAATGAAAAATGGGAGGGCTGCAGATACTTCAGGAGCTGTGCGGCCATAACAGCAGGACTGATGAATAGCTAGGCTCTTGAAAAGAAAGCACTCCACAAATGAGTGATGAATCCAAGGAAAGCTAGTCTTAAATTTTAATTTATGTCTTAGCTGCAAACCACCTGTGAGTAAAAGAACACTGATTATAAACTCACTTTCAGCTGTGGTTTTTATGTTACAGAATTTCATAAGGAAAATACTGTTAAATACATTCGGTAAGCTGATGGAACAACCCCTTCTGGAACCACATTTAAAGCACATTTATACAGAATGCGCTTTAAATTTGCACAGAACTTCTTCTATTACCTTTCTACAGGCACAGGTTAGGTGCCTCAGTAATGTTGGCTATATTTGGACTGCTTATTATTTCTTCATGGATGGCAAACACCTTTTGCTTATCAAAGCAAAGGCTGTTGACATTGAACCTACATGAGACAAACACAACTTAGAAATTGTTTGAAACATGCAATTCTTTTAGGCAGAATGAGCACCATTCTGACTGTGCTTCTTAAAATCACAACTTACACATGATGATATTCAATGTGTAACCTCAACCTGAGCACTAGGGACAATCTAGTACTTTATTTAAAAGCAACTTAACCACCCAGTCAGCTGATTTAGCCCCGGAAAACTATTTAGAAATAAGTGCTTTGCTCCTGCCTTGCTCCCTAATGCTCCTTCTTAAAAAGATGAGTTTATTACTACGTATTTAATTAATTCTAAATCTAGAAATGATTATATTCTTTTCAGAGAATCACAGAAAGGCATAGGTTTGTAGGGACCTTAAAGTTGATCCAGTTCCAGTCCCCCTGCCATGGGCAGGGATGCCATCCACTAGACGCAGTTGCTCAGAGCTTCATCCAACCTGGCCTTGGCCGCTTCCAGGGATGGGGCACCCACAACTTCTCTGGGCAACCTGTTCCACTGCCTTACTACCTTCTGAGCAAAGCTTTTATTTCCCCCTTAAAGTGAATTTCATTACAAAAAGTTATGCTTGTATCTGCCCAATATTTAAATGTGTTACAAGTGATGCACTTGTGAGAGCTAGTTCCACAGAATTAAAAATCGTAACAAAAAAGCTATGTATGTTAACTGAGGTTTAATCTGACTTGCACTACAGCAAAGGTTTTAAGTAGCTAGCTCAGAAACTAAGCCTAACTTGAAATGATGGAAGTTGTTACATAACTGAGTCAGTAGCACAGTTCTTACACATGAATTCTGATCACTTAAGCGTGAATACACCTACATAAAGAGAGACAGTATAAATGTGTATGAACAATCTTACGTACTTTCGTTCTTTGTAAGACACATTGTTTCATTGTTACTGCAGATTGCTGGCTCTTAAGATATTAATGAGACTCCTATGACATCTGGTATTGATTTTAGATTACTACAGGAATGTGCCAGGATCAAAGCTCTCAATAACCTTCTCCTTGTTTCTGCTCGGTAAGTCCTACTCTGTACACTTCTAGCACAGACCCAAAGTTGCGAGCAGCATTTTACTTTATCACCCAGGGACAATTTACTGTACCCACTGGGTACAGCTTGCCCCATCAGGCACCAATGTTTAAGCATATAATGAGGTGCTGCCACACATTAGTATGGAGAGGACAAAAGGTGAGGAATGGAAATGTATCAGCAGGTAAATTCAAAGGCAGGTATTTCAAGCACTGCTATATATTTGCAGAAAATCTAACTAAAGATTGTAAGTAAATAAAACAATGTTCTAGGGATCATTCCCTTACTTTTTATGTCAGCCCATGTATACATCCCTTTTTGCCTCCCTCTTCATTTGTCACTTCCTTCCAGCTTGCAGCCGTGGGTGGCCGAGGCACTCGGGAGCCGAGGTGACTGACCAGGAGGCTGAGCCTTGCTGCTGCCAGCTGGTGCAAACTGGGCCTGTTTTCTCATCAGCATGGCTGCAGCTGCTAGGGGAAAGCAGCCTTTAAAGCTACTCTCCTCCCTGAAATGAGCCATGTGAATAACCAACTGGCCAAAAGCCTAACAGATATCTCCTCCTCACCACTCTGTGCAGTGTGCAAACTGCAGCACAGGACTGTCACACATCAGGAGTTCACGACTCCTACTAATGTCAACAGCTTTGACTTTCTCTTGGACATCTAAGAACAACTGTCGAACTCCTGGCACCAAGGTTTATGAATACCAGCCTCAGTTCATACGCACTGAATTAGAAGTAATTATTGGCCTAATGAACATCAAACAGGAGAGGATGAAGAGATGCAGGCAAGAGATAGTTTAGCAAATGAGATAAAAGAGGTGGGGGGGACAAGTGAGTAACAAAATGTAACTGGCAAGCAAGGTGGAGGAAAGCCCATAAAACATGCCAATGCATTTTAACCTCCCTTCATGCTTTACCTTGCTCTATCAACCAAGCTCTTCCTTGAACTCAGGACCACGGATCCAGAAGGGACTTGTCTGGGTCACTGAATCAAGTCCTTCCAAACACAGGCAGACGCATTAATTAATAAAGCTCAAGCCCTAAACCTTAACTGGTCTTCCTGCCCTTGCTACACCTCTTGAAAGGCAAGATTTGTCCAACAGAGCTATCTGGTGGTTTTGTGAAGTGTGAATGAGGTTAAGGCGAGGCAAGCAAAAAGAAACCAGTCAGAGACTGCTGCTTTCATGGGACAAAGGTGCCATTGAATGAATGCACAGGAGGTACAGAAGCAAGCTGTTAGCTCTCCATGCTGAATAGACTGGTGAGCCAGGGGAGTTAAGAATGTCTGCAAGTGCTGAAGGCTGCAAGCAGCCATGTTGTTTCCCATCCTTGCTAGCCTCAAGAAACAATGATCCTTTTTTGCTAAGAAAAGTAGAGAGAATTGCTCATGATGCACACAAATACATGCAATCATTTCTTAATGCCCCTTTGCCAAATTGTACCAAAAAGGAGCTTCCCTTTGGGCACTACAAGCAAATTCACTTTCTGCACTTGTTTTAAGTGAAGATGTGCAAATGGATCACACATAAAGCACATACCAGCCAGTAAATACTACACAACTTAAGTCTATCATCATTAATATTGTATCTGCCAGCTGCCAGTTGCCAGCAGGAAAAAGCCTGATCTGGATCAGATATAAGCTTGCTTCTATTTCTGTCAAACTGAACAGTTTGGGGCTTTAAAATTTATTCTGGCTGTGGGGTCAGACAATACCTGATCCTGCTTCTGAGGACAAAATTGCCTGCTCTACAATGCTGGAAGAGATTTAAACTTGCATAGGAGCTTTTTAATGAGCACTGCATACATTTGTGCTTTCTGGCACACGGCTGCATTGGTTTTGACATGGTACAGGATTAGCCATGTCACAGAAGCACAGTCTCTGGGAAGGATCCAGCTTGTCGGTTGCTAAGGGCAGATGAACCCCTTGGAACAGGATCAAGCCTCCACCTCCCCAGGGGAATAACCTGAGCCCACAGCCACACCATCAGGGGACTTTTTTCCCCTCTTCATTCCCTCCACTGGTGCTCCTGCCCACATTCTGGAAACTGCTGGGAAGGAAGGGATTGTGGATTTAAATCGCTGCAGGCTGACAAGAGCCCAGCATCCCTCCTCCCCCTTCTCACACATGTGCTCCTGATACTAGCATGGTAGGTAAATTTTCTCCCTGTCTGTCACACTTGGGTTTCAGCTAGGTATGTCCTAAATCTTTGCTTTTTTTCAGTGATTAATCAGGGACACACACCTCAAGTGCTCTGATGTGGTCAGACAAAGCCAAGCACTGTGAAAGCCCTGCATCTGTATGCCTGCAGGTGGCATGGAAAGGGCCATACACCACAACACTGCTGTCACCACTGGCAGTTCTCAGTTACTGCAACCTGATTTACTTTCTCTAGTCAAAATTCCTGTGAGTGAAAGGGATGAAAACTCATCTCATCATTAGGCTCATGAACACCCACTAGAAGTAATTTTATGTCTACATCCTATCTTTGATTTAAGGGCAAATATGAGACCCTTGGGCTAAAGAGGAATGAAATATTTAAGAGCAGGAGAAAACTAAGTAACCATTAGGAGTTTTGCCTCAATTTATAGCTAAGCCACACAGTAATTAACTGATGTTGAAATGACTCTGTGAGATGATGCTTGCTAGTATTAAAGCAGAGAGAAAATTTCAGCATCCTGAAATACCTCTGTCTCACTTCAGCTTAAAAACTCAGCTTTCTGCACTTACTTAACTTCTGAGCTAATAACTTTGTAAACTTCCCCACATGTAAGTTTGCCAACACACCACGCCACAATATGAATCATTGTTACTCTCTTAAAAAAATTAAAAATCTGTTTCTGCTCTTTGAAAGGATTTCCAAATTCAGAGTTTGCTTGCCTTTGTTTCACATTTTAAACTCCCCACACTGCTTTCTCTGAAGGATGCCTTATCAACCTGCTAATCAAAATGATCATGATGGGATTTCCAGCTGGCCCTGCCATTCACCCACTAGGACTTGCATGGCAGAAGGAGGGTTACACAGCTCAGCAGTGGGCAGTGACACCAAGACCTGTGCTAGCTGAGACATCAGCCTGGATGGTGGGGAGGTCCCTCCAGCCTTGCCAGATCCATGCCTGGTGATGGGTTTGGTCTTGCAAATGCAGCCACAGATTTTTATTGTGATGGAAGTTTAAACAAAACAGAAACATGGGATGCCTCAATAAGCCAGAAAGGGTCACCTTTGCTGTTTCCAGTAAACTCCTCTCTGGCTGATTTCAGTTCATGTTGGCATACAATAGATTAAGGACTATCTCCAGCTGCAAGTAATGCTTTGTATTTACTTCCATTAGGAATGGAAAACAAAATACTACCCCATATGTCAAAATTAACATTAACAAGAATCTCATTACTACTGCTGTTACACATGTGTGTCCCTGTGTCTGCAGCGCATGAAGGATTGAAGTAAAAACAGACATTTGCTGCCAAACTCCTAGAAGGATGGAAATGGAAAATATGGCTAAGAAAACTGTATGGCACTCATATTTTAGCTCATTACACAATTAATCTGCCAGCATCAGAAACATCGCAGTTATGAATGCTGCAGTGTCTAAACCATAACTTTGGACCCTTAATTTTGGCATACAGCATAGCTCAATATCTGAAATATTGCAAGAAAGCTCCTGACCAAGAGCAAATCTTCTGCTCTTTCTTAAACTGAAACTGTCTCTGATAACAAATGCATCCAGGTGGATCGAACACCAAGCAGAATGAAATCATCTCCTTCCTTCTTGGTTACTCTTGGAAAATGGGTTTTACAACTGTGGAAGTCAGCCTCGTACCACAGTTTGATGTTTGAAACAAATGAACATCCTCCTTCGAAATTTTTTTAGAGAACAGGACACCAGCATGGACTTAGCAGGAGAGCATCAAAAAAGATTGCAACAGACATCACTATGCATTTCTAATGCTGGAAGCAACACTTCCAGATGCAGATGTACAGGAGCTACTTAAAATTATGACCTCAGAGACTGTGTTGTACTCAAGTTTATTTAATGCATTCTAGGAAACAAAATTGTGTCTTTACAGATCTACCAAATGCATGTGAATGATGCTATTCACGATTTCCTTCTCCTAAGCTAGTTCATACTATATAAAGCACATATACGACATTTTTCTTCCTATTTAAAGTTCATTATAACGCTTTATGCATTGGAAAAATGCTCTGAGTGCAACAATCAGATTTTTGATCAAAACAGCTTGGTGTGCCTGGTAGGCAGGAGAATTGGTCGATTTATTTCATAAAACTTTATGTACAAAGCAGCAGTATCCATGAGCGTAATGGTCAGAATATAGAGTCTACAGGGATAATTTTTATTACAATTTATAGCAAGATTACCCATACTCCACAGTTTTCAGATTTTATTAAGATTTTATGGGACTATATGGCTTTAGCAGTTAACTGCACCTAGCATGGTTATGGTTCACAGAGAATGGGAACTGGCACTGAAATGCATAGTGTAACTAATCTAGCAGAGAATATTAATTGCTATGATCCAATCAAAGGCAATATTTAAAATCATTTCAACAGTCAAGTAATTTGCCATAAACCTGTAAAATAATAGCTATATGGAGAAATAGAGAGGTAAGAGAGATTGCATGGATGTAATATATGCACATACTTAAGCACCTCTGTCATTGGGTTGTATACATAAAAATACAAACCCAGTTTTTAAACAAAGGACTTTTCTCTTTCTAAGCTATTTCAATGCCAGAAGACCTCATCTACACAAAAAAGGAAACTACTAAGACTACTGAGATTTATGTCTCGCTGAGCATCCAATATACAAATACTCTATCATCAAAAGTAAACAAGGAAAACAATAAGGACAGAATGTATTTAATATTAGATAAAATACTGTGAAACTACTACACAATGGTAGCAGACTACAGCTTACACACTGCAACAGGCCAGAGATATTTTAGACATCAGGAAGCTTCCAGCAGGTTGGTCCAAGGCACAATAAAACCCAAGGCAGAGAGAAAATAAATGAGAAGTTTTAGGCATGTGTTTCTGCTGAATCCAAATTCATGGGATAAAAGCAAGCAGATCAAAGCTCAGCCCTGGTGAGAATACAGAACTGAAGGGCCAGAGGCATTCTTGGCTTGGAAGAGAAGGAACTAACAGCTTCCAAAAGGTGCAGGGACTCAGGATATGTCAAAAGAGATTTACTCATCCTGCTTATGCTGGGTTCGCAAATCAAGCTGGAGTATGCATGTACCTCATTCCCTTCCTCAAATCCCTCCCAGCTGAAAATGAACAATGAACATCAACATGAACAAATCATATTGATGAATCTTAAAAGAGCATTTGCTTCTACAGTGAGAAAACCCAAGTATGTCACTAGTGAATCACTAGAAGTAGCACTTTTCTGGAAATTTAAGTAGAAGACTGTTTAGGGAAGTCTCCATAATTAGGCTAATCCATTTTGTCTTAAACCAACCTCCTTGGTTTCAAATACCACAGTGTCTGTGTGGTATCTTATAGTCTGTGTTTTAACTCTCCGCTCTGGCAAAAGCTACTGTTTACTCTGGCTCCTAAATAATGTGCACCATCTTCAGGCGCACAGGTCCCACCATGAACACAAGCCTCTCCTCTGCTTGCCTCTCTTCCTGCCAAGCCACTGCCAACCTGTTCCTGCTTTCCCAGAACCACGAGTGTTTCTTCCAGCTGAACCAACCAAACAGGAGGAGACAGAGCCAACATTCTGGGGGGCAGCAGGGGGAGGTGGACAGGCTGACTACAGACAGCCACAGAAGATTTTTGTGCATAACAAAACGATGGTAGCTAAAGTAGAAACTCCCAGCCTCAATGCAACTCAAACCTAAAATAACTGTCTACTAAAATGCAGAAAGGATAATCACTCCACATGAAACAAAAAAGGCAACACTACTGGTTTTAATTAAATGTCTCTTCCATAGCATAATTTATACAAACAGACCATATAAACTGACCTCTAAACATATGGAACATCTTAGTTTCTCTCTTTTAACTGCAAATTGCATTTATTTTTGCAAAATAAACTTTACAGTAGGCAGAAATAACAGGCTGTACTTTAAAAAAACAGTAAGGGCAGTGGATAATGTAATCTAACGGTGTTACCTGTTTGAAGTCACAAAAAATCTGCAGCAAAAGATACTGCACTTACTACTTTTTAATATATCCACAGTGAGGAATATGCCAAACAGTGCAAACTGTGAAAAGAAAAAAACTGTGTATTTTGCCAGATCTACATACAGATACAACATAAAAAAGGTCCAAGACCATGTCATAACAGCTGTTTATGTACAAGAGAAGCAGACAAAGTTCAGTTGGCAAGTTTAAATTTATAATGTTCTGACTGGTGGATTTTGCAAGTGATTGTGCCCTCTGAAAACATAAAAACCCATAAGAATGAGAATCCATAAATTTGATTTCAAAACTCCAGAAATATCCAAGTTGCATCCGCTCTTCATCCACCATTATCAGGAAGGAGCTTCTAAAAGGCTCTTCAATGAAAGCATTAACTCCTCTGAACTACAGAAAACAATTTTCAAGGATATTGTATTTGGCAAAACCTGCTGCTAGAGGGAAATGATTTGCCAGTAGTATTCATGGATATCTGCTGAAAGCAAAGAACAATGGTCCAAACCAAGCATGAGGTTCATGTAATTAAAAACACTGAGGTTCTAGTTTTTCACAAAAAAAAAAAAAAAAAAAAGCTGGAATAAACATTTTCAACATAGAAAATGCTACGTTTTTTTCCTCTATGCTAAGTCTCAGGAAGAGTGGAATAGTTTTTCTTCTTGAAAATTTCCTCTTAAAGGAAGAAAAAAAAAGAGAAAATACCGAAATAGCTTGAGGCAGACATGCAGTATGGAAAATGTTAGTCTCAATGGTTTACATACAAACAGACTTGGAGCAAGTGAAGATTGGGTTTTAAGGGAAACCATCAGACAGTCTTATCTATAGGTGCTGCTACCTGCTGGGCCTTTAATTAAACTTTTAGCAATGCTTACCATTGCTAAACAGGGAGAAAAAAAAAGCAAGGAAAAAGCTTTTCTGGGACTGTAATACTGTACCATGGAATATTCCAATGTACAATAATGTCTAGTCACCACCACCTAATCCTTACAGAAAAAAAAACCTCCAAGCACCTTTTAAGGCTGTGACAAGAGCAGTGACCACTGAAGGAAGTGAACTTTGAGCCTGCCATGGCACAGTCTAGCCCTGTGGTGTCCACGAGGACTTGTGCCTGGCTCTCTTCCCCTGCGTGCCCAACAGCCCTAATGCATTTCTCTGGTTTATGTGTATGTAATAATGAGAGGAGAAGGTTGTAAGGGGCAACTTGCACAGCCGGGCTGGTGCTGTGAGGACTGCAAGAGACCCCACTGCTCTGTGGATCACCCTTGAGCGTGCCCTCCCCACTTGGTGCATAGGGGGAGGAAGGTGCCTGGTCAACAGGGAGGTCTGTACATAGCTGAGTGTTGTGGTGTTAGCAACTAGTAGGAATTTACTAAGATTTGTAAGTGGTAAGTGATGTATTACCAACACCGAAAACAGTGTTCTCTAATTACCTTCTAATTAAGCATTGTTAATAACTTCCTAAAAATGCACCAATCCTGATTTTCATTTAGATAAGATTTTTGATCCTGCAAAAGCATATCACTCTGACATAAGGGTGGTTTTGCAGCATGACAGCCCTGTGTCCCATTGCCCACCTTGAGGTGTAGTACGTGGCACAGGACCTGACAGGACGCTGCTAGCACCTTGTACACACAAGGGCTACGTGTCTTCAAAACAAAAAGAAACCTTGCAAGCAAAGAAAAAAAAAAGGGAGAGAGGAGGCAGGATAGACAGCAGAAATAAACAGCAAACTGGGAGGCAGAAAAGGAGATCTGAGACTCTTCTGAAGGCTGGTGAGACAAAGAGCGCCATGATGAATGGCACCGTGGAGAAAGATGCGCAGAGGCGGAGGAGGAGATGACAATATAGGTTAGAAATATTAACAGAAAAGGAGGGGGAGACGAAGCAGAGCTGCTGAAAGTGGCACTCAAAGACCAGTCAGCAAGATGGGAAGGACTAGAAAAAATAGAGAAATAGAAGAAGACAGGGAAACAGAAGACAAAGTAGCCACTTCTTGTGCCAGAGAGAAGAGAATATTCAAACAGAACATGAAGAAAAAACTATTTGCTTGAACTGCCTAAAAAAGCAGCCACCAGGAGAGTTTTGTCTGAGAATAAAAGAGAGGGAGAGAAAGGAGGTCTGGGAGGGAAAGCAGAAAGCCACCTGTGCAAAACACCTGGAGGCAGTATTAGAGGGGTGGTGACAGCCTGAGAAGGTTTTGCAAAAAAAACTAAAAATTAAATGGTTCTAGTCAAACCTGGAAGGAAGAGGACAATTCAGCATGAGAAAAATAAAATTTGGAATAACAAGGAAAAAGCTTTCCTCTATGCCCTGTTTCTTGTATTTGCTCCCCTCAGCACCTGAAACCTAGAAAAACAGGAGAGGCCCGAGCTCAGGTCTGATGTAATTTTCATATTAAAAATATCTCTTTTCAGGAAAGTGCCTTAGACCCAATTGTGCGAAAAGGGCTTAGATAAAGCGTCATGAAAAACATAACTTTAAGTGCTTCCCAACTGGCATTCCTGGATCATCAACATCGTATCTGAATTAGCACCAATGCAGAAAAAACACAGGGATTATGTTGCTGATGCTCTCTCTGGATCAACTGTTCCAGTGTGCATATTTTTCTGTTTCTGAAAATTAGCAGCATTCATGTACAAGTTGAAAGCTGTGAGTCTAGATGACTCCAAACCTGCATTTGTCCATCAGCTAGTAGAGGATTAGGAACTAATTCAATTTGGCAACAATGTCCTGTTAGGATCTGTGTACATTTATTTTTTGTTATCAGCACAAGAGCTGATTATTGAAGGGAATTTAGTCTGCACACATATTAAAATAATTTAATTGGTTAATTTGTGCAATATAACTGCATTGAATTATTTATATTGTTTTGCACTAAAGAATGAAAAACACTCCAGCAAAAGCTGATAAAAGATTACTACCTAGAGTGGATTGCTGCCCAATTTACTTCTATTGTATTTATTTAAATTAACCTAAACTTCTTAATCAAAAGAATTAAGGACAACAAAATGAGTGCAACTTATGAGAAAAAAATTATTAAACTGAAGAACTGTTAATACCTTAATTACTTTAACTGTGCATTAATAGATGATGCAGGGGCTAATGGCTAATGACCTCTACCAATTAGAGTACAAAGGCCATATTGTTAGGGCAGGTCTGAAGGCATGGAGTTCATGGGCTGAAATCCCTACAGCACATTAAATTCTGGAATTTTTTTTATGAAACTGGGGTAGTGAATTTCCAGTTTTACAAGATCAGGAGGTGCTTCCTACAGAGGAGACTACTACCACAGCCAACTAGCACCTTTGAAAAGAAAACAGGAAAATTTCTCAATGAGCTCATGGTTAGATGCACCTTGAAGCGCCAAAATCAAAGTACAGACTAAAACTTTCCTTTTTCTGTTTGTTTGGGGTTTTTTCCCAAACAAAACATTTTTACATGGTATGAAGTCCTGGTTTTATTCATAATTTCTTGACAGAAAGGCACAAAGGGCTAAAATTACATCACCGTATGAAGCGCAATAAAACTTAAACCATAATTTTGAGGCTTAAAACTAGACTCAGATCAACATGAGTTCATTTCCCATGTCCAAGCCTACTGAGAGGGCAGAGTCCCTCTTTGGGTAGTGAAGGAACAGTAGGAGAGTCACAGACAAATACCCAACAGGATGCCCCTAAACATCTGAATGACCCATCACTGTCGGCCTGTACAATTAACACACAGTTGCTAGTTCATGAAAAACAGACCTAAGAGGTAAGACACAAGTTGTTGAGACCTGTTCACTATGCAATTAGGAACACAAGAGATGTTATAAGACTAAATGTCCTGCAGTCTCATAAGCCCCAAAGTAACGTTATCTGTCAATACCCTCCTTTTCTGCCTCAAGCAATACCTCATTTCAGGGGAAAATTGCCGTATTTTATTCACTCACAGGCAATGAGCCTTGAAATGAGTACCTCATTCCTTTCCTCATATTCCCATCTCTGTCACTAATGCCCCCTTTATAAAATTGTGCTTTCAAAGTTTCTGGGCACATCTGTTTTTTCTTTCCGTACTCCACCCGTCATCTCAGTATCCCTAACAAGTTTTTGCTCCCTCAGTAACTGTTGGGTTCTCACTCTTTCTTGCTTTCCAGCTCCCCTTTCTGTGTTCTTTGGACACCTCAAGAGTGTATCTGTCCTTCTGACATGTGCCTCTTCCTCCCTTCACTCCTCCATGTGCCTCTCAGGTCCTGTGTCTGCAAAACTCATTCCCAACATAAACATTCTGGGTGGCTTCCTTCCCTTCTGCTGTTTAATCTGGAAGAAGAAACCTAATTCAAAGTATTGCACTGCCACTCCTTAAGCTTAGTAAAACCTACTTCTCTGCATCTGCTAATGCTCTTTGGTCCACAAGCCTTTGCTTCACAGATTCCTAGAGACTGATGATTGCTTTCTACTTGCTGGGGAACAATCCCTCTGACATTCCTCCCCTTGCTAAATCTGAAACACCTGGTGAGTTTTCCATGTTCATCTATGATGTTTTGTATATTGTCATAAATATCATACACTGACATTTTTTCCATTCTCCTACTTCTTCAGCTTCTGGGGAGGACTTACTTCTCTGAGGACAGAACCTGCCACAAGTTGTCGGAGCATCTAAAAGCACTGCTGAACCCAATCTTAATTTAAAAACTTATTTATTATAAAGATCATCTGGGATAAGACTTAAAGGCTCTTCCCAGTCGTGTAAGTTGTATGTCTTTTCAGAAACAACACAGTAAGTATGGAAACAACTTTATAATTGTCATTACGTTTTCCTCATACAAGACCAGTTTCAGAGATGCCGCAGATGCACAAAACTGGCTCCACCTTACCTTTGACATGGCTTCTCCCATCCTCCAACAGTGGTACTACTATAGTGTTGTTCATATTCCCAGGTGATCTCACAGCTGTATAGACAACAGGTACCGACTGTACCACCACGGGGATACGGTGCACGTGACTCATTTTGTTGGACTGCAAGTTCATAGGACTTGAAGGTGGTACTGGATGGATAATGTGCAAAAACTGCTGGCCTCCAACACCAGATGCAGAGGCCACAAGAGGACCTGGAGTTAATACTGACGGTACAGATGCTGCTGAGGAGACTGATGTTATTACTGTGGGGGATGAAGCTGGCCGACTGGAAGAAGAAGAAGTAGAAGTAGAGGAAGGGGAGGAGGCTGATGCTGTCATGGAAACTGGTGAAGATGAAGCTGCTGTAGGGGACGACCTGGCTTTGTTTATTGACAAGTCCACTGGTTCAGTCTGTGTTTGGAAATGGTCTGTAGATAATGAATCCTCCGTGGGGTCGGCCTTCATGTTGTTTAGTAACAAGGGTACAGCATCCATATCTGGGTAGTTGTGGACGTTTGGAGACTGTGGAGGAAGAACAAAGGGACATAGTTACACGTGTGGCTAAAGATGACTTGCACACTCAATTGCTAATGCACACCACACAATTTGATTGTGAAAGCCACAGAACTTGTTCCCTTTTCTTGGGTCAGCTCATAATTTGAAAGTATAAATCATGTTAGAAAGCACAGACATGTTTTGTTTGAACAGAGTATTTAAAAGAAAAAAAATTCTTCTCCCATTTCTTAGAAAGTGTCAGGATTAACAGTACAAAATCATCCTGCTTCTTTGTACTATGCACAGTCACCAATGACAGAAATTTTAGTATCTTCAGCAGTAAAAACTATTTATATTGACAGAACATTTTTTTTCCCCAACAACTAATTTTAAACCACAGCATTACTCTCTTGTGTCATCACCACTCAGACATGAAGAAAAAATGGTTATCACCATTTCTCAAACAACTTTCTGCATGCTCCAAGACTGTAATTTCCCCCCACTTGTCTACCTTCTTCTAGACTAGGCAGACCTGGTTGCTTCTTTCTGTCATGTCTGCTTCAAAAGGACAAGCCTTAGTACCCACTGGCTTTTTAAAGTGATCTTTGAAGTTGTGTCCACAACAGTTTTCAGAAGGTGCCTTATGCTACCCTCAGTCTTTCAGTTGTGTGTTTGACTTCTGCATTCTGAATGCTCATTGGTAATGAACTTACAGGTCAGTACAGAGCCACGCATTTGTACGACTGCCCTGTCAGAGAGAGCAGTGGTTACAGCAATTCATTATTCTGAACTAGCCCATTAGATAGCCTTCCCCATTGTTATTATTATTTCCATACTAATTGAGAACAATTTTCCTGACTTCACAAAATAATTTTGTGCTTTATATCAATTCTTTCAAAGCTGGTTGGACTAAATTTATTCTAGAGTGGTGCTGTCTGCTATTTTTATAGTTTTCCCTTATTTCTGTCATCAAAGAGGTTAATAGAATTTTTGAATAATGCTAGACCAAAGACAGATCCCTAGAGAAGTTCATCTGATATATCTTTCCATTTTGACAGTACATCATTAATAACCAGTCTTTAATGATGTTTTTTCAAGTAATTTTCACCAGGCAGAGCAAGGCTGGAAATGCCCATCGATAATCTGGTCTAAGACAAAGCACAGCTCTCAGCCCCTTAGCTAAGGAACTCCACGGCACTGCACTGCAGCAGAGCTTCTCTACAGACAGGCAGTCACACAGCGTAGCACCAAACCCCAACCTCAACACCAAACACTGGTCCTTCAAACTTCACTTGGCCCAAAACAATTATTCCCTGTACAGACCTAAGCAGCTCTAAATGCATTAACTTCATCTCTAGATTACAGTATTTACAAAGTATCTAAAAATATTAAGTCTGAAATATTTAAGCTGGAAATATTTTATTGCATTTACTGTCAATAAACTAACAATCAATCAAGCTATGAATTCCCTTTGGGATTTTTATAATCAACTACAATAAATATTTCCAAGGAAAGACCTCCTTGTTTTGAGTCGGAGTCAAACTTCAACAGAGAATGAAATTCTACTCAGAAAGAAAAATACAAACACTTATATTGAAAACTACAGTAATAAGGACCTAACTGGATATTATTCCTGGCATGCTGAAAGATGAAATGTTCTAGTAGATCTCATCTATTCAGCTGATTTAGAATGGTTCTTGGATCTGACATTTCCCCCTGTCTGAAAGCAAGAACATCTCTGGAATGCTCTCTTCCTCTATTCATACACAAATCCATTTAAAATAAAGGGACCACCATCTAAATAATGGATTCACCTGAACCCTGGATCCTGCTATTGTGTTGTAGCACACATAACAAAAGCAAAACATCCCTTTTTATAAAGAAAATGGGAAATTTTGCTAAAAAGAACACAAAGTGACGAACAGGTTACTTTTCAAAGCACATAACCAGCCATGAGTGACAAGGTTATGTAAAGCTCTTCCTCAAGAAGGCAAACCTGCCCATAATTGCCAGGTGATGATTCCTGGTAACTATCTCTAACACCTTATCCTGGCTGATGTCCATAATGTGATCCCCCACCATGCCATCATAAAGACAAAACCACAAACATACATGGCACAGGAAGTTAATCTGTCAAATCTTGACAAGTCTCATCTACATGCACTTGGGCAGACAGACTGGTCCTGCTGAACTGAACAGACAGGCACCAGAGCAAAGGCAAAGTGGAGAGGGACACTGAACCCTCATAAGGCCAAAGGCAGCATCTCCTATCTTAAATGTTTGAGAGGAGAGGGATAAATGGCATCACCTTGTACAAGAGAGATGAGGAATCCCCTCATGCACATGGCCACACAAGTGTCATCTAGAAGCAGCATGAATCACCAGCTGTCTCCACAGTGTAGATAAAACCATCATGCAAGAAATCCTATGTTTCTTTACTCCAGGTTTTCCCTGGGTGCCAGAGGCAGATATCAGGCTGATCCACTATCATAAGGGACTGAACACAAGGGATCTCAAAAGCTATTGCGAAACAGGATGGTGCATCTGCCCCAAAGTCCTACCTGGCTTTGCAGCAAGCAGCACTAGATCCCTCGCAAAAGGAGTAAAGAAGCCCAAACCCTTCTGTAGCTGACACCACACAAAGTATTTGTTCCGTGGATAGAGTTAATGGTCTTTGAGACAAAGCACAGGTCACGACTTACAGATTTTTCTAAGTTGTGCTAAGAACAGACCTTTGTTTGACTATAGTAATTACACCTACTCCTTTGGGAATTCAGAAAAAAAGTAAGATGCAACTTCAGACTATCAAGCAAATCACTCTCTTTTAACAATTCTTCTGCATTTACTTTTGTTTGTACATTCCTACCATTCCATATATCATTCCCTAGGTACTCTCTTCTTGTCCAGAGCTGCTGGAGAGGTCACACAGTCTCTGTGTACTATGGTAATGCAGTTGATATTATTATTTCAGTCTTCAGTAGTGAAACAAATCTCAAAACCTTTACAATCCCTTCATGAATTTCTCCAAACAGGATGCCAACTGGCATGCCGTTCCATAGCTGCCTTTCCCTGACAAAACTCTTAAAACTAAGGATGCCCTTTCTTTGGTAAATTCAGGATCTGACTGATGTCAGCTGATATTACAAAAAACAGCAAGATCCTTATCAAAACAGGTTTGTATGTCTCATATTCGAGACAAAAATTGTAAGCAAGTGCTATATTTTCTTCTGCTGGTGGTAAACAGAAATCTACCCCAACAACTCACACTCCCTTACAGTGAGCCACAAGTGGTATATGCTCCTCCATGACCTCAGATTTGATCTAAGCTGCCAAAACTCTATTTAATCAGTATGTGAATCAAAACTTGGAACATTAAATTTATCATTATTTTCTGAAAATGGATGGTATAAGTAAACTTCTCCCAATGATGACAGCTATTCCAGAATGAGGAACTACAGGACGAAGAGCAGCAAGGAAGTCAAAAGGAATGGCTGAATTCTCAGAACACTATTTCTTAGCATCTTCCACTAATGTTATTAACTGAGAAATACCTGTTCATTTCCCTAGACAGTGAGTGTTGTTGTTAGTTTTATCAAATGGAACTACATATTTTCTAACTGAGAAGATAATAAAGCTGTGGCTGCGATATTTAGTGTACCTTCAGCCATTCTGTCAGCTCAACTGGAAGGGAAACAAATAGATTTCTTCTGTCTCTCTAATTCTGTCTTTCCATTCTCATCGAGTGAACTGGGCTTCTTGTGGGGGTGGTGTGGGCTCAGAGGATTGCTACTTTGGGCATCTGAAGCGGGCTTTTCCTGTCTGGCTCCCAGAAGCATCTGTGCTGGTTTTGCAAACTTCATTTTGGTTTCAGCAGTCTAAACTGTGTTGCTGAGAGTTTGGCAGCTTTCAGAACATTTGGTGGCTTAGAAAGGGTTCATCCTAAGGTCCCTGTAATTCAGTGGGCTGCCCTGGACACCAGCCCAGACCATGGAAACACAACATGAGCGGTTACATCTCCACGTGGCCTCCTGCATCTCACTGCTCTGCCCACTGGTACAATGGAGTGGGACAGCTTCAGCCCTGCCACCAGCTGGGACTTGGAAGCAAATCTCAGCAATGCCATGTCTCTGCAACATTGCTGTGGTATCCTTGTGCTGTTCACCACCCACTCCAATCCAGGCTGAGCCAGAACTGGAAAGCAGGTAAGGATGGCTTCTTGCTAGAAAAGGCTTTTTAATAAAGCTGCAGCCTCTATTAATCAATGCTCTTGGCTCATACTTTTTGTGCCTGCCCTTTTAAAGCTGTACACCAGTATTCTCTGCAGTGCTCTGTTTCATTAGCTTGCCATTAATAAATACTACCAGGAACATAACACGTGATTTCCCTATTCACAAAGGCTTTTTTGGATGAATAAAAAAGCATTCCTTACTCCTTCTTCCCAGACCGTTAAGGAAAAACGACCAGTCTACCTCGCAAGCAGACACAATACCTGGAGCAAAACACGGCGATGCTGTGGCTGGGAACGTCCTATCTGTTGGGCAGCCATCCTTCCTCCACAGTTCTTCATCTTCCTTCCAGCCCCCAGAATTCCACCTCCACTTAATTTGTGAGGGAATTTTGCAATAGCCCCTTTTAAATCTTTAAATCTTACTCAACTCATGGCAACTCCTTTGTGTATCAGGATTGTCTCCCACCCTAAAGAAGCCATGAAGAGCTCACAGTTTCCACATAGCTGAGGTTAAAACCAGAGAAAAAGCAAAAATCATTTTGTTGTCAGCAACTCATCCTGACACCTTGCAGTTCACCAGCTTCACAGGGTACTAAGCCACAGTGAGTCTTTAAGCCTTTGTGGACTTCTACTGAGCCACACAACTGAGCCACACAACAGAGTTTACAAACCTCCAACAATCAGCTGTCAGCTTTTGAAGTGTCTTCCTTTCTGGCAGCAATCTCCCAAGGTCAAACATTTTGTAAGAAAGCATACCAAAAAAGCTGTCCTTGATGACGGAAACAGAACAGACTAAATTTAGCATTTATAAAATAAGCTAGCTTTGAGGACAGGAAGTTAAAAAATAAATTGCTAAGCGTTTAACTCTTCAGTCAAATCACACAAAACCCCTTCCTGGTTTTCATTATGCTCTCCCACCACCTCATTCTGCTCCAGCAGGAGCAATTTTAGACAAGATGATTTTGTTTTGTCAGTGTTAAAGATGACTGAGATAAGAAAAATCACACTCTATCTGAAAAGCTCACCACAATTTTAACCCCATCACAGCCACTGCAGCACTGAAACGCCAAGGCTCAGCAGTGCAGGCATGCAGACTCTCCTGGGCAGGCAGTGCAGAACGTGTGCCCAGCTAGAGCAGCTTTCAGCTCTGGTCATGATGCCTGGAGGGTGAAACCTTAATAATCAGAAATACTGCGCAGGTCAAAGATTTTCTAACACTTCACAGTCAATGAAAACCAACACATTTTAAATTACAAACCCCACTTGCTGTAGAAGGAATAATTTTGCTTTTGCACAGCACACAGATGTGCTTACAACTCTGATGCCATGAGATGAGCAGGTGGATTGGGTTTAGAACATGGTGTGCTCCACACAGTTTGCTTTTAAAATTAAAATGGAATATTTTTCTTATCTTTCTCATGATACGGTAGAAAGTTCATGTCCCTGAAACTGCAGTTCTGTAGGTGCTGGCCATGAAATATATCTGTCTATGTCAGGTTTTGTCCTACCCCACCCTGTGGACACTTGACGAGCACAGAGGCTGCAGCTAGCTAGGGTTAAGTAGCAGCCTGGGCACTTCAAAAAGCTGTGTAGGTTATGGCTGAAGTACCCAGAGCTTTACTTGGAGTCTTTTTACAGCTTATTTTGCTAATCTAGGAGTGAATTGTTTTTGAAGTTACAGGAAGAGATTTTTCAAAACCCCTTCCCCAGCATGATAAATTACCTTCACAATATTTGCTTCTGCTTGAAAATGCTCACTCGAACCAAAGTAACAAAATACTCTCAGAAAAAGAAGTAATACAATCTGCAAAAATATGAACTAAACAAGTTCTACTTGAAACACTCTGTTATTCCTCTGAAAAGATGACACATCCAAGACTCAACTATGCTCAGTTTGAGATGAGGCTATTATTATTAATCCATACATGAAGGATGCACCAGTACAGCGGCGACAGACAGCTGTATAAAGGCAGAAGGACAAACACCTACACAGCTGAAAACTAAAACAGAGCAAAATACTTAAAATTTTGTTTCCACATGCTAAAGCACCAAGAGAACAGGCATTTCTGCCTTTTCGCTCAAGGCTGCTCCTGTAGGCTTTACCAGGCTCACAGAACTGCTCATCTTGGATGCACTGGAGAAACACAGGAGGTCATGCTGAAGAAGAGGGCAAAATGCAAGACAAAGAGATCATTCTGCTTCATTTCTGGAAGCACAAATTAAAATGTCTTTCACTGTCAGTTTTCAACAAATAGTTGCTCAGGATCAAGGTTAAATTTTGTTCCAGGGAAGAAAAGAGAACCCCAAAAGATGGCACTCCCAAGCAAGGTTGACTCAGACTCTGTCGCAATGACTCATATGGAAGCTTTTATAAAAGCAGCAACCGGGGCTGAGAAAGGCAGAGGGTAAAGTCCAGGAATTATTAAAATAAAAAAAAGGCTCCATGAAAATGCATTTAACCAAACTGGAATTCATTTAACAGTAGAGACTAAGAGATACCCACTTTAAAATACTCATGATTCACTTAATGTATCATTATCTCTGCATAACACTTGGAAGTTTGATTTAAAAGTGGAGGTTTCCAACCCTCAAGGCCTAAAAATAGTATTTCTATTCTTTTTGTGAGTCTGAAGAGGCTAAAGAAACTCCCATAGCATATCCTATGAGGCACAGGTGGCCTTGTTAGCTGAGCATTGTTAAATGTGTAGAATCTACAGAGGATGCTTCAAAATAAAAAGAGAATTACCTAAGAAATGAGGAGACCAAATGCAAATCAACCATTCATAAACACACAAGCAGAATTCAAGCTCCAAGGCTGTCGACACTATCTTCTAACTTTTTCTGATCAGTGACACTATGATGTTATTCCACAACTACTTCAACATTAGAAAAAGTACCACGTGCTGCAACCTGTAGTAACACTTCAAATTAGGACTGGGGAAACATGCTTCAAAATGAAAGGAGATCCCTATGCAAACAGCATTAATTTTTAAACACGTTTAACAGTAAGTGCAAATACATCTAATATGAAATTACTTTTTTAAAAATAATATGTTTGCAAAAACGTAAAAGCTAACATTACTTTGCATCCAACTCTCCTGTCCCAGAACTGACAGGTTTATCCAAGGATTTCTATAACAGCACAGAAGGAAAAATGAGTGATTACAGATTTCTACATCAAACAAACTAATCAGACCCTGTACTATCTAGTATGTTAAATGTAAAAAATATACATATCTTGAAAATGAGGATAAATTCTCAGTACCTCAAATTCTACATGGGCCTGCTGTGATATTTTTGATAAACAACAAAACCCTAACAAAACCTTGTTCCCTAAGTCATGAACACATTCAGAACACTAGATGTTCAGCTTAGATGCTTTACTTATATTTGAGAAGTGTTACTAGAATGCTCTGTCAAAGGAAGAAGTCACTGAAAGAAACAAATTAATGCTCATTGGTGTGACACAAGTCTTGAAGAAAAACAAATCTAAAAAAAGTGCAGTGCTTGGATTATTACTTGCTTAAACATAAAAAGAACATTGGCAATCTATTTGTACTGATCCATTTTAGATGTGAAAATAATTTCTGAATAAATAATAGATCCATAAATAGTTGGTAAAGGAAAGGTAAAATACCAGGAAAAATATTATATTACCCCAATTCAATTTAGGGGACTTAAAAAAAAAAATTAGTTTGTAAAATTCTAGACAATAAGAATTCATACAATCCCCTTCTAACCCTTCCCCCCAAATTACAATAAAAACATTGAAAGCCTGAAGAAAAATTTGCAGTCAACAATTTTTTAAGTTAAGATTTTGATGCAAAGTTTTGATATACATTTTCTTACCCCACACTTTACTCAGAAATATTCGTAAGTATATTAGCAAAAAGGACTATGACAAATAATGCATGAAACTATTATTTATACCCTTTAACCACCTCAAGCTGTCACTGAGTTCAGGCAAAACTCAGCCATGACCAAACCAGCCTTTGAGCCGGGCTCTGTGCACCTGGTAAATAGAGCTGATGTGGAAAAGTCACAAAAGACTGGGCAGTGTTTCTTTTCAATCATTCCTCATTACTCAGGCTTGCTCTGAGGCCTGAAGGTCTCTGTTAACTGCTCCAGTACCTGTGCACCTACTGGACACACATGTGGTGGTGACGGAGGTGCCATGCCTGAAACTCTCATCTAGTGTGTCATCCACACTCTGCAACTGAGCTTCTCCATGTCTTTCCTTGCTTGTCATTGTTCATCTTAATTTCCACCAGAAGAATTCATCTTCCCAAATGAACCTCCTTCTGTTTACTATCCTTCAAGCTGAAGTTTAAATTAATTTTGTTCTTCTGACCTCCCAGCTGAGGCTGCACTCAGTGTCGACATTTCTCCAGTAAAATAAACAGAAGGCACAGAGAGAGGTACAGTTAGGCCTGACTGAAATTAACCCTTTCAGTGGCTTAAAAAACAAGTGTTCGCTCCAGAGAGAAAACATTTCAAATTTTACTAACACTAACACTTTCTGTGGTCCGCTCCTCAAACTTATTGCTGGTCCTAGTAAAACAAACATAGCTGGTACTGTTCACTGGTACTGAGGGAACACGGCCTGAGTTTGTATATCCAAAGCCTCTCAACCTCCAAGTGTGGGTAGCTCTACTCCAAGCTCGTTAACCTGGGTGAAAGCAGTCTGCCTCATTAACTCCCTTGAAATCCTTGCCTGCTTCCAACTGCTGTCCTTCCTCTGGAAGCAGGCAGCACTGAGGTGGACATGAGCTGACCTCAAGGAAGGAAAAACAACCCAAATTTATGAAAAGAATAACACTGGCTAGAAAAAAAGACCTACAGAGGCAGACAAAATGCAGAGATTGGGTCTGGAACTATCTGAAAGGGGAGAGTTACATAGTAAGTCAGTCTTGGCCAGGAAGGCTGGGACACTACCAGTAATGGGACCCAGGCTCCAAGGGGTCATGTGAAGTGAGTCTGTAAATAAAAGAAATCAGGCACTTTAAATCCTGCAGAAAGCATTACATCACCTGATGTCACCTCACATACAACAGGGAGGCCTACAAGATGAGGATGAGGGTGGGAAGGAGATGGTGCTCATCCCTCTGGGTGAGGGCTTGGCTGGAAAGGCTGCAGGGGTTGGCCAGATGCCAGGGCATGTCCCAGCCTGGAGAAGAGGAGGCAGGCAAGTCAAGCTTGGAGTGACCACACAAAAAGGCTTGTGCCCAGTAAAGCAAAATGCCCCACCAGTGCCTGAAATCTGAAACTGCTGAGGTTCACCATTCCTCTGCTGTCAGAAACCTGCTGGTGAAACATCCTGTCCCTCTGTGACACTTGCCCACAGAAAATGAAGACAAGAAATGCATATTGTAGTAATGGCCCACTAAGGGTCTGAGCAAAACTAGCACAGACAGCCCTCCTCCCAAAGGCAGACTGCTTCAGCTTAGGCTCACCAATGTTCTTTTAGCATAGCTTTTGGAAAAGTAGAATTGGGATGGCTATTTCTGACTTTTTACCCTTAAAGCAAACAGTCATATAAACTATGAATATGTATATTTGGAAAATTAATTCCTAATGCCTCTGGACTCAATTTTGACTCAATTCACTGTCCTGGTACATCACAGTACGTATTGTTACAGAAGAAAAAAAGGAGAATAAAAACCAACCCCTCTCTGAGCACCTACTTTGAGCTTTTATATAAAGTTTACAGTTAAAGACTAAGTAGAACAACATAAGGATTGTAAGATGGACAACCCACTGACAGCACACATGGACCAGCAGACAAACACTCCAGTACAGCATTTAATGCAATACTCTGGAGCTGACCATGAAGATTTCCTTGGTTCAGTTCTTATCCTATGACAATAATAACCACTTACTGATTACTGCAAAATTTTTAGTCTTCAGAAATCTCGTTTACATGTAGATAACATAGACTACACTTCCACTTTACAGAAGGAGAAATGTAGGGAAGAATCTCTAGAGATTTTCCCACACAACAATATTAAATTTAGAGCTGTAACAGTAGAGCTAAAACATTGTAATACTCAATATAAAAATTAAATGCATTCTAACTATGAAACCCTCTTAATATTATTTTATTCTTTCTAACTTTTAAGGGCTGAATAAAAATAGCTAAAACAAAGTATTATTATTCAGAGTACTTCTCCTGCTCTAAAGTAAAGCCTGCAATGTGTATCTGTAACAACTTCCATTATTTGAAAGGCTCACCTCTGAAATCTGAGACAACTGTACACACTCAATATTTCATTATACTTTTAATCTTAAAACAATAAACATCTTAGCAACTGAACTAAAATGAACTCAAACGAATTATTTTTTAATAGTCAACAATATTACAGTGATATTATTACACATCAGAAGAAACTGGGTATTTACTTGTTTTTTTCAGAGCAGAGTTAATACAAAACTATGATCATCATGTTATTACTTATGGATGACATCACTTCAAGTTTGCTCTGAAGAACTAATTGCTTTTAAACAGAAAAAAACATTAACTTTCAAAGAAGGCGTTTGTAATAGCTGCTTAATAACTCTTCATTTCCTAAGCTTAGATCAACTTCAGAATATATTGCTATACCTAAAATTGAATTCTGTTAGAGACAAAACAATTGGGTTTTGACAACAAGTAATGTATATAAAAATGCCATATTAGACACTTAAAACTAAACTTTAGGCAAAACAATGCTCTTGAATCCCCCCTCAGAGACATACATTTCAACTTAAAGAAAACTCCTTATATGCTACCCATGGTGACAAGGGCAACCAGACACAAGCTATTTCTCTTGCTTGTGAAAAGAAAACATGGAAGAAATGTAAAAGGAAAAAAGGAAGCTTTTATTTTGGTGCACAAATTATTTTTCAACAGAATAATTAGTTTTATTTCAAAGCAGAAGTCTCTATTTAAAAATAAAGGAAGAGAGGGAGAAGTGAATATTAGAATGAACCATTGTTAATGATACACATTGACCCATTTAAACTTTAGGTAAAGAACATATCAGGTATCTTCTGATCTTTTTTGTTATTTCTTTACTGATTACATCCAGCTAGTGCATTTGAAATCAATTCCCAAAGTTTTTTTTGACCTAAATCCTCTCTCCTTGCCTCTTCCTCACCCCTTTCCTTTGTTAACAAAACAACATTCTGTACAAAGTTTTCTCTTGGCTCTTTCACTAAGAGTGCAGGACTCAGATGTCCAGGCAGAGGCACATGGTGCCACCTGAGACCTCCTGGAGGGTGGAGGATGGCACTGAGCTCAGGGACAGGCTCTGGCACCCTCATGGGGAGGAACTGGCAGTGGCTGGGGTAGACCAGGGTACCCCTGAGGACACAAGCTGTGCAATTACTCACCTATGCAACCCAGCAAAAGATGCATACAAGCACCTCTTGCAAGCAGACAGTGGGACGGAAGAAAAAAAAAATTGCTTTGTGCTGGTAAAAGAAAAGGTTCTGCAATTCTTAATTTCATTTTAAGTACAGACACAAATGGACTACCTGCAAAGTGATGGTGTGTAACATCAGAACAGCGACATCAGGATAAGCACTGCCACACTTCCCACGTTAGACCAAACAGGACACAACACCTGGTACTGGTTATGGAACTGATGTTTTGACCCATCATTGATATCACAACCCATATCTGAGTAGAAATTATGGTTACAGTCAAAGAAGGAAAGTGTGTAACTACATGTGTCCATCGACTCTGAGAACTTACTGCTGCATTTTCAGGTGCATACATACACACAATAGATGCATAATGAGAACTTAATGTTGCATTTTCAGATGCATACACCCACCTTCTCGACAGCCAAGGCTCATGGGAAGGATCCAAGGGTACCAAGCATTCCCAAATACTCCTCCTGACTGTTTGAGGAGCACAATAGTTTAGAGTGCAAGAGCTGATCCCTACATGTGCACTGCCTTGCTGCTCTGCTTCAGAAGGAAAATTTGCAAATCCGGTGTGCTTATTTACTTTGGGAGAGGTGCATGAGGTAACCTTAAAAAAGTATAGATTCAATCACTCTCTTTTTCCAGTAACCAAAAATACCATGCCTGGCCAAATGGAGATGAGCACATCAAATACATCTCTGAATAGGCACACTCAAAATTCTGCTTCTTCTGAGACACAGTCACTATTACTTTTGTTGACATGTGGGTCTTATGCTCAAGCTATTTTACAGTGCTAATTAGTACTGACAGCTCCTAATATATTACAAATTAAACAGGGAAATTCACACTTGGGTTTTGGGATTCTTTTATCACTGAATTTAAAAGAGTATCTGTAGCTTCAATATATATGTAATTGCATGTTACAGGCATGAAAATCTAACAGGAGAAAACTATAGGCTGTGAAGTGCAGCTGTTTCATAAATGGCTTGGCATCTCACAACTTCACTTCAGAAATTCAAGACTTCTGCTGTCAAGTAACACAGAAGACAGATTCTGATACAGAACAGCACCTGCATAGACAGGGCCATGGCTCCTCTGTGGAGCTGCTTGTGGCAGGGCCACAGTGTGACTATGCCCATTGATTAGCTCAGGAACCTCCTTCAGAATGCCTGTACACTCACCACTTTGCTCTATTTCACCTCTACTACTGCACACGCTCACAACACAAATGTAGGTCATTTTAGGAAAACTTGGGTTGGAAAATGGACCTTGAAAGACCACCCAGTCAACCCACCTGCTGCAGGCAAGGACATCTTTCACTACACCAGGTTATTTAAAGCCCCATCCAACCTGGCCTTAAACATTTCTAAGGACAGGGAATACACAGCTTTTCTGAGCAACTGATTCTTGAGTCTCACCAACATCATCATAAAACTTCTCTTCCTTATGTCCACTCTAAATCCATGGACTTTCAGTTTAAAACCATTGTCCCTTGTGTTGCTGCCATAGACCTTTATTCATCTTTCTTATAAGCCCTCTTTAAATATTGAAAGGCTGCAACACAGTCTCTCTGGAGCTCCCCCTGGTACTTTTCTTGTCCACAGTGAACAACTCCTGTCTCAGCCTTTCTTCATAGGAGAGTTGTTCCATTCTACTGCTCAGTTTTGTAGCCCTCCTCTGGACCAGGTCTAAATGTTATTCCTCAACACAGAAATAGCTGATACAGAGCCAACTCCCCCACCCACCAAATCAGTGTTCTAGAGACACAGTGAAATAAATAAATTAAAATCGTGCTCTGTAGTATATGCAATACCCTTTTGCAGTACTCTTTTTGCTGTTGCAACAGCTTGTCTACTCCATGACTTGCAATCCACTACATAGAGTAAGGTTGGCAGCTACTGCCCATCTTTCCAGATTATTTTGGCCATGGCAAAAAGCTCATCTTCTGTGTACCTCCCAAGCAACAAACTTCACAGTAACTGCTGCTTTAGCAAAGAACAGCAGGTCTACTAACTGTGAACCGGCCAATTTTCCCAAGAAAGACTGAAGCAGGTATGGAAAATTCTGATGGCAAGGAAGGTTTCCTACACCCTCGGTAATTATGTGCTAGAGAGAGTTACATGCTTCAGATTAACGTTGTAAGAAGGAAAAAAAAAATATCCCCGACACAAAAAACCCCACCACAGTGAATAAAAACCTTAACTTAGCTTGCAGGAAAGTGGTTTCTCAGGGCAGCAGAATATTACACTGCCTGTCCAGCTGGTGCTGGGCTAAGCCACCCAGCACCCTCACCACCTGCCACTAGACTCCAGCAGTGAAGTTCCTGTGGAAAAAAGAAGGTTCCAGTTGGGAAAACTGAGATTCACACCAACCTTCACTTTGCATTTTATAGGAAAATAACGACACCGAGGAGGCAGTCTGGAGTTCTGATTCTACATGATTTAGATAATCACTGGATTAAATCAGTGAAGCGTATTTTCTAAGCAATGTGTGAGGTGGTGTAAGCCTGTCTTCCTCTAGCACAGCTGTCAGCAGGCTCTGGCTTACGTGCTAAATTGTGGCATGTGGGTAGACTGCCAGTAGCACACAGCAGGAATTAGATGCTAAAATCATCTGTCTTTCACAGAATCAAGATATCATGAATTACCTCTCTGGTAATACACAGCCAGTTAAGAGAAAAATCCTGCTGAGGACAATTCTTGAAAATTTGCCTAGCAAGTAAACTCTGATCAACACATTCTCTTTCTCTCTCTTGCTGCTGTCCTGTAAAGCAGACTAGTTTGAAGAGGATGCATCAGAAGATCCCATCTCAGAACAACAGCCTCATAACTGCACCTCATAAATCACAAAAAGCCTTATAAACAGAGCTCTCCTTGCATGTGTGGGAGACAGACTTGAATCCCTTCAGGCACTGGTGCAAAATGAACCCAGGTCTTCCACATCATTAGTGGTTAAGTGACCCATGCTTCTAAGTAAAAAAGAGAGAAGGAACATTACCTGCTATTTCTCTACTTTAAAATATGGTGTTTCAGGGCATCTAAAGCAGAGTCTGAGTCACAGCAGTGGAAATTTTAACATTTCAACCACCAGGCCAGGTACCCTCAATGGGAGAGATACACATCACCTCTGTTCCTAGTCCTGATTAGAGGCACGCAGCACTGAGCTGTTCTACCTTTAAGGGTCCACAAACACATAAAAACTATTTTAGTCCTTAAGAAATGCAATATATTGTACCTAAAAACAATGACATTCCTCTGATTTTTTGTAGTCAAACAGAAGATTTAAGAATTTAATTTCTGAATTCTGTCACTGAGACCCCTATTGATGATCCACTTTAGGAACAGATCAGGCTAAACACCCATTTATTTTGCTGTGTACACAATTAGAATAAAAGATTAATACTTGCCTACGGCAGTGTCCAAGTGGCTCGCTAACATGGGCATCTTTTAACACAAAAACAGTGCTGTGAAAAGGTTTTATAATCCCATTACAAGACTTTGATAGAAGGGCTCACAGTTCATATAAACTGAGGTGATCTTCACAGACAGATGAAGTACTTTATCACATTTCAAGGTAACAAGAACTTTTTATATAAAAGGGACTACTCCTCAAGTGCACTAAGCAGTTCTGAACACTGTTCAACTTCAAACCCTGTGACTTTACAGCTCAGACAGCCCTTTATATTTAACTACTAACTAATCCAGTGCCTGCATAGAACATAATCAATAGCTTTATGGTCCTGGAATCTAATTACAAGATTGATCACCATTTTTTGCCCTTTCTCTCCCTTTTCAAATATGAGTTTCCTCATAGGGAATGAAAATAACAGTTTTATTTTACTATCTGTCATAGATACTGCATTTTATTAAATTCAAAGGGAGTTCATTATCATATTGAAAGGTCTTCATTTGGTCTTTACAAAGCCAGCTGTACAAGCCCAAAGACTTTACTACAGTGACTACGCTACATGAAGGAATACAACAAAGCTAATATACTTCTAGATTAAAGGAAGCTGCTTTCATTTTATGATGTATAGTGTGTTCAGCATAACGTTAGATGGTGAATCAGCTCAGTTACCAGTCCTGTTGGACACAGGCATTGCTTAGAGGGGCCAGGGCTGCTGCTGAACCAACTAATGACCCCTGTTCTGAGGGAAGCACTTTTCAAATGGCCAAGAAAGGCAGCTTACCAACTGATCCACTCTGACTATTAAAATTACATCCCAACAGGGCTGATTGCTAAAACAGTAGAGCCGGCCGTCTGCCAAAAAAAACCTCAAAAAAACCTAATGTGTTAATCTACTGAGGGAAATCTCAGGTTATTTATTCGTAATGAGGATCCCAAAAGCGAGAATATTTGTTTAGGTCAGAATTTGCAGACTGTACCCTGCTTCAGGCATCAATGCTCTTTCAAAATGCTGTCATGATGTGCCTAAACATGAAAGATTTAGGAACAGCAGTAAGACAAAGCAACCAATCTTCTTATAGTATTACATAAGATGTAAGCCTAAGAAAAGGAGAAGCTGGGCAAGTAAAACTTAATTCATGCTTTGCCTTCATCCTACCTGTCTCCAAAGACTTCTACATACAGAACAATATTAACACATCTGATCTTAGAAATATTGATGACACACCACAATTATGGTATTTCAAATCACCTCTTCCTTACATCCTAAAGTAACAGATACTGCCATGCAGGGATATGTTTATCACCTGAGGCTAAACCAGTTACCTCTGGAAAATTAGTTTACTTTATAACGCTTTCAAGATACCAAAATAAGTCTTAGGATGATAATGCAGCACTTGCAGTAGCAATTGTGTACAACAAAGGCAACAAATACAGTAACTGGTGGTTCTTGGAAAACTATCATTAAGTTCATGTTGAGTTCAATAGGCCTCTCCTGCATGAGAGGTTGTGAATGATGTGAGGCATTTTTTCCAGTATTTCCCTTCCAGATTAGCTTTGTCCAGTAAAAGAACTAGTCAGGCTATACTCAAATGAGCAGCCAAATCCTCCCAGGGAATAGATGTTTCTGGGTCTCACCTTCAGTATTTCAGATCTGTCAGAAAGGTCAGATCCATGGTATATAAATAGTGGGAAGTATGCCACTCATTTTCCTTCCATATACATTTTAGGTAATGACACAGAACACTGTAAAAACTAAGGGAGAATAAAAAAATTAAAAATTACATGAAACAGAGAAAATTTGAATATATTAACTCATTTAGTTAATCTAGCTCATAACTGGAGGATCTAAGAAAGACAATTAGGAAAAGCAAGCCCTCCTTTTAAAATTCCTGGTCTTGCATTTGCCCTATAGAGGAGTGTTCAATGTACCCACAAAGAAAGAGATCTCTATGCAAGGTGATCTCGAAACCACAACAAGCACTGAACTCCATTCCTCAATCCAAAGTATATAGGCAAGTAAAATTAAAAAAAAAAAAAAAAAACAACCTGGAATAAAATGGCTTAAACCCCAGAATGCATTACCTGTTTAAATTATCATAATATGGTATTTATGGTATGTTACTGCTATTGAATTAATCCAGACCAACTTCCTTCCTTAACAGGTAAGTAGCTTACAAAAATTTGAGAGGCACTTAGTTATCAAATATTATTCTACTTATGGTATTCATGGGTCAACAGGCCTCTTGGAACCTTGCTGTGAGTTTTAAGAGCTGGGTTTTAGTCCACTTTAAGTTAACCAAATAAATTCAATAAAACATTACAGCTAAAGTCAATAAATGAATAACCTACATTACACAAGATAAAATCCAGAAAATTTACTAATGGTGAAAGGAGTGTGTCAAATGGATTTTATTATTACAATAACGTGTGTTAGATTTAAGTATGAATATCTGGGAAGAGTATACTTTAAATACTTAAAAAAAAATCCACTAGGACCTGCCATCATAATGTTGTATCACAAACAGGTTTCAGGTAGACTAATATTCCCTGATCTTGCATTTCAGTGTCTGCAATGTAATTGTTCACAGGTGAGCTCTGGGAAAGTAACCTTTGCCAACAATCAGTAGAGCCAGGAGAGGCCAGAGAGCTCCTGGCCTGAGTGGGGCTGCTGTCTCCCCAAAGCATGAGATCTGGGCTTCCATCTAAAAAAGCTTCCCCTCATTAACCAGGTCCAGCTACCAGCTTACATACATGCATTGCAATGGGCTAAAACTAAGGTAAGAAAACACATCCCTTGGTGATTTTTCTAATATTCCACCTGTATGGTGAAAAAAGAGATTGCTCACCCTAATTAAAACATTCAAAAGGATAAGCAAGGTTTCACGTTGAGAGCTGCATAATCAGTCCCCTTCTAACTTTTAACTGTAGACCTCAAGCTGCAGGGTGGGTAGGTAATGAAAACGGGAAGCAAAATATCTCTATAAAAGGACAATCTCATTGAGAAAACCCAATTTTCTCCATCTGCCAATATCCCTTTCATTTTGTCCAGATTAACTTTTGGCCAAAGGTACACATGGGTCAGAATGAAACTGCAGTAAAAACAATAAAAGCACAGTAGGGAGCACAAATAGCTCAATGTTACTCATCCAAACTAAAACAGAGCTGACAAAAGGATGCTTGAGAAAGACTTCTTTTCTTCTTCTTTAAATGAGGCACCATTTATAGGCTTTTAGAAGGCATTAGGTCAAGGATGCTCAGAATCCTGAATTTTAACTTCAGCTTGGCTTTCCCAGGAAGGGTATTAATACCTTGAGGGTAATCAAGAGAACTACCATTATTAAGCATACTTAATACCTGAAACCAGTGAAGTGTTTCAATTTATTCTCAAAAGAAAACTCTGAAGTGACCAGAACAATAAAAATATCTCTACAGTAATGAATTACTTTGATAAAATGGAGCAGAGTTCATTATTTGCATTCATGACAGAGACATCTTTGAAAAGGAAAATTAAAAATACATGGGTGATTAGAAAGAATGAGCAGAGCACACGTGAATTATATCTTTTCTGTTCTACAGTGTATCATAAAACTACTGAAAATTAAAATATTGCCTGAGTTTATATTACTGAAGCCACAATATAACCTGATACAATTTGTGATTTACATACTATTACTACAGATATAAAACAAATGGAAAGATAATACAACATTTGTGTGGTCACTAAACAGCACAGGTGCCCAAGACCAAGTTCAGTTTGGCACTGAAGTTGACGAACTGGTCATCCTTACAAAATAACAATTTCTGATGAAGAAGACCACAAACATGAAAACCAAATTTAATTGCCATTAATAGCAACTAGATTTAACTCTCCTCCAAGAGCAATAAGCTGTAGCTTTTTGCTTGCTTAAACTACCAAAAAAAGGGGAGGTCTATAGACCTGGTCCCACATGTCCCAAAAGCCTTGGGGCAGCTACACAACCCCCACTCCCTCCAGCAATGCCTGACTTCATCAATGGTTAACTCTCGCCGCCCTCCATCTGCTTACACCGCCGTCAGAGAGGTGGCAAATGCTTAACGGGGAGGAAACTGATGACTGAGTACTTGGCAGCTATAATCAGCACAGCACTTATTTTTGGGTGATGAATCACCGCTTTTATCCCAGCCACACAGTGCTGGTACATTCACTGCATAGAAAACCTCTTTTATGCAAGGGGCTGATGGCAGGACAATGAACACCTCTCCTGGCAGAGTCATGTCAAGAGACTGCTTTGGAGAGTTCAGAAGATCTTACCACCAAAGGCTGCTGTGTGCAGTACTGCTCACTATCATTTGCCAGCCACAGACCAAGCTCTGGGAATGTGGGACTATTTGCCAGGAGATCTCCAGTCTGTTTAGAGTCAATAAGGATCACATTTTCCTTCTTAGTGAAAACAAGACTGAGGATGTCATGAAGGCATGCAAGTTGTCAACAATGGTATCAAGGGAGAAAGCTAGGTCCCCTCCCTTGTGAGCCTCTTGAAATTAAAGTCAAGTCACATCACAAAACGATACTTCAAAGTTCTGTCAAAACCTTGAATAAATGTGCAAAAATTGGAAAATTGGAAAAAATGACTGAACAACATTTTCATACACTCAGCTGAAGCACATCTCCAAAATCACGCTCCCCACAAAGCCCTTGGAGCCTCACCACAGGCTGCCTGGGCCCAGGGCCAGGAGACCTGCCCGATGTCATCATGCACCAGAAACAGCACTGCAGCCACCTTCCAAAGCCACAGCCATGGCACTGAGGGGCAGCACCTTTATTGCCACTACAGTGCACATGCTCTTCAGCACTGCTGTGCACTGCCAAGATTTATTGCCCTCCTCCCTCCCCTTGCCTCTCAACTCAGAATCTGGCATTAGTTCAAGGACTGACCCAGGCTTTTGGTACATCCTCCATGGTCTCTTGAACACAAATTTCCACCACAGCAGCACTCTCAGTCACACAATAATTACATATAGGTCAGCAACTATTTTCTGTGGTGTATCAGCTGTATCACAAATGACATCCTAATAAAATTATAACAGATCCACTGACATTTTTGCCTCAGCATTAAGAAATGTGCCAAAGTCTATAAACACATCATATGTGCTTCAGGGTAGTGAATGGTTGGTGAGATCAGTGCTTTTGCTTTAGTGTTTACTTCGGTGGAATCCAGAATCCCTAACAAATGCAGCAGATTACATTTGCCACCCCAAAATAGGCAACTCATAATTTAAACATCTGCCTTGCCACCACCTACCAAATTACTCCATCCTTTTAATTCTGAATTTAAACTGATATCAACAAGTGACAACACTGTGATATAAGCTCAAGCCTGAGAATGCATCTGTTTGTATTAATGCCCAACCCAAATCCGCTCATTTTGGGATCTATCAAGAAGAGTGGAACAACAATTATTATTTAGATAGAGATACACATACCAAAAGTATAAAATATAAATGAAAATATTTAAATATTATTGTATACCGATAGATATAGATAGATAAATATGTATAGATATGTGTGTTTATAATCATATTATATATTTTTTTAATCTATTCATATAAACATATAAGTATAAATACATGTATTATAAAGACAATTTTTTTGAGTCCAGGTCTATTCTTTGACTCAGAGTTTCTACTCAGTGACCTGCAGAACAACTGAAAAATCTTTATGAAACATAGATGTCACTTGAGTATCTATTTTTTTCTCCATTTTTTTTCACCTTTGCAAACCCTTTAGAAAAAAAACAACCAAACAAAGACTAATGAGCACCCCTTCTTCCTTTTGAGCCAGTTAAGTTTTTATTATTATTCCTGTCAATACTACAATAAATATTTTAGTTTGAGAATTTTCAACTAATTTCTGCCTATGACACCACCAAAAGCCTAATATTGTCCTAACATTGTCAAAGATCAAAAGAGAAAAGAGTGAATTCTAATAACATAAGCTCTAATCCCATTAGATTTCAAGCTGTGCTCATGAATCTGCTCCTTAGGGGCCAATCACTAAGATGCCTTTTTCAGCTCTGGCTTCCTATTTTTTTGTATCTTCTTCAGAAATTCAGTAGCCACTCACGACATTCAGCAAGAAATATTTTTGTACTGAATATACAATATATTGTGGTGGCTATTTCCCAGAAACAAATCCCTAACATACAATACACACTTGTTGCTTCAGGCTCACAATCCTTCAGTGTGTTGAACAGACCTAATACCGCAAGGCTATTGCTGCTCCTCTTTTCCACTGTCACCACTGGAGCACAATTGTAATTGATCGTTTACAACTCATAAATAATTGAAAGGATAACACAGAAACATGTCATACATCACTCTATAAAGCAATGATGTCTACCTAAACACCCCTTTATCAGTTGTCCTGAATCTGTATCTAAGTTCCATCCTAAATTATCATACACAACAGTAGTAATTTTTTTTTTAAAACCCAAAAAGTTCCTCATGATACTATTGGATACATCACTACTTTTTACAGTGACCAATTGAAAAATTTTACTTCAAAAGCACCATACAAACACAGTGAGGTGTTCTGCACTGCAAGCGATTCTTTACATAATATAGTATCATTTTCCAAAATAAGAACTTCAATAATCAATATTCTTTTAGTTTATTGTTAGTTCAAGGCAGTTACAATTAAACTTTCAGTACAGGCATGTACTAAGAGCCTGTAACAAGACTCAACATTACCACAAATAAATTAACCTGTACATGAGGTTTCAGTAACATCCATAAAGAACTAAAATATGTAGAAATTGTTTTGTAAGTTTACACATTAGGATAATCTTTTTAAAAGGACACGTAGACCAAGAAGGATGATTTCAGGAAGGATTATCCCTCTGCTATGGAATATTCTGTTTCAAAATTTCCATAGAAACAGTAAAACCCATTTAAACTGCTGTAAGGCTACCACCACTATTACTGTCTGAAACACCTGAGCCCACATCTATAAAATGTTCCAATTTTTTGGCACAATATCAGTGTGGGTGTCTGATATCTTGCATCCTGAGTTACAAGGCCTCTGAAAAAAGAGCAGGGCCAATGCCACAGCTGGAAAAATACGTCTGTGACTATATATACATATTTAAGGGACAGAATTAAAGAGCTGATCTACCTATCTAGATATGTAAATCCCCGTTGTTTAATGGAAATTGGAAATGTAAGTGCTGTGGTGGGTCTGGAGCACAGTCAGCTCACAATAGGGCAGACCTTCAAGCCCTGATCATGTGTCTTTCTGCTTCTTCCCTCTCCTTCTCTACCATGTGCATGGCTGCCACCAGTGTAAAACCAAAGGTGATAATTTCTCAACCAACCTGTCACACAACCAGTGCTGCACCGCAGCCAGTTAATCAAACGTGTCCCTTTGGAAACCTGCATGATGGCACCATATCTGCCATTTCAAATTAGTGCCTCCAAATATTCAGGTCCATTTGCAAACCACAGTCTGTCCCAGTCCATTATCACATGACACTTGGTCAGCAAGCAGATTGTAAATTAACATTTCCATCTTCTGCTGTAGCCTTTTAGTCATAGTAATTACAATAAAATCTCTTTAATCAGCAGACTCATAAAATAACCAAGATGGATGTATTTTATTTGAGAAGACCTTGTGATACACATTATGTCACCAGCTGCAGGGGGAGAATATCAGGCTTTGCTAGGGCAGCAAAGCATCAAGCTTTCTCACACTCAAGCCAGGAACAGCTATTCGAGTTTCTCAGTGATGCAACACTTTCTGCTGTGATTAAAGTGAAACAAATAACATATTTCTGGTTTCCTCTTTTACTTTCAGTGTACTTCCAATGTTCTTAATAAAACACTCCCACAAAATGCTTGCAGATCACCTAAGCAGAGACAGACGTGCTCTGTAATGTCATTTCTTCAATGTTCAAGGCAGCCTTTTCAACGGGGCTTATAATTAAGAATGCTTTTGATGGCGAAATTGGGCCTCTGCTGTTAATCAAAGGACCAAAGACACCCCTCAGCATGCATAATTCCACACCTCTTTGTTTCAAGGAAATCTTGACAGGAAAATAATGGTTCCTTCCATTCCTTTCTTCTCTGTCAGTTAACCATGGAAGGTTATTCTGCTCCAGCCTCCCAACTGCTGCAGCACAGATTACTAGAAGGGGAAAGAGTCAGAGGCACAAACTTCCCAAGAAACCCTCTGCATAATTTCTCAACTGGGAGTGAATGAACTAACCTGAGTAAAATGGCCTTCACCAGAACCTATGGGTATGTCCCAGGGAAAACTCAGTGCTTGTTAAAATTGAGGAAAATCGCAGTCAACTGAAACAGTCTGTCCTTCAAACTAACTCTATTTCTGATATCTTCAGATATCCCCAAATATGATCTCAGCTCAGGCACAGCTGAGACTCAGAAGTACAGTGCTGTCAAAACTCTTCAAAGATTTAAAAGATCTGAAAACAAAACACAACACAGCTTTGCAAAGCGTCTGTATCGAAATGTGTTCCATTTTTGAGAAATCTTCTCAAGATTACCAAATGATTGCATTTCCAAAGAAAATTCGTAGGGTTTGTAGGACAAATCTGAGTTTTCAAGTTGTAAAGCTAGTTGGTACTCAAGGCACAAGAATTTCTGCTAACAGAGAAATAAATCAATTAAAAGGTGCACAAAAAGTAACAGGGAAAATGTATGCAAGCAGAAGAAATCTAAGAAGCTTTGTTCTGTCTCAATCTTCAAGAAAGGTCAAACAGTTCCTGATCCTGCTTTTCAGTGTTTTGATCCTGTCATTGATTTATCCACCAGAGAAAGTAAAGAAGTTTAATCTTCAGACAGTTATTGAAATCATCACAACTAAAGAGGTAAAAAGCACTCAGAAATAAACCATCCTCAATTCCAAAAGCTTTTTATACTTGCAAATTGCATTAATCATTCTTTTTACAAGGTGCAAGTATAAAGCAACAAATCTAAACACCTAAAAATTACCAAACTCACCAAGAGTAGGGCAATCTCAAACATGAGTTAAATACTCCTGTGCTGCTTCTTTAATGTTACTGGCCAAAGGGGCTTGTAAGAAATGCGGACATCCCCTCACTTCAGCTCTATTCCCTCTGTGCTACATCCATGTGCCTCCCTCATACACAGCATTCATAATTCACTGAATTTACAGTGTTATTAGGAAAGGATCCATTTAAAGAAAACTCTGACATGAATTTTACATCAGTTTGTTCCTTTGGGTATTCCAGTAGGCTTCAAAGAGAATGTGTCAGTAATTAATGCAAGTTCATAAGTTTATTTCCTAGGAGTCGGCCCACATAAGTGCTTTTGTCCAACAGGATACATCCCTCGGCAAAGGCCTGAGCTGCAATGGGAACACTGTCAGCTCTCTAGGGAACCATCACCACTTTCATGTAATCATCCACAAGTCCTTCTGAGAAAAGCATGGTCTACATTTTTCTTTCTTCACACATTTCTGATCATCTTGATATTATCTGAATACCTGCTTTCCTAACAGACCCTATTTTTACAGGCTTTGTATTTCTTCTACAGTACCCAAGTAAGTATTAAAAGACAAGTGAAAAAATTTCAGAAGTAAATGAAATACTTAATGTGTTGTGAGGAATAGAACAAAGTTTCTGGAAAGAACATTACTCCTATCTTCTCGCCAGAACTGAAGAGAAGCAGCGGTAACTACAGCCAACTCCTGATTTGCAGTTACAGAGGGACAAGAATTGCATTTACTGGAGATGTCACAGAAAGACATCTGGGGACACAAAGGCCAAAGAAGAAAGAAAACCTGAGGGAAATAACCGATATGGCATTGCCAGTTACAACAGCAGCTAAATCCATTTCTATCAAACACCATCATGTGGCTCTTGGAGCAGACATGAGGGCACAGAATTACAAGGTATCTCAGAGGGCTGCAGCAAGTCATATTTTTAGTTTTAAATCAGATACCATTATAAAGACTATGTCCCCAAAGGCCATTCCCACACATTGAACATTATCTCTTGCCACCCACAGAGATCACATGGCACGGCCTCTCCTTGCTCTATGCCGCACTCCATACTTCAACCATAATAAAAGCATGGTCTTCTCACTAGCTCCCCACTGCTGCCCCTGAAACTACCTTCTTGTCCAGAATTACTAATTCATGCTGTTGTGCAACGTCTTCCAAAATTTACTTGGACTTTCTTCCCAGACATGCTAGTCCAACCACTGGAACAGCAGGAGAGAGATTAAATTTGATACCAGAAGTTCTGCATCAAGGAGAAGCCAATTTTTAAATGAGGAGCTGTTTTCAAACACTCTGTGGGCAACAGGGTTTTAGTTTGATCTCAAAAAAAGAGCTGTTAGTCTGAAACTGAAAACTTCACAAAAATTATATGACATTCTTGATGGATTTTTTTTGCATGCAGAAATAAATGTTCTAACCACAGCCACAGACATGGGCCAAAGATTATGAACTTCAATATCTGAAGTCAGGAAATATACAATGTAAATACTGAAAATTCAACAGCAGGTACCTTCAGATATTCCCTGTGCCCTGGTGAATGGATTCAACCAAACATATACACCAACAATCCAGAAGCCCAAGAATCCAGAAACTTGTCTGTAAAGGCAATCTAAACCCAAAACACTTCCATGGACTACACTTGTTTAGTGTCTCTCAACTTTTCCATGTCAAAAGTGATATTAGAAAATGAGGAGCAAGTGGTCCTCTGCTACTCCATTCAATCTTGAAAGTTTGACAAAATACAAGTAAGCAAGCAAAGAAAAAACCAAACCCACAGACATCTTTTTTCTACTCAGTAGCAAGTAGAGTTTCTTTTAAAAAGAAAGCAGTATCATGACAGATACTCCAACTCAGACTCCTTCTTTAGGGCTTTCCTCCTCTTTCCCCCCTTGCTCCCCCTGCCATAGAATAGCAAGCTTATATGAAGCCTTTGTAAGTGAAATATACTAGTTTAGTATTTTTCTAATATATACCATTAGGCAGCACTTGGGCTTATTTTTACTATTTTTAAGCTAAATTTTCATTGTAGTATAGCTGGAAACCTGCAGACAGATGTATCTTGAGTTTTGACATTTGAGCCCCACTCACTGTAAAGCTGACAAGCTTGCAAAAACTAGATTGTGAACTCAGGCTCACACAGCACAGCAAAGCCCACTGACGTGTTATCTCCCTGCACCTCTAAAACGTGCGTATTTTCCAGAGCACCCTCATTGTTCAGGCACTTTCAACTCTGATCCCTTGCTGGCTAACTTTCAATTTTCTTTCAAAGCCCTTTTCACTACCACTTTCCAGCAGCAATAAACACAGTTCTTTCAGGTAACAGCTGCCTTGCAGTTTGACACCATTCAGAAACTTATTACAATGACTGCTACAGGAAGGTATCTTAAAATCAAGCTTGTCTCCAACCAACTTTGAAATTATCTAAGCTTTTAAATGCAAGTGTATGAAGCTCATTTTCTTTGCAACACTTGAAGCTAAGCAGTTACCTTAAATGACCCAGGGAAGAGTGAAATGCCAAGCAGCAGCTCTCTGATTTGGACATGCACAGAGTGTGCAAAACAGCAGCAAGCAGCACTTGAATGAAAAGTGTTGGGATTGCTTTAGTTTGTGTTTTGAGTTGCAAGCAGTGACCACATTGCTTTAAGTATTTAAAACATAATAGCAGATCAGAATTGGATGAACCATGATGCCTGTGATGGTATTTTTGTTTTCAAATACTATTTAAGAAAAGACTTGAAAGTGCCCACAAACCCACAGTGTCCCAGACCCCCCAGTTCACTCCAGCACTGCTCTCCCTGTAGCACTGCTAGATGTTTGTAACTCTCACAGAGCAGAAAATGCAAACTTCACACTGGTGTTAACAAACACACCAAATATACCACTGCCCTTGATTGATTATAATTATGACTAGGACATACAAACAGGGCATAAAACCATGTATTCCTCCAACACCTGTGATGTACAAGCAAGCATGCAATGTAACACATAGTGTCACAATCAAATGTCTTGGATTTGGTCATGTGCAACTTTGAGACACCAAAATTCCTCAGAAAAGCCCTCCTGCACCCTTCTGTACTTGATGGAAGCTATGGGGAGTTTAAATCAATATGGATTCAGCCACTCTTGTGCTGAAGAATACTTGGAGAATAAACTGAAATAGCTATGTGTTCAAATACAGACGTGCTTTTGCACTGAGTAGTCTACAGAATCAATGACAGGATTTCTTTCAGGCTTAGGGAGCCACAAACAGAACAAGCTCCTATAAGAAGGAGGCTCCTGTCCTGTGACAGAATTTTCTACATCCCAAGGCAATACAAAATCCAAACTGCCACTGCAAACACCACTAGGGAAGGAAGGACTGTATTAATTGCATTATTATGTTACTCACCTCATCTACAGATGCCAGAGATTATAGCTGCACCAGTCACTTTCTCTACACTTGCATAAAGCATAGAGGCTGAGGCAAGCACCTCCTTCATTTAATTTACAAAGAAAAGCTTTACAAATAAAGTCTTGGGGGTTTTGTTTTCATTTTTATTAAAAACTAGTAGATGATTAAGCCCTTACAACATTAAGAAAGTGTACTCAGCATGAGACACAGTTGGGAAGTAAATACATCAGCTTATCATTCAACTCAGAGACTGACTAGCCTCAAGCAAGTACATCGGGATCTCTGCTTTCACACTTCTAGAACTGTACAACCATCACTGTCTAATTCAAATAAAACAGACAGCCCCCCAGGAATCTTCCTGCAATTAAGGCAAGCAGCAATTAAGCACAAAATAGGTGCAAGGCTCTGAGAAAATAAGTGAATCAAAATGCTCTGGTTCACAAGGCCCAAGGAACAGCCCCATGTTTGCAAGACCACTGCTTTTCTCTTCTCCCCATGGACACTAACCCAGAAATAATTTGCGATTAACTTAATAATCGATAAAATCAAGTCATCTACAGGAGATGCGAAAATGATGAAAAAGAAAAGAAAGGCGAAAGTACTTGCTCAACTGTAGGCAGCTTCTGTCTTCTATGCTTGAGTTATTTTTTGTTTTAAATGCTGTAGAAGCAGTCAGAATGTATCTTTAATTTTTGGAAAGTTTCAGACATTGATTAGGCACTGGCAAAGCTCTGCTGAGACAGGTTAGCAATAAATCAAAGGTTGATATGCTCATCTTCAGGTACACAGAGACATCCCTCTTTAGCAGATTTAGTTAGTCTTTAGCATATTTTCTGTTATTGGGGTGGTGCCTTCTTGCTCCCATATCAGTTGAGATCTTGTACCGCACAGTAATATGCAAAATGCCTCTATATCAATATGAACAGAAGAGCACTGTACCATATTATTCATGCAAGATTTTATTATAAAAAAATAATTTCACAAATCTATTTGCCGCATTTCTCCACCCCTCTTACTACTCGTTGTTTACCTCGCTGCCAAAATCACTAAATTTCAAATGCAGATGTGAACCTTACCATGAATATCAACTAACATCTTCTGACTGAGCTACAATTTTAAATGTCAGTTCTAGGCAAACAAGTGAGCAAAACTCATGAGGGCATAATTTATTAACACTGTAAAATGGACTGCTGTTAAATGCTTTCCTCTAGTAATGACAGAGTTGGCCCCTAATCAGACATGCACACAAACACCAGGAGTTACAGGATCACCCTAATTCTGACCGCTGACTCAGGTTTTCACATTTGCTTCAGTTCCAAACTTAAAACCAGGCAAAACATTTAAAAAAACAAATTCTAACATAACAGTGACAGACCACATCTTATAGCACATTCAAAGGACACCCCATCCCTCACAACAGCGAAAAATCCCTTGGTAGAAGATCACAGCAGCATAGAAATGGAAGATTGCACATGATAATAAGGTAGAAACTATGACTTTTGTTGTCCTAGAAGTTGAATCAGATAGATTTAGAAAGGTTTGTTCAAAATAATGTTAAAACTTCAAGAGCTAAGGTTTTACAACCTCAGAATCTGTTAAGAGTGCTTAGCTATCATCAAAGTTACATGTTTTTTCCTGGGAAAACTAAATTTTCTTATCATACTCTCAGAGAATATGAAACATTTATTTTGCTGCTTATAAACAGCCTTTAAAAAATTTGGATGCTGCCCTTTTTTCTCCTTTCTAGACTAAATGAATGTTTATCCATGAGACTTCTCCTATTCAATTAGTTTATGCTATGCATTTACTGACTTCATTTCCCAGTTTAAAATTATTATTTTTCTGTACTGATCTTCCTCTTAAATGATTCTGGATCTCACCTCCAGTTTACCAATTTTAATCTGGTCTTCTATAATGTTTGCAGTCCAGCTGCAAGTTCACAGGCTTTGTTGTCTTGGTTCTGGCCAAGACAGGGTTAATTTCTGCAGTAGCAGGGAAAGGGCACAGCCAGGACCTAGCAGTTTATTCTATACCACCTCATGTCATTGCCAGGGACAAGGGGAGAAGAAGGGAATCTCTTCTAGGAAGAAGGCATTCCTTCCAGTCAATCAGTGTGGTGGCAGTTCCCAGCTGGAGGGAATGGTTGGATAAGGTCAGTTCCAAGCCAGAGGGAACAGCTGGGTAACTGGTTCTGAGCTGGAGAGAGCATTTGGAAGGATCTTAATATTTATAACACATATCTATCAGAGAGAGTAGAGAAGCTGGAGCCAGACCTTTCCCAGTGGTGCCCAGCAGGACAAGAAGCAACGGCATAAACTGAAGCATAGAAAATTCCATTTAAACATAAGAAAAAAAACCTTGTACTATCAGGATGATCGAACAAGTTGCCAGGAAAGGTTGTGGAGCCTCCATCCTTGGAGGCTCCAAGGACAGAGGCCTTGGATATGCCTTGGATATGCACACAGGGACTGGATACAGCCTTGAGCAACCTGTTCTGGGTGGTCCTGCTCCTCAAGTGCCTTCCTGTCCCAACTATCCTGTGATCGTGTTCAACTGCATCCTACCGTCTGTAATTTGATAACCCCACCAGATACACATCCCTCTGTTGGACAGACTACCACCACCATTTAATCTGTTTGCAGCCATCCATATCACAAATATACACTGTAAATCTTCCAGATTGTTTCTGAGATGTCTCATATGACTCCAATCAGAGCCTTACTGAAGTTGAGAAGAAACTCTTTGACTGTTCTTCCACCCCAGCTGAGGTACAGTACCACCAAGTCATTCTATCTCAAGCAGAAATTTCATAAAGCCCATTTCACAAGCTCACTACATTCCACCATTACATTTTTGTCCTCAGTACTGTAACCAACTAGAAGACCTAAAGTCTACGTAGTTTATTACAAAACTGTCATAAAACATCAGCTTACACTTACTCATGACCACATGCTTTTGAAGAGCTGTGTCTGAACATCTTTCAAGTTGCCAAATTTGTTTGAATGGTCTGCAAACACATCTTCTTTCTTTGTCTCTTTTAAGAACATACTCTCTATATGCCCTCTTTTGGGACACCATCTGTCCTTTATGGTTCTTACAAGGTAATTGTTCTTGGACTCAAAACTGCTTCAATTAGTTGTTTGGGTAGAAAAGAATAAAATCCACTTTAAGCTTATGAACCTGAATGCTCGTAACGCAAAAGTGTTCTTCAGCCTGTTCTTTCCTTTTTACGGCCTGTGCTCCTTCCACCTTGCTGTTAGCTTCAAGCATTCTAAGTTAGCTTATCTTCTTTGTAAAGACAGATGACAGGTAGATTACTATTCCAACTTCTTCTGTCTTCAATTATTTTCTCAGTTTCTCCTCCAGATAACAGTCTTATAATTTCCTTTGTCTCCCTTTACTTACAGAAGCTTTTTGCTATTTACAAAACAATATTTTGTTGTGTACTACATCCCTTACTATCTGCAGCTCTGCATTTTTTAATTTGTCCAGCATGCTTCTCATGTTCTTTTATCTTTAATAATCATAGTGCCAAAAGAGTTTGTCAGCATTTCAAACTATCATCCTTGTACTGCTGTTTGGATACTTCACTTGGATTAGTCAACAGTCTCAAATGAAGTCTCAGCTTACCTGCAGAGAGAAACTGCTAAATGATCTCAGGTTTTTAATATTCTTTTGTAACTGTATTTCAAAGCTGTGCTAAACAAATCAGTCAGAGAAGCAGTACACCCACGTTCACAACCTTTCTTTAGCTAATGATAATTACAGATTGTACTACAGACAGCCTTTAATAAACAGCATCAGGTTTAGAAAGAAGACATCTGTAGGGACCTTTCTGTTGCCATGGAAATATCTGCAGGCCAAGCTGTCTTTAGCTCCACACATTACCTCTGTATTAACCTATTATTATGCTTTTCTTTGAGTATTAATACAAATTACGGACTAACTCACCCCAACAGGATTATTATAAATTATAATTTTGTCTGACTTTGAGGGATTCCAAAGGAGGAGTCACAAATGCTACATAAAAAGGTAAAATCCCGGACTTTCAGAAAACTGAATACTGGCCCGATGTTGCATGGCTTTTATTCCATGGAGTCTCGCATATCTGCAGCTTGCTTCAGTAACAGGGATAGGTAGGTCAAGGCTCCCAGCAATCACTAATGCACTTTCTGAAGGCCAGGGAGCAATTCACAGCTACATTTTTTCACATCATTATAAAAGTCTGGATGAAACGTAAACCATGCCAGCTCAAAATATTAAACAGATGATTACTTTCTGAAACTATGCGATTAACGCAGTTACCATCACGAATGCAATAAACAGTAATGACAAATGGTGTGGAACACTACAGCAACAAGCACAATAAATGTGTGCAACAGACAGTCTCACGTGGAATACTGCTTTGAAGGATCCCAAAACATTTTGCAACTATGTACACTTAAGACTGCTGAAATGCAGTCATCTCAAAGGGTAGATGGTCCTGAGTAACTTATAGCATAACAGGGGCATCTTTAACGCCCACACAGAATAAACAGGATCTCAGTTTTTTAAGATCTCATCCAAAACCCACCTACACAGCTAAGTGCATAGTATTCAATTTAGTTATTTCATATAAATGAAGATGAAATTAACCTCTGCTAAGGTATGAACCATTGGACTCCAGAAGAGTGAGGGACGGAAGCGCCATTGTTCACAATTAACAACAGCATTTTCATTGCTTCACCAAAATTACACAGAACATAGCTGAAAATGTTCCTTACTCTGACAATATCTCATACTGCCAATAAGTTCTGAACAGAAGATCAATCAGAAGTTCTCCCTAATGGCTTCCACTGCAACATTAATTTTTGTCACCAAGTATCTGATGATAGACTTTTGAAGAGAATCATTAAGAGTGCTGCCCAAAGAAGCACAGGTAACCTCTTTAGCATGAACTGAACTTGAAACTTGTAGAAAAATAGACTTAAAAAGAATTCCAGGAAATACAAAGCTATTGCTGCTGGTTCTTACCTAGTATGAGCTGTATCTGTTAGCAAAAAGGCTCTAAGAGAGTTTCTCAGATAAAGAAAATCATAACAAAAATATTTTCTCTATTTTTCTAATACCTTGTAACCTCAAAATAAAAAAGAAAGTAATTTTATCAGGCTGTACAGAGTGTGAACAGCAATTTAGGTTCTATTTCTGAACTGCTGACTCAAATAAATATGTGGAAATCTCTCCACAGACCCTAGAAAATCTGTGATTGTTACCCAGAAGTAACACTGAGTTCAGTCAACAATTAAAACCATCTATTTTCAGAACAAAAGGCAACCTTTTCTCTTTTTTTTTTAACATCTTTCTTTTGTTTCTTGATCTTATTCCCTCCAGTGGAAAAAAAAACCCCACATGTAGTAAGCAAAGGGATATGCTTTTAATACAAACTTTAAAATTATAAATGCTGGAGAACAGGTCTTCAGACTGAAAATCTTCATATAATAACAAGTGGCCTAGCTGCCACCAGGTAAGGACTTAACTCATCATCTTGGTATTTTTAACCAAGAGTAGCATGTGCACCACATCAGTACAAAATGATATTAAAAGCTGATAATAGAAGAGGCAGTAACCCCACTGCCCTCCTGCCCCCAACTTGCCTCCTCCCTCATGCTGCCACAGGGACTTGCACACCAGCACTAGGGAACTGGTGGACTGAAAATCACCTCCTTCTCCCAAAAATTATTTATTGTATATCCATTCCTCAGTCTGATGCACTAGAAATACTACTGCTGGTGATAAGGAAGGAGCTTGAGGTCAACCATGTGCAGCCAAGACAACAAGGTAGGAGTACTGCTGTGCGCTGGCAGCAGTACAGGCATATACCATGGAATGGGGACAATGAAATGAAGTGGAGGTCTGAGGGCAAGACAAATGGGGCACTGACATGTGCCTGAGCAGCCAGATCATCCTGTATCATCAGCTCACATTCTGTGGTGCCTTCTGTCAGTAATCCCACTGGGATTAACAGGACCATGCACGGACGACTTCATTGTCCCACTGTTCCTAAAAAGGTTTTCCCTGTGTTTGATTTACGTCATGCACACCATCACTTGTGCAAAGCTCTCCATTTGTTCAGGGCTCATGACAACCCTCAATGAACAAGACAACAGATTGTACTCGTTATTCCACCGTCATCAATGCTGCATTTCCTCTGGAAGATGCACTCAAACGCTTCAAGTAATACTGAAACTTTCTTGTTCGTGTCATAGAGGAAACGATCAATCCAAGCTCAAGGTTTACTGAATTCCCCAGTGCCATACACGTCTACCAGCTGGGCCTCAACATAATGGGAAGCCAAGACCCTGAAGTGTACAGGAATCACTGCCTCCAGAAGCTTCATTTCTGTTCTCAGCAGGGTGCAGGAAATGTGTTGCTTGTCCTGCCACCCTACCTCTCTGTAAATCCTCCTTCACATGGAAGGCACAGGGATGAGGCTCCATGGATGCGAAAAACACACCCACCGAACTAAATAGACCCAAAGATGGGGCAGTAAAGCCAAGGACAAATTTTATGTGGAAGAAAAGGAGGATTACACTTCAGAAGCTGAAGAAGTTAAACAGCAAGTTTAACTTGCTGAAGACAAACAGCTGAGTAAGAGTGGAAACTCACTAGGTTGGATTTAAGGTGTATTGCATCCAAATGACCCCTCATGAACAGCAGGCACAGGTAAGCAGATCAAAAAAGGTAGTATAATTTTTAAATTAAAAGACAAACTAAGATCTCTGCAGATCCTAAGTTCAATATAGTTCCAGTTAAAGAACAACGAGATAGCAACAAACAATCAGGCAGCATTTAGCTGTACAGAAAATGGTCTTTGGTCACGTCACTGACTCTGCAAACCATGTATTTGCAAAGAACAGTGCATCTACTTAAAGAAATAACCAATAAACACAGTAGTACTTTCCAGATATAAAACATATATTCCTGTGACTTCTGAGGGATATTTTTTTACATTTCAAAGTAAACACAGAATGAACTTTTTTTAAAAATATACCTTCCATTCAATCAATCCTAGAATCAATGAAAAAGTGAAGTGAGTAATGGCCAAAGCACAACATGCAAGTTACACTGCCTAGGCAAAAGGGCTTCGCACTCAGCAGCACCGTGCCAGGAAAGAACTTGCCACTTGACATACAGAAGTTGCTTAAGAGAGAAGACCGATGCTAATTACATCAAGAGATTGGCACTAAAGGTCATGTTACTTAATATGCAGTATTCCTGGCTCTTTAAAGAACACTTAACATATGGCATTTCTGGCTTTCACATCACTTTTCAGAGACTTTCCTTATATTCATATTCAATATCCATCTACAAAGACTTGCAGAATGAACATGTAAAACTGAGTGATAAGGTAGTGACACAAAATGCATGGGGAGAGCTAACCCTTACTGCGCCTATACAAGGATGACCCATAAACTGGACATGTAAATCTAACTGTCTTGGTGGCAATGGGTTATACTGGGAATATATATAATGGGTTTTCTCTTTGGAAACAAAACATCTCCTTCAAAACAATGTCACATTATGGTATACAAAGTGTAGCCCATTCTTTTAAATGCTGCATGGAAGACAGACATGGGCAAAGTGGTAATAACCTCATCTTTCAAGAATGAACCCCATTTAGGACTTTCCTGTTTTTGGCAGGGGCTGCAGCATTTTTGGTAACATTTTTGTTTTAAGCCAACCAAAATCTAAAGCATGTAAACTCATTGGAAATCTGTAGTGGGTTGAGCCTGGCTGGATGCCAGGCATCCACCAAAGTCACTCTATCACTCCCCTCTACAACTGGACAGGGCAAAGAAAATAAATACAAGGAAGGGTTCATGTTGAGATAAGGACACTCACCACATACCATCATGGGCAAAACAGACTCAAACTGCGGATATTAACTGAATTTCTTACTAAAAAAAATCAGAGTAGGATAACAAGATGTAAAATAAATCTAAAAAACACCTTTCCTCCATCCGTTCCTCAGCTTTACTTCCTCCCCTGCAGTGGCACAGGGAGACTGAGGATGTGGGTTATGATCAGTTCATCACACATTTTTCCTGCTGCTGCTCAGGGAGAAGAGTCCTTCCCCTGCTTCAGCGTGGGGTCCCTTCCAAAGGACACAGTCCTCCACAAACTTCTTCACTGGGTCCATCCCATAAGCAACAGTTCTCCACAAATTGTTCCAATATGAGTCACTCTTCCACAAGCTGCAATCATTCAGGCACAGTCTGCTTCAACACAGGTCCTACCAGAAAACCTGCTCCAGCATGGGCTCATCTCTCCATGGGTCCCCAGGTCCCTGCCAGGATCCTGCTCCAGCACAAGCCTCCCATATGGTCGCAGCTACCTTCAAGGCATCCACCTGCTCTGGTGCTGGTCTCCTCCATGGGCTGCCGGCGGCTCTCTACATCCCCATGGACCTCCACAGGCTGCAGGGGGGCAGCTGCTTCACCATGGTCTGCACCATGGGCTGCTGCAGGGAAACCCCAGCTCCGGCACCTGGAGCACCCCCTCCCCACTCCTTTGTCATTGACCTTGGTCAGGGCTGTTCCTCTCAAATATTCTCACCCTACTCTTCTCTGGCTACAAATGTATCTGTGCAATAATTTTCTTCCCCTTCTTAAATCTTAACAGAGGCATTACCACCATTTCTAATTGGCCCCAGCTAGGGCCAGTGGCACATCCATCCTGGAGCTATTGACGCTATTGATGTGTTTGACATCTTAACCTGCACTGGTTACTGTACCCATTCTACCAGTGGAGAAAAATCAAGGGGCCAGAGGATTTTTGTCTTGCCAGTTCTAGAGATTAAAGATGATTAGCTCAGACACTGCTATTTAACATTTAAATACTTAACTTACTGAAGAAGAACCCTGAACCTGATATTTAAAAATGTATGTTAGCATACATTTACAAGGGTAATGTGAGACATCATGTGAACTTTCAAGAATATATAAAGCAGATAATATGCTTAGGTTTTGGAAAATGATGACTGAAGCCCTATGATAAACATCCAAACAACGATTGATATGGAAACTGTTCTTCACAACATAAAACCTAATGCAATTGGCAGACAATAGCTGCAAAATAACTGAAAAGAAGTAGCCTACATTTGCCACCACATTGCCACCAGTGTCCCAAAACTCAGAAGGATAACAAGTTAAAAAATGGATTAAACAGTTTTACTGGGAAGAGTTCATCAGCTGCTATTAAATACAACGACTCAAGTATAGCAATGGGCTTAAAATCACCTAAAAAATGCTGATCAAAGTTATGTCCAAGGAAGGATCACACAACGTGGATCTTTTCCATTTTCCCTGCTTTCCTCATTTGTTGGGGATCCTGCTGCAGTGTGTGGTCAAATGGACCTTTGGCTTGACTCACTGTGATGCTTATGAGGATTCTAAATAAATCAGCCTGCTACTGCTACCACCTCACTCCACACAACCAGACTGCAACCATAAACTGCTTTAATGCACAGTATGTTTCACCACATGCCCACGTAACAAAGGTTAAGCATCAGCTAAGCTCCTTTGTGGATATTACCACATGATGTCATGCCATGTACTCAGTCAGATGCCATTTGGATACCAGTATAAAGAACACGTTGCCAAGCATTTTAAAAAAGAGTTGCACTTAGATTTAAGAAGAGCAGTGAAACACACAGGTTGATGACCATATTTTAGCCATGATTTTTAGACTGGGGAAACATGACACAGGGGTTAGTGTAACACAGTAAAGAGGAAACCAGACATATTGGATGAAAATCTGTTTTTTCCAATTAGGGACACAAAGTCTCTTTGGACATCATCTAGAGCAGCATTCACCTCACTTCCCAAACAACAACAAAAGCAATACCTGGGTTTTGTGAAAGACACAGACTTACTGTTCTTATCAGGGTGCAATGGAAGCAGTTGTTTTTCATCTATTAATTCCATTCTGACTTAGAGGCTGGTTAGCCCAGATAAACTCTCCTCCATACATTCTTCCCTGACAACTGAACTCAGATAAGGTTCTCCACCTAACATCTGACCAGATTAATATGTTCTGGGCATTTGTGACAAGAGTGCTTCCCTTGGCCTAGGAGAGTCCAACCTTCTTTTTTCTTCCCCTCCCCAAGCTTTATGAGAATGATGAGAAGTTCTTTGACTTCCTCAAGGTCAGACTTGAAGTGGTGGGTAGCTGTAAAGTAGATGATTTACTTGGGAGGAGATGCACTCTGAATTCAAAATTAGACCAAGCCTTTAACTGAAGCTCGACCAAAATGAATACATTTATCTGTATCTCATACGAAGAGGGCTATTTTGAAAGCTTCAATTCAGCCACTTTTTGCCTAGAGCAAACTGATAAGTGAATTTTAAGAAACAGATCTAGAAATACACAAAGTGCTATAGATAAACAAAATACTGAGAACAGGAAATCCATAATGAGAACAGTCTTGGGCACATACTGAAAACTCTGGTGTTGGCAACTGCTTCAAAATCTTTATGCTGTTACAGTAATGATGTCCAAGCAGTAACAGTATTATCCGTGCTGATCACTGAATGTTGAATGCTGTTCTGAACAAGTACCTTCTACTATTTGCCAGTGACCTTCATTTTTAAGACATTCTACTAGCAATGGGCTCTATCCATGCCAAAGCATTGAAATTTCATGTTTGGTGCACCACTTATAGCTTACCAAACTCATCTCAAAAAAAGGGGAATTTATTAATTTCAAGTTCCTTTCCTGGGATACATATTAAGATTACAGAATCACACAGGTTGGAAGGACCACAGTGGGTCATCTGGTCCAACCTCCCTACTCAAGCAATGTCCAGTCACTTCTTGAATTATATTAGCACTTTATTATTACTCCTTAGTAATGATCCCCAAAAAAATAAACCTATGACTGTAGATGGAACAGCATTATGCCATGGGCTGGATCTTGAGCTGCGCAGTCTCCAGGTTCTATGGACAGCTGTAATTGCTGATTCATTACACTGAGAAGAGAGGGTATATTTTGTATGGAGCTCATTCTTCCTCCAGGTCAATAAGGAAAGGGATCAGTCTTTATATTTCTTCAGTGTAAACTTCCAAGTCAACTGCTCAGGGGCTTATCTGCCAGGTTTTATAGAAGCAAACAGAAGCCAGGAAGAGAAACCATACCCACTTACAGAGTCTCAGTAACTCAGAGATGAACACATCCCATCTATGGAACACACTGAAGAAGAAAACGTGATGTAGATCCAGCTTCCCTCCTTGAAATGACTGTATTTGAAACTATGTGAAACAAAAGACCTCACTGCTGAGGATGCCTTTGCTTCGGGAAATGTCTAGGGATAATCAGCAGGTCGACAAAATAAATAATTATACTCTCACATTATTGTTTTTGTTCAGTCATGCCAGGACAATCTTACTGTTTCATGTGAGATAATGATGCAATAAATCTTAAGAGATTTCTGCCACTGCATTTTAATTTTTTTTTTTAATGACATACTCCCAAGACTTCTAGCATACAGATACATCACCCTCATAAAGGCCTTGATCCTTGTGTGGCTGCAAATGTTGATATACCCCATTACCAGCAATAGCACAGGTTACACAGAGTGCTATGAAGGATGAGCCTCAGACACAGCTCTCCATGGTGTCTGAGAACTGCTGCTCTTTTACACGTGCAATCTCTCATGCTCAGAAAAACAGATTCAAAAACAAAACAAAAGAAAAAACAGCAGAAGATTCCATGAGAAAAAACAGAGTTGTAAGGAAATCTCTGTATCACCCTAATAAGCACAGGCTGTGCTGTCAGGCAGCTCCATTCTTTCATGCCATGTCACTTAGCTGTCTTTTGCTGGAGTCAAAATGCCTTCCTTGTTCAGTCACTTAGCACCTGCAAACTGCAAAAGCAAAGTCCTAACAGCATTTCATCCACATGGCATGACTAAGAGCACGAGCCATGAATTAGGGTAGCACATATCCAAGTATGTGTTGTCACTCTTCCCCTTCCCCATACATTCCTTCTGCTTTGAGACTACTTTGGCATTTGCCTGACTCCTAAGAAAGCCAAAATTTTGTTGGGTTTTTCACCTCCTCCCTCCAAGCTACTTTTATGTCAGACTGTCAAGCTGAACTGGCTCACTAAGCAGTCCCACAGTCACCAGCATCAGTTCAGGGACGGCAGCTGAGGAGCTAGGGAAGGAAAGAGGTGAGAAGAACAAAGGAATGGGACAACTTCAAATGTCTGACTTACCCTTCACTGCAACTACTTGTAAGACTACTACTACAAGGAGTATTAAATCTTGTTAAGGCAGGTAAGCAGTCCTTGCATCCTGCCCACAAAAGCAGAGGTCATAACTTAAAAAAAAAAAGCACAGAAAGTGGAGATTTGTGCGTATGCAACAGAAGGAGAAGGAATTGAGAGAAGGCAGCACGGAGGCACAAGCCATCCACACAAGATGGACAGCACAGCTATCTGTTCCAGGCCATATTGCAACAAGGCTTTGAGGAACCTTTGAGACTTTTTCAGGTTCTTTAAGGTCCCTTCCAATCCAAACCATGCTATGATTCCATGATACCTGGCCATGCCAGGGACCAGCCTAGCTGCAGCAGCTCAGATCTCAGCAGGAGCAAATTTATCCAGAGATAGTCCCTACTAACATGTCTGGCTTCTCCTGATCCCAGAGGTGGCTCACACCACCCTAAGTGCACAAACCATCATAGAGGGAGTACTCATCTAAACACAGATCACAGCACAAGCTGAACTCTGCTTTAAGGGCACTGGAGGTAAAGCAATGCATGTGCCTTGCACTACTAAATCCTCCTGCAACAACTCAAGACAAACAAAAGGAAAAACCAACATTTTAGATAAAGTTTCGATGTCTTTTTTTGTTCCTCCTTTTATAAAATCAGAAGGCTATAAAGAGCTACAGACAAAACATGAACATGTGTTACATGTGCAAGTTCCAGAACACACGGCTTACCAGAGTTTAGAAAGAAGTATTTTTTAAAGATGTCAGTTCTCTGCAGAGTTTTCACATTGTGTTAGAAGAAATAGGGAAGACAAAAAGTAAATATGCTAGTCAATGATTTAATGGAACACCCAAAACAGCTACTAAGGGAGACAGACTGGTGAAACCCACATCTGGCTTTCACAGCTGCTTGAGAAACCATTCCCAAAGGGCTTGGGTCAGCCTGCAGCACAGCTCAGGACTGGTACCCATCACCACACCACAGGCAGACACTTCCCAGATTAGCAGATGGGCACAGCAGGGTCTGGTACAGGACAGCAGGAAGCTCCGACAGACAGATTGCCAGTGCAGAATTTCATAGGGGGAATGGTGAAGGTCGATTATCAAAAATGTAACCTTTTGGTTTTCCACAGAGTATGTTTTTCTCTTAAAGTTCCCACTCAGCAGTTATTCATTACCAGTTTCCTCCTGTTAGAGAAATTACTTGGTTGGCATGGCAACATATTCCCACCATGAATTTCTATCCCTCTGCCTACTTTCAGTTCCCAAGGACTGAGAGTTTCACTGATCCCTCTTCACCCTTTCATGCCATCACCCTCTATACCACACTCCTTCACATGGGCTTTTATTTAAATTGCATCTGGCACCCATGGGTGTGCACAGTCATTGTGTTCTCTGGCACTCAAAGTAAACAGCAACTCCTAAACACACCAGAGGCATGGCCAAGGCTATGTTACTGACCTACGTCATTCCTCTTTTAGATGGTAAGAGACATTTTCCCTTATTTTAAAATGAGTAAGGCAAATTCATCTAATGTTATTATGGAATTTTTAAACAGAAAGCTAGCTTAACAGAGGATGCACTCCAACTACATTTGCTGATGTAATTTGTACTCACCACTAATTGATGGATACCAATAAAAACATTTATCTTTTTAGAGATTATATGGTTTTAGAAATCATTTGAGTGAAGGCAATGAACATATTAAAAAATCAGGGTACATAATCAACAATAAACCCTCTCATATACACTTCATCCCAGCATTTGAAATGAATAAAATTAGTCCATTAAGAATATTTAAAGTTCACTTCACAAAAACTTTCCTTATTGTAGATGCACTGTGTATTAGCTTAACAGCAGAGTTTAAACAAATCTAAGAACAAGCATCATGTTAGTAATGTATTATCTAATATGTCATGTATTACTCTGCCTGAAAATGCAAGGACATTTAATCCAATTGATTTCTTCCAATTATTTTAAAGACTGTTGAAGACTTCTAGAGATTATGGTAGCAGTTTTTATAGATTCAAGGTTCCTGCATGGTACACTCTGGCCCTGAGTCAGTGCCATGAGTAAGTAACAGATCTCCTCCAGTTCTTAAAAGTCAAGCAGACACTTATATTCTCTGCTGAATGCTTAATATTCAGTATCTTTCAAAAACAAGCTCACAGAATGCAGACCAGATATTTCATACTCTGCATGTGTGATCTGGATTTACTTTATCAGGTTGAATATTAGGACAAAATTGTTCACTGAAACTGGTTAAGCATTGGGACAGGATCCCCAGGGAAGTGGTGGAGTCACCATCCCTGGAACTGTTCAAAAACAAGTAAATGTGGCACCTTGAGAAATGGTTTAGTGCACTTCATGGTATTAGGTCAAAGAGTGGATTTGACCATGGAGATCTTTTCCAACCTTAATGACTCTGTGATGCTTTGAACACCATTTTGTTTCTTTTCAGCTTGGGGTTTGCAGAAAACTTGCAAATACCAATTCAACAGAAGCTCCAAGTGTCTCTCGACAATCCATTTAAAGCTACCAAATTTCTAGAGCAAGCAGTTATTTTATTGTTTAGCCTTTAAGAAAATCTTGTTCTTCTTTCTGAAAACAGTAAGGTCACAATCTACACAGTAAAATTGTTATGAAACTCAAGGCAACATCTTTTTAGACTAGAAGTATTTATGGAATTTTAACATAAGAATCAATTAATATTTGAGTATTCAATACTAACTTACATACTTATTTTGTGTTGTCTTAAACTGACTCTTTATCTCATCAATACTATGAATGGTTATTCAGCGAAAAACATATTTCAAGTAATTCAGTCTAAATCCATTCATGAAAACTAACATGTACAGCAACAAAGGAAAGCAACTCAAGCTTCAATAAACCAAACTATAAACTGTTTTCCAAGATCAGACATAAATAATATTTACCTTTTCACTCTATATTTTTAGCTTATTCTGTAAAATGAATATTATTCAGAAGACAATGAGACTGTTTTGGCTTCTATTTCTCTATTCTATTTCACAAGTTTTCTATAATGAAAATCAATAATGTTTTCTGCACCATGTTTGCACAGCATGTTTTAACCTGCAGATCACACAGAACTGTGAATGTTGCAAATCTAACAGTTAATCAGTCTATACCTACACCTTAACTTGGATCTGTAAAATAACCTGAATTTAGAGAGGGAAAGCTCCTAAAGCTGTTTCAGTTTTTTCCTTTTTTTTTTCTTCCCCGTAGCTTAGAGCACATCTCTGCATTGGCCCAACCTCAGAGGAGTTAACAGTGAACAGGAGCTTCCAAACTGCTGTTCTGCCACATAATTCATGGACCAGATCACTTCTACTTCCACAGGGGACATTTTTTTTTTGTTGACAGCTGTCAATAACATTACTACTTTTTACTGCTTGTTACTCAAAAACAGATCAACGTATTAGTATAAAAGCCCTAAGTATTCTATTAAACGTAAGGTTTATAGTAACATGAAGTTATCACAGAGTATTGTTCCATAATACTCAGCAGCTGAAAGAAGAAAAACTGAAGTCTTTTGTTCTCAAAAGCATAGCTTCTGCCCTCCCCAGACACCTCATCATATGGACTCCCCAGAAATCCACAATTCTGTTCTACTATAAGTAATGGGAAAATAAATCAAGAGTGTCACAGGAAATGCTCTCACTGCCACCACTGTTTATACCAATTCATCTTAAGCTCCTACTGCAGTCTACGGATGGCAGTAGGCAGGTGCAAGACAGGGTTAACAGGTCAAAACCTACACCACAGCCTCTAGTTAGCAGGAGAATCTCCACGGAGCTCAAAGAGCAGTGAAAACTTGCAATACTAAACATCACCTTCTGCTCATGTGGTCCCCAGCTGCACACTGACAGGTAGAGGAGGGTGTACCAGGGCACTGTTGCTGTATGCTTACTTTTTGCCTGGGCTTTCTGGAGGTACATGATATAACAGCTGCCATTGTATGTGCAAAAAGAAAGAACCTCTCATTAGGTTCACTGTGATTACTTCTGCATTCTCGTAACATCCCATATGGACAAAACCAAAATGACCACTGTGGAAAAAAGAACAAGTGGAGCTGTGGTAATCAGTGGGTGTGATGACCTCTAAGCAATGGAGTTTTAGAGGAGAGTGAAGAAAGAATGGTACTAACAAACACCCAGTCCAGGTCAATCTAGACTCTCAACTAGAAGAGAGTAGAAGTTGTCAGGGAATTAAGTGGGATGTCATGGGAGATACCTCTAGAAGGGTCAAACAGCACAGGAGTACTGGAAGGTCTTTAAAGTGATCAAAGTAGAACACTAGTATATGCAACCACTCAGAAAAGCAAGAAGCATTAGGACACCAGATTGGGAGACACGAAACACATGAAGGAGCTCCAGTACAAAAAGGCAGTATAGCAGGAGGAGCAAGGAAAGGATGAACACACAAATATCACACAGTAACACATGGGCAATGTTGGGAAAGCCAAAGCCCAGCTGGAGTTCAGTCTTGCAGGGTGTATCAAAGGCAACAAGAACTTCTACCGCTACATCAGCAATACAAGGATGAACAAGAAAAATGTGGGTTCGTGGCTGAAACAGGGGACAGCTCGCTGATACCCTTGCAGCACCTTCCTCTACCACGCGTGAAAGGTGCTAGAAATTGGCAAAAAGCTATCAAAGAAATCGGAAAATGTCATGGAAGGGCACCTGCGATACTGAAAACATAATCAAGCATATCTGTAACCCAGACAGGAGAGGGTGATGCTGCTGTCTTCCAAGGACATACTGATATGACTGCTACAGAATTTCCAGTAACTCCCTCACTGCAATGACATAAGTTCCACACAGAGCATCACAGAGGAAGATCAAAGTCAGCGTCTCAGCATCAGTATCAATCCCTAGTGTATATCATGAAAGTAGGAAATAAGCTACAAACATCAACAGAGGCAAAGGAGGCAGGGTGCATGTGAAATCTGTGTGGTTGGTGCTCCCTCCAGGCACCAGGGGAATGGAAGCAATTTGGAAGAGACAGGGCTGAGTGGGCTAATCTAACACAATCCTTTCTGTGGACAAGCCTTGCCTGGGAAGATCACCTGTCCTCCCTCCACTTCATCCTCAGCACCTCTCCTCCTCTTCCTTGTTCCCTGCCCACCCTAATGAGCTGGGTGTTACCATACTTGTCTGCTTGGGCTCCATCCTTGGACAATGGGAAGCATAAGCAGTGCCCTGTGCCGGCAGGGGAGGACAAACACCACCTTTGGCTGCTGCTGGATTTTTCTGTCTGCAATTCCTATGGTTTCCTGGTATGTTTAAGTGATGAAACCAAGCAATAACAATATCTGTAAAAGGATGTCTGAAAGCAGATGCCCTCCTAAATAACAGTTTATTAAATACTCATCCTCACAATATGAAACAGGGTGGGGGTGGGAGAGAAGAGAGTGAGGAGATTGTGAAGGGAATTTAAAAAACAAAACAAAACCCCAAAACCCCCCAAAACAAGCAAACCAACAAAAAATTAAAGAAAACAGAAATCTTACAGTAATTTATGTAAGGACTTATCTGCACAGGGAGAAATAAGGAAAAAAGCCAATGATGCTAAAAAATATATACAGTTATTTCAGTACTTCCCCAGCAGGATACAGAACAAGAGTAAAATATACATCAAAAAGAGTACAACCTCCAACAGAAAAGAAAAGCTAACAGAACATCAATGAACAAGAGAAAAGTAGAAGCAATCATTTCTCATGAAGAACAGCAAGGATTAAATTAATTTTGGTACTTTCATAACATAATGGCACTTGTCTCATGATACTGAAGTGTTTGTGATATTGTAAATTATTGACTTATATTGGCTTATGCTTCTTTTTCTCAGGCTAGCCACTATATAATATAGTAACAATGCACACTTACACAATAGTTCTCACTTCAAGAGTCCTTGAAGAAATAGAGTAGAGCAATTACCAAACTGAGAGCCATGAAGAGAGAAGATTTCACTTTACCGAAGTCAAAGGGAAAGGACAAGAGCCCACTCACTTCCATCTCATTTCTACTTAGAACAATCCAACGTGCCATGGTGAGCAAAATATAGACTGTCATAATGAACTGTCTACTCTAATGAGCATTAAAACAAACAAAAAAAATTCCATTACTCACTCATCTGTGAGTGGAACAAAATGAAACCTAATAACTAACTTTTCTCCTTGCTAAAAACTTAAAGATTTTGTGAGTAACAATTATTTCACAGAGACGTTTCAATGGGAAACATTTTTAATCAAGAGCTCTGGACCACAAAAATTAGCATGCATCAGCAGGCCTGCACTACCCATGCATATATAATCACAGACAGAGGTAAACAAGAGGTAATTCAAGGTAGCTTTCTTTTAAGAAAAGCAGGGTTACCTAATTCACCTTCCTCAGTTTCTTAACATGAGCAGAGGGGTTATGTACACTTATAACCTATTGAACTTCACTGCCATTGCAGCCTGAATTAAACTTCAGATGCCCAAACAGGCAAGTTACCAGACAAGAAGAGTAACTGCTTTTCATATGCCAATAATAGTTTCACACATGAAGTCTAAAATGCTCATTGCTGTATCTTAGAATTCCACTGCACTATGACATGAAATAACACAGACCTGTGATGAGTTTCAAGACAGTGGTGCAACAGGATTTTAGAATACCGTATACCAGGTGATACAAGGCATGCTCTGAGAACCCATGACTACAGTGTTAATACCCTACTGGCACAATGCATAAAAGCAAAATTCTGTACCTCAATTCACTGGTTCCTCAATTAGGATTGCAAGCTAAATCACAATTACACCTAAACTGTCAAATTGGATTCCCCAAAGAGAAAGAAGTGGAGCACACACAGGTGTCATGGGAACTTGGGGTATCAGGGAGAGTTACATTAATTGTAGATACTTGGATGGTTAAAGTCTTTCTTGTGATTTTTTTAAACCATTTTCAATTATTTCTTTTGTGTAGTAATGGAAATGTTGACCTTTCACATCTTGAAAACAGAATCTATTTTCAACCCAACATGTAGATTTAGGAATTCACAGTAACCACAGATACACAGCTTGTATATATCATGCTTGTTTTTCTTTATGCCCAGTTTCTCAGCTGAATGAATCTTTCAGGAGATTCCCATCATAAGCTCTGGTAGCAGTGCAAGCTGAGAGGTCATACATCATCCGAAAAGCAGACTGGCTTGAAGGTGAGCTCACAAAATAGTTGACTGTGGATAGAAGGCAACCAAACTGTAATACTGCAATGAACTTCAGCACTACACTCCAATCAAAGGATCAACTTTTCTTCTCTCAAAGGCAACCTTACTTTTCTAATCCATATAAGCACATAAAACATATCAATTTATGTATCTAACATGATATATTCTGTAACTGTGTTTTTGCTATGGAACTGCAACAATATTAAGCTATGTTAGTTTCTGGGTAACATCCCACATTCTCTATGAAACTTTCTCCAGTCTTGGTAGACAAAGTATTATCCTTCTCCTCCACCAAACAGGTCTTCATAAAAATCTAAATTTCTTGTAATTGAAACCATATTATTGCTGCCCTTCTATTACTATAGACATAGGAAATCTCTTGGGCATTGCACTGTTGGCTAAACACATGTTGTTAGGAGCAGAGATCTTCCTCTGCTTCATTCCTTTACACTTGCTGCTGAATTCCAAATAAGCACAGCCACTAATATCTGATGAACACCATTAAAAGACTGTCTAAACTTCTGATTAATTAAACCTAGATACCCTGGGACCACCCTTTATCAGTACACACAGCCTCACACAATTAAGTTTTCACCCTCAAGTGAAAATCCCCCTGTTCCTACCATATTCACAACAAACAATACCAGACAGAATAAGGAGCACATTCCCCGCTGTGCTCTGTAACAGCCAACTTACATGCCTAGGAAAGGAAAGCAATGGCAGACAGTGGTCAGTAAATTAAGTCTCAGAGGATCTGGGATACTTCACTTAGTGTGAATTTCAGACAGTATCATACATCTTGCAACCCCACCTGCATTTTTAGTCTGCAGTCTTGGTTAACTTGGCAAAAAGACTGCTTGGCAAGTGTGCTGAGCTGGTTAAGCTATCATTTCCTGTTAGTCTTAAATCTATTATCTTTCTATTGCATTTTTGGGTCTGATTCCTGGAGAGAAAAAACAAATAAAAAAACAACCACACCTACATCCATGACAAAACCCCTTGGCTCCCTACACATGAGCTGGCTTCAAAAGGAATAAAAAACATCAAACACTGAAAAGAGTCAGTGTTTGATAATGCAGTAGTGCAGAGACATGCCAGAAGTGGGCAGCTGGGGTCCCAGAAGTAGTAAAAATGTCTCAGGATGCAGTTCCAGATACACATCACCAGCTGTAATCAAAAGCAGTACCCAGGATCTTTTCCCCACTCTCCCCATCTCCATATAATAGAGGATATCCACCTCACATGCAAGTATGACTTGCAGGACATAGACAACCATTCTCTTTCTCCCTTTGGGTAGTTTTTTCTTGGACCAGTGATCAGTTGACCCTACACTCCCCAATGCCATTGAGTCACTGGCAATGGATGGAGCAAGAATGCCAGGATGACAGCAAAGATGTAGGAGTTGGCTACCTTTTTTCTTCATGCAAGCTTCCACTCAACATGAAACAGCACCCACAGCACTTATGAGCTTGTGATGCTTGATTTGAGCTAATTAATCCAACTGACAAAACCCTTCTGGGATGCGAGCACAACTTTCAGCTGTGCACAGGAAATACAGTGTATCTCCTTAGGTACATCTCACAGGGCTTTGCATCCTGCCCTCTAGGTTAGGTCCTTACTGGATTTGGAGTCAGATCTTGACCTCTTTCTGAAGACTGTTCTACATTTATGGCACTGTAAAGCAACCAATGAATTGTACCAGCTGCGGTTCTAACACCTCTTAACTCCTTGAGTGATGCCAACTGCAAGATGAAGAAAACCAACAGAAAGCGAGAGGGGCTTTCTTTGCAGAAGAGATCGATACATGTGCACTGTCCACACACAACTTGTTTCCCCAAATCAGTCATGCTAAACATTAAGTAATTCAGAAAAACAAATAAGTAATTGAATGAAGCAGAAATTCACAAACAACAATAGCAAATATCAGAAGTGCTCTTTCTTCTACTAATACAAAGAATGTACCCAAGCTGAATGAATCACAGCAAAACAGTTCCCCATATAGCCATGGAGTAAGCTTTGTTACTGAGACTATTCTCAACTGAATGTGAATAGGTATTTTTGGAAATCTTTAAAAATAAGAGATTTATGTCAGTATTACACAGGCTGAGGTAAAACATGTTTATGAATATAACAACGTACGGATGGATGGCATTTTTCAGATATGAGACAAGAAGATAATTTGGCTGGCTATGAAAGACACAGAACAATATTGGCTTATTAAAGGGTTTTGTCATTTTAATAATTTCTTTCCATAATTCAGTCATGATAAGTGATTTGAATGTAGACAGATCAAGAAGAATAAAGAAGAGACTTCAGAGTAAGATATATAATCCTCCAGTGATGATTTGAGAGAACAAAATGTAGGCAAAGGAACAGATGAGACTGCAGATCTGGAAACAAAAAAGACTGATGAAAATTAGCAGTTCATCATTCTCTGTATTTGAAGATTGATTGTGGGATCTAAGTCCCACATTTATATCTCCTCTTAACAACAGCTTACAGGCCAACTCAGCAAATACTTGAAAAAGTGCAACTGAACACTAAACTGTACACATTTACCAATTTTTAGAAACTGGGCCACATTCTGAAATGACTAGCAGGATTTTCAAACTCACAATGAAGCCAGTCAACATTATGCACCCTAACTTCTTAATAGTAGCCACCACCTAATAAATTCTCCACCCAGTCTTTATTACCAATACATTAATCTAGCTTCCACACATTTTTACAATAAGAAGTATTACTCCCAGAATAGTTTTTGGCACAAAGAATGAAAACGTTTTTCCTGCTGAAGTACCCCACCTTCAGCCTCATGGGGAGGGACCACCTTCTTCATGCCCTTTTTTGAAGCTGGTAACTGAGAAAGATTTTACTGCAGCCCAAAAGATCTAAAGTTGTAGGTCACTGGAGGATATTAAATGATAAGCAAATTCATATTTCCAAAGTAATTCTCCCAATTTATTAGCAATGCTAGCTCCTGTTCCACAGTAGGGGAGATAATAATGAAGCCTTGTTAAAGGGCGATGCGGTATCTTTTATGTAATGTCTTTTTTTCATTTGTGATAAAGTCATTAAAGCAGCACTGTGTCTTCCTGAAGCCTCAAACAATAGACTGCATTAAATCTCCTGTGCAAAATTAAGGACAGTAGCTCACTGGAAAAATAAGCATGTGTTCTTGCTAATGCTGATGGCCTTCTAAAAAGCATTTAACTACTCTAAATTGGTGACAATAAAACAATGCAGAACTGTTTTAACTTTTTCCAAAGCAAAGAGAAAATCCATTTCCCTTGTAAATACCTCTTTGCTCCAAATCTGACTAGTAACCTCTATCTCATAAGGCATGTCTTCCTTACAGACTGCCTAAACCCTAGTCTCCCACAATGATCTAACTTCAACTCAGTGTCTTACGTCTGGTAAAGGTTTGTCTTCTCTATACAAACACAGGCTGCAGTTCCAGAGTCCTGCTCACCTCTTCTCCAGTCAAAGGCTCCAAGGACCTAGTGCATGGGGCATAGCTGAAATGTCAGCTCCAATTTCCTTTTCGACTCAGCTAGAGACTGTGCTGCTTTGCAGCTGGGAGTACTTCACACAGTTTCATTCTCCCAGGGCTACCCTAAAATCTCAGCTGGATTACACTTTTTTTGTGCATTCCTCTTACAGTATTGCATTTTAAATTCACCTTCACTTGCTCTAGATAAGTAACAATGGTTCAGTGTAAGAGCTGAGACTACTTTTTAAGAAAACTACTTAAAAAACTTTTCAGTGTTATCAGACCAAGTTTGGGCGGAGCACCCAAATACAGTGAAAAAGCAATCATGAAACAAAACAAAACATGTAACACAAAAGTTAAAAGATCTTGGAGCTCATGCAGAAATGGCAGAGAAGAATCTTACATTATACTTAACCTCTTTTGCAAAAAGACTGAAGTCTCCAAATTAAAACAGGAAACAAGGGAATATAATGGATTGATTGCTCAGCTTGATATCCAAATACAGCAAGAAGTGCTAGTATCTGCTCTATCCTGGTTCTCATCTACATCATGCATGACTTCTACTACCAGCATACACAGTCAAGAGACAACCTGGTGAAGACCAAGTTGCCCAGAGCAGTACAGGAAAGATGAATTTCTTACGAATGAAATGCACATTGCCACATGGTGCATTTTTCACAACTGTATGTCACAAAAAGTGAAAAAGAAACTTTAAAGAGAGCTGGTTGAAACAGTACTCTTAGCTCTCTCAGTTAAAGGTTAAAAGCTGGTGTTGTTTCTATAAAAACTGTTTTTTTCCAATTGTGCTTTCACTTTGGTGCTGTAGGTGGGAATGTTCCTTCTGAGTTTTTTTTACTTCCATGTTGTCCAGTTATTGGAATGACCATTTTTCACTTTACCAAGAATTCTAAGCTGGGTATTATCTATTTCTTTAGTAAACAGGTCAAGGGAGGACCAGCTGGGTGTGCAACACAATCCTGCATTCACAAACAGCCAGACAACACCCAAAATCCCCCAGCAAGGCTCTGTGTGTGAAGTCCACCTTGGAAGTTATGAATCACAAGGTAGAGTTATCCAAGGCACAACTACAGAGAAAACACCTTTTCTGGATGACATATTTGTGAGTCCTGCAGAAAAGCATTCAACATACCTACAAGGAACAGGCACATATCCTTAAAAAATTCTTTAAAATTAAGAAGATGTTTATTTGAAATATGGGCTCAGACTTAAACAGGAGACAACTCAAAGTGGTCCTGTAGCACTTCTAAGACAATAGCACCCTAAAGCCTCATGGGCAAGCATGACAACTCAGTGTTCTCTGGTCTGATAGATAATGCTCACCCATCCTGGTCAAGGGCCACTGGTGCTCCAGACCCTGTTGGTTTTCCTCCTCCACAACTGATATTTGCCTTCATGATTCTCCAATCACAGATTAAACCTTTTTTACATAACCCTTAACCCATGTCTCATTTTTGCCCTTGCAAACCTAGAGCCAACAGCTGATACCAAGCCAAAACAGCAAAAAACCCAAATGTCTTCCTCCGGGTTTTGGAAGAGTTTGTCTGGTGTTCAGCTCTTAAGTGATTTGGCCGTTATGCTCAGAAGACTCAAAATGCCATCCTAGTTCCCAAATTTAGAATAAGTTGCATCTCCCTGTACACACATATGCTGTGATGGAGGTACAAATCTAGGGACTTTGGGCGCTATAACAACACAGACACCCCAATTTCAAACTCCTACTATTTGGATCCCACTTTAGTTCCCACTCCATGCTTCCCAGTTATGATATTCATCTTCCCAAATAGCTCCACGTGTTGATTTTGGTAATCACATCCTTCAAACACTTGTCCCTGTTATGTACACCAACATCTACATTCAAAGCAGTTTCCGAAGTACATGCCAAACATCTGTTTCAACCAGCTCTCTTTAGATTTTAAGCTGTTTGCTGGAAAATTGCCATCCTAATGGCCAGCTCCTCTGCTAGTGAACTGGAGAATTCATTTTGTATTTATTGATTGTTCCCTAATGAAGAATCATAAAGGTGCCAGAGACTCTTGACCAGACACTACTTAATTAGTACTAAAGTACATAAAATTAAAAATCAAACAAGCTCTTTGTCCAATGGCTCAGTCACTGGGGGAAAAAGTGACATCATTTTCTGCTTATACAGAAGTCCATAAAATTTTATTTAAAAACTCTAAGGAAATTAAAAAATTATATAGATTATTCATTTCCTTCCAGTTCCTAAGACACCAAGCAGGTCTTCCAGAAACAACTCACGGTTTGCTAAAGGAAGTACTCTTCATAAAGGACCCAGCAATATGCATCATGCACAGAATTTATTTTATACTGAACAAAGGCAAATGGCAATGGAACCTTTGTCTTCTGAACACTATACAGAAACGTCTCTGCTACATAAAAAGACATAATGCAAAGCATCCAGAAGGTATTAAAAATGAATGGATCCATCTTTTCATCATCATGTCTCACACAATAGTTAAATTTTTACATTTCTACAAACTACATTGTATTGGAGTAATTTCTGAGGGTACGTGCTCTCAAGAAGACAGAGGTGAGCAAGAACTTGATTAAATGCCAACCTTTTTCTTCCTTTCAAACTTAAAGCCTCAAAACCACCCTGAAAAACTGGTATTTCCTTGCAAGTATTTCAAATTAAGTCATCCTGAAAGTTAATTCGCTCTTTTCTATATCATTCAAATTCTCAATTAAATAACTGAAAAAATAGCAGATAGGGGAAAAGTCAAGTAACAGAATTAGGCAAAAGCCCATCCCTACAAGGCAATAGCATTGCTGCTTCTATTAGGTGGCTTGTTGAAGGCATCTGTCTTCAGATTAGTAAAGTGGCTAGGACTCTTTGGAATAACATACCATGTACACAAGGAAACAAAGTTTCATTATTCAAAAAAATCCACTAAATCAGATACCCTTGCTGTAATCTACAATCACTGATACCACATTTGCAAGAAAATACCCTCCCATGATCCTAAAAGCTATCACTCCAACACCAAGTTCTGCATAAAAAAAATCAAAATCCAATTCATGATCTGTACCACATCCAGCATTGACATGATATCAGCTTTAGTCCTCTTATCTTAATGATAAACAAGTGCATTTCACCCAGAGAGAGAGCAAGTTTCCACAAACAGAAAAGGGAGTAGGACGAGCATAAAAAGGATGAAACAACCGCAGTAAGGCAAATATCCCAACAAGGCAGAATAGCAAAGACACATGCATACATACATATATGGACTTCCCAGACATATGGTTTCCTTTACTGAAATCTATTCCTTTTTCCTTTTTTTTAAATTAAACTGCACCTTTAATAGGTGTAAAATTATACCAACAGCATCCCAGCTATCCCAGATGATTTCAGTAAGCCTTCTGAAGAATTTTGTTCTGTCCTCCCAGCAGATCAGACTAGATGCTCACCAGTACAAGTCCCAAGAAAATATGTTCCAGAACAGCAGAAATAAAGGAAAACATAGAAAAGAAAATGGGAGGGACAGCTAACCACAGAGAAGCTGGGGAAGGGTTACCAGAGTGAGGTCACACAAACCTCTGCTTACCCCTTGCTCAGATTCCAGCAGCTCTGTTTTGACTCTGACTGCCGGCATCCCATCAAGCATTAACATTCTGTTCTCAAAGGCGCTGATGTCCTAAGGCAAAAAAAGGACAAGGTTAATCAAAAAATTATGGAAAAACCACTTGTTTCAATTCACTGGTTTAAGTTCTACAATACTGTAGAAGTATGTTTCTTTCAGCGGAAGTGAAGTTAACGAGGAGGATGTAATAGTAATTTCAAGGAGTAGCTGCCAAGTTGCTACTTCTGCTAAAACAGTAAATCACTCTTTCAGTTATCCTTAAAACAGAACTAAGTCTTTGTAAGCAACAAGGAAAAATCATCTCCAATTACTATTTTGTAATTTGAAATTAATTACAGAGGTACACGTATATTAATTCCTTGCTTTAGAAATGAAAAGGAAAGCAGTGGTGTCAAACAGTTTGAAGGTTTTGGCAGTATGCTTAGATATAGCTGATTTCAGTCAAAACACTTGTACTTCTGGTAGAGAAAGCTTTTATGGAGAGAAGTTACAGTGAAGGCCTGTACCCACACACATTATAAATTAATACACAATTGTTCAAATTTCTTATCATTGTCTTATAAAGTTATCAGCATTTGCTAATGAAAATCTCCACACACCTCTGAGACAAAAGAAATTATCTCTGAGAGACATAAAAAAGCACGTTAAAAACATGCACTGTCCATGTAGTTATGGGCACTATATACTTAGAGCTTCAAGCTGAAAAAGGATTTGCAGAACTGTGGTTCCCTGAATCAACATTCCGGCCGTTACTGGAGCAGTTTGTGAGGACACACAAAACAATCCTCTTGTGCCTTCAATTCAAACAGCACCTCAACCTGAATCAATTTTCTACTCCAGACAAGGCTCAAGGCTCAAGCAAGTGTCTTCAGCTGCCATTTAGTCTGAATAACATGGAGAGAATAAAAACCATTTTATCCTTCAAGCTAGAATGTGAGCTTACAAATCCAGACACCTTGGTCAGTACTACAGAAATGTGGAGATATCATACCCATTTTTCAAATAATGTAACTGGAGCACAGTTCACCTACAAGTCACTCATTTGCAGTCAGTTATTAATCTGCAGCCCTGTCCGGAAGACTCTAGACTGGAAACTCACCTCTGCTCTGGTACCTCTAACTGCATGAGAATGGAGAAAAAAACCCACATTTTCCCTGTGTTTCACAGGCACCAGATCCATTCAGCACTGCATGGTGCCATTATTCATAAGGAATGTATTCCTAGCCCTATTTCTTATCATGGTTGCTTCAGTGGAAGTTTAGGGAAAATGGTCTATCAGAATGGAGCTTCCAAAAGTACATTTTAAAACCTTAAACTACTTTAAGGTTTTTTTATTTTAAACAGTTTCTTTTTTCCAACTGATACATCTCATCCCAGGGCCTCTACTTTCCAAGATATGAATACTGCAGAAACTGTTTATTTTTTGCATACTCCTTTAATGTAATTTAAAGAACATGCTGAAAAAGGAAACTGATATGCTCAACATGCTACCAAAAGCAGAACAAGTGACCTGCTTAAAATCCCTGTCACCCTCACTTTAAGTCCTGTGTGTTTTAGCACCCAGAGCTGTGGTTACTTACTACAGGACTGGAAGAAGCTTGATGAAGCAGATATGCAAGTGCAATCTCTATTTCTTTCCTTTAGAAGTTCCTTTAGAAGTAGATTTAGATCATTCACAAAAAGCTCTAAATGCTTACAGAAATAAAATTTCAGATTGAACAACTAATTTTCAGCAGGACACCTCTGCATTTAAACATGTGAGAATGGAAACCAGTCAAGCTATTGAGATGTCTCACTCCATGCTATGCTACTGCTGTGCATCTACTGTACTTTTAAAAGCTGACACAACAAGAAGGGGAAGAAAAACAAGTTCTTCCTATGTTTGCTGAGCAAATTATTTTATGCACCTTGATCTTTACTCAGTGTTTGAGGCATGAGGTGGAGAAAATGCAGGAAGGGTCTCTGATGCCACAAAGAAGCTGGATGAAATTGTGCCTGGCTTTACATCTTTCTCCCCAGCAAGGGCCCTGCACTGTTTACTTATTAGCAGTAGATCTAAGGTGACACTGAGCCCCATCAGTTTGGATGTGGTTTGAGGTGGATAAAAAGCAGAAGCCAGCGTGGCATTCCTGGCTCCCCCAATGCCTGTTTTGCAAGTTGAGAGGTCCCTCTGCTTTCTTGATTTATAGGCAGCACAGTTGAATTTTACAGCAAGATCAGGAATACACCATCATCAAACATCCCTTAGGCTGTTTAGCTCACAGACAAAGAAGGATGAGCTGATGCTGCACCGCGTCCCTGAGGAAGTTTTACCCGCCTGAGCAAAGGGACGAGGCTGGCTTACACAGGAGGCACAGGCAGAAGGAGGGGGGAAGACAAAGTGCCACGGAGGAAAGGCAGGTTTAATGAACTGTTAGAATCTGATTAGAGGCTAATGTCCCTTTTAGTGCTTTGTACCAATTTACAGCTGATATACTTGAACCATTTTTTCCCCACTGGCTGTGATAAACTCATTAGTTTTAAAAATGCAAGCTAAACAGAGCCTTTGAAGTTTAAAACTGATAAATCATGAAAACCTGACTAGTTCATGTACCATTTAACACATTTACATTTAACTAAATTTTCATCGTGTTCTCTTCTCCTTTTGTTCTCCAAAAATCTTATTTCTTAAAAGCAGATTTTCAAGTGCTGGTCTGAAGAGCAAATACTCTGGCTGCGAACTGCTTTGCCTTTCGGGTAATTTATAATTCACAGGAGCAATAATCACAGGAGTAAATTATTTCCAAACTATTTGATCTCTTCTGCATTTATAAATTGAAGTACGTTGTGTGACACATCCTGAGAGGCCACTGCCGAATAGATCCAGTCTGTGCGTGATCACAGGGATGACACATTCAGCCCAAAGTTACCCAGTTATCCAGCTGATCCTTCCAAACGGCGCTCTCCTGCCATAACCAGTGCTCGCACCACAATATGTTCAAAGCCTTGCAGCAGACCAGGTATAATTGTTGAGGTTTGCACAGAATGGGCTGTCACCTAAGGCAAAGGGGTTTGAGTTACTCCCACTGGGTCTGGAGATATGAACTGAGCTCTTCCAGGAGCCTTCAAGGTCAGGCAAGCAGATGGAGCATCCACACCAGAGTGAGGCCAGGCTGCTCCAGTGCCCACGTTAACTGATGACACTCATGAGACCCACTGGCAGAGATAGGTGTGATGTGATGTACTGAGCCAATGCATTATTCAGGCAACCCCATTTTCTTCATTAACTGTGGTAGCTAACTTCCAGCCCCCAAAATTGCTCAGGTGAAGGGTACCTTAATTTGTGTGACAGTCCTTCCTTTTCTAGTCTCCCACCTCAACCCTCCTGGTGGACTCCTTTACCACCTTTGTAAAACGCACAGCAGGTGTAGGTCCTCAACCAGGCAGACAATCAAGCCAAACGCTGCATGACCTTACCAAAACATCTGTTCTCTCAGATGAGTAACTCATCCTAAAAGAGATAATGCTCTCTTTCTCAGTGCCATCCGCTGGAACCTGCCACTAATCACTTCTGGACATTTATTCCCTTGAAATATTAATTAAAAGAAACAAATCATACCCAGGTCTGTATGGGCAACTGCTACTAGAGCAGTTGTTACACAAGACAGATCAGCTTACAAGCTCTTCTGAGAAGCTGTGGCAGTCAGTTAAAAACCAGACTCTCCCACTCCTAAAAAGCCTACATTTTCAGAACAGCACCTCCACAGCCATCGCTGGCATTTTCTTCATGAAGAAGGCTTTCCATTGCAACTTTTAACCAAATTAGCTTTCACTACTTTATAGGAACAAAAAAAAAAAAAAAAACCACCAAATCTCATTATTTCATCCTGATACAAACCCCCTCAGCATCCTGTAGTGTTTATTTAATTATGAATTACACTATTATGACATTTGCCATTCACAGGAAGTGCTAAGGTTTTGTTTTTGTAGGCAAGTTTTTCATTTGGCCAAGCCATACATTTTGGGACACACTGCAAACTTTTAACAACCAGAAAGGATCTGATGCCACAACTGACTTCCTGAGATACCACCAAAGACACCTTTAAACCCCCTTTATAATGTCTTCTAAGCATAAGATGACAGAAACCAGATATCCCCACCCCACATCATAGTTTTTTCCCCCACTCTCCAAGATTTTCACATTTAGCTGCTCACTACTAAAGCCCTACTCCTGGCAATGCCAGAAAGCAAGCAGTGAGCTCAGGCTTCAGAGCACCCAGAACTCAGACCTCACATTTCCTGTGTGGACTGACAAACATTCGCATCCCTGTGAAAGAAAGTCTCCTCATCTCGTTCCACTCCTGAACACACAAGCAATACAGAGGCAAGGCAGATGATGCTTGGTACAGCTGCCACTAATGAAAGGCTTAGTTTCACTCTTCTCACTGAAGGGAACTTAGTTCTCAGTGAAGTGTGAACAGAGTTGCACACTGGTAAGACAGAGACACTGATGGTTCTGCTTTTTTCCATGGTGACCTGAAAGGTTCAGGTGACAATTCAGTTTTCAAAACTCTTGTGGGCTTGACCTTAGCCATCTACCATACAGCTATACCCATCCAAGCCACTGCTGCATTCCTCCTCTCCCTCAACAGCACAAGGGAAGAACAGAATATAGAAAAGCTCAGGAGATGAGATAATGACAAGAAAAACACTTATGGAGTACTTACACAGGCAAAATGGACTTGATTTAGGGAAAACTAATTTATTACAAATAGAGTTGGATGGTGAGAAACAAAGACTAAAACTAAGCACCTCCACCCCCAGCTGCCTTCTGCCCAGGCCCAGCTTCATTCCAAATTTTCCTTTACTTTTTTGTACAAACTTAACTTTTAACATGACACACTTTAACTTTGAGAAAGGAAGTAACAGTTAGGAGAAGAGCAGTCTCAAATTCACCATTTAAGCTACAGTAAAAAGTTTCAAGCTTAAGGGGAGTACATTTGAACAGCTATGAGCTGTTAACAACCTTTAGGCAGCCCTTCTGTCCCAAAACTATGACACAAAACTTCCTCTGCCTCAACTTCTGGTTCTTTTTACTCAAGTTTTCTGTACCTGTAATAATTTCTTAATTCATCATTATATTCTTGGGGTAATTTTTGTTATAACAATGTCCTTGATAGTTGATAAACACAAGGTTTTAAGTCTTCCTTTTTTATGGACATCTTAGAAACCTCACTGAACTAACCATGAAGTAACCTATGTCAGTTATATGCCCTATAAATAAGATTACCTCAGTTATATGCCCTATAAGTAAGATTATCGTGCTGATTTTTCCCAACAAGTACACCCAAATCTGTATTATTCTCTTTGCTCACATTACTACACTGAAGTTATTCATCAAAGCAAGAGTCAGCATAACACACCAAGACAAAAAATGTGAAGTGATCCACTCAAGGTAAAATAGAACCTTTTAATGGTATGACTACGTAAGTTTTTCAAAATGCAAAATTGTTTTTTTTCTCTTAGTTTCAAGGGACAATAGAAAAATGAAGGATTAGCGTCTCTTATCAAATATAACAATCTTCATAGGGAGAAGAAGTGAAGGAAACCTGAAAACTAAGTTAGTTTTCTGAAGACCTTTATACACCATACAATGAGATCTGTTATTCACTTAAATGCAGCTCTCTCTAAGATGAAACATACCAGTTAAAGAAAGTACATTCAAGTGGCTAGAAGAGAATCACTTAACTGGGAGTTCTGCCAGGGAACTGGGGGTAACAGCCCGTGTCGTGCCATAAGATCTTCATCATATGTAATTATATCCATAGGTGTGTGAAATGTTCATAATGAAAGCAGAGATTCTGGTAGTTCTGTATTTTACTCCAAACTTGAATTTTCAGTCAAATTCACCAGAAAACTACAGTTTGCCTTTACTGATACTTCAAGGAAAGCCAAAACAATTTGTGCAAAAAAAGTGAAGTAAAGCCTTAGACTTCTTACTGTTTTCATATGAAACTGGGTGGGGTTGGTTCTAGTTCATTTTGATTGAAAATTAATTTTCTTTGGTGAGAAGGGACACAGACTGCAAGGGATCCAGTGAACAGGGAGGCATCACAGCTCTAAGCTTTTTAGGAAGGCTTCTCAGTGTGGTCTCTTATTACAACTGTATCTGCAAGGTAGAGCCCAGACCCCAACAGTGGCTGTGACTTGATGCTCTCAGTGCCTGAGGTACATGCAAGGGTTGGCCTTCAGCACATGCTCCCAAGCTCAGATCCTTGCTAGAAATACCAGACCTGTGCAGCTGTATCCCACTCATACCAGTACAAAGATGTGCATGTGCAAAACAAGTTTCTTAAATTCCTAGTCCATTGCCTAGATCTCTTGAAGAAAATAATACTGATTTTGAAAACAGCAGACTTCCAAAACTATGAAATACTCAAATCCCTAAGGATGTAGCTATGTTGTAATTTGCAACATATTTTTACAGATCTGTCTCCAGGAAAATACTTCATGTCAAGACAATATTCAATGACGATAACAGAGATCTCAAATTTTGCTGCTAGAATCTTTTTTATTAGCTTGGGTTTAGGTTAGTTTTAGGGAATATAAATAGAACTGAAGAGAGGTAAGCAGCTTCCAGGTGACAGAGGATCATCAAGTGCATTGGCAACTAGAGGCCAGTCTGCTATTTCTCAAACTCAGCAGGCAACCCTGTCAGCTTTGATGGCTTAAAATCTCTTCACATCAGGTCTGCTGTCCCGTCAGTTTTAGTGCTTCTACAAAGAATCATGGATCCTTCCCGTGGTACAGAATTCAGACACAATAGGTTACAACCAACAGTACTTACACCAAAGCCTCACAATTAACTTTTATCAACATTAATGGCTTCATTGCTTTCCTTCTAATACAACATTCTCAGAATATTTGACTTTTGTCAAAGAGAGTGGGAAAAGAGCCATCATTTAGGAGTGGCACATATTTAAGAACAGGTACATGTGCAGAAAGCATGTACTACATTTATCTTTACATTAGAATTACTTTAAAACTTGTCTTTTCAGAACACTTGATACACAATAGTAAAATAAACTCTTGATAGTGTCTCCTTTGGGTTTTTTGAAGTACAGACAAGTAGTAAAAACTACTATCAAGCCAAAACTCGTTACTTTTTCCCAAAAATCCAACAAAAACAAAAACATCAACAGTAATTGATTTAGATTGCCACTTCTCCTTGACCACTATTATAAGACAAGTGTTTTTTAAAAACTCTTGTTCAATTTCCAAAGCAGCACTCTAATATTGTATGTCAACTGCCCTCAAGACTGGAGAAGAGCTTAAAGAAGAGTTTGAAGATGAATAAGGCTTAAAATTAAAAACAAACCTCATCACCACCTGGCAAAAAAAAAATGGAACAGGAAACAGAATAATTTTTCTAGTATTACATTGACCAAATTTCCACATATTACTTAAAGATTACCTTCACTGTTGTGTAAATTGTGACTATTTTGTACTTGCTGAGCAAATGAATATTAAATAGCATTGCCCAGAAGCTTGCCAGCAGATACACAGTGCCTACAATTTTACTCTGAATTCTGACTGGACCTGCTCTGGTCAGAAAATTAGCTGCTGAAAGCACAGGGAGCTGGCTGGCACAGTTTCCCCACCTTCCACTGCGCAAAGTCTGCTTCCATAAAGGCAGATACAACATGGATTCTGTGTGCTGGAGGATAGAAGGAACATTTAGCATGCAGCAGTAGTCAACAGTTTAGCCCAAAATTTGTGCATGAGATGTTATGTGGCCGGCCAATCATTGCTCTTTGCCGAAAGGAGAAGATGCTTCCTACAGGATCTGCTTGGCACCATCATTCCGTGCAGTCCAAAGTGACCATCGCCTCAAAGCAACAGCACCTGCAGCTCTACTACTGCAAAGCTCCAGAGGGAGCAGTGAAATAACCCAAGTAAGCCCTTTCATAGGCCTGGGCATCATCACTTGCTTCAGAAATTAAGCCAGTCCTTGCCATTTGTGTTTCAAAGTAAACAAACACACTACCAATAATACTGTCTGTCCCACTGATGCATGGGATCATACCCAACCCTTCAGCTCAGCAACAAAACTGAGGTTTTTGCCCTCCTCCAGCTGCCATGTTCACTCCCCTAAAATTAAACATGGCAATAAATTGACGGTCAGGGCCAAAATCTGGCTTCTTATAAACCACAGACATTACAAACTGTATCCTCTGAACAAGAGCAAAATAAGCTCATGCCGACATTAAATACACCTAGTGCCTTCTAGCAGCTGAGCCACAGAAATGTTAGGCAACTGGCACTGCTTCTATGCAGGAGGTAAGTAAGGGTAATTCCTTGTTTCTCACTGATCTGGGAGCTCCAACACAGGGGCAGAACAAAAAGGGAAACAAGGAAAAGCCAGACTTTGTAACAACCAAAATTCAGGAATTTGAGATAAGACTTATTTTTTATTTCAGATTTTCTTTGTTCACATGCAATTTTAAAAAACTTTTGGGTTTTCTTACTATTAAAAATAGAGCAGTACATGACACCCATAAGAGAACAACTTGTTCCCAGCAGTGGCTCATTTCCAGCTCAGCCTGTCATGCTGCCCATGACAGGAACATCAGCCTTGAGGAGGAGGAGGAGGACACCTTGTGTGCATTGCACCTTCCAACACCAGGTATCATACGACAGTTCACACAGAGCCTCAGAAACCATCTGTCACAGTTCATGCACAGTCACAGATACCACAGGCAGTAGGTGGTGAAACAAAGTGCTTTTTCAATGGCCCTGTTCCAGCTGCCAGTTAGAGCTGTGACCAGTCTCAGCCTCAGAAGCACAGTCAGATACCAAAAGCATATAAAGCTCATTTGATTCAAGGACAGGCCAAAATAACACAATTAATGAAATAAAACTGAACGATTGCACACTCAGATGAAAAAGTCGGACTACATGCCAGAAACTAAGCATTACTCCATGACCTTTCCCCACACCTTACATGCATGTGGAGGAGCAGCAATTGCTGTACCTGCTTCTCACCATGGAGCAAACTCACTGCTTATTCTGACATGTTTGAAGAAAGGGTGTACGCTGTGATGAAGCTCCCAAACGGCAAATGTTTAACACCCTGTCCCAACCCAATCTTTTATTTAACAACAGTTTGAGGTTTCCTGCTCCCCACACGCTTCAGCAGAAACTCCTGAGAAAATACTAATATTAAAGCTGGTGAGCAGTACAAGTGCAAAAAAAGGGAAACCACAGTTCAGAAGAAGGGGAAACTCTTGACTTCTGTTCATTTAGTGAATAAAATACAAAGCACCTCAGTTCATTAATAAGAATTTTTAAGTATCCACCAAATATTTTTTTAAATTGTATAAAATAACATTTTGATCTGACTGGTTGCATCAACTGCAAGATCAAGCCAATACCTAACTACTCACAAGGTATCTTACTCAAGACAGAAGGATCAAAATGCTTATGTACAAAACCGTCAAATTAGATTCCACAAGCAATAAATTATAGTAGAATTAGGGCCAATTTTAAAGGCAATTCTAATTAAGTGCTAAGAATTTCTAATTAACAAGTTTTAAATGTCGCCAACATACATTTCCCACAGATTCTCAAAGAAACTGTGATTCCTCAAACACGTTTAAAAAACAAGTGCTCTGCACAAAATTACTGCAAATTATCAAAATAATGGCAAACTTCAAGATTAAAGTATAGTTTAAGTAACTCTAGACAGAGCCATAAAAATCTAGAAAACATGAGAAAGAGATATACAAGTAGTACATACAGTAGTACATTAACAGACACTCTGAACTTTCATTAAAACTTCTTTAAAAGGCAGAGATACCAAATTTGCTATATAAAGCCAATCAAACTTGGCAGTTATATTAAATTAGAGGTTATAAACAAAATATATGAGTGTGTGTCTAGGCAAAAGACAAGCTAATGCATAATTCATTTACACCAAGTCATTTTACAGCATGAAATATCATGGAAAAACTGGAGGAACAATGAATGCTATAGCCAAGCTGTTTTTTTTCTTAGGATTGCAGGATATTTTAGTGGGAAAGCATTTCAGGAGATCTCCAGTCCAATCTCCTACCCAAAGCAGGTACTAACTGGAAACCACGGGATTTGCGCTGGAAGCCGTAACTTACACACAGTGAGAAGCTGGTCTCGTAACAAGTCTGCTTGTCTGATGGGCTGGATATTGGCTGAAAAACAACGGGACTTTTCTACAGATTTGTTTACCAAGAGCCATCATCAAGCACAAAAATACAGATACAACCTCTGGCTATGCAAACTCGGAAGAGGTACTGGGGCAATGCCATCACTCACACAGCAGCCTCGCTACAGCCTTTCCCGAAGCAACCATTATTGACAGCAGAAGCAGGTAAGGTAGATGGTAATTTGTTCTAACAGAAAACACATTTCTATTCTTTATGTCTCTTCTTTATGTATAATACAAGCCAAAAACATCAAGGTTAAATCAGCTCTAAACCATGGCATTCTGGTCTCAAGAGCTGCACTCCAGAATGAACAGACATTATTCTGCCAAGTACCTGGTACGGATCACTGCCAAAAGGCACCTTAAGCTAGCTAGGCCACCGTCTGTTCTTCTGCAGGATTTCACTACCTGACGTTTACTGCAGAGGTAAATGAGATGACCAGCACATGGCATATACAGCTTGATATGAACTTCAAACAATAACTTCAGAGCCTTTTCCCTTTGTTCCTCTCAGTGACTATTCGATTGCTGAACACGCAGTGATAGCCTGCCCATGCGTACTGTTACTGCTGCTGGCCAGCTTCAGGACTGGGAAAAATCACAGCCAAACAACAGCACCTGGCAAAGCAACTTATTGCTGTGCTCACTGAAACGCTGAGATTTACACCAAGCTATGCAATAAAACTATTTCTTCCTACCTGCTTTTGAACTGTACCTAGCATCAGAGGTGCCCTTTGCAAAAGCATTTGACAGAATCATGTGTGACTGTCACTAAATGTGCACCACTGGGTCTTTAAATCCTCATTAGTGTTCTTGAAGTCAGAGCACCTGATTATACATTGCACAGCAGGAAGATCTAACAAAGTGTTGTTATTTGTATCATCCTTTCATCCTGTATCAACCTAGCATCACGCTCCCTTTAAAAATGTATAGCGACCTTACCCATGTCAAGGCTTTCAAGAAATAATGCACTGAGATAATTTGTTGCTTGGCATCATACACAGCCTTCAGAGCATGTGTCAAGCCCCAAGTCATACTAATATATTTAACATTTCTCATTAGGACATAAAAAGAAATTGTGCCTGTATAAATCACATATTTATTCCCAACACGTGGCTTAGTTACACTGTGTAAAATGATGAAAATGATTTCCTGTCCACATTAGCTATGTCTCACATAGACTAAAATGCTTTTATTAGATTTACTTTGCACCACAAGAATTGGATGGGTTAAGTTGCTCATATTTTTAAACAACGATCTCTGTATAGAGTGTTACATGTACTGCATCTTTCTGAAGATACCCAAACCTCAAACATTAATAACATGACAAACTACCTCCATCATTATTCTGGTTGCTGAAACTCAATAAACATTACTAAAATATTCTCACCACTAAAATCACAGCCACAGTTGTTTCAAGAGCAGTGTTTATCAGACACTGAATGATTCTGGACACAAATCTGGTGAGTGATTCCCTCAATCAATGTAGCTGATTCATGAGAATGCTTTCCATGCTGAAAGCTCATGCCAAGTCACCACTTCACATGTAAAGTAAAAATAATTTTAAGAATTTTTTCATTAAAACATACCTTTTCTTAAAAATCGCTCAAGGGACTTCAGCTAAAAGAATCTGGGTTTTGTGATGAAAAGCACCAAAGTAACATCACTGTTAGTGCTGTTTCCTAAAATGTTCATCCCCTGTCTCAGTACCATCAAGACTTCCATCCAATGTCTGTGAGCATGTCTATGCCTTTAGTATTTTGAGGTATACTCTATACTGCCTGAAAATATTAATTAATTCATAATTTCAAGAATTTTAGAAAAAAGCTTGGTAATTTTATTACCTGTTTGGTGCCAAGGAGAATAAATTATCCACTCTAAAGTGAAAAATGTGAAATTCTACCATTATTTATATTTAAGTTTAAAATGGTGTCTGAAACATTCAGGGGTGGTGGTTCCTCTTTGTATTTTGTCACTTGTTTGGGAATTTATGGACGTTTTGTTCTTGTTATTGTTTTGGTTGGGTTTTTTAAGTAATGATAACTCTCAGTTGGTCACATGCCTGAAGAACAACAGAACTCTAAATTTATTTGCAACATAAAAGAATATTTGCAAAATCAATGGATTAATCTCTTACTTCAAAGCACAAACACAAGTATTAACCAGAATATACCACAACTGTGAAGAAAAAAAAAAGTCATAGCAGCCATTCAACTGTGAGGAACTACTAGATTAATCAAAGACATCACTGTTATGACTATATCTGATTATTAAGTCCCATAGAACCCTACTCAAAAGGGCAAAGCAAGCCTTTTAGAACTAGAAAAAATCCTTCCCATTTTGCCATACAACTGCTTCAGGGTCAGATATAAAGGTTGATATTTGGATTGGATAGTTTTTGTTGAAATTTTGCAAGTGGATACCAGTAAGTACTTTACATGCTCATCACTCTGAAATGCCTACTAAGAGATTAGTAGTAACATGCACCCATGCAGGGCAGAATCCTGGCTGACTGTATGGAATGTTCCCCAGGGTTCAAAGCAGTACAAGGCAATATAGGAAATGCCTGGCTTCATTCCTCATTAGCAAGGAATACAGGTTCATCAAAATGTGATAAGCGTTTCTGAGTTGCTGTCTCAGAAAGAGCTGAAGGCAGCAGACACTTCATGCTACAATAACACAACAAGCAGTAAATGCTTACTCTTTAAGATCTGTACACCTTGCAAAATTTTGCAACTGAAACCTTGAGGATATTTAACTAAATTAACAACAGTTTAAGAAAACCACCACAATCATGCTAGAGCAGATCAAGACCAGCCCTGCTGAGAAGGGCTGAGGGGTGCTGGTGGCTGAGAGGCTGGACATGACCCAGCCATGGGCACTCACAGCCCAGAGAGCCAAACATCTCTTGGGCTGCATCCAAAGCCCTGTGGGCAGCAGGAACAGGGAGGGGATTCTGCCCCTCTGCTCTGCTCTGACCCCACCTGGAACACTGCATCCAGCTCTGGGGTCCCAGCACAGGGAGGACATGGACCTGTTGGAGCAAGTCCAGAGCAGGGACACCGGGATGTTTAGAGGGATGGAACATCTCTTGTGTCAATAAAGGCTAGGAGAATTGGGATTGTTCAGCCTGGACAAGAGAAGGTTTCAGGAAGAACTTACAGCAGCCTTCTGGTACCTGTAGTGAGCCTACAAGAAAGATGGAGAGAGACTTTTTGTGTGTATGTAGTGATAGGACAAGGGGGAAATGGTTTCAAACTGAAAGAGAGTAGGGTTAGATTAGATACTAGGAAAAAAATTCTTTACTGTGAGGCTGGTGAGGCAATGAAAAAGGTTTCCCAGAGAAGCTGTGGATGCCCCATGCCTAAAGTGTTCATGACCTGTTTGAATGCTGCTCTGGGGAACCTGGTCTAGTGAAAGGTGTCCATGCCCACAGCAGTGGGGCTGTATCTTTAGAGTCATGTCCAGCTCAAATGATTCAATATTTCTGTCTCTGTGCAGGCAAATACTGGAAGTTCACTTAGGTCTGGATTACAAATAAGAGGCTTCTCTGATACAAATGTACACATGGCCCAAAGAAGGGCATGAGAAAGCTGTCCTAACCCAGGGGGATGTCCTTCAGACACCAGGACTCTTCAGAATCCTCTCCTGTGTACACAGGGTCTGGTGCTGCATAGCTACACAGTGCAAATACTGAGTCTGGAGGCTGAAGTGAACTTTTCCCCTTGTTTGCCTTGCTCATATCATATTTAGGATTTTACTGCTGTTTAGGGAACAGTTACAAACACTTTAAATCACATTTGCCTGGTGTGATCTTTTTATTTATTTACTCTAAAGATCCCCACGTGGGAGATTTCAGAGCCAACGGGGTGGAAGAATTTCAGTGTTTTAAAACACTTTCTGATGAAAACAACTCTGTTCTTATAAAAGATTCCTCCATTTCTAAGCCCATCAGGCTGGCACTGTGCAAATATAAGCAGATGGGTTATCACGTTGGTGCCCTTCCTTCCACACTGCAGTAACTGTTACTGATACATACTTGTGACGTGACAGAAATAACACATTTACTAGAAACACAGGGAAAAAAAAACAAACAACCAGCAAAAAGAAAAATCTAACTTTGTACATCAACTGATAAACAATAAATGCTATCCAGTATCCAGAGGAAATCTGGCAGAACTAATCCCAGCATGCATCTGGGAATTAAGAGTGGAGCACAGCATACCCAGTAGATTGACTAGCTATTGTCCATCACTGCTGAAATGACCGGAAATATGTTTTTTCATTAACAAAAGCAGAAACACACATAATAGTACATTCAATAAATGTTGACCTTTTTTTCCGATAACCTGGTTTCACATTAAGTAAATAAATGCCTTTTTTCTGTGCAACATTTTATAATTAAACACTTGCCCAGGCTCTTGTAGAAGAACTAACAATTGACATAAGATTAATACAAAAGAATTCTTAAGCTGCATACAGCTCACAAAAACCAGAACCTAAGGATATCATTAACTCTTCTGGAAACTTGCTACGCCCAAAAGTAAATCTTTTCCTTCAAGCAAAAGTGCTAAGTAGCCTTGATCGTTAGGAAGTTTTGCTAAAGATCAAAGAGCAATGGCACATTTATATTCAGAATATCATAAGAGTCCGACTCTTGCTTGAAGCCAAATACACAGCTGAAAAGGATACAACAGGAGTTGGGTGTTCTTATTACCACCTACACTCAACTATTTTACTTTTCCAGTGTTTCCTTGTCCATTTTCCATACTGAAGAGATATCAGCTGAAGTAGAAAACCAGAAACTTCCACACCAACTAAAGTGGCTAAATTGGTTTGACAAAAATTAAATCTTGCAACCTTTTAACATTAAAGCATCTTTACAAAATGCACCCACTTTGAAATGACAACGGCTCTAAAACTTTTTAAATTATCATTACCACTACAGAACTAACAGCAGGTATGCTTGGTTTATAAATGCTTTCCCTTTGCTTAAATGTATAACAGTTAGAATAATTACTCAACCTGAATGAGCATCTTATATCAAGCAATGAATTACCATCTGATTTCACTACATACAAGACATTTTCAGAGATGTATGTTGCCTGTCCTTCCTGAAGAACTCTGAAAGTCCTCAATAAGAAAGTATGCTGGCTGAATGGATTCAGGTCATTCCAAAGAAAGGTTTGGTTCCTTGTACATGAAGAGCCAGGATATTGTGAACTCTCTAGCTCTCTTTCTCCACAGTAAAAAAAAATAAAATCTCTTGCTTTCTGCAGAGATTATTAAGGCAATTCACTTGTTTTACATCCTGTGATAAAATAAACTCCACTGTCATGCTGCCTGGAGCTCCTGTATCTCATCCATTATGTAAATCTCCAAAGAGTAGTTCAGCAAACATCATCTCAGTTCCACTGCACTTAAGACAACCTACACATCCAAGTTAATTTTCGTCTTCCTAAGACCAACAGGCCTTAGGACCAACTCCTTAATTTGCAAGAGAGATTCTTACTGTCATCGCACTTCAGAAACACCTAATCCCAAGTCCATATATTTTAAATTAGATTCAAGACTGTACTCTTAAAAAAAAAAAGGAAAAACAAAGCCAAGGAAAAAAATAATGTTTTGTATCTTGCTATTTCTAAGACACCTTTTGTCATGTGTTTAGCCATTAGTGGTTGGGGTTTTGGTTTTTTGTTTGTTTTTTTTTTTTCTCTAATACAAATACTGACATACTTCTATATTACTTAAAAATTAAGGTGGAAACTCAGCACATTTACCTATAATGTTTGAAAGTCTAGGCTTTAGTTTTCACTGGAGCTATGCCCACATGTCCATCGCAGCTGACTGCAATCACAGCTGCAGCTGACCGCTATCAAACTGAAGACCAAAAAACTTCAGTAAATACCAAAGTTCAAAAGAAGGTGACAGCCTCAAAGCAGAGAACTTGCCCTTTTCTGACTCATCACCAGACCTCTGCATAAGAAAGACTTAATGAATCACCACGTGGGAAGCAGAAGAGTGAGATTTAGATTAATACTGGGAGCTTGTTTTCTCTTTTAGACACATGTCCTTGGGTACAGGAAATACCATATCCAGTGGAATCATTATTCAGGTCTGTTAGCAGTTGGTATCAGTATTAAACTGTCCTCTCCTTATGTGCTAGCTACTGAATTCTAACACATTCTTCTACACCATCATATGAGAAGTGACAAATTGCCATTGTTCGACATCATGCCCTCCACAGGATGTCAAAAATACTAAAATCCAAATGCGTTTATTTCTACCACTAAATTCTTATTGTCAGATATGTAGGGAAAGGAAAACAAGAATACACAGTATTTCAGTATTTGGTTTGATGTATTTTAATCAGCAGCTTTGTTCAGATGGAGAAGATTATTCTCCTCTTCATCACAAAGAAAAGATTAACTCCAAAATGCAATTAGTTGTGATGCTTCATAACACTGAGAATTTATATCTCCACACAAGTAAAGTATCTTTTTTTTTCCATGCAAACTTACATGCTTATAACTAATGACCAGAAAGAGGTCATTATTAAATAAGCTGAAGTAGCAAGTCCTGTATATCTGTTTTTAAATTGATGGATTGTTTTATTTGATGGACCATGCTCAACAGAAATTATCTCCTTCTTGGAAACTGTAAACCTAAAAGTATGAATTTAAACATTTTTGTCTCCATTAGGCACTTTGGAAACTGGTGTCATACTTCTGAAAATACACGCATTAAAATGGTCTTGTCAAACAGCTTTGAAATTAAATGCCTAGTGCTTCCCTCTCTGGAGTAGTATAAATTTAATCATTACTAGAATTAGTGTAATTGTTTACTAAGTGCACTAGGATTAAAAGGTGAAATGATCGTGGTGACTGCTCTTTTGTTCCCAAGAGACTGCGTGGCAGCAGAGAAGCCGGGCTGCAAGAGCGGGGATGCTCAGGGGTGTTTTGGAAACCCAAGGGCTGGAGAATGAGTCCAGCAGAGTGGAGGAGCCTCGTGTACTCAGAGTGTCTGTACCATCACATCTCACAGGCAGAACACATGTCCTTCCAGGGAGGACAGAGAAATCCCATGGGAAGAACTGCCCTCTGGAGATGCTTATTGCTCTGTGCTGACTAGTAGAAGACAGGAGCCTTCAGCAAAATTACTGAAATTGAAAAGAACAGATCCAGGCATTCACGATCTAGCTCTCTGTGGATTATGTCCCATCAGCTAGAACTAGTCCCCAGAAGAGATGTCAAGGCTGAAAAAGGAACTGAAGAAAGTGGTTTGAAACAGACCGTGGTTTGGAAACACCACACCAGGTTTCTTCCAAGTCACCTAATTTGTGCAGCCCGGGGCCATGCCATGAGGTGAAACAGCCTGCTGGGCCAGGACATGCATGGAAGCATTTCCTGATCTAAGCTAAATCAGTAACACCCTTGGCTCGCTTCCCACTACAGCCTGAACTGCAGAAATGCCCACCTGAAAACTTTTCACCTAAATCTTTAGGCTGTTTCCACCATTTTACTTCATAAATAGCCTACAAGATGAATTTCCGAGACAAGATGCCACAGTATCAGTCTCTGCTCCACCTGAGACACAGAAACTGTTTTTAACACATCTCTCCCTCCCAGTAGGGGAACGCCAACACACACCACACATTTTCAATACCAGAAACGGGAACCAAGGGTATCTTTGCCCACACTGCAAAGCTATTTGCTATTTTATGCTCACAGGCTAGTTTTTGTTAACTCTGCTCTCAGCTCTTGCTGATCTTTTCAAGTAGTGATCTTTTCAAGATGAAGTTTTTTGGATTTTTTGTTTCACTCCCAAAATGAATTAAAAACCAAACAAAACCCTCAATCTGACAAAAATGTCCTCAAATTTCAAAGAACAAAGTAACATTTACAGGACGATTGTGATCACAGGATGCATTTAAAAGCTCCCTACGACCTTAAATAATCAGATGAAGTTATCATACCCTTGGTGTTACCACACCCCAAGCCTTATCATCAACAGCAGCAAGTAATACAAATTATAGATGCTAATGCATTTACTAAGTAAGATCATAAAGGGGTATCTATTAACTTTCAGTAGTTTAAACAGCACTCTACAGAACTGAGTTACGTCAGTAGGTGCTGAAGCAAGCTCTTAAACAGCTTTCACCTACATCCACAATTTACTACCCACAGACCATCCTCACCACCTATCTCTTTATGGAGAAGTGATCCAGGCAACACCAGCAAGATCTACCTTTGCTTGAAAATGACATTTAGCAATTTTCATGACTTGAACTGTGAAAAGAAAATTTTAATTATTCCACATTCTTATCACATTTTTTCAATTCTAGACAAACTACTTTCCTGTAAACTGCACTATAATATGAGCTGCCTTACTCCCCCACACATCACCTCACATGAGAATTGTGGCCACCCTCTTTTATGCAATTCTCCATTCTTCCTACTTCAAAAAAGTATTAAATAAAAAAAGTGTAAAATAAAAAAAATAATTAAAAAACCAATATGCCTGAAATATTCCACACCAGCTCCAAACAGAGCAGAAGTCTGTGCAGACACTGGATGGAAACCCTTCACACCACTACTAAGCCAAAAACCTTTCTCCCAGTTATAAACAAAGCCTTTGGGGCAACTTTGCTCTGACTATTTGAGAATACAACCTTATTTATAACATGTGAAGGTATCGGTATTGATTTTAGAGCAAAGCTTGAGATTTTGCAGAAGACCAGGCTTTGACAGGGCAAGTCTAACTCACCCCATGCCTACTTTCTATGCCTTTCTGAAGAGTCAGAGTGCATAAAGACCACAGCTATCTTCAATCAGTAAAATAACACTTCTGAAATATATTGCATTTTTTATATATAAAACTTGAAAGCACTGGTTAGGATACCTCATTAATGTTTTACCCCCAGTCCACAATGGCAGAAACTAAATACAAAAACAAAACTCTCAAAATCACAGCCCAATTTTATTTAAATAAGGTCAGATCACAGGCCAACTACTAAATCTGATTTGTCCATAATTTACATATGTGTGTCGCTAAAAGAGTTAGGAAATGAATGGAATGTAGCCAAGACCCAGGATCCATAAACAAGAAACTAAGATTATGAAAGCATCTGTCTGGCAGAAATGAAGAAAATGAGCTGTGTAGAAAAAATTTTGTACTGCTATTCATAAGGAAGCCTAATAAAAACACCAGGGTCTTTCCAGAAATCATTCTGTAACTTTGTAAATGCAAGGGAAACAAGAAAGAGTTCATAGGGAAACTCACAAAGCTCAAGTGCTTTGTTGCAAGCCATCTTAAATGTCTTTTTCTCCTTGGAAAATTTCAGTGTTGGAAATGACCCCAGCAATTTTTCAGTCAGGGGCATCAGCTCCAAATTCACCTCACCCCACCCGCAGTAGGGCTGAGCCTACAGCGAGCAAACCTGGAGCTACAGGGTGCACCATGCACAGCCCTCCAGCACCCAGTGGGAAAAGACAGGAGCAAGAGACAGCCCAGTATGTGGCTGCTGATGTAAGGAACAGGAAAAGAAAGAAAATCACTGCTGCTCCTCCCTTTCCGCAACGTAAGATTCAGGGAAAAGCTTTCCTCCCACTCTACAGTTTCAGCATTAACTTTTACATTTTTCAGTGACAGCAAGTAAAAGCAGATCCGTCCTATGAATATGACTGAGCTCCAGACAACTGCCTGCTATCTATTTACATTGTGAAATATTCATTAAAAATCAACTGTTAAGGGACCCATCTTGATAAATGCTAGACAACAGATGAAGCCAACAGAACTTCACATCCCCCTGCATTGCTGAATGGGGCCATCAGTCATTTTCAAGTAGTCATTTGTTACATTGTTTTATCCAACTAATTTATAATCACACAGTGAATTAAGACAAAACATCACACTATAGCCTCTTTGCCTGAGAGTAATCTAAACTGAAAAGCACATGACAAAAAGATAGATTGATGGTCAGTGCAAAGTAATTCCCTCGAGATTAATATATTTTACCAAGTTGACGTTCCTAGTCATAATTATATTCCAAGAATCCACTGAATGATGCTAGATGAGAAAGGCTCCTTAAGAACAGATGCTTTCTTTCCAGAAAAACTGCATTTGTTCGCAATAGAGGGGACAGCTGACAAGCAAAAACAAACATATCACCACACTGTTACCACTATACTGACTATGCAAATAAAACCATAAAACCATAAAACTTCCTTGAAACATTCTCAAATACATTTTACAAAGCCATTTTTTTTAGCATGACCAGACTTCAAAAAGCATGAAAAAGCAAAAAGATGAAGTCCAATGAACCCAAACTCCACACAAAACCAGGGCAGATCCCGAGTCAGATGAGATGACCCAGGGGCTTGCCCAGCTGGCAGTGGAGCATGGGGTAGAGCCCAAGGCCTGCAATCTGCAGCTAGCAGGTCCTGCCCCCTCCCATGCCCTGCTACATGCAGGAGCCAGAGGAGGTAAGGCAAGGGCACATAGACTGGGAGGTTGCTGAAATAGGATGGGCTTTCAACAGTTCAAGAAACACCTCCTTGAGGCGCTTCCTCTAAACAGTTGAGCTAAAGTTTGCTCTTGGTTGGTTTGGTTTTGGTTTTTTTTGAAGACATGATACACAGAAAATTAGGAGTCTTCTTGACACCATTAAACTCGGTGTTGTTCATCACTTTTCCAGCATTAAATAACTTAGAACATCATTAAATCTGATCAACTGAACTGCCCAGTGTTATTTCTAGAAGCTGTTCATAAAACCACAGTGTGAGTGGTGTGATTGCACCCATGGCCAGTCATTAAGTACAACCCAGATCTGTGCTTTTTTTCCAATCTGAACCACCTCTTTTTCCCTGTTAGTTTTGCTCCCTGACCTTCTTTCAATCCTGTTCACCTGGTTTTGAAGTCTTGATCTGTATTTTGCCCAGAATCCTTGAGCTATAGTTTTTCTGTCAGTTACCCATTTCCTTGCCAGCTCCTACCCAAGTCTCACCCCCCTACACCCCCATTCAGCCACTGTACACTGAAAAACATAAACTTTAAATATCTGATTCCACAGACAAACGAACGCCTGAATGCAGCTGTCAGTATTATGGAAAATGCAGAAGTATCATAAGCTGCATGCATTCAATATACACATTTGCTGTCAGGTTTACTTTTGCATATTTCTTTTTTTCTGCTAGATATTCATCTAACCTCATTTTATGAGACAGAAAGAATTATGCTCATTTTTCCTTCATCAGTTGCATATATGCTTAGATATCACTTATTTATACAACACCACATTTACATGTATTTTGAGGCAGACCAAGGAAGACCTTAAATATACCAATATAACACACAGTCAATGCAATACAGGCTGTTTACACTCCCAACAGTACACCAACATTTTCATGTCAGCAGTGAAAATCTTTCAAAACTAGATTAGTAGAGGAGCAATAAAACAAAAAGCTAAGGCAGGGTGCTGGCTGAAATCCAGTCTCTTCCCTATTGGAGCCAGGACTTTATCAACTGATCTTAACAGTGACCACAGAGAAGCCTTCTCCACCTCTATTGCTTAAGCTTTCTAGAATAATTTCTTCCCAGAAAAGGAATTTTTAGCCTCCAACTTTGAATTCCTCCATGTAAACACATTTCTTTTCTTATTCAGTGATATGATTTAATCACGGTACTTTCCTTACATAAAAGACCAGTAGGATTCAGAGGCCTCCGTTTGCAAAGGCTGCCAAACAGAACACATGTAAAGAAATAACCAGAACCCCCTTCCTTATCCGCACATATTGAAAACAGCTTCCCCACAATTACTGTGGGATGTCATCAGAAGGGCATGAGTGAATGGAACTGTGGCTTGACAAGAAAGAGGTCACCCTGTTCTCCAGTTCTTCCTTCCTCATTCCACCACTCTGTGTTAAACCAGAAAAGCAAAAGCAGTGAGAGGAACAGCAATACAGAGCTAACAGAGATACAGCTCTCATGCAATTACAGAAACCTGCAAAAAGGTCAAATTCTTCCAAGAGTCTTTTGCTTGATCTGGAAGCCATCCCTCCTTTGCACAGACTCTGAGCATGACAGCCCCTCTCAAGAAATAAATCCTTAACTTTTTCTGCCTTGGTGTCACTTCCCAAATCAAATGCCTAAGACATAGCCTATCCTAGTTACTTCTCAATCCAACACAGAACATTACCACACTATGGTAGTACCAGTCTGTGCTGTCTCCTGGACAGCAAGAGTAGTCCACTGTAAAAAAATTATATCCAAAGATGGCTTAGAGATAATTAGTCTGATTTTTTACCCTCTCACACTTTCTGTCAGTGAAATGCTTCCCCGAGCTTGTAAATTAAGGATTTTATCACTTCACTTCTGAATGATGCAAGTAAGGTTTGGAAAGTATCAGTTTTTCACTCTGCTATTCATAGCCAAGAGATCTGAGCAGGGAAGTGTTTGCTCTGCCATGACACTGGCCCATCCCAAGATATCAGACATCGGTATGGGCAGCAGCCACTGACCTGTCAGCAATCAAACCAAAGGGAAATTCCTCAACATTCTGTGCTCTGGTTTTAGCAGCCAACAACTGCTGCCTCGTGTGGGCATATGGGCCCCTGACCCCATGGAAAAAATTGTGTACAGCTCTGCACAGCTAATTGTGTACATTTCTGAACAGCTACTAATACCACTTTGTCTCTATCAGGGTTTAAATTTGGCTCTGGGAGGCTGGAGGTGTTTTCTGGGACCTGCAGCATACAAAGCAGATGTTCTATGGATGCTTCTGAAGATTGTTTTGCTGGCTGTTATTCCAGGAAACAAAATTCAAAGACACAGATGATTCCCTCAAATCTCATGCTGCTTGTGCATTTGGAGGTAGCTGGAATCAGCAGGTCCACTCTCTGCTGCGAACATTCAAGAAGTTTACCCAAGAAAGTATTAAAGTTCTTGAGAAGTTTACTCAAGAAGGAATTACACTCTTCTGTATCCAGGTCAGTAGTTCACAAACTGTAAAACTTCTGAACCACTAACAGCTTGATAAAACTGAATTATCACTGAGAAAAATAAGACTCTGTCTTCAAACTACTTTGCTAAGTTAACAGAACTGTAGACTTACATTTCTTGGACTGAACTAATACTGTGCTTTTGAAAAACAAAACCTGAGGTTTTTGCTGGTTTTTTGATTGTTTCCATCCCTGACTGGGATTCAGGGGTTGACAGTAGCTCTCAAGGAAACACACTTCTTGCAATAACACCCTCTGTGACTATTAGAGCTCTCAGAATGCTTTATTTAGCCAAGTTGCTGCACAGCATCCCCCTGGACTGTGCCCTGCATCCCAGCTTTACCACACCTTGCATTTGTCAATACAATTCATCTGGTCTGTTCTAAATCCACAGGCAGCATCAGCTGTGTTTAAACAGCCTTGGTGGGAACTGGTTATCAGAGCATCCTAGAAACAGATTATCCCTCATAGTCACCAATAACTCAGATTGGCAGAGATCAAGGCTTGGTGTATTAAAACAGTAGCCAGTCATGGAGGTCCAAAAACAGCTTCTTCCTTTTTAATTATCACAGAAAACTCAGAATGTAAAACAACCTTCTCTCTATCACAGGAAAACAAAGCACCAAGATAACTTTCAAAGAGATCATCTCCTGTTTTGACTTCTTAAACAGCACCTGTCAATGCGCCATCTGAGCGCCACTCCACAACATACTAAGCATCATAGTCAGTGGCTATAATGGAAGACAACACCCCTCTAATTCTCCCTTCATCCTTGCACAGAAGAATGATGAACACCTCTATGTGAGCCCACTCAAACACCTGGCTTCAAAGGAATTGCCTATTTCCTTAACATACTACTGGACTTTCTGCTGTACATTCAGGTATTGTCAGCAAACACTGCATTAAGCCATGGCTGTTTAGCTACAGTATTCCTCTGCCTCGAAGACAATACAGCATACAAAGCTCAGGTCAGTTATTTAAGCTATTCTGTTTTATAACACAGTGTAAATTTCTGATACTGGCATTAATACATTTTTACAGCCATAATGCATATGGCTGTAAAAATGTCAACCAACTTTTATGGCTTTCCTCTTCATATGAATATTCAGTCATCCATTTGTCCCTAGATCCACTTCAATCCTGAAAAAGAAAATATTAAATCATGTAATCCATGTATTTTCTGAGAAGCTTAGTAATTTCTCAAGTATGTTGTGTATGTAAATACAAAAAAATCTAACCACCAACATCTATTCCACAGTAAAACACAGCTCAGAAGAACAGTCATTTTATAAGCACTTAAAACAAAAATGGATAAATACGACAAAAAAGTATATTGGAGAAAGCCTTACGTTTCCTGTTAACTAATGATTTTAGTCAAAGGTCTGTGTTTCTAACTTCTGAGCTGCTATTTCAGCTTACCAAATCCCAACTGCTTTAGTAAGTCTTCTGAGCCCACTATGTACCAGTACCCTGCATTTGTACAGGTAAACTTTCCAGCAGCTACAGAGGGCGAGCATTCTTGACCAGTATTTCAAACTATATTTCCCAGAAATACTATGCACAATCCCAACAGTGACACATTAAAAAACTGTCCAAGACCACCACAAAATCTGAATATGTATTTCTTCCAGGGTTTCCTATAGATACATGATCAGTTTAATTATGAGGGCCACAAAGAAGAGAGGGCTGCAGCATCCCTCCTGTGAAGAGGGGCTGAAAGAGCTGGGGTTGCTCAGCCTGGAGAAGAGAAGGCTCTGGAGAGACCTTACAACACCTTCCAGTACCTAAAGGGACTACAAGAGAGCTGGAGAAGGACTTTTTACATGGGCACATACCATAAGACAACGTTTCAAAGGAAATGAGGAGAGATGTGGATTAGATGTTAGAAATAAATTCTTTACTGTGAGTGTGGCGAGGCATTGGCAGAGGTTGCCCAGAGAAGCTGTGGATGCTCCATCCCTAAAAGTGTTCAAGGTCAGGTTGGATGAGGTTTTGAGCAACCTGACCTAGGGGGTGGCATCCCTGTCCATGGCAGGGAGGTTGGAACTAGATCACCATTAAGTCCCTTCCAACTCAAGACATCCTATGATTCTATGTTCATTTATAAAAGAAAAAAAAACATTTAGAGATTCGAATATTGTATTATGTCTTGTGAGCTCCTTCAGGTTTAAGAAAATGAACAAACCTAGTAGTCCAACTTTTTAAAAAAGCCTTGGGGGAGAAAAAATCTTCAGACAACTAAAATTTAAATAATAGACAGGATGTCTTAAACCCCTTGACAGAATATGTGCATGTATCTGGAAGCAAATGCTACTTACATATGTCTCTCTTAATAATGGAAATGGTGTGAAGTCAAGAATCTAAATCTGCTGTCAGATTTACTATAAACAATCTGCTGTTATTTTTCTGTCATTCAAAATAAGGTCATCCTTCAAATACCAGTAGAGCATCACCTGCCTGATTTTAAACCACATTCCAGTATTTCAATACTGCAGTATATACAACAACATGACAGGTTTCCAAATACTACACAAACTTTTACAGAGAAAAGAAGACAAGAAGCTCCCTTAAGAAAATAAAAATAGTCCATTCATACAGTGTGTTATTATCACACTGACTAAACATCATGCCCTTGTATTTTATCTCTAAGAAAATACTAAGTTTAGTAGAAGAAACTAAGTTTTAGATATTTATATGAATTATAAAAAGCGGCAAAGTTACCACAAACACTGACCTAACTGAATACCATTGACTGTAAGCATGCTAACTGTTGTAGACTATTTGTCTTCTCTTGTGCATCTTGTAGACTCTCCTTCCCTTTTGTTATTTAATCTGCCTTGGCATTATTTGAATTACTTCAAAATTTCATGTAGCAGATTCCTTTTTTTTTCTTTTAAAACTGCACACTTGAAGAACCACCTTTGAGTTTATAGCTGCTCTTTCCTTTGTGCTCTTGTCCAAAAACAGGACAACTGGACCACATTTTCCATATCCTGGACTTACACGATGTGGTCACCTAACCCGTACAGGAAATTACTTAGCCATTTCCTCTTTTTAAATTAAATGCAGTGTATCCAGAAGCTTCATGGAGTCTCCATGAGAGAAGACAGAGTTTGACCTGTAATTGTTTCCAGTTCTCCAGGTTTTCTCATCATTACTCCTCTCTACATGCACACAGACACACATGTTCCTCCAGCACAACTTAGCTTCAAGTTACACACCAACGCTGGAGTCCTATATTATGTTACGGTGGCTATGGTGACACAGCAAACACGGGTCTGTGTTTCAGACCTAACAAACCACTGCCCAGCCACCCAGAGCTGCAGCTGTGGTTCTGTGCTATTAATTCATGTCCAAGGGTCCTCCTCATGGAAAAGCTACTTCAGCAATGACAAGTGGCTGGGTTTGCTTATTGATGCTCTTCAGGTCTGCACAATTAACAAGCACTAAATTGCCCACATCCTTGCACCACTAGATGTTTTCCTTTATGGAAGGGCTTCTATTGTAGGCTGCTTTTGAGAAGATTAAGAGCAAACTTTTCCTCTGAAAATGGCATTTAACCAGTAACTTTGCAAATGTTTGCCCTGATTTTCCAAAGTGCTGAAAAGCTTTGACTTCATATGAAAGGACTTTGAAATGCCTATGAAAAAAGGGCCCATCCATTCTGCCATGTGTCACCACCATGAAATCCGTTTTGGACTTTGGTTTTCAGTCCCTTGCAGTGAAACGTTACTTTCTACTGTCAGGAATATGAAATCGGACATTGAAGTCCAAGCAGAAACATCTCCCATTTGCATCAAGCAGGAAGAAAATCTACCCAATGAGACAGCTGCACCATATTTCTGATTTGAAACCTTTAAGTTAAAAAGGCTCTTGAAGTAATCATAGAGCAAAGCACAAAATATTTTTGACCAAAAGAATAAAATTTAAGCAGCAAACACAGAATTATGTCCTCTTCTACCCAAAGCCTAACTGTCACCTTAAAACAGTGTTTTAGGACCCCAAGAGTTTATGAATGCAACCAAACATTAGATTCCTTTTTCTACAGCAAGCTGAAACCAAATAAATTTGGTTGGTTACACCCAGTCCATTTTGAAAACCTGTCTTGATCAGATTAGATGCCCTGGTAGTGCCACCCTGACCAGCAGAGCCACCCCCTGGTGGAGCTGAGCAAGACTCCTGGATCAGATTAAGGAACATGAGAAGAGCTTCAGGACAATCATGCTGAGCATATTTCAGGAAAAACAGAAGTCCCTACAGGTGCAGAGGTAGCCACACCTCTACAAATAAAACACTTTTGAACATATAAATCCATATTAGTTCATTAGTTCACAAGTCCACACTGGTATCACTTTTACTTACCTTTTACATACTGATAATTTTAAAGGAAACTCACATCATTAACAAATTACTTCTTGTGCTATTTTTACTCTTTTATAATTCAGATAGGTATGAGAACACAGATTTGGAAAATACCAACTCTAAATCAGGATTTACTAACTTTTCCTTCTACAAAACAAACTCCTTATATGGACATAAGAAGTCACCTTCTTACATCATCTATTTTATTTTTTAAAAATATGCACTTTTCTTCTTGAAAGCCCTTAGATCTGTATTTTGACTTCTGCAACCCCTTTCAAAGGCCCTGGGTCACACCAAACTTCCCCAAAACCAGCATGACTTCTCCCAAACTCATCAAGACCACCCTGGCCATCAGGTAAGGCAGGATCACTGAAAGCTCAGTTTCAGCACTACTCAGAGATGAACACAGATTATCCTCAACCTAGTGTTAAGGATAGCTACCCTTGCAGTAACAGCAATCACACACTTGTCCTTTTCCCCTAAGTTTCTGACTCTTGCAGAGACATTCGTAAACTCCATAAAGTGACATTTTGCACAAGCTACAGATAAAATATATACATTAACCATAAGCTACAGATCCACAACAGTTCTTGACACTTAAAACTGATACAGGATAGGAGATGATGGCACACAGTTCAGCACTGTACTGAGCAAATCCCAAAGTCTTCCTCAACTGCATTTCCAGTGTCTCCCTTCCCTGAGGTGGGTCTGGTCCCCAGGATATTTGTAAACTGAGTGCTGTACCACTGTAACTGAAACTAGCCAATACACTTTGCCACAATGCTGTCTGAAAAAAAAAAATAAAATAAAAAAAAAATTGAAATTCCAGCATAAGGCACTGTCCCACCAGCAGTCACTACAAGCTGCAAGGCAAACCATGTAGTACAGCCTAAAAGTCATTCAGTTTAGGTTAAGTGAAACTCACAAGACCAAAGGATCACTTGCTATGCATCCTAACAACTGTGATCATACGGGTAATTCTGTCTCCAGCTGAAGTTTTTGCTAATTTTTGATTGTAACTGCTGTTCAAACAAGGACTTTAATATGCCAGCCCCCCCCCGCCCCCCGCCACCAACATATTTGTTGCTCTGCTCTAACGTCATAACGAAAATATCCGAAGTTGCTCAAAATATTTCTGAAAATTACCTTAATGCTTCAACTTCTGGTTTTCAGATACTTTAATAAAAGTAAAGAGAAGCACGAGGTAGAGAGTGGGATGCTTGTTGCTAGGTGATACCTAGCTCTCCTGAACTCCTAAAGACTGAAATATTTATCCAGACTCCCACGAAGAACGACATCTAGCAGAGAGAAGAGACACACACATGTACTGAAGTACATCAGGATTCAAAACAAGAAGCAGCAATCCTGCCACCTGCTTGGTCCCTAGGGCACCTGAGAAGACTGCAGTCGGGGATGGGGATGATACAGCTCCTCCTAAATATGTGCCCCAGTTTTTGCTAAGCCTATATGGAGCGATGCCTCCAACACATTCATGCCAAACCAGAATGGTCTCAATCATGGCAGCACAAGTAAATACATCCTTGGCTACCTGACCATAAAGCAGTGTTGTTTTCCTGATGCTTGGGGTACTCTTCCCCAAACCACTATACTTTGACAACAGGTTTCCATTAAAAAAAATTATGCAGTTGGCCAAATGTGGATGAATAATAAATCAACTGAACACACAACCTTCGGGCCGTGTTCCTCCCACTCCTGACTTTAAAAGGTTTATACTAAATGTTCAACAAGTGCTTACACAGTCCTTCAGTAGAGGCTTAGAGGAATAAACATTATTCTTTACAGGGTCTTTTATTTGACATTAATGAATTATTCTGAACTGAACAGCCTCAAGGGTCAATCCCAGACCTTCTGAGTCTTCAAGATGAATTCCCAAAACAATTTGTTCTCCCTAGAACTTAAATGTCTGGTTTGACAACTATTAAAAGTTTCAGAGAATGACGTCTTTCAGTAATACTTAAAAAGCCTTGCTACTGCATCAATGTACATAAATGAAATTACAAAGTGTATGTGCACACTGATAATATCTTAAACGTAAAATGGGACTTAGTTAAACTCTGGAGAAGTAGTGGAGTCCTCAAATGACTGGATTTAGGTAATAATCAGTGGCCAATCTAGAAGAGTGCAATAAATTGCAGGGAGCAGAGAAAAACACAGCCAAATACTACTCCTTGACTTCATCTTCTAAAGGCAGTGAACTTCGACATCCAGTTGTTTGAAAGGATAGCTCTGAAACCTTGATACTCCCTTCACAATTCTAGCTTAAACAGAATCACATTGTTTTTCATTAGGTCCAAATGAAACAAATAGTGATAAACACAATCACCCTTCACTTTGGGCAGCTTCTCTGACATATGGAAATGCTCATGTTACCATGCAGGACAAGGTCTGTCAGTTCACCACCGTACCCTCACACACAGTTCAAACTCTCTTAAGAGTGAAAATTTTATTTACCAGCCTGTGCACAATGTCAAAGGACTTGATGAGCCTTTTCTTGTTACAAAAATTATAGCTTTTTTTATGTATAATCCACACACACTTGTATGTATATATTAATATAAAAATATGCACATATTCAGTCACAATTTTTTGATGTTTTTTTTGGTAAATAATTTTCTGAAAGAATGTGCAGAAAGCATACTTTGTAATATATCATTCAAAACAACACATATTTTAAAACTTGGATGAAAAGCTTAACTCCATTTCTGAATTCACGAAGAACTGCAATTAACAGCCACCTTTTCCCCTTCAGACTTTGTTTTTCCCCTTTCTTCAGCAAACAGTATACATTACTCTCCATATAAGGATTTGTACTCATAAGGGCTTATGAGCAACTGAAAGAAGTATTTAAAATAATATTTAAATATTTAAAAGTGGTTATTCCTAGTTCAGATTGGGATTATGTATGCTCTGTTTGTACATTTTGTTTGGACTTCAGATAAAACAAATGTGATTAGGTGTACTAAAAATGAAGTCAAACTTTAAATTAAAAGGAAGGTAAACCACAGGAAAACTGCTTGTGCCACAAGCAGGGTAAGAGGGAAGAGACCTGCTAGTGATTTTTCCCTATCTCGGCAATGGGGGAAGGGATAAAGATCAACCTCTCCAGCAGGAGAGCTCCATCAAAACTAGACTGACACAATAGATGCTGCACAGGAAAGATCCTAACTTTATAGGTTTCTTACTCTTACTTTGCCCTGATAATACAGACTAGCATTACCAGATACTATCGCCCATTGTCCTACTTCTGGTTTAATGCTTTTACTCAAACTAGGTTTATGCGCCGTCCAGGATCAAGCCAGCTTTACTTGTGGTACAGGCAGCAGTACTTAATCTCTCTTTTCAAAGTTGCAATGTAATCTTCTATATTCTAACTCATTCCAAAAACAAAACAAGGATTTTCTTTACCTTCTGTTAGGATGCTGCTGAATCCCAGAGACCACGAGAAGAATAAATAAGCCTCCTACTTGTATGCATTTATAAATGAAATGACCAGATCTTAAGAACCAGCTTATTAGGAATACAATTTCTGTGTGGACCATGTCTCTGATGTTTCTCAGTGTGATGGCAACCTCCTGATTACCTGATGAGAGGGAGGGTGGATGAACCCCTAAGGCCTCATGCTACCAGTCCAAAGGAATGAGGACAACTTCACTGCACACCTGTGTCAAAATCTGCTCTTTGGTCAAGCCAGCTGTAGTGAGCAGAGCTATCAGTGGTTTAACCTGCAAGAAAGTCTGAAACACATGAATGTCTGAAACAGATTAATACTGCCTCAGATGGCAAATACTACCCTTACACAACTCAAAATTTTTTGAAGTGTATCCTCACAGCTGACTTCAGAAAGAACACCAAGACAATTGAAAAATCAGAGCAGGAATAAAAAAATGTAACACTATTTATTAGCTTATATAAACCCTGGCATGTCTTCCCTTTTTACACTGTGCAAGATGTTGTAAAAGTTAGAAAATGGCAGTAACCACCATCCCACTGCAGACAAAATACTGTGCAGCTCTCCACCACAGTGTCAAGCACTCTGAGCCAATTTTCATGGCAAAGATACTTAAAGAATAAGCAAATACAGAGAAGTTGTGCCCACTAAAATTCCTTTAAATGAGGGAACAAAATTGTTTCCACAAGCAACAGAAAAAATGTGAACAAGCTTCAAGTTTATATATCACCAGAAGTTGGTTGTAAAATCAGTGTTGATATTGCTGAGGCCTGCATAGGCAGCAAGAGCCAACACCTTGTCCCACCAAGATCCAGACTGGAGATGGTCACCACTTCAGAAGTGCCCACATATTCAACTTCTACCTCACTGCATCAATAAATGCAAGATAAGTTAGCAAAACCCCAAACTGCCTTAACAAATCTATTTTGATCCTCCAAAGCAGAGGTGGCAATGGGTATGAGGTGGCCTTGACCTCTCTAACTACAGCCACAGCATCTAAGGACAGGCTTCCACAATTTACCCTAAAGTTGGGAAAAAAGAGCAAAGAAAACCAAGCAAATGCTACTCCAAGTTGCAATACACACTGAAGAAACCCAACTTCCAGGCTCAGTTATGCTTCTAAGAAATAAAGTTATAAGCTGAATGCATCCTGCTCTACATAGTAGATAATAATACTCAGGTCCTATTCCTGCCTTTGTACAACAAATTCCAACACTGCATTTTTGACAACTTGAGCCCCTTCTTTTGTTTTCCATTAGAAATATATCAATAAAATGCTTTTTTTCAAGAAAACAGCATGGTATCTACAGCAATGTATCTATCTATCTATGTGCCTGCAAAGTTACATAATCAGACTCTAAACGAGTTGCACGACACGACACCAGTGATGCTATTAATCAATTTAAGGAGCCTATTTGGCTGGCATCCTACAAATGTGGGTGATGAGTGTCTATTTTAATAGGAAAGTACACTCTTTAAAATTGATCAATTGACCACAAGTGTTTCAATTAATAATTTTTAATGTCTTTTCTCCTAGCCTGCCCTTCCTTAAAAGTGCAGACTGGCATTATTACTAATAAGCATCTCTCAGCGTATTGGAGGCAAAAGGTTCAGAAAAGGGAGAAATTCCAAAATCTGTCAGTACAACATTCCCATCAGGCACTGACCAGCTTGAAACAGCTTCACTACCAGATTCAGCAGCTACAAATCTTTTAGTAGTAATTTGAAATCCAGAGGAAATCACTGAAGCATACTCATGCTCTTGATGCCTTCAGAAGGAATGAGGAGAATAAAATTTATCTTTGCACTGTCCCTAGAGAATTTCTGCTGTAGACTCTCCCCAGCTTTTCAAGCTTCCCAATACATGGTAAACCTCAGCAAAAGCCATCACATTAACCTTAGGAAATGGCACAAGTGTCTGGAGATCCACCCAGTATATACCTGGTCATATTCCATAAGGCTCCCTAGGCCTCATCATTTTCCTCCTCGTTCCAATACCCCTCAATTTTGACAGGACACACAGATGCTCTGATTATTTTCCTGTCCTTGCTTAGACAGAAATATATTTGCTTCTCCCCTTTGGAGAAGGGGATGGTTGGGAAATAATTTCATGCAGTATTCCAGGGGGACATTAATCTGCAAATCTGACTTAAATTCAAAATCCAGAAGTAGCCTGATTTCCAAAGGTAATTTGTACTTTCCAGTCTCCTACTGAGATGACTGCAGCAGCCTGAAGGACTCACCATCTGCATGCAGCAAGCCAGTGACATTTCATTCTGCAGACCAGCACGGGCAAACAACCCCCTTAATAATGGCTTGGCAATTGTTCACATTCACAGCCCAGAAACCACAACCTGAAGAGCAACTTTAGCAGATAAAAGTTCTTGGCAAGTGGCAGGTTCATCTCACCTACTGACAGACACCCGCACCTATGCTAGCTGCCCTTCATGGCTCTGCAGCTAAAGGACAGAAAGGGGGGCCTGAGTCACTGGCACTGCAGCCAGTCCAGCAACTGCTTTTGACCAAAAATCATTTTAAATAAATGTTATCTGCAAAGTGAAGGGCACTGTAAGCTTTAAGAGCTTTGGTTTTTTTAAACCAGTCTTACGTTCCTTTGTTTTCCTGATCAAACACTCTAAATTTTAATACTTAAGAAGAGACCATTTCAATGGAGCCACAAGGACTTGGAAAAGCATCCCATTTTTACAAGAGCTTAGAGGGAAAAAAGGAAAAACAGAAAAGTAACTTAATCTGGTTAAATACTACTGTCAAGCAGGAGCTGGTGACACCAGCCATGCTAAGTTTCCTGTACACCAAAGCTCATCAGTTGTATAGACATCACCATAAAAAATTATTACAAAAATTAGAAACTGAGAAATGGTAAGAAAGTCACGTTGCCTGATTTAGTAAATGAGAGACAAAAACACTGCAATGAAAAAAATCCTGTGTTTTATGGGGAAACATACAATTGTAAAGACCAAAGTTTTTCATGAACTTGGCTAGACTGCTGATCCCATATTCTATGTCAGTGAAATAAATCACCTCCAAGTTTATCCTCCCAATATTCTTACTCCCATAGTAGAAAGTGGACTCATTGTATTTAATTATCTTTCAGGGAAGAGAATGCAACAAATAAATTAATAAACATAATTAATCACAAGAGACATGAGAACCAGAGGCAGTATCACTGAGAAGAAACATTTTTAATTCCCCCTCAATACTCCAGGTGTAACAAAAACAATGTGATGATATAGATGCTGTTTAGAATTAAACATGCCTTCTACCCAAGGCACCCAAAAAACTGTCCTTTCCTAATCTACATGATCCATAACCCCCACAAACTATCCCGACTCAGAATACCATGCATTACATGAACAAATTGACTCACCACTTCCCCAAGGATTAAATTCAACAACTCCTTGACAATCAAAGCTTTTGTTTTTCTACCAGTTCCCTTTGATTACTTTTTTGACTTGCAGGTAACACCTGACAGGATACATGACTTCTAACGCTTAAAGCAGTTCAACTGGCAATAGGAGACATGTTAGCTGAAGATGCACTGGGGCTAAACGCATCCTCAGCTTACTGCCAGGAATAAGCTGGTATTTTGCAATTTTGAGGAAACTCCTAAGTTAGATCAACTATTGAAAAATATTTCTATAATTTGATTATGTAAGAGATAGCCAACACAACTTCTGCTATTTTACCAATTTCAAACAGTTGCCCATCATCTACTGTCAGTATCTTGGACTTCACCATGCCTTTTCTACCAACTACCCCCTTTGGTGACACAGTTTCTTCTTTCCATGTTACTCTAACACGGAAACATTGCAGTTGTCCATCTCAAGCCTTAAGGATCCTCCCATCTTTCTCAGGTTCAAGAACCTTCCTTCAGCCACCCTTGAGACACATGGTCCTTGCCCAGGAGGGAAATGCTCCCCTCTCAGCCACTGGACATCCCTTTCCACCTTCCCTTGCTTCCAGGATAGGCTTCTGGTAGGTGAGCTGGCAGCTTCTGCAGCTCAAATGCAGCTGCCTGTGTGCACACCCCACCATCAGTGCCATAACTGGCACCTGCACAGCCCCACACTTCAGCGGTGTGAGCCTGCTAACCAGACCACCCTGCTCTTATCCCATGGAGTGAGCAGTCTCATGTTCCACTGCCTGACATTCAGTGGCTTCAAAAGAGTTTAAAATTATAGTCTAAAACAAGGTGATGTAGAATTTGTGAGTTCAACACTCCTCTGTGACTTGTCCCACCTACCTTCATCACTTATCTTACCATAGCTCTCCCTTCACTCTCTTCCCTGAGATTCAATCTTGGGAAGATCACTCATCCAGTGGCACTAATCCAACAAAAACCTTCTCAGTATCACTGAAAGTGGCTTTATTCTCACTAGAAAGCGAAATCCTGACTCCATCCTGATGTTTAATCCATTACTATGAAAGATTTCAAGGTTGGGCTTCTTTTTTAACACAAAAGCTAATTATTTCTCCTTATCCTAAGTTGTGCTCCTGATTATTCATTAGGTACAAATATCCCCTGTTCTCCACCTTCTGAGTTTTCAATATCCTGAATTCACTGTTAGCAGTGGAGAAGGCAGTACTACCTACTCCATGAAGACACCATGAAACACAACTTGTCTCACTCAATGCTCTCCTACTGGAGAGGTTTTGTTACCAAAGACAAAGCAATTATGAGAGCATCACCACAGGAGCAAACTTCAGTTAATAACTCCACCAGACACAATCTAAATACTGACAGTGGTCCAGAAGTAAACAGCAGATTTCGCTGCATGTTGGAATATTAAGACATTCTGAAAACAGTTTTATTAAAAGCAGAGGTAGCTGCAACAGTCTTTGTAATAAACATAAGGAATACTGCAAACAACTTACGCTCCCACAAGTGGCAAGCGTCATCATCCTAATGATAACCCCTACCGAGTTGCATCCTGTAGCGTTATCCCAATTAAGATTCTGTTAAAATACCCATTCCAAATATCTATTTTTAATTAACTGTAGTTCAGACTTATAATATGAAGCAGGTTGTAACTTGATGATCTTGATGATTTTCGTAAGACAATGAATTAAAGATCAGAAAAACAAAACAAAGATTAGCCTCTTGGGCAGGGAGAAAGGAAATCAAACCAATTTCAATATGTATGGGGAAAAGTAATATAAGTCAATAAAAATAAAAATTATACATTTTTGTTACACAGACCAAGTTTTATAGATAATAAAAAAGTAAACCACTGAAAATAAGAGTCCCCTAAGTGTGCATTTACAGTTTAAAAAGAACAGAACAAAAATCAGTGTTATAGCCCTGAAGCTGATATGGGAGAAAATATGGAGGTGAAAACAATGTCTGCTCTACGCTCTACTAGACCCTTCACAGCTTAGCAAAAAAAAAAAAAAAAAAAAAAAAAAAAAAAAAAAAAAAAAAAAAAAAATTAAAATTCATGCAGCTATTTCTACAAACCCACACAGGAAATGCACATAAGGGTTAAAACCCAAACTGCTCCCAACAGGGCCATTTTCAGCACACACAGATTTACTATTCCTCCTTGGCCCATCAGGCCACAGTCCCAAACCAAAGACTTACAGCTGGGGCGGGTTAATAGGGCTTCTTACATTTAAGGGACATTTTCACCAGCTCCATCACTTTTAGTCTTAATCCCACTCATGCATTAGTCAGATTACTTTGCTATTCCAACCTGACACACAGAGAAAGCCCACTTTTCTCATCTCTCTTTCCTTTATCAACTGACCAAGTGACAAGCACATGAGATCAGTCCGGTGACCCATCCTCCCGTCTGCTTCCATGTCCTGCTGTGCACAGCAGGCATACTAAAATACAAGTGTCAAGCAGTCAACAAATCTCAACAAGCCCCTAATCTTAAGGGCATCAAATATGGTTAAGTCATCCTTTTTTATGGAAAAAAAATCTCATGGAATGGGGCCAGCAGTTTAAAGGGCTTTGACAAGCGGAGAAGGATTAGAACAAGCCAGCACCATTTCAAAATGAAAAGCAGAGAGGTCTGGCTTCCTAATAAGCAAATTCACCAAAAAGCCACAAGGTTAACTGGAAACCTCCTAACCTGCAGTATGTCAGCAAATACAAGTAAGCTCTTTCAAACATGTAGTGAAAGATATAATGCCATATTTTCTTTATTGCTGTTTTTCTTATCTGCATTTGAAAAGAGCCCACAAGGAAACACTCTATTGAATGAATTCAGGAGGAGCATATTATCTAAATATGTACATTTCTATTAATGCCCAGGGATGACATTCACAAATGTCTCCCTACTATCCTGTAAATGCCCTCAAAACAAACATCTCTACACTGTATCAGGGATGCAGAAGTTTCTTGAGAAGCTTCCTGAGGACCAGCGTTCCAGAAAGGGCAACCACAGCACCTGCTCTCTCTTATGAGCTTTTCCATACCCTGCACCTAGCGTGCTCAGACTGTCACTGTCTCTGGACTCCAGAATGAGAAGGAGAGTAAATTCTCAAGACAGAAGACTTAGTAGATAGTGGTAACATGCCTTCTCTTGAGGAGGGCAACAAGGACAAGACATAGCTGTGTTGAGTTCTACTGCTCCAAGACTCAGCTTCCTGCCCAAGTCACCTCCTCCCCTTCCATGTCCCAAGGTAGACCAAGACAAAACACCCCTTCCACAGAAGTGAGGGGAATTTACACCACATTAAGCAAACATTAAACTTCAAGCAGCTGGTCTACATTAGCTTGAGCTGAAGCTGTCACCACTCTGGAGGCAAGGCCGCACAAGACCATGGCATTTTCCAAGCTGTTCCCAAATTGAAAGAACTGAGCAGGAAGGGGTTGCATAGCTAGAACAGTATCTGACTTTTTCCTCCACTCCTGCCAGCAGTATGCCAGATCAGGATCCTCATCACCTGGCCCTCTGTTGCTTTCACAATTTCATTTTCTCTGTTGCCACCTAAAGAGCCATCAATAGAAAATGCACACAAATTGTAAAAACTAGGATAGAGGAAACCTCAAAAGATCATCTAGTCTCTCCCTAGCAATTCACACCACTGTGATTACCTCAAAAATCATTCCATCTTAAATTATATCCATTATAGACAAGCTTCAGGGAAAGAATGACTGGATCTGTGAAGAAAAACTGCCTGTAGCACCAAGATTTCATCCTGATTCATTCTAAAGACAGAACATCTGCTTTAGCATACCACTAAGACCATAAATTGAACAATACTCAGGATATGGAGCTGAGAGCTTGCCAGAGCTCTGATATCTACTTCAATTGCTCCTGAAGACGTCTGTGAAGTAAACATTTCTCAACATAAAATTAGGATTAAACCCACCCATAAAATATGACTAATTATATGTCCTTTAAGGATGTTTTCCAGATCAACTAACATAGATTATGTCTGCAAAATTATCTGAAGACAGAAAGCAATATGAACTTCTATGATAAAGTTTTAGCTGTCCTGAACAGAGGGAATATAAGAACAATATGTTTTCATTCCTCAGTATGAGATAATAGAGTACTCTTTTAAACTGAAAAAAAAATGCATAGACAATACCAATCATTCCTCCAGCTTCTTTAAAAGTGACTTCATACACAAGCTTTGTGATCCATGCCCCCCCCAAAAACAACAGGAGTGACAAAAGGCAGTTCCTTCATGCAGAAGTCCATGTTCCCCTGGCTAAATTTATTTTCCCAGAGAGGCAAGGCTATTGCTAACCCTAGTCAGATGAAGTTTCGAGATACCACTGAACTCGAATACTGGCACATCTAGGTCATTACAAAGTCTGTGGAGCTGATGATCTAATTGGTTGTGATCCCTAGTGAAATATGAGTCAGTACTTGGTCCATGTTTTGGTTTTTGTTTTAATTTCAATGCATCTCAAGGTACAAAAGACAAACATAAATTTGTGAGCATAAATCTACACACAAGTCTGCATGTTAGCAATGAACAGTAGTAAATGCGCTCAACACTGTTTTCACAACTAAAATGGAAATCTTTTTAGTACAGTAAAAAGACACAAGAAAATTTAGAAACTCTCAGGGTAACCACATGCAGAAGTTATATCTACAGACACTTCTAAATACCTTTGATCTCTTGGGATTTGGTTATATCTAATAAGCCGCACCCCGAGAGCCACCACAAATAATACCAGGATTTTTTTCATATTGCATAACAAGACCTGACAAGCTAATTTATTTAATATTACTATAATTTGATCATACAATGTTAAATATAGTTTTGGCTATACAGATATTTAAGTAAGTAATGGTCAGACAGAATGATTCACTGCTATACTGTGGCATAGGGATGCACTGACTAAAAAGGGTATTAGTAAGTCCATTATTGTAAACTTTCACTGGTACAGACCAATTATGTAACTTTTAATTATCTTCTCTTATATATTACAGTCACATGAGACAACAATGCTGTTAAAAGCAGTAACAAGCATCAATGCACACTTGTGAAAGACAAGGCCAGACTAATAGGGAACGGAAAGGAAATAGCAAGAAGGGGAGAAAAAAATTACTCAAAAGCAGATGAGAAGTAGAGAAGGAAAACAAATATGTTTGCTGGAACTGAGTCTACTTCATCTGCATTTTCTACACTCCTCAGAAATGGAAACATAAGCATTTTAATCATAGGGAAGACCACCAAGCTTACTGCCACCACAGAAGAAACCTTCAAACCCTGGAGTGTAAAACTAGAGTTCTACAAAAAATTTCTTTAAAAATATTAAACAGATATGCAAAATATAACTAATGGAAAAAATACAATGTAAATTTATTTTGCTTTGTTAATTTCTCTGTGTAAGCCTAGTATTTTTGAGGTTTTTTGGGAAGTAGCAGATGAGCCCAGCAACTGACTGCTCTTTTGTGATTGCCCTCCTACTGCCTTTAAAACAGGTGTATCTGTAAATTTTTGCTTTCTTGCTCACACTCCAGTGCCCCAGTTTTGTCATTTTTAGCGATTCCTTCCTGTGTGAACAAGCCTGAGCCTAGGTGTTTTGTTTCACACGCCAACAGGAAACCCTGCCTCCAAAGCTGCAAACAGGGTGCAGGGAGAGGTGCAAGGGAAGCATGGCCAAGACAGAAATTTTCATATAAAACCAGAAAAATGAGATAATAGATAAGCAGTCTAGAAGAGGAAGGGTTAAAATTGCTATCTAGAGCAAAGCAAAAAAAACCCACTATGATTTATCATGTACACCAGATAAATTGTCTTTCGCCTCCAATTACTGGACTACACAGCACAGCTAGATCACTTGGCCCCATGATGTATTCACCAGCTACTCCAAGTCCCACTAGCAGCCAACTTCTAGGTGCCAACATTGTACAACAGCTTCATTAAATCTAGTATGACAGGACAAAGTTTCAGCAGGTTTGTAGGCGACAAAATTTGGGGAGGCAGAACACACTCAAGGGCAGCACTGCCATTCAAAGTGATCTCACCAAGTTAGAGGAAAATTTTGCCAGGAATATTGTGAAATTCAGCCAAGGCAAATGACAGGTCCTGCACCTAGGGAAGAATAACTCCAAGCACCAACTGAGGCTGGGGGCCGACAAGCAACTTAGCTGGAAAGGAGCTGGGATCCCAGTGGACGCAAACTTCGCCATGAGCCAGAAATGGGCCTTCCTGGAAAAGAAGGCCAACAGCCTTATGGGAATACATTAAGAAGAGCATCATCAGCAAGTTGAGGGAGATGATCCTTCCTCTCTGCTCTGGTGAGACAGCTGAAGTCCTGGCTCCAGTGCGGAGCTTCCCAGTACAAGACAGACATGAACACAACAGCATCCAGGACAGGGACCAACCTGAAACACAGGGTGGTATTTGAGGGCCAGCAAAAGAGCTGTAAGAGTTGGAGCTGTTGAGCCTCAGGAAGGAGAAGAACTGGTGAGGAACTCAGTGGTCTCTGAGTTAACTACTTAATAGTTAACTACTTAATACACTGCAAAGGCAACAGAGGAGTCCAACTCCTCTCTGAAGCAGGCAGGAACACAACCCAAGGTAAAGGCCACAATTGCAGCAAGTGGAATTTCAATTAAGGAAATTAGAAAATGAATTTTTTATTACAAAGGTTATCAAAAACTGCAACAGATTGACTAAAAGGTCACTGAACCTTCATCCTTGGAGATACTCAACACTTGACTACCCAAGGGTTGCAGCAACCTCAGTGAACGGCTTTGTGCAGGGACTGGACCAAATGAAAGGTCTACAGACACACCCTGCAACCTACGTCAGTCTGCCATTCAGAGTTTTTTTCTTCCCTGTCTATATTAGGTTTCTCCAAGCATTAAGACTTTGACAATATAGTTCTTGAAAATATAAAAAGATTCCATCCCAGTGACACAAATTTTTAAGATCCAAAGTTCAGGGGAACTTCACACAAGTTTTAGTATTCATACAATTGGAATGAAATAAAACCCTGCAAATTCTGTTTTCCTTCTAAGCTGCTAAAAGGAAATGCAATTTTTCTTCAGAATACCTAATCATAAATATGCAGATATGTGTGTATGTAAAAAATATATATTGTCCATTTATATGTATTTGCTAGCATATCTTGAAGCCTCCAAATACTCATGGCTCTGACAAGGTAAAAGAACACAGCAGTTTCATATTTAAGTACTATACCACAGAAATACAAATCACATAGTTAATTCTCAGTGTTTATTGTTTATTTACCTCACTGACATTTCAGCTTTCTCATAATACAAAACGTATTTTAAATCAGCTCCTGTGCCACGGGTTTCCTATACTCATGATGCCGACTAGTGAAACAAGAGCTATAGCCACAGCTCATACAGACAGCAGAAAAGCGACAGAATGTTTTCAGCTGAAAATAAAGACCTGCATTACTTCAGTGCTAAATCACATGCCACCACAGTACATACTATTAGACTACATCTAGGGGAGTTCAGTAGCTCAAATCAACTGCTCTGTCAAAGACTTTGTAAACTTTCAAGATGTAAAAAGCAAAGTAATAATAATTCCACCAGTTTGGATTGGTTTCTTCTATGCACACGATACGTTTATGTAAGCACGTATAATCCATCTGAGACATAAAATATATGCCAAAAGGAAATTTAAAGTTTCAGATTTTTATGTACAAAGAATACAGATCACAGGACAAAACAGAAGGAACAACAGATTTCCCATCATCTGTGAACAGAGCACCAGGACACATACATGATATTAATCACCCAGGACTCCACAGATTGCATAAGCAGAATTACATATGGAATCCACAACTATTATTATACTTTGATGCTAAAGTTGGACTCCACGCAGCACTGAGAGAACAAGTTCAGTTCCCTTTTCACTTCAACATGGTACAGCCTCAGATGGTATTCTTTCTCCCTTCTAGAAAGATAACTGTGTCCAGATTGTATGTCAATTCCAAAATACTTAACTCCACATTAGAAGTGTGGTTTTCAGCAACATCAGTAATTTTTAATTTTTTTTTCAGTGGTAGACCTGATTCCATATAGAAACAGCAAGAAGGAACACAAAGCAGACTGTGGAAAATTCTGCCTGCATTTCAACCGTAAATCATGAAGGTCATGCTTGGTTTCGGGTCGTGGGACAAACCTATCCTTAGGAAATATCTCAAAGAGAGCAAAGTAGCTCTGCCTTGGTCCAGCTCACTACAGGCACAGCACCTTTGGGCATCTCTCCAGAGCAGCCACTGCCCCCAGTAATGAATGCTCACCAGCACAGCTCTCCATGGACTACTCCATCAGGTGCCCAAGGGCAAGCAACCATACCTTCCTCCCTGTGCAGCACCACACCAGGGGTAATCAGCATTCAGCATTTCTGCATAAGCAAGCAGCAACCAAGAAACTGGCAGTAGTACTCAGTGCAAAATAAAAAAAAAAAAAAGAAAAAACCAAGAAAAAACCAAACCAAAAAAAACCCCAAAAAAAACCAAAAAAACACCAAAACAAACCCAGAGCTGACACTAAATATCCAACTCTCTGTCCTATAACCATCTGCGCATATCAACAGTAATTTCAAAGAGAAATGCCATATTTTTTACATGATCAAATCATATGCTAACAAAAATACACAGCTCTGGAGACAAAAGAGGAAAAACAACCCAAAAACCATATACCACCAAGAAAAAAAAACACAACCCAACCACAAAAGCAAAGAATCCTCTTTCTCAAAATATAGTCACAAGTTTTAGCTGTTTTAACTTTTAACCCATATTCTCCAGGGGACGGATGGAAGGCAGGAGGATAAATACATGTCACCTAAGACATCTTAAAAATCTGTTAATTGACACATTTACTGTCATACTACTATTCATGGATTTTGAAGAGGAAAACACAGGTGATTTAAGTTAATTATTATATTGGTGAGTAATAAAAGTATTAAGGGAAGTATGGCAAACACAGTTTTACATATTAGCTCTCACTGAAAATCAGAGGAAAAAAACCATTTATGACAATTATTACAACTGCATAAATATAAGCCAAGGCAGGGGAAAAAAACCCACATTGGTCAGTTCCAATTTTTAGTATCAGAAATTTGTAACTAATCCTTCAAGATAATGTATCAGTAATGCTACAGGCCTAGTGTTTCCTTCATCCACACATAAAAACACTGCCTTGATTGTGTGAGATGGCAGACAGAGCACAAGTTAGTCCCCAACTCCAGCAATGTTTTTCATGCTGTAACGCCTTTGCCCACCCCAGCCACAGCTTCCTCAGCTGTAAAACAGTGCAGCAACTCTACCAGAAGACAGTCATGTTCTTGGTAAGGGCACAATTCATCAAAACAGAGGGACACATCTAAAAGCAATGCTGCCACTAGCTCCTTCTTTGCCACCCTCACCCCCACTCTCAGCTGACATCACTGACTCTTGGTTCACAAGAGGTTCTCCACCTCTGATGCTGAACTGAATGCTTTGGAGAACTAAGGTCACCAAACGGGCAAATCTACAATTGACTTTTAAAAATAATTGGTTTTTAGCCAGATTAATGAACTCTGCTTGCCCAGAGGCCAAATCACTGCTGAAACCAACACAGAGAAGGGAAGATGAATAGCAGAAGTGCAGATGGAAACTGCTGCTTCCGGCACAGCAAGGTGCAGGGTTTGCTTAGAGTCTCATCAAAACCATAACTGGTGGACAAATCAGAGAACATGCAAGCTGCTGCTACTCCAGAACTGAAAAACTTCCCAGAACTTTTTACATTCTTCATTAGTGGCATGAATTTTTAAAATTATGTAAGACAACACTTTAAATTGGTGTATCAAGATAGAGACGTCAAGAATTCATCGGCAAGACCTGGCAGAATGATGCCCTCTGGCTCTGTAACCATTTCATTTTTCCTGTAATTCTGAAATTGTCTCAGGACTCGTCTACTGTTGACAGAGATACCTATACATTTTCTCATTAAACTTCATTGGGTTCAATCTTTAATGTAACTGTACTCCCATAACAATAAGTGAAACATAAAAAGAACTCTTTAAAAAAAAGGATATGAAGGGGACACAGGAGTATTTTTATTTCTTAAAACACTCTCTTTACTTTATAGATATACTCAGAAGCAAACTGAATTAACCCACGAGTGCTATTTATCTGTCAGATACAATGCCAACAGGCACTTTAACAAAGACCAGACAATCAGAGACCAGGTAGAACATGCTGTGATGACTTTCAGGACCTGGCTTCCATACAAGTGAACATTCCAATCTATATGCATGGCCTCTGACATCAGGCAGCACAGAAATTACATTTAAGTTACATTTTTATTTCCTGAGGAAAACAAAATAAAATATTAGAATTAAACCTCCAAGATTTGCCTGTAGGGCCAGCAAAAGAGAAGCAGTATTCTGGACCCACCTGCTAAGCCAATGGGGAGCACATACTCCTACATACATCTAGGAACAGCTCGGCATAGTCTCTACAGACAACTTTTTCTTTTCTTTAGGGAAGCTGATGCCTTCAAGGTAATTCAAAGCTACCTGTATTACTGAGCAACACCTTAACTCCACTCACATCCAGGCCATTAGCTTCCTTTTCTGGACAATACATCATTTCCATTACATAAGAGACTCCCTTGCAATACAGTACAACAGATCTTCTCCAGTCCTGCTAGTTTGTTTTCTACAGGCAGACAGTAATTTATACCTGACATGAATATTTCTGTTGACTTATCCTATGCTAAGTTTCTGCTCATAACACATTTTTATGGCTGAAAATTATCAGTCCCTGAAGATGGAAATTCCAGCAGACATATTTAACTTGAGATGGTAAAAGAAATAGGGGGTTTCAGCTACTTAAAATTATCAAAAATTTTTATGGTAACAATATAAAAAGAAATGGACAGTTCAAGGTAAACCATTATCTACAATTGCTTCCATACATGTCCTATCTTTATGACTGCAAGCTGCAACATTTTTAAAGTACTTTCACTGATAGTGCTTATCTCAGCCTTCACTTTAAAAGCTTTTTTCTTTCTTTTACATGATTTCTTGCAATGAAGTATTCTTCAAACTAGAGATCAAACTGCTTCATTTTGACTTTGTCCCAATGATTTTTCACCACCAGCTACCTATGCATAATCCCAACTACCTTCTAGTACCAGAACCACAAACAAAAAGATCCCATAAACTATGATGCTGAGAAGGCAAAGCTAAAGGAACTTCCTCATTTTATGGAATTATTTGGCACCCACAAACAGACCTGAAATCAGATGGAGTACACAGCAGTCTCCACAATCCCCCACTGCAGCTCCAAGCTCACAGGTACCCAGTCCTCAGGCTCTGGCACCCAAAGCCCGTGATAGGGATTTTGTGCATGGAAAGAGAAAGGTACTTCACAGCACGATCAAAGCCTTCAGCCACACTATTAAGAGCTGAGCAGAATTAGCAAACTTCTAATGCACCAGAAAGAGGCTGATCTTAAACCCAAATCCTCTGCACAAGGTACCAGTTCCATGGTTTCCACAACCAAAGAACAAATATTATTTACTTGAGAAGAGCTGACAATGTTCTGTTCTTCTAGGCTAAGACAGAGCAGCAGTAACAGGGGGTCAGCATCACTCTATACACCCATCAGAAGCTGCAGAGCAGGCTAAGCTGCTCCTCTTGGGTCAGGAGGGTCAAAATCCACACCCAGCTTCTCCCAGCCAGGAACGAGAGATTCACTCTTCCAGAAGGCACTGAAGATGAGAAGCATGGGACAGCACAACCAGTTGTGCAGCAAAGGCAGAGCCACCTTCCCAATGCTGTTTCATTCATTTGGATATTTGCTGGAGAAAGTTGCTAAATCCTTCACTAGGTCCAGCCTCATGCATACCTTGCATGACCCTCCCTGGTGGACATCAAGTTGCCTTGCTCTGTAATTAGAACAGATTCTTCTCTGAAGCTCCTAGAACAGCCACTGGTGCAGTAGTTTCATCAGTACATAAGCATACGCTGATTTTTCAATAGAATTTAGGCACTCACAAACTTTTACCCTGAAGGAACAAGATGAACAGACCAAGCACATCAGCCATGCAACAAAGACCGCAGCTGCACAAGAGCAGAGGAGTGTCCTCCAAGTCTTTCACTAACACAGGAAAACAAATGAGGGAGATGGCAAGCAGGAGCAGTTACCTTTAGGGACAGGAAGAACAGCAGCAGCATAACCTCCTCTCTAAAAAGAAAAATTATGGACAAAGGAAGGGAAAAGAGCACTAGATGGATAAACATAAGGACAAGAACAGAATATACAATGTAAAACATGATGGGCAAAAGGAAGAAAAACAGGCTAAGAGATGGAAAGACAAAATATAAAAGAAGTGGTGTACACTTAATTGCTCTTTCAGTATAGAAAATTATATAAAGTACATTAAGAATCTTCAGAATATTCCTCTGATGAAAAAAAGTTCTTTCTGGTGCTGTTGTTTTATTAAGTGTAGTGGAGTTAAGTTTAAATAATAATAATAAAAATTATTAACTTTTTATTTATTTCCTGCTTCTGCTTATAGAGAAATTGCTGGATCAGAAAACTGAGTTAGCCACTATCAGGAAGTAAAATGAAGTCATTGAGACAAGCTGTATCTATTGATTTTACAAGTTTTTAAATAGCATCTCGCATATGCATACTCATGAGCAAGAGACTAGAATGAAATGAGACACAACAAGGTGAGCGAGTGAACCATAAAAAGGAACTGTCAGACAAATATAAGACACTAGTATGAAGATGAGCCAGACACAGAGATAACAAATGTGTTCAAAGAAATAAGAAGACAAAAAAAATCAGAAAAATGCAGAATATCAAGTTACACAGCTGTAATGTTTGTGCTCCTACAATACTGACAATGTCCTGTATTTACAAGCATAATAAAATGGTGACAGGAATGGCAGGAACACTTTCATTATACCAGTATTTCTGGCTATTCTGAGTCTTAGCAAACCAGTAGCAAGACACAAAGAGAAAATAACATCTACTATACTCACACTCCAGCTCTGCAGGAGCATGGAAGTCCTCTCTCCATACAGGTTGCTGCTTTACTTCAAGAACAATTTCTCGAAAGTACTTCCCATTGCTGGCTACTACAGCAAGCTCAGTGGAAGGGATAAAACCCCACAGCAAGAGAGATCTGTACTATCCTAGAGAAGTTCCTGCTTTCTCCAAGCCCTACCTGACAGCAGCAAATTAAAGCTGATGACTGCTTTTAAAGCCTTGAGCTGGTTTTACTCCCTCCGCCATTAACCTCACCTAGAAGTGGAGCAGCACTCTGGGTCCAGCACACTTCTGTGTTTTCTGCTCTCTGGTTAGTAAACATCTTTTCTTCCAGCTTCTTTGGCTGTTTTCCCACCAGATGCATACACATATAATAATTATAAGAATTCCCTAAAAATGTTAGTCTGAGTATTCATGAGGAGTAACAGTTGGACTCAATGATCTTAAAATCTTTTCCAACATAAATTATTATCTTTTTTCCATCCCTGTTTGTCTCTCGTATCTTCATTCAGTTCCAGCCAAAAAAAGATTCTGAACGGTAACACCACCTTTCCTCAAAACACTTGGCAATGATTCTTCCTGCAACAAGTCTCCCTCATTCCAGGGAGCTTTTGCAGCTGTGCAGCTTTTTGTCCCTGCAGCTTTTTGTCCCTGCAACTTCTGATGTGAAGTGAGCACCAGGCTCACTTCACATCAGAAGTTGCAGGGACAAAAAGCTGCACAGCCTCAAGAAACTGCCGAGGAAGGGAGGGAGAGTAACACCGGACTGAGCTGTGATTTCCCACCACTCTCCACACAGCAACAAAACGTGCCAGAGGGCTTGGGCACATCTGTCACAGCCGGGGGGTACCCTCTCTTCAGACCCAGTATTTCCTGTTAGGGAACACTAACACACTCAAATACCCTAAACACTTGAGTATGTAGCAACTTCTGATGGGGTGAGACTGGGGTATCAGGTTTCCATGGAGCTGCTAGAATATGGGAATGTAGTCTCACATGGCAGTTAGTTTGCCGTTTGTATACTTCTTATAGTTTAGTTTCAAAGTCCTTCCATATTAGCTTAAAGGGCATTTTCAAGAGCATCTCAGCCATTCAGACACATCCCATTGCAAGCCAGAGACACATTTAGTTGCCTCATTCAATTTGAAAATTCCTACCTTTTACATTATTTTTGCCATCATAGTCTATTTCTCTTTACCCCCAATGTCAGGCATCTAATCAACGAATCAGATGGGGACTCAAGGTCTCCTGGACTGTCACTACAGGCAATTTCACAGGAATAGGCATCTCTGGAGGTTGTCACAGTCCACACAAGATCTAGAAGGGCTTTTTAGCTCTCCCTTGCCCACAGCACTGTGCTGGCTATACATTTACCTGAGCACAGTACCCCCACCAGGTGTTAAATTAAGTAAGCCTAGGTCACCTTCCCTTACTGATGTATTTCATATCCACCTACACGTCTCCATGAATGAGTACATACAAATACATATATATATACATGCACTTACACATTCCTCAGCAAAACTGTTCTTAATAATCTTGCACTCAAGCAGTAAACTGCTTTAGCAAAGAAATTAGCTGATACAAGCCAAGACAGACATTTCTTCCACCCACCTTTACAGAACCTCTAAGCCTTTAGTGGGTGAGGGTGCTTCTCCCAGAAGACTTTTACACTGGCATAGCTAGAGTGACACATGGCAGAGAAATCCCAATTAAGTTAAAAAATATATTCTAGAAAAAGTAGCTACCAGAGATTAAAGAGAGAGACAGATGTGTAGTTTTGCAGATCACTCATGAATTTGGCAGCACCTTCCTAATGATCGCTTCTGCTTGCTTTCCTGAGTTGCCAGTGCAGCCAAAACCTAGCAAGCACCTGCTTGCAAGCAGGGAGAGCTTTAGTAAAGAAGGAGTCAGAAGAATGATTTCATGCTTTTGCCTACTACTTTCCAGACAAGGGGATTTACAAGGTAACACAGCTCTCACACAGTTACCGATCACAGATATGCTTTTGGCAATGCGGAATCTAGCAATTAGGAATCAGCCAAAAATACTGGTTTGCTTCTGTTTTTAACATCAAAAACTGGCACCATTACAGCAGGCTGCAGCAAGATGAGACAAGAGGGTCCTCTGCATTCCACCTTTTTCTGTCCACTCACACTGTATTTACCAGACCTCATGTAGATTGTACTGTAAAGTCAAGTTCTGTATTTCTACTTAAAATATTGGTCATGTTTTTGTGGGGCACTCACACACCATCAGGTAGACAGATGGAATCACAGTCTGTTGAAAAGAAACAAACACAGATCAATAACTACAGTCTGATTTGTGTGCTTTAAATATTGTCAAAACATGAAGGAGGAAAAGGCTGGTGGACTTCACAGCACAGAAATCTCAATGCACTCCGATACTCCATACAGGGATGTAGCATCCACAAGAGTTAACTACAGTGGGAGAAGTGTCTGCAGGCAGACAAGTAAATAAATAAATAAGGACGGGGAGCATTTCACATTCTTTTCAACCATTTATATTTAATGATCTCTATACAACACAGTCTACAGTTCTCCCAATAAAAGAGCCATGCAACATGTGAATGAGAACAGGAATGCATAAACTCTGAGATCAAACCCTAAGTCCTCTGGCTTTAAATTGAAAATAACAGTCCTTTCCCTATTGATTTTTTCCCTCCTCTTTCATTTGTGAAAAATTGATTTTTCTAGGCTGTGTTTGCTGAAGTGTCCACACCTGCAGCTCACTGCTTGCTTTAATCTTTGTATTTGCTCATCCCTACGTCCAAGTAAGCCGTGTCAAATAAGCACCTGAGAGCCCCAGTCCCACACTCACCAGTGGTCTTAACAAGTCTCAGAAATCCTATCCCTCGCGCATTATGAACGAAAGATGAGAAAGCTGTTCCTGCCTTCCAGGAGGATGCTCAGAGACCATTCCTGTAGCTGGAGACCCTCAGGACAAAGCTGTGTCATGTATTTTTCCAGGACATCTCAGGCAGCACAGACACCAGAGAAAAATGCAACAGAATCTCATGCTGCTCTCCCAGCAGCTCCTAAGAAGACAGCAGAGTAGTAACTCCAGGCTTGCCATGTCTGAACATCCTCAGGAAACCTGGCACAAAAGAAGGGAAGCCTTGGAAGAACAGAGAATTTTAGGAGATCCAGATGAAAAGACAGAAAGTACTCATACAATAAAGACCTCACCACAGCTACTGGCTGTTTCTCTCTCTCTCTGAGGCATTTAACAAAGGACCTCACACCACACTTTGCCAACCTACTCAGTTCCTCTGCAGACAGCTGGACTAGCTGGAAAAATGCCAGACAATGAAAGTCCTTCAAATCCTGTGGCTATACAACTTCAAAATTGTAACATACATTTATAATTTTCTTTTTCTAAAGGGAAAAAAGTTTGACTGAAATTTTCCAATAAAAGTGATTTGGGGATTAATCCAAATAATAATTTAAAAATCTCTAACAATTGAGGCTCAATCTGTACTGCTTATGAAACACTTGGATTTTAGCATGAATCCTTCCTACAGAAAAAAGGAGCTCTTAACTCTCAGGCCAGTCTGTGCAGCATTTGTGACGTAGGCACATGTCTGCTCTGAACATGTATGGCTTATTTCACTTTTGACCTGAACTAAGACTTGCAGATGTGAGAGGCATTAATCCACTTGGGCAATCAATCTCTTTCATGCTACAGAAACCTGCACATAGCACAAAAAGACCCAGTAATTTGCATGTAATAGTTAACTGAATTTTAAGGTATTTTAAAGGAAATTTAAGGTAATTAGCCATGCTGCAAGCCTATGCATTTGAAATCCTCAAACACATTCCTACTCCAATATTCTGAGCATTAACTTTTGGGGGGTTTGACTTACATCCAATTATTTTAAACCATTCATGACACTTTCTGCTTTTGCCTTGCCCTTTGGTCCAAGGCACAAATAGAACACAAATTATGGTGTAAGCCAACAATTATACAATTCTACAAGCTCATTTATCAGATGGGCAAGAAAGTCCAAATTATTATGACACATTAAGCAAGATACACAAATTATAAAACACATCTAAAGCTCCAAGTATCTATTTCCTATAAGGCAACACATCCTGCTTGTAGGAGATATGGGAAAAGTAAAGAATGAAATTAACTGACTCCAGGTGCCAAAAGGGACAGAAACCCCAAGTGAAGGGACATGGAGGAATGGTCCTCTACAAGGTTACATCCTAAATGAAAAGCATGCATATAGCACGTTGCACTGTGACCCCCAGAGACATCCTCCAGTACCCAGCAAGGCAAGGGGTGAATTGTTTTTGTATAGCTACATCCTATTTGATCTTCTGTGCAGCAGCAATTCCCAAGGAAAAAAACACAGCACAAGTTCTGCCACAAGACTGTTCATTAAAAAACTGAAGTGCCTCACCCTGTGCAGAGATAAATGATTCATCCGTGTGCCCTGAGGAATATCCAGGCCAAATAAAGATGCCAGAAAAGAGACAATCCCGCCACAAACCAAGTTCAAAGTAAACAAATGAAGTGAGACCTCTTACCTTTCTGAGAAGGGGAAGAAGCTTTTTTAAGTAAATTTGGGTCTGCTCTAAACTTCATAAAATTTAGTGTGCAAGAAATCTTTCATCAAAACAAGTGAGAACAAGAGTCATATCACAGGACCACAAACTCTACAGCAAAAGAAGCAACTTTCTACCAATCTTTAAGCAGTTGAGCTTCACTGCATGTAAGCTCTAAATGCCAAACCATCCTAATCAGTTTAGTGACCCTAAGTTTCAAATACACTCAAGAGAGACAGAAGAGCTGAACTTTCCCTGCAGATGTGTCCATCTCAGGAGATACCTTCCAATAGAGACCACCTCTGCACCACCAGGTTGGCCTGGACTATCAGCTCACCCTGGTTCCCAGGAGAACCACAGCGCAGGTAAACCAGGTTGCTTCTGGAGGAACCTAAACCACAAGCCCCTCTCCAGGGGCACAAAAAATGTACTCCAAACCCCAGCAAGGTAATAAGGGCCTGCAATAACAACTGCTCCTCTCTTTTACATCTGCTGCTGCGCAGCTCAGGAGCTCTACCTGCTCAGGTAGACAGGGCCTCCAGCACATAGTTAGGAAAAACAAGTCTAAATCTGGTAATTTCAAGGTCTTGCAACCACTTTAAATCCCTTTTAAAAAGAAGTCATGCTGCTAACATAAGACATACAGTTTTTTTGTATTACTAGATCAGTATTTGTTGGATGTTTTATGGTTCCTTTTACTCTGCTTGGCTCCTGCTGCTTCTTTGAACCACCCTTCCTTATTTTCCAGTTCTTACTCATCACCTCCCAGCTCTGAAATATTTATTCACATCCCCCAATAATGGCTGAGAAAAAGAATCACAACTAACCTATGTTGAATTCTGAAAGCCAAAACATAAAATATCAAGAGCAAAAGGTAAGCTGCTCTCAAAAGAATCATTTTGAATTTTAAAAATTGAAAACCCTTCTCTTCTATATAGCGTCATTTTTTGCTAAGATATTTATCTTTAAATATAAGGCATTAAATATATGTAATTTATATAAATTATATATTTATATAAGAAAGATATCAACTCTGCATGAGATCACCTTCATGCAATGATCTCCAAATTTAGTTAAATTACCAAAGTAATAATTTCCAGTGCATTAACATTTCAAATTACTAAAGCACTGAGCGAAGTGTAGAAGAGCTGAGCAGTTCAGCAGCTTTCTACAGGAAGCCTGTCACAGAAGGAAGAATGCATTGCTAGCCTTCCAGCTTCTTGTCTGGAATCAAAAATACAGCTTCAGACTTCTGCCAGCTGAAAACTGAGCTGCTTTGAAATCAAAAATGCCACTGTCTTGACAAACACTAGGTAAAAACCAAATCCAGGAAATACTCTGGCATTAAGCCAAATCTTTGTCACAGAAATTTTAGATTATTATCCTGTAAGGGGTTTCACAACTGCAAAGATCAATGTACTAAAAGGAAAGCCTCTCTTACAACATACTGGTGTTTTTTGGTGTATGAGTAGTTCTAAATAAGAAAAAAATGCGAGAGTTTCAAAAAGGGTTTCATGCATTGTTAGTACATTTAAAATGTTTGCCTCGGGCAGAAAAAAAAAGATCAAGCAGTTAAAGAACAATCTCAAGTCCGCTGACCATAAAGAAACCAAAATGTAAAAGGTACAAGTATATTTAAACAAATAGAATGAATTCAGGTCCTTTGCTCTACAGTGTTTGAACATCTTCTAAAAGGATGCAAAGAAACATAATTAATAGATGTCATCTTAGGCTCAGTCTATCAAATCTCTCCTGGGAAAAACCACATATGTACTGTAGTGTTTGGGGGATTTGGAGTTTTTTCATTATTTTTGTGCCTCACATGCATCTGCACATTTGTTTATCCTTAGTCATGAGAACATGGATGATTTAATAATGGCCTCAGGGAAGACGGATGGAGCAGCAAGATCTAGATGAGTCTAAGCATCATTAAGGAAATAGATGGTCTGTAGCAAGAAACTGAGAAAAGTCAAAAAGAAGAAAACATAAGCTACAACTCACTTTATCCAACATGTCTTGCTGTATAAAAATTAACACACACTATGTGCATCTTCAATTTTCTAAATAAGTAGTAAAAAGGATTATATTGGGGAAGATCAAATTTCTCAAGGTTTTCTAACTGTCATAAGGTACAGACCCCGAACATGCTCGTTTCATTTCAATCACCTCTCACCATAAAAGCAGTTTCCCTTTTTTTTCCTTTATACTTTAAGGCAATTACAACTTGAGTATCTGGAAACGTAGCTCCAAGCTTCAAAACTGCTTTCCATATACTGCACAAGGAATGCTCTGCCTCCTTCCTGTGCTCTTGCTGTTCCCAAATGAACCCAAAGTTCCCACTCTTCGAGATCTACAAATGGACAAAAAAGTACCTAAGTCTCTTGCTGTAACCCCACCACGTTCAAACAGGAAACAGCCCCAAAGCGGAAGACAAAGCTGCAAAGTATTTGGTAACAACCACTAGGCAACACCTGAGAAGGTCACTCAGGATTTATTTCATCTTTCAGGCACTGTAGGTAATTTTAAAATAACACAGCTGTTAACTGGTTACCACATCACAGACCCAAACACAAGGAGATATTTACGGTCACCAAGCAATATGAAGTTTAATGTCTCTCTCTTTAGCACAGAAGATACTCAAAAAGGAAAGTGGGTAATATGATTAATGACAGGGTGTAAAATTGGACAGTCTAACCCTGGAGAACCCTGGAGTCACACAAGCATTGCCACCCAAAGTCTCTTGCAGCCACTTCAGCAGGAAGCTCCTACCATTCAGCATTAGAGTTCCCACACTTTCACTGTGCCTGGAAAGCAGAATTTGGTTTGGAAAAGACAAAGATTACAGCTTCTGTCCAATTCTGAAGCAGAGAGGAGGCAAAAATGTAACCATGTCCACAACTAAATTAATTCTACTCAATCATGATTTGCCATCACCACCAAAACATCTTCAAAGATCTTCCCTTGTCCTCTCCTCCCCCCCTAAAAGAGAAACTCAGATTTCACTTAAACATTTGTGCTGGAAAACTCCCTTGAATCACTGTGCTTACTTCCCAGGGTTTCCTTACTGGTATTTCTGTCATCAGACCACCTGCTCTTTGATTTGGCAAATGGATTGTACCTTTCACATCCATGCACAGGCTCTTAAGATATTTCTGCCCTTAGACTTCAGGGAAAGTAATGGAAGTCACTTTAAAATTCCAAAAATCAAATCTTGTGCCACCAGCCCATTTTTAAGTTTTAGATCTCTGAGGCCCAACCCAAATAGTTCTTCAATGTCTTTTGAAGCTAAATACCTAAATGGAAAGCACTGGACAGTTAGGTGGGAGCAGCCAAAACCAGAAGTTTATCATAGAACCTAACAAATTTCATTTAGGAGGGAAAAAACCCCTCCTGTGGGTGTCTGCTACTAAAGACCTCTGGCTCATGCTCTCATAGGCAGCAATCACCTGCTCCAGCCAGGCCAGCAGCACACAGGGACTGTAAACCCCTTCCTTCCCACTGGAGGACCATGTCTAGAAATGTGACAGGATGCAGGACCCTCACACCATGTGTCATGCCTGTCCCTCCCCACCACCATTCTCCCCACCCACTTGCACCCCCCCATCTCTCAGACAGATCAGTCCTCTGGGCTGCTGGTTTCTCATCTGCCCTGACCCAAACACTCTCAGGTCTTTGCATTCAGTTACACATCCTTTGACATGCACCACAGCAACAAGAAAGTAAACCCAGGCTTCTTTCACCAGATGTATTGCTCCACCAAAACCCTGGTGCTGGGAGCAGACACGGGAATAGAAGAGCAAGGGTGTCCAATCTCCAATGCATCCCTGACTCCCTCACAGGGCTCTTTCAGGCTGCTGCAAACCCTATGGTCTCAACTTTGCCAACTCTGGAGTCTACAGACAAAAATCCAAACCCCAAGAACATTAAAAATGAAACAAAACCTGCATTGTCAGCCAGAATCTTCACAGGAGGCTGGTCTTCTCAGAGCTTATGTACCCAACTGGAGAGATCCTAAAGTGGTTAGATTTTATGTTTGCTATTCTTTTCAAAGCTAGTGTTTAAGGCTGGAAGCAAATTGACAAAAAAATCTAAGGCTCTTGTGCCTTTCAGAAAGTTTGAGAGTCAATGCAAAGCAGCACTCTGAACTTTAGCTCTTCCATGCAGACATTACAAGACTAATTTGTTCTACTAGATTTAATGGCATAACAGCCTCCTATGTATTTACACTGCTCTGCAATATTGAAGTTTTCCAACCCAGCAGCTTCAAATCTGTATCACAGGGGAGCAAAAGGGAAAAAACAAACAAACAAAACAAAAAAACAAAACAAAACAAACAAACAAAAAAGCCTCTACAAAGTTTTAGGCACTTCCTGAGTCTGGTAAACTTACAAACACAAGAAAGCAGCCAGGAACTGTTCACTGAAATCCAAAGGCAAAACCCAAGCCAGATGCAAAATTCATTTCTTAGCACACAAATTGCAATGATCCTTGCTCTTCAGAAGACATCCAGGCATGTGTGGTTTGAACTGTGCTCTACAGTAAACAGTGATCCGGGCAAATTCATCAAGTCCAAAGTCCAAAGCTCCCACGGAAAATGTCTTGTTAATAAAAGTCTCAAGGTGGCAAGGACTCTGGTTTGAGTAATTTTTCTCATCACAAGAGCAGAGGTATCAGAGAGGAAGAGAAAGGGGTTCTTACACATGTTGCTCCCCAGAGATTTACTACTGGTGGTTAGTCAAACAAAAAGCCACATAAACAACCTGTATAAGGAAATTTCACATTCTTTACAAAGACATCACAAGACAGGGGACTGGCATCATCACCTCTGCAACCCATCAAGACATTTTATGACAATACTTCTACGTTTAACCAAGTTATCAGGAATCTAGACCACCCATAACTGCATGTTACTTGTGAATGTTGGACAAGAGCAAGGTACCCGGTAAAAAGACTCTTAATCTAGTTATTCAGTTACAAAATGAGGTGTAGACCAGCCAGATTCCACCTCTTTGTTCCTCCCTTCCCAGCTGGAGGGCACACCTCATATGCCCAGCCCACATGCCATACCAGTAATTCAAACCCAGCAATGACCAAACCAAGCTCAAGTTCTCTTTTTCCTGACTCCTGAAGCAGGCAACACCAGTGAAGTTCAAAACTAACCACGTTTTGTCAAATTCCCCTCTGATGCAGAACGCCAAGAAGCACCAATGGAGAGCAAAAGTATAAATATGCAGCAACCTTCCCTGCACATCCCCTACCCCCACCCCTTCCCTTCTGCACCAATTTCACGCACTGTGCTTATGCAATTCATCACAAAAAACCTTGTGGCAGGTTAGCAAAGGGTGGCAGGGGCAGGCTGTCCTTGTCCTGACTCCCTGGGAGGGCAAGCAAAGCCAGGAGAGATGCCCCAGGCACAGCAGAAGCAGCACAAGGCACTGAGTTTTGGCAACCAGGTACCCAGTCCTACAAGGATCAAGGCAAGCTCAGCTCAAAGCTACAGAATAGGAGAAATCTCACAGAAGTCAACACTGATACAGAAGAAACAAAAGTCAGGACTGAACCTGGTACCACAAAGGCTCAGCATCCTTTTAAGCATTCACAGTAACACACCAGAGAAAGATACCCAAGACTTGAAAGAGTAAAGAGATTAATAGGCTGCAGAATGAAAAGCCAACAAAGAAAACAAAACTTCTTTTGAAAGTTGATTTATACCACCTCTTATGTGGAATAACATAGCAGGTTAAAAGCAAAATCCATGCCTCCTTCATGGTAGAGAAACAGATTTGCAGTGGAAAAGCTTGGCCAAAAAATCTCAATTTATCTTTGGCAATTTAAACCATTTTCACATAAATGACATTGAGAAGGCAAAACTGACTGACACTTTGTTTCACAACACATCAGCCAAAAATCCTGGCTCTTATGCTTCATTTGTTATCACAGCCACAGACTAGGAAGTTCACATCTGATGCTTTATGCATAAATATAATCTACCTACACTGCAAAACACATTGGGATAGAGTCAGCCTTAACTGAGGTATTTAACTTGCAAGGATTTCCCTTCCCTTAAGACAGAAGAGCACGTCACTGGTACAAAATAAAAACTACTGCAGAACTGAAGAGTTTCTTTAACAGTTTTTATCTAAATTTAAAGTCAGGCTGCAAGTGAGATGTATTTGTGTGGCAGTCAAATGATTAAGACATTATATCTACAGTTGGGCTAATGCAGCCTATCATTTTCAGAAAGCATTCTAAAATAAAAACAAACCTGTCTGATTTCTGCAACAGAACAAAACACTGACAGGAGAGGTCTTTTAAACCAATAGCCAGCAGCAGACTATAAGGAGTTCATCTTTTCCACGTCTGCTGAAACAAACCAGAACGATGGTGGCCCTCCTCTTTCCCCACTCCTCCCACACATCAGCGTAATTGGTGTTTTGAAATTATTTGATCTTCAATCATTTTCTGTCTTACAACAACCATGACAGGTGCAGAACCACAAATTTTTATTGTTATTGGGAGACAGAACTCATGTCTCCTTCACACGGTGTCTCCTGCTGGTATCTACTTTTTTTTTTTTTCTACCCCGAGCTTTCAGCAGCCGTGCCTGCTATTCATAGCGAAAGCCACAGCGGAATCTTTCAAGGCCGCTGGCAGTTGTGGTTACTCGGCTCCTTACAAACACAGCGGCTCCCTGCCAAGGCTCCCTTGCTACATCAGGTTGAATCATGGCATCCCTCACCGCCGTGACCCCCGAACGCAGTCATGCCACAACTCTGTCGAGTTCCATTAACTACACTGCAGTGAGACAGCGCTTCTGTGCCTACCTCCAGAACAGCCTGCCCCTTCCCTAAGCCAGCCAGGAGGCCGCCAGCACACTCCTTCAGGCTGCCTTCAGTTAATCACATTTTCACCTTTCAGAAATAACAGTTCTCACTAATTGCCCACAATATGAACTTCATGGTACACCTTTAAATATGCTGTAGTGGCAAATATGTAATCCTCAAGGCAGGCTCCTATTTGTCATTCACTCTTCTAACCCAGCAGATACAAGCACAGGAAATAAAGCTCTTAGATTAAGTGGACAATAAAGAACAAAAGCAACTTCTTTTTACTAGGTGAAAAAAAAGTGAATTAAAAGAACAAGCAGAGCATCTTATCGCTCTTTGGTGATCCTGTAGCAGATACATTTATTGCACAGCAGGGCATTAAATGTGTTTTCCTATACACTGATAAATTATAAATTACATGTGTCCTACTTCTGGTAGTAGTACCATTTTTCTTATCTCTTCCAGGATTGAGTCAGCTAATAGAAGCCTTAGCATTTCTGACCTTTACTTCATAAAAAAAAAAAAATTACCATTCTGCTGTTTAAATTAAGGATTATGCCTGCAGCCCCTACGGGTCACTGTTTCAGCCACCCCCAGCAAGCCGGTCAGTAACAGCAGCTTGACACTGAAACAAATGCATGTGAGGCTGAGACCAGCTTCTTTAAATGACATATGTTGAGGTGCCCCTTCAACACTTCTAGCTGAGAAGTTTCCATCCCCTTCAGATCACTCCATCTACCAAAATCCTGACAGGGTTGAAACAGTGATGCTGTCAGTGAGCAAGAAAAAAATTTCTGCTGCTCAGGGAGCAAAGGAAGGAAAAATAAATCCCACCCTCCCTCCCTAGCTTGTTGTGCGTCTGCACCTCCAGCTGCCTTGGTGCACTGTGTCAGTGGATGAAAACAGATGGGCTTGACAACTTCACTGGCTCTCTCAGAGAGACCAGTTGGCAGAGGCAGCAGTCCTGCTCTGGGTAGAAAAGGATAGTTTATTATTTCCTGTTCCCCAAGTCTGAATGTTCACTTTCATTTTGACTACATGGGAAAAAAAAAGAAAATGTTTCTCTTTTGAACACATAATCTGAAAAATTCACATATCCACCTACTCCTGGCGAGTTAAAAAACTTCACCAGTGTAATCTGGTTTTGCAAAAATTAATCTTCTGTTTGAAAACTAAGACAACATAAAAGTTATGACTGCAGAGATAACCTCTCAAACATGAGGAAGTTTATAGCAAAGCAATGAGCTACAGAAATGCTCCCACTAATTCTTTGCATCACTTCAGAGCAAAAGCATTCCTGTCCAGAAAACCTGGGGACAACCCTGAAACTGACAAGCAGCCCAAATTTCACACTTCTGATATTCTGCTGTAACTTTAGGGTACTCTGGAGAAGCTGACTAGAAAGAGATGTAAAAAGCTACAGGGAGACACAAAAACAGGACAGTTAAGAAAAGCATGCAAGAGTGAAAGCACCCAAAGTACCTCCGATGGAACCAGGAGCAGTAGGAGATGGATGTTCAGCCTGCAAAACAGTACAAGATAATCCAGAAGATGATCTAAATTCAGTAAAATTTCTCAAATGCATATCAGCAAGTTCACCATAAGGGCCTTTGTGGTAAGCTTTGCCCCAACAAGACTGTAAGTGAGTGGGCAATATTTTACAATCAATGCTTTACATTTCAATGCACAAACGAATGCAGAGTGCAAGTGCCTGTAATGCATCACAGCTACACAGCCCTGCCTCCAGGCAGAGCCTGAAGAGTAATGCTGCCACAGTTGCATCTACCCCAACCACTTAAGCTTGCAGAGCTGTGTTTCAGGAGACTTCAGCATCTCCCTTGTGCACCTCAAGATGCAGAGGAGTAACCTCGAATTGGGTTTACAGGAGAGGTGGCATGGTCAACATGCTTTTTTTGGCCCATGACCACTCCACATCTTTTAAGGATGATATTACCAAAGATGTGAGTCATCCAGGTAAGATATTAACCCGAGCCCAGGTGTGGGTGGTCATGATGCACTCGCAGCAGTCATGGGCGTCAATATTACAGGAGGTTTTGCAAGGCAAAAATGTTTGAACTGAGTAGATATGAAAAATCTACGCTAACTAATTCACTACCACCCAGGTCATTTTCCCACTCATCTCTCCACTTCAGATGCTTCAGAAACATTGCTAAAGCTGCTAGGTCTTAGAGCCTATTCTCATTCATAGTCAAGATCACCGAGAAGCTTTTTGAAATTTTAACTCATGATTTATGTCCAGAAATAAACTAAAATATGAGTGGTTCGAATAGCAAAATTGGCTATGACAGACCATGAAATAGGAAGGAACTGGACAGGCACTAGTTTTAAGAGCAGCTGTGACATTCATGCCAGAAAGTCATGATGATGGCAGCAAGGCAGGGTGCCCTGGTCACCTGTCTCCTGGCTGCACAGGCCTTCACGTCTCCCTGCTAAAAAGGACCCTTTGCAAGAAGGCACTCCTAAGGAGACATTTCTACTTTTAATAAAACAACCATTGTTTACCCTAATGCTTTAGGGCTAGCTTGTGAGAGCAGTCTTCTGCACAACTGTTAGCTGTCTTCTGTGAACACTCTCACAGATTGTATCATTGCTGTAAATACTTCTGAGAGTTTTGTACTTCAAAAGAAACTAATACCAGCTGACAGTCCAAGAGCATCAGTAGAATTTTCAACAGCAATTACTTGGCAGGTTTTTGCAGGTGAGAGCTCCTCAGTCAGGATGACCAGAGCCCAGAACACAACAGAACTGCTCAGTTGTCCCAGCCCCATAGCACAGAACCACTGCAAGCCCAAGGTGAAAACTTTATACAAAACTTAGAAAACACTACTAAAAAAATCACTGGAAAGTTGCTGGGGAATGTCCACTAAGGAGTCATTTCACACCTGTCAGGCCCATAGGCCTCTGAAAGGGCTCACTGGCACAAATTACTCAATCCCTGTACGACACTGCAACTGGGCCAGTGACTACTTGAGCTAGTGGCCAGGGAAAGTAAGCAACACTTCTCCCCAAGATACAGAGACTGTGCTGGAGATACATCAACCTCCTAGCAAAGGAGAGAGGTCAACAGCAAGGATCACAAGCCTTTCACAGCAGGGAAGAGAGGCAGAGCAGCAGCCAAGATTCAATCCAGCTGCACGGAGTGAGAGGCAGGAGAGGGGAGGAAGTTCCTCAGAAAGGCAGCAAGGCAGGCAGGCCAGAATGGCCAAGCCCACATGCCAAACTCACCCTGTGCTCTGAGGAGCACAAAACATGTACATCAGCCTTGAAGGAGCTGGGGGGAGGTAAAGATGGATCTCAGGGGGTCTCATTCTCAAGCATAGGCCATGGTGCTCTGTGTGACGAAGTCTAGAAACTTCAGCCTCGGGAGAGGCTGTTGGCTCACCTCCTCCTACAGCTGTGCATTCCAGCCATCCCAAAGCTCTGTATACTGATCCAGCTACTGCACCATGGTGATCCATCTTCTCCCTGCCACCTCAAACAGCCCAGCTGAATACAGGTGACATTGCACAGTGGAATAGATGGGCTGAAGGATCCCTGAACCCTCCTGGGAAAACCTGAGTTACATTTTTCATCTGAGCTTCAATGAACCAGTTTGCTGATACTCCGCCCAGAATACCAAACTCACAGGCGAATCGGCATTAACCTACTGGGTACTTCAAGGAAGCCTAAACACAAATTATCACTTAATCAGTAGTCTAAAAATAACTGGGGGGGGGGGGGGGGGGGAGGGTCCAGCCACAGAGAAAAATAAGCTATTTAGAAGAACAATGCTCTGGCAATCACCTCACATTCACTGCCCTTGGGAGAAGAAGTCTCTCCTTTATGAGCTGCTTTTGGGAATAAAGGAAATTCATTAACTTGCCAAATAAACTTTCCAGAGGGAAGAGAGGAAGATGACAATTTCATGCCTCTTCCCCAGCCAAGACTGAATATACTTACTGGTGAGTGAAGGGAGTGAGGGAATAAACCTGATTTGCAAAGAGGTAGATCAGAAGTGGGGAAGAAATTCAGAGGAAAAAAAGAAGAAAAAAGCAAGTAATTTGTTTTGATTTTTTAAATAGCTCCACTAAATCATGGAACAGAAGGACAGGAATTCAGAGTAAAAGGAAAGGAAAGAGTGATTAATGAGAAAATTTACACATGCATTTACACACCTCAGTGCCTGACTGATCTAATAACCATACCCTGGCACGTTATGTAAATCAAGTTTCCAAGAAACTTTACCTTTTACTCAGGCCTTGTTGTGGGGATATCTCAAACACCAAAACTATTGCACCCTCTTCAGGTTTTGTTACTCAGTATTTTCTGAATCAGCCTCCTCAACTTTCACCCTCTCAGTCTGCAAGGTGACAGAATTACTGGGCACTTGGAAGACAATAACCTAGAGAAAACATACAAAACACACAGAATTTTAATTTCTTGAGGGACAAAGAGAGGTATGAAGACACAGGTAAAGAACCACTAGTGGAAGCATATTTATTACTTACATCTAAGGCTCATTCAAGTCAAAATTAAGTAAACCGCTAAGAGGTTAGATACTCTCCTGGCGCACGGCACTTAACATCTCTTCCGATGTTTAGCAGCACAAAGTGCAGTGAGGGACACCCACCACCAGCAGCACACCTTCCTGCAGTCTGCAGAGGAGTAACTGGGGGATTTGGCTCTGACTGATCAAATGCTGCCAAAAACTTAAGGAAAATAAGGACAATGAAGTGTGGTGATGGTGGAAGCTATAAAGAGGAATGTAAAGGGAGGAACTAGGCTGATGGGCAACACTCAAACTACCGTGAACTGCTGCAGTACTATTAACAAACTGCATTCAATTCATCTCTGGCTTATTTCCATCATGTTTTATCAACTTGTTCAAAGTGAGCATTAAAAACTCTTTAGTACCTCGCTACATTTGTTACTGCTGAGCAGACATAATTGCCAAGTAGGAATCTATCTGGCCTGCTCATGCTCCAGACAGTGGAGGTCATCATCTGGGAAAGTCTGACCTTGAACTTATCTGAGTTTCCAACTTCAACTGAAGTTACACACATGCGTAAGACAACTGAATGGCAAAGAAAAATGGAGATGAGAATCAGAGATGCAGCAGAGACTCAACTACTCTAAAATCTTTTTTACTTCTGAAACCATACGAGAAGTATTAGGAATTTATTTGCCCCATTTTTAAGTCATATATTTGAGAAACGGAGTTACCATTGGTGAAAATATAAGCAATACCTGAAAAATACATGCTGATCCTGGAATGCCCCATGCTGCCTCCTCTCTCCAACCATTCCCTCCCACAAAGATGCATGGAAGTACCAAACCCTATTCTGCATTCCTTGAGGAAATTCTTTGTCCGTAAAGTTTTCTCTAAAAACAGTCCACAACTGACTTTCCTTTCCACTTCCAGCACAGCAGGATTCCATGTCAGTGCCCCAGCTGCTGTGTGAATCAGAGGTGAAGGAGTGAGCTCTGAAGCCTGGCTGTGCAAAGGTCGTCCCACAGGATGCCGGAAGCTCCCGCACACAAAGCACCAACACCACAGTACCACAGGGACCAAACCATTACAAAACACCACAGAAAATGCCTCAGCTGAGGAACCAGTCCTGGGCAAGTCACTCTTGCCTGAAGATCTCTCTCTACCTGCAACAATGCACCAAAAAAAAAAAAAAAAAGAAAAAAAAAAAAAAAGACAAGCACTCCTCCTCTGACGGCATTTTCAGCAAATGACATGAGTCAACCTCATTTTTACACTTCTTGTTCAGCTATACATGTAATGGCATAAGAGTTAATCACCATGTCAGTAGCTAGTGTCACTGGATAGCTGACTAAAGTTTGTAAAGCATAAGGATTTGCATGATATTATCAACAACTGTCATAAACTACCCAGACTCCTGCAAAAACCTCCCAGCTGCTGGGAGGTTCATCGAAGCTGACCACACAGCATCACATTTCACCTTTCTTACTCTCACAGCTCACACAGCAGTAACCCTCTTTTCCACCCAAAACCCTCTTTTCCTGTGCACAGGGCTGCAAACCCATCAGGACCAGTCCTTCCTGCAAGCACCCTCCCCATGCACAGAGCAGGCTTGAGCACCAAAATGAAAGGTGTGCCAAGAGCAAAGCAGCTGCCACAGACAGAGGTGCACTCCACTTTCAGTGGTAGCAAAGCCCTTAACTCTGTGCATCCTGTCTGCCCTCACCAGACTCTGGCAGTCTTAAGTTTGTCTTTCAACTTTAACAGATGGGTGTAGGTTAACAGGTTGCTGTAGTGGAGGAGCAGTTTTGAGCATCCATCATGAAGCCCAATTTCAGATTATGTCTGTATCCAAGAGGACTTAAAATCTTTAAAAGAAGGCACAGTAAACACACAGACCAGAAGATACTCAACACACAGTAAGGGACAAAGTTGTCTCCCTGATAAATAAAAATTCCAAACAAATATGACAGAAGAGAATGCATGTGTCCTTTGCTCTGAAATGGCCTGAATGTCAGCCAATTAGGTAAAATAGGAGGAACAACAATGAATAGCAACAACAAGGACAAGACACAGAGGACTGGGGGGGAGGGGGTTAACCAAACCAACCAACCAACCCCCAACCATAAAGGGTTGCAAATGGTTTTAAAAGCTAAGGGGAAAGTAACTTTGTGGCATCTCGGATAGATTTGATGCAAGGAGCTGCTTTCTAAGTAGAGAGGAAGAACAAGAGGAGGTCAAGAAGAGCAAAGAGCCAGTGAGAGCAGTGACCCATCACTGCTACGAACAAGCTCCTTTGCTGTGCAAGCGCCAGTTGTACTGAAATGACAAACACTCAGAAAAGAGTAAGGCACTTCATGTACAACACAGCAACAATCAAATGAAAAATGGCTGAAACACACAGAAAAGACCATCTTTATCCACACATGTAAGTGCAGTATCTATAGAACACACACACACACACATACATATATATATATATATATATATATATATATCTACAAACAATACATAGTGCATTTTGTAGTCACAAGAAGGGTTTGTCCACATTCACTCAAACTTTCAGCATAATGCTGATGTGCTAAGACCTGGTCCATTTGTCTTGACTTGTTTGTGGCTTTTTTTTGTGCTAAGTATCACCTCATGGCTCTCCTGTGTGTCTGCTTGCACCCATCTACTTCTCAGTGTCTTACTCTAAAGACTCTTAAAAAATCCTTTGTGGAAAGCTTATAGTAAGAGGATCCTGACCTATGACCTGTCTGGTACAAATAAAACAAATAAATTATTTGAAAATTGAACATTTACAACACATCTACAGATAAAATTTTCCAACAGAACAAGAAAAGCACAGCTCAACTCTGTGATGATGCAGAACTGCTGATTAACATAACTCAATAGCTTTTGTGCTCTCAAAGCAAATTACACAATTTACAGTCGCTGAGTCTTTGGACAGACCCAAATGAGGAGATCAGCTTCTCTTCGAAGGGACCACCCATGTACTCTTTGTTATTCTTCATGGCCTTCTGATCAGGCACTACTGTTAGCAAAATTGAAGTGTGCTTTGAGTACTGATTTAATTACAAAAAATCCTGTACGAAAGATCTTGGCAAACAGGTTGATTATAGTATTCATACACTCTCTGAAAGACTTACTGAAGAAGAATAATCCATTTGGATGCACTGTAACTTTGATATAATTCAGTATGAAGACAGAAAAATTAGTTTTAAAACTTTCCTTTTCTGATTTCAGTTTAACAGAATTCTGATGCACTAAACATAGATAGGGTTATGTGTTCATGCAGTTGGTACCTGAAAAGAAAGGTCAAAATCGTTCTTCCTCCCTTCATTCTAGTAGAAACATTGTCAGAAATCCCATACTATCCAAATCCAGCCTCTCCAAGATTTCATCTCCTTGTCACTGCTATGCTACAATTTGCATGAGTTAAAACCTGAATCACATTTTCATCTGTCTGAAACCATTATCCTGGTAAAATATGTAAACCTTTAAAGTGACACAATGAAGAACATCTCATACCATTCACAATCTGTACTGATGAAAATGATGGCAACACTTATTGAGAAAAGGGTAGTTAATATCTCCTTTGTCTTGATATTAAACCAAGTTTTATGCCTGTGAACACAAAGGCAAAGGATGCAAAAGTAGTAATTTCTTTGGTTGCCTCTCACTACCTCCCATGCAAGAACTTTTAAGGAGAGCCATCTATGGCTTCTCATTAACAAGAATGCTTCTCATTAACATTCTATGCTTATTTATAAATACATACAACTCTCCCACTTTTCAAAAATCTCAATATGAAGACTAACACTAGAATCTGTTCTGTTTCAAAAGCAGATGCACTTCTTTCAGTACCCTCTACAGATACCTACTGTTTACCCTATGGGTAAATTTTCAGGCTAATTTTACTTCTTCAGTAAATGTGCTGAAACTCTGCACCTCTAGTCTGTCTCAATCCAGTCTAATACAACCCCCAGTTTTAGTAGCTTTACAACAACACTCACCTCCCTCAAGTATTATCATCAATATTTAAACAAGAGGAAAATGAACACTGATACCATCTCCAGATTCACACAGACAACCTGTTCCAGGATTGAAAGGGAAAGCCCTTGCCTACACTCCCACAATCCCCAGTCTTCATCTTCCTCTGTACACTACTGCATCAGCTAGAGAAGTTAATCACTGAGAAGTGAATTTGAAGAAGGCTGTTGCCCAATTACCTGGTTAGATTTCAAAGCCCAAAAAATAAAGGACAGCGTAACAACACCACAAAAAAAAAAAAAAAAGGGAAAAGGAAATTATACACACAGAGATTAATTAGGAGGGAACAGCTGGCAACAAGACTGGAGGGACTTTTAAGTGCTATGAAGAATATAAGAACAAGATTGAATTAATAGTTTCTTCTATGTATTATGCTTGAACAAGATGAACAATGCTGAGTTCCTGTATTTTCCTAATGAAGTTAGCTATTTTCTTAGACAGGGAAATGAAAGTAGACAATGCAGCAGTCTGTATTTAATTCCTTTGCTATCACCTGCATGTGAATGGAGGCCTCTATCTGCTGTGCTTTTATTATGAAAAGGAAGCAAACAGCAGCTCAAACTGTCAAGTATTAAAAAGAAAAAAAATTAACCTTTTTTTTTTTAACTTGAAGCCCAAACAAAATGATAAAATACGAAAATCTGCATGAAGGAAAATTAGCTTAAGTATCTATGAAAAGAAGCAAAGAAGGCCCCAGAGTATCTACAAATGACAGGATTTTTCACTATTGGAAATCCAAATACTACAATAAAACTGTATGAATACTTCAGTTTAGCTATAGTGACATTCAGGATACACCAAAGTAACAACCCAAGCAAAAAGCTGCTAGTGACAGAACTGAAAGTGAAACTCCACTGTGCAATGTCCCTGATGCTTGCAAATTCAAAAAACCTTGACTTTTCAAAAGCACAGTTGTTTAAAAAAAATCCCTCAGTGGCCATTTTAGATTTTGACATGAAGTGGTTTATTTCCCTGAATAGATACTCTTCTATCTGCTGTGTAAACAGTGAAAACTTCACTCTTTAAACTTTCAGTAAATCCAATGTTAACACACTTTTTTTTCCCCTATGCCACAGTTTCTGTATATTTGTAGAGCATCTCAGCTCCAGCTGAGATGAACCTCTGGTTCAGAGAGGTGTGCTCTCCAGTGCCCTGCAAGGATGAAGCTTCTGCTAATGAGTGGGAAGTGACATAGTCAAAAAAGAGCCAGCTGCTGTGCAGGTGCACAACTCTGGGCAAAGAGCTGCTCTTACAGCCAAACAACCTGGATGTACCCCTGCAGGAGCACAGGCTCTTCAGCTGGGAATTACAAAGCCCACCAATGCATATTTTCAATATTCCCTGTTCACCAATGCAGGTGGCACCCTAGCACTTTCAGCACAGCACTTCCAGTAGTTTATCACTTCTGAGCAACAAAACCTTATTCCCTCATTCCCTGCTATCTGGGGAGTGAATCTGGGTCTTGCTGCTCTTGCTCTGTTATTATCTGTTATTCTCCTAAACAGCCTATTGGCAAGTGGGAACTCAAGCAGTTCTCAGATTCACTTGGAAGATACGAGATGTTGTGGTCCACCCTACCTCCCACTGCCCCCTTACCAAAAGTCACTTTAGTCCTCCAACAGCTCCTCTCTCAATTACCCACCTTGATCCCCAACTCTTCCCTGCTTTAATTCAATTACTGATTAATTTCAGAAAAACAAAACACCTTTAACTTAGTAAGAAGCAGATGCTCCTCCTCCCCATTCCCACCTCTATCTCACCCCCCACACATAGAAAAATACTCATAATGCTCCAATTAAGAGTACATTCTTAAGTCCTGCCCACAAACTCTCAACATTCATTAGTTTGAGACCACCACCATGACTAAGTAAGGTATGAACACCCCAGTGTATGAACTGCCCCGTGTTGCAATGTGATTTTCTGAACAACATGCTCATTTGTACGTTCTACAGTATTTCACAACACATATAATGTTTCATTTCAAAAAAGCTAGCCAAGTAAACACATTTCCCATTTTGCACAGACATGATTCTGCAGTTTGCTAACTAAAGAGGGTGTCTGGCAGTATCTCAGATTTGGGGTCAGCTTTTTTAAGAGTACATGAAAAATGGGCTGTTTTAACTTGCCATTTGGCAATTGAATCATTCTCCCTTAAACCTAGTAATCTTCATTCTCCCAGTAACTTTACTATTTACCTGTGACCAGTCCAGGATATTGCTGTTTGGTGAATGTATTTTCAAGTCATACGGATCTCAGCCCAGACCAAGTAAATCTGAAACACAAGTCCAGATTAATTAGCTCCTTCCAGTCGAGAATGACTCTTTAGGCTTTGCCAACTCTACCACAACTTCTCTTCCTCGTCCTTTCCTCCTCTCAGAGGAAGCCATCTGCCACTGGCTCAAACCTCACACTCAGCAATGACAGCTTGGTGACAGAGACAGAAGACATGAAAGAGCCCTTTCTGATTTGAAGGACTTGGCATCTCCAACTTACCTCCACACTAGCTCCTCTCATGTAGAATCACAGAATGGCTCAGATTGGAAGGGTCCTTGAAGATCAACTTCCCAGGTTCCAAACCCCCCCTGCCATGGGCAGGGGCACTTGACTAAACCAAGTTGCTCAGAGCCCCATCCAACCTGGCCTTGAACACTTCAAATGGCAATTTCAGCTTCATCACGAAAAACATCTTATCATGGAGCTGAAAACAGAAGTCTCCATCTTCCTCCAGCAGAAACAGCTCTCCTTTCTTTTGTAATTGCGTTACAGGTAACACAAGTGCTCTGTCCAGTAAGCTTTAACGCCTTGTAGTTCTCATGCCTGGTAAGACAACTGGCTGACAGTCAGAGATTCACACACATCACAGGCTGAAGGTAAGCAAGAGATACTTTCTACTTGAATTGATATTTCTCTTTATCTGTGCCTAATGTCATCTCTCACTTATTTCACCACCTTATTCACAAAAGTCAATACAACCTAGAGTAAGAGCTGATGTATCTGAGGACTGACACTGATGCTGGGCTGGAGCTGCTTTAGAGCCACCACAAAGATGAGAGGTGCTCTGCACCTCCACTATTATACAAGCAACAGCTAAATAAATATCACAGAAATATTTCTAAGTCTACCTATACATGTTAAAAACAACAAGGATTCTAAAACTAAAAATAATATCAATATTCTGCCAGAAAAACAGTGGATATATGAAGCTCCCTTGATGATTCTACAGGAGTGAGTTTTTGCAACTACCAATTTAGTGGTGACACCCTAGAAAAATCAGTAAAAAACAATAGGTCTAAGGGTGGGTTTTTTTCGCAGCTTCTCCCTTAGAGGTTGCATACCTTCTATGGCTATGATTTAATCACTTAAAGTGAGTGATACTCAGAAGACACTCATCATATTATGAAATGAAAAAAACCAGAATAATGGAAGCAATATCACACTGCCATCTCATACATTTTTATTGTCTACTTTTGTATTCTAAGAATTCTCTATACATCTTCACTGCAGTTATTCCTTCGTCCTTCTAAGTTTAAGTTAGAGTCTTCTCTCCAGACTCCTCTGGAGGCATTTATCTTACAATCAATCCTGCAATATGAAATTCATTTTGTATTGTCACAATGGCTTCACATGAAAACAATCCTAATTTTAGTACGATTCTTATGCTGTAAACCCTTGTTCCCATCTTGACTGACTTTGCAGTAATCCATGTAGTTTATTTGGTTACACAAAGAACTAGAGTTAATTTGATATCATTATCTTCCCATGTTTGCCATCCTAAGCCTTCACACCCAATTTTTGAGGCGCGGTTATGATCCTCAATGAGCAATTCTGTTCTGACTTCAGCCATACACAACCCTACCTTCTGCTTTGGTTATCTGTGGACTTTAAAAATAACCCAACAAAAAAACACCCCACTCTAAAACTCAAGCACAGCCCTTTCTCAGTCTTCCCTCTGCAAACACCAAGAAAACTTTTTTGCCATTTACTGACCTCCCCTTCAGCTTAAAGCTTCAGCACACAAGTTACCAACAAGAGTCTCCATTGTTTTCTGGGATTTTGCAACACTGCCATTTTCCACTTTTTCGTATTTTTTCTGCATATGAACTTTCTTTTCCACAGGTCCCTAATTCCCTCCTCCTGTTCATTAATCTTCCTGCCTCCTCACAGCCTCTTCCACTGTAATCCATAGCCGCTGCATGGGGTAAGTCAAGAGCAAGCTGCCCTCACCAGCTAGAACCAGCCTGAAAAACAATACAGATGACTCCTTCCTTAACATCCAGGGAGACAGATAGCCTTCAGGATGTCAGACACTATTTACAGAACCACTGGGCAAAGCATTTCTGCTTAGTTCAACTGGCTGATGAGTAAAGTAGCACTGCTTGGCCCATGCAGGAAGGTTTCTGTCCCACTTGCTCTCAGTCCTTAGTCTCACAAGACACACAGTTCACAGACACAGCCATCTTATCTGACACATTCACCTACAGGTTTCAGCAGTCCTTGCTTGCCTACACCACCAATGCCTCTGCACACTGAGGACCTGATCCTTACAAGCACCTGTGCAGTCACTTGCCTGCTTCCCACTTTCAGGCTAAAATCCTCCTGCAACCCCAGATGAAGGCAGACCTAGGCTCATCCTTGCCTTAATACATAAGGCCACCTTAGGCCACCCACCATAAACACCTTTATAATCTCCAAGCAAAGCACAGTTCATAAGGAGTAAGGATGTTTTGTATAAAATGTGGAAGACATCTTGGGGGAAAAGAATCCAACGGCTTGAGACAAAATCTTACTCCAGTCTAAAACAGAGGCACAGACTTGCATGTTCATATTTCAAATTACTTTATCTTTTCATCCTAACATATCATATCTTCTTAAAAACTCTGCCTTGCCACCTTCTCATGGCCATGAAACTACTAGCACTACAACCAGCAGACAAACACATGGCTTTTCTGCAGGAAAACCCAAGATCTCACCTCATCTCTGTTCTGCAGGTGTTCTCCTCCAGATTAAGAGGAGAGCGAATACAAGGCTTTCCCACTCTTAACTTTGGGAATGACTAGAGGTGCTTTCATGCCTCCAACTGCCTGATTGCTCCTGCACAGCCATAGCTGTTTTGAGGGATGAAATGGGAAAATAACATATGTTAAGAATAACTCAGTGAAAGAGATGAAGTTTGGGCAATTTCTTGACCCAATACAGTCTGCTGAGAGCAGAAGCTGAGTGACAGAGGGACACGCACCATAGGAGATGGGTGGTAACTGGAACCACATGAGCCAGTACTGACATCAGAAGCACAAATTAAACCATGGCCAGCAGGACCTCAGATAGATTGAACCAAGACCTGCTCCTCAGTAAAGAGTGCACAGAGGCAATCTTCACCCAGCAGCCAGCACTCACAACATGTACACAACACTCTGCTGTATGCTTCTTCTCCCACATTGGTGCCCCTTTCCATTCCCCCAGCATAAATCTAACACCAATGTCAAGATAACCTAACACTGTGCTTCAGGGATAAAGCAGCCTTCCATTTTAAAAAATTTAATGTGGCCAGCAAGACCAAATTATGACCAGAAGTTTTTAAAAGCAAGTGTATATGAAAATTCCTATGCAATAAAAGTTATCCAGTAAATGTAATTTACTTAAGCTAATCACACGATCTCTTGCATGAACATAACAAGGAGCATTCAACTGCCTCCATAGTTTTAAAACATTTATGACATGAATGACAATTTACAGCATCTAGACTTCACCATGAAGAAAGTATTCCATGTTGCACTCCATCAGTGGTAAGGCACTACCTGACTTTTAAGAGGAACTATTTTTTCTTTTTGTCTGGAGCTGACCTGTTTAACACAGGTGAAACTGGAGCCAGGGCTCCCAGTATCCCTTTTCAGAATCCCTTTTCCATTGAAACTCAGATTTTTTTCCCAGTCCTCCAGCATTCAGAATTGGCTATTACACCAAGAAACACAGAATTATAAATGTTATTCCTTGGACATGCAGTGACTTTCAACATGGCAAGAACTCTTTAGAGATATTAATTTAAAAGCCTGAACCAACAGTTTAGGATTTCTTCTAAGCTGCAGCTTTCTGAAGTCAATATTTGTAAATCATGTTTCATGTTTCCAAGGAAACCAAGTGGGTAATACCTCTTGCAAACAGCCTCCTTCAACACACTTTTCATGGCTACAAGGCTCACAGAAGTTATTCTCAGTCTGACAGAGAAGTTACACTTTTCCTTATATCTTCCAAAAAAACATATCAGCACACAAAGGCAACTGAAGTAATGTACACAGCAAGCATCTACAGAAATCTCTCTGGACCCTGCCATCTGAAGCACACATCTTATAACCATTGTATTACTCAGCTTTTGTACGTATTTTTCCCAATGCTAGACCAAAAAGTGTCCTGAGTAAATAGCATTAAATTAATTTTGCATGTGTAAAAATGAGGCACTTAGTAAATGACTTCCAAATCATCAGTGTTATCACTTACAGTGTGTATCTCACCACCCTCTCTAAAAACATTATTATGCATCTCATAGTAAAGTTCAAATATAAATGAAGATAGAAATCAAATAGGAACAGAGCAGCATATTGTAACAGAATGCTCCTTACTTGATCTTTTTTCTACTACTTTTCTTATTTGACAGATATTTAAAACAATTTAAGGCATAACTGCTCACTGCAGCCTGCAGACATAAAATAAATGGTGAGGAGCACAAAAATTACTCAAAGTAATTTTGTTGATGGAATCTTTGGAAAACGGAAGATCACAAGCTAAGCAGCAATAACATAATATCGTTACCTGAAGAAGAAAGGAGGAAAAAGTAAAGTCTTAAATAGAAATAACAAATTTATGAATTCCACTTTGATAACTGTGAAGACTTAAAACTTTAAAACAAAATGCCTGCAACAGTATTTTTGTGCTCTTGCTCATTGAAGGCAGATCAAAGCAACACAGAAATTCATTTTCTGTCTGTTAGAAGTTCTGTAAGACTTCTGTTTCCAAACAGCCAGGTAATGTGTTTTTACACTATATATTTAAAGAGCATTTTGTGTCCAAACATTCCTGCTGAAAAACAAAGATTCAGAAGCTTCTCCAAAAGAATACAGACTAGAAAAATACATCTCACACCCTCTCATCTGCTCACATCTATCTACAAGACACCTTCAGCAACTGTTTTACGATACAAAACATACCCAGAGCTCAAGATGCTGCATTTTGCTTACTCAGAGAAACTCAACCCTGGTTAAGACATGGATGCTTTCTGGTGGCTCAGAGTAACCAAAGAAACGGCAGGTCTTCAGGAACCTCCTCTGGAAGTAATATGCACAGAGCCAAACTCGTGGGCTTCAGCTGAAGCAATTCACTGCATCCAGCACAAATCTGCAACTTACAAAGACACATATTCAACAACAGCACACAAAATAAACCCTAAAAACTCGAAGGAGAAGCCAGAACACTTCTGACACTACAACAGAAGATTGTTCTAACAACAAAAATGAATCCATTCCAACAGAATCACTTAACACAACACACCAGACATCACACTAGGTACATCAACTTCTTTGGTAAGCAGTGAAAACCAGTTTCTGCCTTGCAGCAAGCCTCAAAGTTGTCTGCAGAATAAAAAACGTCATTTCACAGCTCATGACTGAGATGATAGTAATGGACAAGACGTTCAGGGGACAATACACAGTGCTGTAATAAGAGAAATAAATGCAGCATGGTAAGTAGACTCAGCAGCAAGTAGTTTTCAAAACACCTTAAGTCAACACTGAGCTACAAAGGGCTTTCTTTTGCCACCATTTACTCATGAAACACACACCTTCACTTGGACCATTTATGTCCTCTCCCCACCCCTAAATTTAGTAGTTTCTCTCCCCTGCATCCTGCCTTCATCCCAGAGAAGGGCAATGCACAGAGTCCAAGAGCACCACTGGGAAACAGATGGGAAAGAACAGGAATACTTTCTCAAGATCCTGGAGGCAGAACAAACACAAGGACACACAGAAAAGGCAGACCACACCCAGACTGCAAGGAGAGGAAAGGACCCCCTGAACCCTCCTGATGGATTGCAAGTCATGCTCACCTCAAATCTCAGCTGTCCCAGAGCAGGAAACATCTGACAGCCTGACCTAAATGAAAGAAATGGAGCTGCTTTCCATGTAGCAACTTGTGAGGTACTACAAGCTTTTCCAAAGGTACTACAAGACACCAGCACTGAGCCACCATGTGCAGCTCCAGCTGCCTATGCCACCAACCCAGAAAACAGGAGGTTACTGCTTCACCACACTGTTTTCAGGAGCTTCTGCAATAAATCCTCAGCAGAAATTCGGGGCTCCAGGGACCTATAACATGCTATGTCATCTATAACACAAAAATGTAAATTAAGGTTTTTACATTTAGAATTGCACAATAGAAACTAATTTTGCATTAAAAGACCCTAAAACCTCAAAAGTACAAACAGATAAAAGGGCTAACAGTCATTGCATAGACAAAGCAAGAGCCACATTACTGGTGAAGAAAAAGAAACACCTAAACATTCTGCTTGAATAGAAAAATGGAATCAGTATTAGCCTTTGCAGGGAAAAGATTTTAAGCTAATGACCACAAATGCTTTAGGCTCACATTTCTTCTTTCCCATGCAAAGCACTGTACTCAGATGGCAAAGTTCAAAAGTTCTGTGTCGAGATGTTCATGAGCTTCATTCAGGAGCCTTGCACATCACTGCCAGATAGCACGGGGCTCTTTCTTAATAAACTGGTGGCTCCTAAAGAACATAAAGATCATAAACAATAGAAAGCTCAACAGAGGACAGCGAAAGCATTCCACTGGAACCCTCAAAAGATACTGCGCTGAAGCACAGTCTGTCAAGAAGGAGGAACTGGAGCAAATGCTGGGACTAGCAAATCACCAAAAGTCAACTGGATCTTAGAAAGGTGGTATCTTTCCTCACAGGCCAATTTGTTTTGCAGTAGCCAAGTGCATGAGATGACTGTAAAATTGGCTTTGTAATGTATTTCATTTTCCTTTTTAAAAACACAGATAAGTAAACACTCATTTGGACTTCTCTCATGAGCACAGAGAGATATTCCTTCATCACAGAGTCTCCATTGTGTCGAGATATATTTCTAGTGCTCTTTACCTGGTTCATTTTGCTCTCAGGCAGCTTGAAGCATTAATAAAACCTTTCCGCTGACCACCACTTCCCAGTTTCCTAACTTGCTGCACAAGGCTAGACTGCACAATGGTCCTTGTTTCCAGCCCTGATCCTTTTCACAGGATGCACTAGTTACGTCAATTTGCAAAAAGAAAGCAAAACAGTCAACAAGCTTCCTTCGCCCTCTTTGAGGAAGAACCAAATTACCTTTCCAGTCGTACTGCTTTTTGATAGCTCTGTGTCCTACATCATTTTGCCTGGCTCCATGACAAATACAAGTAGAAAGGAAGTTATCACACTGAATGAAACTACACAATAAAAAACTGGCAAGCAAAACAATCTTGCTTTGGTCTTTAGTTGCTATTTCAAGAAGACAGGGAGAAGGCAGGGAAAAAAAAGGATAAAGGCACACCTTTAGTTTCCCTGTAAAATAAGGTTACTTATGATCACAGTTTTAAAGTCAGAATATGCAGAAATTAAGTTTTATTTAGATAACTGTATCTCTTTGAAGACTGAGGAAGTAGAGCAGTGTATACTTAAGCATTGAGAAATGTCTCCAAAAAAAAGACGAAATAATTAAAGTGAAAAGGTCTGGCTTGTTTGAGAACCAGCAGGGCTTCACAGATAAGATTACTGTTAAAGAGCAAAACTTCCCCAAGCTGAGCAAAGCTCAGCAAAATCATCAGGTTTTCTTAGTAACTCTTTTTAAACTGGTATGATTAATGAAAAGCAGTTGCAGGGGAGAGGGAGTGGACTATCCCATTATTAAATTTGAAACGATCTCTAAAAAGGAAGAAAAAAAAAAAAGAAAAACAAAACAGAGCAAGAGACTTAAAGGTCTGAGAAGTACAGCACCAGGCAAGCACACCAAACACTGGAGGAGCCTGGGTGCTCCTGCTCAGCTGGTACCTTTGGCCAATGGGCATCCTATTTCATACTTTAGATATTACACTGAATAGAAATGCCCAAAAAGGCACCTGGGAACTGGGGTGTCAGTGTCATCAGCCGAGAATAAATCAAGTATTTGAAAAAATTATTTTCATATGCAGTTTCATAAAGCAAGAGCAGCTGGCCAATCCCACCTTTTGACAATGTTTAGAAGGAGCAGGTTAACCAAGGCTGCTCCAAAACCCGTCTGGTAAAGAAATGGCTTTTTCCTGTAACACTATTATATGTTTCAATAAAAAATTCTGACTCTTATTTAAATTTTTCACCAAAATTACATTTGAATTTATGAAACCAATTTACATTCCTTCTTTCATCAGTGCCCAAGCAGTACTCATTTGCTGTTAAAGTTTCAAAGAAACTACTTACCCTGTAAAAAACACAGACTAAACAAAACTGAAACACAAACTAATCAATAAGCAGTTGCAGAACAGAATATCTTATTTCTCACAACTTATTCAACCACCACAAATTACTGGATCATTCAGAAGTTGAAAAAAGTCTACCACGAGCAAATTAAACTAGGTAAAGACATTTCTCTTATAGTACTTAAATATAAACAATATGCTGAAGGGTGATAGCTACTAGTTCTAAAACCCCCCAGGATATTTTTAACAGAAATTTAGAGTTTTTCTTAATAACAAAATACTATTTTTCCTTTATTCACCATAAAAGTTATTTATAACACTAATACATTTTATTAAGATATTTAAAGAAACCTGGCATAACAAAAGGAAATGAAGATATTATTTAAAATTATTTTAATTACGTTTTCCATGGTTTACGAGTTCTAATTTCTAAGTATAGTTGACAAAGTCAATCGTAAAACTGAACTACCTAGTAAATCAGAAACACATCAGCCATACCATAATATTAAACATCTGAAAATTCAAACACAGCAAATGAACATTAATTCCATGAACTTTTAAAATGTACAGGTATGCATACAATGGATTCTCTCAAACAGCAATTTGAGTATACTCTGTGTAAAGACTATTTTGTCCACTGTGTATCAGCACACTAAGCATCACTTACCCAAAAAAGAGCACTAGGAAAGGAAAATGAGTTAGAACTGCAGAAACCAAGCAAGATTTAAACTGATTGTTTAAATCAAGTTTTCCTGCCCACTACTTTTAAGTCAAAATTATTTAAATCAATTCACCGTCTTTAACAGCCACAAAGTAAAACACTGTTCAATTATGCATATTCTGAAAATGAAGACAGAGAAGGAATTGACAGGAGACTGGTTGACCACTCATTTAAGAGACAGAAGTACAACAAGGTTAAGTGGCTGGAAGCCAAATACATGGCTAAATTCAGGGAAGAAATACTGCACAGAGATTAGGGTAATTATAACCACTGGAACAGCTCACCAAAGACGACAGTTGATTGCCCACTGCATAAAGTTTTTACATTACAAACATCTACTCACAGAATGTTCCAGCTCCAAAAGACCACGCATAGTTTGTGCAGGACAAGGTGAAACTCTACTGATGGCATTATTGAAATTGAATTAGATGATCACAGTGGTCTCCTCTGATAAACAAATCAATGAAACTACAATTTGATCCCATGAGAGATACTATAATATATATTTCTTCTCACTTCACCAAGTCCTGCCTCCAGTGAGTATACTGAATTCCAATTGTACACCTCCTGTGCTATCTGCTTAAAGACCAACCTGTCCACCACCAACTAAGATTCTGAACATATGTGGCTAAATTCCAACTTGTTCATCCAGGCAGAAATCCCTAAAAGTCTTTGCAACTTGTATGTTGGTTAAATGTGGCTTTGTGGGTTCACTTCTTCTCTGGCATTTCAGCACTGTCAAGACACTTTTAGGACACAATTTCTGTACTTGACACTGCTGCCAAACCTCAAGCTTCAAAAGAGCTGCAGTCTAGTCATTCAAATTTTAAACTGAAAACTCTATAATGTCTGTAAAATACTGACTGGAATTACTGTTTCAGATCATACCAAATGATTGCCATAGCATGTGTCTCATTTCTGTTCTTTCCTTCAAAAATTACTGTTACAGATTCTTTGAGAGATTAGAATTTCTGGGTTTTCTGAACTAGTTCTAACATTGTCTAACACAAGGAGAATATTTCCACTTATTATTTTTGTATTTCTAATACATTAGCAATATGAAAAGACTTTTCACACTAACCTCATGTTTCTATTTTTGATATCACAGCAATATGCAAGGAGTCAGCTTGGGTATGGTAGTAACCCTAGCCTGCTCTGACCTGCTGAAAGACACTACAGCACCCGCAATCAAATGCAGGGAACACCTTCACCCCACCTTTCCCTCTCTCTGCCACGGAAAGCCATGCTTTCAGGAGGGCAGGCCTGCTCCAAGGGCTTGCCACTTAGGCACTGAACTAGTGAGAATATAATCCTTATGCAAAGCAAGTAGCAATTTTAGCAAATATACACACACATATATATACACATAAATGTACTCTATAAAGGCTTCTTTGGTCAGATGTCTTGAAAACACAACTGTACAAGTAGAAATGTTAAGAAAAAACAGGTAGGGAGTAGCTGAAGTGGCTAAGATTTTAATTAAAGGGAAGTAACTTTCAAATAGTCCAGTATCCAGAAAATGTGGTTGCTTATAAGAATTCAGCAGCTTTTTAATGACAAAGTCATCAACAGAAGGGTTACAGCAAGAGGAAGAGAGCAGCATTGCTCACCCAAAGAGAGGCTGACCAGTACTGCTGGCAAGAGGCAGAAAGCAGCACAATAATTAAACATACAAGGATGAGAACTGATGGATGGGAACATGCAGCATCAACTGCACTCAGAATCCATCACAAGGAGAAACTTCCTTCTTTTACTTTAATTCCCCTTTTTTATTTCCTTTTTGTTTAAGACAAGAAAAAAAGATGTGTCCATGAAAGCCACACAAGTGGAACTTCAGTAGTATTGGGGGGAGATGCGGAATCTGAAAGTACAATTATCTTTCATTTCTGTTGAAGGACTTCAGGCTATGACCTCAAGAGGACTTGGGTACCAAACCACTCTGCTCCTGATGCTGTCCCTACTATAGAAAATCCCAGCCTGGCCGGGTCTATTTGCTCTCACAATATATGGGCAAAGTTAAACACCAAATAACTAAAGCCACAAGAAAAGCCCACAGAAACTGCTATTCCTTCTTCACCACCACCAGAGCCTTCAGGGCTTCCAGAGCTGCTGCCAGGATTTGAGCACTGCAAGTGCTCTCTCACTTATTTTTTAACAAGTACAATGTACTCATTTACGTGTGAACTAAACATCTGAGACTTCCTGTACTGTCAGCCAACAGAGAGGTTTTCTGAAGGCCTTTTGACCGTAAGAATCATCCTGGTGTCATGATTTTAGTACACACTTCTGAGGCGAGGATGAGCTAAGCTCTTCTTTTTTGGAAAAGGAAAGTATTTTATTCAACTCTCCCCCAGAACTGACTTAGGCAGGTGTCTGTGATTGCTATGCATAGAGTTCAGTCTTCCATCCCTGCCTATCCCACATACTTCTTTAGCATCGCAATGCAGAAGAAATGCTGTGTTCCTAAATGCAGCAACATGTGAAACCCAAAGGACAGCACATTTCCAGCAAGCACAAAATAAATCTCAGATACTGGCTGGGACGCAAAGCAGAGAAAGTGCACTAAATCTCTCTTTTTTTTTTTTTTTTTAAGTTTATTGTGTTTGATTGTTTGATGTGACTGTTGAAAACTTTATACCACTAAAGCCACAATAAAAAATTACAAATACACCATCTTCTCAAAATAGGAGGTCTCCAAGTATTAAGATACACTCTTTCAAGACAGACATTTTATCCAAATGTTGATTTAGCTGAATATATCTCAAAAGTAAAAGTGAAAATGGCAATGCTATCAGAAATAGCAGCCTCCAAATCTGCCTCCTAACTAGACCAGCTCTGCATGCTCTCACTTTCAAAACCTCATTTTTTCCTTTCAAAATTGTATAGAGCACTGTCTACGCAAAAGATTTCCTTTGCTAGATGAAACAAGTGAAAAATTAAGCCGCCTTGTAACTGCTATCAATTTATAGAAAGTGGAAAGGAATGTTTTTCCCTACTTTTTTTTTTTTTCCTTAAGAAAAATCTTTTCATTTCCCACTTGGAATTTTCTTCCAACTGAAAGATTCTCTGAAAAAGGAACTGGAAGAGCTCCAACTACTGTCCAACACTTTAAAAGATTTTAAAGTGTCATCAATCACAGCTCTTTACATGCTCTTCTAGAGCACTGCCAACTTGTATTTGAGGACTAACTCAAAAGTGTTTCATGCCAGCATTAAACACTCAAAATAAAGACAGATACAAAACAAAAAAAAAAATTCTATATTAATCTGATTTTAAGTTAAGTCCTGCTCAGATTCCTGTCAAATATTACTACATAATACTAATAGCCATTATCTTCCCTTTTTTCCAGGAGGAATTGGCAATTGATATCATTAAACAAATATCTCAGTAGCTACCTCAGATGGCAGTATATTATTATGCCTGCTATAGAAGGTCCCTTCAATTCTTTGCAGACCATCTTTAACTGCTGATACCATGGGGAAAAAAACAAAGGAATATCCATGGTAAATAACAAGTCACATGTATTCTTTGAAACTGATGTAACAAATTTCTAATACTGTATATTCCAATTAGCAAACTTCAATAATTTCAATTGAAATACTCAGTGACTGGTTCTTCAAATCTGATTTGAAAGTATCTGAGAACACGGAGTATCTGAACCAGCCACTTCTGACAACTCTGGTATTAAAAAAAATGTGCAAAAAAAAAATTAGTACTTTTTCTGTAAAGAGTACTTTTGAAAATTTTTCCCTCAGGTATCCACAGAGAGAAAATGCTCTGTGTTACAGATAGTTGCCTTTACCCTGTCAACACTTGAACAAAGCATATGACAATTACAGATCACTCGCGCTCAGGAAGGCTTCCAGAGCTCACTGATAGCATCTTCAGCTCTGCGAATGGACCTGACCTTATTTCCAGCTGGCCTGAGCTCTGTGCACACACCCCCTGCACCCACGCAGCCTGCCAGCATCACTGCGCTGCCCATGCTGCTGCCAGGGACCTGCAAGGCTCCAGAACAGACATCCAACACCACCACCAGAAAAGCTCTTCTTGGACAAGGCAGAGAAAAAGAAATTATTTAGGCAGTCGGCAGGAGGATCAGCATTAGCATGCAAAACCTCATGCTCTTTGCTGCTCTGACCACTGGACAACACCCCGCATTAATAGGGAATTAGGGTCACCGCTTGCCACCTTACAGAGAGGGTAACAAAGTGCCTGTCCCAGGTGACACATGACAAAATGAGGCTAGAACTCGGGTCTCCCGACATGATACATCATCTGATTAATCATCCCCTTAGCAGCGCCGATGTCCAAGGTCATGCATTTGATTGTCCTATGTTTAAACAACGAGAACACACTCACCCCACCACCAGGCCAGGCACAAAGCTCGGGATTTCTGAGTCCCATCATTACTCTGCTATGTAGCAAATACCGTGCCAGCCATTAGCAAAGAGCACGCCTCATTCCCGTCCTGAAGGCTGGTTCACAGAGAGGACAAAAGCTTGCTACTGCTAACCAGACATTCCTTAACTCAAGTGGTGCTGGTCTGCGCTGCAATGCGCTCTTAATGCCAGCACTGCCAGCCACCCACAAAAGGATAAACACCATTGCACATGAGGGCGTTTGTTACAAGAAACAAACAAACAAAATTTTTTTTAAAAAACAGTCCTTTGTATAAATAAAAAAAAAAAAACAGATTTTAAAAAAAGCACAGACATTACTAGGATCGCATTCAGAGGGTCAGAAATGTCAGCGTGTGACAGTCTTGGCCAACTTTATTTAGTATCACTGAATATATACTTTTAATAGCCTTCAATCATAGCATCTCCCTTGATCCTGACTGTTTTAGTTCCAATAAACCTTAAGCTTTTGCATCTCTTTTACTGAACTTTAAAAAAAAAACAAAAAAAACAGCAAGCCGACACTGAGGTAAGTCCTACCCTTGTAGTTGTGGCTGAAGGGACTCTTCTGGCACAGGAGTTGATGTTGAGTGCATGAAGAAACAGACAGTATAAAGCACACAGTCCCTGAATATATACCACATGACTTTACATATTCACTCCCAAGTCTTACCATGTATTTGTGGATGCCACCATGCCATCCCAAAAATCCAAGAGATTACAGAAATAGCTACAGAACCAAGACACACCATAATTTGAATTTGTCTTCTCCAGATCAAAACACATAATTCTGCAGCGGACATAGATAAAAAAAAAAATTAAATAATTCAATTTTGGTTTAGTCACAAGTTTAGATAAGGCTTTCTAATTCATATGAAGAGCTATTACACTGAACTCAAGAAAGTTCACACAAACTCAGTGTTACATACAGCATAGATACACTTTCTGGCAAAGCCACGCTCATTTTCCCTCTTCTTCCTATCTCTCAGTATTACTTTAAGAGCTCTCTGCAGTAAAAGGTAAACAGAACTAATTAAAGAACAGTCTAGCTTTTTCACATTGTAGAATCACAGAATGTTCTGACTTGGAAGGGACCTGCAAGATCATTGAGTCCAACTCTTAAATGAATGGCCTGTACAGGGACAGAACCCACAGCCTTGGCATTATTAGCACCATACTCTGAGCAACTGAGCTCATCTCCTAGAGTCACTGCTTGGGAGCAAACAAGAGCATAGACTTCATATGAACTTCAACCCTATCAGTCACACCAAACTCTGAAAAAGTATGAAAAAGTTCACATATTCGGGCACAAAATCTAAGGGAACTTTCTGCACAAGATAGGTTCAAAATGCAAACACAACATGATTAGGGCTGGAATTTTTATATACATATCCATATATATATATATATATATATATAAACCAAAACTGACTTCACAACTTTCTTTAGATGGGTCCAATTTTACCCACTTTTGCAACAGTGCAACAAATTCTGATCAACACTTCAATCAAGTTTGTCAACATACATCTGTCTAGCTATAAACTAATGCAATCATTTTGACACTGAATCATCAAACAATTTCTGCTGTTGTTTGGGGTTTTTTTGTGTTTAGCAGCAACTTTAAAAAAATCATTCAGTTGAAGCAAGAGGACTGTCTAAAGTTCAGTTGTTGAACACAGGGTACAATTACATGGCCCTTTTTCCAATGACAAACAATGTTGAGAGTGTCATTCGTACTTCAGTGCAACAGCACTTCTCCTTTCTAGTGTAAGCATGAATTTAATTTAAAATAAATAATTCTTCTTTGCTGCATAGGAAACATAGACATTTCACACTTCCACATTTTGCACTTGCAAGACTCAAAACTTGTCTTACCGATACAGCACAGTGCAATTGGCACAAAGGAAAAGAAAACCCTCAACCTAGCTGCTCAATACTTAACAACTCACTTTGAAACAGCATGTTTGTTACATGTTTTCCTCTTAGCAGGGAAAGTGAGCATGCTTGTGTTTGCAGCTCCTCCTCTTTCAAAGACACACAGCTGCAGCTGTAGTAAACAAGTCAGGAGCTGAGAAGGTCAAAGTCTGGGTGCTGCATCCATTTCAGCTTTTCTAAAAACAAAATTTTTATTTCAGGAAATTAATTTTTCTACTCATTTTGTAGTTAAGTCAAGGAAAGGCAAACTACAATCATTCTCCAACAAAAGAAACCAAGGTACAGTATTTCAAAAGCCACAAGCAAGGCACTTCAGTAAAAATAAGTGTTTTTAGATCTCCATCTTTATTAATGAACAAACACATCATTCAGACTCTCCTATTTTACTTGATTCAAACTAAGACTTGGTCAAAACCAACTTTGTGCTGATGAGACCTGGTCCACAAAGCAAACAACACCTACTGAAGGAAAGAGCAAGGAGGTTGGCCACACAGAGAACTGGTGCCAGCAGCCTAGCAAGGTTCACGTAGGTCATCCAGCAGCCTGAAGCAAGGAGGCTACAGCGCTCCATCTCCGGCAATGCTTGCATAAGTGGACATCATGCACCCAGCCATGACAAAAGGGCACTCAGCTTTCCATTATTTTACAGACCATCCAAAATCTAAACAATGGTATACCCTAGCAGCACTGAAAACTCCACCAAATTACACAGATGTTCTGCAACTCTCTGTGCAGCAGAGACCTCCCTAAGCACTCAGAAAAGGCACTGCCCACTTTCCTCAAATACATGGTCTGTATTTCTATTTAACTGTGCTGGTTACCATCACACACCACCTTGGTCTAGGCAAAGAGGAAAACAGTCACTGCCACAGGGTTCTGCAGCACAAGCCCTTCACTGACCCCATTCTAACATCTCCCAGGGGAAGAGCTATTTCAGCCCCACATTTCTGCCTTCTCTCATCTGGACTGAAATTCTGCTCGTGCATGTTCAGGTCTGGCTGATCCTGACAAAAACAGCTGGCAGAGGACTCCACGATTAGCCTGTCCTGGAATCTTAAAGTTTATTTTTAAAAGTTGTTACACAGAGTCTTCTTGAGCTGTCAGGGTCCTTTCTAGAAAAGGTTTTTCTACAAGAAAGCAAAGAAAGGCCTGGAAATATTATCATGAACTACTGCTGGGGGGAAAAAGCCAGAATTAAAAATACATTATTTCCTATCCCCTCTATTTACGCATCTGATACTGCCTCACTATCAGAAACAGAAAACAAACAGTATCTCCCATATCCTAAACTCCTTCCCAGCCCATCCAGAATAGGTGCACTCACTCATCAAATGACCTACGACATAAGCTTTTTGACAAAGATGTTTCTCCTCCCATAAAAAAAGGTGCTCCTTAGACTGCTGCCCTCCTCCCAGTTCCAGGTACCACGCACAGTTAAGAAAAAAAAAAAAAAAAGGGAAAAAAAAAAAGGTGGGAAAAAGGGGAAAGAAAAAGAATTAAGAAGAGGCAGATGCCAGCAGTGTTGTTCTGGCGGCAGTGCGGGGAGCGGGCGGGGGTGCTGGCCCGGGGAGGGGCGCGCATGGGTGTCACCACCGAGGGGTGATGTCATCCACCAGCCTCCAGCCCGGGCACCTGCCAGCAGCAGCAGCAGCCTAGCAGCGGCTGCCAGAGCCTCCGGCAGCACGGCGAGGGGAAAAAAAATAAAAAGACAGCGAAAAAAAAAAAATCCGCAATGTTTCCCTTCGCTATGCGCGGCTGGTTTGTGACGATAGGTGACATGCCAGCTTGCAGAGAGCGGTTTCAACTTGATTACGTCCCATTAGAAAGATATTCAAGACACTCCCCCTCTCCCAGCACGAATAATAAATTGAGAAAAAAAAAAAAAGCAGCCTCGGTTTATGCAGCCTTACGTCACTAATAAAATGCTCCTATCGCCCCATCTGTGACCTATTCAGCACAGCTACTAATCCCACGCTGCGACCACTTTGCTGTTCCTGTGCATTTCAGAGTTGTAGACCAACCAGAGAGCAGAAAATGGAGCCCATATGCCAGCGCTATATAAAGCAGCCTCGCAAAGTTGCCGCGAATAATCTACCTGCCGTGGCGAGACGAAAAGTGGAAAGCAAAAAAAAAAAATAAAACCCAAAAAGGGGTGGTGGAGGGAGGAAGAAGAGTACCGTTTACTTCACGATGCGTAATTTAAAAAATAAACTAGTTTACTGTCTTACTTAGGGGAAGGGGGGCTGCCAAGAGCTAGCAGGATTTTACAAGCTCTATACAGACCCCGATCAAGTGAACTTCTCTTCAGTGCTTCCTACCGAAACGGCTCCTACCTCCTCCCTAAGCGCACAAAACATCATATTTCCTAAGCAAGCCCGTCTGCGGGACTGAATGCCACGCCAAGATCCGAAAAAAAAAAAAAAAAAAAGCCCAAAAAACCGCTGTCTGGACCGGAGCATCGCATCCCTGCAAACCGCGGGGAGGAGAATATAAAATAACCCGTCTGGTAGCTCCTGTCCGCCTCCCCCAACATCCAACCACCAGCGGTGGTGCAGGATTTTGGGGGAGGCGGAGAGGAGCCACATCTCATCCCAGAGGAAATTTCATCCCAGCAGCGGAAAGCTTTCGGAGGGCTTCGCAGGGGGACGCTGATGCCATGGGGTAGGTAACCCATCTCCCGCAGCGGCTCTGGGCTCAGCGTTAAATGCAAATACCAGCGGCTTGCTCCCCAAGCTCCCGACTTCTGCAAGAGCGAGCATTTGTTCCACAGAAGACAATTATTTCTGTAGAAGGTAGTACAGCACGACACTCTTGCTTTTTTATTTTTTCCCCCCAGAGCGTGTTACAATCCCATTTTTCTCCCCATTCAGCGTTACGCTCCGATTTTCCCCTCCACAGAGCGCTACACTTTATACTTTTTCGGTATTTGTTTTTACATATTAATTGCCCAGCCCCGAATGCGCACGGGGGCCGCCCGCCCCCACCCACACCCCCCCCGGGGACGGCAGCACAAAGGGCTGGGCGCTCCCGGCTCGCTGCTCATCACTCCCCGCTTATCGCTTTTTATTTCCCCCCCTCGCTTTTTTCACCGCCACCCCCACCCCCTTTTTCCCCCTCCTAGAGCCTCAGCGGGAAAGTTGAGGGAAAAGTTCGGGCCGGCGCCTAGCACCCTACCCCGGTATCGCTGCCGCCGGGGCACCGGCAGGGATGGAGGCAGGCGGGAGGAGGGGATGGATGGAGCGGGGGAGGGAGCGGGGGAGGGAGGGCACCGCCGTTAACCCCCGGCTCGCCCCGGCGGCGCCGGGGGAAGCGGGGGGGCCGCCCTGCCCCCCCTCCTGTTCTTCAAAATTATTTAACTTCAGTAAAGGAGCGGTATTTTGTTTGTTTGTTTTTTTAAATAGAGGCTGGCCGGGACAGCGGCAGCAAAACCCACACACATTAGCCGTTTATCCTGCTAAGAAAGGGAATCGGCACAGACCTGAGCAGAAGCGGCAGAGCAGGAGAAGAAACTGTTTCCTTCCCTGACACAGGGTCCCCGCTCTGTGTCTGTCTATCCGCCCGCCCCGCGCTCCCCGGGCAGTGCCCCGCGCACTCGCACCCCGCACCGGCGGAGGCAGCCGGCGGCCGTCCCCGGGAAATGAATGGGGGCAGCCCGGGGAGCCGCGGCGCTCGCTCGCCGCCGACTTACCCGCGTCACATGATGAGCCCGGGCAGGGTGGGCCGGGGGTGGAGGCTCCCGGCGCCGCCTGGCCGCGCCTCGCCTGGGGCCGCCGCGACACCCCGCCGGCCGCTCAGACAAAGGCTCCGGACCGGTGTCCCCCTCCCCAGCTACCGGCCCCTGCTCCGGCCACGGCGGGCGCCGGTGGCGTCGCTGGCATGCGGCGCGTCCCCGCCCCCACCGGCAGCCGGGCGGAGGGAGGGGAGGGAGGGAGGGGCCGCGCCCCCGCCCCGCGGCCGCCCCGGTGCGCCGCCCGCCCCGCCCCGGGGGGTGGGGACGGGAACGCCCGGCCGCGCCTCCCCCTCCCGGCCCCGGCCCCGGCCCCGGCCCCGGCCCGGCCGCGGGGAGGGGCAGGGCAGCGGGGCGCCGCGGGGAGGGGCCGGGCGCGGCCGGCAGCGGGGGCGCCGAGGGGAGGCCCGGGGCGAGGGGGCGCCGACGGCGGGGCGGGGTAAAGAGGCGCCGGGGGAAGCTCTGCAGGGTGCGGGGCCATGGGGGAGCCCGGGGGGAACTCCGGGCTCTGGGAGCGCCCAGGGGACAGTGAGGGGAGCGAGGCGCTAGGGATGCCTGGGGGAGCCCCGGGGGGACAAGGCGGAGGAGAACAGAGGGGAGCTCCGAGGGGTCGGAGCGGGGCGGCAGCAGCAGCAGCAGCGCTGAAGGGCCCGGGGGGACACGCGGTCGCGACACTGAGGGGCGTCCCGGGGGAAAGGACACACCGGGCGAGGTGTCCGCCCCGGGGCCGCGCCGCCGGAGGGTCTGGCCGGGCCCGGCGCCCGCCGTTACCTGGGGCTGAGTGCTGCAAGCCTTTCCCTTCTCTTTTATTTTGTTTTCTTCGCGCAGCCCGACTGCAGCTCGTGGGAAGTATGCGAGGCGTGGGGTTGTGGTTTTTTTTTTTTTTGGTCAGCGCTCGTAAGCCCGAGTCGCGCCCCTGCAAACTGAGAACTTCCTTTATGGGGAAGATTTTTCTCACGTAAGGGCTGCGGATACTGGGTTGTAAGGGTTTTAATAACAACATACAGATGAACAGATTCTATAATCTTAAAGTTTGTTTAAAACACCAAGTCTTTGTTACATTCATGTTTTAAAAGAAGAACTTTCAGAACCTTAGGAAACAGAAATATAAACCCTAGGAGTCAGTTAAACCTTTAAAAGCAAAACTCTGTTACTTTTCGTAAGCATTCTTACACGTGTTTACACTGTGAAGTATTTTGGTGTATTTGGTCCATGCCTGGGCAGTATTGAAGCTATTAAGCTGGCCTGACAGGTTACCTGGGGATTCTCTTGCCTTGGAGAGCCTTTTGTTAATGTAAAGCTGATGTGGCTGTTTGCTGCCTCCTCCCCTGTGGCTGGTGTTGCATAAAGTAAACACGGTGTGGCCAGAGCACAGGTGAGCTTTGACCAGCGCTGCCTGCTTAGATGGTTTCTGGCCATGGTCGGGGGCCATTGAATTTAAGGAAGCTTAATAGCCTTTTGAATAATCAGGGTGCGTGATGGCCCCCGGCAGAAGCCATGGTCAGAGCAAGTACAAAACAGTAAGTTCTTTGAGTCCCACCCTTTATTCTCTCAAATTCACAGGCAGCCCAACAGTTCCTGAGAGTCCCAGTCATAACAATTATTGGGTAAATAAAAAGCAAAAAGAGGGATGGATCCTGTGTATGGAGGTTGGCCTGTCATGTGAAGGTGTTTGTAAATGCCCGTACAGCTTGTGTATTTACACAGAAAGCCAGGCGGAGCGCAGGTAAATAATTGCTGCTAAAATGCTATTACTTTCAGTAAATACAAACTAATATTTGCTGCTCATCACAATATTTACTGAGGAAGCCAGAAGAACCAGAACCTGTGTTTGTTCCCAAAGAGGATTCCATGCCAGCTGCCAGAAATATGTCTGCTCATCTCTTTCCCTGTAATGATCCTCTGCCTTTTCTTGGCATAAATGTTTTGGATAATATAACTCTTCACTGTTTGTCTCTACATCTTACCTCTATTTCCACAAGGGGTTAAAAAACCCAGAATAATAAATAAGAAATGTTAAAATGGCTATAAACAGAAATATATGTCTCCACAAGCCACAAAGAGGCTTAGGCATAATTTGCTATTGTAATGTTGCCTCTGGTCTAATCATTTCCTTTGGAAAAAAGTGAGCATAGAGTTAAAATACAGTCCAATGACCCAAGTAACATATTTCCTTATGCTGGGAGTTTAGATCAGAACCAGCTCCAGCTACTCCCGGTAAGTTACATATGTGATTCATTAGATTTCACCCAAGTCAAAAGTTACATTGTAACACTTGTTTTAAAAGATAAAATATGCAATCCCCTAGGAAGCGGGCTACTATGGAAGACAGCTGGAAACATTCCCTGGACAGATGCATAGCTTATATTCAGATTTATCAATAAAAAAAAGTGAGTATTAACAACATTCATCCTTCTTAACCACTTGGAACAGGGAGCACTGAGCGTTCCACAGGAAAAAACTGGTTTCTACCTACCGAGGTTAAAGGATTAATGAATACTTGGCACATGAAAAATGAATAGTGATAGCAAGAAGAAGATTGCATGTAGACAGTGTGATAAGGGGTGCGTAACAGAGAAACATCACATTACACACATTGCTGTGCTCTGAGAAAAAGACAAAGCTCATTTCCATTGAATTTCAGATAAAATATTTTAAAACATCAATATTTAGTTTGTCATACTTAGAAATATTTTATTCATTTATATAAAATATCTAAAGAAATAATCTAGAAGAGGGGTTGGCTGACTGACATTGGGCGATAAAATTTGTTCTTTGTGAGTTTCATTATGTGCTATGTTGGCTGTTTACATGGTCTATTGCCTGCTACTAAAAACTATTAGCCGTATACATGAATTTGCAGGGCAGTATCTAAAGCAAAAAAAATGTGGCTATGTTTGCAAGAGGAATGTATTACATGATTATATATCAATAGATTGATACAAAAGTAGGGATATTACACATTAGTATTTGATATATAACACAGATTTATAGAGAAATGTAGTTCTCAATCACATGCTTTTATGGAAAACTTGTCCTACTAAATCACCATCTTGGCTCACTCCGTATACACCTGACCCCTCTGTTTCCAGTCTCCTCTAGCTTAACAAAACTGAGAGTACATAGTCTCTTTGAAAATGTTCTGGCTTACATTTTAACACATAAATACTTTGAAAGCATTTAGTATTTCTCAAGACTTAGAAAGTTCTTTTTATTCTTTCTTTTTCCCCTGAAAGAAGAAACTTTAATTCTATTTCCTCTGAATCAACAGGACTTTTTAGCATTTTTTTTCAGAAATACAGCCTAAATTTTGAAATGGGAACCTCAACAGTGTACTGCTGTATATTATTCAAAAATTAGAAAATCATACTTTTGAAACCAGGAGAACAAATCAGCCCACAGACCATTTTTAGTTGCTTGTTTTTTATAAAGCTCAACAAGTGTGTTTATGTGTGATTTTAGACTTTTTCTATAGTTCTTCTCCAATTCTGCCCCATTACCCACAGAGCAGTACTACTGAATCACTTTCATTGAGTCCCACTGCTTACAATATCAGGTGGCTCTTTCCAGTCTTCCTGTAGCTGTTCTTTCTCTAATGGAGTTTCCTAAAATGTACCAAAAACAAGGTACTACAAAATCTCCCCTTAATGTTCCTCAGTCTCTCATCACTCCTATTTTTGTTCTCCACTGATACAAAATTTTCTTCATTGTCTTCTTTGTTCTATAATTTTGTCTTAGATCCTAATCCATGTGCAAACAAATAATACTGTTCAATGCAACTTAGGAACTTCTAACTTTAGGCATGCATTAAGGTTATTTTTTCATTAATAACCAATCATTTTTTCAAAATGGAGAATGGCACCACCAGCAGAGAGCACACTGGAACCTCAGAACAAAAGAAAACAGAAAATCAGTAGCATATTTTAACAATGTCTGCCTGAAACACATAAAAATACTTCTGAAATACAACAGTAATGTGCTGAATATTGAGAGGTTTTTGTAATTTAAATTAACACCAGTTATAAAAAAATCACTTAAGCTACCTATTGTTTATTCCATTTCAGATTGTATTCAATTTTCTAATTCAAATAAACAACACACACAAAAAAAATCAACCTTACTACCCAAACCAAAACCTAAATGCATTTTTATTTGGGATGCATGGTTAGACAAAAGCTTTAACAAATTACATGATACATTTTAAAAGACAGATTGTGTTCATTTGCTGAACTTAGAGAAACCTTTGGGTTGACAGATAATCAATTCAAATACCTACAGCTGAGGGATTGTATTACTAATTCCTTTCACAAGCCTTCCCTTTTGGATACAGGCAAATGACCGTGTTTTCTTTGCCAAGGAATTGACCACACCAGCAGATACAACCTTTCAGGTATGGTTGCTTTCTTGCAATCCAGCCTCTAATCATCTGCTAAGTGCTTCCTCCACTCTTTCTCCATTCAAACTGGTGTTAAGCTCAACGTGAATATGTGGACCTTGCCCCTTTATCTGACAGCTGCCATCAAGCATGAGAGCACAGACTCTTTTGGGCCAGGACATCGACTTCTGTTTCTTTGAATCTACTTAGGAAGTGTTTCAACATGCATGGCACTCTGCCATCGAATGCTAAGCTTTGTAGTCAACTTCTAGGTGGCCATTAACCAAAGCAGTCAGTCTAAAATGTGGATGCACAACTATCAAGTATCAGGGTTGTATTTCACGCGCCTCGCTCAAAGATCAGCAGTAGTATTCCTTGGGTATGAATGTTGGAGATTTTGGACACCAAAATCTCTGTCTTTTTTCTCTATGCCATATAAACAAATTGTTTGTTCTTAAACAGGCTATCAGGAAATCTTTCCTTCAGCCCACTGACATTAACCCCCCCTAAAAATACACAACCTAGCTCATTGCATAAATGGTAGTGTAAACAATGGAGCCTCTGTGATACAATAAAGTATATAATGGAGAGTAATTCAGTTACACTACAGAAGAGAGAAAAATTATAATCTGATATAATTAATAGGTGTGTGTTTTTCTCCAGGGACAGAGATCAAAATATTCAATTTGCCAGATTTAGACTAGCAATGTTGCCAAGACACATATTCTAGGAAAGTGGGGCCACAAAGTATTAATGCTTCACTCCCTTGATCCAACAGCTCTGTGCCCTTTTTATAACCTTGAACTGAGATCATGCTATTTTTTTTTAACTTGCCTTCTTTTAGAAAGAGCCCTTAAAGGCTTATGATCTTATTCAAAATCCAGAAGAACAGGAGGAACAGTTCCTTATTTAGTATAATCTGAGACTGGCAAAATTTAATAGAGAGTAGGAAGTCATCAAAGGATGTGTTCTGGGGAAGGTTTGATATGTGCATGTCTTTAATGTTTGGTTAACATTTTTGCAAAAAAACCCAAAAAAATGGAGATGAGCACTTCCTGGCTCTGAACACCATATCAATGCAATTCCCCTGAATGGAATGCTCTGGATTTTCATTTCAAAACTCTGTAGTTTGTAGCCGAATTTATGAGCCTAACTACCATCCTAATAAAATTTCTTACGTTATTTTAAGGTCTGTGTTCAATTCCATGATCTCAGCTCCTTACATTAAACACTGTGTTGTTTGGTTATTTTGGGAAAAAACAAAACAAAACAAAACAAGGGATCATTGCTTAAACTGCTTTATAAGGAGAGGCACACAGTAGTCTCACATGAACATTAGAGCCACTACATTTCTCATGGTAAGATAGAGACATAGTATAAGACAATCATTCCCAATTTTCCCCGTAACTCCCACTGTCTTGTGTTCTCTATGGCTCCTGATAATTTTGTGTTCCACCTGGTCTTTGTAAAACCGATGATGTCTAATTTGTTCCCTGTGCATGGGTTCCATCGGCTCCAAAAGAAGTTCTGCATGTTAAAGACTTGGAGGAGAAGATTCAAAGCCAAAAGTAATGTTTCAAAAACAGCTGGTGATCGTGCACAGGAATAAGGAGCATTCTGCAGTCAGGTTAGCAAAGGAAAGTGTTCAGCTGGACATCGATTTTGCATCTAGTAGGCAGCCAAAACTATCTGGGATATCTTCTTTGCAGGTATCATAACAATCTTTCGTGCTTTTCCAGACAAATTTTAGGCATAACAAATGTTTTCAAGAACTTCTTGTTTTTATCCCAGTTGTTTTTAATTTAGTAAAGTTCTTTGTTCTCCATGGAGGTACTAAATAAATTACAACAGAATACATCTCCTCTCCATCTTACAGATGCTTTCTGGTGTTACTAAAACATTCATGTTGATAACTTTGGATTTCAAGGCCATTCAACTTGGCTTTTCCAGTACCAGAAACTCTTGGATTCAGGAAGCATTTACCCAGCATCAAGAATGGAAGAGATTAAGAATCAGATGAGAAATGGGGCAGAGCTCTGGGAAGGGGACCTGCAGGTTGATCATGAGTCAGCAGTGCCCTGGCAGCCAGGAGGGCCAACCCTGTCCTGGGGTGCATCAGGCCCAGCATCACCAGCCAGGCAAGGGAGGGGACTGTCCTGCCCTGCTCTGCACTGGGGTGGTCTCACCTCGAGTGCTGGGGGCAGTTTTGGGCACCACAATTTAAGACATTAAGCTGTTAGAGAGCATCCAAAGGAGGGAGACAAGGATAGGTGTGGGGGGGAGCCATATGAGGAGTGGCGGAGGCCACTTGGTCTGTTCAGCCAGGAGAAGAGGAGGCTGGGGGAGACCTCATTGCAGTCTGCAACTTCCTTGTGAGGGGAAGAAGAAGGACAGGCACCACTCTTGTGACCAGTGACAGGACTCAAGGAAATGACATTAGCTGAGTCAAGGGAGGTTTAGGTTGAGTATCAGGAAAAAGGTTTGTCTCTCAGAGGGCAGTTGAGCACTGGAACAGGCTCCCCAGGGAAGTGATCGCAGCACCATGGCTGTCTGAACTCAAGAAGTGCTTGGACAGCACCCTCAGGCACATGGTGTGACACTTGGGGTTTTCTGTGCAGGGCCAGGAGTTGAACTTGCTGATTCTGATGGGTCTTTTTCAACTCAGCATATTCTATGTTTCTGTGGCTGAAAATGAAAAATGGTTCTTTTCAACTGTTCTGTTAGGTGATTAGGTTGGTTTGAAATGCCTGGGTTTGCACCTAAGCATCATGGACATATCCATGATCATGGTGATTTCTGGATAGTATGCTTTCTTGATATGGATTGTTGATGACTCACAAGCATTAAGAGGCTTTATCTGAACTCAGTTGTACGTATCACATTACAGATGAATAAATTGAGTAAATTTTTTTTAAAATGAGTTATAGGGTTTTTTTAAATGCTGAATTTCACAGATTATTGACCATAGTTGTACCACTGGATATCAATATGACAGTTGAAAAAATCTAAACATTGTGTTGTAGCAAATGCTTACTTAACATCTGGGCTTGTTTGTGTGATTTTTGTTTTTTTGAACTAAGAGAATGAATTTGTTTGAGTGGCTGCAAAGCTCAGTAAGTACCAGTTATCAATTCCCTTTCTAATGACAACTGATGACATGATTTTTACAAATGGTTGAGCATTTGGCAAATGCTAACCATAGAAATCGAATGAGCTGAAAGAAACTCCAGTCTGCCCTATTGTCACTACAGAGCTGACAGATGGGAAAAAGAGGAGGAGGTTGTGATGCTCTCTCAGAAGCCCAGGGGCACACAGCAAAATGACTGCTGAAGTGCCTTGACAGACCGTAAGTGAGAGAGCAGCAGATTTCTGAGGAGCAGACATCACCTATGTTTTGCTTTGCTACAAGCATTACCCTATCTACCACAGCCTCCCAAATGGGCTGGCCAAATTCTCTGCGGAGCGCTTAGCACCAGAACTCATTTGAACCTCAGGCAGTGGAGGTAAAATTGAATTTCCCTGACAGAAGGAGGAGCTGGAGCCAGGCTACCTCCTCCAGCAGCTGCTGGAATAGTGAGAGGGCAGTATTATCCTTACAGCTGCCCCAGGCAGGTGGCACAAATGCCAGCATCTGCTGCTGCCCTTGACACTGTCACCTGCCTGGACCCTATCAGCATGGCCAGGGCGCTTTGCTATCCTGGCTGTCTGCTGCTGTGAACATCTGCTTGCTCTGCTGGTGCCTAAGCAGCAGGGAAAATCACCCAGTATGCAGAAAAGCCTGTAAATCCCAGAATAAGAATTGAGAAATGGGCAGTGGAAGTCTGTTGGGATCAGATCACTCGGCTTTGCCTTTCCTTACCTTTTTTTTTTTTTTTTTAATCTCCACAATTAGGCTAATGCATCTCCTTTGGTTTTGTAAAAAGTGACTCGAGAAGTTAAAAGTACCAAACTTCAGTAGCTTTACCCATATGTGCTGCGTGCCTCAGGCTAGACAGCACATATTGGTAGCCAGACTGAGAAGAACATTTACCACATTACCTCTTCAAAACTCACTTTATTTTTCTTGTTGAGCTGGCCCCCATCCAATGTGACACTCCAGCGTGAGCAGTGTAGTGACAGCAACAGCCTCCATGGAAACACACCCGAGCATGAGGCCAGCCGTGGGGTAGACAGAAAAGGCAGCTCTGTCCTTTTCCTTAGTCTGTGTGGTTTTGCTCTGAAGAAGCTTTCTTTTCATTTCTAAAGCATTATTATGAGTGCCTCTCCTATGCTATTTTGTCTTTGCTGTGTCTCTTGTAGCAGTGCAAAGTTATGCTGAACCTGGAAAACCTGGGGCTGTTTGCAAGGCATCACCATTCCTCAGCCTCAGAAAGCTCCAGTCCCCTTTTACACGCTGGAGCCAGGAGGGAACCTGGCTTTCCAACTGAGACACAAATAACTGCTGGCTGCTGTGGGTGAGGGTTTCAATGTGCACCGTGGAGTGAGTGGCTCTTGTGGACCTTGCCCTGCTGGCAGCCTTGGTGCTGCTGTGCCAAAGGTCCTGCCAACAGAATGCCTCTTTTTGGCAAGATGGGGAGAGCAAAAGGAAACAGCATCTCAGAAATTTCCTTGATGTCTCAGAATTTGATATACCCCCTGTGTCATCCAGGAACAAGTGTATTGGGAAAAGGGTGGGTGGAGGGGAGGTGTTAGGCAGGTGTTAGGCAGCAGAGTACTGGGGAGCCTTTGATAATCAGGATGCCCTGAGAACAAAATACCTCATCACCAGGGCTATCACCATGCCTTCCTCTCCATCATACTGAAAACTCACTCCCCAGGTAATAGCAGCATGAAAAGTTGTCTAATGCCATTATAATGTAATTCATTATATCATTTCCCCTTAATATTTCTCTGAAATGTTGCTTTTTATCCCATAGACTACCCTGAAGTAAATCTCTCAGTCTGACTATCCACTGTTTGATACAGACAGTGAACCAGGTAGCTGTTTGGCTTTCTTCCAAGTCTTAGAGCATTTCACAGACAACAGTGCAAATCCAGCAAAATTTGTGCACCTACAGTGTAGCTGCTACAATGCTAAACTTCCAGACACCTGGCTTTACATCCACCAACAGCATGACAATAGTGACTCTCACTGCACATCACTTGTAGGCTCCCAACTCTAGTTCATACTGCTTAGTGGGAAATACCTATTCTGGATGTGTCATGGGGAGAATCAGGTGCCACAGCCAGGGTACTGAGCAGGGAGTGTCTGAAACTAATCAAGAAGAACAACTGAAAGCAGTTGCATTGTAAAATTTCCCATCTCAGCATGTAAGGAGCCTACACATGGGTTGCAGTGCAGTAGCTTTTCGTGGTTGGGAGTCACGGTGTGGTTCTGCTTTGAGCTGAGCACCTCAACCATCTTTCCAAGGAGCTGAATTAACTCTTTTTTAAATTTAAATGATACATCAGTACCCTGACCATATATGGCATGTAATACAACGTTTAACAAGCACATTTTAGTGTCTAATGCTTTAATACATGAGTTATGAAAAATAATTGTGGGAACTCAGCACACCCCTCTGGATGTTCAGAGTTGCCGAGGACCCCGTCGGGGGGCTCGGAGACCCTGGCATGCTGCCCGGAACACCTGGTGGCTTGAATTTGACCCTTGCAGCAAATTGCCAGCTTTGCATGAAGATGTGAAAGTCACACAGGTTTGAATGGTGTAATAATAGACTATTCACAGGGTGAAAATGTAGATGTTAGGATTTTTGGTATAGGGGTTATGGGGACAAGATGGAGGAATCAGGGCGTGTCTAGTCCTTCTTCTTTCTTCTTCTTGTTCTCCATTTTCTGCTGTGATGTTGGCACTTTGGGATTGGTTTAGAGTAGAAGTGCACTGTCTAACATAGGTGATAGGTATTGGGAATTAAAAGTAAATATGATATACGTAGTTTGTAGCATAAAAAGACGATACCACCTCAGGGCTGGTCAGAGTGCTTGTGGCTGCCTTGCTGAGCAGATCTCAGCTGGGCAGAAAGAAAATTTTATAGATAGGAATTAATAAACAACCTCAAGACTGAAAAGCAAAGAGTCCAGACTCGTTCTTCAGGTGCGGGGGCTGAAGCAGAAACATCCTACACATTCTCGGGGCAGAGAACATCAACAGCTGACCCGAGAAATAATAATAACAGATTTGGCAGATGTCTTTGTCATATGAAACATTTCAGTGGACATCAAGAGTCACACTTGGTTTCCACATGGACTCTAGCACTTCTAACATTGATTTGGTTGCTCCTCCTATCTTTGCTCTCCCAGGTGCTTCGGGTAGTTATGTTTAACACCAGATCACCTAGTCTGGTGTGAAATCTTTCAGGTATAGCAACAAGATTAATAAATCTGCGCACTGCTTCCTGAGTTAAATTTCCTTCCAAGATTCTTTGTTCCCTGATGTCTCAGACACACAAGAAAACTAATCATGCATCATACCACTCACCTGGCTTCCTAAGTGACACTTCTCATCCACTGAAATTACTTCTCCGAAATCACCATGGGTTCTAGAACTCCAGTTAACACCCTCAATATCAATTTCCAGTGTATGAGCCTAGGTCCTGAGATTATATTAATTTGAACACCTACATTAAGTTAGTGGTCCTCGGTATGTTTATCAAGTTGTTGATGTGGCCCATGAATGTGTGAACTTCCCAGGATCTTTCACATCACTTTTCACCTTTTCTCTTCCTCATCGATCTGTCCTTCTTGCCTCATTCCAAAAGAGCCTGATCATTCCAGCATCTTTACAGTGTAACACATTGAAAAGAAACTTTGTTGGCTACCTTTAAAGTACTTTATATTGCTTTATATCACTTACACTACCATAGCAATACGGCAAAGAATGCCATCTAATTTACATAAAGTCACATAGAGGTTAATTAGTATATGGAGGTTAATTTCAAAAAGAGTGCACTAGGAAAAAAGCAGCAAAAAGCAATTCTTTCCTTAATTGGTTTTGTATGCACACCTCCTTCTGTGTTTTACAAATGTACTCAGGAATTTCTGTCTTCATTTTCTGGGAAGATTGCATGTCAGGTAGAAAGGAAGTCTGACACTGTGTCTGTCTGAGTGGTTACTTGCTGACCTTTCATTATGGAATATACAATTTGGCTATCACAATTGCATGGTGAGCACACTTGCATGCATCCTCTTCAGTGGAACAAAAATAATCCCCAGTTGTCTTTCTACTTGCATAATTTGATACAAACATCACATTAGAAATAATAGATGTTGATTCAAACCTCACATTAGCAATAATATGTTCCCAGCTCTGTCTACAAGGAATGGAGGGAAAGTGTTAATTTGGTGAGCCCACATGCTGGAGGAAAAGGAGGGCATTTAATGTTAGAAGGCAGCGACAAAGGCGATTATTTTTCTGTTTGAAGATAAACATTCTGGGGGCTATCAGAAGCTGCTTCCAGGTGACAAAGAAAGAAGGCAGTCTCTGAGTCTAGCTGGATTAATCCTAAATTTCAACACTCAGATCTGTGTATTGGCTCCATATCCTTCTCTAGATCCTATGACTTCAGTGGAAGTGGTTTTGTTTTTCTACAAGAGCTTTGATGGGCACAGAACAGTTTAATTTGAAGACACTTCTTCTCTCAGCAATAATAGCCTACATTCTACTGTAAAGACCCCAAAACCATGATGGGTTATACTACAGTGTTTTTAATGAGTCATTAGCATTATCATTTACTGCAACTAGACGTCTGCTTGAGCTTGGATCTTGATAACCTAGAACTACTTAACAGTGTTGAGTTTGGCTTCTGATACATGCTAGAATCCTTGTGTTCACAGAGGCTTTGGAGCTATTCTAATCCCAAAATGTTTCTTTCTCTGAAGTAAATAGGAGAAATCCCTGCAGCAGGGTTGAACAGCAATAGCAGACTATGAAGACTTCAGTATTATTTCTGTCTCTCAACCAAGCTGGTTAGACACCTAACAAAGCAATTCAGTGGTGGAGCCAAGGATCTACTCAAGCTCCTGGTAGAAATGGAGCACTTTCTGCCCCTGGATGCAGGGTCAAAACCATGGGCACACCACGCTGCCTTCCTGACAGTCCCCCCTTCTCGCTGCAGCAGCAAGGTGGTGGCTTCACCACTGGTCCTTTGAAGGAAAAAGTGGGTTTGCAATTCTGTACATGTTATTTCTGGTGAGCATTTGTACAGAGGCTGCATAGAAACCAAACCTGATGCAAGCCTTTCCATGATGAGTGGATATATAGTGGTACAGCCTCTCCTAGGTCACACAAAACTGGATGCTACATTTGGCAGTGGTAGCAAGGTAGTCAGCACCCTTCCATTTTCCTTGGTCATGAATAAATCCATCCTTGACAATAAACAGCTCAGTGTTCATTCAAAAGATGAAATATAATAAGAATACCAGCAATCAACATTGAACTTATTTATTCTATCTACGCATCCATTTTATTATTCTTGGTGCCTAGGAAAATGTTCTTTCTCTTCTTTAAACAACTCTTGTCCATTGTTGCTGTTTACAATCTCCTTATTGTTGCTGAGAGTTGTCCTATTCCCTCCCTGTCATCATTTAGCAAAGCTAAATGCATTTCATTATTTTAATCTTTCTTGAAAAGTCAATCCCCTAATTAGAATCTATGGTTGTGGAGCTCCACTGGTGTCCGCAGGCTAAACACAACTAAGGCTGTTTTCTTACTAATTGTGCTCGCAGGCAGGACATTTGTTACTGTTGTTGATGGCATTAATTTGTTTGGGGGGTTTGTTTTTGTTTTTTGGTTTTTTTTTAAAGACTGTTTATCTAGGTGAGAAGCAAAAGGCAAAAATCGTTAAGTAAGATTTTCAAAGGATCAAAGCCTGCAAGGTGTAGAAAAAGATGATTTTCTTGCTTGGGATTTTAAACTGAAACATGCAAAGGCAAACCTAAAAGTCTGGGTTTTGTAGACTGAGCACATCAAAATCTCTCAGCAAAGCATGGAGATTTTAAGAACATGCTTTTAAAAGAAGGCTGTCAAATGCTGGTCTGCTCTCTTCTACCAATTCCTAATGAGCATCAAAAATGGGGAAACAGTCCTTCATGCCTAATCAAACACATTTTGCTAAAGAGGCATTTGGAAATTCAATGGGAAGGACAGTAATGCCAAAAAAAATTGCTTACCTTGTCCTTTCTCACTTTTGTCTCCAGTTTAGCTCACTAATCACCCTACATGCAAGTTTTTAGGAAGGATTTTGTTCTTCTAGCATGCAATTGAAGAAGAATGAAAGAACCTTTACAAAGTCACTGCAATGACTTTTTGAAATAAGTTTTGATGAGCTTCACAGTTTGTAATTTCTTTTCTACACACTTAGGGATGTAAATTTTTTACATATGCCACTGCTCTCCGCAGCACCACACATACTAGTTTAGACAATAAATGTAATAACTGCTACCTGAGGGATGTATCTTTCACCCTGCACATAAACTTGCTGCACTTTGAATGTTTCTTGTGCTGGAATATGTCCCATTTGATTCAGTTCTATTTAAATCAATTTTTTTCATTACACATAAGTCAAAGTTGCATTGTTTGGACATACAAAGTAGTGGTATTCCATCAAGCCGTGCTCAGAGTGTGTTTCTATCTATCTCCTCTGGCCACAGAGCATTTTAGGTTCAGCTGTGTAGTGTGGTTTCCTCTAGAGTGCTCAGGATGAATCCTGCTCTATCTATCATCATGCAGTCAAATCTCCTGTCATTGTAATCTACTGCCTACTTCCAGTCTAAAAAGTAGCCTTTAAAAGGCATTTCTCCTTTACTTAGGAGATGAATCTTAGCAGTTGGGATTTCCTAGGCCTTACCCTGGCCACAACTGTTTTTTTCACATCAGTGCTAGACTTGATGTGGCCTTACCCCTGGTGACAAGTGCCAAAATAGCACCAGATCTCACTTAATGATTTAGCTGATTTGACTAATCTGACTAATAGCATGCTGGTGTTTGTACCTCTGCCCTGGTTGCCCACACAGATGTGGCTTGAGAAAAACTACCTGTTGGGCCATAGCATCAGCAGGACTTTGGAGATGCCCCTGGTGTTGTATATGAGCTTCTCAGCATTCAGTAGAACCTGCAGCATCTATACCTCCCTTAAAATGTAAAGCTTCTGAGGCAGACAGGCTTTCTCTTCCCTGTTCTCCTTCTGCCCATGCAGCCTTTCCTCCCCCACCACTTAACTTGAGCAGCAGAGTTTACTCCCTCTACAAATTTCTCCAGCATTGGGATTTAACCATTCTTGAGGTTTTTAAGAGCTGCAGCCTAAAAACTTGATAGTTCAAAAACCTTCCAATTTCTAAGGTGAGGTGGCAAACACTGAAAACTCTGAAAGCTGAACTCAAGAGCCCAATAGCTTGAGGCACCTCTGGGAATTTCAGAACAGGTTGGGCATCTTGTCTGGTCAGTCTGGAGTATGAGAGATCTTAGGTGAAATGCATGGGGCATTTCCTGACACTGGGCTACATCTGAGCTGGTTCCAAGCTTTTCTTTGAAGGATTTGACAGCTCACCAGGATGTTTCTGGAGAGTGAACATCTAGTAAGTTAGACAGTGCTAAGGAGTTGTCAGGCTGGATCCCTGGGATTTATGCATGTGGATTTTGTCCAAGTCCCAGTATAATTTTTAAAGGTGTATGTGTTGCTATTAATTCCTACTCCTCGAAAAAAAGCCTGGCAAAAAATTCCATGTGCTAACACCTATATACCTATAGCCATATAGCTACTGACTGATTTTCAATGAAACCCGTGTGTACACAACTAAATGACATGTCTGCATCAAAGGCCCTTGGCATCCAGCTCGCCACTGTGCATTGTACACTGCACCTCTCTCCCAGGCTGAGGGCAAAACTCTCTCAGCCATCCTGGTACTGTAAATGGAGAGATTCATTCCTCCTGTGTAAATAGGAGACAAGCTAGCTTTCAGGTAGCACAGAAAAACAGCAGTGAATGCTTTACTGCTTAAAAGAGTAAAAAGCGTCTGTAAAAAGAAGACACATCCTTTAAAAACATAAAAAATACTGAAATTTGGCAGAGAACAAAATATTTTGAAATTATGCAACACGAAACAGTCACTGACACTCCTACTGAAACATGACACTGGTTCCAGGATGTTCAGGCACTCCTGCTGGGATAGATAATCTGCATTTAAATTACAAGATTCAGCCATATGTCTGGCTGGGAAATGAAAAGTGTGGAATGATAGATACTACCTTGTGCTTCTGCTCTTGGAGTCTTTTTCATCCTGCTCAGTCACTCTCATGCACTGAGGTCTGTTCCAGGATAAACCCTCTTCCTATTAGATAATATCCAAATGTCTCCAGGGCCTGTTTCAGAATCCAGCAGCCTCTTTTTTTTTTTTCTTTAGAAACTATATATCAAATCTTTGGTGGGAGCAAGCTTTTGACTAATGCTCCCCTCTGGTTATTTAACTTGTAATAACGTATCAATTTAACCCATGCAACTTTTATTCGAGATTTAGGCTATGACATATGGTTAGGGATTCATACTGCTCTATTTAGGAAAAGACAGATCTTCTTCCTTTACAAAAAGGGTATACCCCACCTCCCCACTCCTGTGTGTGTGTCTGTGTGTCTGTGTGCGTGTGTGTGCGTGTGTGTGCATGAGTTTTAGAGTAAGAGCTCAGTATTTCTCTATCATTTAAGTGATTTTTTCTTTTCTCATCTCGTGTTGACTATCTTTTGCTATTACCTTTCAGGGAGAAAAATGTATTTTTGTTGGACCTTCAAGTCAAAGAAGCATCTTCTTTGTAGCTGCTGAATATATTCTGTAATAGCTTGGGCTTTACTTTGTTTAGACTCTGAAAAGTTGCTGTTATATTTCTAGTAATTTAGTTGCACATTCTGAACTAAAACAGCATTAATTGGTGAGGAAAAAAAAATCTCAGTTCTGGTATTATGAAGAAAAAATACTAAAAGAGCATAAGAAAAATAGATGTTTGAAATACAGAGACTTTTCCCACATTTTCAATGTCTTACTATTTTTGGACTTTTTTTTTTTTTTTTTTTTTTTTGACTTGCCATTGCAAATGGCTTGGATTCAAGAAACACAGAACAATGCAGTCTTAGTGATTTGGTCATGGTACCTGTGAGTGGTAAAGGCATGATCTGGGTTTAGAAATCCAGTTGCTGTGCTCTTCAAATCAGAAATACTCACATAATTTATATAATCATTGGAAACCATTCAGGTAGCCAGGAAGGACACTGCACAGCATCAACCAATTGCCATGCTTGCAAATGCCACTTGGAGTTTGATGGGGATATTTTAAAGGTACACATTCAAGGAGCTGAGCTGAAAACTGGTGCTCTTCTGAGGGACAATCTGCTTTTCTGCAAAAGACCATTTTGCAGGTGAGCAACACTGCTTTAAGAAGCTGTGGTCAAAAGAAACTTTACTGTGGTCAAAAGTCAAAAGAAGCTTTACTGTGGTCTACTTTCTGTCCATCCAACCTTGCTCTGGTTTGCCCTCCCTGCTTTTGAGACCCTGCAATTGGACTGAGCTCCTGACTGACCCCTGGCCAAATCAGCGTGGCATGAGGGGTGTTACTGTCACTGGGAATGACGAGGAAACTCCATATGGTCCCAGGCTGCTACCTGGATTCTGCTGTCTCCAGCCAGCAAGGCAGCACTTTGTACTCAACTCTCACCAGCAGATCTCACAGCTTTTATCACCACTTTGAAAAAAATGTGGAAGGACCATTAGTTTAGACCAAGTGTGAACTGATAAAAATGAATGTCCTTGTGAATTGCTCTTATAATTGTCACTGGTTTCTAGTAAGAGCAAAGAAATACAAGAATTAGCATGATTACTCTAAAGGTACTTATTTTCATACACTCTCTGTTGTTGTTTTATTTCAGGACAGGTTTAATTAGAAGTAAGCACTGGCAGTAATCATATGGTATATGCTTCCTTTTGGAGCTTTGAAAGATCTTGCCTTGTGAGGGTGATAAATCATCTAAATGAGCATGCATGAAAACTTGTAAAATGTAATTTGGTACAGAATTTTTCCACACATGGCGCATATCCTAGGCAAGTGTTTTATAAGTGAGACATGAGAGTTTTATGGAGCGCCGTTTGGTATATGGCTTAAATAAACTGAACTTTGCATATAGGCCATACACAAAATACTATAGATTTCTGCTTAAAGGAAGACAGCATGACAAACCTCAAGGAGCCACAAAGTTTACCTGGTACATATTAGGCATCTCAAAAACAATTGCCTAATGGATGTGCTGATGCCAAAAGAGCCCTTTGGGTCTTTCTGAAAAGAATACATACATCAGCTTCCATGAAATATGTCATCCCTTTCACTCATTTTACTAAGGAAATACTAACAAAACACTGTTTTTAAATAGCTTTAAGGATCTGATATAAATCAACAATAGCCAGGAAATTTAAGAAAGCCAAAGACTGACACTCCCTCTTCAGCACATTACACCCTGTTTTTTACAAAAAGCTAGAAACCTTGGGTATCCCATCTCATTTCCAGTTCTTGCTATGTCAGACCCTATGGAAAATGTACCAGCAACAACAGAAGCTTCCACCTCAGACCTTGCACAGCAAGGGTGAAATCACAAGAAGTCATATGTGCTTTACATAAAGTATCAGTAACTTTTTCCCCTGACACATGACCATTCAGCAGCTGAGACAGAGTCCCTGTCCTACCCAGTTGCTCTCACCCTGAGCTGCTGCTGGTACAGACACAGTGACCCAAGGAAGGGTCAGACAATGTACACATGCCAGAGGAGCTGCTCCCTAAAGCCTGTGTGAAGGACGTTTTCCATTCTGGCTTTGGATCAGGGGCTGAGATGATCCTGCAGCAGTAATACTGCCACTATCACTGCTTTGTGTCACATTGATCCGTATTTATTTGGCTCAGGCAGGTAATAATTATTTCAATAAGAACCTAAGCATTTTAAAGAAACGTTTATTAAAAAATCACAAGAGAAACCTAGTCCTATTCTGGAAATATGGGTTGATTCGATGCAAATGAAAATTTCTGGATTATGACTTCACATCAGGCTTAAAATACAAAATGTTTCAATCTGATATTTAAATATGAGAGAGATCAGATATAAGGACATAAGAAGCCCTGACAAGTTCTAAATAAGCATTAAAATCCTAAACATATGTGTGCAGAAAAATAGCTCCTTGAAGCCAAAACTTTTAGAAAGGGAAATAAAAGTTTTTAAGCCTTCAAGACCAGGCACATACTTATCCCTAGATTTACTGTTTAATCCCATTAGGCACAACTAACCATGTCAACACAGAACCAAACTATTCTGTACAAACCACCCAAAAACCTTTAACTGGTCATTGTTAAAAGGGCCATGTGCTAGGCGCCTAATTGCCATAAATACTGATTCCCCTAAGTTCTTTTCACATTCCCATCTAAATTTTCAATAATGATAGCAATCAGACAAACCATTTCAAAATCCTAATCAAATGTCTTATCAGAGCATTCATAAAATGAAATGCTGATGCAGCACATTCTATTTAATTGAGATACACTTAGACTAGGAAGTCCGCTTAATCAGGACGTCTCTCTGGGAACAATTTAAGTCCAATGATACTTAATGGCAATGACACTGGTGATCCCACATAACAAGCAATGGGACAAGAGGAAATGGCCTCAAGTTGCCCAAGGGGATGTTTGGATTGGATATTACAGAAAATTTTGTCACCAAAAAGCTGCCCAGGGAAGTGGCTATCTCCACTTAAAAGATGTGGTGCCAGGACATGGTGAACTGGACATAGTGGACTTGGCAGTGGTTGGATTCAGTGATCTTATGGTATTTTCCAGCTGAAGTGATCCAATGATTCTTTGAAAATACTTGATTCTGGTACAGGGTTAGATGATAAAGGAGGATTAAGTAAAGACTTTTTAAGGCAGGTACTGCTTTTCTTCTGGTCTCTTCTGTTGCAGTGATATCTGCAAGTTATCAAGAGCCAGTGTCTATTTTGGACCCATGGAAAAGGAAGGAGGCATCTTCTCCAAAGACTTCTGGGCATCTCTAGCCCCAGCAGCTTTATCCTAAAGCAGCAGCTTCTCTGGTCTATACCTTTTGTCCCAGGCACCTCCCCTTGTCATGCCTGAGCCTAGGGGATTCCTCCCAGACAGAGGCTGAGCTGTCACCACCTCTGCAGCAGCAGGAATGTCCCAGGACAGAGGGTGGTAAGCCAGGACTGAGGTCAAAACAGGCCTTAATGAAAGTCCCGTCTCCTTTCGCTGCTTTGTAATCCTAGTTATAGCCTTGGTTCATAGTGAAACAATCTGGTGAAGAGGGAAAAAAAAAAAGACTTCCCTGTAAGAAGATTCCTTTTTATTGTCAACCTTCACACAGTCAGAGGATGAAATTCCCTAGGCAATTAGAGCTTCTAACATTACAGGCACAAGGCTTGTTTTGAGAAAACAAATACATGTCAGCATTTTTAAAGTTATTTTTTCAACCTTTAGACATGCTGGCAAGGCATCCATTCAGTGGGTTTTTTACTTGAAGGCATATAGACAAGAAAACACAGTACCAGGTGGGAGTGCAATATGCTACTTGTCTGTTAATGATAAAGAGCAAAAATGCAAAGGAGACATAAACCAGACAAAGCAAAGGAGGAGAGAGGCATCCACAGAAGTGGGTGTGTGGCAGTTACCCAAGGACTGGAGATTTCCCTAGCACTAATATCTAAAGTAATTAGTGTAAAAGCAGCATTGGTTAGGGATATCTCCACAGCTGTGAGTAGCTGAGGGCTTTTGGTTTGGTATTTGCTTGTTTGGTTGGGTTTTTTGTACCAAGTCTTGCTTTCCATAGTGGCAGTTGTATAAAAATAAACTAAAATGGATTTACAGGGAACTCGATAAAAACAGTGTAAAAATGACCACTCATGCAGCTTGCACCCTCTGTCTATTAAATGTTAGCCTTGAATTTTTGTAATACAATTTAACAAAGATTGCAGCATTTAAAATGGAATATGATCATTCTGTTCTTTTATCTCAAAGTGCTTCATTTGCGCTAAGTAACCCCTCTGACTCAAACTTGTTTATTACTGTAAGGGGGGCTGTAATTGTAGCCACCAGAGGCAAACATGAGATAGTTCCTATCTAAACAAAATTTCAGAGTTCCTGAACAATAAGTTTGAGCAGTGTGAAAGGTCCAGCACATACAATATTTTTTTCAGTCAGCTTGGTGAACTTGTGTTGAACAGGTAAAACGTGAAAAAGCAAGAAAGCAGCGATCAAAAAAGGAGAGGAGAATTTAACAAATAGTGCTAGAGCCAGGAGCTATCAGTTTCATATCTTTTTCCCTGAAGTGAACCCATGGCACACAGAGTCAATAGCAGAGGTATTTCCCAAATTTGAGCTCCTGACCTTGCAGCTGGACCCTGCCCCTGCACATCCTCCCTCCCAGTGCCCAAAGCAGACTCGCAGCCCAGCCCAGGCGGTTGCGCATACAGATGTGATAACTTGACCAGTGACCTACATAAGACACATTTCCTAACCTCAGGGCAGACAGTTTTAAGGGCACATTACTGCCTCCCCTCCACAGGAGAAACTTGCCCCAAAAGGACATCTCTGTATGGGACAGCTGTGGTTTCAGACCATGGCAGGGGCTGTCATTCAGAGGCAGAGATTGTGCATGGCAGTTCTGTGAATGTAGCAAAGAACTGGAGGGAAAATATGAAAAGAAGATGAATCTGTTCAGCACTAAACGTGTTTATTTTAACTTTTTGCAGCTTCTGAAAAATCACTGAGCAAAACTCCAGGGTATAAATCAAAGTGAGAGAGAGAAAGAAAAACGGCAAGCGAAAGAAAGTCATTACTTTGATTGGCAATGAAGGATTACTCAGGATCCATAACTGTGTTTACCTAGCTCAGCTTAAAGTTCACCACTCTAAACTCCTCTAAAGAATCTCATCTTAAAAACAAAAACTAAACTAAGAAAAGCCACTGTTCACAAAAAATTACTTGTGTAACAAGAAGTGGGGATTGCCGCCTCTGCTTACACAACTATGCACAAAATGCATACTTTATGTCATTTCGAGCTTTGTCTACTTAGAATTTAAATTACAGAATAAAGCCTAAAATTATGAACATAAAGATCTGATATTATTTTTATCCTTTCAATTTCATGTTCTTCAGATATACCTTAGCACAGCCCAATTTACAGTCTAAGGCCAGAAAGTTAGTAGTACTAGGCACACAGTTGCACTAAGTACTGTTCTCACTTGTTCACTATAAGCTCCCTATTTCCTTCTTAAAAGTTGTTTTCAAAAGGATCTGCTTGCATAATTGTGCAGCAACAAGGCCTGGTAGCCTCAATCCCCAAGAATGTTTTCAATGACCTCTTCCTGCCCAGTTTTTCCATGAGAGAGAGAGAACTGTTGGGAAAGGGGGAGCCAACAGTGTTACCAGAGGGTAAATGAGTAGACAGATGCAGAATAGAGATTAGTGTTTTAGGAAAGAAAAAAAATTCCCCCTCTCTGGTGTTACAATTGCTTTTAAAACACACCCTCTCCTTCTAACATTTAATGTCCCTTTTGTAGGCACTTCCAGCAACAAAGTAGACCATAATTTTAGAAATGAGAATATTAAAGCAGAGGAGTGGGCACGCAGCGTGGCTGCCAGTATCAAACCCAGACTGTGGGTCAGTCCTGGCAGTAAAGAGGCTGGGCAGCTTTGCAGGGGCAGTGTGAGTCAACATGGCCATTTGTGGACAGATAAGTGAGTGCAAACAAAAGCAGAGCATCAAAAGTGAAATGTCTGCTTCAGAGGGAAACCAAGCTCACTAAGACACACATACCTGTACCATGTGTCTAGCAAATCAAGATTTGTTTATTTACAGTATCAGTTTTGGTTATGGAGAGGTCTTAAAAATCTGAGGGTAAAATAACCTTGAGAAATTCACATTATTAAGAATTAATTATTACCCTCTGACAGACCTCATTTATCATCATGAACACCAGATACATTAATTAGAGCCACTTCTGGCATCACAGCAAACCTGTTTCCTTCATGTTAGATTTTGGTTTATATTTTGTTCCTAGAGGGACAACAGAAATTGTTACCAAATGTACCAAAGAGCAGTTTCAAGATTTTTCCACTATGAAGAATTTAAATTCGAGCTTTTTTCTTTTTTTGTCCCTGAATCAGGCTCCATAGTAACCTCGAACACCAAAGAATTATCTTTGCTACTGACAGACTAAATTAATAATCAGAGTTTTGGTTTTAACCCTGTCACCTACAGCACTGATACTGAGGACCATGGGGTAGATTATTCAGCAATTAACATTGTGCGATGTTGCTGAACACAGCGTATTTCCTGTAGCTTAAAAACATGCCACGCTGTGGCAATGCAGAGTAGGCAGCTTTTAAATTTTGGATTAAATCTTAGTGAAAGTCTCCCATGACTCATTCAACTCCTGCCATTACCTTATGTATTGTGATAATGGTGTAATGCAAGGTAGGGATTTAAAAGGACAAGAACATAAATCTTTGAGATCGATGGCATTTTGCCATCGCCTGTGTGTCAAGAGGACTGAGGGAGCTTGCTGTGTTACAATTTCCCTTCCTAGTCGTAGTGGGAGTGCAGAATGAAAGCTTTACATTCAGATCAAATCCTGTGTTTGCCTCCAAGACAAAATTTCCTATGAGATTAAGACCTACTAAATGTGGTCCCATAGGGAAGAACTCAGAAATTCTCAATAACATCCCAAGGAGGCCTTACCACTTTTTTATCCACGATCAGCTGAAAATTCCCCACCACCACTTTGGTTGCATTTTTCTCTGGATGGGAGAAAAAAATCCAGGCAAGTGTGATACCCCAGTGCTCCATAGCTTAGCTATTCACCACAAATGGTCTGCCTCTTTAAATAAAGCACAGGCTGGGACACGCTATCTGCTTCTCAGAAAGCCGAAGGTGGATGCATGCCAGGGATTTGTGCAGCTTCCTGGCTTTGCTGATAAAGAAAGGCCACTCTGAGGTAAACCTCTGCTCTGTCCCTGACACGTTTTCCCAGCGGCTGCCCAGAAACAAGGCACCCCAGAAGGCAAGGAAAGCGTGGATCCCGTGGCACCACAGCTCCTTGTGTGCACCACGGGGCTGGGAGGAAGCCTCTGAAGAGTCCACACGGGCTTGTGCTTCTACATTTAGAAGTGTGAGCTTCGAGCCCGAGCATTTGCATCAGCAGGTGGAAAGTATGAGAGAGCACATCCCATGCTGAAAGTTAATGATAGCATTTGACCACGTTAACCAGTAAGTGACAGGGCAGGGTCACGGGAGTTAATTATTCATGTAAGTGACTGCTAAAAGAAATGTTTAAGAAATGTTGGTAGTTTGCACTGACTGCAATGGAAAGTGACTAATCATTTCAAAGTTTAACCTTGGCAGCTCTAAGCAGACCCTTCTGGCTCTTTTTTTCTGGTTTTGTTTTTTAAATCAATATTGTCTACTTCACGGGCGGAACATTAGAGGTTTCACAGCAGAAAGCTGGCTAGAAGGGCAGCTGTGCCATGAAGACCAGAGCTCCAGGAGAGAAGCAATGTGGTTTAGAGGTGTTCAGCTTTGGGAGAAGGGGGTGCTTCAGCCTCAACTCCCAATGTCCCGAGTGATGTGACACCACTCTCCCCAGCTCCCAGTACTTGTGTATTTAAGTTATAACCTCTTTGGGGCAAACTCTACCTTGTTTGTTCAGTGCCAAGCACAATCAGTCCCTGCCTGTCACTGGTGTCCCTCGGCAGTGCCACAATATAAACACTAACAAAGACAGACTGCTCATATCTGCGTTGCCGCAACTGAATCCGCCACTTTAAAAATGTCATTATTTTTGCTGGTGCCCAGATAATTTAAAAAATTCTCAGGAAAAAAACAATTACTGCCCTGCCAGAACTGCTAAGCTTCTGTGGGACATAGCTGCATAATTTTAAGAGCCAAACATTCCACTAGAGCTCTTTGTTTCAACAATCAAATACCAGAGAGGGAGGTAATACTGACAACATGTTGCTCTTCTTCTGTATGCTGAACTGTGTTATAACTTCTAGTCATGATATATGAGTCTACAATTCAAAAAAAAGGGCAAGTATAAACTAACAGTTTATAACACTACAACAGGTATACAGCACTTCTCATCCCAGGAGTACTTAGAATACTTGAGGTCTCAGAGGAGTACAGCTATCTGCAGGCTGGGACACAGCATGTGTTTAGCAAACAGTATCTGAGTCTTGAACATGGAGAGCAGCAATTTTTCCAACTTACACCTTTGGTAAGGACAAAGCAGAAATAAAGGCATATTTGATGCACATAGCCTTAATAAGATACTGAAACTAAAGGGAAGACAGACTTGGAGAACTTAAATATGAAGAACATATTAAGTAAGGGTAAAAATGAAATTTGATCAGTAAGATGAGAGGATAGCTAAGTGAATGTTATTTTTCCTTAAGAAAAAAGCTTTTAAGGTATAATTTGGTTATTAAGAAGCATGGCTTATGTGAAAACCAGACCCCTCAGTACCCATTGGTGTGGGCACTGCACTGGGATGCAACATTTGGAGATACCTCAAAGGGAGGGCTGCAAAATCATCAGGGAAGATATGCAAAATTCCTAGTGAAAAAAAAATATTAATTGTTCAAAAGAAAAGCTCTGGATGTGTAGCACAAAATCCCAGCATTTGTGGGAACTTCCTGTTCTTCCTGCTCATGTAGGAGGGCTAGAGGTGTTATCTTACTGGGCTCTCAAAGAGACAAGGAAGTTCACTTGCAGAATGGGTCAATATGTAGGCATGGCCAACCCTTTGTTAAATGTTGCTTTCCATCTGTTGTCCAAAATGCTTCTTCAGTGACAGAAAACACTGGGAGAAAGACGGTGGGAGGCAAAGGGCATAAGTGTAAAAAGAACCTTCAATGTAAGTAATACATAAGAATAAATATAAAAGAACATAAAAATTTTTAAAGTTGCTATTGCAAACAATCCAGTGCCAAGTCAGCCTACATTAAGGGTAAATGATAAGCATGTAAATTAAAGACTGCAGAAAACAGACGTTTAGGTTTTAAGCCGCATTGCTCAAGTCAAGAACAATTTCCTCTCGTGTGGTACTTGGACAGAGGCAGAGGGACATGGTAAAGGCAGTGTGGGTGGTTCACAGTGTTCACTTTGCTTTGGCATGGGAAGCTAGGAAGCCACAACAGTTCTTTGCTTGTAAGCTTTCTGTTGCTTTAAGCATGAATGTCCTTTTTGTTCTCTAACAATCCCATTTTTGTTTTTAAGAATACAGCCTTTGACCCTTTCCTGGACTAGGAATGAAAGTCATCTGAAAGAGCAGTATGTTGTTCTTCCAAACCTACTTTGTGGTGCTCTCTTTTGATGGTGTTGCTGGCATCATGCAAGCCAGGGTGACTTCAAGCAACTTTTCTAATCTGCCTTCATCAGCCTATACCAAGAGTGATAACCAGTGCTCATATGATTTTTTCAGTTTTTCCTGCACCAGCCTCACTCATTCCCTGGGGGTAATTTCATCTGGTGGCTATAGATCTTATGTCTCCCAGAGCAGGCAAAAGGGACGGAGAGAGGTCCTGCACTATCCTCCCTCAATGCAGGCCTGCTTATTTCTCTGAGTATCTGTACACTGAAACTTTCCGTTTTCGGTCCGTTACAGTCAGTTTCAGTGAGTTTTGAGTTTTCCTTCCTTCTGTAAACCTCCCAGGGTGAGATAGTGTGGCAGCGATACTTTCAGATAAGTGCTGGGACCTGTATGTCCCAGAGCTCTCTTTACAGACATTGGACATGATTTAGAGACAATAGTCACATATTCAGTGTACTTGTAGGTACCCCGAAATATCTACTGTTCTATCGGCCTAGACTTCAGCTGCCACTGTGGAAGGGTCTTCTGTGGATCAGCCCTGGGTCACATCTGCCACAACCACATGGATATTTTGGGTATCTTAAGCAATCTCAAACAGTGTGAGATCCCTGCCTGTGACAAATAATTGAAGCATCTCTCTTATATCAGCTGGTTCTGTCTGTACCTATTGGTAAGAAGGATGTGTTTCTTTCACCTATCTGAGAATGGGCTGGTGTGCCCCCTGGGGATTCCTGTCTCTGTCCATGGATTTAATAGGAATTTAGGTGAGTAGATGAGATGTGATGACTAATTTTTAGATAGCTATAGTGAGATGAAATGAATCCCATCCATCCTGGCACATGATTAATGTTGGAACAGTAAGCACCTTGCACTTTGCTCTTAAATGTCGCAATAACTTTGGTCAGATTTAATGTTTTTTTAAAAGTGTTAATGTTCTTATTAAATTGATCCTTGTTAATTATAATCCAATAATTTTAAAAATAAGCTTTAAGGGGTGATGATTTATGTGTCTATGTTAAAAACCAAGAAATATCAGACAGCAAGGCAGCAAGCTCCTATAGAATTCAGAACATACATTTGAGAAGTGATTTTAAATCCCTATGCCATCAAGCACATGGAAGAGTATGTACAAGACATACTGCTATATTGTGACAAACCATAAAGACGCTTTCAGCTATATAGCAACTTGACAGGCTGTTAAAAATCAAGTGTTTAACTTCACTCTTTACCTTGATAATCAGGTTTCCCTCTTTGCTTCACACATATATGATGCCATATTTAGCACACAAAAATAAAAAAAAAAAGCAGTAGTTTCTTTAGAGACAGGCAACTTTGCCGTGCTGCACCCCATCACTCTTCTTGTCTTTTATTGTAAGAAAAGCATCCTGTACTTGCTTGTAGAGCAAACAGGTCTTTCCTAGCAGTAGTCTTGATATGTGTCATAGGGACTCATGAGGCTGTAGTCTTATGCCTCAGGAATAACTGTCTTATACTGACAAAAGAACCCCAACCAAACAACCAAACACAAAACAATCCCAAACTTTTTTTTAAAGTCCTGTCTCTCTAAAAATATGGGCTTTATGTACTTACTCTGAGCAGTGTTCACATTAGTGACATAACCTTTGTGTTCCACTAATGCTTATAAGACTTTCTAACTGTATTTAAAAATACTTAAAAATAGGAGTCAGGGCATGTCCTATTATGAACAACACTTCTTTTGCAATATTTGTTCCATAAATTTAGTTATTAATTGCTCAGTCACACCTAGCATGGTAGTCTTTCTGGTCAATAAATACCTATATATATACCTGTTGATTTTCATGCATTATCTATATAATTTGCTTTTCTTAGATTGCCTCAAATAATTGTATTTCAGAGTAGATACCCACCTCTGTGCCCAAATTCAGTGAAGGTATAATAAATGTGAAACAGAGAAATTATTCTTTTACTTCAATTTACACATGTACCCCATGCTGTATTTATCTTTTTGGGGGAAAAAAGTATAAAAATAGACATTACTAGTAGTAGGAACTCTGGGTGAAAGGACTAGCTTCTAGGGAAAGAAAATTCATGTGATTTTGAAAGCACCTATACTAATCAGAGGTCAGGCATACGCTGATCTTTACTTGTGTCTTCATAACAAAGCAGTCAACATGTCACCTGGCAAAAATAACAGCCACTGTACCAAATACAGCCCAGCACTCTACAGACAGTGACAGTGACATCTGATGATACTTGTGACAGATTATTGTGGTCCTCTATCATAACACTGCAGCAAAAATTCAAGGCTGCAATAAAAATTAATCTGGCCATGAAACTGGCCTGTAGTTATTTTTCCCCCTTACTACTACAACACTGATGTATAGAAGCCATCAAACATGACTTTGTGAGGGTATTAGTTGTCCATAAAGCTTGCAGAGAGAAACTGATGGTTGCTGCAGAAAACTCAGAAACCAACTACTTAGAGGGTGTCTTTTCACTTCTCCTGTGTCATTACAGATAGTTCCATGAATATCTGAGTTACTAGTAGGGTGTTTTGAAAACCTGCTACCAGAGAGGTTGTTATAACACTTCACCTTTTCTGCTCAGACTATGTATTCAAAGTCTGGCCTGAGTCAAGGAAATGATTCTAATGTAATAATTTAATTGCTGATTTGAAATAAGTCAGTAGTTTTAATGAAAACCCTAAGGATGACAGCCTTCTTTACAAAACCAGGGCCATCCCTGAGATTCCTCTGGATCCTCAGAGAAGGTGAAGGAGCTAAATACCCAGAAGAAACTGGCATCAAGCTGGGTAAAAGCCAGGAGCACTGTGTGCTGCTGCTAGTGGCAGGGCAGTGTAAGGAGACCTCTCTGAGACTTACCAAAGCTCTCAATACAACACTCGCTCAGTCACATATGACTTGGAAATCAAAAGAAGCACTGTCTCCTGCTAAGGAGAGGGATATAACTGTTCATAACATAAAGGGCTGCAAACTGTGGCCTTGGGTTTTCCTCCCTCGTGTGACCACTTTAGTATTCTCTGTTTGCAGAGCATCTGTATAATCCATATGTGGCAATAATTTCATGCACAAACTTCAGGACGCGCAGTGCCGTAGGAGTTGAACAAACCTTGTCAATCACTGAACACAGGAAAACCTGTTGGTGGAACAAATTTACTGCATGCTTTAATTGTAGCCAAAGAGGCCTAGCTTCCCCTAGATTTTCATGGTTTGTCGTTCAACTACAATTTCTTCCATGCATCTGAAATTTGCTCCAGGTTATATGACGTTTTGTGGTCCATCACAACATGGCGTATTACCAATTGATACTATATAATCCACGATGAAAATATGCCCTTAATGCCCCATGACAAATGGAAAGAATGTGGATATCTTATTTAAAACAGTAGAGGGGAAATGGAATACAGCTCAGCCCTGTTTTTTAAATGTATCATTTTTGTTAAAGCAAAAGAAGTATATAAATAAAAGGTACCTGAAACTTAGATTATTCATAAGAGGAACTTAATGACTTCAGCTCTTCTTAGCTGGCTTGTGCATTTTTTTACTGCTTCCTATGCATACTTATTTCTGTAATAAACGTGCCAGTACATTTTTGGATGTGCTTTTATGATATTAAAATCAGCCTTCTGGAAAAACAAACTAAAAAACACTACCCTTTTGAAATCAGTGAAAACAGCCCTGTTGCTTAAGATTCCAATTGCACCATTGTTTTACTTTCTTTTAACATTCCACATCATGGTAGATGCAATGCCAACACAAAGAAAGGTATATGGTCTCTACAAACAGCAAGCATTGCCAAAGAGAAAATTTTCTGTCATATTCTACAAACTAGTTTCAAACTCAGTGGACATGTGGTTTAAAATGGTATCCATAAATTCTCTCATTGCAATTACTTTAAAAATTTCTACCAGCCTTTTCCCAGGGATCTGCTTATGAATATTAGCATTAGAGTGTTAACACTTTTTGGTTCAGGCTTGTTTGTAAGTATTACTGTGACAGTACTGTAGCAGAATAATTAATTATGATTTTAAATGCATCCAAATATTTTGAAAAAGAAATAAATAGATTTGATTACTGCTTATGATCTACTTAATGCATATGTAAGTACATGTTTAAATACCTTGCATTTGCAACTGGAATTGAACCTTTTTCTCCTACCTGCAGCTGGGCTATGAACTGAGTGCATAAATAACAGGTGTTCTGGTTTCAATGACTCATTTCTCAGCTTCCTCAGGGCCAGATAAACCACTAAATATTTATCAGATGTGCTTACAATATAGGGTCTCAAATCAAAACACTATCAATGTGGAATGCCTCAGGTTGAGATTAACCATCCTCTTCTTTGAATATCTTTCTTCTGGATCAGTGGCTGTTCTGGAATGGCCAGTGTTCCTGGCTACACTGGACAGGCACAAAAAATATCTCCTTTTCTTTCACCAAAACGTGACTTTGTTTTTCTGATGCTGCACAATGCATTTTAATGGAAAGGTTTGAAGGAGCTGAAGTGAGATAGGGCCTGGAAACTGTTTCACAGTCTTCTGTGCTTTACAGTTCTTCTCTTTCCTTCCCTCCTCTTTTTTCACCATGTGAGATGGGCTGCATTGCATCTGTGCAGTGGCAGGTGACCAGCAGTGCTACATTTAGCTGTTTGTAATAAACATACCTTGAATTATATGAAATATTTCTACCTTGGGAGCAAAGTATGATACATTTTTTCTTCTTTTTTATTCTGACTGGATGAGCAAGAGACAAGAACTGAAAATCAGTTCCAGGAGCCTCACATGACTCTGCAAAACATTGCTATTAAACTTATTTGTCCCTGGCAAAGCTGGTATAATCTGTAGTCATTTAAATTCACCTTTACTGATTGAAGGCTTAATTATTGCATTTTGAGGCATATACTTTTTAGGTATAATTATGCAGTTGAAGACATTTCAAGATCATAATTAACTGGGAGACCGAGAACCAAATCAATTCAAAGTCAATATGAAACATAGTTACTTCACGGGATCAAAACAGCAACTGTAAGAGAGAATTCTTCACTGAACAGGTATATTCCTAGATGATTTTGGCCTCTATGCTGTTGAAATTGTTGTCACAGATAAAGAAAAGGCAGAAATATACTTCCTAAAGTCTGTAGAAGTCTAGAATATGAGGGGAGTGACAGACAATATAATAGATTCTGGTTAATAGTTTAATAAGGCTACATGTTTTTTGGCATGGTGACAGGAAAACTCATTCATCTACAAATAATGGGGAAAGAAATAAATCTCAAGAAGCCTGAGAGAAATAAATCAGGTGAACAGACTCTCCCATGGTAATGCAATTCTTACACATAATCCAGGAATTTATAGTCAAAAAATGTAGGAAGGTTACACAATGCTATGTGTCATCCTGCTGGAACAATAAGCCCAGCTCTGGTGTCTACAATTTGATAAGGATTCTTAAAATCAAAATCAAAGACATTTCAGACAAGGTCCTCAAGAATGATTAAAATGGAAATTCTTCTTTATGGAACTCATGGAATGAACTACTTAAGACATTGAAACAGGGGGGAAAATTACTTAAGTACCTACCTGGAGAACAGGAATTCAGTAATAACTGGCTCTTTGATCTCACAAATAAAGGTGTGGCATGGTGAAGGCTCAAAAGGCTGTTTTCAGTGATTTCAAAAGGGCAAGGCTTCCACTAAAGAGACTGAGACATGGTCAGTATTAAAAGTTCATCAGTTCAGGGGTCTTCAATCATCCCTCATGACAGCTGTTGATTTTCACAGATGAGGTAACTGACTGTAGTGGGAAGGACACAGTTCTTTCAGTTGCAAAAGGGAAAAGCCTTATGACCAGGTTTTTGTAATGCAACCCAGACACTTCTTGGAGAAGCGCACTTAGAGCATCTCAGCTAGGTGCTGAAATAGGAATTTCTGAAGTCAGACCATTGAAAAAACCAAAATGAGAGTGAGGCTTGAAACAAAAAATGCTCAAACACCAGTGGAGAAACAAGCCTGACACATGAAAGGTCTCTGAGTGTCAGTAGGAGTGTTGGCTTGAGTAGACAGCCCAGTGACCATCAGGCACAGGCATGGCCACCAGCCAGGTGTGAGGTCAATCCAGAATGATGGCTCAAACAGCAATTTGGGCACAGGGACACCTCCAGAATTTCTCAAGGCAGGGCTGGGTACCTGAGGATGGACTGAAATGGGGCCCCTGGGTCATGGGCAGGGTGTGGGGAGAAGCCTCAGGCAAGGGTGGCCAAGGCCAGGAAGGTCCTTTGGGGCATGGATGGAAGCCTCATAAGGCTCAGCAATTAGCATTTCTTTAGGTTTGTGCCAGCGACTTTCTCAGGGGAGATGTTCTCAGCATGACAGCATTTTCTGTGGATTGCTAATTTGTATCTCTTACTACCATTTCTGAGAAGGGGTCACCCATCCTTTCACAGCATATTTGAAGAGTGATGTTCTCACACAAGCGTGACATTGTCTTCTGAGACCGTGATTCCCTGATGCATAGAATCAGTTTATGAAGTGATGGCAGCTCTTGGATCATATCAGTCTTTTTATCCTGCCATTCTCCTTTCTTTATGCAGCAGACAGCAGGTTTTAGTAGTTTTCAGCATCCTGTCAAGTAAAATATCAGTGGATGACAACATAAATTTAATCACTGCCCTTCTGTAATTTAATCTAAATACAAATGAGTCTGGTTCTGCAGGTTATTTTACAGTGCTTTATTATTTTGATACTGTTTTCTAAGAACAGTTTAGATTTGAGATAACAAGCATTGGCAGTTACATGACTCCTCTCCCCACAAAATTCTTGGAGGGGTCTTTATTCTTTAATTAATTTTTGTGGCTTGTGTTTGGTCCTTTCTAGACTAGAAGATAATTTGTTACAAATAATTGCTTATTTAGTTGCAATATTTTCTAGTAAATATATAAGAAGAAAGTGAAAACAGTAAGTTAAGACAAATATTAATTTCTTCAGCCAGTGTAAACAAATCTATGCCTATGCTGCTCCAGGGGTCCAAACATTTCTGTGGTGCCAATAAGACCTCTTTCATTTGACTTGGCTTGTATTTCTGGCATATGCAACAGACTTAGAAATATTTCCCTTTCATTTCTTATGTTTCCAATACCTACGTTCCCTTTTTGTGGCTTTTGAAGCAGTTTTTGTGCAACCTCTTGGAAACATTATCTAGGCATATTTAGACACAATCTCAGCTAGTATTGTGAGGATCATCCATGAATCAATAGCAACAGCCGGCCATACACTATTAGGATGAATTTAATATCTTATACTTTTGTTTTAGATATTGTAATGCAACAGTAAAACCAGTACTTTTCTTAGTATCTCACTTCCACCAGTAATCTGAATTGCATCTAAGATCAGACACTTTGGTATTTTTTCTTTATCAGATCTACAGATGCACAGTCTGCCTTAAGACTTTGATTTGTTGCACTTCTGCTAAACCTTCATGCCAGGGATGTCTGACCTTTTGAATTGGGGCTGGATACCTGTTCTGGAAACCTCTGCAGTTTGTGCTCTCACACTACTCCCTTGTGCCTTATGGATGCAGCAACAGCTCACAGCAGTATATCTGGTAATGCATAAATGCATTTTAGAAATGTAAAAATTATTTTTGGGGGCAGATTAAGTTGTCATTTGTAGAGCCCTGCTGTTGTGAACATTACAACTAATGCATTTTTCCACAGATGTGAATTCAATCTGAAAAAAAGAAAGCATGTGCTCTCCTAAGTGTAGAAAGGCTGTTTGTGAAGTGCTTTTGACAATGGCAAGAGTGGTTTATGATTACCTTCCATCCACACCTCATAAATTACATTCTCACTAGTAAAGACAAAAACTTGATATACCTAACCACTTATGCCAAAGAGTCCCTCTCCATTTGCTCTCATCACCATTCTGCATTTGTCAGTCTCTGTGAGGTAGTGACCTCTAGTTTTGACAATACAGTTATGAGAAACACGAAAATAAAAAACAAAGCACTTTCTGGCTTGTTGAGGCAGGAAGGTGCTGGCCTTAGCTGTAGATTCATTTCCCTGTATGTATTGGTGGGTTCATTTCTGAATGAGGTCTGCTATTTCCACTGAAATTTATGTATGAAATTTACATTTTTTAGCTTCTCTTTGCTTTATTCCAGAAGCTCGAACTTTTCAAAGCTGCCAGGAATCTTTTGTCAACTGACTGTATTCCTCACATCCAAGCTTCATCTATGTGTAACTTAACAACCTCTAGACTATCAGAAAGCTGTATTTTCAGATTAAATACTTGTTAAAAATAACTGAGATGGTGATGTTCAAAAACAGTATTTCCCGACAGGGAGGGAAATGGTTATAAAGCTACTTTATTTTCCTTTTGCATCAAGGGTGGAAAAACGTTCCTTTCTCTTCTGTACAGGAATGTGATGGGAAACATTCTCACTTTAAACGTTTTGGACCTACCCAGAAGTGAAAGGTTCCACCCATTTTTCCACTGTGCCTCATGCTCTGGCCAGGAAGCTGCACCCATGCTACCTGCTGTTTCACTTGCTCTCCTCCTGCAGAGCAGTAACGCTGTCCTGTTCCAAAGCAGCTTCTATTTTGGGATGAAGGGCGTCCTCCTAGGAATTTGAACAGGGGGGCAGAGGAGAGTGGCAAAAGGAAGAAAATATGATTTTATCATCTGTGCTCTGAAACCCACTGAGCCCTTGGAAGACCAGCTCCAAAGCTGGTCCCTTTCTTTCTAATGTAGTCTCTGCACAAGTATTAGGTCCTAGATCTTAATTTTGTGTTGCTCATTTAACAGTTACCCCTTCACCCCTCAGCCCTGTAATACAGCCCCTCACCTTCTCTTCCCATGTAAAAGAAGAAAAAAATCCTCTAAAAGCACAAGACTCTCTTGGTGAGCTCAAGATCTTGATAGTTTTACTTGAGCAAATGTTGCTGCAAGGTTGAAAATCTCCTTGTGCCTCCATTGCTGTCACAAGTGTGGGACTGGCATGAGGAAACCTGTGCTTGTGCCTCTGCTGTGCTGTCACAGAGGCTGGCAGCCAGTCTGAAATCACCAGCAAAGGTGGGCTTGAACAAAGTGCAGTTCTGTACTGAAGGAGATTGTGCATGGGCATACATTTTCGCCTGTCAGTTCTGCTGAAGGGTGATGACCTGTTACAAAAAGACCGTAGCAAACAGCTGGGAAGAAGCAACATAGCATCTGAACTGTTCACTAAGCTAAGCTGAATGAAAGCCCTTAAACCAGTCACAACTGCTCATAGTTTCATTTTCTGATTTTGTTTGCTTAAAAAACTATTTCATATTTTTTTGTTTTTAAATGAAGTAATATTTTCCTCAGATTTCTATAGCACTCTCATCATTAGTTTCTTCTACTGATGTTAATTGAAAAGTGTTAAAAACATTAAATTATTCTAAACCAGCTCTTGTCAGAAATAAAGTTAATTTTTGACTCTTTCTTCCACACACAACTTATCAATGGAGAACACTTACATTTTTCTAGTTGTCTTACAAATTCAGAGATCTTTAACTCCAGCGTGAGTTTTTGCTCTCTAGTTCATTTCTCCATATGGGAATTTTTAAATGCATTTATTGTTGATACCTTGTGTGATTCAGTGGTTTCTGAATGTGTGTGATTCATTCAGCATCTGAATTTTAATTTTTCAGCATTTGCCACGATCCTCTGTGACCAGTGACCCACTTGTATAAGAACCTTATAAAATATAGTTCCCACGTTTCTCACTTCATGCTATTTGCATTCATTGACAATCTTTTTGAAAACTATAATGGTGCAAGAGTAAAAGTGAAATTAGGATTTCACTCGCCACTCTTCTGACTTACCTTTGACACATTGCAGTACATGGGATTTTTTTAAAATTTCAGGTGGCATGGAGTTGAAGTTTTGGGGGTTGGAAGAGTAAGTTCTGTTGACAGAAACTGTTGAAACCCAAGGGCTCATGAATTGCTGCATGGTAACAACTGAGATGCTCCCAGACAGGCACTGATATATTGCTATTGGTTTCTTGTCAAATGTGTTCCCCTCAGTGTAATTATGCACAGAACATGAATACATTAAACCCATTTCAACTACTACATTTTGCCACCTCAGCTCTTACAAACAGACCTGCAAAAAACATGCCAACATTTTTTCCTCACTTTCAAAAGCCCCAGTGTCTTTGCTTCCCACCTTTAAAGAAAATCAATATTTGGCAGCTGTCTTATGTTTTTGCCATGCTCCTGATTTCCCTCTGTTTTTGGCATTGCCAACACACTCTGCAATATGCTGCAGTGCCCTTAGTAACATTTTGGAACAGCCTTGCTAGAAATGCCAGTTCACAGAGGATTGAATTAGCATGCATCATCTACATTGTGGACAGTTATGAGTTTTGTGCCTTTCCCAGATTTTGTTGTTGATATTTTTTTCAGATGGGTTATACCTATGTGCAGAAGGTCCCAGTTCTGTGACATGCTTCCATTTTTTGTTTTGCTCTTACATACTTTGGCATAAATGTTGCTGATGGTGCAAAAAAATCTGCATTCGTTGACTGACCAGGCATATCGTTATGGTTATTATTTTAGTTCAGTTTCATGTTCCATTATTACTAAGTGTATTTGCCATATACAGGTTGGCTATCTGTGTTCTTTGGCTGAGTATCAATCATTTTCAGAGCCTGAAACTGGATTCTGAGCCTCCAGCTACCCAGATAAAAATAGGAACTGTAATTTGCCACAGGTGTTTGCTGGAGCAATTCCAGCTATGGACACAACACTAAAAATTGCAGAATAACATTAGATTTATATGACATGGTGGGAACACCCTCAACCACTATCTGGGATCTGTTTCTACAGTTTGTGACCCTGTGCAACCTTCTATGCTAATTTCTAGGCATTGCTGTTATAAATACATCTTCATCTCCACTTGAGAATATTGAAATCAAGTTACAATCAATAGTTACTTCTTCCTCCCATTATGAATTTTATAGAAGGAGCCTTAGACCAGGTGACACAGAATCATGCATTTGCAGAATCAGGTAGACCAGATCTGGGTGACATGCCACTCATCCATCCTGTTCAAGGCATGACTAATTAGATCAGGTTCCTCAGATTTGTGTCCAGTTGAGTCTTTAACATGTCCAAGGATGGAATGTTTTTCCCATAGTGTCTCTGGGTATCTTCCAGTACTGAAACAACCTCATAGTAAAAAAAAACTCAAATTGTATCTAAATGTTCTTCTTTGTAGCCACTGCCTCTCATCCAGTTGCTGTGCATCTTCAGGAATAGTCTGGCTCTGTCTCCTTTATGTCTTCTGATCAAGTGGTTGCAGACACAACATTTAGCTTCAGATTTCCCTCCAGATCTCTCTTTTCCAGGCTAAACAGTGTCTTTCCTCTGTGCCTCAACTCCAGAGCAGCTTGCTGGCCTCCTCTGGACTCAATCCTGTATGTCCAAGTCTTTTATTTATTTGAGATCCCAAAACTGGGCCTGCTATTCCAGGCAAAGTCTCACAAGTGACAAATAGAGAAGGAGGGCTCAACTCACTGGATCTGCTGCCTGCAGATGTTGCTAATACAGTACCCAGAATGCTGTTGTTTTTCCCAGCCACAAGGTCACATTGCTGGCTCAATAACTTCTCCTCCAAGATTGCCAGGTCCTTTTCAGAAAAGCTGTTTCCCAGTCAGCCAACTCTCAGTCTGTATTATTACATTAGTTTATTCCATCCCAGGTGCAAGACTTTGTATTTGCTTTTGCTGAACATCATGAAATTCCTGTCAGTCCATTTCTCCAGGCTGTCAAAGTCCCTCTGAACAGCAGCAACTGCTCCCCCGACCTGGGTGTCACCTGCATACTTGTGGAGAATGCAGTTTGTGCCACCAGCCAGGTCATCAATAATGAGATTAAACACTGCTGTCCCAGTTGGGCGTTCTGAGGGACACCGTTAGCTAGTGGCCATCATACAATTGACTTTGTGCCACTAATCACAACCTGCTGAGACCAATATTGCAGCCAATTTTCCACTCGCCTTATCATTTGTTTTTCTAGCCCATATTTCACCAGTTTGGCGATAAGAAGTCTACAGGAGATTGTGGCAAAGCTTGCTAAAGTCAAAGTATACAACACACGTTGCCCTCCTCTTGTGCACAACATTATCATAGGAAAGAAATTAGGTTGGTCAGGCATGGTTTGCCCTTGATAAATCTATGCTTACAGTCACCTTCTTGTCCTTCATATGTTTAGCAATAGGTTGCAGGAGGATTTACTCCATAACTGTCCCAGGAAATGGGGTGAGGCTAACCAGCCTGGAGTTACACAGATGCTCTTCCTGAATACGGGTGCAACGTTTGCCTTTTTGCAGTTATTGGGAAACTCCCCACTTCGAAACTGCCATGACCTTTCCAAAACGTTACCAGCATCCCAATGGCATTGCCCAGCTCCTGCAGCACCCTTGTGTGCATCCCATGTGAATGTCTAAGTGGCTTAAGTACTCCCTGATTCCATCCTCTCCTACTGTGGGTACTACTTCATGCCTGCAAACTGCTAGAAGGCCTGCAGAGCTGGAGGGCCAGGGAGCAGAACTGCCAAGGAAAATTGAGGAAAAAACACATCAAGGACCTGAGTCTTTTCCATATCCCTTGTCAAAGGATTCCCTGCCCCAGTGAGCAATGCCCATTCTCATTGTTCTACATTCTCAGTTTTTCTCCTACTGGTGCACATAAAGAAACTTTCCTTATCGCCCTTTTCCTTCCTTGCTACTTTAATCTGGACTTGCAGATTGGCTTTCCTGACTATTCCTGCACACTTGAACAGCGTCTGTTCATTCCTCCCAAGTAGTCTGTCCCTGCTTCCACCTGCTGCGTACTCCTTGTGTTTGAGCTCAGGCAGGAGCTCCATGTTCATCCACACTGGCCTCGTGCCATACTTGCTCAACTTTCTGAACATTGTGCGCTGTTCTTGTGTTCTGAGGAGGCCGTCTTTGAAGATCAGCCAGCTCTCCTGGGGCCTTTTGCCCTGCAGCACAGTTTTCCATGAACAGACTCCCTGAACAGACCTAAATCTGCTCTTCTGAAGTCCAGAGCTGTAATTCAGCTATTTATTTCGCTCGCTTCCCTCAGAGTTCTAAACTCCACAGTCTCACAGCTGCTGCAGTCAACACTGCCCTTGACCTTTAGGTCCAACATCCCCTCATTGGTTCACTGATCACCTGCATCAAGAAAACTTTTCAATATAGTCCACAAATCCAATGGACTGTTTGTGCTATATTATCCTTCTAGCAGATACTGTGGTGGTCAGAGTCATCTGTAACCACCTGTGCCTCTAATTCTGAGGCTTTCTTCAGCAGCCCAAAGAAGGATGGATCTACCTTCTCTTACTGATCAAGTTATCTGTAGGGATATCTTTTACAACACTGCCTGTGCAGGTCCATTCCCAGATCCTTACTGTTGTGGAGACATAAAGTTCAGCCAGTCTGGGAGCAGATGTCAGAGCTTTTGTGGTACTGGGTGGTAAAAGGCAGGCCGTTAGCATGGCATCCTGTGCCAGAGCACTCCTTTGGGAAGCTGTCACCATTATCAGCACTTCGTCAATGACTGATGCTGCCAGGCAGCAGCTGAGATGGGGAGGCTACAGAGTAAAGTGAAATTTGCACTGGCAGAACTCAATTCCACACTGCAACACCTGAATTTAAGTGCTGGTTATATAAGGAGGTCTGATCTCAAGGTATTGACACAGGTTTTATCTGCAATGTGATGCATCTCATTTCTAGGTAAGGCAGCTGAAATCAGAGCTGTGGAGGTGGGCTACATTTCATCAGTGAAAAAAGGGAAAGATCCTGCAGCTGGAAGATGATAACTAATAAAATGCTCACTGTAGAGCTGTAAGCATCTGAGAACCTCTAAGAACCAGCTACAGAGAGGCTTGCTGGGAAAAGCCCCATGAGAGGTGAGTACCTGTACAGAGCAGAGAGTTTGTGCTGAGCTGGGGGCGATGCAAGGCCCCCAAGGATGAGCTGGTTTGGTATAACACACACTGCTATAGCAACATAACTGGAGCCATTCAAGATGATTCAGGAATTTAAGTCTATACATAGACCATTGCCGAGAGATTTAAAATCTAATGAAAAAAACACCCAACCTTTTACTAGCTATGGATCTAAGTTTCTTTTCTGAAGCTTGGTGGCATTTAAACCTACGGGTATTATAACACAATATGTGTATTGATATGTTGTACTATGTTTTATTGCAGGAAAAACTAATTCCCATGTTTTAAAATTTCATTAAAAATTATTTACATTCCCCAGAATGCTAAACAAGAATATTTCATTTCAGATAATATTTTACTTTCAAGTAAGTGCCATAGCCCTAAATACAACACTTTTTTTCCTCTCTTGGAGGTCTGTCAAGATTTTATGGGTCAGATATAAATTTCTTGATATTGGGTTTTCTTCCTTTCTGCTCCACATGTGTATGTGTATGTGTATTTGTTTTTTCTTCAGACACCTCCTTGTTACACAAGTCAAGAAAAAACTTGGCAAGCTGGTGCTTCTTGTTATCTTTCTCTCTGTTTTAGTCTCTCTTTCTTCTTTGTTTGTAGTTGCTTATGGGGGCTCTCTTTGACTCTTACAGCCCCTGGTCAAACTCCAGTTACCTGCCCTGCTCCTTGAACTTTACTTTTGCTTGCTGTTTGCTTCAACTAAAAAACCAGCTGCTTTCTCCTGAGATTATTTCACCAACCCCAGGAAATCTACCCTCATCTTATCGAAAGTGATAAATGCTTCTCACTCTGCCTCAATGCTGCTATCAAGAACAACTATTCCTGGACATTCCTATAAACCTGCTGGTCTTGTTCTCACCTTCTGTCAGCAAGGCTGAATTCAGGCTTTTCCCCATCCTTTTCCTTCATTATTCAGGACTTGGCTGACTGTTCACTTGTGCTTACTATTTCATTTTAAGGTTCTGATTGTTCAGATATTTCGGAAGTCAGGATACTGATCCTACAGTTCCTAATTTCTCCAGCAAACTCAGGTCATACATATATGCGCACAGAATTTAGCTCTTTAAAATAGAGAAATGTTTGTGTATAAAAGGAAGTACATTTTTAGGGACATTGCTGTATCTATTATAATAACAGAAATTGTTCTCCTGCTTGATTATCACAAAAGCTAGCTAGTTCCTTTTCCACTGGAATCCAAACTAATATTATTAATGTTAATATTATTTCAAAAATACACTTTTGCAAAATTTCATTACCCAGTGTATGACAGTCATTACAAGCAACTGTAAAATATTAAGTTCTTTCACAAAAGCCCATACTAGTACCAAACGACACCCAATCTACTGTATGTACTGTAAAATCACCCTTTGTGATGGGGGATAATAGCAGGGTTTTACTGTGAAGGCGGTTTATGTTGTCAACAAGAACGCACAATAAAAACACAGCATGAAGATCAGGCTGACATCAGATTGTCAATCAGCTAACTTAAATCACAAAATCAACTGAATTACATTTTTCCTTGCCTATTTTGTGAGTATTTTATATCATAGTGTGTTCCTTAATCTGCTGAACCCCAGTTTAATTTCTCACCCTGGGGTTTCAGAAATTGTCTTTGCAAGAAGGGTGTCAGAGGGGCATGTCCATGTTAATTCAGGCAAATCACCCTCCTCACTCCGAAAAAAAAAGGGTCTTGTGAAAGACCATTCTGAGATCCTAACTGCTATAAGGAGGAGCAATATTAGCTTTGCATTCCTGTCTGGAGAAGAAATGACTGCTATCTAGAAAAAGCCAGGCCAACTTGCACAGCCGTAGGTAAGAGACCCAAGTGATATCTTGCCATAGTTTACAGAAGCTTCAGCTTTCACTTCAGCTTCAGCTTTCACTTCAGCTAAATTCCAGTTTTGTGACTTTTTTTTTAATATGTTTTGTTGGTTTGTTTTACTCATGGAGCTGTTTATGTAAATGTGTAAGCTATTATTCAATATTGCTTCATACTGAAAAAACCACAACACATCAAAAAACCCAGCTTGTTTATCTTCCATTATGAATCCACCACATTCTTCCTATAGTATCTCTCTTCAAAAAATCACACAGCCTGAAACTACTTTTGAGAGTTTTACTCAGAGCTCTGTGCCTCCTTAGAGATGAGAAAGCCCCCCTTATTTCAATGATGCCACCTCTGGATAGAAATGTACTCAATATAAATAAAGCTATCCAAAATCTGGGTCGCTGACATGGTCAATAATTTATTGCAGGCTTTCAGCGCATCCTTCTCATAGAAACAATCTCTTATAATACCAGACTTGAGACCCTATGGAGAAACTTTCAGCATGTATCACAACCACTTTCAGAACATCTGTAACACAAGGTATGAGGCTATTAAAGTGACTCTTTACTCCAAAGACAGAAAATACATAGTGCACACCCCAACTCACACAGGCACAGGTGATTAAGCTGGCCAAATTATGTTCTCATGCATTCCAGTGAAATCCTAATAATTTAACTCATTTCAGGAGGCTTTCTCTAGTCTTGAATATTGCAAAGGAGAATCTGAGCAGTGTGTACACATTAGCAATGCAGATTCATTAGTGTCAGAAAATTACTTTAGTGGAGTGCCTGGAAATTACTTCCTCACTTGTTAAGCCTGCCTTGCCAGGAGGAAGATATTTACTTTAAACAAAACCCAAACTTGGAGCTGAACACTTCTCGTGAGCAAATCTGTCAGCTTGAAAGACATTCTTTTTTTAGTTTCCTTCCTCCCACCACATGCCCACTATATGCAAGTCTCACAGATTAGGAAATATTGCTTTGTAACATGGATTCATGACAAGTTTTTTTCATCCAAATTAACCTTTGCAAGCTCCATTACTTTCCTGTCAACTTTCTGGTTACTGTCATAATCAGATTTCTGAAGGTTTAGCTATATTTGAAAGACACAAAACTGCAATGGGCATTTAATCACTCTAGTCAGAGCTCTGGGAGAATGCTGTCATGAATACTGAGTGGGCACATGCTGGTATATGCTACAAAATGGTAATGACAGAGGTCTCTTTCTGTGGCTGTCCAGGCTTGTTGGCTCATAGGCAGAAGAATTATGGACACTCTCTCCCCTCATAGCCACTTTTATCACAGTGTGAAGGCACACTACTCTAGAACTTCTAACAGGGTTTTAAGCAAGAAATCCTGTTTGTAGGGTGTGTAAGCTAAGGAAGAGAAATTCTGAGTTAAACATCTACATAGGTACCTCAACAAGCTAGTGCTGAACAAGTAATTTTGTATCTTTTTGGAGAGAGGAAGTAAATCTTTTGTTTCCTCTCAAGTTCTTCAAATGCAGATTGAATACGAGCCTGATAACAGGGAGATGGTCAGTTGCCTCTGAAAAGCCAGGGAAAGCTGTTAAGAGGAACTGGGAGCTGGATTCTGAGAAGACCTGGTTTCATGATGAAGGGAAGGGGGCAACTGCCAGCAGTCCAGAACTCTGATTTACAGGAAAACACACATTTGAATTTCTCTCCACCACTCAAGTTTTTGCGCTTGAAAAGAGGTATGTTAATGATTATTGTATGAATTAAACAAGCAATGGTATTCCAGGAGCTCAGAAAGCTTGACCATTGCTCATGTTATTGGGTTACACTTAAAAGAGCTGCAAGGTTAATCTGAAGTGATAAGAAAGCGCTTGACGTCTTTTTCAAAAAAAATTAACAGACTTGGTGGGTTCCAAGCATTTCCAGAGGTGTGAACCACAACGCTGAGAATACTGTTGATTGCCATCTGAGATATCTCCAACATACAGGTTACTCTACAGAAAATTTCCAAGGACAGTGTTTGTGTAGGAAGAAAGACACAAATTTAGTTAGCTTTGCTTGTGTTTTAGCTTCTCTGGTACCTCTTTCTTCAGATGAAGGGAGGGGTATAACTGTGGGCCTGCACAGTCTGACGAAACACTAAAGCACTGGAAAACTTTGGCTTGTTTAAAATCACACTGAAAACAGATATATTTATTGTGTGTAAGATATTTATTGTGAATATAGTGTCTGTTGTGGAAAAATGTCCTTTTCAAAAAATACGAGATCTGACCATGAAAGTAAAAGACAATATACAGTTTGTGAGTTTGCTATAGCAAAGGGGATATCTGAAATTGGAAGCAATTTCTTTTTTTTTTTTTTAACCATCTTTTATTTCACCAGAAATTATATCAGTGGATATGTTCACCACATCTTCATGAAAATTCCTTTCAGACTTTAACTTACATCTCTCTGCTTAGATATATTTCAGATAATCACAACATTTTTTAGATACTGTGCTTGAAGATTATTTTGTAAAACTGCTGGTTTTGTCAATCAATCCATAATATTTCTTCTGACTTTCTCAAATGCCAAACACATTTGAACTGCTACATTTTCTTTAAAATACAGGTTTTTAAGCAATGGTAAAAATAATTACTGTCATCCACACAGCTCAGTAACTGCATAAAAATAAACTCTATTTTTCACTTTGCTTAACATACATTTGCATCAGCCACAAACAGTATTTTCCTAGGTAGTGAACGTAGAGACCACAGGTTCTGCTGCCCATCCCAGCTTAAACATTTACTTATACTCAAGAGATTCCATCACAAAATTTATGTCTTTACCCTAATCCAGGACTTGGTTACATATTCAAACTGGATGTGGTTCTCAAAAAGGGTAAGGAATGGAGAGTTTGAAGAGCTCCCTCCCTGTCAAGAAGATCTCAGTGGAGGTTTCTGGGCTAAGGAAACACAGTCCCACCAAAGCACAAGGCAGTGCCCAGCTGGTGCTCCAGCCCTGAGGCCAGGCAGCATCATGCAGAGGGAGATTTTCAAATGATTGATAGCAAGTGGAGCTTCAGTGCCTAATTGATGCTTATAACTTTGGGGAAAAAATCCCCAGCTTTCAGTATCTTTGACAACTAGGCTCAATTCTCTTTTCTCACAACGATAGCAAAAATGCTGCTAGGTGCACCTGAAGGAATCCTGTCTGGCAGGAATGATGCATGGGCAGCTCATTCCCTCAGTGTGCCAGCAATGATGCAGTTCGACCCATCGGAAATCCAGACTAAAGGCTGCAATGTCCTGCTAATGAATTGCTCTCTACAGAACATTTTCCTGCGCCTTGTTGCTTAAAGTGACCACTCCTCTGCTGATCTGCAAAAACTACTCTGTGCTGCTCTGTATCAGCACTGGGTACCTTTCGAAGCTGTGCCTGTAGAAATCATCCTGAGGATCAATTACTCCCAAGGGGATTAATTCAGGATTCTGCTCCCACCACGTCCTGCATGCCCTGCTCCCGGCTGGGGAGATGCTCAGTGACAGGTAGAATTAGAAGACCTCAAGGCCTGCTCCTGGTCTTGCAAAATTCAACTGTAGAACTTCAAACATCTTGTGCTGGTGAAGGATCAGAGTCTCCCTGGGAAGAAGAGGTTACAAAAGAGCAAATCTGTGTTCTTTTCACAAAAGATCGCTCAGTGCCATTGCGTCATGTGAAAACTCACCAGAAATTTTCTTCAGGCTTACACACAAAATAAATAATTTTACACAGAATACTGTAATGATGGCTAATAGTGTATCTCCAAAATACCATGTAAAATACATAAGGCTGAGATCAATGGTGACAAAAAGCACTGAAATGATGGCCTTTCAGTTCAAACAAAGCACAGTATTAAAATTCTGATGGGTGTGTTTAGAAACAAAAATGGTCAGCTTCTGAGTGATGGAGTCAGGTCCCTGGCTGAGTGTCAAAATAGGTCAATGGAGCTTTCTTTTCACAATAGCTAGAAGTAAATGGAAACTTTGCTGTGTTCCAGCCTAGATCAGTAGGGAAAGAGACATTCTCCCCGACATGTAGCTTTTCTATTTGTTACATGATACTCAGTGATATTGAATAACAGCTGGCAGGTTTTCAGCCAAAGAAAAGACTCTCGTCCCCGGGGATGGCACCACCCCTTGCATGTTCGCACCTCAAGCCTCACAGCCCAGCGAGGTAAAACCCTGCAGCACCCAGGGCTCGGCTCAGCCGAGCGCGGCAAGGTCAGCAGGAGCGGCAGGAGGAGGGCGGGGAGGGAGGCTGGGGGTGGAGGCGGCAGCCTGGCCATAACTCCGGCCACAAGGGCTCAGTTTCTAATGGCAACAATCTCAAAAGCTTCTCTGTGCACAGCTTCATAATTAAGTGTTAAATAAAAGTGCTGTGCTGTGAACGCTGCATCCTCCCTTACAAATTCTGACTTCATACCTGGTGGTCTATTAAATAATTCAGTCTGAAATTTCCCAGCACTTAAGCAGGGACTGTAAAATTAAGACATCTCAGTTGTTAAACACAGTGACTTCCTTCACCAAGTATGGTTTGTGATCACTATGTTCCTATGGCTTGGAACCACATTTCCATGTTAATACATTGCTGGGACATTTTCTAAATGCATGTCTAGCTTCATGGTGGAAAGACAAACTTGATCAGAGTAATATATTACAACCACAGGATGTGTGCACAGAAAGGTGTAAGTGGAATAAAGGTCAAAAAAGAGATGTAACTTCTTTTTCAAACTTACAGCAGAGTTTTTCCCAAACATGAAATGGAATCCTTTTAAAAACAGGCTTTCAGTCGCACATCAAATCTGCAACAAAGTGAGGCTCCAGCAAACATAGTATTGAGTATTTGAGTATTTTTAAAGGAAAGGCAGAACTCATACCATGGTATGAGAACTATTTAGCGAACTAAAATGTAGTGCCTCAAAACATCTAAATGAGAGCGTATTATTCATCACAATGCTTTCATGGTTACAATTAGCACAAATACATTTGTGATGCTTCCAAACATCGGTGGGAATGTTGATATGTTTACATCTGTGTAACAGAGATTTGTCTATTTTTCATGGAGCAAGCTTTCTCAAACAGTGTAGGAACAGGAGAGCAGACATCACAAAGAATGGCTGATCTACTATCTGCTTTATAGCTATCACTACTTTTATGCTTTTGGAGAGAATTATATATAATTCACATTAGAGTGAGATTTTAATACTTAATGTGGGATTCCACCGTGTTACAGATGCTACAAAACTGTTCTGTGCATGCCCTGGACACACATATTTCAGTATAGGGTGGATTAGTGTACTGAATGAGGTGTGGTTCAGAGAGTGGTTACGGCAGAGGTTACTTCTCCCATTTGAATTCCTCAGGTACGGGGGTACCCATGGTGCCCTACAGCACCGTATCTGGTTTCTCAGGTAACTGCTCAGTTTTTTCGGCTCTCCCTTTTCTTTTTGTGTGTATGTGCCTCTAGGTGTGGTGCTAATGAAGGGAGGAGGGGAGGAAGAAAAGAGGGTAGGGCTCAGTATGTCTTCCACGAACCTCTTAAAGCTTCTCCAGAGCTAAAATAATGGTAATGCTTTTCGTCTTCGTTTTGGGGAAAAGGACTAACATTAATTAATCAAAGCAGATTTTTCCCATTCAGCGAGAGGCGTTCAATAGAAGAGTTTTGGCTTCTAGCCACTAGAGCAGAAAAAAAAAAAAAAGAAAAAAAGGAAAATCACCACACCACCTCATATGGCTTCTGCATAAAGTAAAGCTAATACTCTTAGATTTTTTTTCCCTTAATTGTCCTGCCACCCCGGGGCGGCCCTTTTGTCGGTGCGGGAGAAGGACGCGGTGCGGGAGAGCCGCCCGGGGCTCGGCGGAGCGAGGCTCGGGAAGCTCCAGCTTTCCACGGGACGGGACGCGGCGGCTCCTTCCCCTCCTTCCCTCCCTTCTCCCGGCCGGCGGCTCCTTCCCCGCCCTTCCCTCCGGGCCGGGGCCGAGACCCGGGCCTGGCCTCGCCCCTCCTGGCCCGGGCGGGAGCTGCGTGCGGGGCCGGACGGAGCCGCCTTTGTCCGCCCCGCTGACAGCGAGCCCGGCCCCGCCCCGGGTTACCGCGGCAACGGCGGGGCTGCGGCCCTTCCCTTCCCTTCCCTTCCCTTCCCTTCCCTTCCCTTCCCTTCCCTTCCCTTCCCTTCCCTTCCCTTCCCTTCCCTTCCCTTCCCTTCCCTTCCCTTCCCTTCCCTTCCCTTCCCTTCCCTTCCCTTCCCTTCCCTTCCCTTCCCTTCCCTTCCCTTCCCTTCCCTTCCCTTCCCTTCCCTTCCCTTCCCTTCCCTTCCCTTCCCGAGCGCTCGCAGGCAGCGGGATGCCCCCCGATGGCAGTCCTGTTCCTGTGCCCTGCTAGGTGGGAGCGATGGGGACGCTGCGCTCCGCCGAGTGCTGCCAAGCGCCCCCCTTCGCCAATGCAGCTGGAGGGCGGGCACGAACATCGCATCTCCAGAGGTTTCCGCAGCGTCTCGCTGCCCTTCCCGGGCTCGCTCGGCTTAGCTGAGGGCTCCGCACGCTGAGTTAGGGACAGGCGGCTGAGCTGCTCTTTCGGCTGAAAGCCGTGGGCAGCTGTGCCCGGGTGCTGATGATCCCAGGTTGAGCCCCTGCCGATGGATGACTCACTGCGTGTGGACATCTGCTCGGGGAGCTGCTGCGCTCCCTCCCGTGTCCTGGAGCTGGATTTCCATACTGACGTTTTTCAGCTCCAGACAGGGTTGTATTTAGAAACAATTTTCTGCTGGGAAGAGTTAAATTGCCGGCTTTATAGAGTTATATAATATTTTCTAGTTTTTGTGTGTTGGGTTTTTTTCCCCTTTAAGATTTGTCATCGCAGACCAAAAATAAAACAGAAGAGCAGAAAAAAAAAATCTGGGCTGAACTGCACTATGAGATCATTCGTGGGATAGGTTTTGATTTGGTAAGCTATTTAAGATGAAATTGGAGAGAAAATAAAAGAGGATAGGAGATTAAACACTACTTTTAAAAAAGCTAAAAGTCAGCAAAAATAAGACTTAAGCTAAATATCATAAAAGTAATTTCATTAGGAATTTTGCTACTGTAAAGCAGTTCAGTCTAAGAGGGGCTGTGTACCCTGCAGAAGAATCGTGTTATGTATGCTCAGTTATAAATTAAAGTGAAGCTCTGGCTCTCAGAAGAGTGGCATTGCTCTCCTGTGTGCTTTCATTGTATCTCACGACTTAGTGTATCATGTCATTTGCATTATGTAATTCCTAAAGAACCCCAAAGTACTAATTCTTTTAAGACATTGCTGTTTATTTAAATACCTGATCCCGAGCATTTAAGAGGGTGATACCAGTTAATCCTCATGATTAATGATCCTACTGTCTGATTTCCTAGTTAGATGATTTTAGGGAGCATTTGTATTGAAAAAAAGTACCACTCTCAACTGGCTTTTTGGTTGTACTTAGCAATGTATTGCTATTGTGCTTAGCAAGGTTGCTATCATACAAAATGAATGAAAAGTGACAAAAAGCAGAGACTGAAGAAGACCACTGGGAATTTTAAAAGACTTTCAGTTCAGCACTACCATTTTTCTCTTTTGCTGTGTTCTCACCAGCAGCTTAAACAACTACTGCAGGCAAGCCAGGTTGTGCAGGTGGAGGCGGTGTTTAGCAAGGCATGCTGCTTTAGTAAGTCACCTGTAAAACAAGATGATCTGCGATGTTTGGATAAATTCAGTTGTTTTTACCATTTCCTTTGTCACCTGCATTATCTGAAGTGCAGTTTGGAGTATCTATCTACGGGTTAAGCAGTAAGTGTTTTGTCAGTATTCATGAAGCTGGGGTAGTCTTCCTGTGTGAATTACTTGTTAAAAGCACCTCTTTTTGTCAAGGAAATCAAGAAACGTCATGCCTACAATTTCTTTTCTGTGACACTCTGTAAAAAGGGAATATTAAATCAGGGAGTTACAGGAGTATATATGGATATGGTGGGGAGGGAGGAGCAGTCTGGAGAAGAAGTTTCTCTGAAACTCAGAGAAGGTCCAGCCAGGATGCTGATGAGGTCATAAGAGAAACAGAACAGAGAAAGAATCTAGAAGCCTTACCAGAGACCTACTGCTTACCCCAACATTTCAAAATGGGGTTTTGACTTTGAGAAATAAGTACAAAAATGAATTGTCTATACTCTGTGGTTCCCAAGGTATTTGAGAATGCCTTTAATGTTTTCACTCTAAAAGAGGGTTAGTTCTTTTCTCTGCACACTGCATTTCAAAGGCAGTCCCCTAGAGTGAGGTTCAGCTTTGGCTTCAAGCACAGAAATTTAGTTATGGGAATGTGAGTGAGGTGTCTTAACGTTTCATTGCAGCCAGTGGGGGTGGGTTTCATGTTCCTCTGCAGGAGCCATTTGAGCCTTGTGCTTTCATACATCGAAAGGAGGCCTTTGAATGCAGCACCACGTGACTTCTGGAGAGACAGCCGGGGGCCAGGCAGGGTTAGCAAAGACAACCCCAATGGCACAAGATGCCTATTTTGGCAACTGAAGCTAACCCAATACACTCAAAGGAATTTGTACCCCAAAGCAGGCACTTCGGTTTGGTCAGCTGAGCAAATCTTGCGCTCAGGCCCACACTGGCAAGACCTGCAGTGACCACAATATGTGGCTTGCACACCTAGTTCACACCAAGGTGTTTCTGCTCAGGACCTTAAATTCAGGCATTGAACTCTATCCTTGCAGACCTAATTTACTTGACTAAATGCTTGTGGGTAGCGTTGTGTGAGACAGCTGTACAGCACTGCCAGTTATCACATGGGACTCCTAAGTAAGACCCACATCTTTTGGAGAGGCAGCTAGTCCATGCACCCAGCCTGTCTGGAACTCTTTCAGAATTCAGGACATCCCTTTGACTGTCCTGGATGCCAAGACCCCTGCCAGGGGCCTCAGAGACCCTGGCACAGGGCCCAAGATGTTTGTGGTTTTGATTATGATCCATGGAGCAAACCTTATATGAAGATCTGCAGGCCACGACATTTTAAGTAGAATGATAGTGAATTTATCATGGGGTGAAAAATAGATTTTTGGGGTTTTTAGAATGGGGGTTCAGGGGGCAAGATGGAGGAATCTGGGTGTGTCCAGCCTTTCTCCTTCTTCTTCTTGGCCTCCATCTTCTGCTGTGATGTTGGCACTTTTAGACTGGGTTAGGGTAGAAGCTCACTGTCTAACATAGGTGATAGGTTTGCAAAGTAATTGTAAATATTGTACATGTAGTTTTTAGTATAAAAAGATAACACTGCCCTGGGGCAGGCAGAGTGCCTCAGACTGTTTTGTTGAGAGGACCTCGGCAGGACAGGAGAAAAAAATTATAGATAAGATACAATAAACAGCCTTGAGACCAAGAAATGAAGAGCCCTGACTCCTTCTTTGAGCGCCGGGCTGGGAAAAGAGACTTTCTCATGTATCTTGGGGTCACTCTGCCCAGCTAGAGAACCTAAGAGAACTCCTTTCCTCTGAAAGCTTGCCTCTGAAAAGTCAGTTTGCCAATCATTTTTCTAAGAAAACACCTCTCTTTAAGATTACCTTTTTCCCTCCACAAAGATGTTTTATACATATATACTCAATCTTTTCTAAAAATTCAAAGCTATCTAAGCCTAAGTATGAAAGAACTAAAACAAGACCTTTCTTTTCCAGATTCTTTATTGCTATAGAAAGCAGACCTTTGTTAAATGGATGAAAAGGGCGGGGAAGGGAACCTGGGTGCCATTTAAGAAACTGAAAAGTGTGATAATATAAAAAACGTGGTGTTCTGTGAAGTTAAATGTTGATCAAAACCTTTACAAGACAGGGCCAAAAGCACGTACCTTGAGTGGTTTCATTCAGGAAAGGACTGCAAATGAAGAAGGGTGAAGGAAAATCAGTAAAAATAACAGTAAAATAAAAGCATACAGACACTGGGAAGAAGCCTGGGAAAAAATAACAAGCAAACATGCTTTTCTAAAAAGGCAACACAGAGAAAGAATATCTGATATGTATGGAACATATCCTCAGAGACTATTCACTATTGAGCTTAACATACATTTGAATAGAAGGGAGGGAGAAGACCCATCCCCAGTTGCAGAGATCTCCTACCACTTCCTTCCTTTATGACATTTCTTTATATCCATTCCCTCAGAGAAACTTTCTCACTGTTAGCTCCAGAATTTCTCTTATTTTTCCACCTCTTTTACCTCTGAAAATGAAAAAAAACTTCCTCTACCTTCAGAGGACTTCTTTTATGTGACAGAAAGTCGGGTCATCTTTTTATTATTTTCAATTTTTTATGAGAAGCTTGGCAAGCTTCACAGATTCTTTAAGTTTCAGGACTGCAAGAGAAGCAACTCAACCTTATGCTCTTGTGCCAAGATTGAATGTGCTTTTCCTGGTGCAATTTTTAAGCCAGCCACTCGAATCCTCCAACCTTTTCACCTTTTCACATCAATATCAGCTTGAACTCTCAGCTGCCATAGATACTATCACAGGGCTGAAGGCAATAGAAGAGTTGAAGCATCTACAGCAGGACTTCAGTGGAGTTACATTGCCTGAGCCCAAACTGCTGGATCCAAAATCCAGCTGTTAATCTGCTGTCTAGCTTGATTAGGTGCCTCCTTGTAGCACTGTGAAGTTCTTGAGACACTTAGAGCCAAATGAAAGAGCTCAATACCTTTCTTTTGTCTAAAGTAAGGGGAAGTTTGTGAAAGCAGGCTATGCTCCATCTACAAATGCTTGAAGGACCCAATATGTCAAATATTTTTGGAGCGTGCCTAATGGATTAGACCTCACAAAAATGCAATGGATGCTTTCCCCTGAAACACAGCTGAAGAGGAGGCAGAAGTGCTTCCGTGCCAAGTACACAGGCACGCATGCTTGCACACCAGATACATCACCAAATGTTCGGGACACTCTCACCCCCAGGAATGGGGAGTGTAACACTCTTCTCAGCCTGAAAAATTCAATGGGCATTAACTGTGTTTCACTCATTTAACTGTGTTCTGCTACAGATAGGGACACAAGTCTACATTTTCCTGCTGGTCACCTGAAGATTCCATTTTCCTGCTGATCACCACAGCCTCTGAATTATAATGTCATGATGTATCAATGCTCTTCCCTGCTTTGCTGTCCAGAAAGATGGAAAATCCATCCATTCTGGTTAGTTATGTGACTGATTATTAGAATCCTTATTTATCAGGTGGGTGATGTGGGTTGCACTCTTTGCTGGGAGAAGCTGGAACCTGAATCTTCAAATTGAAATGTGGACAGCATACCTTATGTTAAAAGTGGGTGTTGGCACCACTTCTGTTGTGTTTTTAAAACAACAAAAAAACCCCAAACCAAAACAAAACCCCCACCAATCCAAACACATGAGTTCTGCTACATTTCCTCAAGAAGGAATCAGGATACCATGTCTCTAAAAGAGAGAGGAACTTTTCTATAGCCCTGACCGGTCCAAGTTCTGCATAGGGATGGATGTAAGTTAGTCTTGTGTTGTCAGTATTTCTTACTCCTTGGCTCTCAGTAGCTCCTCACTCAGGGTGCTGGCTGTTTGAGAGCATTGTTGAGAAGTTCTTAAGAATTCCTGCCTGGAGAACAGCTGCTTAACATCAATTTTGAGGACAAAATCATGGACATGCTGCATCTAAGTATGAAGGGACCACATTATTATCTACTCTTTCTTAAACTGTTTTTGTTACAAATGTTGCCCTAAATCTTCTCTTTCTGCACATACTTCTCTCCTTCAAATCAAGGAAAGGAGATGTTTCTTTGATCAGTCTCAATCCTTTCACAGATGTGCAGTCACCCTTCATTGCCATGTGACTTTGTGATAAGCTTCAATTGTCTTACCAGGTGGTCGGCTGTTTGGTTACCAGCCCTGCTTGGGTGGCCTGGGCACATCATGTGTATCCATCTGAACAACAAATTACCAAGGGATAACAATCCTCCACTGTTTGTCCTATATCAGTTCAAACAGGAGGTAAAACATCAGGAGGGGCACAGATGAACCTTATAATCAAAGTCCTTGCAGAGAGACAGAAAACAGAAGAAAAATATTTATCAGTGGTCCACTGTTTAGGTAATACTGCTTTTGAAATTAGCAATTACCTACAAAATTTTGATATCTTTTCATGTGATTTAATGTTGTTTTCTCTCTCTGAAGAATTTATGGTGATTTTCTACTGTACATTCTGAAAGGGCAGTTTCACCTTTATTGCCTTAGAAATTTGAATCTGAATTTAACCAGGGAGATCATCACTCTGTATTTAAAATCTGACATCCCATAGGCTTTTTTCATTGTGTCCATCTGCTGACAGGAGGAGTTTTAGCTAGAGTTTGAGTTTGCATACTAGGGCATGTGGAGAAGCAAATTACCAGGTAAGAAATTACCATTCTTCAGAGTTCTCTGTTTTTTTATTTCCATTTTCTTTCCCAGTAAGAGGCACAAAGATAAGTGGCAGCACACGGCTTGTAGCTGCCCTATTATAGCAGCCCTCCCAGAGGCCAGTTCAAAAGTCATAGTTCTGATACTAGCTAATCTGGCAAGAGGATTTCAATGGGTGGATGAGAGAAGAACATCTGCCTTTCAAATCTTACACTTGCCAACACAGGCATGTGAGGTTTTTTGCTGTTCCAAGAACCTCTCAAGCACAGAGAAGGTAAAAGTCCTATGAATTGGAACCACCTGCTTGAACTAATGCTTTGGCAAGCTCCTGTGTTCCTGGAGCTGGTTCAGAGTACTCTGAGCTGTGTGGAATGGGAAAAATACACAAAAACTACTTACCGCCCCATAAATATTTTTGATACTGTTGTGCTCAGATGGGAAGAGTGTAGAAAACAAGCCCAGTAAGTGTGAAACACATACTGTGTCTGTGCGACCACTCCCTTTACTTCAGTCAGTTGTATTCCTGTCTCAGACAAGAGAAACAAAGCTTAGAGATCAAGAGGAAAGCCACTTTCATACTTGATGCTGCAAAGAGCACAGGGGGATTAATTTGCTGTTTTCCTGAATCCTCTACTGCATGGTCTCCATATTTGTTTTGGAGAGCTGAACTGGACGATGTTGAAAGTTTCTGAGAGTCCTGTTGTAGTTAGATTTGTGTATACAGCCTGTGTACACCATACCACTTCAGTGTGAAGGGCTCCTTTTTAAACCAAAGGCTTGTTATGAACCTCTTAAAATAGATTTGATGAAGGTTTGCTCATTTATCCTTCAAAAGAAAAACAATGGAATGTCCTCAAATACTTGTAAATTTGTGTTTAAATGGCAAAACTATGAAAAGAGCACATTTTCTATACGTTTTGTTTTCTCAAGCTGGATGAAAACCATATCTACCACTCACAAAATCAAGGTATTATACCTCATCATTTACATAATTTAAAATTGAACCATATAAGTTCTTATAACCATGGTGCTAAAATGTGCTGTAAGGTATTTAAAACAAACCAAAGGTCTCCTTGATCTGAGGACACTCATAGCCCTTTTGAGTGCTGCCATGCCCATAAATGCTCAATTTATGCAAAGTGAAATGTTATTCAGAGAGAACTGGAAAGTCTAAGCCAGAATGCCATTGAATAGACTGGTTAGGATGTTCCCCAGGAGGTTCAGATGGCTGCTCTGAATCAGGCACGAGAGATGTTAATGCCCATATCTCTGTAGCTTTCAGTCAGGGCAAGCTGTGTCATTACTTTTATGAATTTTTAAAGTGATGTGGACAGTCCAAGATTTTTCTACTCAGCCTTCCTTGGTTGGTCCAATTTTCTGCTGAGCCTCTCCACCAGCTGTAGAGGTAGTGCAGCTGAAATAGGTTTCTAACATTTGTGTCCAGATGCCTAAAGCTGTGTGATATTACTGCAAGCTCTTGAGGATATTACACTTTCTTGTGTTAGAAATGCCTGTAATTAGAGTGATAACTTGGGGTCAATCAAAAAGTTTAATGTGACCTCAAAGTATTTGTATTTTAATTATGGAATTACTGTGGATTTTTTAGAAGGGTTACTTTAATCTCAGCTCATGTGTGCTTTTCAGCTTTCTGACTATGAATAGACTCCAGCACTGACTTTTTCCTTTGTCCTTTCTGGTGTATTTGCTGGATTTAAACTGTATGTTATTCCTTCTTTAAAGTGGATACTTATGATCTATCTTTCCTTGGCATTAGCACCAGCACTGGCACTTTATAGTGCCTCAAGCATTTCATCACATCCTTCCTCTGAACTTTAATCTGGTGGGCATAATTTACCTCTCCAGGGAAAAGTTAAGTACATAAAACAATTTTAAAAAACATTGAGAGCCTGTTTGCCCTTAATTAGAAAGCACAAGGGATATATGAACTCAGATAAAACAATAAGATTCATGTATGCCATTTGGACTTAATTTTGTTACCACTCTTGGGCATTCTTTGGAGGATGTGATCAACATCCTTCAGTGTACGCTAAATTTCCTTCCATGAGATACTTGCCAACCTACATCATGGAATGAGTCTATACCTCTGCTGGGGATACAGGTCATTTTCCATTCATGCATTATGTTCATTCTTTCAGTCATTAAAATCACCAGTTATCCTTTTTCTTATAGGCACTAATTCTCTCTGTCAAATGACCAGCCATAACCTTTTCTTTATAGGTAGGTGAAGGCTATCTCCAGTTTGTGAATTGTTGGTCTCGTCAAGTTCAGACTGGAAAAGCTGGTGCTTGCCTGATAGTGATTTTTTTTCCCTGTGCTGGTAGTCTATTATATTTGCAGGGTTCCCCAGATGGAGGAAGGAATGATGAATCTGACTCCATGTTCTTAGAAGGCTAATTTTTTATTTTATGATACTATATTATAATAAAGAATACTATACTAAACTATACTAGAGAACACAGGAAGGATACTTACAGAAGGTTAAAAAGATAATAATGAAAACTCGTGACTCTTTCCAAAGCCTTGACACAGCTTGGCCGTAATTGGCCAATAAGTCAAAACAATTCACATGAAACCAATGAAACTACCATAAATGTTGGTAAACAATGTCCAAACACATTCCAAAACAGCAAATCAGAAGTAAATCAGATAATTATTGTTCTCCTTTTTCTCTCAGGCTTCTCAGCTTCCCAGGAGAAGAATCTTGGGCGAAGGGATTTTTCCAGAAAATATGACTGCCACAGTAGTATAATCATAGTTTAGCAGCTGTTGATTGTCAGCTTGTGCTAGAACGTGTCTTGTCCAGATCTCTGGGTTTTAAATCAGTAGCAGGGCAAAATATAGAAGGGGTTCTAAACACAGTCCATATTCAAATGATTTTCTCTCTGACATAGCACTCTTAATTCCCTTGGTATAGAAAGATTCCCAAGTTGTCTCACCTAGAGGTGTTTTGCAGAGCTGCTGAGAATTCACAGTTCTCATGGTTTTCAGTTCATAGTATGATATCTCAGCATACCTGAAAATTAGGGCAATGTTTTTCTAGACATCCATGTGAGAAGGGTCCACAACAAGGTCACTACAACCATTTAACCCACTCATCATTGTGGTATTTTGAGTGCTGAAGTAATGATATGGTTACTAAGATACCTTGGATTACTTTAGAGGTTTGCTGAAATTAACTGCTTCCATCAGTGCAGAGATCAATTTGCTGAGGTTCTTAATTCAAGTGCAGATGCTTCTTGCATTGTATGATAGTTGGAAGAATTTCTTAAAAATTATGTGTGTGCATTTAGGTTACTTTCACAGTGTTTAATATCTAAGGTTCCTCATACATTATAATCTTGGAACCTGTGTTCATGAACACTCTCGAAATAGTTAAAAAGACCCTGAAACTTCAATACAAAACTGGAAGTTAGTTTTTTAAACAAGAAAAGACCTTTACAAGATCATGCTATGATAAATATGCATAGAAATTTCCCCAAAAAACAAACATAACTTACTGTTTCCTCTGCTGTTAAAAACAAAAAATATCTGATACAGAAGGAAAAATAAATGTATTACTACATTTTAATTTAGAATTTATCTATATCTTTCTTCAGTACCCACACAAATGATACTGAAGAAACCAAACACGCACATGCAGAGGACTATGATTTAATGCCTGGAATAATCAGAAAAAATATACTGCCATCTCCAATCAAGTTTAGCCTGTATATTATGGTGAAATTCTGCAAGAAAAAACAAAGAAGCTGTCATCACATCTAATGGCTTTCTTACATTCAGAATCCCCTCTGGAATAATAATTACATCAGTGCATCCGTACTGATGTGTCTGTGCTCTGCCTGCTCCCACTGTGGTGCCTGCACTGTTGGATGTTACCTGTGATTTATGTCAGGCCTCTGTAGCGTGCTGTGCTGCATTGGTGGCTGCACATTTCCATATGGATGGGCATCCCGCCGTTCCTGGCACTGCTCCCGGGCCCTGCTGAATTCCAGGCCAGCTTTATACTAGATTGCAAGGTATGTTTAGAGGCATGGGGAATTGTGGGGATGAGAATCAATTGCTTGTAATTGAGTTCTGCTGTACCTCACATCTCAAGTAGCTGATCAAACAGTATGTCCAAGCACATATATACATACATATACACATACTTTAAAAAAATCTTTATTTATTTATTTATTTTTTTATGCAGACACATATCCATGGGTAAATTTTCACCACAAGCAGCTTTGTGTGCAGATCTGAATATTCTAACCATGTACCTGAAGAGGTTTTAGATATTAATTAAAGTGTTTCAAGTTCTTACAAAGTTCATTGAGTTTTAAGAAGTTGTAAGTCAAGGTCCCTCATTAAGATTGGAGAATCCACCGGAATCAGTAATTTATGTCATACTAAAATGACATCTGCTTGACAATCCTGGATTTTTTTTAATGCCTTAAATAACTTAATGGAAAGTGTACACTAACTTGGGCTAATAGTGGCATTCATCCTTAATGATAAAGAGCAATTACTTTCATTGCTACTGCTATTTTTGTTGTTGTTGTTGTTGTATTACCTAGAAATCTTTCTTTCTAACATGTTTGAATGACTGTCTCCTTCCTCATGTCACCTGACTATTTCAATACAGACATCGCCCAACACTCACCTTGTTACCAGTATGCTATTCTTCTGTCTTGAGAATGCAAATTCCAAGAATCAGGGAGAAAGCAACACTGCAAAGGATCACAGTCATCACAGAAATGGTGTAGTTTGTGTCCTTTAGCTAAATAAATTGGTCTTGAGAAACCCAAGCTTATATGTTCCTGATTTTATTTCTGGTGGGAGGATGGAGGTTGGCATTTCTAGTGCTTCAGGGACTCATAAAAAATATTAAGACAGTGAGCAAGTTAGGAATCAGCTGGAAATTGTTCCTGGCACATCTTACATTTTTTTTCCATGATAGCAATGTATCAAAACAAGTCAGCTGTGCTATACCAGGAATCACACATAACTTGATAACAGGCCTCTAGTCAGACAACATCATCTGGTAAAATTTGTCTTCGGCCACAGATGCCTCAGAGGGAATGTTTTATATTGACAACTTCAGCATGAGCAAGGAAGCAGCAACATTGTATTGTTTGAGCATTGTATGTTACATTTTCTTTGATTTAACCTTCATATCCCTCACCCTGTAATTGCTTTCTGCTTTTGGTTTGGTGATGATCCAGGTTACATAAAGACTGTTTGACTGGAAAGATTTGGATGAACTCCCAGTGTCTGAAAGGTAATCTATGTGAAATGGTAGGAAACAATTTTTTCTCCCCGCCGACTTCTCCAGCAAACGAAGTAAACCTTTTGCTTCATTGGTTCCCACCCTCCTTGTGTCTGCCAGAATGACTAATCATAGCAACAAAGTGGCTTCCCAGCACCTTTGCTCTCCTCATTAAACATCCACCACTGTCCTGTGAAAACTTTTACCAGATTCGCTGTGGAGCTTCCTTTTGTAGCTGGAAAAGACATTTCATACATCCACAGTTCTGTCTTGCTTAATTTCCTGCAGTGTTCACTGTAACAAGTCACTGCTGCAATGCATGTTTCCCTGGTAAGGAACGTGTCATCTTATCTCTGCTACAACACCCAAAAAGGCTTCTCCTTCTCCACTGGGTGTGAGTAGGACATTATTCTGCACTCAGCTTCTCTGCCTGATCCTGCAGACTTATGCATACATTTGGAATTCATAGTACTATAAGTAGACATGCCTCCTGTTGATAGATTAACAGTTTCAAATCCAGAAATCCCTAATTGCTTTTCCAGACAGCACTGCTTATCCGAAGTTGAGCACAGCTCCAAGGAGTAATCTAGAAGCAATCAGTGGTGCTGTTTCATAATAAATCCATTTGCAAGCAGTTTTCTCCTGGTTCACGAGTGCCATGACTTCCATGGTAACATGTTTGTCCTTGTGCTGTTGGCATGATGCTGTGTCAGATCGATGGGGCTGAATGCCCATTTTGCACACCAGTTCAACTTCAAATGAAACTCATTGTTATGGGAATATTTACATATTTCTATTGCAGAAGTGCTTTTTAAAGCTCCTTAAACAAACTAGCTGCGCAGCTTAAGTGTGTGCAGCGCTGCAGACAGAGTGTAGAAGGGGAAAGCCTCAGATTTGATGAAGCTTTTTAGGAGATGTAACAGTAATGTCACTTATGTTCAAATGCAGTCCACAATTGCAGCAAGCTGCATGAAGAGTCAAGAGTTTATTTCACAACAGGAGAGGCCATTCACAGTTCATATTTCCATTTTTTATTCTAACTGGACTACTGAATACAAATACCAAAGAGTTATCATTTTGATTTTGCAAAAGAGCTGTCACTGTTCTGTGGTGACCTAATGCAGAAATGCTGCTTCATATTTCTCTGCACTACCTCTTTCCTTAGTGATGGTGTAGTCCATAAAGGGAGTGAGAGGGATAATAAGTTCTCTTTCTTTGCTGGCACTGGCTTCGTTGGCTTTCTTTTATTCCAGAATGTGAATAATAGATAGATATGGTTAGGAAAATGTTCATGTTGATTATGTGAGGTAATTTTAAATAGTCTTCTCATTTCCAGACTTCTTTTTCATCCTACACACTCAGGTTGTATTTGAATCCCATCTCACCTTCATTTATTTTATCCTTTTTAAAATGGGTTTCAAAAAATCCCTGTCTCCTATAGAAGCACAGCGTAATTTAATTAATTGTGTAAAAAAGATCTACAGTAATGAGCATAAACCCCAAAAATAAAGCTCTATGGGAATGACTAGTTCATGGAGGAAAAAAAAAGGAAGTTAGCTTCCTTCACCCCACTACAGTTTAGGAAAAAACTTTTGGTTGAACAAATTTTTGCAAAAAATTAAGCTTAAAGTACTTTATCTGTCACAAAAGTCAAACCTATGTAGAAGGATTTAATTCTTAAGTATCTACATATATGCATGATTACATTTTGTCTAAAATGATAAAAGAAAATATGTTCCATTCATGAAAATAATTTAAAAAATCACAGCATAATCAAAATCCTTCCTTCCTTCCTTCCTTCCTTCCTTCCTTCCTTCCTTCCTTCCTTCCTTCCTTCCTTCCTTCCTTCCTTCCTTCCTTCCTTCCTTCCTTCCTTCCTTCCTTCCTTCCTTCCTTCCTTCCTTCCTTCCTTCCTTCCTTCCTTCCTTCCTTCCTTCTTTTCCCCCCTTGTCTCCTTTTTTCTTTCTCTTTTTTAAAGTGAAGTTTCTTTATGTTAAAAATCTCCCATAGAAAGTTCCAGTTTTGAATAAAGAGTGCTTTTTTATTGGAAGATTTTGAACTCCTTCAACCCAGAATGAAGTTAATAAATTTTCAAAGCAGAACTTGTGTAGTGTTCCATAAATAAAGCTCAGGGCAAGGGAATGTACTGCAAATATTGAACAAATAGCTGCTTATTCATTTTAAAGCAACCATGTGCTTTAACAGGGAAAGGTCTTGTAGAAAAACCCCATGAACTTATCTTTAATGGCTGAGAGGGACTGAACATGTAAACATTGTGCAGAATTAATGATGACATTTTCTAACTTTTAAAAGCTTTTCTTCATAACCTTTATTTTAATATAGTTCTGTATAAAGTGTGCATATATGTATTCATACATACTTATATATCTGTACATATTTATGTGCATGTTTTAAATGTGAATCATCTGCCATGCCATTTATGCAAAAGTGGGCTCTTCCCACTGCCTTGTTCAGTGCAGCTGAACCCGAGTGCCACGAGGGCTGCAGGGAGAAAGGTGAAGACTAAGGTCTCACTGAGAATGGTGATCCAGTCTGAGGCAGCAGGGAGGATGTGTGCTACAGACAGTTAAAGGGCCCTGGGTGTGTTGTTCCTCACCGAGGCAGAGATATGAAAGAACTGGGGTCTCAAACACTGAGTAACTGAGTAGCTCTGGAAACCACAGTGCAGTTACTGCTGTTTCCTAGGGGCAGAGAGGCAGTGCATTTCTCTTTGTAGCTGGCACTGGATAGTGATGGTGTACACCATTTTTATCTGTCTCCTTTGTGGCACACCATTCAACAGTGTGCAAAGGACAAGTCTCTGTTTCCTACTCTTCAACAAAATAGTAGGAAATAACACTGATCACACTAAAAAAAGACATTAGGTACATATCATCCAGGATACTGCTTCTTACAGAAGTTTAGGGAAGTAATTTTTAAAAAGGAATGAGAATGAACAGTCTTGAGCATGCTGTCTCACCAGTGGTTTAGGAATACCCTGACGTGTACCCCTGCTACGTGTCATACCTGTTGCATCTAATACTCACTGGTGGAAGCATGAATATGTCTGATGCTCTTTGGAATCTGTCATAACATCCATCGTTGTTTAGCACCCAGCCTTCTCGAGGGAGCAAATTCCTCAATGCCCCATGTACATTATGAGAAAGGGCATCCTTTTTTTGGTTTGAATTTTTTGCTTGTTACATAGAACATAAAGCTGGCAGAAATGTGGAGTATCCTGCTGTGGTGTTTGTGAGGGTCCCCAGGATGAGGTGAGAGATGAGAATTTGACTCCATGTTCTCAGAAGGCTGATTTATTATTTTACTATGTTACATTAAAGAATGCTATACTAAAACTATACTAAAGAAAGAGAAAGGATACATCAGAAGGCTTAACAAGAATGAATAATAAAAACTCGTCACCAACGCAGAGAGTCCAACACAGCTGGCTGTGATTGGCCATTAAGAAAAAACAATTCACAGGGAACCAATCAAACATTCACCTGTTGGTAAACAATGTCCAAGCCACATTCCAAAGCAGCAAACACAGGAGCAGCAATCAGACAATTATCGTTTTCATTACTCTCTGAGGCTTCTCAGCTTCCCAGGAGAAAATTCTGGGCAAAGAGGATTTTTCAGAACATATCATGGTGGCATCCTGCTTGTCTGTGAGGGTGTTTAGGCACACAGGGAAATGTGGAATTTCAGTGTGATGTGTCGCCTCACACCAGAGCCAGTAAAATACATTCCAGCGCTGTAAGTAAGGCCCTTTACTGTGTATCACCTTCAGATGGCTCTTTTTGAAGTGGACAGTCCTAATCTTTGTCACTCCTACTCCATATGCAAGCTTGTGTGTCTAATTTATAGCATACTTTCCTAAAGTGGGTTTATGTGCTCTAATTGCCAGTTCATCCATTATTTTCTTCTTGACAATATTTAAATTGATCAAGCACAACCAAATCTGACACAGGGGTAATGATCTCATAAAAATTATACGTTTCATAACTACTGGAGGTTGACTTTTGGTAGACTCATAAACTGAGTCTCCACTTTGACAAGAATTTTCTTTTTAAACTGACAGTGTCACTGAAAGCATTCCTTCCCTCCCAGACCTTGAACTACCAGTGAACCAGACTGGGAAACCAAGCCAACCAAACCAAAATAATAGTAGACAAAAAAAAAAAAGGAGAAAAAAATGCATTAGTGCTCACATGGGTACATACTAAAAGGGTTTCTCCTGCTTCTTCCTCTAGGGCCACCTGATGCTGTTCAGAAAGATTGCTGAAGGAGAGCCCCAGGAAAGGCCCTCAGCCCAAATTCAGCACTAAACTGCTCCATTTCACCTGACAAGTGGCCAGTCACTGGGGACATTACCCTGTGGCTTCAGCAACACAGCTCTGCTGCCCCATGTCAGAGAGCAGCCTGGATATGGGGTGAGGAGGCTGGGAAATAGGCAGAGGAGAATATGGAGGCACAGAAGACAAATCCATAGGAAATGAGGCTTTGCTAGCTCTGCTGTTGTTGGAACAGCATGTTGCCCATCTACCTAGGCTATTGTGCCACCAGAGGTGTATGGGGGAAGAAAACAGGCAAGATAATTATTGTTCACTATGCCATACTTATCTGTTTTCCTACTATTCTGTTGTTTATTGTAGCTTTTTACCAGTTTGTCTGATACTGTATTAAATATATTCCTCTGTACCTCCCAAGATCATCCTTGGACTTTGAAATAGACATGATCCCATGTCAGCAAAGACATTTCCTGTCTCAGCTGGAACCAGATGTCTCAGTTGTTTTTATACTTATGGAGGATTTAAGTGAATGTGTTGAGAAGTACTATTATTTTAAATACAGTACCCTTTAACAACTAGAATTTTGCAATAAATGCAGCAGAAACAGATCCATTAAAAAACCAAAAATATGTTTCTGTGACAAGGTAGGAAAAACAGTAAAATTTTGTATATTTCCTATGCATATGTGTAACTGCAAAACACATCATGATGTAGGGGACCTAGCTAGCTGTGTGTTTCTTATAAGAGGCATTGTAGAGGAGAAAGTTAGCAGCAGTAATGGTCATAAAAAATGCATTTTGAAGAGTCCCAAATGAATATTTAGACATCATTCACCAAATGTTGGCTGTATTTTTTTATAAAGTAGTTTCATAAAAGTCATCTATATGTGTTTTGCGCTAGTTGAGTTTTGGATTGTTGTTCTTGATGATGATGGTGATTTAGCTATTTTAACAGTCTGTTATTCTGGTAACTAGAATATATTTAGGAGTGATAAATTTTTTCTTGACATTAAAATTAATCTTTTTTCACCCAAAGTACCTCTTAGAAATTGTTTTCTACTAGCCTTTGATTGATATGTAAGATGAGAGGATGCTTACACAATTCTTATTGAATTGTTCATTCTCTACTACTTTGTCACTGCACATCAAGCTTTGATTATATCTACATGGATAACTGCATGCAACATTTTGGAAAAGCTGGATGGTCTGTGTGGCTTGTCCTTGGATGAATCAAATTGCTGTCACTGAAAATAGAGACAGCTCTATTTTCGCCTGTTTCCCCATGCTAAGCAAATTCCCTGTCTGCCACATTTTTGTCATGATCAAAGTCGTATTGATGTTAGTTGTTTACACAATAGCTGATCTCAAGATGTCATATAGAAGCTGAGAAATTTCCTTGCACAAAAATTGTGACAGCCATACATTGATTTAATTGGAGTAAATTTGGTGTCTGTAATTATCATACAATGTGCGAACCTGGATCCATTAATGATCCAACACTTCCCAGATACCCTTGATAAAGAAGACTCTGTTAAAGGTTGTATGCCATGTGGTCACATGATTTTTTAATGGGCTTTATGTCATTAGTCTAAATGCAAGAAAGTTGAATTAGCAAAAAATCCCTATGTATGGCAAGAATGAAGAATTAATAGAGGTAGCTCATCATAGCCAGCTCTCTGAAGGACTGCATATTTATTCTAACTTTCAGTAAATAACACAGAATCTGCATGGATTGAAGCTCCAAGGTGAAACCAGGAAACGTCACATTTGAACTGTTTTGCTGATCCCTGTACCCTCTCAAGTCTGACTGTGACACACCTTAGGAGATGAGAGGGTCTCTCAGGACAGGAACACAGTCATAACTAAAAATATTAATTACCTCTGTGTGATCTGGATAAATCTTTCTTCAGAGTGTTTTGCAGAGATTTAATTTTTAGCCATCATGAGAGTGACTGCAGCCAGTGAGGAAGTGCACAAGTGGTCATGCTGATGTTCTTGCTGGTCCTGCTGTGAAGCACTGCTGTCCAAGGACTCTTTGTACCAGAGTTTATGGGGCACGTGGCTGCAGGAATGACACAAGTGGACAAAACAAAGCAAGACCCCCTCAAACACCACCACTATGTTTTTATTTCCAAAACTAGCAAATAATTTTTAAAATTTTTAAAATAAAAAAAATTTAAAAATCTTGCTTAAACGGAATTAGAAGAGGCTGAAAAAGGTATAAATGTACAGATATGTCCAGCTTTGTTGAAAACTACCATGTTCAAATTTCAGAGGAAATGCACATCAAACCTTAACAAGTATTATGCCAAAACAATGAAGAAAAAATAAGATCCAATGAAATTGAGACCATTGTGAGTAGCAAGTGACTTAAAAGGTAAAAAGACCATTCAGATAACTATACATCATTCCAGGAACTATATATTCTCATGTGAGGAATGAGTCATTCATCATTCAAAGATTGAATGATATGCTTCCTACCTGAATAAGGAACTATGGAAAAATATAAAATATGGCTAATTAAAAATCAAAATGCAGTCAGATAAAAATTATTTTGGGTAAAGACTTGCTTGAGAACTAATAAATAAATGCAATTTAATAAATAAATCCTTTGGACACAAATCATGTACATGAAGTTTCCAAGAAGCTGTTGGCTGCAAGGCTAATAGGTGACCAAAGTGTAAACGATGTTCTTATAGACCACTTTCCTGGAGAAGACCAAACAAATGAATGAATAAAATATTTTAAAAAATAAATATATATATGTATATGTATACATAGATAGATATAGGTACATATATATAGATACATACAATTGTGTGGAAAGTAAATAAGTATCTGATTGAGAAAGATATCCAAGTGTTTTTATACTAATCTGTGTTGACTTTGTGAAATCTATTTTGACTATTTTGACCTTTGCAGAACAGATCAGAAGAGGGAACAGCAAGGAATTCTACCTGGAAGGGCTGGCAGTGAAGGGAGGGGAGATTGAAGGGAGAGTGTTTGATTGGTATATAATGAAGGTAGAAAACATTTGACAGTTACACAGCATGTTAGGGATTGAAATAGACAAATGATAATGGGTTTAGGTGAAGGAAAACAGAAAGATGCAGTTAGTTAGACAGGTTCAAAATAAGATATCTATGCCTTCAAGACAGCTTGCTCTGGATTTTTAGATCTATGAAATCCTGTCTCTGAAAGTCTAATACATGATGGTTCTTACCAGTGGATCCAAATTCTCCTCTCTGACTGTTTAATTCATATATTCAAGACTTCTTTGAGAATGCAAACATGCTAAGGATTATTCTATATATTAAGATCTTAATATTTAAAGTATAACTAAAGTGAATAAAGCTATATGAATTTTATAGATGGTGATTAAACTGGGATGGAGGGGTGGGCAGCTTATCTAGAAGAGTTTAAAATACTCATAACCTCAGCCCCAGACTATGGAGTTACTCTTTTCAGCAGCAGGATGAAGAAATGTGTTTCTCAAGAGCTTTTCAGAGCATACCAGCACTGAGCTAATTTATAGATCAGGCAACCTCACAACCTAACTAAAGAAATAGAGGAAGATTCCGACCATTGTTTCACCTATAATGGTTACTTCCCTCTACTGCAAGATCTCATTTTAATTTTTAACTACATAGAGTGAGGTTAGATCTTCTTGAGTTTATTGAGTGTCTTCATATGAGCTTGTCATTGGTGACTCCCCCACATCCTGAGTCATTGCAGAGATCCAAGCCCTCTAGGCCATGCTACTTATTTCAGCCTAAACTAGATATTTTCATTAGAGGAATCATGCTGTAGTGTTTATTTCTCTGTTGGCTCTACAGGATACTAAAATAAGCTCATATCCAGCTTTCTATACTGCAAATATCCAAAGTAACATGAAATTAACCTTATTCACACAAAATTTTCCGGGTGTCCCAGTCTTGGAAATTGCATATGAAGGTTACCTTGAAACTCAAAACAGAATCTGTGGAAGAGTCTTTTGAACTGGGCAAAAGAAATGCTGAAATGGGCTACCCTGGCTGGATACCAGGTGCCCACCAAAATCATTGAATAACTTCCCTCAGCTAAACAGGGGAGAGAAAATGTAACAGAAGATTTGTATGTGAAGATAAAGATGGGGAGATCACTCAGCAATTAATGTCACAATGATTTGGGGAGAAAATATCTCAATTTATTACCAATCAAATCAGAGTATGATAATAAGAAAGAAGCACAAATCTTAAAAACTCCTATTCCCCATCCCTCCCTTCACACAGGGCTTAACTTTACTTCCAAGTTCTCTACCTCCTACTCCCAAGTGACACAAGGGTACCACAAGGAATGGGGATTGTTGTTAACCTGGCCATGCAAACCCAGTACTTCTACCTCCATGAAAAAGGCTGCTTGAGAAAATTTCTTTTTGTAAGCAGCAAAAGGAAGATAATTTTTAATTTTCAGAATTGCATTCTCTTCTCACACTGTCACTGTCAATATTAGTGTTAAGGAGGCTCAGACCATGATGCAGATGTCTTGAGTTCAAGCACTGCTGCCTGTGGTTGTTTTCTGATTGTGTCTGCAGGGGCTCTTCACATTTCCTGTGAAAATGTTACTGAAATGCTGTCCACTATGGATACATGAGTCCATCTCACCTTTCACCTCACATTTCTACTCACTTTCTTATCCAGGGGAGATATTGTTATGTCAATGAAAATGAGATACATCTTGACCATACTGTGTTATTCTCACCCTCCAAAGTGGATTCATGCTGCTAAAGTAAAACACCAAGCTGGAGTTTAGGGGCCTCTTTAGTTAAACTAAAATCTGATAAGGAAGAGTCAGTCATTGTTACTGTATTTATGGTGTGTTTATAATTGGTTCACTTGAAGTACAAGTAATTTTTTACTTTTAGCCTTATTACTTACACACTGACTCCCAGGTCAGCACTTTTATAGGGCCATGGCAATTTCTGCACCCAAACATTCACCTAGATATTTCTCATGCTCTTTGTGCCTACACCTGATATTTTATATCACATGGCACAACTGCCTTATCTATAAGTCTAGTCTAATATGTAGCCATCAAGGTGGGTTCCTAGAGGAGAGAAATAGTTGCATGAAGACTACCAGTATGGATAATGGGATTCTTTAAGAGATTGCCAAAATCACCAATCTATAAGACCTAATGCCACATTTTTTTGTCTTATCTTTGGAGCTGTATTGTATTTAGAACTGCTCAGTCCCTCACTCCAAGATTTTAGAGCAGCTGATATCACTGGGCAATCAATGAAGAGGTCTCCTAATTATTGCTTTATTGAAAATAAAGAAAATGCTGCTAACAGTAAGTTAATGAAATACATGTATCTGTTTTTATTTACTTCATCCTCAAAAAGTTTTAGCACAGGATGTTGAAGATAAAATTTGTACTACACATTGAGATGGGATACACCACTGCTTTCTTCACATTTCAAGTCAGTTCAGTGTCACAGACTCTCCCATACGCTGGCTGTAAACAAGTGATAACTCATAGGGACAGAAAAAAACCCCAAAACTCCCACCTTCTAAAAAGAAAGTGAGCAAAGAAACTATTTTATCTCATCTTATGTTTGGAATTTTCTTATTTATCATTAAATTCTTTAGGTTTTAAGTGTATTGTGCTTTACATATAATCACTCTAGAGAATATAAACACTGAAAAGCATTTGCTGATTTGTGATGAACTATAAAATGTTTAATGCTATTTTATTGAAATTGGATAAAAAAATTAAAATTTTAAGAACCCCATACAGCAAGCAATCCATGTGTGAAAGCTAATAAAAAGCTTTAATGCTTGGACTATCAGCTTCCATGGTATCACACACACTTCTATTGTACAGAAGCCAGAACTGGAGTTTTAACTTAAGCATTAGCTCAAATGGATATTAATCTCTTGGGTGCCATTTGGAAAGCAAGCTGGGAAGTGGAAGACAAGAACACAACTGCAAGTATTGCATATCTACAGGGCAAAACACTACTTTACTTATTAGACCTCTTTGACCTTGTACATAAAGATGTGAAAAGAAAATTGAAATAAAAGAGATGCAGTGTGATTTGCAAGAGTTAAATGAAAAAGAAAGAGCTAAAGCAAAAAATCTACAAACACAACTCCACAAAAACCCCAAAATCCAAGAAAACAATCCCAAACCAATTATTTTTGGATTAAAAATGGGCAACTGCATTGTTAAGTTGCCATTTGTTTCTACAGTTCCAAAGGTTGAAATAGCTGTTATGGAGAGTCCTAGGTGTACACTGGATACACTTATTTTCTGAACCACGGGTCAAAAAAATTACTTGGATTCCATTTTTTTCCATTAAGCCCCAGGATATTTTCATATATCTTACTGTGTGGTTCTGGATTTCAGAAATAATTTGCACAAAGGAAATGTTCGTGTTCTTTAGCTTCATGGAAATAGACGACAATGCAGAATTGTGCTACCCAGATATTTTGAAGTTAAGTATCCTTCAACAGATTCAGTACCATTTTGTGTCTGGAAGCACATTGGAGTTATGGCACAGCTTGTGTAGCTGTTTTCCAGTGGTTGTCAGAGTCTCTGGTTTGTTCTTCAGCAATACAGCTGAACACTTACGTGATCAATGCTCGTCTTTTTCCTGTCCTCACCTCTTTTTGCAGGTGTGCGAAGTGATTTGTGACAGCAAAGACACTTTACTTTCTCCCTTCTCTCCCCCAAAATTATCAAAAAAGTTAATCTATAAAATTTATCTTATGTTACACAAAAAAAAATAACCCAACCAACCAAAAAAAAAAAAAAAAACCCAAACAAACAGAAAAAAAAACCCCAAAGCCCCAAAACTAACCAAACAAAAAACCCCAAACCAAATCAAAAACAAGACAAAAACCCCCAGAAGGTTATGTCAGCTAAAATTTTAGCTTACAGAGATCAGCTTAAGATTTTGGACCTGTGAAGCAGGGACATTTCTACTGACTTCTCTGGAGAAGCGGCAGCTCATTAATTCATCTGTTCCAGTTGCTGACAGTTAACTCATCTATATCTTCTCCAAATCAGTTTTTGTCAGTGTCTTTTTTTAAAATACTCTGAAACTGTTTGGGGTACAACTCCCTTTCTGTTATGAAATGGACACACTTTTTTCAGGCTTTTTTTTTTTTTTACTGTAAAAAGTTCCATTTCCCATCCCCAAACTCTTTTTTCCTGGTGTCACAGACATTTGACTGAGACAATCCAGTCTTTTTTAACCTTTAAATGAGTAATAAGTTAAGCTGGATGAAACAGAGCTTTTCTTCTACTGACGTGCCAAGGGCTGAGCAACTGAACTACAGTAAGCTCCCAGGTTTAAATGCCGAGGTTTAAATAGCATCAAGTCACAGAGAATTACTTTGTAAAGACATTAGACATTTACCTTTTAGGTAAACCCAAGTAATGCGGTTATTTAAAAAAAAAAAAAAAAGCAATTCACACAGTATTTTTTTTTCAGGAAGCTTTCTTAATTCACTCTAAATATAGTCATAGATCTAAAACCAGACACTATCTGAACAATTTCAGTAAAGTCTCAGTGAAAATTTTGACAGTTAAATTTCATATCAAGCAGCGCAGTTGCCAGGCAATGTTATCTTTCCATCAAATCAACAAGTTCTGGGTGAAATCTGTACATTCCTGAGGTGTGACTGAAAATGTTGAACCTCCAATTTTTCACTGAAAAATAAAAACTATCCTAGCAGTCTCTCTGTCGTCTCCTGATGAGTTGGACAAATACCATTACAACATTGACTTTACATAAGAGAAAAATGACACCTCCCAGCCTCTCTAGCTCCTGTGTGTATAACACAGCCCCCATTTTGTCTCCATTTCAGATGGAAGTATTTGCAGTGCTGAACAGAGGAGCTGGAGCTCAGGCAATGAATCCTCATCCTCCTGTTACCCCAAGAAAAAGCTGCTGTATCACTTGTGGAGAAAGCTGATTGTGACACTCCTACTAAGGGCTAGAAGGCGATCCCATCACCTCCTCATTTCACAGAGCTGACCTGTTGAAATTGCATGGAATCTGAATGAGCTACCAGACACAACTATGACAGAAGAAGGCAGCTATGGAGAGGGAGGTGGTGGTGTGAGAAGAGCCCACAAATTGTCCTTGGGCCATCTCTCTGGGTCAGGGAGGGCATCAGGTCTCTCTAGGTCATCCTGAGCCATCAGAGGATGTTTTCATTCTCACAAGGAGGAGACTTCTCACTTGGTAACACAGATTTGGAGCTAAGTTGTTTTCAGACCTTATAAAGTAATGGGCTTATGATAGGTATGGGAAAAAATAAGATAGTCTACACTCTTCCCATTTCAACATAGAGAGTATTTTTTCCCACATATTTAAGCCTGAATAGTAAGGGATAAGATTGTTAGAAATAGCCAATGGAAAAAGAAATGAGGGACAAAAATCTTCTAGTGGTAAAAATCAGTGATACATATTTCATGTCAAAGACATTAAACCATAGCACACACAAAAAATGTAGCAAAACACTACAAGCATTGTTCCTACAATAGCAGAAAAATTAAGTGGTGCAGATATTCAGCTACAGACAGTGTTTTTTATTAGAACATGTGGTTTGTATAATGTCTACACAAAAATAACATCACAGAATTATAATCATTATGTAAAACATGTAGACATGGCTCAGGAAGGTTAAATATTCTGAGTGGAAATCAAATCCTTTCAGATACCAAGGGAAAAAAGCGATTTTGCATAGTCCTTCCTGAAACTTGTGACACAATGATTGTAATTTGTTCACCACATGCAGTTTTGCATACAGAATAAGTACATTAAAGGAATTTTGAGCCCCTTGTTTTTAAGCAGAAATCAAAATGGAATGAATGAAAGGTCAGATGCTATGACAATATGCTGATATATAACACCTATATACATTTATGGAGAATTATATAGTTGAAATTAAGTGATCTGAAGAAAAAAGGAATGGTTGGAAATCTGCTGCATCTGAAAGCAAATTCTCAGAAGGAGTTTATGTGTTTTTTTAGAAACAAAACAAAACAAAACAAACCCAAAAGTAGAGGACACAAAGAATGAACAATCTGGTAGGCTGTGCAGGAGGATCTGAAAAGCACCTATGAATACTATATTATGAGCAATTCAGTCAGCAGATGAGAAAGCAAGCTCTAACAAAACATATACAACAACTGTTAGAATACACGGCAACAGAGAGGGAACAGATCTGTTCATCATCCTTTCCAACTCAGCTGAAATTTCAAGTCACATCCACTGTCAACCATTTATGAAGACTGAAAAATTGTGTGGAAATACTGAAGATGAGAACATAAAACAAGATGTTGGCATTAGAAGGGACACAAAGAAATGTTGTCAGGACACTTCTGATTTGATGGATGCCACCAAACTCCGTGGGAAGAACATACACTAGAAACAAGGTTCAATCTCTAGCAGTATAACATGAGGATCTGAGTTCATCAAAGGAATATTCTTATTATGAGCTCAACAGAAGATGAATACCATACCCTAGCAATTTGAAGTCATCTCAGTAAAATACAGTGTATTGAATCAAAAGTTTTATGATACTACTCTTATGCCATTCTCACTGCCTAGGAATAAATAGCATTAATATTCCCAGGACAGTTACAAAGTACTTTCACTGCATCATTTCCTAGAGTACTGACAGAAAACCCAGATGGAGACAGTATCAGATCTTTCAATTCCCTGCTCTTTATGTAGTCTTAGAAGGATGTAAATGAAATTAATTTTCTCTTCCTTCTGCACCCCTGTGAGAAGCTTGGCAGGTTGTGGATTAAAGTATAGTAATGATTATTTAAAGTTAGTACGATGTATGAAAAAATATGGAACAAAGTGTCTTGCTACACCTTGAGGTACTTGAAATGAGAGCCTGTTCTATTTACAGGAAAGCTGAGACAACCCTTTTTGGGAAAAAAAAGAAAAAAAAATCCTACTTTTAGGCATGAACAGAAGTATTGATTCAGCACAATACTGGCACATGCTGAAGCCCTTCTCTTAACACAGGAAAAGTAAAGCAGAAACTTAAAGCTAGGTTGAGCAAAGATTCTAAATGGAAACCTGAATACTCAACCCAAACTGTGCAGCAGGGACAAACCCATTGCAAGTCAGCCTAACACATTAGGCACCATAGCACATCATCACAAATGAGCAAGGTGTGATGTATGATCTGCTGAGAAATGATGTTTCTGTGGTTTGTACCCACCAGTCTTTTGGCATTGTGAGTATTTCCCTCTTTGGATCTTCCCTGTGCATCTCCCTTTATAATAAAACTCCCGCAAGCAAATGAGAAGGGCTGAAAAAAAATAAGAGTTGACATCAGGCAATCAAAATAGCACAGCCACTACAAAGAAAAAGCCCAGAGCTACAGTGCTGTTTCATGAGGCAAAGTAAAAATTACCCAGGAAATTTACTTACAGCAACAACCCAGTGCTCCCTTGTTCCAAATTGTTCACCCTCTGTTCTTAAGTACACTTCTGCAGAAAAATACACCACACACTTTGTCTTTTAAATGTTCCCTTTTATGCAGACTATCCATTCTTAATACACTTCCAGAATATTTTGGGCGTTAAACTTTTTGGGAGTAAACTCAAATTGCAGAGTGTGAGTAGCCCTCACACTCTGCAGTTCTGGGCCATGTAGAAAAATTCTTCTGTTCCTCTCTCATTGTACATATTAGCTTCAGTTTAATATGATTAGTCTGAAGAGACACTTGCAGTATTGCTGGCTGGCAGAGTGGAAAATACCTTTTATGGCCTAATGCACCAATGTGTATATAACCCTTTACCCTTATGCTTCTTGTTTGCTTCTTTTTATAGTTATTTGTGTGATTATATAATTAGCTGACCTAGTTTATCATGTTTATTCCATCATTTTCTCCTGGATCACAACAAGATCATAAATAAAAGGGAAAGAAAAGTAGCATTTATTTCCATATACAGTGACTCAAAATTTTCCCTGTGATAGATGTTTGTAAAGAGGGTGTTGTAGGAGAAAAGAAATTCTGACAGGAGACTTGAGCTTGAAATATTCTCCATCTAATAGAGAATGGATATTTCCCCTCTTTCTTGGAAATTTTGACTTAAAAGGGAGAAAGTGATATTTTAGTCCAAAATAACACACACATTATTTGAGGCTTTGAGGAAAGCTGGAAGCTCTTAAAAACTCATGTGACTGAGGCTCTAATGTAGCAGTTAATGAAAAGCTATAGAAAATCCACTGTTTACTAACAGTCATTTGTCTGGCTCCATTCATACTTTATAGCAAAAATAATTGTGATGGAAATTATGCCATACATCTGAATATTTTTCCTTGTCAGCCAGTACCCTATTATTTTGATTATTTGTTATTTTTGCCACTATTTATTTCTCGTGTGCCTGTTCAGCATGCAGTACTAGTTTGATCTGTAGGAACTACCACACCATCAATTCCAACCATAAAGAAGAACCCTTAAAATGGACAATTAGGAAGTAAACTGTCCTTGAGGAAATTAGCTCCCTAATTCTCTATTAGTGGCAGATGCTACCAACTGATCTAGAAATGTTTTCATTCCTTCAGTCTAAGCAAACCATTTTCCCATTCTGCAAGCTTGGCACTGTGTTTGAAGCTGATATTATAAAATATAGCTGTTTTAGAAGCAGAAGGCCTGTAAAATGTAATGTGAAATGTGAAATTAGAATTTAGCTATATTTTTTGTATAACATTTTGCAAAATTATATGAGTGCATCCTCTGTAGGATATTTCATCCCATTGAATTTTCTTCCCACAGAAAGGAAATCACATTTCACACTCTGCAGCTTTCTAGAATAACTGTTATGTAAGTGAATTGTGAACTCTCACTAAAATTCTTCAGAAAGTTTATCTACAGTTTATCTATCTTTTAACAAAGCACTTAAAGGACTCGAAGCACTTCTGCATGAAGTGCTAAAGATTCACATCAATAAGCTGTCCTGTGCAGAAAAAGTTCAGTTGCCACTTTTCTCAAAGGAAGTGAATTCTTCTAGCATTAACTTGAAGCATGGGAAAAAGCCATTCTCCCTTCCTCTCTACATAAATTAACCAAGGTCTGGCTACAGTTCTAGCCCTGCAGTGCTTTTCTTTATACAGTGCCTGCATTTATCAGGTTTTATCAAGCATAATTCTGCTATGAACCTAAAACTGCTGGATGTAAGTTTCTCGTCCAAACATCTGTTGCAGGCAGATCCAAAAGTGGATGGAATGAAATTCATTTTGGACCTCCAAGGAACAAATGAACTTGTTTGAAAAAACAGAGCACAGGGCAGAGGTTTCCTGACTTCCTTGTCTGCTGATAGTAATAACCCAAGCTGCTCCTTCTGTATACACCAGCACTTTAAATGTGGGGCCTCTTCCATTGCAGGAGGAAAACTGCAGTTGAAGCAAAAGGAAATGCAACATCCTAAAAATAACTTAAGGCCCAGCTTCTGTCCCAAGCAGAAAATAAAAACAAAACTGTCTTTGTCACATGTTTTATACATTATATCAAACTTCTAAATCTTTGTTTTAAAAATACTGAATTATTATACCAGAAAAAGGTTACTTGGATTTAAATTTTCATGAGGAACTGCAAGAGAGATATTCTGAGGACCCCACATATTTACCCGGAGACATCACATGTTAGAAACACGGATGGAGCTATAAGGGAACTTCTGGGAGAACCTTCAGAAATGCACAGAAAAGCATGGAGAGGCTGGAATACACTGTTAGCCCTTGTTGGCAGTATAACACTGCTGCAGAGCTCCTGTGGCTGCTGTGTCAGCTTGGGCTGCTCCACCTTAACAAATTGTTTGAAACCTTGTATATAATTAAGCAGTATTTTCATTTTAGCACCCTACTGTCATGCACCAACCTATTATGCTTGAGGTTTGCAATAAAATATACAAACCTATTATGCATAGTAAGAAGTAGAAAGCAGGAATATAATATTACTGCCTTTCTCTCTCTTTGCTACTTATTTGCTGCTGTCTTCTGACAGGCATTTGTCTTGCTGTGTAAAGTATCTACTGTCTCTGGGTATTAAATCCATAGGAGACTAATGAATAAATAATAGTAATACATAGATTTCACTTCTGTTTGACATCAATTTGTAAGTTTATTTACTGTAAATAAAAAGCTACAGTGTAGTTTAAGAGGTATACCAGTGATAAGATAGCAAAGAATATCATTTCTGTCACCCATATGTAAACAATAAGTTGTTGTTGCGTTCAAGATGCATTCTAAAAGCTTATTTTACCCATCACAGGCCAGTGATTGTCCTACCAGAAGCCACTGATTATTGTAGGAGCTTTCAGGTTTGGAACATGGCAATTTTTCATCAGTTCATACTTCTTTCAGAAGGGGGTGTATTTCAAAAAAAGACAAGGGAAATGTAAATTGATTCAGAATTGATTTTGTCCTGCCAGTGTTTAGCACTTATTCTCTGACCTCTTTTGACAGTGTCTATTGTAACTTGTAATCCTTGGAGAGTGCAACAATTCAACTCTGCTTTAGGAATGGAGACCAAGATCTTGTTGGAGACGCCAATATCTGCTCCTGCTGGGAAGGTAACATCTTTCAGCAGTTACATTTAGCAGCCCTTCCAGTTCATCCTACAGTTACAGTGGCTTCTCCATGCCCTCCTAACCTTAGGAAAAATGGAGGTGGCTTTGGTATCCTTTGCTTTTTCTAATGTTTTGCAACCTCTGAGGAACATGCAAACCACGTCTGATAAATAATCCTAATGAAACCAGTGGCTTTAAATTCCATGTCTGTAAGACATGATGTACCCGTAAGTCTTCCTGTTGACTCAAATCAAACTCAGAAATGAGCTAATCTGGTAATACACTTCAAACAAGCTGAATCTTTCCTGCTATAAACCAAAGAATGTGTAATAGACTTCAGGCACCTTGTATCAAATCTGTTGCTGCTGAGCAATAAACTCTGCCATTTTTTCAAATAAAATAATTCTATTTATACCCTTTTCAAAGATTGATTTTGTGTTAGGTTTTTAGATTTTTTCCTGCAGATTGCTCCCACTGGCTGTTGAAATTTGGACAAAAGGAAATGCAGAGGTCTTCTCCATCTCTTTTCACTTATTTTCACCATGGCTACAACAAGGCTAGAATGTAATTTTGTTAATAGCAGCATAATTAATCAGATATTCATATGTAAAAAAGAGCCACTGAAAAAAAGTCAAATTTCAAATAGTCTTTCAAAGTTCTCCTATCTGCACTAGGTATCTGAGCAATTTTACTGTCACGGATTCAACTGCCTGATTGCTCTAGCAGGTCTCTAGTTATCAGTCTAAATTTTTAGAGCATTTATCAAAGAGGGACTTCTGGAGCAACTATTTTAATATTTCCCAATAAAAATAGAAGCCTAAGAATGTAAAATGCTAAAATAAATATGCCTTTCATTGAGCCCCTTAAATTGTGAGTCTGCTGGCAGATGATATTTCATATGATCATGCTGTAGTGCAATTGATGTTAACAAGACTTGTTTGGGAAAAAAAAATATTAAAGAAGTCAAAAGCAATTGAGAACGTGCATCTAAGGAGCTGGGAATTCTTCTAATTGCATGAAATCTTCTTTTTCAGAAGATACTGTTATTGACAGCTTTGCTAGGCATTCCCTTAGCTGTGTGTTGGAAAGAAACCCTCTGCAAACCAAAGGCAATGTTCATTTATTTCAGACAGCTGTGGGGTAGGCTGGGTGCAGGGGGAGACAAAGGGGGAGCGGATGGAACATGGTGGGCAGAAACTTCCTGCAAAAGTAGTGTAGCAATGTAGCTGCTAAGCACAGAGCAAGTTTTCAGGGATGGAGTGATCTCTCTTGTACAGTCAGTGTACATGTCTAATGTATAAACAGCAGGTTTTTACTCTACAGAAATCTTTGAGGTTTTCCCAGGAGTTGCCAACAATGGTAAACAGCAAATCCCTTTATTGGCTGTTTACTTGTTCTCAGCATCATTATACATACTTTCCCTGGTAAATATTAGAAGACATGCTGGTATCAGACCATGTGGAAGCTTTTTACACTAGGATTTCTAAATACTGAAATATTTTAGTTTTACCAGTCTGGATTTTCCCCCTCCTTCCTGTAGTTATTGCCCCATGTTTCCTCAGAAAGGTTTTTCTGCATTACAGACCTTGTAAAGCTTATAGGAATGAGCAAATGCCACACATAAAATTCAGTGATTGGTCAACTAGGGCCCTGAAACTCATGGAAAGTACTTAGGTTCAAAGAAGATAGTTTTTCAGAACAATGGCACAGCACCTCCCAAAAAGTGGGAATGACTGATTGAAATATGCCATCTTCTACACTGGACACATGCATGAAAAAAGTGATAAAATAAGGCTGTGAGTTATAAAATGGGGACTCCTGACAGCTACTGAATTACAGATAGAATCTTAATCCCACCTGAACAAATGACTTCCTTTCTCAACTTTGCTTCATTTCCTTTTGTTTAATTTACAGATTGATACACCTGCTTGAAACATTCCCTTAAAGTCACACAAATTACTTGATTCAGAGGTCTTTTAAAATTGTGTTTGCTGCTGAGAAAAAAATCTCACTCTCACTGTTGCACATTTAGTTAGCTTTTTTCTTCTTTCTTTAATTGTTGTGGGATTTCATATGGCCAAAGTGTTTAATTCACTGGGGTTAAATAACAGATTTTTCTGCTTTAGCCTGAGCTTTGGGCTCCCAGTACATTGTGCAGAAAATAGAAATAAAAAATATGTCTGAGTGTGTTCTTTTACAACTCTAACCAATAGAAAATGCAACCTCATGTAACCATCTTAAAAAAAAAAGTCAATTATTGATCTTTACCAAGGAACAAGTGAAATCTGAATTTAAAATCATCTGTACATTTATTCAAATTACTTACACGGTTAGGTAAGCTCCTTATGTCCCAGGCTGTGAGGTGTGGAATTTTATTTTTAGTTTCTTTCCTCTCTGTGACATTGTTGATGCTTCCCTTCAACGACCTGATATCACCAAGAAAGTATTTGATAAATTGAGCTTTTTTGGAGTTGTGACCTCTGGATCAGTCTGGGAGGTGAAGCACTCTTGAGAGCTATCAAACATGCCCAAGGATAGACATGACCTGGCCATCACAAATTAATGGTTCCTGCATGATCATCTTAGGCTGCATTTTTTAACAGTGACAGTTCCATCTGTCCAACAGATGCATTATTACAATATCAATTGCCGACTGAAGAAAAATTCTAGATTTTCTAGGAGGAATTTCAGAACTTTTATCCCATGTTGGTATGACTAGGGTATTGACTCGTTAAGCTTTTCCATGAAAAATCAATTTGATGTGTAATACTTTCCACATATTGCATTCCAGTATTTTTAGAGGAAAGCTTCATGAGTCTCTGATGCATTATTTGGCTGTCTTACATTTTATTAATATTATCACTACAGCAGTTTTGGCAGCAAGACTTCACAGAAAATTCTCTATCAACTACTTTTAGAGCATAAGAAAAAACAAACTAATGGTGGGAGACAAATTGGGCTAAAACCTTTCAGATCCGGGACACTGGATCAAAGGTAGAATGCAGGAAACTGCTATTCCCCAGAGGGGCAGCCAAGGACTAGGAAAGTTAGAGGTGTGTGAAAAAGTATAACTATTTAATTCTACACCTGAACTCCCTCAAGAACTCTTATCTCAATGGTGGAGGGAAAAATAATTTATTGGATGCATTTTTGAAGCTTGTTGCTGTGTTTGATCAAACACTAAAGGCAGACCTCTTGCAGCGATGGCCCTTGCACAGTTTTTTCATTTCCCTGAGCTCTTCCAGATCCCTTGTTTGCACTCAAGTCTGAACTTGGCCAGCTGCTCAGGGACAATGAGTGCAGGGTGAAGCTATGCCAGCATGTAGTCAGGTTCCAGCTACACCCTGTTCTGTGCTTTTTAAGTGGTGTTTTACAACTTGGCCAGTTTGACTCAAGGGATTAACCCGCATGCAGATAACTTGAGCTAATTCTGCAGGGAAGATGTATGCTAAGCAGACTTTCTGCAGTGAGGTGTGCCACTCTTTAGTAAGTAAGAGCAAAGAGGCTGGTGGAGGTGAGCTAAATGGGCCACAGTTACCTCTGTGCCTGCAAAGGTTGTGGGTGGCTTGGTAGACACAGCACCGCTACAATTTCATTTTGAAGTCACCCCGTCACATAAAATACCCCCCAAAAAATGCAGTGACATGCTTTGCAGGAATCTCATCAACAGACATGCACTCAGTACAAATGCAGTCGACCAAAGCGTTGGAATTGACCCTGGGTAGAAATAAATTGTGTGTGGAGATCCAGGGATGTGTGTGTGTGAACAAATACACAGATACAAACGTGCCAAATACATGGACATTGCACAGTGTATTTATTTTCTCCATAACCCTCTTCAGCTGAAGAATTTAGTTTTCTGCACTGTAAAGACACAGTGTGCAGGTGTTTTGCTTCACTGGGGTAATTAGCCCTGGTGATTCTATTGGGCTTTAAAGAAGCATATGGAAATGAGTAGGGAGGCAAGTTTTTTGGGAAGAATGCCATGCTAGCTGAGATGTGTGTACAGGATTTTTGGATAGGGAGAATCATCTGATTAATCCCTTCCCTTTCAGGAGATATACCCAGCATTGTAAGAGTCCCTAGATGCTTATAACTTCCAGGCTCTGCTGCTTGTTCTTGCACCTACTTTTGGCAGCCTATTGTATTCTCAAATAATTCTGGGCACTGAAAGGGCCTTCCCGATCTTCAGTACTCAATAGCATGGACAAACAAGCTCAGTCAAGCAAGAACTGCTCAGGAGCCCTGGTCATCTTTAGATTGCAGGGCAAAATCTTTTGGGTTTACAAAAGATTTAGGGAGCTCTCACCTTCATTTATGTTCCCTGTTCTTTGTGCTGCTCCTGTTGGTGTGTGCAGATGAATGGGCTGCCTATGGTTCATGGCATATAGGGTGGGAATATGCTCCTGATATGAAGATCTCTGAATGAGACTCTCAGTTCTTTGGTTCTGCTTCTGCAGCCTGCTGACTTTTCTAAAACTGTGTTGATGGGAGTAATATGGACTTCTGTGATCTGACAGTACATTGGATGGCAGCAACACAAACTATTCCCATGGAGACAGGTTCCAAGAAGGCCAAGAGAACTACTAATATTAAATAATTGCATTGCACTGCATCTCTCTTTCTAGGATTGATTTATTACACATATAAAAATATTATGATCTTTCCTCCCATTATTTCAAAACAAAATGCTTAAAGGGCTAATAAAATCAGTGTTTAGCACACTTTTTATTTTGTAGTTCAAAACTTCAAGCTTGGCATAAAAACATTACCTCTAGGGAGTGAAAATAGCCTTACCCAGCAGCTTCAAATACAATTATCTGAGTCATTCTTTCTTTCATTCCTTGCAAAATACAAAACTGAGGTAAAACTTCTTTTGGCTGATAGACAAAAGGAAATTACAGCTGTCTGGAGTTCAAAAGAGTTGCAATAAAACTTGAGTTATGACAAAAATATGCTGTTTCTTATTAAACTCTCAGTTCACGAATTAAACAACTTTCTCTTCATGTTTGATATTGCTTATTTTTCCTAGACACGTGTATTTCTGCAACATAAGGTGCATTTCTCTATCTCTGCATACAGAAGTGTTTTATTATCATCTCCTTATACACTTTTGTTGTGGCTTTTTGTGGGACTATACCAATGTAAAGTAGATGGGAACTGGGTCCATTGGAATTATTTGCTAGGGCAGTGGACAATGTTAAATACAAGTATTCATCTGTGCATGCATAGTCACAACATTTGTTAATAATTTGCTGACTGTATTGTGGAAAAAAAATCATTCTATAAGCAGAATACACTTTATTGACTACCCTGGGTAAAAGGTAGATGAAGAATATTTAAGCAACTGTGTACAAAGGATGAAGTAAGGATTTGCTGATGGTACTGCAATATTTGTTTTTAATTGAACAATTGCGCTAGGGTTTTGCTTTTGAATAGGATGTCAACAGGTTGTTGTTCACATTTCATGGAAGGATATGTTGGCAACTGTGTTCATTCCAAAAATTTTTTTTCGTTTTAACTTATTCATTACAGCCTATAAAACAAGTGGATTAAGGGGATCTAATTCCTTGACTTTAAATTTAGCTCTACAACATATTTTCAGCAATTTATAGAAGGTGGAAGTTGCCGTGCCCCTGGCATTGGTGCAGATACTCCAGCAATTGCTGTGCCCTTGTGGGGCTGAGGGGGTGTGGAAACCACAGTGCCAGATCAGGCCAGCAACCCAGCAAACCCAGGGTGCACTGTCCCACCTATAAGTACTGGATTTTACAAGTGGATTTTCAAATAACAATCATCAAACAGCTATTCAGCTCTGCTCAGAGGCTAAATAACTTCCTCTTGCCACTTCAATATCTACACGAGAGACTGATACCTGAAATTTTGAGCTTAGAGCTCAGAATGTTTTAATTAGCCGTAAGAGCACACTCTGTGCTTCAGATTCAAATACATGTTGTGCTAATTGGCTCCTCACAGCAGGAAAACAATATTTAGCTTCAAGCATGTCCACTAAATGTTGCTCTCTTTTGATTTTATTGGCTTTCTCTTTATTATTTTGCAGTTTAGTAGGAGTATTGTATTGTGCTCTGCTGACTAAGCATAGTCTCTGTCACTCACACGTGCCACCTTCTCTAAGGTTGTCTTTTTCCTGGTTATTTGTCTTTCCCCTGAAGGAATGGTCCCAATCTCTGCAGTTTTTCTTGAAAGTGGTTTCTTATCCCATAGAGCAGATCAGTGGTCACCCTCATCTCCCTCGTCACCCATCTGTGGGCTCCTGGGTTTCTGCCATGTACTTCCAGGTGTCGGTTGAAGTGAACAAAATACAGTGTACAAGACAGGAACACCACTGAGTAATGACTTTTCTCCTTCCCATTCCTGTATATCAGTCTATTCTTAGCTAAATAATAATAATAATAATAATAATAATAATAATAATAATAATAATAATAATAATAATAATCTTTGCTGCCCCTTGAGCCTAATTCAATGCCTCTCAACTTTCTACCTACCAAGGTTTTACATTTTAAAAGAAAATCTTTAGGGACTTTTTTTGTTGATTTTTCCTTTTTGTTTTTCTTTCATTTGTTTGGGTTTTGTTTGTTTGTTTTTTTGTTTCCTCCTCCTCCCCTTTTGTTTTTAACTTTTTAATTTTATTTTTAATTTCTATTTCCAGCACCTTTCTGGATGCCTTTCTGAGTAAAATAAATTGTTCTAGTTTGAATATTCCATTATTGTTTAGATATTAAACTAATATTTGACACACTATTTGAATGTGTATTTTACAAATAGATAATTTAAAACTATGTAAAATTATTTATTCTTAAAATTTTTCTGTCTCTTTCTCACAGGCAGTCTTGTTTTGATGGAGTATTTCAATGTGCCTAATATAGATATAGATATAGATAGATATAAATATATACACCAAATTTTTTATGCTTGGCACTGTGCTTGGCCACCTATAGCTTTCCAGTCCCAATGTCCAGACAACCTCCCTTCATCTCAGTTGACTGCAAGCCACCACCAGCATCCAGCCCAAACCTCAGGCTTACACTTTCTCAATATGGAACAAGTTGCTTGAACTACCAGGTCTCTACAGAGCTGTGTAAAAGTAAAACAATAGTACACAACAAGGGGTATTTATTTTAAAATATACTGCCTTAATCATAATTTGATTTGATAAAATAATGCTGGGATAAACAAAAAAGGTGGAAAAATGAGTGTACCAGGGATGCAGAAAGCTGAAGACATAAATTTTCCATGAACACAACTCCTCAAAAATAGAGCAATGTTATAAAAGGTCTCCTACCCAAACTGGGGAAGCTGCTGTGCGCAGGCAGTGTTCAGCAGACTGCCTGACAGAAATACATTACTCTTTCCATGAGCGTGTTCTACTAAAGATTAAATGTAAGAGTTTCAAAACGTCATTAAATGCTACATTATTTTTTACTTTTAATGAGCCTGTTGTAGCCTCAGTGCTGAGAGAGGACATTCTTGCTAGACATCCTCATTATATTTTCGGTAATAACTGATATTCCCAGTGCAATTTTCCCTCTAAAAACTCCTCCCAAGTCACTTGGTTCATGATGTTATTGTAAAAGAAAGACATTAGAATGCGTAAATCAGTGTCTAATCATGGCTAAACCTAATGTTAGCACAATTGGGCTGGCAGCCACAACAGATATGTCTGGGACTGAATTAAATATTTCAAGGGGCTTTATTTGGCATGCATGCCATGATAGAAACTTACAGATTAAGCATCCAAATAGTTGAGTAGAAACTGGTTATGTTGGACCCACTGACTCAAATGTGGGCTGTTTTATATACATAAAAAGAGGAAATCTGTTAAAGAATTGTTGCTCTAGAATTGCTGATTTGGTAACTAACTCTTTGTCTGAGGTCTGCATATTTCCAAAACACAGCAAGTGACCAAGAACTCCAAGTTTAATTGGCGAAATTAATTGGTAGCAACAGTGAGATCTATATTTATGAAGATCTATATTTATGTATTTGTATTTGAAAGCAGTTTGAGGGGCCTTGTCCTTCTTACTATGATTAATAAGTTGTAAATGCACTTCAGAACACTAATAAAATAAGACCCTTTCTGTTTGGAAAAGGACAAGGTCTACCAGATGTAGAAACAATACCTTAAATAAAACAAAACGGAAGCTAAATTGTGCCTTTCATATTAAGAGTTTTGAACATGATGATGAAAAAAGCTTTGTGCTAGCAAGCAGGGATGAAACTCAGGAAAATTAGAAGAATTGGGTAAAACCAGAAAGCCTTTATTAGTTCTCAGAAAATTCCTGCATTGGTTTAATGCCTGAACACTTAGGGGAATTTATGTATTGATCCCTTTTCTAGTCCCTGCAATGTCCTCTACTGTAATTACTTCCCTTTATGTCTAACAGAGCCTGAAAGGCAGATCCAAAATGGAGCTCAGGGTCTTGCATCTGAGTCATGTTATATGAGGCTGGAAAACAAAATGAACAAACCCCAAAACATGAGAAAATTAAACTCAAATGAACAACTCTCTTTTAATTGTTTTAAAAATCTTTATCATTGCATAAATCAACTTTCGTTTAATATAACGTAATTTGTTACACATAAGCAAAACCCTCTGAACAGCATTGTCTTTAGCAGAGAACAGACACTGATAATGAGGCAGAAAATTATGTGAGCATTGATTCATTGCCTAAGCTGTCTTTTAAACTGCTTATGAAACTAGTGGTAGTAAGTAGCCAAATGCTTCACATGCCCCATCAGTATTAAGGAGGGCACTTTTCTTGCTCTGAACTTTATAAGATCTTAATACCACAAAAATTCAGAAGCAGGTTCTTAAGAAAGCCCCAAGTGCCTGAAAAGATTTTCACAGTTTCCCCTGTGTGATGATTTGGCAGATCTGTCTTTTAATAATCCAGGATTTCAGCTGATACTACAAATCAATGCAAAAAAATTATAATGAATTTTCTTAAAGGATATGAATTCATTGTTCCTTGACAACTTTTGGGTTAAATCTCATTTGTAAAACCTTAGTAACTGAAGAAAAACAGATCAGGCAAGCTAAAGCCTACAAAAAGATTTCTTGAAAAGCTTTTCTGCAGGGTGTGGTGGCTTGGGAGCGGCAAATTCCCAGACACAGCAAAATGAAGCCATATGTGAGTTAGGTGAAATATAAACCTGGAAAGACACAGTGTCAGCTCTGAGGCAGAGAAAAAATTAGGTGGTTATGCTTTCACAGGGAAATCTGAAGCTTGGATTTACATTTAAGGAGAGGTTAAGTTAGACAAAATAGCTGACCCAAGGAGTTTTGCAGTTTTGAAGAGAAGTCCTGGGACTCAGGAGAAAGACCCTGGGGGACAGAGACCCAAAAGAGCACTCTAGGTGCAATGGGAGGAACACCTCTAGGACACTGTGGATAGGGGCACGTTTCGTGCCTATGTGTTTGAGAAGCAGCAAGACCCAGCTCAACCTGCAAGAATTTGGAGACCATGTTTCCTTGAGCAGCCTGGAGCTTGGGGATGAAGCACAGGAAGGGGGCTCAGCTGTAGGGGAACCAGTCAGCAGGGCTCCTCAGGGCTGGAGGATGGCGTCCGTCCTGTCAGGATTGTGGAGACCTGACACAGGGGAAACTGTAAAGAATAGACCCACAGACAGAACGGTGAACACTGAAGGTGCAACCACGGCTCTAAGCAGCTCCAGCTGTGTGAATGCCATACCAGGATGGCCACCAGCCATCCCAGTCACATGTGAATGTGACACCTGGGATGGCCTCAGCCCCTGCTCTGATATCCACGGGAGAGATGTTCAAAGGCACAGCAGAGAGGGCAGCTACAAGCACACTGGAACAGCAGGTAAATTCAGAAGTAACCATATGGCAACTGTCTCAGTGCAAGTCACATTTTCCACACTGCTGGGGATTTTAGATTTGAGACTCCCACTGACTATGAAAGAGAAATTAATGGATCTTGTTTTGTCTTCTGCAAACACTGCATTTTCCATAGCCATTTCACTCAACAGGCCAGTGGCCTCCCTCAGGTATGCATCTCTTACATAGTCAGGTGATTTTCTGCAAACAGGGCTGTGACACAGGAATGGGTATAAAGTGGATCTTTGCAAATTACAGCAACAGATGTAGCTGGAGATCTAGTTGATGGCCCCTTTTTAGGTCCTCAAGTAGTTTTAATGAGCATAATTAGATCCTATAATGTATAAGAGCTGCTGAACTGCAAGTCTGTATGAAACACAATGCAGTTCTGGGGTGTTTGCTCTGAGTAGCCTCCTAGGAAAAATATTATTTGAAGTAATTTGCAGGGTGGGCAATTGTGCTTAGACGGGGGTATGAGGAAGTGAATATTCCTGATTTGGACAAATGATCAATAATATTAATTTCAGTAGACCAGTAGACTTCTGAAAGAGCTATGATAATTTAGAACAAGGTTTTCTTCTGAAGCTTTATTCTTCTAATGCCAAACCAGTCACCATGCTGATATTAGAAAATACCTTACCCTACACAAGGTACATCCCCAGGTATAGCCTCATCCACTTTTGTGGGAGTCTGCCTGCGTGCCTGGACCCTCTTGTAGCTTGAATGACAGCAGTAATTTATATATAGTACATTTGTATTAAGTCAAACTGATTTAATATTTCATGCCTTGTAGTGTACATGGCAAATTTGGCATCTTATTCTTCTCACCTAATATTTGTGGAAAGATTGTAACTGTGTGTTACCGAGATGATCATGTACGCTGTCTGCATGCAGCCCAGCAGACACGACCAGAGTGGTGTTGATCAATTGTGTACAACAAGATGAGAGCAGCACCATGTGATTGCTGCTCCCCGAGGCTCACAGCCAGATCCCAGCAATTCTCTCCCCAGTTTATTGAGCTGTAGTTAAAACTAAGCTTACATTGAGCCCTCATGGGAAAAATTTTGAGCATTTAAAAAATACTCAAATGGGATGGGAATGGATGTCACTGTGACAGAAGGAACTCATCACAGTGACTGTGTGTGTGTGTTCACACAGATTTGTCCCATTGCATCCACACAGCTTCAGGTAAAGACCTTTTAGCTGATAACCAGGTTTTATATTTAGTATTTGAGCGTAAGGACCGCCCTTCTCTGAAATATCCTTCCCATTCACATGTTTTTATTTCAGAAGATACCTTCTCCTTTTTGGGGTGAATGGCAGACCTCTGCTCTAAGAAGAAAGTGGTACTGTAAAGGAGTGGAATGGCTCTGCAACTACACTGATCCTTGAGGAAACCTGGAAAACATACACTTGATAACTCTGCAACTTAGTTTTTGTGAAACTGACATATGTGAGGATTCTCAGGAGAACAGCAAGGGGAATTTTTTTTTCAGGAATTCAGAAATTAAACTGAAAGGGCAGACTACTTAGTAACACATCCTGTTGAGCAAAATGCCTTAGAGTGTTGACAGATTGTCAGTACTAAGTTTTGCAATATTTGACTGAATTTTGCAGTGAGTTTATTAAAGTGATTTAGTGCAGTGCAAGCAAGTGCAATATGTGTTCCACCCATTTTGATTAAAACAAGGCAGAACACTGGAAATATGCCAGGAAAAAAATTCAGCAATCCATTCATATCTTTTGAGAAATTTTCTACAAATAGTTCCTGCTTCATGAATGATAGGACATGCTGAGAACAAAAAAGTAAATAGTAATTGAGCAAGCAGCATAAAAAACTCTCCATGTTTGTATTTAGGATTTCACAGTATGAGTATGGGGGAATAGCTGCTGACAAATATTTCCCTGGGGAACTAGATCCAGCATTGTTGTATTAGGTCAGCTAAGCAGGGAGGCTGTTTGTATGTCCATGTAAGGGTCTAGCAGGACAAGCAATGGCAATGCCCTTCTTTGCCAAATCAACTCGGCTAACTTTAGCGAAGATTGCAACATAATGGCATGAGAAATCCCCTCCAGCTGCACCAGTAAATAACAAAATGGAAAATGAATCCCTGTTAACAGCAACCTGATTGTGTTTCAGCTAACTGGATGATTTACTGGGTAGAGGTTAGAGCCTTTGTCAGTAGTTCAGTTAACAGACCTGATGCATGAGTATCCGCTGGAATCACCAAGGCTAAAGTGGGCCTGTTGCAAAGAATGAGCAGTTAAGAGACGGTGTTCAGGCTGCAGCAATATGACAAGTGGCTTCTTAGAGCTAAATCACATACTATTAGTGCTGACCTGCAATCTTTTGCCTTGTCAGCTGCTGGCAGAGTGTCTTGATCTCGTTCTACCTATCTCTGACAAACACCCTAGCTTCCTAGCCTTATTTTCCTTTGGCAACCCATATAAGCTTTGATATGTCAATAGAATATTTTTTTCACTGAGTGCTTATGAGAGATGAAAGCAGGTTTTTAGCTGAGCAAACAGTGCCCCACTCGGTTCTAAAGATTTCGCTATATCAATGTTCTTGCCGTTCTGACAAGAAGAAATATCAACCTGTGAGGATTTTGACACATATCACGCTCTGTATTCTTCCAGTTGTTACCCATTTAAGATGTACAAAAGCCTACTGAAAGGATGTTTTTATTAAGTGTAGAAAATATCATCTTTCTGCAATATCACTGTGGGTTGCAATCAGGGCTTGAATTTGTTTTCATTATGGCTTTACATTGCCACTGGTTGGAAGGAAGATTTTATGAAACTGTCATCATCCAAAACTGTCAGGGAAGCCTGGCTCAGGATATAACAATGCATATATATTCAATCAGGATGTTTCAGGGACAGAATAACCGGCTTGTGCAACATATTGATGAAACTCAGCTGCTAAGCCTGTCTTGATGGCCCAGGAAAAACTGTGGCTTTGCTGGGGAAATGTGAAAGAGCCCAACGCTTAGCACTGGGGCCCAGGTAGCACTTGCTCAGACTAGGGGCACACCCCAGCTAAGCAGCCCTGATGAAAAGTGGACCTTTTTTTCTTTTTCTTTTTTGATACTACACTGCATTAACGCAGTTATACTGTTTCACTAAACCATTAGCACTACATCAGAGGTCATTGGGACATTAATTTACAAGCAAGTGCATAGAGCTATCCTGGGTTCATTTAAGTAGTATACAATTGCCAGAGTGGCTTTTTAATAACTCCTCAGGACAGAGTCCACTGGTTATTTCTGCATGTGTGAGATGATAAGCCCATTCATAGCACATTGGTCTCTCTGGGATAGGTCTTCTGCAGATTTGTCTTTCTCTAGTACTTCCCTGTAACAACAGCAACATAAAGTCACACAGCTGTGTCCTTGTTTTGCAGACAGTATTTTGAACAAACAGCACATGTGTTTGAGCTGCTTGTTTGTCAAGTTGTCACACCATGAGGTTTATTTAATATCCTTTCTTTGACAGCACTTTATTGCCTGACCTTAGGAAAACTATCTGATCTTCCATTGATGAGCTTACCTCACCTGAGATTTGGTGAAGAGTTCTTCAGAAGTGAAAGCACTTACTTGTATAAATTGGTGTGCATACACCAATGACAAACATGCATAATGATCTAGCTATGGCTAGATTCTGTAATCTTTATTCATCTCATTTATCCTCTAAACTGGAATGGTCCATTGTTTCCAGTACTCCAAAAGACTGATAGAATATGCTAATTTATGTTGGAAATAGGCATTTTAAGAAAGCTAAATATTCTTGTGAACGACAATGAAGTTCATATCCCAAGCCACTTGCTAAAGCCTACAAATACAGTAATGTTTATGCACTGTAGTAGTAATGTGTAAATGCAACAAAGGTGTTACTCAGGGTTGAAAATACCATATGTCTCTAAAGCATAGGAAAAATGGAGATTTTGTATTCCTTTGCACATGAGATTTGGAGGTCATGTGCTGTATTTTATTCTATAGAGTGACTTTCCTTACTTTCCCTCTTCTCACGCACAATATTCTATGTATTTTTTTTCTAAACATAGGGTGTTGGACTCCAGACATAACTGTAAAAATCTGTCAGCTCAGTTCAAGTCAGATAATGCCCTTAGCTACTTTTATTTTCCTGGATGTCACAAATGACCACTCATTTCTTGACAGAGGTGTCTGAATCGGAATATACCCAGCTTCCTGCTGGTAGCAATTAAAATTATCCACCACCCATGGGTAGACTTGAATTAAAGTATCAGCAGAAAAAATGACTCTTGTAGCCAGCTAGGTCATGCATCAATAGCAAGGTATAAGCAAAGGTGGCCCTAGAAGGTGAACTGCATGCTACAAAAGAATGAATGGGTAAAAGGAAAAGAATCTAACCTCAATGCTAGGTGAATAATAGAGAAATATTGCCACTGACATAAGAACAGGCTAGTGCAATGCAGGCAGAAAAGCAACAGGAATGGTAATGATGCCTGTAACATCTGGGGAAAAAAATGTAAGGGCCAGGTAAAGCACTGGGGATGCCAGCAAGGTAATTCCTAATTCTGAGAACAGCAAGGATCCTCCAAGTAGTGGTGATGACATCATTTGCATCTGACACAGATTTCAAGACAGGACATATCTAAAGGTCCTGTGCTGCCCTTAGCTGATTTCAGTAAATTTCATGAGTGAACATAATGGCAAATGGCTACAATGGTCAATGAAAATATATTTTTTAATATTCTGTTACAAATCAGTGTTTAGACATGACAGAAACAGAAGTTGAGACATTCCTATCAGTCCAGCTCTTGAGATTTCCAAACTGATTTATGGTCCCTCAACTGGTCCTGCAGCACTTTCTCTCTGCCTGTGGAGAACAGGATTGGAGAAGCTTCACGTCGTGCCAGATTACACTAAAGACACATCACAGAATTATATCATAGAGTCATAAAATTATTTGGGTTAGAAGGGATTTTAAAGATCATTTAGTATTTAGTTCCAACCCCACTGCTGTTGTGGGCAGAGACACATTTCACTAGACCAGGTTACTCAGAACCCCATCCAATGAAAGTAATTTTACTTGCCTATTGCTGAAATGCCTAAACAAGCATTGGTATTACAGCATGATCTTTTCCTATGGAAGAGCATGAGGACTGTGCTCTGCCAATGCAATTTATTCCTACTTCTACCTCTCCAAAGCTGAGCATATTTTTCTTCATCTATTTAAATGGTTCAGGGTCAAATTTAGAAGGAAAATATCTTTCAAATTATTTTTATCAAAGTAATCCTACTGGAAACTGCAGGACCTTCAAAGCTATTTATGGCAAAATAAAAAACAGTGAAGGAAATGTTATTAAAAGTTGGCATGAACTTTTAATCATGCACGGTATTTTATTGCCTTGTATATTCTTCCCCAGTAAAATTTATGCCTCTAAGTAAACATGTATGTTCTGCAGAGACCATAGCAAAACAATCCTATTCCGAGGCTGGTGGTAATTTTAATTTTAAGGGGAACAAATAAATGCAAAAAGAAAAAAAAAAAGATCCAGGTAATATCGGGGCTGAACTTAAGGTATTTGATATGTATCTAGACATCTGTACTTCAATGCATATTTAAAAACCCCAAACATATCTCTGCATGTCCTAGCCCCTCATGCCCACAGGCATCTGCATTTGGATGCTGTAAGCCAAACTCCCATATTCCTTCAACAATCAGGAGGAAGAGAGAGATGGCACTAGAATGCCATTGATTTATCCCCTTTTTATATTTGGTGTAAGGTGAAAGGCAGACAGCAAGCCTTGGCTGGGTACCTGGGATTTATATGGGTAAAATTAAATTCAGTAAATCTTGATTTGATGTCTGATAGTAAAGATGCAAAATTTTGCATTACATTCACAAAAGCACAGTAAATTAAGAAAAGTATAGTTTTTAAGGATTATGAGTACTTCTAAAATAAGAAATTCTTAATTATATTATTTTTTAATTATATTTTATTATGATATGTAATTTTCTGCTTGCTAATACATTCTGCCAGAAAGCTTCTGGAGTGCTTGAAGTTCAATATAATGTTTTTTGACCCATTTCCATATTTGGAAAACTCATCTAAAATAGTAGAACGACATGGAAACTTTAAGAGTAAAAAAACTTACGCACTCATGTCTAAAAAATTTGATTGATTATAATTTTAGCTGGTCTTGTATTTCATCATCCAGTTTCCTTACCTGGACTTCCACATGGTTGAAAAAGAAGTTAATTACATAATGGTTTCATAAGGAGCTGCCATGAAAAATTATAGATGTAAGATTGCTATTTTATGGTTATTTATTAGCGCCACTTTGAGTTGTAAGCATAAAAAACACTTAGTCTCTCTGTAATCTATCTTCCAAGTTATGCTCAAGAACACAGTGATCAAAAAGCTGTGCGCAGCATAGCAATTACAGTTGCAATTTTCCAAGAAAAACTTCAAGGCAGTTTGGATAATCACTATGACTGAATTAAAATCTGGGAAAATGAGGGAAACCTCTTCTCCCTATTCCTAGAGGAAATATGGCATTCCTAGGACTCATCCCCGCTGAACTCCCTTGCTGGCAGTGTGTAGTTGTGCCAGACAACCACAGGTAATGGAACAAAGACTGAAGAGACAGCTCTGGAAAGGTGATTATCCATTCCATGGGGCGAGCACCAAATCCCACATAGGTTAGTGACTGATGGGCTGATGAGATCTGGCTTGCCATGAGAGAGATGAGAGAGACCCAACTGAGGCTGAGGGATCGATGCCTGAGCTCATTCCTGCCCACTCACCATAACCACCACACATAGACAGCAGTATCTCACAGGTTTGGGAGTCAGGACCTGTGGTTCAAGTCTACAGGAACCTATGCTCTTTCTCTCTCTCTCTGTATAGTATGCAGAAGCCTTATTTTACTAGAAAACCAGGCTACAAAGGTCCAAGCATCAGGCATACCCCATTATTTCAATTCACTGAGCTAAGCAACCCTTAGCAGTGCTAATATAAGAAGGTAACAAAGCTGATGGCAATCCAAAGCTGGGCATACTTTGAACCTCTCCACAAACCTCTAGAGTCACCAACAGTTATGGTTTTTAAGACTCCAGGGGCAAAACGTGGTCCTAAGGCTGTCATCCTATACCCAGAATAGCATCAGAAGAACAAAAAAATCTCACCTTAATGGTTTGCTTTCCTCTTCATAGTTCTGCTCTCTGACGCAACAATGAGAAAGAAAAAGTCGATTATCTCCTCCACAAGAAAAATGCTAAATTCTTATCATTTCTCTATCAGGATCTGAAACAAAGTTCTATCCAGATTGTGTAGCAATTCAGGAAGTGCCTAGCTATTAGGGAATGCTAAAAGAAGTACTGCTACATGTTCACGGATAAATCTCTTGTACTAACAATTTGACCCAAATATGCCCTTGAAGAATTGACTCCAACAAATAATAAGCTCTATAGTGAAACTGTAGTTAGAAGGCAATACAGATCTGATACAGAAAACAAAGTGTAACAAAGCTAACCTCTTAACACAGATTTATAGTATCAGTGCGTCCTGCTGTCTGCTGAGTGAAATAAAAATTGCAAATGAAAAATTCATTTACTCACATCCATTAGTAGAGGGTATTGCTAAACAAACTCATTTACAAGGAGCAAGGAGATTTCTGCTAATTTTTTGTTTCATGAGATACGTGTCAGGCAAAGCAGCCAACACCATGATCTGCAGAGAAGTAATGGGCACGTTACTATTTCTATAAATGGAGCGCTGCAGACAGCAGAGCTCATCTTGTTCCACCTGCGGGAAGTGTTGTTGTGAGTTAACAGGAGACAAATTATGAGCCAAACTGTAATCAGCTACATTAGCTCAACCCTACTGATTTCAATGAGGCTTAACAGGTGTAAATGAGGACAGACTTGCCCCTGCCTAAGAGTTCCTCATGTCAGATAGAACAAGAATGAAAAGCCCCTAGGAGTTTCTATCTTATTCTCTTTGTCAATTTTTTAAAGCCTATGTGTACAAGACTTAATAAAAGCAGGATTGTGGCTAGTTTTGTGAGATAATATTGTCACAATACTTACTAAACAAGGAAGTAGAGATGGCTGTACTTCAGAGTTCAAAGGCAAAGTCTTGAAAGTTTGGATTAAAAGTTTGGATTATGGGGCAAGGAAAACTGGACAAAATTCTGTCATTGGCCATTCAGTTTATGAGAGCATTAAAAAAAATATTTCCCATTAAAAAACCCAAATATATTTCTGGGTTTTTCCAAGGAAACAACTTCTGTGCTTTGCAAAGATAAAACTTTTGCCTGCAAGAAGCTTTAGAAGCTGAATGTCAAAGGGTAAATTCCATGAGAGATGACAAGTGCTGATGGGCTTGAATTTGCACAATCAGCAGCATTCAGCCTCCCTAGGGGAGGAAACATGGGGAGTTAAGGGAAGGAGGGAGAGAAAACGAGTTCAGACAGTCGTCTCAGGAGGAAATCTTGGTAAAAATATGTTCAGAATTCAGAGTTTGCTAATGAAGTTAGTTGAAATGCCTTAAAATATTTATTTGGTGGGTTTGTTAATGAAGAATGGAACAGTCTCTTCAAATTCATATTTTGCAAAAAGAGGAGCTGGGTGTGGTGGGTTATAACACACAGAGAGTTATGGTCTACCCATTTTTTATTTTCTTTGTTTTAGAAAAACAGGCCTTAAGGAATGTCAGAAAAAAAAATTGATGAAGTGGAAAAAAGAATGTGATATTTCATAGGGTTAAGCATCTACTTGAAAATGCAGCAGTGCACAGCTGGCTGTTATGTCTCCTGTGCTATATGAATTACACAAGAAGAGACTCTGCTAAGAGCTTGTCTCATGTGAATTTGAGGTTTAAGAACAATCCCTGAATATATTTTGAACTAAAGGTATCTCTGCATGATAGAAATACCTTCAAGAAGAGGTGGTAATGAATTTCAAGTATGGTTATGAAGCACTGCACATTATAGCACATGGAAAGAAGGAAACTGCAGCTCAGGTCCCTGAGGAGAGCAGTTGTGGAGTCTCCTTTAGAAACATATACTGGTCCCCCCAAACTAGTCTAAGATATCAGATTGGCACATAATTACATATATATGGCTGTATGTACTTAAGCATGTACACACACACCTCCCCACACACAAAGGATATCTGCAACAAAAGCAGAAGATAAAAACAAATAGTCCTACCAGAACAACTAATTGCTTAGGCTGCTTTTACCTCTTTCTATGCAGTCTGGTAGCACAACACAGGAAGTCACTTTATGAATCTAATTTCTCTACCATGCTATTTTCCCCCCAGAATAGTGCCTTCAGATCAGGGGAAGTAGATGTGATACAGATCCCAGGTACAGGATAAAAACTAGTAGCTATACCAGCTGTATGGATACCCAACCAAAGTTCAGAGTCAGGAAAGACCAGTCTTATTAAAGGAGAAAGGACTGTGAATGTGTTACAAGAGAAATGCAGCCACATGCAGTGCTAGTGTTTTGCAGAAACCTGGCTTTTATGGGAAATATACTATCTTCCAGCTGAGTTTGAGAGTGTTTCCCCTACTTTCAGTGTTTTTTAATGGAGCAGCTAACAATCTAGTTACCATCAGGCAATGCCCAGGCACCTCTCACATGGCAGGTGTAGCTGGGGTCAGCACTGTGAATCTTCCCACAGCTCATTACGCTGCAAAGGAAGCTGGAAGCCTCTGTTTCCCCTGGGAGTTTTCAGCGACACAACCGGTGTATGTTCATTACCTTTTTGTCAATATGCACCTTTGGGCTGGTGTAGATGTAATCTTGCTCTCAGCTTGGTTCAGACAACTGGTGTCCTCTGTGCTTCAAAGGCAGCCTGGATCTGATTTTTCCCAGCCCTATAAAGAGAAGTGCTTTCAGATGGTATTGGCCTGTCCCCCACTGGGACAACACTGTAGGATCAGACTCTGACACAAGTGACAACTGAAAAGAAAGCACTGCCAATAGAGAAAGACAGGAATCATAAGCCTTGCACAATGTTAATTTCCTGGCCTATTCTGTGAGGGGGAAATGGGCCAAAATGGAATGATGAGAATTCTTCATTTTTAAAAACACTAGGCACAGGGAATCAAGAGGAGGCTCTCATTTTTATTATTTGGAGGCGGAGAGAAACAAATATTCCATAGCGTGGAAATTACTGCCTGCTACTCAACAATTTAAGGGTATATCAGTGTTATTAGCTTGCCACAAAATTCAGGCAATTGAGTTATAGTTGTAAAAACATCAGCTTGACATTGTCTTGACAATTTCTACCAGGGCTGTTGCCTGATGCCTCTTTGAAACCCATTCTTTTACATTGAGCAGAAGATAATATGGACAGGGAACACTGAAAAAGGGAACATCTTCAATACAGAATGATTTTAAATTACCATTTTTATTATCCTCTAAATATAGGAGAAAATATGCTTCAGTTGTAAAAGGATCACAGGTAAACAACTTCTAGACAATATATTGTGTTGATGGTATGCATGTGGGGAGGGCGACCTTGGGTTTTGCAGAATATCTTTTCAAGATATCAAGAGAACTGTTTAATAAAATAAATCCAGGTATTGCTAAAGAGAAATAAAGAAGGAAAACATACTGGTGTTCATTTTATTGCAATTACAAGAGGAGCAGCTGAAGAAAATGAGAGAAGAGAGCTAATGTAGGAAACATATCCATAAAGTATCTTACATTGACCAGGCAGAAGCTGTCTGACTACCTGCATAGTGCCCTAGGAGCACTAAAAAAACATGAAAGTATTTTAAGGTGAAAATTTTCACAGAATATACTTGTGAGCGTAGCAATCTGACATCTCTGCCAGGTACATTCCTCCATTTATTCATGGAGAATGCAGAGCACAGGATTGTTGTGATTAACATTTATTAATGTCCAGACAGATGGAAGGGCAGGTAAGAGCAGTGAATCTGTCCAGCTACAAGTCAGGCAGAGCAAGCAGGAACTAAACACTTGATGTGGTGTAGTAAGCTGGTAAAATCAACAACAGTATTGAAGAATTAATTCTTCTGTAACACAGAATAAGAATTAATACTTCTGTAACACAGAATAAGCATGATGTGAAACTATTTTTATTACGATAGCATAATAAAAATGTGTATTTCCTGCATTTCAGAAGATGTGAATTTTGTTAAACAGCCCTATTCATGTGGAAGTCAAAACCACTTGTATTTATGCCCAAAATGGGGATTCAGTAATTGAGTTCTCAGTTCAATCATTGAAATCATATCTAGAAAATCACTGAAGAAATATGGCCTCAGTCTTTCTTGCTGGAATATACCATCATATATCAAAACCTGGAAAATGACATTCTTTATATTAATAGGGAGAAATACTTCTCTCTTAAATCAGCTACTAAATTCACATTACTTACAAGTCCCACCCATAAGCAAATGAAGAATGGATTTTTTTGTTGGACTCTTTCTGTACAAAAAGCAACACTGTTATTCTTGCATAGGCTTACATTTTACTTCACCACTGTTGGTAAGAACAACTTTATTGATAGGAGTGAGAATTTCCATGGTAATTCAAGTGTCACAAAAAGTCACACAGGCATTCAATGTGGCAGTACAGGGAGTTGTATCCTTTTTTTCTTAATTTCTTTGAGATACTCCTCTGGTTTTCTGGCATGGATGCTCATGTGTGAAGGCTCCAGTGTAGCTCTTGAGTTAGACGCAGTCATCTGGAACATAAAGCAGGTCCAAAAACCTGCTGGTGTTTCCCTCTGGAGTGGTAAACAAAACATGTTATGAGTTATCTGGGAGGAAGGGCACTGCTAATAAGGCTGCAGAGACAGGCTGGGTGAGGGTACCATAGGCACTAAATCATGATAGGGTTAGAGCCCTCTGATCTGCCTATACAGTAAGTAAGAAGAAATCACAGGAAGCTCTTGTTGACAAAAATAAATGAAACACCCATCTATCTAAAAAAATGAGGTTATATGGCATTTGTTTGAATTGCCAGTACCTCTTCTTTCAAGTTTAAAGCAGTGTATGGTTTGTTGCTGTGCAGAGGCTACTAAGGGGCAGGAAGAATAGTCAGTCACAGAAACTGAGGAAGATCCTTTAATCTAGGGGACAATGGGTCCTATAGGTCTATTTACTGCCAGGAGAAACCTGGAATGGCATCAGCTTTCCATTCTGTCAGGGAGGGAAAGAGCACTGCAGAAAATGAAAGAGTTTCATGAACTGTTCCCCTCCCTTTCACCCTGGGGAAAAGGCCCCAGACTAGTTATTTTAAATGAGGAAATTATTGGGAATTTAAATTTTTACATGATATGTGCTATGTTGATCCTTGTTGAATGTGAAGATCCTTGAACAGAGACACATTTGTCAGCAATAATGAGGTGAAGAAAGGTCTGAAAAATATTCACCTATTTATAAGAGTTTGCTTCTGCAGAGAAGGCCATAACTTCACCATGCACCTCTACTAACAACAGAAGGAGTATTTTTCTCAACACTTGTGAAGAAAGCACCACATCCACTCTCTGTCATCCCAGAACTACTGTGAAGAGGCATTTTCTGAAATCAGCACAGCTGAGTTTTCTGTATATAAAATGTCTGCAAGACTTTTGGGTTTTTTTTTTTTAGATTAGATGTGATACACTAGAAATGTGTATCACTAGAAACTTTCTGTTTCTTAAGAAACAGAAAGAGAGTCTGAGGAACTATAAAAATAGGCTCTGAAGCTGGATTTTAAACCAGCAGGGAAGAACATCTGAGTTTAATGAGGGTTTGCTTGACATCAGCAGGAGTGTTGGAAAGCCAGAGTATACAGGATTAGACCTCAAAATTAATGATGCAATGAAAAGGAAAAATACATAATTTTAGGGAAGATCATTTTGATGCTTGATTTTATAATTATTCATGGTACCCAATGTGAATTATCTGGATATTTTTCTTGATGGCATTTATTAATGCATTAAATTTAAACTGTGCTCTGGAAGACAATATAATACAGGCAGGAAACAGAGAGGTCAGAATCTTTCAAAAGAGGCTGAAAAATAAGGATGCATCATGTAATTTAATGGTACATACAGAATTCAGCTATGGCTATGTCACTGTTTTAAGCCTACTCCCCCATTACAAGGCTGCTGCAACAATCTAGGATTGAGTTGTTATATCAGATTTTTTTTTTGTGGTATAATCAATCAATCAATGAAACATTTAAAAAAATCCTAAATAAAATTTAAAGTCAGATTAAAATCCCTTTGTGCTGAATTCATGGCTGCTTTGCTTATGCAGTGCTTCAGGGATACCAAATTTGAGAAAGCATTCCTCCAGTGTGCTAAAAGTTCAGCCTTGCTTCCTCCCCACGCTCAGTACAGATTCCATTGCTTCTGAAGTTGTAGGACTTAAATTCTGATTTGATCATGGTCAGCAGGTACTTGCACCCAACCAAAACCTAGCTTGTTTTCACACATGAAGCTGGGCTTGCTGCTCATTACACCATAAGAGACCAAAATTATTCATAGTGTGAATGGACTTGATGATTCTGAAGTCAGAGGGTTTTGCCTGATAAGAATTTAGATTGCTGTTGATTTCTTAGTGCACAGACCTTATCCTGTCTTTGCTGTTTGGGAGCTACAACAACTTAGGACCTCAGGCAATCAGAGTTTCCTTACATCACCACCAGCAGGAAACATGGTCTATCAGTTTAGTGTGGTAACAGAGAAATGTCTTCTGCACTCTCGTGGGTATCCAGCTCCCAGTTTATCCCCCAACAGCATTTTATCTTCAAGCAGTACAGGACTAGGAAGCCCTGAATACTAAGGACAGTACATTTGATGTTAAGGGATTTTCATTTCCATATTGCTCTGTGGAACAATATGAAAACCTCTGCATCAGGTGAATGTGATGATCTGTATGCTATCCCATGATTTGTATGCCATGCCATAGAAAAAGGAGGTTAATAAGACAAATCCCATTTAGAAGTCTAGATATTCCCACTGACTAGAGCTTTGTGAAATATAATGCAATCTCATTAATCTTTATGGTTTTATGGATGTTCCAAAATGCAATGTTTTCAGTAGTAAAATGTGCAATTTTCTTCAATGTATTGCTGATGTTAAACACAGCACTAGCATCGTTTATTCTGTGATAGCAGCACTGGCAGAACAGCTTCTGCAGGAACAGTCTGATTTAGCTGAGCTTTGTGTTCAGAAAAGCCTGTTCCTGCTGCAGCCAGGTGCTTGAAAACTTTCTATACAATATCTGACTGGCTGAGTTCAGAAGAATTAACTTGCTCTTGCTCTTCCCTTTGTGAAAGGCTATGAGGAGTAAAGCCCTGTAAACCTCTCAAAGATTTTAAGACCCCGGCAAAAAAACACAGAAAACCTGGGATTTCTTCTTTACAATAGCAGATAGCTAATATCTTCTACTAAATAACAGTAAACAGTGTGTAGTTTGTGTGTAGTAAATAACAGTAAACAGGGTAGACACTTGGGAAAAGAAGAGTCTGGGAGATCTATATAGCTTGCAGAGTAATAAGCCAACCATCCAAATTTCAAGTTAAAGCACATTTTGCCACATGACTCAGCTGCTTTGCAAGCACCAATCTCCCTATAAAGATTGAGTAACAGCATGTAATTTTTGCATTGGTGCAGTGCTTTAGCTGAGTATGACACCAGCACTGCTGCGTGAGCCGGTACTAAACGCACTTCCCTTTGAAACCCCCGTGGAAGTGTGCATGGGAGGAAGGAACTTTTGCTGCTTACAAACCCACAGTTCACCCAGCTGCTCTCCAGTCTGACCCAGCACACAAGGCAGCCAGTGCTATCCAGGGCCAGACCTTGCTGTTTATTTTAGGGTTTACAGAGAAGCACATGGGGGAGGGCAGTGGCCCTCCCTAGGAGCTGCCAAAGGGTTCCTGGTGCAGCTGCACACACCCAGCTCCATGGGAGGATGGAGAGGCCTGAGGATGATTCAGAGGGCTATGGCTGGAAAGCCACGTGCTTGCTCCATCTGTGTGCATGCCAGCAGAGATGTAGCAAGGCAAAGATGGGAGCAGCCTGTTTCCTCTGGCTGTGGATTTTCTGGCTGCAGCAAGGACACCTGAGCAGGGACTGAGGCCAAAGGTCTGGCTCAGGCTCAGGTGTCTGCTGTCACTGTCATATTTTCTGAAAAATCCCTTTGCCAGGATTTCTTCTCCTGGGAAGTTGAGAAGCCTCAGAGAAAAATTAAAGCAATAATTATCTGATTCACTTCTCCTGTGTTTTGCTGCTTTGGAATGTGGTTTGGACATTGTTTACCAACAGGTGCATGTTTGATTGGTTTCATGTGAACTCTTTTTACTTAATGACCAGTCACCATCAGCTGTGTCGGACTCTGAGGAGTCAGTCACGAGTTATTGTTCATTCTTGTTAAGCCTTCTGTCCGTATCCTTCTCTTTCTTTAGTATAATTTTAGTATAGCAATCTATATAATATAATATAATATAATATAATATAATATAATATAATATAATATAATATAATATAATATAATATAATATAATATAATATAATATAATATAATATAATATAATATAATAATAAATCAGCCTTCTGAGAACATGGAGTCAGATTCCTCATGTCTCACCTCGTCCTGGGGACCTCACAAACTCAACAGTCTGCTGCCACCTGAGCATTCTCACCTTTCCTACTGCAGAGAAAGCTGTACTCACACACAGTACAGATTAAATGCCTTCCAAAATACTCTTCCAGTCATCACTGCCTAGGGAGGATTTCCTACAAAGTTCTTAGGCTTTTGAATCTCTGTTTAGTTACAACCTGCCTGTCACTTCAAGAAGCCCTGGACTGGCAGTCCAGGCAGTGAAATGGCTGCCCAGTGACCCCAGAGAGATCATCAGCACTAAATGTACATGATTTCAAGTCTCCTGTGCTACATTTCTTCAAGTGTGTGTCATTACTCTTCCTTCTGCCCACTCTAAAAAGGAAGAGTGGTTTAAAGACTCTCATTTCAGCTGTTTATTAGCCGAGTTAACACAAACATTTCATTTTGAGTGCTTGAGCAAAGTTTATGGTTTCTCTTCCAGGGAGGCTGACCTGAAACCTCTCTAACAACACTCTTGAGGAAGAGCATGCTTTTCATAAAATCAGTTTAGCTATTAACAATCACAATCTGTGTGGCAATAGAAACCAAGATAGAAACTTCATTCTAACACTCTCTAGGCCTCTCTGTGTGTAATGCAATACAGTATAGAGGGCTTAGAATTGAAATTTCTATTGACAGTGGTATTACAATAGCAAATAGTACACAGGGAAGTATTAACCTTGGCACCACTCACAGCCTCTGCTGACCTAAAAATTAGAGATCAAATTCAGATCTCTGTTTTACTGTGTCACAAGGTAGAGCACTGTTACCTTGTTTGTAGAACAAAAGATTGAGTTCATTATAGTTCTGCACTCGATGGATGCTCTTGCTGGTAAGAGAGGTGCTAAAATCATGGTTCCTCAGAATCTAAATGTGTATTCTATTTAGTAAGACCATAAGCAAAAGTTTAACACTCTCTGATCCCTCTTTTCTCATATTAGTTGAAGGCAGACAAGTCTAATCCTGTGGCCAGGATGGTCTAATAAATGTTTAAAATGTTGGTCATGTTCATTAAGCATAAATCCATACAGTGTTTCAAGTAGAGAATGACAGTCAATTGTTCAGTGCTAAGAAGCCATTAGGATGTTACAACTCTTTTTTTTTCTTAAACTTTATAAGGCATTCTCTAAAGAAGTGCTTTCTTCCCACAAGAAAACTCTACAACTTGTCCTTAGCTTGTTTCTTTTTATATATTTCATGCATCCTGGATTAAGAAAAACAGCCTGGATGCCAAATTTGAAGTCATCTGCAACCCCAATATGCTGTGATTAAAAATTATAGAGTTGATTTCCTAATCTAGATTTAAATAGATATTGTGATGAGAGGTCCAATTGTGTTACCAGCTTTGAATTAATTTTCATTATCTTTCTCTCTTTTAATTAATAGTTTTTCTCTCCTTCCTTTCTTGCACTGAGAGTCCAGTAAGACCTAATGGTCACCAAGAAAGTGGGGAGAGGAGAGAATAAATGGATTGCAAGGTTGTTGAAGCAACAATTTTCTCAAATAACTGAGGCTGTTAGGAAGGATAGAATTAACCTTTTAAATTAATTACGCACAGTAAGAAAAAGAATTAATGGGACTAGAGAGTGAGAGCCCTTTTGTGACCAGCCTAAACTTTATGAATCTTCCAATTTATGAAAAACATTTTCACATTTTAAACAGACTCTCAGAATGTGGGACAGAGATTATGTTTTTAAAATTTAGTGGTCATTGCTTCAGAAAAATTGTTGAAAGAAATGAAAGGAAAGCAAAGGTCCCCCCTTTAACCAGAGAAAATGATGAGTCTTAGGCCACATTGACCAAGACACTTTCCAGGTGCTTAGCAGCATTTCAGCTCTGGTCCAATACTTTTGCCTTGATCCCAATCCAAGCCTCAGTGCTACAGAGGAGAGCAAAGCCCCCAAACTGAGTAGTGATGGTGATTGCAGGTCTTTTGTTATCTCTCCTGACAAACGGTTAAGATTTGAAGCATGAGATTTAATTATTTTGGTTGTCTTCAGCTTTATATGGTATTAGAGTGTGTTTTGAATCTGAAAAATAGGGAGTGAACAGGGTGGTCTGCAATCTTGTGTTCTGGTCTCCCAGTCAGATGTCCCTTCATCACAACTGTATTATTAACTATTTAAAATTTCAGTCCACTCACTTCAATTTTTCAATTCTTTTCGTATTGAAAAACTTATTTATGCAATTAGAAGGAATAATATTTCGTAGAAAGAAACCAGAAATCTAATACTCTGAGTGCTACACAGATATTAAGGAATTCTGATGAAACAAGAAGACATTCATCAGTGTCACTGTAAAGGTAAGTAAGAAGAACAACACTCAGTGCATAGTACCTTGGCAAGAGTTAAAGCACTGGCACAACTCCTCATTGCTGCAGTGGAGCTGAGATTTCAGAGCCACTATCAATCAGGATTCAATCAGTAGCAAAAAAGATTGAGTCACTGAAACAGAGAACAGCATAATAATATATGTCTAATAGGAAACCAGAAATAACTGTTTGACACTGGTCTAATTAATATCAAGTGTACATTTCTCTCTGTCTTCTCCAAGTTTGGAACAGTGTAAGCCAAAATGGCACTTCTGACAAAAATTATTTGATCCAAACACAAATTCTATGAGCTCTGGATGATTCAAAGCCAAAACTGCATTCTGTGACTTTGAATGGCAGGTTTACTCTTTGGAGTGCTAGGTCATTTGGTAGGAGATCTGGCTACATGGTCAGAAGAAGCCTCACCTCCCACTGTCTTGTTCTCAGGCTGCCACCTGTATACAGTTGTCTCGGAGAAACTATTTGTCAGAGTCTCCAAGGATATTTCAAAGGCTTCAAGTTCATATATATTGCCATATATTCTCTGAAAATAACAACTCCCATCTCCCACATAAAACCTGAGCAATTAATTTACTCTCACCTAGGATTTGGGACTGCCATCCCTGAAATCCAGTGGCACCCAGAGTGTGTAAGCAGAGGGAGATGCAAATCCCATCCATGTGAGTCTTTGGTGATTTGTCTTCATAGAAAAATCGAATCATTGTGGTTGGAAAAGACCTTTAAATCATCAATTTCAACTGTGATCCCCGCTCCATAAGCATGTTCAGCATTAAACCATTCCCTCAAGTGCCACATCCATGTGTTTTTTTAAGAATTCCAAGGGTATGACTCCACCACTTCCCTGAGCAGTCTGTGTCTATGTGTAGTTCTGGCACAGAGCAGAAACTTTGCTACCCAGACAAATCTCTTCCAAACAGCAAACTGATAAACTTAGCACTGTTCAGCTAAATTACTGCAGTAGGTAATGAAAAATCAAAAAAGAAAATAATGGGCAAAAAAAGGTTTGTTGCTGTCTCCTTGACAGAAGAAAGGTGATCTGATAAAGGCCTTGATTAGTGCACTATCTTTATTTTTTGGTGATAAACCTTCATAATAATGTAAATAGATTTATGGTGATGACCGAAACAGTGAGAGCACACAGAGGGATCCCTTTCTTCCTCAGCCAAACCAGAAGTCTAGTTAGAATTTCAAGAAATAATTCAAAATCAGCTGAAATTAGGGTGCTGAATTAGAATGCAATGGAAAGGATTTTTCACGTCACATGAAAGGAATGAGCAGTATTGGGACTGTGATGTTATTCACCTAAATAAAATACAACTTAGTCTAATTTACAAGGTTGACTTACAAGATAAAAATGAAACATGAGGTGGAAAATACCTGTGTGTTTTCTTGTTTTGCAGCAGCTGAAATACTGAGAGGGATGAACATATCTCTATTGTAACACCAAGACAAGGATGCCATGAATAACAGATTTGGTTTTCATTTAGCTCATAACTAAGTCTTCCTAGTTAAAAAGTTACCTGATTTTGTCAAATACCTCCCCAATCAGAAGAGCATCAAATACACATTTATAAACCACGACACTGCCTTTCAGATGTAGAAATCCAGTGAACAACCCCAGAGAGCTGGAGTTGTTCAGCCTGGAGAAGAGAAGGCTCTGTGGAAACCTTTTTGCAGCCTTTCAGTATAAAAGACAGAGAGACTTTTTACTAAAGCCTGTAGTGACTGTACAAGAGAAAACAGTCTTAAACTGAGAAAGGGTAGATTTAGATTGGACATAAGAATGTTTTTTCATTGTAAGAGTGGTGAGAGAGATGCTGTGGATGCCCCAGCCCTGGAAGTATTCAAGGCCAGGTTGGATGAAGCACTGAGCAGCCTTGTCACGTGGAAAGGGTCCCTGCCCGTGGCAACAGAACTGGACCAGGCAGTATTTAAAAATCCCTTCCAACCAAAACTATATGATTCTATTTTTCTGTGTTTTGAGCTATCACCAAAGACATTAAGTGGTGCTCAAAAGGCCATACTTCCAAAAAGAAGGTTCAATTTATGGGTATTTATCTATATAAAATATACACATATACACTATATATAAAAACTAGCACAGATAGGTGAAATCATAAATACCAAACTGAATATGTTCTCAAAATAGTACAAAACACTTCAGTAAGCACCTGTGGACTGCAGTAATCCATTTCCTGAGAGCAGCACACAGACTGGCTGAACAGACCGAGTGCTGGATGAACTCTGTCCCATTACTCGTACCCTGCACAATGGATAAAAACTGGCATCATGAATGCTTTAGCCTAGCTAAGTAAGTCACATATTGGTTGATTGGTCAAAGCTTTTCTAGCCACCTGGGGTTGCAAAACTGGGGAATGAAATCCCATAGCAGGTTCTCTTGTGAGATTTCCAGTGTAAAGTTAAGGCTGAAAATAATGGGCAACAGATTTGCTAGTGGCTTTTATTCTTGTAATTTACTGCTAAGATTTAATGTCTCTACTGCCAATGCTAAAAATTTTGCAATGCTCAGGAAACAGAAGATAAGACCAACATCTGTCAGTTTGTGATGTGTATTTGTGCCTCAGGAGCAGCTCCCTTTGCTGTTTCTACTTGGGGCACTCTGCAGGAAGTTGTGCAGGAGGCAAACACCAAGCCACTGAAAACAGAGCTATGCCTTCTCACACCAAACTGAGTAAGGGAGATAGATGGTCACAGCAGAGGGAAACAGCAGTGGAGTATCTCTGGATAGAATAGTTGCATTAGTGTGTGAGTTGTTTGGGGCAGGCTTTGCAAAGCACAGTCTATTGGTACCTACCAAAAGAAGTAAGCAAGCACACACTCCAATAAGGCTGAAAGCTTTAGGCTTCAAGGGACACCAAATGTTGACTTGTGAGTAACAAAGAGAAATGTTTGAGAGAGAGCCCTACAGCAGGGTACAAGACAGAGCAAATGGTCAAAATAAACCGGTTTCCTTCTGTGGGAGAGAGGATTTAACTTGAGATGCAGTGTGTTATCCTAGGACTAGCCCTGGCTGTGTGAAACCACAAGCACTTCTAAATTACAAGTTGTCCTATTCATGGCTGCTCCCTGCCCTTGAGTTTTCCTTGTCCACACCCCAGAGCCAGGGAGACAGTAAGTGAAAACAGAACATCCCCTCTGTCAGCCTGGCAGGACAGCTGTAAGAAATAAGGGGATTCTTGCACTTTTATATGAGCACAAAAACAATGGAGTGTTTAATCTTTTAAATACTTTATTAGGCTAGATGAATTTCTGTTAATAAAGGAAGCATCCCTCTCTCTCCCCCTCCCCTAACATTTCTGCAGGAAATAATGGAAGCAAAGCACCACTGTGCACTCTCTATAATGCATAGGAAGTATGAGGGACTGTCTAAGCTGCTTTGATGTCTCCTTTATACAAACAGTCATGTTAATAAAGAATGTGTCCCCTTTTAACTACCCTGAAGCTGATTTCTCATCTGAGAGGTTATAAATTATTTTTAGAGGTTAATTGTTATGTAAATCTGCTCATCATGGGGTTCCAGCACCCAGAGAAATGAGGAAACATTCCCTTCCTTGGTGACATAGGCTCATAGAGGACACCTTTTCATTTCTAAAACCATTTGGAAAGGATTATGAACCATATGTTTTCTCAAATGTATCACACACTAGATGCAAGACAGCAATATTAACAGGGTGTTAAGGTTTCACAATTGCAACATAATTGTATATTAACGTGCCTGGGTTTTGTATCCATATATTTCACAGTATGCATTTCAAAAACTAGTGCCCAGTCCTGTAAATTCTGCTCAGAACAGCTTACACATAGGCAGGTATCCCCCCTGACATCTGCAAGTAAGCATTTCAGAATCAAATCACAAACAGTACATATATTTTAGGTGTATGTTTGAAAAGAACAATGGAGATAGAAAACTCTGTTGGTCAAATAATGAAGATTATTAGGTTTCACAATGGGATTTTATTAATACCTGAGAGAAAACAGAAAAAAATTACATTAATTTCTTGTTAATTTCTCATTTTGTGCGCTGTATGAGCCACCTTACATTTCTACCTTCACTTAGCAGGTGAGCCTGTGGTAAATACCCCTTTAGTGTGAATTTGTGTGAATGGACTGTTTGCATAACTACTGGTGTGGATGGAGAAAGATTTCCCATAAAGCAGGCTAAAGGATAGGCAAAAACTTGTGCTGAGAGGTCAAATGTGAAAGTGTCACAAAATTGGGGTTCCAGAGACTGATGGTTCTGTTGAATCCATCTGAACTGATGAGCTCAAGACGCCAAGAGCCTCCACAAGTGCCCAGGGCCTGTAACACCCACTGGCATCAGCAATGGGCTGTGTAGCTCATTCACATTTCTATTCACAATAAGAAATTTTGTACTGGAACAGGCTGCCCACAGAGGCTGTGATGTCCCATCCCTGGCAGTGTTCAGGGCCATTGTGTGGGGGGTTTGAGCAACCTTGTCCAGTGAAGGGTGTCCTTGGCTGTGTCAGGGGGTTTGGAAATAGATGACATGGCCCCTTTCCAACCTAACCATTCTATGATTCTATGAATCTGAACGGTAAAAGATGCTATAATAAATATTTACTGGAATCTGTAGTGCCCTACCTTGGTCTCCTGTCAGGGGATTCTGCTGTACTACACTTTGAGAAAAAATGTTGTCATGAGACAGACATATAAGCCTGATAATTGTCTTGGCAGTTCTTCAAAGAGGTTTCCAGGGGAGCACAAACGCTTGCACCATTCAGGAGCCCTGGGGAATCCTAAGCAGCCAGGATCCTGAGATCTTGGTACAGCTCAGTGAAACTGAAACTTACAGAATATCTGCAATGGGCAAAGGTAAGGGTGTATGAGGCCTGTAATTTTTGCTAGGACTTGTATGAGGAAAGTCTCTTTACCATCAGATAGGCAACAAGATGAAGAGTAGGACAAGAATAACTGAGATTAGGGAAAAACACATTCCAGCAATTATCAACACTGCTCTATGCTGCTTGTTCCTTCTAGCATTTGTAATAGACCAATAGTTCCTTTTAAGAGTAGGAATAAGGACTCTGGCAGTAGAATTTCTGAATTTTGATCAATAATTTTCTAAATTGCAAGTTAATACTCTGTCTAGTTTGAAGGGAGGCCCAAGAATGTATTTCTTTACATATAATGAAGCATATCTAGGTTAGGAACAGAGATCAAAAGACTGTGGACATAGTTATATAGAAACTGAAGGTCATTCTGAGGCAGATCTGTGGTACTAATTTACACAGTCCTGATTTATTGAAGTACCTTGGAAATATCAAGAATAAATTTCACCAAATAAACCACACCATTTAAAGAGGTGAAAGGCAACCTTTTTTTCTCCAGGATCAGATAATAATAGCTTTTTTCCCTCAAAATTTTCATCAGCAAAAAAAGGTGAAATCACCACCCATAAGTTTTAAGTAACAATGAATATAGCCCTTGGCAAAAATACACTTCATTCAAATATTAATTTTTTCCAAAAGTATTTGCAAGATGCTTTAAGTGCTCAACTTATTCCTACACCATCCTCCAAAATCCAGTGTCTTGTAGGTTATAAATATCTTTGTGGTGCCATTGTTGTGGTAAATCTCTGCAATTTAAAGACTTCTCTCTGCAGCCCAAGAGGCCTACTTCCTGGCCACTTCAAAGGCTTCCTCTTTGAATACTTTACCTGACAGAGCAGGCGTTGGAGCTGGGCAACAAATTCCTCATAAAAAATGGACACTACAAGGCTTGGTAGGGTCCAGACCAAGTCTGGTAACTTCCAAATAGGGAAGTACCTAAAAAAACCCAAGTAGCAGTTTTTCAAAAAGTGATCCATAATTAACACCTTTAAAATCTATATTTTTAACCTGCAATTTATTTAACAGTTGATTCTGACAGCTACCTCTATTTGAACTTGAAAATAATGCGACCTTCAGTATTAAGTATTAAAGCATTGTTGAATTATTTTTACTTTAAAAAATTTACTTATTGTTTTATAAAGCATGTAAATTGATATTTAAATGGTGTTTGGGAGCAGTAACGAGCAGAGAAAACAAATAGTCCCTGGTTTTCCCAATTACTTTGAGAAGGATTAGGTGTCTGCTGAATAATGTTGTTACATTTTGAGCCACTGAAGTAGAGATGGTATTTTAATATGATGAGCTCATCCTGAGAACAACACGAATTCGAATGAGAAGAACCACAGAATGGATCATTTGATCCAACCTCCCTGCTCGAGCAGGGTTATCCTAGAGCACAGAACTGCATCCAGACATCAATTAACTTACAAATTACGAGTCAAGCAGTACTCTGGAGGTATTTACAGATGAAGAGTCCCAAGAAACAGAGTCTTAGTCTATAAAGAGAAGTAAGAAAAGTGCTTGACATTAACATCTGGATCTTGTTTCATGAGTTCCTCAGGAGGAAAGGGCCAATAAAAGCAGCAACAACTGCATAGCAGAAGTGGTCAACAGGAGGAGTTTGAATGTGCTAGTTTCAGTGTATTTGTATAAAATCTTATTGACATGGATAAATGCTCTAGAGAGATACAGATATGAGAGATAAGAATTGGACAATGTCCTCTGTAAAAATGAGTGCAATACATTTACCTCTAAGAACAGAGTTGTTTGCTATCTCAAACCGAGATGGAAGTCTGGACTCCCTGCAAAGTTACCAGAATTCCATACAGCCATGGGAAAAACTCCTGTGCATCCCTATACCCATGGATTCCAGACCCATGCAGAAAGCTGTTTCTGCTAAAGCTGCAGCTGCCTTAGGTTATCAGGCAATTAATTCCTTTATGTGCATTCTGCTAGCAAATTCAAAACTCCATACTTCTCCTGTCTGTGAAACACTGACTTTGCACGACAGTGGATGAGGGTTTTTTGCTAAACAAGGCAGGAAATTCTGTCAAAATTCTCATATTAGTGGTAAGTTGGTTTCTCACATGCATAAGGATGTTATGCTGTGACACAGCTTTAGTCAGCAATTGGGTTGAAACTGAACTCTTACATGACAAATAGAAAAATGACTTCTTTGTAGTGTTTTCCACATCATCTTTTTAATTTTGGAAATTTCACACATCCATCTTGATATCCTTCCCTGTTTGGAATTACCTGAGTTAATCTTCAGTCTTACGTAAAATGATTTTTTTCCACCAGAGTTTTTGTTGTTTTATAAAAGATAGGAGCAATTTTAAGCTCAGGTAGATTTTAGGTGATATAAGAGCATTCCAGTGATTGTCTGGGTCCTTTCCTATCTGAGCATTGCAGAAATACTGGCATTGCAATGGGAGCATTTTGACAACACTGGTATTTTAAGTTAAGCCAAGAACATCTTCAGCAACTGACTGATCTTTTAACTTTCAATAGATTGATGTAAATAATTAAAAAACTGAGTTCAGAGTTTGGAGATATATCTCCAATAGGAGATTCAGTTAATCTAGGAACATTAAATATAGATTTCCAGAATTTGTGCATGGTAGGCATCAATTTGAACACTGAGTGGTGCAATCTTAGACCAAATGCAATGTGTACAATTCTAAAAATAAAGAAGAGGTAAAAACATTACTAAATATCTAGCAAAAAGTTCAAAAATATATAAAAAATATTTGGATGGGTCACATCTATCAGACACAGCTTTGCTAGAGGCAAAACATTTTTGTCAGGTGATTTCTTTATTGGAACAATTTCTATGACTTCTTGCTCTAAATTCTATTTTTCAATCAGTAATGTCGACAAGGAAAAATATTTCCCTTTCTTGCCAATTTAGGACTTTTCTCTAGCATTCTGCATGCCAAATAGAATTGTAGATTTTCCTCGTAAAACTACTTTCAATTTTACAAGTCAAAGGTGAAAGAATGAAGGAAACAGCTTGTTTTAATAAAAATATTGACTCATGGCTTTTCAGAACAAAGCTGAAAGGGACATTTTCTCTGATCGTTCTTTCCTTCCTATTATTTTAAAAACACAGTTTCTCATTAAAACCCAAATGGTGTCTTTGTGCATGTCACAGAAGACATGCTTTTCTTTTGTAGAACATCCCAGCTGTGTAATTCATTCCTGTCAGAGCTCTACTGGCAAGAGGAAGGTGAAGATTGGTTAAAAGAAGAGGGCTTAGATCCAGCAGAGCACTTAAACAAGTACTTGTCAGTGCTATTAATTGCATGTTTAAAGTTAAGTACATGCTTAAGGGTTACCTTGGTTTGGGGCCTGCCTCCACAGCTTTTGATCAGGAATGATTATTGCTAATTGGTAGTGACTTGATTTGACAACATTCATAATTTTCATCTGGAGGCCAACACCACTATTGCAAAACCCATCCACATGCTCAGCAGAGAAGACAGAGGAGGAATGACCATCACATTCATTCTTCCTCTGCACCTGCAACAGCAAACAGAGGATTTGGAATAAGACTTTTCTCTGGATTAAGGTACTTACATCTGCCTAGCTGTCCTGGACTCCCCTCATGGGCAGTGGAGACAATTAGGCAGAGACCACCTCAGAGTACTTCAGAGAAGCATCAAATAGATGTGTGCCTCTCTCCACTGACTGTGGAGCGGATGAGAGGATTGAAATTGGGCATCTTGGTTGCAGACAGATTATGAGGGCAGCTGAGATGAATCCTTTACCACTCAGCGTCCAAACCAATATTCTGGGGCTTTACATAAGCAATATACTAAGGAAGAAAAACTCACAAAAGGTTAAATACACATTTTATCCAACATTTAAAAAAACTGTTAGGTGTGGTTCTAGAAACTCATAGCATTTCCATTTGTGTTTTCCCTGGCAGTGGTTTTATCAAACAGTTTTATTAAACAGTTTTAATTCACGCAAAATTCATGTTACCACTAATCTGCAGACTATCACAGTTATTCTCAGAGTGCATCTAAATACTTCTCTGTAAAAGGTAAGAGCCATGCTCCCATCTGGTACACATTAGGAATCAATGGTCAGTTGCCCCATGGCAAGTCCTCAGAACAATAATCACAATTTTCCCAACCATGCACCTGAGGGTTGTTAGATCAGCACTTTCAACATGAAATAGCTGTGTGAGATCTGCAAGAGACTGCTCTGGATTTCCTGATCCTCTGCCAGACTTGGAAAAAAAATGAAAAATGGCAGAAATCAGTGAAGAGATGAAGCATTTTTAATTCTTAAGATTGTTTTCCTACCTCACCAACAAGCACACATTTTCTTTTTAACATTTTCAGTGGAAAATAATGCAGCTCCTGTCCCTCCTTTCCCATTTTCTTATTGATTTACCAGTTTAAATGTGCTACATTTCCAAATTTAGTAAAACTTGCATTAACATCACAAATAAACTTTGGGGAAAGAGGAACACCTCTTTTGTTCATTAAAAAAAAATCTTATTTTCTTTGGTGCTAAGGTTCCTGAGCAATGGGACATGTAGCCATAATGGGGGAAGTGCAGTGTGGCCATAGGCACATCACCAAGGTTTCCGTGTTACCTGCCAGGAACCTTGCTGTTTTGCAGGGGTGTTTAGAGAATTTCAGTTCTTGATCCATCTCCCTCCTTCTATATGCCCTTCTTTTTCCATTCCCTTTTTTCTGCTCCTTTCTCCCGTTTTTTTTCTAACCCCTATTTTGGGGCCTGATTGAGAGAGTCTCTTTGGAGGCACTCCCAAAGGGCAGAAGACTCCAGGAAAGCTGGGCATTCCTCCAGAAGGAAATTTAAAGGCACAGGAGCAGGTTGTCTCCATGTGCCTGAAGACGAGCTGGCAGGGAAGAAGACCTTATAAAGTGTGTGTCGAAGAGGGCAGCTGAAGGAGAAAAGTTTCTACTGTGTAATAACATACAACCTTAATGGGGGTTTTTATTCATTGATATCTTTTCCTTACATAAGGTATGAATGTCTAAAGTTAAAATTGTGTCAACATTTGTATTTAAGGATATTTTGCTCCAAATAATAATAGAATTATTTAATGGTTTGTGTTGGGAGGAACCTTAAAGATCACTTAGTTCCACTGCTCTGCCCCGCAATGGGCAGGAGCAACTTTCAGTAGACCAGATTGCTCTGAGCCCCATTCAACCTGGCCTTGAATCCCTTCCAGGAATGGGGCAGGATATACTGGAACAGGGTCAATAGAGTTTTGTTAAGTTATTATCTCAAACTCTGTTAGAATGAAGTTTCTGCTTTGAACGATGAGGGCCAAAGGTTATGGCCATGCCAGCACAGATGCACAAAATCATCAGGATGAGAAACTTCCCCATAATGGTGTGGCTTGTTTTAAAGCTGTGTCCAATAGTAAGTACTGCAGTAAAGTACAAAAAAACAAGCCACCTTTATCAGCAAAGCCATTTGCTTTTCCAGCTGTGTGGTAAGAAAGCTACCTAAGGTGAAATTTTGTCCAAGCTAGTTGGTGCACTGAAGTGGAAATGCACAATGGTATGAGGAGCTTGGTCGGTGTCATTGTTAGAGGTTGTGGGGAGCTGTGAAATACTAATCTTGACAAGAATGTTGACGTTAAGAAACCCTCTTTTGATAGTTTGATGTTCAGTACTGCTGAATAGCAAAGCTGATCAGTCCTACTGTTCATAGCAGTGATAATTCCCTCTGCATGGAAACAAGATCTTCTGGAAGTCCTGGATTAAATTCTGTAAAACAATGCATAGGACAGAAGAACTGACTAAAACTTGTGATACTTTGCAATTTAAATGCCATTATTCAAAATTTTAAAAAAAGAGAGAGAGAAAGAGAGAGGAAACTGAAGTATTACCAGGCTTCTGCTTTATTTTTATGCTGAAATTGCTCAGGATTATGAAAGGCATTGTTTGAAGAGCTTTTCTCAAGCAACAGAGAAAAACACTAAGAAAGCTGAAAGAAACCGTCAGATATCATGGTAGAGTGACAGAGGAAATGCAGAGTGAAAAGCAAAAAACAATAGTTTTCAGTTGGGTGTTTGGCCAAAATAGGTTTGGAATTGGGACTGAAGAATTAATTTCTTGTTTGATTCCTCTTGTAGTCAAGGAAACAAGACGGTGTATATATCCCTTGTAGATTTATAGTTTCATCAAGGAAATCTTAACTCCATAATCAATCTCTTTCTTTTATGGAAACAAGTTTTACAAGACTTCAAGTTCTGGCCAGCTGCCCAGACATTAAAATTCTTATGCCATGAGGCTTGTAGTGTAAAGCCCCCTGTTTTTTTCCAGGCAATCCAATGGCTCACAGCCCTGCTGGCTGAAGCAGAAGGTCAGAAGATCTGAAGTTGCAAGGGTTAAGATTTGCCCAGCCATGCCTAAAGGGAGTCAGGCAGAACCTATCTGCAATAAATAGGAGCCCATAGGCTTTTTCAGCAGTTAGTTGACTTCAAATAATGCTTCCTCATCAGTTGGACATTCCCATGACAGCTCAGGGATCTCAACACCTGTGACAAGCATGGGAATGCATCATCATGCAATTCTCCTTTCAGGCATTGTTGTAGCTTGATAATGAAGTCCCCTGGTTATGTTGACAACTCCCAGTACATGGAGAGAACTAGAAATGGTGTTAGCTCTTTGTGATCTTGCCCTGGGTGGGATTCCCAAGGTAAAGGCTCCTTGCAGATTCCTTTTTATTTCCCAGAAGGCATCTGACAGCTGTCTTTCACTGTCTGTACTGCCAGTACTGCCTCAAACAGAGCTTTTAATTTAAGGGACCCTTTTAGTTAATGTGTGTAACAGTAAAAAAAGAACCAGAGCAAGGCTTTATTTTCATATAATTATGGGATCTGAACATAGTGAAAGGGAGGGGGAGAAGTAGAAGGATAGAAAGCAGGTCCAAACCTGATCCCAAGGGCTTGACTCCAGTCCCTGCAAAACTTCAGGACAAATATAATTGTCCTCACTTTACTCATATGAGAATGTACCCACCCTCACGTCTACTTCCCCACTCTCATGGACTCCTGTCTTCAGTCAGTTGTCCCTTCTGTAAGTTTCTTTAAACTGTAATTGGATAATCTCCCAGATTCAGGGGGACCCCTTTGTCAGAGGAACTGATGGGGACAGAGCCTCTATTTGAAGGAAAACATTATAACTAAATTAGCAAAAGACTTGATGGATTTGACTCTGTTTGTGGTAGAAATCCTGTTTTACTGGCAACTATTTTAAAGGAAATTTATATCAAAACAGGCATGCTTGTTCACTTGATGGTCAAGTGATTGATTTTATTTTCTATCAAATGTAAGATTTTAAATTTATGAATATCATGATATATGTGTGTGTGTGTGTGTGCGTGTTTGTTTGGAAATTTGGACCTTAGCCTGCACACTCAGTACTCTTGGCCTCAGAGATCCCCAATGTGCAGGCACTATTTGAACCAATTTCCCCAAATCAGATTCATTTTTTCTCTCTCTCTTTCTGTACATATGGCCTTAATCACATGCAGAAGCCCTACATGCAGCAATGGGTGCACACCTTTGCTTAGAAAGGAGCAGAAATCAGCCAAGACCAAGATTGGTGAGGGACTCTATGCTGGTCCTATTAAAGTTTGTGGGATTTTTCACATCTGTCCTTTGGAAGATCATTTGTACAGTTCTGCTTTAGCCCTTAAAGTGAGTCAGTGGGCACTAAAATTAAAAACCAGGTGTCAAATAGCACAGAAATAGCATCTGAATATTCAGGGAAGTGTTTTATTAGTATGTAATTAATCACAGGTTGTGCTCCATAGGTGAGCTTTTGCTCTCAAGACAATAAATCCACAAACTAAGTGCAAACTTGACTTCTGCTTGCCAGCTTTAAGAACTGATAAGCACCTATGTTTTCCTGCTCCAAATCCTCCCTTGCAGTTTTTGTGATCACCACAAAAACTGCTACGGCAGGTTTAATTAAGTACAAAGCTTGTATGACAGAAAACTGCCAAGTTGATTAAGAAAATATGATCCTAGCAATTGCAGGTCCTATAATCTCCTAAATTATCTTAGATGAACTGATTATCGTGGAAATGAAAATATATTTCTTGTCACTGTTACAACTAAGATCCATATGCTGAGTATCACCCTATTTTCCTTATTTTGACATACTAAAAGCCATTGTTATATTAATATTTAAGGAAAATATGCTATATCTCATACTGACACTAAATTGTTGGAACAGCAGGAATAAACTTTTTAGTTGATTTAGAATGGAAACATCTCATTTGTCTGATACAGACAATAACAATTTCTCATTTTCAAGAAGAATAGTTGACCTATGGTGTGAAAAACTGAAGTTAATTTGCTGTCATGCATGCTTTCTGCTCAGGTGTGAAACATTTTTATCATGTACAGATACAGTCCTACTTTCTGCTGTAAGTGAATAATTTTCTTTGCAAAACATTTTGTTTACATTGGTGACCCACAGAAAGGCTGATTGAGAAAAAGCTCAAAACTCAGATCTGGTGCTGGTTGGTTTTGGTAACCAATATTTTCCCTTTAGAAAGGTTTTTTTTTTTTTTTGAATATTCAAAACTACACAGAAAATTTAAGGAATAGGTGATTCTCTGAGCACTGGCTCATGCCATCACCCAAGAAATTAGCATGGAAAGCTGCTTGGGAATGTGAACTGTTTAGTAGAAAAGCTTTTCCCAGGAAGATGCTGATAAGATACCAAGGATGTAGAGACCTGTAAGTGTTGGTAACCCCACCATGCTGAGAAAGGAAGAGAGAATGGCTTTGGGAGGAAGTGTCAGCTGAAGTGGGCTTGGAAATGGTGCAAAGACATTGCCTCCTGCTGCAAGTGGATTGTTGCATCAAACACGTTACAGCAAAAACAACCATGAAAAGTGCATCTACCATCTACCATCCTCTCCCTGTTCATCTTGCCAGCATTTAAAGATCAAGGTTTATTCTTTAAATGGAGGTTCCCATTGCTGACACAATTAGCTGTGTTTGTAACAACTATTAGGAAGACATTTGGCCAGTAGGAAGTGACAAGAGAATTGGTCTTTCATCAGCCAAATCTTATCCTTTCTCTCCCATGCTGAGTCTGCATTACAAATTGAAAATAACTCATGTTCTGATTATTATTTTTTCATTTTTCTCACTTTAAACTAACCTACCCTGGAAAACCAATGTAATTTCTCAACAGTCTTCTGGCATGCTCCCTTTTTCTTCCTTTCGTGTCAGTCTCAGACTCTATTTAAAAAATGGAGGATCTTTAAAAACAGAATGCTTCTGACATTTGTGACAAGACAAATTTACATTTCTGTGGCAGTGTTGGTACCCGTCTCTCCAACATCCTGCTTATCTCACTCACACAATAGCAAGTGGATTTTTTAACTTATATATTAGGACCTGCCGCTGTTGGTAAATTGTATATGCACCAATGCTCACAATTCAAATAAGCAGGTGACAAAAACAACAGTAAACTCTCAGTCTTTGACAGCTTGTTTCTTCACCATCACCACTGGTTTCCCAAAGGGGCACACACAAAACATTTCTTGCTGCAGCTCTACTCAAGGGTTAAATTAACATGTGCTTCCAGATACAGAATTCTCCCTGAGGGGAAGTATGTACAAAAATGAAACAACACAAATATCCACTATTGTAAAATTCTCAAAGGCAGATGTGTACAAAAACTCTCCTTGTTCTCCACTAATATTAGACAGCCCTGGAGTCTGTCCAAGCACAACATTTAGATGAATAGAACATTTTAAAATAGGACTTTAAAGCAATTAAATAAAAGACATACTTTGGAGAGGTACCATTTGCTTTGCACTTCATACCTGCTTGCCTGCTTCTGTTAGAAAAATAAATACACATCCCAGATGACAGGCTGCTGAAGATATTGTCCAGTAGGGACATCTAGCTTCTTCCCAGAGCCTGTAAAGAATTGTTTCAGTAACTTTGAAGATGTCTTTTTGACTGTAACATAAATAAGTGGTTGCAGAGGTCTAAGTAATAATATGTCCTTTGTTGAACACTGCTTTTTTTAAACTAGTTGATATCATTATTTTTTATCTGAACCTCAGGTGCAAAGCAATCTTTCGGGAAGTGAATCTACAAAAACACCCCCAAATCTCTCATGTTTAGTTTGGAATTTTTCCCACTCTGGAAATGACCACAGTAAAGAATCTGATAAAAAATATAATGTGTGTTCAAACAGAGGCTTAGCAGTTTAAGTTTTGGGAGCTTGGTCATTTTAGCTGTCAGTTTGAACAAGTGTAGAAGCGTGACAAGATTGAGCTTTAACCACGTGTACCCACATTTACAATCAGGGTCACTTGAGGAGGTCAGCCACAGATCCATTCAGGACTTTCTGGGCTTGCCTTTTCCTTAGAAACAGGTGGCCTGCCCCAGCTTTTTGAAACAGCTCACTCTGAACTGGCAAGTTCAGGACCATGCCAGCAGATTGGCTTTGTTTGTCTGACTGGAATCAGCACAACCAGCTATTTGTCACTGCTATGCAGGGTGTTTGTGCTAGGAACATGATTTTCCTTCTTTAAGTCCTCCTAGGATCAGGCCTCTTCAAGAAGTCCATGTAGCCAGACTAATGGGGAAGTTCAGTTTTTCATGCCCGGATGAGAACAGCCAGAGCAAAAAAAAATTAAACATCTCTATAACCAAGCACTTTCCTCTTTCTTCACTTGACTGAGCCCAAGATTTGCAGTTCACGCTTCCTTTATTTTTTATCCCCTCATCATGATCTCTTGCTGAACCCCTAAGTTCTTCTTTAGACAGTGAAGATAATCAATTCTCACAGTCAGTACTTGACACTTAAACAAGTATTCAGCAAACTAAAATTCAAACCCACAGCTTTCAATGATTTGTCTTGCAGACCCATCTTGTCTTTCCCATTTCTGATCCAAAGAAAGTCCCATACTTCTTGGAGGCCATCTCCAGGAGACAGCATAATCAGGCACCCACTGAAGTCAGCTGAAACATTTCAATCACCTCTGAAGATGCCAACTCCACTGCCTAGGGCCTGGTTGTGTTTTGTGTCACTTACATCACAAGCAGTTTTGTGTCACTGCTTGTGACTGGACAGCACAACCCTTTGGTGTGAGGGAAGGATGGCCCCAGGAGCCAGGGGCAGAGCAGGCAGGGCAGGGTGCCTGTGGGTCTGCTCATCTCGCAGGTGTCATGGGCAGCCTGCAGAAAGTAATCATCTTCCTGAAGGACAGCTTGTCCAGGAAGGTCCAGCTGTGTCTGAATGACAGTGTCACACTAACAGGCACTACATGAACATGTACATGAACACTACATGGCGTGCAGCCACCCATTTTACTCCAGCCACAGCCTCTAGCCAGATCCAGGGCTGTGCTTCCAGGTTTCTCTGCTCCAGCAGCTCACATATGCTACAGCTAAATAGACCACAGGTGTGAAAATGGACAGGAAAGCTCTGAATGAAGAGAGAGCAAGCTAGTAGCTTCACATTCATCAGCTGGTGAGCATGTGGGTTCAGATGGCACAATTTTCTCCACTGCTAGTATAAAAGGAAATGGCACTCCATTCAGTCAGTGGTTTGCATATCCCAGGAGTCCCATAATAATTTCCTTGTCACAGTCTGCATGCAAAAATGTGGTTCTAAGGAGTGGAAGAAGTTAAAAAGTCAATGTATTTTATGGCCCTACAAGGTGCTGATAGATGAATTCTGCCTTTTCCAGACTCAATCAGTGAGGGTGCACATGGGGGGAGCTGGATTTTCTCTCTGAGTGTGGGACTGCCGTTATTATCATATTTATCATTAGCAGCGTGAGCACACATGGCACAGCAGCACTTCATCCATATTCATGCTTTATGTGCTGCTGCCCTGCAAGCATGAAGCTCAAAACCACTGTCCCACTGTCTACAAGTCACACAGATGTACTGGTGCAAGTCACCCTGGTCTGCAGATGCCCTCTGGAGGTACCAGATGTTCAGACAAAAGGGAGGATGGGAGCTGGGAGCTAAGTCATGTAAGGTGCAGCATGAAGAGGATTTGCAGAAAGTGGTTCAAAATGGTGCAAGCAGATATGACTATTATTGCTTCATTCCTAGACATTGGTTTTTGTCCTGTCCCTTCAAGGCACTTTACAAAGAAGTCACTATCATGATCCAAATTTTCCTAAAGCACAAGAGCTCCCACAGTTTGAGAGTTCTTCCTTTTCTCTCTTCCTTGCTCTGGGCATTTGGGATGGTTGACTATGGTTGACTATGTTTTCTCTGTCCCTGAGCAAAGCACTGCAACAAGGACAAGGTGATCAGGCAGGGTATCTCCCTGCTGCCATCCTGCACCCACTATATTCAGTGAAAAATAAATGGCAAGGAAATGAACCAACTTGGTTTTATCAGTCATGCAGCAACACTGCTGTTTTCAGAGACTGCACCTTTCTGAGCTTGTCTGGGGACTCTTCAGCTGCAAAGCCAATGACCTCACTTGTCACCTCGCAAATGCCTCCCTCCTGTGAGCCTTGTGGACAATGTGCATCTTTGTTTAACAGGACATTCAGCTTTGAGGAATGGGGCAAAGATTACTGATAGTGATGTGAACTCAGAGCAGGCATAAGTCACCTTTCCAGGAGAGCTCAGCTCTGATTAAAGCACAGTTGAAAAATGTGCCTCTCCCAAGAATTCCCCTTGTAGCATTCCCTGTTAGATTTTCCAGATTATATCAGTGCATGACAGACTAGGAAAGAAATATGACTACAATTTTGAACATAGAAACAATTCTTAAAAAGAATGATTTTTTTTGAGTTTTAGTGGTAAGATCATAAACCTTTGCTGCTTAGTTAAAGGGGGCACTAATTCATTTAATGATATTAAAGATTTCTACAGCCTGTGTGATATGAGGCATCACAGCAAATGATAGAGCAAGTCCTGACTCTCTCAAAATCCCATTGTTGATGAAAGTAGATCAGGAACAGCTATAATGAGACTAGGTGATGAAAAAGGATGAAGATTTATATTAAAAATTATTTTAAAAATCTAAACTTTATGTGTGGCATTTCCTCTTAAAAAAAGATAGAAGCTGCTCTCTTTATGTTCCTGTGCATGTAGCACAGTGACAGTGAGTTCTATTTTGATGATATAATGCTTCTCAGATGTCATTAATTTGAACAGGAGGTCAGCAAAAAAATGGATTTGCAAGACAGAGATCAGGCCATGATCTGATCTGTTTTGCACAAGAATAAAAAACTCAACATCCAAAGAAGAGAAAAAAAACATTTTGGAACTTTGTTGACAAAGGGTCAGAGAAGTTTCTTAAAACATGTCTTGGCAGTACACTCTGAAAGCTTCTGTGTCACTAATAAGAATGTCACACTTGAAGGAGCATTGTACTGTTTTGTAACCTACCACATGGAATCTGGTGCCCAGCCACAGGTTAAATGCACACAATGAAATTCTCTTTCCTCCCACTGCCAGTTCTGTCACTTACTACACTGAAGTCCACAAAAAATACAATATGACTCAGAATATGTAGGCTGTGGCTAGGCAGAGAAAGTTCATTCAAAATTGATTTTCTTTCAGGCATTCCTGATATTCCCTGTTTCAATTGTTCACCTGCTGTACAGTTGAGTGAGCACTTAAGGAAGTTGCGAAGTGATCCAGCCTGTCTGGGACATGAAGGAATGTGGAGCAGGATAATCACAACATCATCAACCCAATTCTCCAAGGTAGCTGGCCAATAATACTGTTCTAATTGAATAACTTATCCACAGCTATTTCCCCCGGGAGAGCCTACGGCTTCAGCTCTCTGCGTAGGCAGATGGTGCAGCATACACAATGAAACCTGTAATTTTCTCTCACTACTGAGCATGTTAACAGTGAGCTGTTTTCCCAGTACTGCTAGCCCATTAATATTTTATTTTAACTGGTTTTCTCCAAGTTATTATGCACCGTGCAGCAGAGAATGGAGAAATCAATGATACATTTCATATTATTTTTACAGCCAGCTCACTAAGCTACCCCCTGCTCATTAAGGCTTCTGCTTTGCTAATCAACAATTGTATATGTCATCATCAGGTATATGCTGAAATGAAAGTGTCATAATTAAAAACAAAGGTGCATGAGTCACCAGAGCCCTGAATTACTAACTAGCAGCAAAACATAACAAATAGGCTGCAAGTGAATTGCAAACTTGCAAGGCTGTTTTTTAAAACATGCATTAATGAGCATGTGCCGAGCATATTTCTGACTCCGAGACTGTCCTGATCTTGCTCTCTGAACTACACATCCTAGGGATGTACTGCTGTCCCCTTGTCCCCAAATGTTGGAACAGTGCATAATGCTCAGCAGCAGAAGTGGTTGAAAGGCAAATGCAGCCTGGGAGGGCAAGGCAGCAGAGACAGCCCATCAACAGCGTAACAACATGACAGATGACAGACCCAGAGGCAAATCCAGGCCTGCCAGCAGATCTGCCTGTAGAGCCTGCCAATGAGCCAGATGCAGCTACTGAAAAGATATCATCTCTAGCTTAGCATCTGGGTCTTGCTGTGGCCAGCCATACTTCATGTGCTCTGTGTCCTTACTGCTGACCCCAACTGCTGGGAGAGGCTGGAACAATGAGGGAGAGCTCAACTGCATCAACATCATTGCATTTATGTTTTGCTAGTATATACACTGTGAATATAAAAAATGTCAATCTGCATACAGTATAATTATCAGTTTGCATTTATTTTAGCTCTTCTGGCAGCATATATACACTGTTTCCCCTCTCCCACTGTCTCTGAAAAAAAGACTGCTCAGGGATTCACTCTTTGTTTTCCATTTCTACTCAGAAGTGCACACTTAGCTACTTCACCATCTCTTAGAAATAGCAGTACACTGTAAATCTATGTGTGATTAAACTTTGGCATTGAGATGCAGCAGTCCTTGTCCCTGGAAAGGTAGAGTTCTTTCTAATTCACAAGTATTTCAGAGCTTGGCTTGTAGAATTAAACAGCAAATAAATCTTTGTCAAGTGACTCAGGTGACAATTAAGGGAAAACTAATGATATGGCATCACAGAAAAGGTAATTGCATCCATTGTTAGGTACTTCCCAGGTCAGGATACATGGATAGCATTTCAAAAATGGTATTCATTTGTTCACCCTGGCATCCTAGTCTGACTACAAAAGTGTATTAATAAAATCATCATTTTTCCTTTTATAGAAGTTAGAGACATTCTTTTTGGATGATCCTACCCCCCCCCCCCCCCCCCCCCCTTGGAGTTCAGCACTGCTTTTCTGCATACTAGTAATTGGCTCAGTCAGTCAAGCAAAATGTAAATGTAGATGTTCAAAAGCATCCTGTTAAGGACAGGGTGGGAAAGGTTCTGTTCTCTTATTTTCTCATCTATAATAGTTACTAAGAAAAACTTTAAGCACGTGTTTATAAATGCATTCTTCAGAAAATATGTAGTGTTGGAAATTATCAATCTGTAATGGAAATTTCCCTAGTCTTGTTTAAGTCTAAGTGCATTTATAGAAACCAAACCATATTGTCCCTTTTGGTTCAAGGTAGGATTAATCTCACTTACCTCAGGCATCTAAGTCACACTAGGATCCCTTTTAAGTCAATGGAAAAATACAGGCCCCTTCAGAAGGCTATTCATCTCATCCTAATGCAGGCATCAGAACAATTCATCTGAAATGAACCCTTCTGTGAAGGCACCTATGCCTTTCCATTAATTATAAAGGAAGCCCACAGAGACTAGCTTTGAACAGGTTCCTCTTTTTCACTCTTGTGAGATCAGGTGAGATGTGTCCCACTCTTCATGTTTCGTTGGCTAAAGAGGAATGTGTAGACAGAAAACCAGGAAGTTAAAAGAGCACAGCCCTTCATTTTAGATTCATATACATTCCCATAATTAAGAAAGGATTACCAAATAAGCTGAATCACAAAGCTACTTTTCTCTGTTTAACGCCACAAAGCTGGAAATAGCACAATTCCCCATATACAGCCTTTGAGCCATTTTCAGTGGGAATATCTAGTTCTCTTAGTGAATCATGCAAAGCTGGAAGATCTCTTGACACTGATTCCTTCTTTTCATTCCTTTTTTCAAACATATAAGAAGATCCCAGATGTATAAAGACAGCCTGCACTGGAGACCTGGTCTATTCTGATCTTAGCAATTCTTGTAGTTATGGGAATATTATATGGCAAAAATTATGGAATATTAAAAGGGACGCTGGATATGTTAGGAGCTTTGTAATCACTGATGTTTTGAGAGGGGCACTTATGTGATCAGCTCTGATGAAGATTCAGTCCTGTAAGTAAAACTGCTTGATTACCCTGTGGACGGTATAAGAATTTTTTTCCCAGTAAAATCTTATTATTTTATTCTACATTTTGATGGAAAAACATGGTATAAACCAATTGGCCTGAAAAAACCCAAAACATTCTGTTTTAAAAATTTCCAAAATTAATTTTTAAAAATAAACATTTCTTTAAAACATTTATTTAAGCTACACAAATAAATACCATCTGTTTTGAAGAAATGCATTATTCAGTACTGGAATTGGTTTTCCTCTTGCTTTTAGCTAGCTGAGTACTCTGTATGACAAATTACTTTACAGGTTAACATAAAATAAAAAAAATGCCAGAAAATTGAAAAATTGGTTATTCACACGGCAGTACTGTGGGGTTAGTACTTCATCTGTTGTTCTGCTTTTGCTGTGCAATAAAGACAGTTTTGAAAGCTGTTGTTCTTTCTCTTTAGGAGAGGTAGAATATGACAATTCAAATTTTTCCAGAGCATCCTGTTTTTGTCTGGGGTCACCAGTGCAGAGGAAATGGGGTCACCAGCACATCTCCATACTCACAGATTTCTCTGAAGAGGAAGGGGCATGTTAGCTGTTATTGCTGAATTCTCATGTATTGAAAAAATTGATTGTTTTGAGTATACACAGGTATTTTAAATATATTGATGTGTCTTTAAGAGCAGAGGCAAGAAGCTAAGTCATCTGGTGCTTTAAAATATGGAAGAGATGTGGAAAAAAACTGCCAAAAACTATAGCTGCTTCCATGGGCCAGTCTCATTTTCTTTACTTTCATTCAGAACCAGATGCAAATGGTAGGAACTTTTACAGGTGATTTTTAAAGCTGACATTCAATATGAATGGCATTAAGTTGCTTGCATGGCTGTTTTCACCAATGCATTAGGTTTATAGAAAAGTGTTTGCATTGAAGCAAAACTAGCAGGCACTCAGCTTACTGCAGATTCCAAAGTGGGGGAAAGTACCTTGACATCCCTTAGTTCTATCTAATCTGAAAGGCAGAAATCACTGAGCAAGAAACAGCTTTTCCGAAGGCACAGGAAGACATGTAGGGCCAGATCCATTTCCCTTGGAGATTAATGGGAAGCCTTTTATTGACTTCAGCTGAGACCGAGGACAGCAATAAAGATACCTGGCTCACAGTTCTCTCCTCTAACCAAATCTACTAAAACATGTTTTAAAAATCCTTCCTTAAAGGCCTTGACTTGTTCTGCTGCTGCTGATCACCAGAGACAAATTCTGGCTGGTATCTCCATCCACTTGTAGATGAGTATGACCAAAGTCAAAATGGTGAAACCATTATTTCCTGTAGAAACTCAGTGGAATTGTCTACAAATGAATAATAACTTACAGCTGCACAGCTCAACAAATTCAAGATCATTTATGGCAAATTCCATAGGATTTATTCAGGTGACTAGTAAGTGAGAAGATGACATCCAAAAAATTTCTAAATTTGCATCAGCACTTCTGGATCAGTTCCCACGCTGATATAGTATGAAGTAGTAGAGAAAAGTACCCTAAGTCATGTGGGACCACCCCAGATCTATAATCAGGAAAAGGTAATTATAATCAGGGAATGGCCCCATGCCATACTCCTTTATGTGAAGTAAAAAAAAAAGAAAAGAAAAAAAAAAAGAAAAACAAAGAAAAAAAAAGAAAAAAAGAATAAAAAAAAAAGAAAAATTAGAAGAAGAGCAAATCTTTGACCTGTTTCTATCTATTGTGTCCAATATTTCTTCACAGATTTACAATGTAAGTATGTAGTAAATACGACACATTCTGTCTTTACCTGCTCTCATGATTCTTTGGTCACAATATTGAACATGGTGTAATAAGACAGAATGCAATCGGGTCAGCTAAGATTTAATATCCTTCTAATTTTTATCTAAAGATTTTGATAGAAGAGAAAGAGCATGAACTTTTCATGGGAAAACATAAGTATTTGGGAAAAAACATTTATATTTATTTATGTAAAGGAATATATGTGCATATATAAACAACTTGGGAATAAATAGAGGGAAGAATATACTGACTGGAAACGAAGCAAATGAGTTATAAACTCTAGCCATAGGAAAAATAAATCATATAAATGAATACTGCAATAAACCCTTGTTTTATAAGCAGTTCTGACCTGTTTGAGGAGGAAATGCAAAAGTCTGCCAACAGCATATCATATCCATCTGTCCAATTTAGAGTATTAGTTCAGTTTTTACTTGGACAGTTCTCAGCCCAATCTTGTTAATACTTACATATATTAATAGCCTTGTTCCTAAACTTATTCCAAAATCATCAGCTCAGCAGAGTGGAATGATGTGTAAGTAAGATGACGTGTAGCTGAGATGCTGTATAGGGCCAAAAATGTGCCTAGGCATATGCAGGTTTAAGCTGAAAAACTGTAATATTTAGTTATCACTGTAGTGCTAGCCCCAATATTCACAGACATGTTTTATGTTCCTATCTTAATCTGGATTTCCAGGACCATAAAGTCATCATTACAATGAAGATTTCCATGTTTTTATTCAGCACTGCATTTCTGTGAACTTCTACAAGACCGATGCTTGTATTTCTCTTCCAGCCTAAGTTTTCAGACAAATCTGCACAGAATCAGATTTTGCTTCCCACACCTAATGGAGTAATCTTTTGATAGAATAAGTACTCCTTGAAGACTTGGAACTTCACCCTGGCAAACTGATTTCTCCAAAGTCTTAGCTATGTATTACTCTCTAATCTTTACTGTCACTATCCTACTATATTTTATGTTCTTCTCTGCAGTCTGAAGGATGGTAAGCCAGACATTTACACAGTGAGATGAAACAAACTCAGATCCAACATCTGGATATTTTGAATTAGAGCAGACTATACAATTTTAAAAAAATACAAGTGATATTTCCCCACAGGAAATAGTTTTTTTAAATCCTGTGTAGTTATATGATTTATAGTACTCCTTTCTGCTCAGCTTTTTTCTAGGGGCCAGCTTTAGTGTCTCATGTCCTCTCATGTGATGGTTGCATTCGGGATGTTTTAGTTATCCCATCTGATGTGTGCAGCTCTCCCCAGGTTCCCAGGGTAAAGTTAGGCATTTGACCCTTCCAGGTAGCAATATTGTAGGCAGTGTAGTCTGTGGGACTGTAACAGTGAAGTTCTTTTTTTGTATCTCTGGTGCATTTGCATCTCATCTCCACGTGTATATCTGAAGAAAAAAAATTATTTCACCACCTCAGAGAGAGTTGTAAAGACAAATCAGCTGCTCAGGTAAGACTATACTGGAGCTATACAAATACTAAAGCAAAGATAAAACATGCCATTGGGTCCTTTAGAGCCTTGCCCAGAGGCTGTTCTGGGGAAAAAGCAGTTTTTCCCTGCAGTGGCCAACTTGCCTGTTTATACCAAAATGCTTTTGCAGCCTCAGAAATCACAACCACAGTCTTCTAATAATAAATTATTGACCATTAAGCAAGCATCTTGGTTATTCTCCAGAATGTTTCTACCCATTAAAAATAACATACAGCTGCTTTATAGGATTGCACTAAAACATGCACTTTATTTATCAGACTTCTGATTTTCTTGGCAAATATTGCATATGTAGAAGTTGGGATGCTCATCCACCACTGCTCTGTGCTCAGCCTCTCTCACCAGTTTTCTAGAACAACATAACTACGAGCATGTTAAATAGCTTTAATGAAAAGCCTTATCAGACACTACTTGTTTCTCCTCTCTGGCTACTCTGCAAGCTTGAGATACAGCTCTAGTTCCTAAGCCTTCTCTGTTAAGCTAACCTAAGGGGTGAAGGAATATTCAGGGATTTGCTGTTTGCAAACCAGGCAAAACTTCATTATTTTGATTTCCCAAATGTAATTGCAAAACGTGCTTTATCTGACTATGTCTAACAAATGCATTTAGCACAGATGTAATTTATTAGACATGAACAAATAAATTATACTAGTGCCCTCTTTTTTTTCCTACCTCCTTTTGACTTTAGACACCTATTGAGACACTAATGTGTTACCTTCTCTTCCAAAAGTACAGCAGTCCCCCCTCTCCCTCCCTCAGAATGGCAATGTGTAAATTATTTATTTCTTTCTGGATGCCTGTTTTATATTTCAAAGAAATTTTTTATTAAATTGAATATACATACCAGGGGTTTAAACAATCTGAGTAAAAAAAGACCAGGCATTCTGTTAAGCCCAATTCCATTTTTCAGATTTGTAGGCTTTTGGGATTACACTGGAAATAGATGTTTCTAATGGAAAAAAATGTACATAGTGAAAATGCTTGCCTAGATAGTGACACATCCACGTAGCATCACCTTTCAGCTCACCTGTGGATGAAATTCAGTTTGATAGCCTGGCCCAGATCATCTCAGTGCTTAGCTCTGTGTCTGCAGGTCTCATTCATCCATGAATACAGTCAAGGGAATTCATACCAAAGCACATAACTGTACCACATTTCTGCTTTTTCAATCAGCACAGATGGAAGTCCAGATCTGCCTGTATAAGCTGTATAAATGAGCTCCGCTGGCCTCTAATCTACTAATAAAGCGTAACAGTAAGAGTGTTGTGGTAAAAGATCATGCTAAAGAAGAAAATCTGTGAACCCTCTGTTTTTTCCTTATGCATAGAAAAAATATTTAAATTATTTTAGTGAATTACCTTTAAAGGAGCAAATGCCCTAAGATACAAAAATTCAAAAGTCTATTTTTACTAAAGAATCAGCATGTCTTCTTCCCTTCCTGCCAAGCAACAGGCACAGACTTATCTCCTTCATGGCCTGATAAACCAAATAAAAGCAATTGTCTTTGCCTCTTTTCTTTGCCATCTATAAGGCTCCATATGCTGCCATCACTTGTGTAATTTACTATAAACACCCAATGGAAACAGTCACCATGGTTGCCTGAATTTTCACAACAAACTAATGACTTAGCATATTTTAGTGGCAACAGAGTGAGACTTTTGCAAAGACACTGCTACACTGAGGTGGCTGGGCACTCATACTCTGAAAGCTAGGAATCTGAGCTGGTGACTTTCCAAGAACTTTATCATGAAACTGAATATTTAACAAGTGTTCATGCATTTTGGTCCCACCTACTATGGCACATCACAAGGCAACAGGTCTTTGAATTTCAGGGATAAATTTTGGATACTCTTTTTTTTTGGTTCTGTAGTTTTCCATCTGACTGTTACTTTACATGTCCTCAGTGCATACATATGGGGAAACCAATGATGCATGGAAGAAGACAGGGTTAAGTATTGTCAGATAATAATACCATTAGAAAAACACTGGGTTTGTTGCTCTTGCTTTTTTTCCAGAAAAATTAAAAATCGCACTTGAGAGGGGCTTGTCAAGGTTGTATTAATGCTGCCTTGCCAGTACACCACCTCTGGGAGGCTTAAGAGAATCAGACATCTTGATTAATCATCTTGGGGTTTTTTAATATAATCCAAATATTCAGCTTAGTGAAGCAGGATTTTTCCTGACCCCAGGCAAGATGGCCTCTTCCTTGTGTTTCAGATCAAGGGGCTGTTGAAAATGATGGAGAGTAGAGCAAGTAACAGGGAGAAGGTACCAAAAAATGCAATTACTGAAAGGTGAAATGAGCTTCTCTTCATCTGCAAACTTTTTTTAACTCTACGAGACTGATTTTGGCTCTGTGGGGGAAAAAATGAGTGGCAGGAGTCCTTCCTATCTAACTCAGAGAGCTATTCAGAGTGAGGATAAGTACATTACAGCCTGCAAGGCAGTCAGCAGCTGCAATAAGGACAAGCAGAGAATACAGACTCCTAGATAGGCTTCTGAATCCTTAAACTGTGTCACAGTCCTACGCCTCAGTCACATGTAGGACCACAGGGGGAACATACAGGCTCCTTAACCTTAGTACCACCCAGTCAGAGATGTTCTTTCCTGTCTTGAATATTCCCCCATGTATATTTACACCTTCTTAGTTTTGTTTCTTTTTCTTCCCCACCCTTTTTAAACACCTCCCTACTGTTATATTGAGTTAATTGCAGGACAAGTAACAAGTTTCTGATAGGATATATGGGGAGAGATACAAGGAGCTTTTTTCTCATATGCAAAAGCAACATAAGCCCTTTTTTCAGTCACTTCAGCATCTAAGAAGATAGAATCATAGACTCAGAGAATGCCTTGGGTTGGAGGGGACCTCAAAGATCATCTAGGTTCCAACCTCCATGCTTTGGGCAGGGACATCTTTCACTAGACCAGATTGTTCAGGGCATAGGAACACAGAGGGTAAGGTATAAACAAACTGAGCAAGGATGCATCAATTGCATGGACAGACAGACGTTCCTTGTCTTCAGTTGGGACATGACTGGGAGGGCAATGCTGGGCCTGGAAGGCAGATGCATTACATAGTTCAAGCAATGAGAAGGATGAGAAAGTATGCAGATATGCCTTCAGACACCAGGTAGGAGGGGGAAAAAAAAGGCTTATTGGCCTCATCCTTATAATTGAAAAGTTTAATTGCAGGTTTCCCCCTCCCTCGCGGAGTAGCTGGTACTACAAGAAAAAGATGATTTTAAAAGCACACTGAAAGGTCTCTGGTGCCTTTTGCAGAAGATTAATGCAGTTTTAAATTGCATCTTTATTGTCTGTTGGCAAAGTGACTGCCATGAAGGGATTTAAAACTGCAAATTCTTTAGTGTAGTCAGACATACTTTTGAAAAATGAAGTCCTCTTCTGCTCAAGGGATTAGTTTAGCTTTTTATGACATTCATTTTTGTAATTCTTTACTACTTCTTCATCTTGTGTTTGCTTTATGAGGTTATTATTTTTATACATAGCTTGGTATAGTCTTAGGAAAGCTGAGAGAGACAGGTGTTTGAAATTCTAGGTGCAATAAAGAGACATACATTTATTGGAAAAGAAGAAATGTGGCATAAATGGGAGTTGCCTTTTGTTGCTTCAATACCCAGCTCAGTTCCCACTGCAGCAGTTGGCAATGATAGTTGAAATAGGGCTGCCTTAGGTCCTTAGGTTAGGAAACACTGACAGTAAAAGTACATCTGAGATACAATGGACCAGATAAAGGACACTGCCGTTTGGGATGCCAAGGTTCCAGCTCTGCCTTGTCCTGTTGTGGGTCTGGTTGTGTCTCTTGAAGGCAATGACCTTCACTTATGTTCACTCAGGTTTAGAACCACTTGCTCAAGAGAGGCCTAGGCAGCTTTTGTGGTATTCAAATGTCATTACACAAGGTGTTCTTTTAATATTCAGTTCACAGAGTTTCAATTAAAAGAACTACCATTTCAGATCTGACTTACAGATCAACCAGAGAACCATGTTTAGAAAGCCATCCCATACTGATTGAAAAATCCTTATAGTTGGGAAATTTACCCATAACCCTTGATAATGTGTACCACCATTTGTCCTGCACCATTAACTAATTTTTTCTCTTTTCTAGTTTGAATTGATATAAGCTAAATGTTCCATTGCTGCATTATAGACAGTTATATTAACAACCCTGGTTGATCAACATTTCCATTGGTAACACATGGACTGATCAAATCAAAACCTAAGTTTCCTTCAATAAGTTAAATTCACTAAGGCCCATGAGTCTTTCATTATAAGATATATTTTATAGTCCTTGTGTTATTCTCTTGTATTGGGGTTTGATTTCTCACTTTTTAAGGAGTTTGTGAATTAACTATTCTGAGTATTCTAATAGTGATAAAAGAACAAAAAAGATATTAACCAGAGCATCCCAACACCTTTAAAAACAGTGACTGTCAAAGATATCTGTGGGGCTGGGGGAAATCTTCATTATTTCAGGAGTTTAACTAAGAATTTAAACAGAATGTAAAATAAGCTTTGAAATGTGTATTTCATCTTTTTCCTCATTTCCTCACTTTGTTGATTTTCTCATATCCACCTGTGTCTGGGAATGTGTATGTATGAGTTTTTAAATATACTTGTAAAATAAATGCAGATATTTTTCAGATTTTCTAGGAATCTCATGGACTATATTCTTATGTAAGTACCTTTCCTCACTTTTATTCTTTCAGGCCACTTAGCAGTCCAGCCCTAAATATTCAAGTTAGTCTTTGTCTCCATCTCCCAACTGGTAGCTACCTACTCTCCTCGTACCATCTGATAATTGTGGTCTGCTTTCTGTTTTCTTACATGTAAGTTATCACAATCATATCTATTAAAACCAGAATGTTTTTCTTCCAGCTAATTTGCCAGTAAGTTAAGACAGACCCATCTCACCTATCCATCTCTTTCATTATTAGCTGCTCTGTAATCTTCAGATCATCTACCAGAGTAATTAGTAGGAGGTAATGCTCATCTCACAAGAGTTAAAATGTTGCACTGATAAAAAGCACTTTAAAGCCTGGGAACAGATCCACTCAGGATCCTGTGTATGCCACTTGCTTAGTGACGGCTTCTCACTCACATATTTAAATGATAATTACCCAGCATTTACTCCATTTAACATCCATTGTGCTGATTTTCTCTTGTTTTCATTTTTAATTATAAGGTTGTATGCCATCAAATCAAATGCCTCAGAGAAGCCAATGCAAATATAATTACCTCCAGCAGACAAAGTTCTAGCATCACAAAAAAGAAGTATGTATTTGGTTCGTTTGACAAGAATTCCTTACCATCAATCTATCAATCTATGTAAATCAACATTAATTGTATTACTTTAACTTAAATCTTTATTTAATTGGCTCAATATAATACCATTTCTTTTACCTGTGACTGAAGTCCTAAGGACAAGGCTGAGCTCCTTCCTTCCCTTCCCTTCCCTTCCCTTCCCTTCCCTTCCCTTCCCTTCCCTTCCCTTCCCTTCCCTTCCCTTCCCTTCCCTTCCCTTCCCTTCCCTTCCCTTCCCTTCCCTTCCCTTCCCTTCCCTTCCCTTCCCTTCCCTTCCCTTCCCTTCCCTTCCCTTCCCTTCCCTTCCCTTCCCTTCCCTTCCCTTCCCTTCCCTTCCCTTCCTTCCTTCCTTCCTTCCTTCCTTCCTTCCTTCCTTCCTTCCTTCCTTCCTTCCTTCCTTCCTTCCTTCCTTCCTTCCTTCCTTCCTTCCTTCCTTCCTTCCTTCCTTCCTTCCTTCCTTCCTTCCTTCCTTCCTTCCTTCCTTCCTTCCTTCCTTCCTTCCTTCCTTCCTTCCTTCCTTCCTTCCTTCCTTCCTTCCTTCCTTCCTTCTTCCCTCTCTCTCTCTCTCTCTCTCTCTCTCTCTCTCACACTCTTTTCTTGCTTTTAGAATAGTTTAAAGGAACAGAAAGCAGATGAGAAACTATTATCTAATCTCTTTTGCAGTGATCTGACCCCTACAATAAGGATACTGACAATACAAGTTTTTCTCAAGGCGTTTTAAGTCTGTAGGCAGAAAACACTCTAGAAATGCAATGGATTATAGCTAAGTATTGTTGTGGCTGCTCCTAATGTCAGCCTTTCAGACTAAGCGCTGCACTTTAAGGCTATGTCAAAGAGTAACCACAAACTAGAGAACAAAGGGAAGGGAGATTAAGAGCTCAGACATGTAGAACCTGCTTCTCTCAGCAGCTGTGCCTCAGCCCCTGGACCAGCAGTCAGGTTGGATATAAATGGCAAGTTTCCAGGTCTTGAGGGCTTCAACTGATGGTCTGTTCTTTGGAGCACTGTCTCCCTAGGGCAGAAAAAAATTGGAAGGTAAACAATTAGATGGCTGCACTGCACAGGGCTGTGTGCTCTGATTAGGAGATTGTGCCTGGCACAGAGGGATGTCACTGCCTGCAGTGCTATCTGCTCCTGTCACTATCGGGTGCGGCAGGTGACACTAAGGAGGCTGAAGCTCGGCTGAGCTGCCTACAGAGTTAAGGGGAGGAGGCAAGGGAAAGGGGAAAAGAGGAAGATAGGGCTGACAACTGTAAGCAGCCCTTCAGTGCCTAGAGGAGAAGAAGATGGCTGGATGCAGAGTCGGTGTGTCACAGCGCAGCTACTGCAGCTGAATCAGTCCTAAGACAAAAAATAGCTACTTACAGCCTCTGTCACCACTACCATTGCTTAGAAATCTCTGATAGCCTGACAGTGCACCAGGCCTTTGCCTCCTCTACTTAGCTGAAGGTGCACCCCACAGTCACCAGAGTTACAAAGCTGCTCAAGGAAACCACCATCCTGTTCCGCATCCCCATGGTCACCCTTATCACCACCACTGCTTTCAGGAGGGGAGAAAAAGCAGATATACTCTATGGGTAGCCAGACCTAGACAAAGGGAAGCACAGCTGCTTTAGGAAGCTTTTTTATGGATTCACTTACAGCACACCACACCTAGACAAAGGGAAGTACAGCTGCTTTAGGAAGCTTTTTTATGGATTCACTTACAGCACACCACACCTAGACAAAGGGAAGTACAGATGCTTTAGGTAGCTTTTTATGGATTCACTCACAGCACACCTAGCACAAAGCAATATATATTGGTAGCCACCTGACTGCTACTAGGCACTGAAGGCACTTTGTGTGAGAGAGAGGTGCAACTGCATTTCAGATACTGTCAACATAACAGTAAGCTAGGGAAGGGCTTTAAAAAGCCATAAGGTATGTTGGAGAATGGCGTGTCCCTTGGGAACTCTCTGCAGTAAATTTGCCATCCCTGTGGCTTGTCTTGGAAAACTATTTCTCCCTCCTTTTTGTGTCCTCTTTGGGACTGATGAGGCAGCCCCTACGGAACAGTTCAGTGCACTGGACAGCTGATACTGTGGGGAGCTAGAAATGCCCAGTAAAGGTGTGCAGGAATGACCATTCACTTTCTGCAAGTGCAGTGAGGTGTTATATTCCCATTTATTCTCTTGAAGTCTCGAATTTTGATAGTAAAAATTATCAAATAAAAATACAATCACTAGGAAGATATAATCTATTATATTCTTTGGGGAACTTTGGTCAAGGAAGGGAGTAGTGGATGAATACTTCATATTTTAATTTCCACTGAATTATTTTTCCCAGATTGCATCACACAATAAAAAACTATTCTAGAAATGCAGCTATGCCTGGATTTCCACTGAAGGAATCTCAAAAACAAACAAACAAAATTTTAAAAATTATTTTCAGCCAAAGGTAAATTGAAGACATTTTGTTAAAATCCTATTTGTTTTATTACAAAAAGGAATTCTAACCACCTTTGGACAAACACAATCAATTGTTTCATGATGGTCAGGCTGAGTTCTGGAAATTCATAAACAGATGTCCCCAATGCTGAGACAGAGCAACAAGCCCCATTCTTCAGGCTTGGATGTCTTGTAGAAACTTAATTCTCTGGCAGGGTTTATTCTATGACTAAGCCCTACTTCTGCTTTTCTGAGAGCATCAAAGTGTGGTTACTTAATGGTTGTGCCAAGCTGGTGTGTTTGTCACTCCGTATAAGCTGAGGTTCAGCAGTGCAGGCCGGTACCAAGACAGAGAGCCATGTAAGTGCAAAAGAACATAAGAGGTAACCAAGCAGCCCAATGACAACATGTTCTCTAGGGAGTGAGGAGACAAAAAAATTATATAAAAATTAAATTATTTGTGTTTGTTCATCATGGATACTCAAATATCACCCTGGGTCTGGAGGAAAAGCTTAACTGTTTGTAACTACACCTTGTGAAAAATTTAAGCGGAATGTGTGCTCAGCCTGCAACACTGAGAACAGCAAAATTCCTGCACCACCTGGGGACCTTCCAATGTTTTCATATTTAGGTTTTGATTTCTTTCTCTCAGGTCATATAATTTTCAGTGCTGTATTCAGCTCAGAGGATCCCCATATTATCACAAGTGTTCAAATCTCTTGTTAACAGAACTTGTATTTTGTAAGGTACTTTGACTCTTCAAAATGGTGCACAAGCATTAATTAATCTGCTTTTCTCTAAGTTAGTTCTGTCCTAAAGGGGTAGAAAATGACTACGCATACAGAAGAAGTCATTAAAAATATTTTACTCCTTTATTCCTTCTTTTTACCATTGTATTGTAAAGCACCAAAGATGTTTTGATAATGTACTGTAAGGCACTAAAAGAATAATAAGACTGCCTATAACACCTTAACAAAATTCTTGCTACTGCTTTTCTGTGTTAATGTCTTAATTAGAGTAAGAGGTAAGAGGGGTAAGAGGAAATAGCACAAAAAATCATCTGGCATTCTTCAGCAAAATACAAATCTTTACTATCTGCACTAGAACTTTAGGAACTATGTTATAAAGGAGAATTTCCTAAACCACCATGTGTGAATCATCAGCTTTTCTGCTTATGGGCAGAAGGTTGCTAACTGTTAGCTGTGTGTCTTTCTCATCAGTTATAAACAGGGTATTAAAAGGAAGCAATTAAGATACCTCAAATTATTTTAAATAAAAAAATAGGGAGGTTTAAAAATGCTCAGCTATTTTACTTTTTATATAAAATTTTATTTGAAAGCAATATAGCAAATGATCCAAATAAATAAAAGAAAATCCTGCTAGTATTTATGAAACACTAGTTCTTTCTTTGATTCCAGTGAGTTTTAATTTAGAATCCAAGTATTACTAAAAGGTGAACCAATACACCATCTTACTTTTTGGTATCTGGTCCCTGGCAACTATTTGTCAAACTCAGCAAGCAAGGAGATATCCTAACCTAGGGTGTAGCTAGATATTCAAAGCCTTGTGTTGTTGACTTTGCCAGGTTAGTACAGCCAAAAAATCTGTCTGAAAAAGAAATCTGAAAAGAATTGATCATTCTTCTCTCCCTCTACCCACATGAAAATTTTACCTGTGTAGCTTGGTGACATGAACAGTTTACTAGCATTTAGAGAAGGTGAGGGTATGGAAACATCCAGCAGAAAGCAAAGGATCTAAAACCACCTTTGATTATTAAAACCTTTTCATGCATCAGTGACAGATCTACTCCCTCTAACATATTCTCTCCCAAAATGTTTTGATTACTCAAATCTGGAAGTTTCTGCCATTTTACATTTTACAGAATGTCAAATCAGTACTTAGATATCCTGCACAGAAATTGATGGTTGGACAATTTAGGTAAGCACTAGAAAAGCTTTTAAGAAACTTAATCACCTTTCTGCAAAAAATAATCAGTAAAAAGTGATTTGTTAATGGCCCTGTTGGAGCAGAGATTAGTAATTCATTAACAAGGAAAAGCCACTGAAAATTTGCCTTCTTTAAAAAAGGGATCAAGTTTACCTTAAAGGGTTTTTAAACACAGTGTTTCCACTATTTTAATTTAAAAAATAAAATTTATCCTGCAAGTCCTACTTTATTACTTCCATATTTTCTAAGCTTCTATATTTCAGTGATCATGCTGGTATCCAAGACAGAGTTTAAGTTCCTATTTCAGGTATTTAGAAGTCTAACATTTATGTCTAAAACCTGTCATTGCAGGCTCCCTTTATGCAAAAGAAAAAAAAAGAAAAAACAGGCAACTCTCGGTAGTGATTCACTTAATCCTGAAATAGGCCAGATAAATCATCCTCTAGAATTATCCATTTCTCTGCTAGGAAGTTTAGGGTGACTGGTTTGGACTTTGGCACTGAGTTAGCAGACTTCTAAAATTAAGTCCAATGGGTCTTACCCCTGGGGGCTCATCGTCAAAGCAGGTCAGCTTGAGAAGTGCTATTAAGCTGAATGGTCCGCCAAGAAAGACTGAGGTCAATGTGCTACTCAGAAAGTCCTATTAACAACAAGTGACGCTTTTGGTACTTATTAAATGGTTAAAAAATACTCATAGGTATTGCCACTGCATTTTTGAAATGTCTAATTGCAGTGTTTATGGCTGGGGGTACAATTCAAAACTTCACCAGTCTTACCACAGCAAAACATCTCAATAATTGGCAAAAAAGAAGCACCATATTTGGATTATTATATCTGTGGCACTCAGCATACATGGGTCTCTCCATTCTTGAGGTGAGAGGAAAGTAAGTATGCAGTTTATGCACCAGTTTTCTGCTACACTGATGGCAAGATTTTTTTATTTTCTTTTTGGAAGAAATGTTTCTACGTCTCAATACATTTTCCTTGTCCCTTGTGTGAGAGTTTCCAAAGAAAGCAAAATCTCTCAGGAAACCTGGCCAGAAATTAAAGGAGCAGCATCTGTTAAACACTACAACTTCAGTGAACCTTTAATGACATGGGAGTTACAGACCATACTGCAGTCTGAGGTGACAATCCTGAGCTTCCCTAGCTGAACATTAAGCAGAATTAAAATGAATAGAGGTAATTTTAGCTGTCATAACTATGATTTTTGTGGACTATGGTTAACACTGAACAAACTTGAGTCCCATTTTCAAAGCATTCCCCAGTGGCCACAATGGGGGGTCTTTTGATGAACCAGAGTGAGATTCGGATGTACTCCTGCATCTTCCACAGCCAAGAATTTAGCATGTGCTCCAGTCAACCTGAGGAAGCAACACGTGTGCCCTGCATTCTCCTCCTGCAGTCATTTGTACTCATCTTTCCACTGTCCACACCAACTCTTTTGCTGTGCCCTACTGACCTTTACAGCCATCCTACTGATCCCCCCACACTGCAGTCCTCCCTGCAGCTGCTGGCCTGTTGAGAAGCTCAGAGGCTGAAGGCCATGAGTATCCTGTGTCTGCTGTCAGAAGGCTACAGCAATGAATGGCACCCTTGCCAGCATGTGCTTCCACCACACAAGCTAGTGAGGGAAGCAGAATCTGAATGCTGGAAATGTTAAGCAAGAACAAGAAGGGATTTTTGGTTTGGTTTTTTTTTTTGTTTTGTTTTGGTTTTTTTTTTTTTTTTTTTTTTTTTTTTTGTTTTTTAATTGTATTTGAGTCATGAAAGGACTTGGACTCTTCAAGCAGCTTGATTTTACTCTCTGCCTAGCTGAGACTGAAGGATAATGGTATGATTTCTGCTCTGGATCCTCTTCCTCTGAACTTGCTTCCCACTTTATTGGTTTTCTGACAAACAAAAATAAGAGAAAAAAAAGGGAAATGGGAATCCTGAAATTCGATCAGTTGCAACTTGCTAATTAGAGCACATAAGCATTTATAAGGAAATCCAAACCCTCCACTGGCTGAAATTTTCAAAAATCAAGGAAATAAGATTCCCACCTTACCACAACAGTAGGTAGAGAGCAGAACTAATAACTACCAGCTGCTTTTGGTGAAACAATGCCTAAGAAGTCCAGTTAAAGACCAGCTTTGTTTCATAACACTGCCCATAACATGTCCATGTTATCAGAAGCACATGGGCAGCCCCTTGGAAAAAACTAATGGCAGATCCACTCCAGGAAGAGTGGAGGAAGACCTGCTATCTTGTAAGGGCATGAGCTATCAATGCAACACAAGAACAGCTGGTGCTAGGTGAAGGCCACACAGGTTTATGTTGGTAATTGGTGTATTGACTGAATTACACTGGCAAAAGGCTGTTTGTGAACATAAATAAAACAATGCTCCTCTGTACTTTGAAGTTTCAACAAGGTTCTCGAGGCTTGTACTAAAGATTTATTGATCCTGATCTCCAGCAAGACCTCAGTGAGCCCTTCCTCTGATCCTTTTTGTTCTTCTCCACTTTTCTTTCACAGATTGAAGGACTCATGGGATAATGTACTTGGGATACTAAAGGTCCAAATGACAGTCTCTCTGAACAGCCTCCCTTGAGTTACTCTGCAGATGTGCAAATAGCTTGGGACAAATAGTGCAAAGGCCATTCTATTCTTTACATGATTCTGTTTTTCATTGGCTACCTCTGAAGAGCTTGCATCATTGGCCAGTAGAAGGAAATGCTTAAAATATAAATGCTTATATCAAAAAATGCATTCCCAGTTTGAGACAAAAATGCTTACCTTTTCCCTGCATTCCTTTGGGTTTCACTCTGATTGCTTGCACATGACACTTCAATATAAAAATAGATTCTTAGTAATTTAAAATTGGTCTATGTCACTCATAGTTTTGACAAGTATGCTTCCCAGTCCATACTGTATACATTATTCTGAAGACAAACACTAACACAGATTAAAGAATCTAACTGCCAGAAATGGAATTACTCCACAGCACTGGCCATAAGATGCTGAATTTAAACTTCAAATACATCACCTTGTCTCTTCTTGTGGCACACAACTGCTCTAACACAGCTTCCTTTGGTTAAGCATTTTCCTTGCATGACACAAGAGTATATAAAGTTATCTCATAGTGATGCCTTTTCTTGGTCTTAGAAAATGGAGAGCTAGACATGGTTAAGGGATCCTTATTAAAATACCAAGGTAAAAAACCCTTACCCCTTAACTGTGTCTGGCTCTCCATTTTTTAAGACCAGGAAAAGGCATCAATAGGAGATAAGCTCAGTTTAGGGGCACCGAATTGTCTCTGCAGTCAATTAATGCCTTTTATTACTCCAGAAGGTAAGTCAAAGCAGGAACCAGCTATCTGAAGAAGCAGACAGTTTCTTCAAAGCACTCACATTGGATCTCTGCAGCTGCCATGTGTAAGAGTTGTGTCCTCCAGACCTCTTTAGAGCGGCAGGTTAGAGGGACAAGGCAGGCTGAGAGCACAGCTCAGCTGGGAGGCCCAGTTATTAGTCTGCCCACTTACAGTTTTTATACCAATATAGACCTTTCTGAGACATTAAGAGCTGAAAATGCACCCTCAAAATGTATAAATAATATAATTCTTATATATCATAAAGGCGTAAAAGAATAAATGTACTCAAATTCTCCCACAGCATGCACCACTGCTTTTCATTCACCTTGCAACTGAATGTCTTGAGGTACACACACCAATAATGTAACACAGAGTATATCACCCTCCAAATATTAACTTCTACTCTTCTGACATTTTAGGTTATGCTCTTCTCTTGTTCCAGTTGAAAATACAACTAAAAGCTTCACTTTTAACAGATTGAATCCTAGGAGAAAAAGGAAGACTTGGACACTAAATTAAAGGCATTTGCACTGTTCTAATGGTGGGATTGTTTAATTCATATCAGATGGCTTTGCTTAAAATGTTGTAATAAAAACAGCTCACATAAATACTCTCGTGAGGCATTAATCACTTGTGTGATCTGTAATAGAATGACTAAGAGTATAATTTTGTATCAATTATCTTTAATGATTGTAAATCTTAATAAATCATTGTAAATAAATCTTGTAAATCAGAGACATAAATATCCTCTCTGTTCAGACCCTAAAGACAGACCAGTGCCTTCAAATGATGTTTAATTTCATCCTAGACTAGTAGTGTAGGACAGCTGGGCTGCCCTCGGTGTGACTGTCTCTTCCCACTGATCATAAAGAGTCTGGATGACAGGGGAAAAATTCATATTTTGGTAGTGTAACCCAGGTGATCCCCATTCTGTGAAGCAGGAGGAAACTGGACTGGATTGTCTTGTGTTGGGAACCATGTGGACAATTAGTTGCATTACTTATCAGCTATATGCTTAGCCTTCCTTATAGAGTATTACCTTTGTTGTTACATACATAATTATTTTTAAAGAGAGACAGACAGACAGACAGACAGACAGATGAGGAAGACTTACTTTCCCTTGATGAAGTGAATTCAGGCAGCAATGGAGTATCACTGATGCCTGAGTCTCTATTCAGAATGTTAGTGTTGTCTGTAACAAACTCGTGACAGCGTCTCTAACAGGAAAACAATGCTTTGTAGTCCTCTGCTGCCTTGTTTTGTATCAGATGGCCCAACCATATATTCCATAACTTTCCCCATAGAAGGCTGGATTGCTGTGTTCGGGGTTATTAAAAGGCAAACCACAAATTTCCTCCAGTTATTCTGACACATTGAAAATAGAAACCAACAGTTTAATATGAGGAATCTCACTCTCGCACATAAACAATCTTTTATATTACATATATTCATTCTATAATAAAGCATCTATCTCTGTTTTACATGCATATTTTTACAGAAAACCTGCCAGTGTAATACGAGGTTTTTCCGTGTAACTGTCATATTTATGTAAACTGTATTACAGACCGTTCACTGCCTCCATTTCACTTATTCTTATCTTCCACTAAAACCTGTGTAAGTTTACCTTGGAGGCTCATCAGGACTTCAGCTTTTGTGATTTTTATTGTGTTATTTGTTTTGGTTTTTATAGGGCTCAAAGAAAACTGCTTTTGAGCACTGTCAGGATACAGAGTGATATCACAATATAGTTAATACACCTAATAGGCTTATCATCATTCCAGAATATCTGTCCAGTCAAACAGGGAAAAACACACAGCTTGCCTGCATGATGTAGCTACATAGACACATTCTTTCTAATATAGTGAGAGAGACACAAAGGATCAGCATTTCAATAGTGGTATATGCCCCCATTCATATGATTTTATGTTTAATGCAGTATGGAAATAATTTTAGTGTTTGCTACCAGTTTTCTCCAACCTGGAGAAAATGACTTCAGGTGAATGTATTTTACTAGCTACATTCTTACAGGAAATTCTTGCAAATAAATACTGTATTACTGGGCAATACTAAAAATGCAGTGACATGAGCCTTTTTAATGAATGTTATGCTCTTGGTAGTGACAACACAACGGGGTTTGGTATAAAGCAACTGCAGCTCGATGACAGCTTGGGAAAAGGTGTTTTTGCAGAGTGTCACATAATGCAGTAGGCATAATTCTTGCCAATGATAGTGAATGTAAGTACAGCAGCACCACTTCTTCCAGATGGATCACAAGTCCCTTGGTCTGCAGCTCAAAACTGATACGAGCTCTAAAGTATTTTTCATGTCAAACGAGGCAGGAGTATTCAAAGATAGCGAGAATATACAATAACTGTGTTTGAAAAGATTTACACAATGCATCTTAGGTCATCTCAACCAGTACTTGTCAGTACAGTAACTTGTTAACATTAAATTAATGCTAAGCTTTTTGGGGGAAGTATCTAATCTTCCTACAGACTGTGTATTTACATATTGTTTAAAAGCAAAAGTAAAACCTCTTGGAGAAATGCAGCTTCTGTTCACTCTCCAAATGACAGCACAACATCTGTCTATTACAATCAAAATCACCCTGATGATCCAAATTCTCAAAAATCTTCTGAAGACCCCACAGCAGTCCTACTACACTATAGAATAAAATGGGTGAGAATGAGCCAGGCACCTCTGAACAACATGGCTCAGCTGTGCTTGGAAGGCTGTAGTCAGCTGGTAAATATCATCTTCCCCATCACCTGCACCACGGGAATCCTGTCCTCCTCAGGTGGGCTCAAAAGACTTGGCCCTATGGAAATAGCCAAGTTGGTGGAGGTCATCCTGCTGGGGACATGTTTCTGCTAAGGTTTAGCAGCAAGGGCACCAAGGGCCTGAGCAGAAGTGTGCTGATCCAGAGCTCCTTCTCCTCCTGGGAGCTGCGGAAAGAGAGGAAAAACAGCCTGAGTGCCCACTGCTGCCCAACCTGCAGGCAGAGGTGGGCCTTTTTTCCTATTACACCAAACATTTGAAGCTCAGCCTTTGTTAACATGGTGGCCAAGAGAGCCTTCTACTATCAGATCTCCCACAAATCCTTCTTTATTCACAAATAGCAAGTCTAGGAGGGCACCTTTCCTGGCTCACTGAATCTTTGTGTGAAGAAATTGTCTTCAAGAAATGTAAGGAATTTCCCAGCCTTACTCATCCCAACAGTGACAGTATGGTATTGCTAGCTGATGTGTGTGGGAAATTAAAGTCTCCCATAAGGGCAAAGGCTATCAATCCAGAGACTTCTCTTAATTGCCTGTAGAATAACTCATCAGTGCAATCATCCTGGCTGGGTAATTAAGAACAGACACCCACAATGACATCTTCTTTGTTTTCCATCCCCCAACCCTTACCCACAGGCTCTCAACCACATTAACATTAGCTGTAAGGGCTGTGAAGCTGAACTTTCCCCATATATACAGTGCAATTTTTCTTCTTTTCCTGCTCTGTCCATACCTCCTGAACTGCTTGTTCTGCCCTCCTGAACAGTAAGGTGCTCTTACCACTCTGCACCAGTGGCACTAAATCTTCTCTACATAACTTACAGATTCACGAGAGACAATGTTCAATGTTCACCTGAAGCATAATGTAAATGTAATTTTGGCAAGTGCTGCAAACAATTGATCAAAAAAAATATATTTTAAGTCTGGTGATACACAACATTTGAAAATACTCAAGTTTTTGATAATAATCTCGTCAAGAATTTAAATTTTTCCCTGGAATGCCAAAGCACTGCAGTCACCGCTGAGCAGAGACAGCCATAGCCCACTCATAAAGGTCTGCAGGTAAAGCATTGTTCTTTCCCTCTGCACATGACAGCTGAATCCTGGAAGCATATTCAGGGAACCCTATCAGTCAGCCTCAACATGTGATAGAGTACTACAGGCTTATCTTCAAGTGGTAGCCAGAGATGATGAGACTCCCCAATAACACTCTAGATGCCCAGGCTGGGATTCAGCTTCTCTGACTTTAGCCAGTTATATTGCAGACATTCTTTTAAATAATTGCTAAGGTCCCATTACAGTTACTGTAGTGAGAAGTTCTCTCTGCTATCTTGAAGTGGGCATCTTTAGGACACCTTTAGACCCTGTGGAGTAGGGCCCCAGTTTTGTTCTCTACACACAGGCACCTTAATGCCATTTAAAATGCCATAATGTGGCTGGCACCTAAAGCCTAACAGACATGACATAGGACCTATGGACAGTCTTGTTCGTATGAGGGGACATCTGGAAACCAGAGGAAATACCTACAGAAACTCAATTAATATACAAATGATGCCAAGAAGTAGGCTGCTGCATCAAGCTCTTGATATCCACTCACTATAAAGGCTGTGTGGGCACTGCCTGCAAACAGACACACAGAAGCTAGACTAAGCCAAATCACACTCCAGTGTAAGTTCCCTCTTCTGCCAAGGAAGTTTGTATCCTGTATCACCATAGCTGAGACAGGGTGAGAGCATTCCACATTCATTTTCTGTAAAAAACATGCTATCAAGAGCAGATATTGGAGAAAAAAGGGGTTTTTTCCACTTTCTTCTATTTCTTGTTCAAACCATGTCCATTTTGCAAGGTTCAGGAAACACAGTGCCAAGTGCTTATTTAAACAAATTATTTTTACATTTTAGAAAAGGACATGTGTTGCACCTTTAAATTGCTAATAAACACTTGTTATTTAAGAAATTATATTATTATGTGACTTTTCTAAATAATATAAAACACCTGCTGAAGAGACATTTCAAAATTAGGCATCAAAGAGTAAAGGCACAGCTCCACCTGTTATTCCTGCCAGAGTAAGTTTCACAGACAGTGACTGGCAAATTAGTGTGCTGAAGCAACAGGCTGTGCCAATACAAAATGCCTGCCTGGAGCCAGTTCCCTGTGCTCAGCACTGGATTAATTGAAAAAGCACCAAGCAAATGATAGGTCTCTGTAAGTTTTCAAGAAGTCTTCCAGCAAGACAGAATCACAGAATCATCTGGGTCGGAAAAGACCTTTGAGATCATCAAAAGTCCAACCTAACCACCTTTTCAACTACAACATGGCACTAAGTGCCACAATCAGTCTTTTCTTAAACACCTGAACTAGCTGGTGTGCAGACAGAAACCATATCCCCTTGCCACCATCAGTCTTTGTTGTCACCTATCTTGCTTTTCTATAAAGAGTTTCTTCTCAGAGCTTTGCCTGCCCCTCTTTTGTCATTCATTTTCACCCTTCACTCACCAAAACAGCTTTTGGATTGATAATCCACCCTTTGTGTGGCACACACACAGATGCCAGCTCACCCTGACACTGTCTTACTTTTCTGCCCTTGTCCTTAGGCTTTGATTAAAGAGAATGTTAACATAAGCAATTAAGAATATTCTTAATTTAAGCCTGAAACACACTGAAGTTGGATGCATGAGAGATTTAGCTACAGTCCCTGAACTAAAATTTGGGATCTCATTATGTTCTTTAGTGTGTTCTTTTCCTCTCTTTAGCTCCATTTATAGGCTCTGTCTGGAGGAATAGATCAGTAATTTTCTTTCATAAAGACTGCAAATGCAAAACTCATATTTTCCCCATGTTTTTTGAGCGGAAGGTTAATTTTTCAGGTCTTGCTGAAAGCAAAATTGCTTCTGTGTAAGTTTCCCCCAATGCAGACTTCAGCTCGCTCCCTAAGGTAATAGAAAATTAAAATTCTGTAGAAATCAAAAGTACAGGATGAAAAATAATGATGATAAGCAAATTGTATCCCTAATGGGAAATAAATTTTAGAAATATGGAATACAGACCATTTGGCTAATTGACTTAGATTAAGTGATATTACTCACCACTTCTTTGGAAATACATGTTACAGAAGAACAGTAAATATTGCAATGTTGAAGTAAAATTTTCTTGTATCCCTAAGACAGTCTTCCAGCACTTTTATCAGAGGCTGTTGTACTAGATCATTAGTTTTATTACCATTTTAAAGTTATGCCAAAACCTTTGAAAGAGAATTTTAATAGGCCAAATTGGCATCATCTCCCCACTCTTGCTGAACTTGGACTCATATTCTAAATCACTAAATTTCTACAGCAGTGGGAAAGCCAACCTGAGTTACTGTGTACCCTTTCTCAGAAAAGTATTGAGCCTTTCTTCCTCAGGAGTTCAGGTAGAACAAAATACTGACATCTTGTCAGCCTGAACTGGGGAAATGCCTTTTTGGTTTTAGTTCTTACTTTAATAGGATACAACTGCAGTAAGCTTCTCTGCTTAGTTAAGCATCATTTTAAAACACATTCTACTTCACTAAAATTTATATGTCGTCTCTTGAGGACATTAGGAAAGCACAGCACTAGATACCAGATACTTTTAAATTGTCATTTATATGACTTCATAAAGTTCCCTTTCTTATCAAAATACCTAAAATTCTGTCTGGGCAGCACAAATCTGGTCCCAGCAGTCTCTTTAAATCTGATTTAAAACTGGTCTTTTTAAGAAGAAATGAGAGAGAAAACCCTAGAAATCAGAGGGGGTGGAGAGTCTCTTTTAAACAGCTATTTATAAAGTTCTACTTCATAGCAATATGCTGAAGCTGCCAAGTAAAGGAAGGTTGACATTGCAGAAGGTGCATAATCATGTGAGGAGTACTTGTGCTTTGGAACAGGAGACTAAAATATATTTGAGTATGCTTTGCTTCTAAAAATACCTGGATCTATTACCAAATCTTCTAGGGGAAGAAAAAACAATCCCAATTAGGTATTTATTTATAACAGCCCGATTTCAGTATGAAGACCTCAAACTACAATGTAAGCTTCACTTGTGACAGTATTTTAGTTTCTGAAAGTCGTATACATTAGAATGAGACCAGAGGGGCTTTCAGTACTTTAGTCATGAAGTTAATTTTGCAGTTACTGAATTACTGTGAAACATTATGGGATATGGCACACTGCATTATGATGTGTTTGAGGTATAACATATTGGTAAGAGACTGAAGAAATGTCTACTTAGACATTCCATTTAGTTTTCAGACTACCCCACTACCAGAACACTTGGGAGTTTGAGAGATGGGCAAGTTACAGCATATAAGCCAGGTTCTCAGAAGTGTAACAACATTTCCCTGTTTGTTCCCTGAAACAGCAACCACATTTTCTAAAGCTCCTACACAGGTAAATTTCAAAGTGGAAAACACTCAGCTTTGAGGCGTTCCTATGCATCTTGACACATACTACTGGATCTCAAGTAGTTTTCAAGATCTGGACACCCTCCCGAAACAGAAGTCTTTCTGCAAGTCTTTATGAGAATCTGGACTTGAATTTAAATGTGTTTTGTTACTACTATGTCTATAAACTCAGGGTTCTGAGATAAACGACAGAAATTAAGCCATTGTAGTGAGAAACTATTCTTGCCTGTGTAATACATCCTATATGAATTTCTCTTTTTTTCAAAACATTATCTTTCAGGGCATCCCACCAAAACTATACAGAATACTAAGAAGCCCAAGAAGTATCTGGAGTGATTTCATCTGCTTAAGAAAGACTCATTTTATTCAGTCAAAACTTGTATCAAATACTGTATCCATTGAGACACATTATCTTAGCCTTTTATCCAATCTCTCATCTTGCTCCAAGTGTAAACACAAAATCAGAATACCTATGAAAGTGGTTTCCTCTTCACGCTATGCTTTCCATCCAGAGAAGAGAGGGGGTATCTATCTTAGACTTCTTTCTGAGTACCACATCTTTATTTCTTACAGGGCTCTGCCAGGTTTCCCATAGAGCTATCTTTGGCAAAAGTCTCTAATTAATATTCTACATAAAAAGAACTAGAGTGAAATTCCAAGACGGATCCACCATTTCCCACCTGGAAATGAATACATTGTGAAAACTTATTTTTCCATTGAAATTACTTATCCAGTTTTCACAGAATAGAAGAAAATCCACATGAGTTTTTGCCAATGAAACAATACTTTTCCCAAAATACACAGGATTTTTGTGCCTTGTGCCCCCATTCTGTTCCATGAGCTTGATTCCTTGACCAAAATAGTCATCTTTGCTAATATTTCTGAGGGATTCCTTGGGATTTTTTAGTTTTTTGCTCTTGAAGGATTCTTATTGGGGAATAAATGAAAACAAGGATAGTACTAAGATAATTCTATTTTTCCATTCCTAGTAAGACTGGTGAAAAGTCTCATTTCTGTCAAAAGTAAACCACCCTCTATTTCCATCAAATACTTCTTCCTGCTTCCTAGCCTCAATTTCCCTTGCCTTTGCTGTCTAATACACTCACTCTTCCCAAATCCTTTAGTGATGTGATGGGTGGTGCTGCAAGTTGGGGTTGTGGGACATTTTCTACCTGCTGTGATGAGGAGGTGCTCAGTCTTGGTGTGGAAGCTGCCAGGACCTGGCTGTAACCATCGCAGCGTATCTCAGATGGCTGTAACCATCTCACACCCTCGGCCAAACAGGACACTTTGCAGGTCCTGCCTCCCCAGAGCTACCAGGCAGGCCCAGGGCTGCCTCCCTGCTGCTCTCAGGTGAAGGTCTCCAGTCCCACAGTAAGGACTGGAGAAGAAACCTCCCTCACCTACAAGGAAGTAGGAGACACTACTCTGATTTTTAAAAGGAGGGGGAATGTAGAGTCCCCAGGGATTAAAAAAGGTTCAATTGTGCATCTTGTCTCAGAGTCAGGGTAGATAAGTAAGAGTCCATGGGGGAAAAAAGGCAATTGAATAACACTCTGTCAACATTACTACTGGGTTCTGTGCTAATTCCAGTTTGGAAACATAATAGGATGACCAAAGTGAATGCACTTTAGGCTTATGTTATTTCTGCATTTATAGAAGAGATATGTATGTGAAAAATGTGTTCTTTGGGATTTAGAAGCTTCTGATGAATACAAAAAGACACACTGTAAGGTAGCTAGTAGGACAGAACAACATCTGATCACAGCCTCAACGGAAGTCCAGACAGCTTTTTCAAGAGCCTTCAGCTAGAAAGCTAACTCTAATCAAAACTGATGTCTCAGCAGAAATAATATATTTACATATGAGAACAGTCATGCTGAAAGGAAATGCAGATTTACAAACAGTGAAATGAACACAGGAGAATTTTTTTGAAATCCATTGATGCCAACATAGAGTATTTCAGCAGTCAGAAAATAAAATGCATTAGCATTCTCAAATACACAGCATATAGCTTATACAAAAAATACTAATGATTTTTAAACTCACTTTACATTTAGGGATCCTGGCAACTAGCAGTGCGTTGAAAGATTCCTTGCAGACATGGGCATCTAGGTGCCACACAGAGCAACTCTGAGGCAGCCTAAGGGGCCAAATCAGTTTGCAGCCCCAGGAACGAGATGACAAACACAATCACTCTTGGCTTCACCTTGCCCTGCCCTACATCTCCTGCCATGCTGCACCAAGCCCCACTCAGACAGCATTTTGGCTGAGATTAAAAATGTCAGTAAACACCAGCTGATGTGGTAGCTGAGAGTGGTCCTTGTGACACAGGAGTGATTGAGTTCTCTAATACGATGGAGTTACTTGTTTGCTGGGCCTTAGTACTGTAGTGTATTGCAGAGTTGTCACTAAAGACTGTGATGTGTTCAGATGCTTTTTTGTATGCTTAATTCAGGTCACATCACTTGCTGACATCATTAAGTATTTTGGCCTTTCAGCAACTGCATACTAACTCTAGGACTGAGCACAGCAAAACTGGCATACAAACCTTGCATCTCACTCATTATTTTGTTATCCCACACGACAGGAGATCTTACAGAAAGGGAAATGGAATCTTGCGATTTCAGTGGGGACCAATAGGGGAATCTTTGGTGCATGTCCCTGCACTTGATGGCATCTGGCCTGCCTTTGAATGGTTTTGAGTTTGGAAAAGTTTTTTTGGTTTTTTTTTTAGGTATCCATGCCATGTCCCTCATATCTTCTCCTCCAAGTTGTGTCTTCCTCCTTGACTTTTCCCCTGCTTTTGCAGCATCTGTCAGCTTACTTTTGGCCTGTTTTGGTCCTTTGCACTGCACTGGATATAATCCCAGTCCATTTCCTTGTAGTCACTAAACTGCCCCAATTTTTTTTTTCTCCTCCAAATGCAATTGCTTTGATGGTATCTCCGTCCCAGATTGTTTGGAAGTCCTTCTTTTGTGTTTTGGCCTTCAGCAGGGATCATTTTGGGCAAGCCTTGGTGCATGTCCCTGCACTTGATGGCATATGGCCTGCCTTTGGATGGCTTTGAGGTTGGGAAAAATTTTTTTCCTTTTTTTTTTTTTAAGTATCCATGCCATGTCCCTCATATCTTCTCCTCCAAGTTGTGTCTTCCTCCTTGACTTTTTCCCTGCTTTAGCAGCATCTCTCAGCTTAGTTTTGGCCCTTTCCACTGCAACTCATTCCCTCACAGACCATTTTATGAAGACACTAAGTCTCCCAATTTTCAGGTTCCCTTTGGTTTTTTTCAGTTGCATTTCATTTGATCCTATCTCCTTTCCAGTGTGTTTGTAAGGCTTTCTTTTTGAGGTCGCAAGATTCCCTTTCTCTTCCCGAAAGGAAATGAAATTTCCTTTTGGGAAGGGAATCTTGCGATTTCAATGGGGACCAATAGGGGAATCTTTGGTGCATGTCCCTGCACTTGATAGCATGTCATGCCTTTGGATGATTTTGAATTTTGAAAACTTTGGTTTTTTTTTTTAGGTATCCATGCCATGTCCCTCGTATTTTCCCCTTCAAGCTGTGTCTTCCTCCTCTGAGCTTACTTTTGGCCTCTTTTGGTTCTTTCCAGTCCAACTCATTCCCTCACAGACCATTTTTTGAAGACACGAAATCTCCCTTTTTTCTGTTTTTTTTTGGTTTTTTTCAGTTACATTTCATTTGATTCTACGTCCTTTCCAGAGTGTTTGTAAGGCTTTCTTTTCGATGTCTCAATTGCCAACATCCAGTTTGATTAGTTTTTCCATCGTCACTATATAGGAGAGACTTTGCAAAGTAGAAGATATTAGCTACATACAGATTATTAAAAATCAGAGAGCTTTTACAAAAACCAAACCAAAACATCAGTATGTAGCAGAATATGCCTTGAGGTAATATGACATCTTACTGTTTTTAAGAGCTGGCTCTAAAAGCAGCATAGTACCAGCTATCACTTTGTCTGCATTTTGCTTAAATAAAGCTTTATAAGTTGATCTACCCAAGATTCCATCCTGACTATTATTTCTGGTTTTGTTTGGAGAGTACTAGTTTTGAGCAGTGACTGCATATTCCCTGAAATAGATCTCCACAACTGACTAAATTCTTTATATTCAGGTTTTTAATTCAGATACAAATGTATCTGAATTAAGACACATCCAATTTGTAGCCAGGTAACTGCATAGATATGACCATCATACTACAACAGCAATTTCAGTAAGGTTCAAAACAAATTTTTGCACATGTTAAAAGAAAGATGCCAAGTATTCGGGTTCACATTATTCCCTGCCAGTAAAGGAATTTTTAAGATGCATCTGAGGACATTGAAAATAATGGCAGATTGAGGCAAAGTTATCCCAGGATAGTGGATTTGGAAAGAGCTTGTCCTCTATATCCCAGTGCTGAGAACCAAACTCTTGAAGCAATGACAGTGAGCTCCTCTGTCTGTCCTTGTGGGAAACATTGCTCAATGAATGAAGTTCTGCACAGGTCACCAGACCAAAACAGCATGAAGTGGCAGAGAGGCAACTTTCATTAGTGGCAGCTCAGTTTGTCTTGCAGAGGCCAGACCAGTGAAGTTAGCTCTTCAGTGTAGGCTCCACTGCAAAAGGTGAAACAACTAGCTGCCTTTCCTTCATAAACTCTTGCATCTGTTCTATTTAATTCACTCTCTGAGAGTAAATGCAATGACAGCTGCAGAAAAAGTAGGATCAGTAAGGTGGAAAGAGGACAGTTCTTGAAGTTTTCTTAATTAAAAGCCATTACCAGAGGAAGCAGAAAAACTGTAAATCATTCTAGCATAGAGATCAAAACACAAAATGTAAGCTTTCTTCCTAATTCATTAATTTCCCCACATTCACATTATTAGCTATAATTACTCCAAAGGAATTATTAATTAGAAATTATTTTGCATTAGGCAGTTGGAAGACATGAAGCTCCCATCTGAAATAAAAATCTGTAATGACATTACAACTGTTATGGTTTTATAATAATGTAATATGATTAATTATTACCAAATATATAAAAGTATGACTAAGCAAACTAATTAACAATGCTGTTTATCATGTCCTTTATTCTGTTAATACTCTACAATTTGTTCCTTTCACAGCCATTTTATTTATGGAAGGAATAAATTTTTTTTTTTGTACTAATAAGAATTATTATTATGACAACATGCTTACATTTTTAAGTACATTTACAGTGTTTTAGACTGGGTTGAGAAGTTCAGGCTGGGAAGGGTAAGAATTAATACATGAGAACAGCCTGAAGAGTGTCTCAAATAAAACAGTACATACAGAAAAAATAATATAGAATATAAAAACACAGAATCATTAGTTAAAAAAAGAATTCCAAGATCGAGTCCAAACTTTGACTAAACACCACCCTGTCAACTAAACCATAGCAGTAAGTGCCATGCCCAGTCAATAACATGTACTAATGAAAATTCATATAAGTTTTAAAAATAACATTTATCTTTCCAAATTAAGTGGTGGAAATTGCTATGGGCACTGCTGCTGGGAAGTGGCCATAATATTTCTTTCTGAGCTCTTTTTCTCCTTCCATCACTATACTGCTCCATTTTTCTCCCTAGTAGCAAAGGACAGATCCTTATCAGACAAGGGCACAGTTGTGTAAAAAGACTCCTAATCAAGCCCTCATACTTTGGTGTCATGAGTGACCTTGGTTGCAATAATGTGACCCTGAAGAAAACCTGGATCCGAATGCTACAGCCTTCAGGAAGAAAAGCTTTGGAGTCTCATGTGAATTTTATGGTCCTATATCTATTTAAAGGTATGTCATTACAAAATGCTCTAGAATAGCTCAAGAGGATAATCCTTGCTAACAGAAGCATCATATGATAACTTAATCAAGCCTTTTCCATTTGCAGTATAGGCTGTCTGCATCAATCTACATTATTAATGATCCCAAAGAGACCAGAAGAACGTGTTTTATGAGGAGGAAGAAATAGCTAAGGGAAATACCAAGCCTGATTCACCAGAAACACAAACCACAAAGGGGAATATGAATTGTGAAGTCATCATGCTAACCCCAGACACTACAGAGATACTTGCCCAGTAATTTAATGTCACTTATCTTAGTACATACCATGTTCAAGGCTTCCAGCTAGCATTTATACAGAAGGATTTTAAAGACCTTGCTCTGAGTCCTTGAGAAAACTGGAAGAGGAAGACAGCCCTCCGGGAAGAGTCTGCTTCCCCTGCCCTACTTTCAACACCAGAAGCATCTTTTTCTGGTAGGATATGGCTGTGCTGGTGTGCAATTTGAATCCTTATTTTTCACAAAATATGTGGGACCAGGTGCTCATGGCCATATTCTGTACAGTCCTGGTCATTGGTAAGTTTGGCAGAGGGCCAGAGAAGCAGGACAAACCACACTCTTGACTCAGCAATAAGGTATATAATGAATTCAGGTGTTTGTCAAGCAGTGTATGAGAAATTCATACATACCCCCAAGGGGAGGGGTTCCATAAAAAACAGTTTCTTGGTTTACAAAGTCTGTAGCTGCATTTGTTCTAAAAGGCTTATAAAAATGGTAAATCAGTGCATTCCTGGTTCTTTATCAACCATCAAACTAGTCAAATTTGAAAGAAAAGCAAATGCCAAATGAAACCAGGCTTCTCTGGAGCAAAGCAGTTTGAAAGTACCTGATGGACAGATGGATGGATGGATACACAGGGTAACTCCAGTTGGACTCTTCAGAGCATAAGGTAGAAAGCAATAGCACAAAATCAAACTCCCTCCTTAATGTTTTAGTTTTCTGTACCCTGAAAATACTCATGTCTTGAAGTTTCTATACGTAGTAACACTTATTATTACAAGAGCACCAGTTCTTCACAGTTTTGAATAAGTTACATTTTAGATAGAAATAGTAGCATTAAACCCGTATTCAATCCAAAGGAGGTTTACATTTTTTTACAGTGAAATTGATTGTTTTCTCTGTCTACAGAGCGTTAGAGTTATTGCAAAGTTTCCATAAACAAATAAATACCCATTCATTTCTATCTGACAGAGACTGTAATAATCAAATACATCTTTAACATATATTAATCACTTAAATATGAAAGAAGGCTATAACATTTTAATTATTTCTCATTAAAACTCACAGGGGCTTAGAGTCTCCCCCAAATACACCATTAGCTCAAAGGTGTTGTCATGTTGTCTTGATCAAATAGCAGCATTCAAATCCCATTCAATGGCATGTTCAAGAAATTGTTGGCACTGAAGACATGTACACAAAAAAGTGTTCTGTGTATTTTGGGGCCAAAGCATTAATATAATCTCCTGTGGGAGCAAACAGCTTCGTATCCTATTATACATTAACAAGTCACTCATAAACTTAGCAATCTCCAGCATAGGAGGAGATCAGGAAACCTGGGGTTTCCCAAGCAGGTAGAAAACTCTGCTTAGCTGTTCTAAAGGACACTTGGTTTTTTCACAGCCAAAGGGGTAAAGACCACAAACATGACATATTCAGTAATGCCAAAGGAAAAGTCTGCTGTTGCTGAAGGCCCTAAGAAATGTGGCTGAAAAGATAGAGGGCAATAGAGAGGAAATGTAGAATTCACATTCATCACCTATGGGTGTGCTGGAACTTCAACACAGAACTTTTAAAGTTGTGTCAGCTGGGTAGTTCTCACTGTAGAAGGAAGGAAAAATTTGGTAGCCAGGTATTTGATACTTCTACTGTATACAGATGTGCAGAAACTTTTGTGACCTTGTCAACTATTTGAGATTTTATAAGGTTTTTATATTATTTTTATTAGTGTTTAACTTGGAATTGAGTATGATTCAAGATAACTGAACAAGGTTAGAAAATGCTAATGCTATAGGTATGTCAATCATTAAAATTAGAGTTCTGGGAAATGCTGGCAAAGGCATATTTCAAGATTTTCCCCAAAACCAGAATCTGTTATTACTTACTGACACTCAGGTTTGGAGGCTGGTACTAATAGAAACTTGTGCTAGTGATCACTCTTTTCCTTCCTTCCTCTCCATCAGAATTATTGATATGGCAGAATCACAATGTGGGATTGTAGTCATACATCAAGAGGGAGCTTCTGATAGGCAAGCTATCACAAGCAAGGCATCTTAGCTATCAAAGGGAACCCAATCCTGAGCAACCATAAGTATTTTGTAGTATAATCTCTTCTTAAAATGCACTAATTTTTTGTAAATTGACTAAATTTAACTCCCAATACTCCTTCAAAAATTCAGTTTCTGAAGCTCTTTTCTCTGACATTTTAAGCATCTGATTAATTCCCATCTGAATTTATTCAAGGCTACTTTATATCCATTTCCTCTCGCACCAGCGCTATAATTCATCTGAAACAGTTCTTGAACCTCCCTGATGTATTTATAGGAGCAATTACATTCTTTCTCAAATCAGACTTACTTTGCTAGAATAAACAGTTTTCTAAGTATTTTCTGATAAGAATTATTTCCCTTTCCACAGTCATCCCAGTAAAAATAAAATCAGAGTGGTTTGGGTTGGAAGAGACCTGTCAGATCATCTAGTTTCAACCCTTCTGCCACAAGTAAGGACACCTTTCTTTAAGCCAGGTTGCTCAAAAACCCACCCAACCTGGCCTTGAACACTCCCAGAGATGGGGCATCCACAACTTCTCTAGGAAACTTGTGCCAGTGTCTCACCACCCTCACAGTGAAGAATTCCTTCTTTATATCTAATCTACATCTACCCTCTTTCACTTCAAAACTATTACTTTTTGTCCTGTCATTACAGGTCCTTCTACAAAATCCTCCAGCTCTCTTTCAGGCCCATTTAAGTACTGGCAGTGTACTGTAATTATTTTACTGGTTTAATTTCTTTTGAAGTTGGGCAATCAGAACTATAGGCAGTATTCAAGACAAGGTGTAATTCACATCCTGTAAACAGCAGAAATATTTCTATGCCCTCTGCTAGGAAGACTTCACCAGAACCATACACATGTTCCACAAGTGTATGTCAGGTGCCCTGTGACAGCACTCAAAGATATTATATAATCAATTCTCCCCATGCTTGTTTCCTGGTGATCATCTCCCCCTTGTTTCTCTTCCAATGCCCTCAGCAGAACAAATTCTCTTAACTATAGCCTTGCAGTGGGAATGTATAAAAAGTGATCCTATTTCAGATACTCCAGTCTCTTGTACAATAACCTGCACCTCTGATACATTAGCATTGCCTCCTAACCTTGTAACACAGCATACTTCAGTGTGCCAAGCCTGTTGAATGACAAACGTAAGTAAGATGAACATTGCAAAACACCAATCATTTCCTGTCAGTACAGGTTTCTCCTTGAATCACACTTTATCCATCTTTCAGTTGTTTCATCAGCCTCTGCATCACCTGCTTTGCTGAAGTTATGTAGAAGCTCTTAAGCTCTTCATTCCATCCATAAAAATATCTTCTGTTTTTCCAAGTCAGCTCAATTCGCCACATCCACATTCTGTGAACCACATTTGATAAAATTAGCATTATTCTGTTTGCTTAGATGTTGCTTATTCCTTCCTATTTACTTCAGATCAGTTCACTTTCCTTGAATACAGCCCTCTTACTTGCTAGTGTGTTATGTACCCCATGTAGTTTGCTAGTTACTTAAAAGTTTTACTCTGTCTGGTACTTTCCTTTTTAAGCCCCAAAATAATTTACTCGGTTTCAAATTTCAAACCCAAATGGTTTGAAACCCCGAACCTATTCCAGCAATAAGGAAGGGTATTCAGCCTTCAAAGGCTCCAGCTTCCTGGCCTGCTGCCCACATCAAATATCCTTCAGTGACAGACAATAGCAGCCTTAAAAAAAAATTATATTCTTCAGCCTTTTCCCAGTCAGCACACCTAAAGCTTTTCTCAGAAAATCCCCAAAGCACTTTACTGAACTGTAGCTAAAGTCTCCTTGAGGTTAAGTCCTAACCTCTCTGGCAGTCCCCCCACCTTACCTGGAACTTTTTATCCCAGCTCTTGTGAGTCACTGAGCCACAGCTGGGCAACTTCTTGCTCTCTGATAACCCCATTGTGCTTGTTCATGGCAGAACGGATCCAACTGCCATCCCATACACTTTAAATATACAGACAGCTGTGGCCCCATTCCAGACACGGGTATAGCTTTTTTCATATTTGTCAGGTAAATTATTGCTATAAATGAAAAAAGTAAAATAAATAATTCAGAGAAATAATAGAAGTTGGTACAATCAGACAAATATTGAAAAACAAAGAAAAGTGATATAACATGCAGATCTGAAACAGTCCAAAAGAGATTCCTTTTGGAAGTAGGAGAAATGCGATTATCTCTGTGACTTAAAAAAAAGGAATACACAGCACAGTATAACTCTATGGGCTGCAAAAATGGTTACCTCAATTCCATAGCCCTGAAAATAACCATTTGATTTAAAGAGATGGAAGGGTTACAAAACTTTTCATTACTAGTGCAAGCACTGAGTATAAAATAAAACTTCAAAAAGAGTTCTTTTAGGTGAAGATTAAAATTCCAATGATTTCATGTCTCATAAGGATTTTTTTTAATCTTCCCCTCAATTTTACTTATTTGTAGAGTATTGTCTAACAGAAAAAGTTATTTTCTCTGCAGAGCACCACAAGAGTGCCGCAAGGAATTTAGCTAGACAAAGTGAGACAGATGTATTAAACAGATGGATGCCAAGGAAGTGGCTTGGTTTCTTAAACAATGGATGTGAAGGACTTGGAAGTGGAAGAGTCTTGGCTGGACTGAATTAGGGGAGGGGGGGTCTTCCATTTTACCGTAAAGGAAAGCAAAAAAGCCGTCAATTCCATATTGATAAACCAATGCCTTCATTATCAACTTTTCTGACTAATCTAAGTGCATAGTCCCCACAGCTCAAAGCTGTCTTAAGCAGTAAGTGTTCATCACAAGGTGCTGCAATCTGACTTCAGCCCTTAAAGATAATGAACTAAGCAAAAATGCTGAATGAAGTAGAACCCACACATTCTCCCAGTGCTGCCAGAGGCTGCCCTGTGACCCTCTCATCAGCTGCAGGTCTGCAGCAAATGTGCACATGGAGGTGAGTGGCTGTGCAGAGTCACACCCACAATATCCCTGGCAGGGCATGCCTGGTAACTTGATGTTTACCTTGTGTCATGGCATTTGTATGGAACAGAAGTAATTGTGAAGTTAAAAAAGGCAAGTTTCAGTCCCATGAAGCATCGAGGAATGCAGTTTTCATTCAGTAGCCAAACTATTTTAGTGAGCCACATATAGGTCTCATTCAAGTCATCATTTGCTGCTTTCAAAATCTCTATTTATTGTCTACAAGAAATAAAAAAATAGTTCTTGTACATCTCACTTTGAATTCCCTAAAAAGGTCTTCCATAAGTAAGATGGGTGCTCAATGTCATATTGAAAATTATCTTTTAATATTATGTCTCGTCTGCTGCTTGATAATTGATCTTCCTCCAAACTGGCAGCACTTTAAAAAATCCTGCATGAAGTCATGTATTCTTGAAGACAGGCTGAGTACTCATCTTACCAGGCTTTAGAAAATGAGTTCTGTACCTCTTCCAAAGTATGTGTCACAAGGTTGTTCCTGAAGCCTATTTTTTATTTTTTGTGTGCTAAGCATAAGGTATATACACTAAAGTATGTAAAACTGAGGCAGTCTGAAAAAAATAGGCAAAAAGTATATGGTTTTGTCAAGGTTTTTAGACATGAGATGATGCAATTCATTACAAGAAAATTAACAACACCTTACCTTTATTATCTCTCAGAGGTTACATCGTGAGCTTTCAGCCAGTGGACTTATACTGGGTAATTACTACAGCTTAATAAAACAAAACAGTCTCCATTTCTGAAAACAGATATTTTTATTCTCAGATCATGCCTACACATAGGAAAGAAAAATTATTTACTGCAATGTGACAACACCCAGAAACCATTTAGCCACATGATACTAATATTTCTGTATCTTGAGCTTTTTAAGAAAATATCAAGTGGACTGCTTTCAACTGTCTCAGGAAGTCTTTACTTCCTCCACAAGACAGCAGAGCCACGCTTTAATCTAGTTCTCAGCATCTAGGAAAGCGCACACTTCTGACCATTGCCTTCATCAAGAATCATGGGGTAATAAAGGCTGTCAAGTTTTCTCTGTGACTTTCCTGCTCCTCAGACACATCAGTCACTTAATCAGCACTAGCAGTTCCTTTGCCCTGCACTTCACATTACATTTAGGTGCTGAAAAGGTTTAAAGAAGGATGGCTTTAGTGACTAGTTAACAGAATAATCAAGAAGGGTGGAAGAGAGACAAGAAGTGACGCAATAATATTTTCCAACAGGGGAACAGAATAGGCTGGAACACAAGGTTTAAATTAAATTTATAAAAACTGGGGTATTGTTACCTGGTCCTCACACAGAGCACCAATGGACAGTGGACACATGACTGACACAAGCATCCCTTATTATCTTAAAAACATTCCATACCTTCACTCTCTGAGTTTCCTATAGGCAGCTCCACACAGCACTGATTTCCTTCTACAGAACCAGCCAGCTCCTTCTAGCCCTCACACAACCAGCCACCCACTCTTTTATAACACCCATCCCTATTGGATACAGCTGTGACCTATTGAAGGCAAGGCTGTTTCCACTCTTTGGTAATTAGTTCAGCTGCAATTTATCAGGGGCGAGTTTACCTTCAGCACTATCTCTATTCTCTTACAACCCATCTTCCTCCAGTGGGGCTCTCTGGAAATAAGAACTCTCACAAGATTTGGTGATGCATAGCCTCCTTCACTTGGTGGGAACTTTCCCTTTTATGATACGTAAGGAGGAAATCCACATTCCTTGAGGTGTAAGACTGTTGTTGTTTTGCAGTTTTGTCTACAAGAGCGGGTGAGATACGGCAATATTGCAAGCATGATCAGCAGCATCAGTGTGAACATCTTGGTGTGTTTCACCTTCTGTATGAACAAAATGGGGAGCACAGATTGTATTGTTTTTCTTAGATTGTCTGAGTATATAGGAGCTGTTGTGAGAGTGTCAAGTGGATTTCGAGTAGGGAACTAGGCTAATGGTAAAGTCATAGGCATCTCAATATAATTTCTGACTTGCACTCGCTGTAGCAGCACTCTTTTAACTTTCTTTTCTCTTAGTCTACTTTCCTTTTCTCCCCTTTCCTATGGTCATTTCTCTGCCTCTCCCTGAAACCTCCCTGAAATCATTACCCTAAGTGCTACAGATTCTCCTAGCTCCCTTTCTGCCCCCTCTTCCTAGTCTGTGCATTTCTAATCTTGCTCGAGCCTAACAGGTAAGAAAAGGCAGAAAAAAATGCAGTCAGTAAAGCTCATTGCTAAGGCTTCAAAAGGAATATCCCCTCCTGCATCCTTAGGTCCTTAGGTGCTGCTATATGTCTGTAAGAGAAATAACAAGAGGCAAGGGCTGGGCAGCCAGGAGCTTGGGATGAGCTCTTCTGACCAAAACAGAGGAAAACTACAAAGTTTGCTGTCATTTGCTGCTTGTTTACGTAGGTCATGACCTTCACTCAGTCTGCCTGTGTCTGAGACTGCAGTCTGACCATAAACCTCACCAGCTGTCCAGGTGCCTGAACACCTGCAGATAGGTGTATTTCAGGAACAGTTCTGCAGGTTCCTGGATTTTGTACATGGTCTTTCTAGATCTGTGAGATCTTGTGGCTGGGGGCTAAAGATCTCCATCCCTATTTCAAGTCTGAAACTCCACACGTTTGAATTTTTCCCCTGACATACGTGGTCTGGTTGGATTTCCTATGAAAAAAAGATTTATTTAAATTTTAATAAAGCATTTATTTTATAGCATTTTCCCCAGGATTTGCCGCAGATACTGAAATGTCAATTAACTTGACAATAAAACCCTATCAAAAATAAAATAAAGCTTTATTTAAACAGTCAAATAATAATTTAAATTATAAATTAAGTGGAACTAAGATTATTCCCTGTATTTTCACTAGTAGAAGAACAGCTGAGAATTAATTGGATTAGTTTCTCTTCCAACTGATGGAGGGGGTTCTAAAACATCCTGCTTTAAATCTCCATTAAACAGTTTCAGATGTATTCAGTGGAGCCAGGCACTTAATTTCTAGCCTGCAGAGGTTCCACAAGGATTCTGGGAGCCACTTAAACACTGGAAAGATGTAGGTTTTCTTTGTGGAATTACCTTTGATAATGAGGCTGACTTTCTTCCCTCGAGATGGGTAATCAAACTAGCAGGAAAAATGTCTGTGTCTTACTCCTCAGAGATGTCCCAAAACTGTAAGAAAGTGAGCAGGTTGTTTCCTGAGTGCTAGTCAGCTGGGCAAGAGCCAGCAGCTGGAAACTGCTGTGATGTACAGCACTGGAATAGGGATCATCCAAAGAGAGCACAAAAATGTGACAGTGAGATACAGTGAGCAAAGGGAAGTTGATTGATATTTCAAACTTTTCTGGTCACTGGGGATTGCAGAAGCCTTTTGCCCCTAATCCAGAAACTAAAGAACAGCTTTCTCTGAGGGTTATGTGTATTTTTTTTCTTCCATATTGAGTTATATGGGATTATTCCAGTTGCTCAGCAGTAGTCCTTTACACAAGCAGTAGTCCTTTACACAGGCTGTGTTGCCCTAAGGGACCTAGGCTCAGCAAAGGACATTGGGATGCAACAGATAGATTAGTTTGCATGACTTTGTTTAGAACCTCTGTTCAGCTACCTACTAAAGAGGTCTGAACTGATGGGACAAGGCTGTTTGTTTATATAGTTGCTCATTTGTTTGGTTATGCTTTTTTTAAAATTTTAGTTATATTTCAGATGCTTTGCAACCAGTCCAACTACTGTAAATTACTGTTCCCACATTTGTGTGAAGTATGTAACTGTCAGAGAGCTTTTGAAATTTGTAAAATTAGAATGCCTTTCATTCATAAGTCACAAACACTCATTGATAGCCTCATTAAAGATGCAGCTTTTGAAATATCTAGGTATTCTACAAGTTCATTTCAAAATGGCACTGCTTTATGGCATCTAACATTTTAACATACTACTCTTTATTCCCCGTTTCAACAGCAGTATTCTAGAAGGTCTAACAAAAGCCAATAAAATTCTTCAGAGCTGCAATTATATCCTTTTTCTACCTTTTCCACTTTTCTACCTTTGCTACATTAAGATATTGCCTCATTTGCAGCAAGTTACATAAATTGTTGTAATACTTAGAGGTTCTTGTAATAGCCAGGCAGGACTGAGCGCCTTTTTTACCTGTTTTACCTTTGGCTTTTAATTTCTTGGCATATTTCTGTTCAGAGATAGACCCCCTGGAGGAATGTTTTCAGTATGCCATACTGGCAAATACTTGTAAGTGTGCACACAATTACAGCTCATTACAACAGTGGGAGTCATTTGCCTGCCTGCTTTCTCAGCCTCCGTGTTGAAATGAGACTTCACTGTTGTTTTTTGAAGGATAAAAAAAGGGAGAGGTTTATGCCAACATTATCTATACTCAGAGAATTGTATGCATCTATGTCATTCTCATATGTGCATGCCAAATATCTAGTGACAAGGGGACATCAACATCACATTAGACAGCTTCAACAACCATGTTATGACTTCAGTTGCTGTATGTCTGCAAGGTAATATTTTGTTGCATTCACTTATATACATTAAACTGCCTTTTATTTTATTTGTGGTACTCTGATCAAACTGGTAGTTTTAAAATCTCTCTGTGATTAAGCACCAAAAGAACAGTAGGGACTAATTTCTGTTGCCTAAATGCCATTTAGTGCCATTTGAAATGCTCAAGGATACCTGGGGCATTCAGATGGGGCTGGCAGCTACAACATCAGATAGAGAAATGCAGAAGTGCTGTTCTGGAATGAGACCTGGATGCCAGATGGCATACCCTAGAGCATCTCAATTGCTTCTACATGCCTGTATGTGCTTAACTGAAAGGAGAATGCAGTGAACTTTCAGGCAGTCATTTAATTTAAGCTACTCTGCCTGAAAGTGATGCCTACATTCACAGTATGCATTCACTGAAGAGAATTACAGAATTGGAATCACATAATATTCTGAGCTAGAAAGGATCCACAGCCATCATCAAGCCCAGCTCTTAGCCCTGCACAGGACATCCCCAAGAGTCACACCATGTGCCTGAGAGTGTTGTCCAGACGCTTCTTGAACTTTGTCAGGCTTGGTGCTGTGACCACTTCCCTGGGCAGCCTCTTCCAGTGCCCAACAGCCTTTTTCTAATAGCCAACCTGAACCTTCCCTTCAGGCCATTCTCTTGCCAGAGGGCACCAGAGAGAGGAATTCAAGGCCTACCCCTCCACTTCATCTCACACGGAAGTTGTAAGAAACTGGCTTTTTGGCAGAAAATACTTAGTCCATAGAAACCTCTGGTTATTTTTCTGTTTCTATGAAATAATCAGTGAATATATGCACTTAGATCTGGATTTATCTGTCCTAGATTTAACTATCTAAAGACTGTAACCATTTATGGGACTTTATTAGTTGGATTCAACTCCAGAGTTCAGTAGCTACTGCTATTTGAGATCACATAGAATAATCAGTACAGCTGCATGGGCATGGCAGATGAGGCACATGAAGCTGTGGGAAGCTTGCACCTTCTTGGAACAGCAGCTGACCAGGCCACTGACAGGTCCTGTGCTATTTCAAATGGTGGTAGATCATTGTGTTGATGCCTTAACTTTTAGCTTTTGTATTTTTCAGATCAGTACTGCTTTAGTGTGTAATTCTAAAGCTCCATAGCTTGTCAGCTACTGTTCTCCCATTTTATTCAGACAAAACAATTTCTCTCTAGGCCTGAAATCCAAGGTCACCTTATTTTCACAGGCCCAGAAAAATGTAAACTACAGTGAAGTAGGGGGGAAAATTGGGTAATGGGAGCCCACTACTTGAAGCTGTAATTGGACAATTAACCTCTGATATGCAAACAGACCAAACTTGTATCTGCCTGAAAAACATGACAGCCTATGTTGGGTGTAGTCTCTGAGAGACTCCTGCACTGCCCAAGGTGTACCCTGTGAAGACCTTTCAATAAAAACCTACCCTTTATCTTTTAACTCTGTCTAGCCTCTGTTCTAGGTAGCCATTCCAGGCATCAGTGTTTAGGTGACTGTATCCCTCCCTTCATGTGATGTAGGTGTCTAAGCTCTACAGTAAACCAGTGAAGATCTAAGGCTTGATTCAGGCAAATAGATAAGTTACTGTTTTGTCTCTGCCAGGAAGGGCCCATTTCTGGTTTGTATCCAACCTAGCACTGAATCCTGGAGCTCTTGCTGCAAAGCTGCTTCCCGAATGGTTAATCCCCCAGCACATACAAGTTCATGAGGTTATTCCTACCAGATTTAGGACTTCACTCTTTCCTTTCTTGGGCTGCATGAGGTTTCTGTCAGCCCCTTTCTCCAGCCTGTCAAAGCTGCTCTGAGTGGCAGCACAACCACATGGCATATCAGCTAGTCCTTTTGATTCCTGAGGATCCACTTTATCCTGTCACCTGGTCATTAAGGAGGATGTTTATTTGTATTGACTGAGAGTATTCTGCTATTGACCAAGCTCCAGATGGAATTCGTGCTGCTGATCACAGCCCTTTGTGCCCAGCAGTGCAGTTGCTGCAGTTTCCACTCAACATCTCCTTACCCAACATGTGCTTCCTCCGTGCTGTCTGTAAGGATGGGTGGTGGTCTTGAAAGCCATACTAAGTACAAGACAAGTGATAATTACTGCTCACCCCTTGTCCTCCAAGTCATTTATCTCATCATGGGAGGCAACTGGATTGGTCGAACATGATTTCCCTTTCATAAATTCATGCTGACTACTCCTTATCCCTTTCTGTTCCTCCATGTACCTGGAAACAGTTTCCTGGAATTGTTGTTTCAACACTTTCCCAAGAATCAAGGGGAGGCTGGACAACCAGGAGTTCTCCGGATTCTTCTTTTTGCCCTCTAGGACAACAAATAAAAGTGGTTCCTTTCTTCCAGTTCTCAAGAAGCCTATGGTCACCATGATATTTCCAATATAGTAGAGGCTGGCCTCACAGGGCCATGTGCATGCCTCCCATGAAATCACTTGTCTATGCCTAATTAATTTCTGCCTTCCCTTCCCTTATCAATGAGGGAAAGGCTTCCTTGTTCTAGACTTTGTTTCTTGTCTCATGGGCTTGGGATTCCTGAAGGTCAGTGTTGACAGTATAAACTGAGACAAAGTTTTGTCCTTTGACACTAGATTCCCTGTCCTATTCAGCAGCAGTCCCACATTTTCCCTACACTTCGTCCTGACTTTTTCTGACATTGAGATCCCTCAGCAGACTCAAGTCAGGTTTTGGTTTTTGTTACCACATCCCTTCATGTTTTTGAAATGTAGAAGGAATCTGAAGGTTAGCCTGCACTAGGTAATGTTTAGATGCAATCCCCCCCCTTCTTTTAGCAGAGTTCTTTCACTTGAGGCCTAATGTTCAGATTCAAGTTTATTTCTCAAGTTACATTGGCTATAACCTTAGATTTGATTTCAAGCTGCAAGAGCAGCAGTCTTATTAGACCTGTTTTCTCCTACATACATCATGTCTTACTCAAATTTACCATGCTGTACACAGCTGTTACAAAAAGAACTAGAACCACAGGGAAACAGAAAGGCATCCTGTTTGTCATTTCCTGTTGCTGCCCACTCAGTACGTCCAGGGCTGTTTTGCTCTGCCTCAGGCCCCTGTCAGTCTGATGGATCTGGAACACTGCAGTCAGGTGTAACTGTAATAGATGCAAAACACTGCTGAGTGGGATAGATTTTGATTGAGCAACCAAGGCATAAACATGTACAGTGCTCAAATATTATTGAGTATGGCTTTAAAAGAATAAGAAAATACAGGGTTGTACATGGAAGAGTAGAAACCATTACAAATTAATGAAAGACCAAAATTTTTTGTCAATCCTAAATAAAAAATGGCAGGGATATTACAGTGGACTATGCTAGGGATCATGTTGACTTCTACCACAAGGAAGCTGAACTGGCAATTACGTTTAGTAAATCAAATAGATTTTCTGTTCTCTTGTATTGAAAAATGATACTATTTGAATACAAAAGGATTTGTATCTTTTAAAGAAAGTTATCTCTATGTGTTTATGACTTGCTATAATTAATCTTATGTCCAGCAAGCCTAAATTTGAGCAAGATCTCATGATACAGGAAGTGTAGCTACCTTTCATTTGCTTTGTTATATGCAACTCTTATTCTAAGATGCATGTAGTGGGTAAACAGGTAAAATACCCTTTGTTTAGAAGTAGGTAAGATTGTTGAGGTCATGTACTAAGAGTCATTCATTTCCCATTCATGACTGACTTCTTTATGGAAAGGGAGAAGAAAAATATGTGGAACTCTTGTTTTTCCATAATTTTTCAGCTGCCAACTGCTCCCCCAGGTTCCCTGTATTAATGGGAAAGAAGTAGCACCTAAACAAGTGCTGATAAATCGTAGACGTGCGATAGGAGCACTGCAGGATGTCATGTTTATGGTACATGTGCAATGCCATTGATCTGCCGTGGCCACTAATCCTGAAATGCCCAGGCTCCTGTGCCTACATAGACTGATTTAGTGCCCCACATACAAAGCAAGACTCAATAAACATGCACAGAACCGTCTAGGTGAGATTTATCTGTCCAGGACTATCATGCCTCCCAATCAGCACTGTGCCTACAGCTTCTTTAAGACAGCCAGTTTCTGTATGATGAACATTCCTGCCAAGTCAACATGTTGATTGCTCAAAACCTGGTGATTTTATGTTTTCTGACTTTAATGTCAAATCCAGGGCAGAAAACAAAAAGTAACCCCATATTTCTCAATACAAATGTGTAGACTTGTCACTACTCTCTCTCATGAGCCAAAGTATTGTAACATAAGATAACCTTCCTTTATGCAGTATCCTGATTCTCTGACCTTTTTACTGTTTCCCCCTCCCCCCCCCCCAAAAAAAAAAAAAAGCTTCAATTAGTTACTGGTGCAATTATGAATAAACTGCTTTTTACTGTTGGCTCTGATTCTCTACATATGAGAAAAAGCTGCATAACAGTGTTTTAACTCCTCTCCTAATAAAAATATGTACTTTTTGCCCAATATAGGAAAAGACTTGATATGACTAAATGGGACATAATGGACAGCTATAGTGAAAAGACATACCCACAACATCTGATGCACTTCAGATATAAACAAATCTGGGCCTGCAGACTCTCTCTGTGGCATTCACATTTTCTGGAAAAATCCCTTCGCCCAGGATTTTTCCCCTGGGAAGCCGAGATACCTCAGAGAAAAAGGAAAACAATAATTATCTGATTTGCTTCTCCTGTGTTTTGCTCCTTTGGATTGTGGTTGGAGATTGTTTACCAACAGGTGGTTGCTTCATTGGTTTCTGCTGTGAGTTTTGATTTACTGGCCAGTCAGGGTCAAGCTTGTGTCGAGACTCGAGAGAGTCACGAGTTTTCATTATTATCTTTTTAGCCTTCTGTAAGTATCCTTTCTGTATTCTTTAGTATAGTATAGTTTAATATTCTTTAATATAATATAGCATCTATTCTTTAATATAATTTAGTATCATAAAATAACAAATTAGCCTTCTGAGAACATGGAGTCAAAGTCATAATTCCTTCCTCCTGCCATGGGACAGCCCACAAATACAATCTCTCTCTTTTCTAGCACTTCAGCAGACTGGGGAAAACCAGGAGTTCTGTATATTCTGCCTTATTAGCTTTTTGATGTGATTCAGGCACACTAGCAGTTGCAATGCACTTCCCCGGTGAGCTACAAAGAGCAAAATGCCGGTTAAAGTCACTCAATATAACAGTAAGTTATCTCTTATTTACTTGTGGAGAGTGCATTCAGAGCTGAACTGAACCAAATATTGCAGTTGATGCCTTAGTGTCCTTATGGTCCCAAACTGCTGCTGCAAAAGGAAGTGGCTCTTCTGTGGTTCCCGTGTCCTACCTACTGATTTTGTGCAGAGTCTTACATAGCTTAAGACTTCCTAAATACGTCCCTGTATTGGCAACTCACTGAATGAACATGGCAGGCGTCAGCTGCACACTGCAGACGTGCACTTAATCACAAGGATGGCAGATATGACAGAAAAGACTTTCTGAAGGCTTTCTGGCTTTCTGAAGCAGCAGCTGGAAGCCAGGTTTGATAGCTGGGACACAGGTGAATAAACACAGCATCAGAAGTCACTTTAAGCACCTCAGAGCACCCTGCCAGGTTTTCAGATGCCAATTCAGAAAGATACCAGTCTTTGTTGTTAAAAATGTATCAAACCTACTAGCTTCATGCAGATGTCTTGATAACCCTGGGACACCTGCAGGATACCCTATGGAATCCCAAACGAAACCTGATGCCTACACTTGGGAACTGAATACCTCTCCATGAAGTCTGAGGTCATGACTTAGACACCTTTTCATGCATCATCACCTTTATTTAGGAAGCTAAGGAGGTGAATCTCTTCTACAGTGGAGAATTATGTGAAATTGCAGTTTGTGGTTCACACACCTCCAAGAAGGGCTTCTTTTGGAGCTGGATATTGCTGCTCATGGCTGTTAGGATCTATCCCAGGCTGCTGATAACAGATAACTTCTGCAGTTACTGGAGAGAAAGGGCTGGGAAACATCTTCCAACTCTCTGAATGACACCTCTGGATTATACTAACACTGTCCCTGCTTTCTCTTTTTCTCCCATGCATGCCACAAAGCAAACACCAGATGTTTCAGTCTGCAATGCAGTGCCAGCCCACAAAGCAGAGTGGAAAAAAGTAGAAAATAACATTCTCAGCTTTTATTCTACATGTATTTCAAAGTAAGTAAAAGTAATGTAATCTCTTCTTCAACCTTGAAATTCAGTGTAACTACCAGCGTTTGCTGCTTGTGTCTTGACCACATCCTAGTCTTTTTTTCAAGTCAGGTGGATGAACATTTTAATCCAGTTCCAAATTTTCAACAATGCTCCCATCTCCTTCTTTCATTCTCACAAAATACTTGTGATATACTCTTATCACTCAGACATCATTCTGCACCAAAATGTTCCCAATGTGACAACCCAGTATGTGTTGTCCAGTGCTCTCAGCAAAGTGGCACAGGCTGTTGGTTTTTTAGATACGACTCTTTGCACAATACTGTGCAGTGGGAAACTTAGGAGAGCTGTAAATTTGTCCTTGATTTCAAAATCTACTCTTCTGTGCCTGAGAAGCACAAAGAAGAACAAACAAGGAAAATGTCTGGCTTGATGCCCTCTATTTATTAAGTCACAGCTAGATTAATACATCTCCACCCCACCCCATGACTTTGCTTAGGCCAAACTCACATTAAATTCCATTGGTGATTTGTCTTGACTGAGGATTAGAGTCAAATCCTCCAAGGTATTTGCATCTCTTGGAAGTACCACCACTCTCTGTTCTCACTGGATGCTATGTGAAGGGATGGCACTCAGCCACGTGAAGAGATACCCAGAACATTGCAGGATTAAACCCTCAGAGCCCATAATTCTTCCCAACAGCTCCTAAAAGACCAGCCACACTCAGTGTTAAAGTTGCTGCTATAGAGTTTCTCTTTCTGACATGTGTCCAAAGCACCCTGCCTGTACAAGAGTGTTACTAAAGCCAGCATGAAGGGTTTTGTGCCCAGGCATCATTTCAAATCCAGGCAAACTTAGAACTTAAACACTGGCGCAACAAAGGCTGCCTAACATCCTTGATGTTTTATCTTTGTGCTGCAGAGATGGAAAAATTTAATATTTTAAGAGAAAATGATAAAGAAAAGGTACACTCTTCCTACATAAAGCATTTGCCTCACAAAATGTTATGCATTGGGAGCCTTGTAATGATATAGAGAATGCTGAGGATTAGGATGCGAATCACAAGATATTTAGGTTCTGCAATCCATTTCAAAGGAGGAGTCCAATATAAATCCTGTGGATTTCATCATCTGTTGCCAGCCAACATTTTTATTCATGAAATATTGTTAGCACAGTAACAGGTAGATGTGTTGAGCCAGATCCACAATCAGTGTAAATCAATACATCTCTACTAAACCACTGAGAAATTACTCCCATTTGCAGCAGCTGGGAAACTAATGCTCTGTCTCTAGACATTAATGTGGTTGGCAATGGAAAACTTTGTAAATACCACTGATAAATTTTACACTGCTCTTAATAAAGAGCTATTTGAGTTGTGATGACTCTCTAACACAGATTATATTTGAAGACATAATCAAAGCACACAGGCTTACATGCATTTTAGTGAGTTTGTGTTTTATTTTGCCTGGCTTGAATCAGCCGGATGAAAGGGCTACAGAACAGAGGCACACCAGCATGGAAGCAACCCCGGAGGAGTGATTCTTAGCACTAGCAAATTTAGTGCATCCTCTGCAGGTCACATCACACAAAGCAGGTGCAGCCACACAGCTGCAGAGTCCTCTTCCCATAGTCATGATGAAGTTATTTCTGCCTTGGAGGTCTTTATGTGATTTAAGAGGTGAAGTGGTAACATGTAGTTGCTATGCCAAGATAGGATTTCCACTGTTAAAACAGAGAGAAACAGGATGTTCCAGCATGCATTAGGGGTGTTTTGTCTGCTAAGGTGTCTTCTTTGTAGATAACACTATCTGAGATGGCAAACGTGGTATTATTTTAATACTTTTCAATAAGGGGGGGGGGGGGGGGAAATGTGCAAACAGATGGAGCTCCATAGCAGATGTGTATCTCTGTAACTGATATATTTGAAACACTACTACCAGCAACCAGCAGCTTAAGTTTCTGCTGTTGCTTGTTCCATAGTGTTTGCCAAGCTCATAACTATTTCAGACCTTGGTCGTTTCCTTCTGAAAAATCTGCCCTCCAACAAATATAGCTAACACTGGCCAAAGTGAGTCAAAAAAACCTACACTCTAGGTTCAGTGCTTGCCAAACTGGCAGGCTGTGAAAAGAACTCTCTCAATTTACACTAGAACCATGTGCACACCAGTTACATTTTATATGTAGGCAGTACACGGTTTTTTATTTGTTGAACTCACCAAATCATAGAATCATAGAATGGTTTGGGTTGGAAGTGACATTAAAGACCATCTAATTCCAACCCACCTGCCATGGGCAGGGTACCTTCACTAGATGCTCAAATCCTCATCCAACCTGTCCTTGAATACTCCAGGGATGGAGCATCCACAGCTTCTTGGGCAACCTGTGCCAGAATCTTGTCACTCTCACAATGAAGAATTCCTTCCTAATATCTACTCTAAACCTACAGTCTTTCCATTTGTAGCCTTTCATAGGGTTTGTAGCCTATATAGACTTTATAGGGGCATGTAGCATTAAGACAAGTAATTTTTGTCTTAATGCTACATGCCCCTATAAAAAGTCCCCCTCCAGCCCTCTTGTAGGCTGCTTTAGGTAGTGCAAGGTTGCAGGATACAGCTGGCATTCTGGGATGCAAGCACATGTTGCTAGCTCACGCTGAATTTCTTGTCAACCAACACCTCCAAGTCCTTCTCTCTAAGCTACTCTCAATCCACTCAGCCTCTGTTTGTGGTTGGGATTGCCCTGACTCATGCACAGCCTTGCACTTGGCCTTGTTAAGCTTCATGAGGTTTTCACGGCATCACCTCTCAAGTCTACACAGCAGACAATCACTTATTTTTTCACCTCTCAGTGGTTCACAAATCAGTTTTTTTTCAGTTGAGGGCGTGGCACAGAATCTTAGACATGTTTCCTTTAAAAATGGCCCAAAGCACATACCCTTTTCTTCTTTCTTTATTATAAATTACTTTACTGTTAACTGGCCCATAATTCAAGAAATTTTTTTATATTAATTTGATTGAAATTTTCTTGCAGGATTAATTTATAGACCTAGCAAATCAACAGAAATCAGATCACAGCTGACTCTTGTGCACAGTACAATGGAATATGAAGCCTGAGCCAACTCGCAAAAAGCTGTCAATGCAGTCTCCAGGTAGAGCACTTCTAATTTCTTTGCTGTTAAAAATAGTTACATGTTACGTACATGAGCCTTGCAGTATTCCACAGAATCATCATGGTTCTGAGTCTGATGAAAGAAGAGATTTAGGATTTAAGTACAAAACCAAGGAGGTGTATGAGGGTGTTGGGTTAGGGGAGAGAGAAAAGCATTCCCCAGGTCAGAGACAGTCATGTGGCCAGGAAACCCTCCCTAAACAAAGACAACTCATTATTATGTTTCATGGGTCTAGAAATAAACAAATGACAATGTGAAATTTCCCTCAGCTTTTACTAATCCTCATGCAATTAGCTGAACATTTTTAGCCAAAAATAGTGTTCCCGTTTTGTCTGTGGGAAAGACTTCTGTGGCAAAGCACATAACCTTGAAAACGAATGCAATACATATTCAGAGTGACCTAAAGTTTGTCTCAATTCACAGTATTACTTTATTCAGTCCTTCACATCTCACCGGTTCTCTATACACAGCTTTTGTTGTACTATTCAACAGAATGGTGACATTACAGCTGAATACTAACACAAATCTAAACTTCACACTCTTAGGGGGTAATATGGGGAACCACATGTGAGAACACCCTGATATTGGACTTATGTCTCTGTAGATCCCTGTCCTAGTTTTGGGACAGAGTTGATCAAGTATCTGCTTGGTGCTTATTTTCTGGCTGGACTTAAACCACAGCAGTCCTTCAATTCTGATTTTCATCAGAAATATGTGGATTGTGACTTTATAAATTTCTGTTATTGAAGTGTTACAGAGGAGGACAGGCATTAAGTTTACAAAGAGGTCATGTGAATATTATAACAGTGCCCAAGAAGACATTCACATTCCTGAAAGTCACATCAAGTGTTCAGAAAGCTGGGCCCTAAATGTCAAGCCTTTCAAAACAGTAGAAGATCAGTTAAAATTATTTCCTATCTTCCCCTTGCTCTGTTGAGGGTCTTTGGAGACAAAAGCCAAAGATTAGAATGTTGCTTTGCTTCTGCTTATAATTTGACCTAAAAGGACAAATAATTTCAAACATTTCTTTTGTTGTCTGCAAAAGACAACCACAATGTATCTACCCTTCCAGTGAAGCGTGACAAAAATCCTCTCCTGGTGTAATTAGCCTGCTATCAGTTTTCATGTATCACAGGGACATATCCTTGGCTTTCTTATAATGATATCTTTCTCTTAAGTAATCTTATCTGTATCATTATGTCTAAATTAAGGTGCTCCATATCCTTAAAATTGTCTAGTAAAAGCATGTGAAGATTTATACAAACAACATTTAATTAAATTTAGAGGGATTCAGAGTAGCAACTACTTGTTCATGGTTCAATATCATCTAAGGCAAAGTCATTAATTTTTTACAGAATTTATCAAGGAAGGTCTATAAACACAGATGATACAGAAGTTCCCCAAACAATTCTTGTAATGACTATTTCATCTGTTCAGTTTTACAGCTTTGTTATAGATCACACTATCTTTTCATTCAAGAAATTGAGAAATTATTTCCTCCTCCTACCACAACTCCTTTGCCTTTTCTTACCCTCCTTCCATTTTAAAGTAAACCTTTTGATCAAAACAGCTGTTAAGCTACTCTTTGATCTTCCTAGAACTGAAAGGTGAAAATGAATGGGTGTCTTACATACATCACCAGGGAATCATCCTTCCCTCATTGCTGTTTTCCCTTATCTCACTTTTTGTCTTTTCCATCTCACCTGACTGTGGAGGACTACAACCTACAAGGTCTGTATCTGAGATCATTCTCTTGGTTTCCTTTAGGCAGTGGTGATTACATCAGTGGAGGCTCAGTCCATTTTGTCTTCACATTAATGTGAAGCCCTGACACAGAGAAGGATGACTTTTCTGTGGAAGCACTTGCTTGTCTCTATTGACTCTGAAAGAAGTTTACATAACTAGCTCAGGTGAAGACTTTTACAGTGTAGATGCCTGAAATGAAGATTCCTGATGGGGCAATGTGCTGGGGATGCAGTGCCTAATGCAGTGATAAACACAGAAGTTTATCACTGAGGTACCTGAACATACAAACTCTCTCTGCCCATGACAGTGTAGGTTTTAATTAGGTTATAATTAAAACTGTATGACTTCCACACTGAACTGTCTGGGGCTATTTTGATAACTATGCTATTTTGATAAAGTAGACCTGATCTTTCTTTGGTACCTTCAATGCCTCACTTTCTTGCTTCATTGGATTCCCTCAATGGCAGATAATTAGCTGAGTTTTATTGCAGAATTTGCAAGCATTTCACAGTCTATGAGGAATAATTCAGCTTCTATACCCTACCAAAAAAAAAGTCTGATTCATTCAGTCATTCCATACCTACTGCTGACTTCAAAGAAAGCTCTTCAGGCCAGTGTCATGTAAACAACTGAGGTTCTTTAAGAAAAGGAACAATAAAAAACATGCAATATTGCTCCATTAAATTATCTATTTACAAAAAGACAGTTATTCTGAAAGTAATTGAGGAAGTTGAGAGAACAGGCTGAATAGGAGCTGTTCTCATTAAGACAGCTCCTGTGTAACCCTGTTACATTCTTACCTGTCACTCTTACTCATTTCATTCATCTATTCATATCAGATTCCCTTTATATTTTATTTTGGTTTTCCCTCACCATATTTAGAGTAGGTTCACACAGTTTTCTTTGCAAATGTCAGTTTATTTTAGGTCATATGTAAGCAGATGTAGTGCAAGGTCTATTAGCAGCAGAATTTCAAACTGATCATCTTCTGGTATTCACAGGGTAGGTAGAGTAGGGTAAGAGGTCCCAATCATGTGTGCAATGATTTAGTCATCTGTAATTAGAACAACTCTTGGCATGCTTTAAATCACTTGTGAGGCCATCTCATCAGCAAAATCAAGGGGGCAGCATCTCAGTCCTTCAGCACAGACCATATTAATAGCATTGGTTTTGAATTGGTACAGCTCAATCACACATCAACACAGAGCAGAGGAATAAGTACTTTTCAGTGATCTTCAAGATATTACAAAGATCCTGATAACCAGTGTTAATCTGTTGGTGGTATTGTTGTAAATCTGACTGCATTTGTAGTCTCAGTCTACATTTGTACGTCTCAGGAAAAAACCACAAATATTTCTTTTGCTAACAAGATCATACAACAATGACTTTTGTAACTATGCATATGACTTAAAATATATTTTTAAAGTAATTTTAAGATGGAGTGGTCTTCTTAGGAGAAATGTTCACAAACTAAATCTGAAAGCTGACATAATAGTTCAGAACATTAGTGAATCAGTAGAGACATGCTGTACACCCACTAACTTCAAGTCTCCATCTCACTGCCACCAGCTTATAAAAATCTTGCCATGTCTTGTACTTCTGAATCTTAATAGCCCCAGGTATTGAGAGAAATCATGTAGGAAGGGAGCAAAACACTGCTCCTCCCACCACCCCCAATCTAACTCTTCAGAGATCTTTGCAAGCATCTGTTGATTTTAGGGCATTTGATTTGGATAGACATTTGGTCTAATTAAGTATAATAAAATGAAGATGTTAAAAATAAAAGAACCAAATAGGCTTCAAGGTAAGGACAGACAAGTGACATCCTGACAAATGATCCACCAGGTAGACGAGCCAAAATGCCTCTATTAGCCCTGATATCAGCCAGCTGGAGCCTTTGTTGTGCTCACATATCATACAGTGACAGGCACTGGCTTTGGGCAATATCATGTCAGCCTCTCACAGCTGGAATTTTTTGTAAACCCAATATAAGAAGTTTTTTCAAAATTTTGGAATTAATTATTACCCCCTCCCCTCTCCCCTTCCATACCTGACAAAAAAAGAATACATTATTTTCACTGACAATTAGAAGAGTTAATTAATTATTACTATTCAAGCAGCAAATAAGTGTAAGAGCAAGTAAGATGCTAGGTATTTTGCTGAATATAATATCATTGGATGAATACCAGTTCTCAGTTTTGCTTTTGTAAAATACCATATTTTCGTACAGCACCCTAGCACTTTTTTTTAGTAAAGAAAACTTTCTGGAGGAGAGACACTGACACCAACAGGCAGGATCTTCCTGTCTTTCATGACTAAACCAACCAAAGGGATGTAGAACCTCCCTGTTCTAACATTGACCTGCCATAATAGAAGAACCACGTCCAAGGAGCAAAACACGATGGTCAGCACTTTCAAGGCAATGCCTAGGATGTTGTTGCCCTGTGAAAGTGCAGTGAGCTCCTAATGCTCAGTTAGGAAACTGGTGTGAAGAAAGGGAATTTTTTTGCCCAGGCAAAACATGGAGAGGTCACTTCCTCACAAAGGTTTGCTTTGCTGTTTTGCATCCTTCCTTCTGACTCTGTCTTTAGCCAGCTTCTCCAGCCATCAGTAAGGAGAAATGTCAGAACCAGTGAGACCAAGTGACTCCTCTAAATCCTGCTGTGTGATAGGGGCTACCAAGCACAAGCAAAAGATGATGGGAAGGAGACAGTCTCTCTCCCTCTTCTCTGGGAGTGGCAGCCCATTAATGACAGCCGTTGTTTTGTCTACTCTGCGCTTGAATGAAGAGTGCACAGAAAACATCCTGCTGGTTTAAGTGCTCCCTTGAACCTTGGAGATGCATGTGAGACCAACAGGGAAAGCTGTTTTGCATTCTGCTGCTCTCTAAGGAGATCCAGTGACAGGAAAGGGTAGTTAACTACTGAGACTGCTTCAAATATAAAGTCCAAGAAGTTCCCCAAATCTTGCTGCTGTGGATGCAGACTTTTCTACACAAAACATTTCATTATATTGCTTACTTTCAGTGACTTCAGAGCTGTTGTGTAGTGAATAACAGCTCCTCTGATCCCAAAGGTCTGGCAAAATTAAGTTGTAATTTTGTCCTGGTGTCTGAGGCTAACGTGGCTTGGCAAAATTACTGACTCCTGACTACTTGTCTTGCTGTACCTTGTTGGAAAAGGACTTAAAGTAGTTCAGTATGTCTTCATAGTATTCACAAAGGAGCTGCTAAAAAACAGGAGAAGAAATTAAAAAAAAAAAACCACCAGAATAAGCTTTCTGGTACAGATGGTCATGAATATTTCTGCATCTCCTCCTCTCAGAAAATACAGGGAAGGGAAGCCCCTCCACTGCCACATTAATCAAGAGCAGAGGTCATGGCAATGTGGAATTGACATAATAGGCATGTTTAAGTGTCTTGATTTGTCTTAGTCCAGCCATGAGATCAATAAATAAAGTGAAAAATGAGCACACAAAACAAACCTGAGACTGTCAGTAGAAATACACCAGCCCTGTGGCACATTACCACTTTCAACACAAAATGATTTAATATTTCTCCACAGTATCCTGTCTTTGTTTACAGCAAATACTGGAGTGAGGAAAGGAGAGTTTGTGTGAGAATGATTCATAGAGAAATACAAGCCTGGGATTCCCAGCCCCTTTTGCTGTGCTCACCTGCTAGCCACCTTCAGGAATTCCAGCCTGGGAACTTACTAGCTCTTCCTTTTGAACCTTTATGAGGGAATTGCTACTCGTAAATAGAAGGAAAATTATAACATTTCAGATTAAATCTACTCATTTTGAGCTAACGTAAGACAATACTGAGCCTACTTATTTTACTCTGTCAATTACATCTCTCTGGACTCCCAAATAACTGCTGCAGTGTTACAGAATTTATCTCCTTGGTTTTCCCTTTTCTTTCTAGCACATATTGCTGATTCAGCATAACTAACAATGAAGTGATACTGTTTACATTGTTGGGAGAATTTTATATTATAGTTCTAAGATGGTGTAAACAATGAAAAGTCAACAAAAGTTGTTTTAATCATACTATTTAAATGTTATTAAAGAAGACAGAAAAACCCTGCAGACTTTTACTGGTCTGAAAAGATTTCCTGAGTATTTTGTGTATCATTCACCACCACCACTCTCAAAAAAAAAATCTGCTACTCCTAAAATATTGACATACAGTACACAAATATTTTCTTTCACATTATTCATAAGCTGTTTGCTGAATGGGAGCATTCAGCTTCTCATCTATGAATAAGGAACTTAGTCAAGAGTTATCTTATTCAGTACTGATTTCAGAAAGAAAACAACCATAAAATTAAATTAAACATAATTTCCTTGACTAATTTGAACCATTAGATGGAAAATGTTAGAATAAACTCAATAAGAGCAATTTCGTCAATATTGTTTCCTTGTGTTCCAATGCATGGGTTTACATTTTTGATGTTTGGAACTAATTCATAATTTGCATTTCATGCATGACATCCTCATCAAGAATGACTGTGATGGTTTATTTTCAGGGATGCGCTACATTAGCGTAAACAGAAATAACAAGAGTCTGTTTGCTGGGGCTTTGTGTACCCGCTGATCTATGCAGGCTACATTTTTTGCACTAAATTTCTTGTGCCTGCACTGCAACTTGGTTGGCTCAGTAAAGGAAAGTTCAGGTGGCTTATCTAAGAACACCATGATAATGAGTTTTTACTGAGCTCAGAAATTTTGCTGTTGCATGTAGTGATAGCAGTGGCAGCAATGTGTTCAAGGTTTGTATCATAATAAGTGTCCTTAAACACTCACCTTGGTTGTTTTCCAATCATGTTGTCATAACAATATTCCTACTTTCTTTTGGGAAGTTTAACAATATTTCTATATAGTATATCTAACTGATTTTTTCTCAATACAAAAAGGCATCTTATCAGGCCAAATGTCTGAATACCCAACAGTCAATGTTTATAAATGTCTTAAGCTCTGAACAAACCAATTTCTTTAGAGAATGAAAAAAGTTATTAAGAGCACATGTGAAATTAGTGTGATATTTCCTCTTTTCTTATCTTTGCTACCTAATAATCCCTACAAAGACAAGTTGCCTTTGCAGATTATTTTATTTGAGCTCTAAACTTTCCATTGGAAGCTGAGTTTTGGTTACAAAGGAATTACAGTTTCTGTTCTGCCGACTGATTTCTCAGGTAATATGTGAAAGAATTTCACTATTTTTCCTGATCCTGATAATGGATTCTTCCTATCACCTCTCTAGTTCTTTCATTAATCTTTCTCTTCACTATACATTTGAAATATCTTAATCTATATATTTGAAATATCACATGCAAATGTCGTTAAATTTTCATTGTTCTCTCTTTTGCATTACTAATGAAGAAGTTAGTAGGTAGGTCTAATCCCCAGAGATCCTGCTGAACAACTCCTATGTAATGCATTTCTGTTTGCCATTGTCCTATGTCCCCCATCATACAGACTTTTTTTCAACTTAAAATGGCATGGCAAGCATTTGCAATCAATGGAGACACAGAATCTTTGTATTTGATTCTTAAAAGTCTGTTGAGTTCTCGCTGAGAACACAGTCTTAGGGTACTGTTGCTTTTTTGGTAGGAGTGTTGAGCTGAACAAAAACCAAACTGCACACAGTGCTGCAGGCAGAGCTTGCTCCTTCCTTGTCATCCTGTCGCAAACACAGTGAGGGAGAAACAACAGAAACAAGGTGCAAGGTGCAGGTGGTATCAAAAAATCAAAAGGTATGACCTTTCAACAAAATTAAGGACAGACAAAATTGACAAAACATTTTTTTGTCCTACCAAATCTGGATTTCAAATGGAGAAATTGTGGCCACCCTAAGCTTCTGAAATGAAAAGGTTGCAAAATAGGGTTTGTCAATTCTTTGGTATCAGTGATACTCCAAGTAAACTTATTTAATGATGACAAAAATCATGGAAAAGATATTGCATCTGTTGCTGCAGAACCAGCAGCCATCTCTAACTACTGGAGAAAAGGATTATCCCACATGTGCCCACAGATGGGTGTCTTGCACTCTTATCTGAAGGACTGGTACCACTGCCAGGCATTAGATGAAATGTACTTGTGGTTAGAGCTGAGGTGAAATTTCCCAAGTAATGGACATAAAAAAGGCAGGAAAGCCAGCTATAGGGAAATTCCCACAGACGTCAGTGATTTAACTCTCCCTGTACTCTTCTTTCTTACACAGCCTTATTTTCTATCCTTTTAACATGGTGCAATTCACTTTTAATTAGAGGGTAGCTGACACAGTATCATTAGAAGTAGAATGAATGTTACATTCTAGTTCTTCATCTGCTTCACAATGCCTGGTGTTAATTAGAAGACATTTAAAGGATGAAAATGCTTGTGGGGAATAGAATGTTATCCATGTCAGGACTTCCAGTATAATTTCAAAAGGGAGAAGATTTTTAAAAACTGTGTGTATTTTGTTCCCATAAACTCAAATTTGTAAGTCTGACTATCCTGATTGCGCTGTTATTACTACATTTTCTAGTTAGAGGAGACTGAAAAAAAAAAAAAGGTAGAGAGGGGCCACCGTACCCAGACACAACTTACTTTTTATGTGCTTTGAGTATGCTCCCCTCTGTTTCCCCATTTAAGCAAACGAGGTACCACTACTAGTAACCATGTACAGGTTAGTGCATCTACACAGCACGACCCTGTGCATCACAGAAACTCCAGAACCAGCATCACACAGATCAGACACAGGCACAGCCAAGTGTACTGGGAGTGTATCAGTGTATCAGCTTAATGCAAAGTTGTCAGAACAAGACCATAAAATTTTCTTCCTTCCAGCCCCTTTGAAATTACCAGCCTTTATTAAATTGCCCACAAATTTTGCAGTCTAGAAATGTCCTTGATTTTTTGGGTTTGTCGTATAATTTAAGGGACTTTGCTATATTTTGTGAGATGTGGAGGAAGAAATGGGAGTGACCACCTTACACATGGATGTCCATACCCATCTGCAAAAGATCACCCGTTGCCAGGTGAATACACCTGGTATATGCCAGGTGAAATCTGTGTACCCCTATGTCCAAGATTGCAATCACCAAATAATACAGAACACACTGGATTACCAGCAGCCTATTGGAATAAAAAAGAAATGTTGACTGTGCAGAGAAATGTGTTGCATTTGCAGCCATGTATATGGAAATAAAACCCAATTTAGGCTTTGTTTGTTAGTTAGATGTTTCCTTGTGCCTTTAGTGGACATAATTTTGTTTGAATGTTGGACATAAAAGTAAAATAAAAATAAAATTACCTATGTTGATATGAAAAGGTTACATGGTTTCATAAGAGGTAATAAGAGCAATTAGCCTTCTAGTGAATTTTTATGTTCTGCTTAAATTATTGCAGTCCAAGGAATTAAGGACAGTTTTACAGCAACCAGCTTAGATGTTAATAAGTCTAACTATATTTTACACAATTGTGGAGTTAATTTAGGAGTACTTACTGAGGATAAATAGCAACTTCAGCACAAATGAAACAAGGCAGTTTATAACATGATTTTTAGTTATCTTGAGATGTTCACATGAATTTAATGTGTATGCTCTTGTTGGTCAGAATTGGTTTTGACATCACACGTTATAATAAGAGTATAACTGATCTTGAAACCCTAAATGTGGTACTACCTATACTGTTTTGATCAGCTTCAGATACTAACATAGTTATAGTCAGCCCAACATGTAAATGAGAGAAAAGCAGAATCTTAGTGTCTTGAGTAAAGATAGGTACAGTAAATATAAAAAAAATTAATTATCCTTAATTCTCAAACCTGGATGGTAACTTGGTCTGAAGTTTTTGTCTGTATGGGGGTTGAGCAAGTAGATTGTTCGTTCATTATTTTCCTTTCTTAGGGTTATGGGCAAGAGAAATGAACACACGATAAATACCATGTGGACACCACTCTTTGCTTTGGATTAATAACATCTGTTTAATGTAAATATAATATAATAAAACCTAATATAAATATAATTATATCTGTTTAAATCAAGTTTAATTCTCTTGCATGTTAGACCCCAATCTTTGCCACAAGTTGGAGCTCTATGACACATCTCACATATATGAGCCTGATCTGTCCCAACCCCCCATAATTATTATCAGCATGTAAAATAAATTAAATAACTATTATCAAAGTGAAATTCAGTTAGACTATATCCTCAGCTTACTCATTAATTAACTGATAGATTTGGTGTCTTAATAAACTAGACATAGGAATCATTACAGCTTGAAAGAATCAATGTTTTTTCCTCATTTTGACTAAAGATTGCAGAAAGCACAGAAAAATATTTAAGTTTATATATGTTTCCACTTTTTAAATTAGAAACATTTTGAATTCAAGAAAAATTGTGAAACAGAAATTAAAAATCTGAAATCTTAAAAGCAGGGCAACCAGAATAAATATGAATGTTCCACAGGATCTTTTTTTAAACTTTAGAAGCAGCATGACTTTTATTTTAGGAAAGTTGAGTCATTTTTAATGATACTAAAACCAGCTTAAAAAATTGAGTAACACGCTGCGCTTCTAAAATTGTTTGGGGTTTTATTCTTTTTTTTACTTTTTTGACTGAATATAAAGAAATACAAAAGTTGTATTTTAGCCTCTGTTCTTTCTATAAAGTACTAGGCTTATTTTCCAAAGACTGTCTTTTTTCACCCCCACCTCCTAAATGTGTTCTTATTCTAGTTGGCATTTGATAAATTAGAAAATGTACATTGTTCAAATTTTGATGTATCAGTCAGTATTGTTACTCTTTTTTTTTTTTAGAGTTCAGTGAACAATTGTGATGAAAGTCAAAATACATTCTTCTGTTTTAAAGTATATAGTGCTTATCTCAGGATTAAGAAAAAAATTAGTTCTTGTTCTTACATAGCAGAACACCTTAGTCCATCTAAGACAGAAGGACTATGGTACAGCTAGGGAATCTCTGTATACAATTAGTAGAAAATTTTACATAAATAGATTCTGGGTAGATATGTATTTCTGTTTTAAATAAAGTTTTCTAGATTTTGAAATTAAATGAGTCATGGACATCTCTCCTGTTACCTAAAAGATTGCATTATGTTATCAATGGAGTTTCAGTTTTATGCAATGCAGTTATGCTTTACCTTTCATCCAGTTGTCACAGCTGCACTGTAAAATTGTGCCATATTCAATCTTTTTGAAGTTACATACTCTCAAAGGGTTTTTTGTGGTTTAGAGCAATCTTACTCTTATAGAATAAGAATTTTTGCAATATGGGGGGGTAGATTTCCTCTACTTGATTTTTGTACGGTAATCAGCCATTGTCCATACCTGCATGTACAATAATAAATAAAGGCCCCAGAAAATTATCTTTTTCATAAAAGACATTCAAAGACACCACTATGTTTAGAAACCATGGCTCATGTCTAGAAATATATGTAAGCAGTCTGTGAGCTGCTGGATTTTGGTATTTCTGCAGCATGTTTCTCCAGGTTTCCAGGGACTTGCAGCGTCTCCTCACTGCTTTAGCAGCCCCCACTGCTAACTTTCCCTCTATATATCTTTTCATAGAGCATATGGTAGGTGGCATTACTCAGCTAACAGATGGGCCTTTATGATGCTTGCAATTTGTCCCGTGCATGCAGGGACTTGTGGTATATAAACAGAGATTGGTACCACTTGATAAGGTCATTATACTGGCTGGTTTTGTTCTATGTGTCAGCAGTCTCTAGGACTAGAACTCAGACCCATATATCTGACAAAGACCTCATTTTTATATCTTGCTTATTGTAGATGGGCTGTTAAGATTATTTGATTTATTAGCTTTTTATGGGCCCTCTGCTATGCTTGTATGATGGGTACCTTGGCAGTCCCTTTCATTAATATCCTATAATAAAGTATTTATGATACCACCATGGACTCATGGAGACATATTTTACATCTCTGTGTAGTATGTTAAAAAGCTGCATAGACATGAGTTTTGTGTCAGGGAGCAGTAAAAAGGGCTGGATCAAGTCATAACAGTGTTGACTGTCACAGTAAGAATAAAGGTCCACTTTAAAACTCAAGAAAAGCACGAGGTTATTGGTCTTCCTTTGCCACCAAATACAGTAAATTTTGTGTCAGTGAAGAACATTGAAAATGGACAAGTAGACACTGCAAACTACCCAGGATGAATGCAGTCCCTTTAAGGTATTATTTTTATGCTCTTGTCAGCTGTAGGTTTGAGGGGGCTCCTGCTGACACAACTTGATTAGTCCCAGCAGACTCAGTGTTCTTTCCTGCAAGTGGCATGAAAGCAAATGAGGAAAGTCAGTTCTGAGGTCTGAAAAATCCTATTTATGTGCTTTAAATTCAAAGGCATGTAACACACACTAGGTGAAATCTGTGTTCTTTGTGATTGTGCTGAGATGAGCTATTTTAATATATTCTGTGAGAATAATAAGAAAATTCTTTAACAAGGGTGAAAATGCTACTGGACGACACTGAGTCAGATTTTGCTCTGCTTTACATCTGAAATCATTGGAGTGGGTGAAGAAAAATCTATGGTACAATGGGGTTTTGTTCTTCAAGCATTCTAATAATTGCTTAATAATTATTGTCAGAGTTGTGATTCAGCATAGCAACTTGTATGCATGTCTTGTGGTTTTGTTTTTTCCAGGGATGGGTGTCCACAACTTCTGTGGGCAAATTGTTTCATTGTCCAATCACCCTCATGGTGGAGAGGGCTCCCATCTAGGTCCCAGGATTTCCAGCCATATCCTTTCTCTATGGACAGTCATCTTCCTTTAAAAAACCCACCAGCTTTCTGTAATCTGTTGACCCTTTCCTTATCTGCAAAGTAAACAGAAACCTTTGCCTGTTGCAGATTTGGCAAACAAACATTAAAAAACAACAAACAAAAATAATGCACCTATAATTTTTTCATGAGTTTTCAATGTCTAAATATCTATTCAGTCATATACTGGGGATACAAGTAAACCTTAGGTTTTAAATAAAAATCCAGTTTAGTATGACTAGGAACATACACAAGCAATTTGAGATATCTACTGGAATAAGAAATCAAGACAAGAAATAAACAACTGGACACTTGTAAGAATAAAACCCATTAATGTTAACAATAGAAGAAATTTTGCATCATTTTGGTAGACTAGAATTGAGCAGTCAGCATAAAAGATAACTTTTAAGAAAAGAATCTAACAGCAGGCAGAGTGTGGATTAAAGGATTGCAAATAAAGTACAGAGTATTATAATGTATGGTAAACTATTCAAATTTGGCACTCTGGTACAGATAAGATTTTGTTTCTCAGTCTGTCTTCTTATATAGCATCAAATGTCAAGGAGTAACTGAATCTGCAAAGCCAGGTTTAAAAAATTAATCAAAATTGATTATATGCACAATTATGTTGTTTGGTTTAGCTTGCTTTCTGAGAAACAAGGGATATATGGTCTTTATGTTTGACAGTAGACTCCACTAATTTTAAACCAAGTATCCAGTCTCAAAAAATTTGACAAACAACAGATACAGACTCTGGTGTAATGTTTTATCACAGTTAGCTCCAGTGAGACTATGCACAACCAAGTTATATCACCTCTGTCTTCCCTTCCAGCTGTCCCTGTGGTCCCAGGAATTTTCCAGTCCACTGTACAGCCACCCAGATAAAGGAACAGGAAAGATATCATTCCAGGTGGTTGATCACTGGAACAGGCTCCCTAGGGAAGTGGTCAGGGAACCAAGCCTGTCAGAGTTCAAGAAGCATTTGGGTGGTGCTTTAGTCATACAGTTTAGTGCTGGGCAGTCCTGTGAAGAGCAGGGTGTTGGACTCAATTATTACAGGTCCCTTGCAACTTGAGATATTCTGTAGTTCTACCATTGGCTAACTAATGCTTTTCAGCCTTGTGGTTATTTTGCCTTCTTGAGATAAGTTTGGATATGTTTGAATTGAGAAGTCACACATATTCAGGGTGAAAGCTCTTCATAAAGATACCGTATAGCAGACAAGTGGATGTGCATCCTTCTGATTCCTTTTTGCAGGAAAAAAGCACATCCAGCTGCACTGTCAAGGCATGAAGCCTCTCTGATTGGTAGGAATGTTTGAACCCCTATCTGAGCAGGTCACTTTGGAAAAATTACTACCTCTTTCTCTGGTTTGTTCAGCTTTCCCAGCCTGTTGGTATGAGAAACCTTGGGGCCAGGCAAGGAAGCACCCAAGACTCCATGACTGTTAATCTGTTTGGGTCTGAGGTTGTATATTGGGATTTATGTGCCTTTGTGCATCTGCAGTGTGATTATTTATAGACATGCAACCTGGTAAACCAAAGTAGCTGCCTTTTTTATTAGTATCTAAAAAATTCCTGAATGACAGCATTCATCAAATGCAGTCACCTACCAGGTTCTCAAAACATTATTCATTCCATATAAACACAGACTCAATAATTTAAAGAAGTCCATGTGATTGAAAATGTGTTGGCTCTGGACAGATTGGCCACTTTTGTATTCTCCTTCATATAAAAGGAGAACCACCATCCCTGAATGTGTTAAAAAATGTGCAGAAGTGATACATAGGATCATGGTTTAATGGTGGACCCAGAAGAGTTAGGTTAATAGTTGGACTTGATAATCTTAGAGGCATTTTCCAACCCTAATGAGTCACTTTTGAGAGAAATTGTTTTTGTGAGTGTGTAATTTGATTTACATAACTTGTTAGTGATACAAAGTGATCACAAACTGGATCACACGTTAAGAAGCATTTCTAAAGGGTACTTTTCAGAAAAGTTGGATCTTCCAGCTTATTTCCAGCTTATTTTCAGCATTGAAATACTGCCATTTTTCCATTTGCTGTGCCAAATTTACAGTAGTCTCCCCTGTGCCTAGTTATGCAATGCTCAAGTGGTGAGAGCAATAGACCTCTGAATCAGCTAAGCTCTCAGACCTCAAAGTAAAAGTAACCCTGTAAGTTGTACTTTTGTCAGGCATCTCATCACCTCGTGTCCCAGGTGAGGGATTCTGGTCTCTAGAGAGCAGCTGAGATAGAGAGTTTCATTTACCTTACGAGGGGAACACAGTGATCAGGTTCAGACATCATTATTACCACGCCACAGTAGAATAGAAACTGTAAATGGAGAGACTTGGCACTGGAGCAAAGCAAAGACGAGTTTTCTAAATGGTTCTGTTTCTCAATTCAGGGTTTGGTCATTAAGAAAATTAATAAAATACCTACTCATTATTAATACAATTTTATAGGATTTTATATCTTAGTGTCATGCAGAAATTAACTAAAATTAAATAACTTAGGAAACATTCCAACCTTAGCAACTATAATACACTGGGTTTTATTTAAAGGGATAGAGAGAGGCTGTAATTTGTAAATAGTGCTAAACACTAACACAGCATAAAATATTAGGCTGTATATTTCAAAGACTTTACACTAATATAGTAAATTGTAAAGATTAATTTTAAGCCAGTGTGAGTCACTGCATTTCTCCTTTATTCCTTGTGGTATACTAAATATTGAGTTTTCAATAGATGCAACGATAGCACAGTATTCTGTGACTTTCTGTGTTTATACAGAGGACAAGAAATAAAAACTATCTATCTAGTATGCTTAGGACATGCATCTATAATTAACATAGAGTAAAGTCAGAGTGAATAAAGGATGACACTTTCCTAATGCTATGCTTATCAGAGCTGGATTTACTGAGATCTCCACACAGAACTTGGAGCACTCTTCAAATTTATGTACCAGCATCTTTGCCATTGAACAGATGAGGATATTGTAGTCCCTCATAAGAAAATGTTCTAAACATTGTAAAAATCCTATAGTTTAATCTCAAATGTTGCTTAACTACATAACGAAGACCTGTGGTATTTGATTGAAATCATACAGTTTGAATTAATGTGATTCAAAACGTAAACATTGATAGTAAAACTGAGTGCATACATATTATTATGTAACTACTGCCTAGCCATCATTTTCTTTGGAAAAATTTGCATTCAAATATCAAGCAAGTGATGAGACACCAGCCCTGGGAATACAATACAAGTTTTCACAGAGATTGTGCTGCACTGGCTCTGAATTGCAAACAGACCTTTCCCTGTGGAAGTCCTCTTTTAGACATATTGCTTCAGCAGAAGAGAACTACTGTGCCTTTCAGATTAAGAAATTGTGTATCTAAGAAAAATATTTTCCCCAAGAAAGATTAAGGTATGTTAGACTGGGAAGGTTCCAGAATATCTTTGATAATTATTTTATGCAAATAGTATCTTGTTTCAGCCTATAGATTTATGCAATTAATACAGATTTTTTCATGTACAGCAGTTTTGTAATAAACTCCCCTTTCTTCCACGTTGGTTGAAGTGGAGAGATGCTATTGTTATTTTCTGAAAAGATGAAGAAACAACCATAGCATAGGGTAGAAAAGAAATATGTGGAAATATCTTCCAGGCATTCTGACCATTAATAATTGAAAATCCTTGCAATGATCTGAGCAGGATTACTAATACAGGTTTTGAAAAATAACCTGTTGTGTTACTTCCCTTCCAACCATTTCTGCACCCTTGGTGAACTGCTGACAGAGTCTGGTGCCTATGCTGTTCAGACACCATTATGAAGTGCATGTTTCCTACGGCCCTGAGTCCAAGGAAATATAGAAGTCTTGTGCTATCTTGTTTCTGTAAAGAAAATATTTGTGTCTTGGGAAAGAAAGATGGCTTGATTTGAAGTACCACTCAACAGATACTAGAACTTGATGGAAATTGTATAGCTCTGTGTTAAATTGGTTTTTAAACCAAGTAAAAGCACGACTGTAGCATATTTATAGCCAAGTCTGCCTGTATTCTGATTCTAAAAAGTGGGTAAAGCAATTTTCACCTAAGAATAGTCTGAATGTAGCTTTTGTGATACTCACTTTTTTTTCTGTAATTTGCAAGACAGTCTTTTTACAGTATTCACAAACACTTCTACACTGTGACTTCCCCTCTCTTTTCTAGAATAATGCAAATATCCTTTTCATTTGTCCTCTGTTTTAGTTATGGAGACTTTTACACCAGTTCTCACTGAATTATGGAAGTATTTGCTCTTTTCCCTTGTATTCTACAAGGATAGAAAATTATTACTATTGTGATTTCCTCTCCTCAATCTATTTTTTCCCCTCGAGCTTCAAGATAAACTGTCTCACATTTCAGATATGTACACCTGTCTCCTTTCTTCTGGCATCCAGCCTCAATTAGATAATTTAATTATACACGTTCAACATTTTAGCAACTTGGTACCGTTATGCCTTTGCCCTGTGTTCCATGGTGCTCCACAGAGATCTTTGGAAGATGGTCAGGTTTGTAGCTGAGCTTTCTATTCCAGCAATACAAAACTTTGCTAAGACCCTATCTGTATAGTCTCTTTTCCCTGACTTTTAGGCTGGGTATCACTAGTCCTCACTTTTGACTAAAAGAAGATTTAACAGTACTCTTTGTATAATATATGTATGTGGCTTCTCTTTTTTCCCTGAAACATTACATATGTGATTTGGTGGCTGAAATTGGAACACCACATGTTCCTGCAATCTGTCCATCTCTGACAGCTTCGTTTCTTTATTCAGTGGCTGCTCTGGTGCTGATAGAAGTGTCAGAAGAAATTGTCTATCATTCGTGTGGGTTTGTCACTCGTATGAATCAGTTTTATCACAGCTCCAGAGCATCCCCAGAGACTGCTCTAACTGCTTTGTTTTTAATTACAAAGTCACTATTTGTGTTCCTCCATACAGACAGCCATGTAGCCACTCATAAAATCACCTCGTTCAAAATCTAGAATACACATATTCAAATTTATCCATCTTTCCTTTGAAGTGATCTGTGAAATTTTCAGAAGGGTCTCAGTAGCACTGATCCCATTTATGGTTCATCTGTTTCTAAGGTACCATGACTATTCCAGACGCACATTTCGTGTTTTAGCACATCTTGTCACAAAGCAAATCCTCTTCCCAAAGTGAAGGCTAAGAGATTTAAAGCACAATTGTGGCTTACTTGAAAGCCAGGGTTAAAGAAATATATATTTTTTCAACTGAATTTTAATTGCATGTCAAATAGAAACAAATTCTAGATATTTCCATGGGAATACAAAAGGGTCCAAGAAACTGAATTCAAGCTCTGAAGGAAATATAAAGCCTAGTCAAGGTATCTTAATGTTATATCTTTTGTTGTATCCTTTTTGCTATTTTTGTTTGGTTTTGGTTTTAAATGATGTATTTAAGAACTGGTATGAAACACTCAAGATATTTTAGCTTATTTTGATATTTGCAGTTAGCCAGTACGTGGGTCTTTCAAAACTTTTCAACACCAAGGAGTAATTTGGTGATGTAGTCAGATATTTCTTGGATACAGATATGTTTGTTTACAAAGAATGCAGGCAAATGCAGACAATGCAGACATTTCCTTAAACACCATTACAGTTAAACAATAAAAGGCTATTTATTTGCACAACATTTCAAATTTCATTCTACATAGAATTCTACCACTTTTTAATGTGTGATCCTTATTCCTGCTTGCTGTCTTTTGGCTGTTTTTTTTTTCTCTGTTTTTGAAAGTTTTTTGAATATTTCTGAAACACACTTCCATCAAGTGATACCCAGTAAATATCTACTACCCATTTCCCCTTTAGTCTTCCACTTGATCTATGTTTTGGGTGGAGGATTCTGTTGTTTCAGCTAAAAGGACATACATCTTTTATGCCTTGTCTGAAACCTACTGTGAATGATAGGCTTGTCCCAGCATGAACACATTGTCTTCTAACTTCTATTACACTTATTTCATCATTTCAATCTTTTTAATAATTGAGTAGTTCCAGTCTGCTTGACATTTTAACCAGAGGCAACAATCAGACTATAATATTCAGGTTTTAAATGCCTACTTTACTCTGCTTTTATAACATTGAAAAAATATCTGTAGTAAATGTGATATGCAATATGGTATGGAGAGGCAAAGGTCATACTGCATCTAACTTTGATAGCTACATTTCATCCAACTTTACAGTGACTCAGTGAGAAAGATGTCCTTAATTGAGTGCCTGCAGCCCCTGTGTAGAAACAGTGAAAATAAACTTTTGCTTCTGAAGATGCTTAATCTAATGTCTAAAACTAGGCCTAATGTGAAATCAGGTAATTTAGATTTTATCCTATGTATGCCCTCCCCATGTCCTGGAATGGGTCAAGAGGCAAACTTTCCAGATCATTGTGTTTAAGTGTTGTCTTGACAGTAATCAGTTAATTTCCACTGAGAGGGATTATTTCTTTAGCAAAGAAAATGTATGAAATTTATGCTCAAATAACTGCAACACCAAAATTGTTTTAATATCTTCCAGCACACTCCCTCTTAAGCCCTCAAAAATGTTCCTTAATTAGTCCAGCTGCAAATGGCATCAGTTTGATGATTCAGATCACATCATTCACATATAGTCCATGTATACTTATGTAAAACTTTCTTGGCTTTTATAAGCTGACTTTTGTAATTCCATAATGTTTCAGTAGGAAAAATAGCACAGAAACTGTATAAAGTTTACACAGGAAAAAAGTTACATATATACAAATCCTCACAATAATCTTTTGTCCATGGCTCCTACTATGACAAAGTTTTCTGCTTAGGTTCTTATTGTCAAGGACAGTGATTCATACTTTGCAATACTGGCACTTATGCTGTAAATCAAGAGAGGTATCCACTGTAAAGTCATTTATAGGAGTGACAGCAATATAATAATAATATTATCAACCGTTTTTCATGAACTGTTATTCCTGGCTAGCACCACTACAACCATCTGGCTGATATTCATTCTTCTCCACCTCATTCTTGCCCTTTTATTGTCCTCCTCCACCTTTTAAACTCTAGCCAACAACTCCACTAATACAGCAACAAATTTGCTGGCAAGGTCTGCAACAGCTGAGCCCATCCCAGTTGATCTGTGCCAGTCAGCCAGCTGGTGAGCTGGAAATTATCTAAGAACTGGCTACAATGCCATTTTACAGGCCAAAAAGACACTGCAGTATTTGCCTTAAAGAGATGTTTTTCCTTTGCTATGACATCATTTTCTGATCATGATTATTGGCATAAAAAAGTTAATATGGAGGACAGCAAAGAGAAGTATTAGCAAATGCACTAACCCACTTAGGCAACTCCACTTGGAGAGTATGAAAGTATTTCCTAAAAGTCAGTGGAGAATTCTGGAAAATACAAAATTGAAAATAAATGTGGGCAGTTAACATTACAGTCATTGTCATAAACATTGTTGTAGTTTATGTAATACTGATGGTATTATTCAGTTTAAATTAACTGCATGGGCAAATAAATTAATAAGTCTTGGTGCTATTGCATATTTCAAGTTTTACTAGGTATATATTCTTTTCTTTAGTTATCTCCCACTCTTGCTTAAGACCTCTGTTTTCTTACTATTCTGCTACATTTATTCTAGTACATATTTAGGAAAAGAAGAAGTTACAAGGAAATCTTGTTTAATTCAGGTGTTCTTTGCCAATCCTGGAAGTATTTGCCTCTCCTCAGATCTGTTGGCATAAAGTTCTAGTAACATAAAAATTAAGTTTTTAGCATTTTAGTTACCTCACTGCTTCAATTCATATTGTTCCAATACAGTGAGTGATGCCTATATTAATAAATTATGAAGTCATTTGAACCTGGTCTCTTCCAGCAAGGTTGTTGCCAAGACATTAAGTTAGGTCATCAGTCTCTCTTCCACTTTAATAAATGTTTAATTTTAATCTATATAGTCTGGAATAGCTCTAACAGTGTTGCATTCCTTGATGATTATTCAGGAGAAACTTGAAATCAAGCTTTTAAGTCCAATTAGTGTTTAATGATAAAGTGGGTAGGTTAATATGATATTGAAGGAAAGCCTTTATAAAGGATGAGCAGGAAGAAGAAAGTTATGCCTGACCCAAACTACTAACATTAATTTTTAACTGCACAGGTGGATATAACATACTCCAGCAAGTCCTTGACTTCATCACTAACCTCTTTAAGGAATTCTTATCTTTACAAAGAGAACACACTGAGAAAATGAGGTCAAGGTTTAGAATGAGGTAGGTTATGCCCCCCTGGTAAGAGAGGTAATACAGGTCGAAATAAAAATGGTTTGAAAAACCCCATAGAACAAACAATCAAGAAAACTTCTGTGGTTTAAAGTCACCAAAGTCACCACCATGTAAATGCAGTTCCAAAGGATTCTGACAGTTCTATAAAACATCCGAATCTCCCTAGTTCTCAAAGTCTAGTTATATGCTAATGAGGAACATGAAACTGTTTTAAATCTTGGTGAGTTTCATAGAGAATAGGTACTTCCAACCCAGCTGATGTTTCTACAGGTGGTATGCCAAATATATTCAAATTTAACGAGGAAAGTGTGTCCTGTACAAAATGTTATGTAAGTGATGGAGCACTTGCCACTGAAATCATGGTGGCAGTCTGTTCCCCTTGCTAATCACCAAGTCTCTGTGGGAACTCTGGGTATGTTCTTCAGGCATAGGCTGAGCCCTCTGTCTCAGGAGTACTGAGGTATAACTTGTTTGCTTAGTGCAAAATTGCCTTTACAATCTACTTACAAGTTTGGTGGAGTAATGAGTTTTCCTGGATAAATTAGTGAAGTCATTTGTATCTACCACAGTCCCAGTATGATAATCACTGAATTGACTTTCACCTTGGTATTACACATGGTGTTTAAACAACAACTAAATTAATTTTCTAAGCTCAGGAGAAAAGAAAATACACACTTCTGACCACCAGCCTGTTACTGTACTCCCTATCAAACCATGAGATTCTATCTAAAAGAAAAAAAAAAATCTGTTTTTGTTTCATCTGTAACCAACATATGAAAAAGAGGAGACTGTACCATTTCTTAACATCAGGGATGTTATAAAATATCGCATCTGCAGCCCAAGTGCCAGCACTTTGTCCTGGGATTTCTGCCAAAACAGGAGTCTGTTCGGTCGTAATTAACATTTCTCATCCCAATATCATTGTTGATGAGTCCCCACACAGTTTCAACTACAGCTGCCTGCCACAGCAGTTCATTATGAACACAGGACTTCTGCTGACTCTTCCCTTCTGCTCTACTTGTCAGGGGCACTTCTCGCTTCAAAAGAATCACAGTTTCCTTCTTGTCAGACTTTGTGAGGTAGCCGTATCATGTCTCATTTGAAAATCTGCATATTGGTTTTGGCTTGATCCATTTGAACTTTTTTGCCTTGAGGAAGTCTTTCATCTTTTGTTTGGATCTGCTGGACTTCATGTCTTACTGGAGTGGTGCCATCTTGAGCTAGATGTTCACCCCTTGTTAAATCATTTGTCCATTCAGTTTGGTGCCCAGATTAGCCAGATTGGATCCTGATGTATTTCAGCCTGGCTCTTCTGGAATTCCGTGGCATTGCTTCTCTGTAGTCTCTTTGAAGCTTTGCTAGAGCTACATGGAAGGCTAAGCAATTACAAATGATACAGTGATGTGAGCAATGTTCTTGAGGATACATTATATAAATGGTCAGCAGGAGACACTGTGGTAACCAGCTAGGATGAGAGAATTGCTTATGAAAACAGACACTTGTTATTTCCCCCAAAAATTGCTAATAGAGAAATCAAAAGCACCTATTTTTAAATCAAATAAGCAGTTTTTATTTTATTATGTTTTGTATATACTTTATTATTCAACTTCTTGCTTCTGCTGGAGTTATTACTTACTGATTTATCTAGCCAAGGACCAGAGTCTGTGCTTCAGCAACATCCCTGTTTCAAACAGCTTATGATCCAAACATAGATGAGACAAAACAATACCATACAAAGGGAGTTTAGGGAATCAGGGATACAAATTTGGGGCAGTTTTACCAATCACCCTTCTAACAGCATAGCAGTCTACACATCGGATTTTTTTTTATTGTGTTTTAGAAATAGGGGTCAATGAAATTATGATTTTCAGCAAATTTGACTGATTAGCAGGGGTAGATGACCTTTCAGTAGTGAAGGAGACAGAAGCAGCAATGTAGGTGGAGCTAGGTCACGTGTAGTCTTTAAAGCAAAGACAAATTATTCAATTTTTTGCTGCAGGACAAGCCAGGAAGCCATGAAGGCAGGAAAATGAAGGGGTGACCTTACTAGTGACCTAGAAAAATGATCTTTGCATCACTTTTCTGAATGGAATGGAAAAAGATCTGTTATGGTCAAAGAAGGTTCCTATATTTCTGTCTGGCAGCAACATTCTCCTTCTTTATTAGGAAATGGTACAGCCAACAATAACAAAAAAATACAGAATTGGCAATAGATGAATAGCAGCACAAGCTGCAAAGTGACACTTTGACAAACATTGTTCCAGCAAACAATCCTGAGAAAAAAGACAAGTGATCATTTCTTAAAGGTATTGGGGGAAGGGGGAAGAGAATGCTGACGTTAAGGACAAAAGCTAACAAGGAAGCTTCCTGAATCTAGATGACAGAAATCCAGAACCTGTTCTCATGTGGCTTAAACAGATGGGCTCTAATTTAACATGGGTATAATTAACAACAAAATGTTGTCCAGTTAGGCCACTTGGGTTTTAAACAGGACCAGGGCTTTAACTGTAGATATGTGAATTATTGCCTTAAACTGTAATAGAGTCTACTGAAGGATCAGTCTAAGAAAAACAATCTTAAGGTGCAATAATATGTATTAAATATTTCTGTTCAAGCAATATGTATCTCTCTAAAATGCTCCCAACGCAAAGGAAGAAAAAAGGGTATGTCACAGATCTGACACCAAAGAGAACTTGATAACTGATTATATTTTAGTATATTAACTTGTCGTATTTTGAAATTGTTGTTGAAGGGAGGCTTGTCAGCTCTAGGGGGTCTTTGGAATATTTTAATACCCAGATGATGAGACCAGAACTTAATACGGATCTCACACAAAACAATTAAATACCTTGATTAAAAAAACTACTCAGTGTCCCTGAATTCTGGATATTTTTGTAAAACAGTATTTCCATAATTTTCTGATTCAAAGATAAAAGGAAAAAGGGGGAAAAAAAAGCAGCATCTACTGTACATCCAAAAAATGACAACTGGAATAACCTCAAAAATAGATATTGTGGATAATTCTATGGTCCTGGAGCAGATGTACAGAGCAAAAAGTCTTCTGAAAGTCTCAGAACAATGTCTGGGAGGCAGGGTTTACATGGGACTTGGGAAATCTTTCCCCAGGAACATACATACTTTTGATATCATTAGTGGAAATTAAGGACTTATAAAACTCATTGGATCTCAGTTCTGCAATACAGTCCATATGCAGAGCCCTGATGCCATCAGTGAGGGACTTGGAGAACCATGCCCAGAACTCCATGGGTCTCCTGGAAAATTTTTATACTCACACAAAAGTTATTTCAAGAATGAGTGATGCCACTCAGCAGTCAAGAGACTAAGCAGATTTTTTTTTGGTCTGCTATCATTTTGATTGAAATAACTCAGCTCTGCTGAGAGCAATAAAAATGGATCAGACATATTTATGAGGTAAGAACTCTACAGTGTCTAGAGTCATTAAGATCTTTCATTTTTCTTGTTTGATTCAAAGTACCTGTCATTCTCCCTCGAAGCTCTGGCTGTCTCACGAAGCACCCACTATTCTCAGAGAAAAGGTTCTTTTCATGAAGAGCAATAAAAAAATTTGTCATTTTATATCTGGCGTGACTGTTTTTGATGGGATAAATTCTTGTTTAGAGCTCTGAATTCTTTCAAACATTATCAGGTTTTTGTTGTCCAAAAAAAAAAAAAAAAAAGAAGAAGTGTTAAGTCTTACTTTTTAAGAGCATGTTTGCATTAAACACATCTTTTAAAACAAGTTAAGGCCTGAACTAACTCCCAACATCTGAATAAGAACATGTAATTGTCTGAGGCATCTTCCTCTGAAGTCAGAAAATTTTTTCAAATCTCACAGATTCTCATACTGAAAGAAAACATTCTTAAGGCTTGCTCTGTGCTTCATTCTTTCCTATGGAAATAAATGAAAGTGACATAACATGCTGTGTTGCTTGAATTTGCAAATATATACTTTCTTCTAAGGTGAAAATATGCAGAAGCCTTGAGATGAATATTTTGTGCCACCATCCCCTCAAGTAAGAAGAATCTCTTTTCCAAGCAATACTTGTGAGGAGCAGCATGTCAGGGACACTCTCTATGTCACCAAAGGACTGAAGCAAAATTAATTCCCTCCTTTGATAGCTTTTCCAAGCTGTTCTGGAAGATTTGGCACATCCTCAAAGCTCCCTTTAATAGCTTCCCATCATAGATCCTAGATGAGCATATTCTACATGTTCTCAATTTCATAAAATTTAAATATTGTTCTAATGAGTCAAAACAGAGCCTTTATACTACTGTGGCCTCCTATATTATTTAAACTAAAAAATATACTAAAAGCAAATATTTAAGAGCTGGGTTCAGATGCAAATCACGTGGGGCCTAGGGGAGGCCTATGGCCAAGTACAGACTGGACACAAACCAGGCTGTGCTGGTCAAGTACAGGACAGAAGGATGTTCCCTTGCCCTGTTTTAGTTCCCAGCACAGACATAGCCTTACACTCCAAGACTAGAATTCCAAGTGCCAGGGGATGATTAAAACACTCAGCTATCCAGGATCTCCACAGCAGGAGGAGGCAGCTTCCCTCACCAAAATCATTATGAATCTGTTCTTCAGAGGGAGCTGTGAAACTAAAGTTTTCCCCCCATCTTACCAACATGAAAAAAATGTTTTGGAGTCATGTGTTGCACACATTTAAGACACACAAAACAAATCAGTATGTTTATTCTCCAGAGTTTATTTTGTGTCTGTCAAATGTAATGCATTTTTACTGCACAATTAAAAGTTTTGAAAAAAATACAGAAGTATAGTGTCACATCATTCAAAACCTTTCACTGTGCAGTTTATTCCAACTTAATTTGAAATAGCATTTGTGCTAAATTCAATGAAATCATTAATGAAACGAATTAAAATTGCTAAAGCTTCCTCTATCCATGTGCAAAATGAATTGTTACATGACTATTTCCCTTTTAAATTTTTTGCATTAAAAATCAAGGGAAGGGAAAAGGATATAATTTTAATATGTCTAATATCTTTCTTGAAAAGTCAACATGTTTCATAAGAAGTAGGAAGCTTAGCTTTATCTGATGCATGAGCAGACAGACTGGCTGAGCTGTCCCTGGGCTTGTGAGGAATTCTCTGTTGGGATCACGAAAGAGTATGGCCTTCTTACACAGTAAAGCAAGTAATTTCCTTTAGCCACTAGGGAAATGAGATTGAGACAGGACATTTTGTCTATTTAGTCTGCCTCCTGAGAAGGCTGTTTTGGGAAAAGGGCCTTCACACACCATTTTGCTGGTGCGAACCCTCAAGGCATTGTTGAATCAGATAAGCAAAACTTTTAGTAACACGTGGGCAACAGGAGAGCCAAGTCCTTATTCCTCTTTAGTAATCACAAAGATCCTGCATTTCCATAACATCTGTTACAGGCACCCATTGCAGTGTACAGTCTCCTCATTATGCCCCATTAATCCTCTTTTTGTGCAGAATCGAGGCCCAGAAAGGGTTTTAGCTTTAAATCACGCGCCCGGTCCGCATCACACACAAATCATCCAGAACTGATGAATGCTGGTTTCTATACATGGGGGAGAGGGGGAGCACGAGTTGGGTGTTGTGAACAAAACTGGAAAAAATTAGTTTCTTTTCAAATAATTGAAAGTCTAAAATTGATTGTTTGTAGATCACATTTTTTTACATAAAAAATATTAGGAATGATACAGGAAAGGCAACATTTCTGGGATTTGAGACACCGCAGAAAAGTGTTTAGCCCTGTAAAACATTGTAAAAAATGGGAAGGAACCTTGTTGCTCTTCCTCAGATTTACTGATTACTTGTTATTTCTAATTATTTCAGAAACCACATTCTTAAGAATATTCAATTATTCACGAGAAATAGATTCCAAACATAAATACGTGTCCCTCCCTGAAATGTTCATTTATAACTGGAGAAAAAAAGAGAAGTTCTGCTGAGTGGGGGGAAAAGGGAAATTAGTCATACTTAATCTTAAAAATAAAGGTAGAGTTTTCTTACCGTGGCAGTGATAACTGTTCTAGAAATGCTAGAGGTTGCCTCTAGGAGAAAAGAAGAAAAAAGATTCCACATGTGATTTTGACTCAGGCAATACAAGCTTGTTTCTTACTATTCCACTATCTTGTTCAATCACTGTAAACAATTTTCCAAGGGTGAATTCAAATATTACAAGTTCAGAAACAGATAACATACAAGATGGGATTAATGAGATCCACCTAATTGAGGGAGATAACATACTGAATAGCTAAGTATTTTATGGTAGTGCTGATAAACAAGATCAACAGTACAGGCAGAAAAGTGGAAAACTGGTATCATCATCGTTTATCTGCCATGTAATGCAAGTAACTGTCATCATGTTATATCTTCAGAAAGGCAATATTAATCCATTCCCTACACCAAAATCCAGAAGATGCACTTCACTGTAAAATACAAATACTCTCTGTTTACTCACAGAAGTGCTTTACTAAATCTTGATATCCAGAAATGGCAGAAACAAATGCAGTTAAAATAAAGATGTAAAGAGAGAAACAGCAAGGGTAAACACAAAGCACTTACAATAATTAAAGAGCATGAACACTAGAAAATTCAATGGATTGAAGCAAGCAAGCACTGTAACAAGTAAATAAATAGTTAGTGAACAAAGGAAGAAAAATAAGAATTTCTCAAAGAGAATAAGCAATAGGCAGAGGAGAAAGAAATTATTTATCCTCATAACCATTATAATGGAAAATTGGAGCCAATGGGCTAAAAAGAATATCATTAGAAATTAAATAAGCACTCTGGATTAATTTAAAGAATGGAAGTTGAGATTTACTGAAATCAGGGATCAAAATCAGAGGGATAATAGACAAGGAATTGGAAAACACAGATAATGTTTGAACTTTTAACTAGATCAGAATGGTGATCTGTACCCTACTTATAGAAGACATAATAGAAAATATTTTCAATAGCAGTTTCAGTAAACTGATTACAGAGAGGTACTAAGATCTGGAAACTAAAAGCACATTCTCTTGTGAAGACATCAAAGACCTCTGCTCAGCATGTGCTTGTCAACTAAACAAGCAGTATGATTGTGGAGAACAATATAACAATACTTTAACACAATCATATAAAGTCAAGAGCATGCCCCCCACTGGCACATTTTATTCAGTAGATTAGGGCATCCTTGTATCTCATGGAGGTGTATCCCAATGGACCAGTTTGGAAAAAAAATGCAATGCTACTGCTCTATCACATTATTAAAATTACATCAAAGGCCAAATCCTTATTCAGTGGAGCATTTATACAGACTAGCTGTTGTGTTAACTGGTTCAACTCCATAGCCAGGTCCTCCTTGGATAACTTTATCCATGTCTACTGCAGCACTCGTTACAAATAGCAGTGAATTTCTTCTTCCAATCCTTTAATACTAGCTGGACCTTTTATCAGAAGATAAAATTTGTGACTTGACTAAGGACAGAGAAAGCTGATCTTGAGGCTAGAGCAATGTAGTTTCTGATAATGTTCATCCCTGAGTGCTTTCATCTCCTGTGGTTCAGCCCAAATCATCACCTTTTCACTATTGTTTTGCTTTATTTCAGCTTTGTACCACTTGTCAAAATGCAGCTACATTGCATATTTTGTTTTGCGATGCTGACTGTTTGATTTCACACTTATTGATTTCAGTCATGCATGCCAGTAATACCTTGCATTTGTATAGCTGCTGTCACAACCTGTTCACATTTTATCCACCATCAGAGCTTGTTTCACAGCTGCAGGGTTGTCCTTGTAGGCTAAGGCTGAATACATGGGAGATGGGTGAGCTATTCACCTTCTCAGATGCTCTTTTGCTGGAAGCCTTAGAATGAGTAGCAGAGGTAGTTTGTCTCCCAGGCTGCTTTTGGCACATGGGCTATGGGGATCATTGCCAATCTGCTAAGTCAGTTGAAGAAGTTTCTGTGGTACCAGACCGTGCAGACTCGACCACATATTTTCCTGCCTTTCTCACCTGCTCTAGTTCATGCAGTTCTTTAAATACTACCCTTAACTTCCACTTTAAGGGCAGCCACTTTGTGCAAGAAGAGCATGGAAGTTGTTGCTATTGTTTGTAGCACACTTCTCTTCTGATCTAGCTTCTGCAGTCTTTAAATTAATTTTCCTAATCCCTTACTTCTCTCCTTTAAGGTGATGACCTTAAAGGAACAGTACTGATGTGTCTAGTACGAAATAAAGCTTTTGCTGTACACTGGTCATTGTACTCTGTTACATAAAGCACAAATTGCATTTTTGCTTCAGCTGAGATGCAAAACAATGCATAAAGTCACATAAACCACAGAATGGTTGAGGGTGGAAGGGAGGTCATCTGGTCCAACCTTCTTCTCAAGCAAGACCACCTAGGGCCTGTTGTCCAGGTTTGTGTCTGGACAGCTTTTGAATATCTCCAAGAATGGAGACTCCATAGCCTCTCTAGGCAACTTGGAGCAAGGCTTGGTTTTCTCACAGTGAAAAAGTGTTTCTTTGTGTTCAGTTACTTTTCCTGTTTTCTCAATATGGAAAGGAGTTAAATTGGACACTTCTGAATATGATTTCTTACATATTTTTATAATGATTCTGTTTCCTTTCTCTTTTTTCCCCTTTATTGATATACAAGTATACCTTGAAAAAACTCCTTTGAATAGAACAGTAATCATAGCACTACCAATAAATATTGAAACACATAATGACTAATTCTGAAATTACTTGTTTAATGGTTTGATTAGATGATTTATTTAAATTGAAGTGAAGAAGAGATTAAAGCTTGATATTAAAAAATGGACTCATTCTTACAAAAGAAGAGTCTTACAATTCAGGTTTGTCAATTTAGATTTTTAATTGGCAGACAAAGTTCAATGCAAATACACATAGCTTAATAGACAGAATAAAGAAACCAGAAAGGAATGTTTCACAGTAAAATGTTAATGTGGGAATTGTTCCTGGTAAAACTGAGAAGAGAGGGAGAAATCTCCTTTTATACAAAAGAAGAAAATCATCTGCATGGGCTGTTAGAAACAAAAAAAAAAAAAAAAAAAAAAGTAGATAAGATATTGTTCTGTTAGTAACTGAAGAAATGATTTGCACAAATTTAAAAAAAAAGTAACAAAAACCCAAAGATGATCAACCTATCATAGTTTAGCCAAACCTGATAAAAATAATTTTGAAGGGAGCTGTCAGAATATTTGTTTACTATTTTCTTCCTGTTGTCACTAATTTGGCTTAAATAGGGAAGTTAGAGGGCCAAGCTGTGAAGAAAAAGGCAGTACATAGCAAAGTGGCATTTATGGACATTTACACACTTGATCACTGCTGATATCAGTGGAAAGTGGAAACCATTTCCTCCCTTCAGATTTACTCAGATTATTATTTTTATTTTTACTCTATATTATTTTTACTCTAAATCTGTTTCCAGTTAAATTTGTTTGGCTTTGATCTGCAGCCCTTGACTCTGTTTATTTTTTCCTCTGAGAGATGAATGGTCTGCAGAATAACTGGGGTTTGGAGTGGAGGGAAAGGGTCTAATGTTTACAGTACTTGTACACCACAAACAAGTCTCCTGTCACAGTTTTTTTTTTGGGGACAAACCACACAGAATATCACTTATCCCATGACAGGGCATTTTACCAGGCCCCTGGTCCCATTTTTGACTTTCTCACAACTTTTGCAAATATCTTGGCTGTGTTGACAAGTGTACATCCCAAAATACTTTTTTAAAAATGTGTCATTACCAGCTGCTATTTTATGAATCAGTAGTAAGCCTTCACCCAGAATCTGTATAAAATATTAGCTTGCAGATGTTAGAATGACAAAGCCTCTTCTGGTAGACTTTAATCTCTAAATGCCCCTTAGGCCTAAGTGTAAAGAATACCTGATGTACTCAGAAAATAAGTTGTGTTTACTATGCAAAAAAGATGGAGAATCTCCCCACATAACTCTGCCAATGTTTATGAAACTGAGATATATAAAGAAAATATTATCTAAAATGATGTTTTCATCCCATCCAAGTTGCAAATAAACAGTTCCAATGGGAAGGTTACTAAAAGGACAGCAATAGAATTTAACTGAAGTCTGGCAGAATCTGAAGCACTGCTTTAATCAGTTAAAATATGAAAAAAAAAAAAAAAAAGAAGTTGAATGACTTAGAGTCAGTATCAGCTCCTGAAAGGAGTGTAACTAAAATACTCACTTAGGTAAGGAGAAATGGATCCTCCGGATCATCAGGCTGTGATTAAAAAAAAAAAAAAAAAGGGACAAATAATAGAAAACTGCAAATCTGTGAGTGAACAAGATATAGTGATTTTTGCAGCTTCCAAGAATTTTCCTCCTCATAAACTCAGCAAATGGCTTGTCCATTTATAGTGATAAGAGTTCTCTGTCTTGGTATGACAACTGCCTACTGCCTGTTTCTATACAGTCTTTATAAGCTTTTTTCTCTTCTCAAGATATACTTTCCTGTATCCATCTATTTTGGAAATATGTTTAAGTTATAGGCATATGGGATCATTTTCAACTGTGGCAATATTATGGGGTTTTCTTCCACACTTAAGGGCTTCTTCATTGTATGAGACCATTGAAGAAAGATGACACTTCTAAAAGACACATTCAAGATCTGATTTTCTTTCTGGAGATGTAGTTCAGGGCATTGCTTACAGGGAAGCTCACAATAGCTCACCTTTAAACACTGGACCCTGTTAAGTTCCCAAGGTTTTTCAGGAAAAACTCATACTAAGGCTAGAGCATTCGTATTTACTTCTTTTCTTTGTTGTAGTTCTGTGCAACAAAAGAGGATGTAGGTTGAGGGTTTTTTGTAGCTAACACAGACTTAATCATGACAATAAAACTCACAGTCACTGTTGTAAATATTCAGCTACTTCTCTTGAAATTTTATTGCTGGATTTCTGGTTTCTTACCTGGCTTGCTTAAGTTCAGTGTTGTTAGAATATGTGCCTTTTAAGAAAAGCTTACACTGATCAGTAACACACATTAATCAGAAATTCTAGTTTCATTGACTCTGCATACAATTTTAATCAATATGTATTTAAGTTTTATACTTCGTGCTGCATCCATGTTCTCTTGAACGTTAATTTATGGAAAAGATTTTACAGAAGACAAGCATGAAATTGAAAAGTGTAAAATGAGCTAAGGTTGCTACTTCATCACTTTAAATAATACCACAGACCTCCAATTATCCAATAGGAGAGAAATAATAAAAGCTGTATATAATGTTGTAATAGATTTCACGCAGATAGAGCAGCATTTTACTTCGAAGAATAAATCATTTCATGTTCTTCATGGCCACCAAAACAAATTCAGTAAGGTTTATCACAAACCAAAATGGTTTGAATGGTATATATTACTTGTTTCATTAAAATCTGATTATATTATAATGTAGAAATCTAATTTCTCTAAGTACCTCATTACTCCTTATTTCATCTGCCAAGTGCAAGTGTGATCTTATTTGGAGAGTGAATTAAGCCAAGGCAGAATAACCAGATTGATATCCTGAACAAAAGTCGCACTACGGTGAAAGTTTCTTTCTTAACAAATGTACAGATGGCTCTGTTAAATGATCCACAACAAGTGTACATTTTTCTATGGGTCACATGGTTCCATTACAAATAAAAACTATTTATGTGAAATTACAAACCTGATCTATCTCCTCAACAACAATTTTGTACTGAAGCAACAGCAAGAAATTTATGAGATCTTTTTACTCATTGACATGTAAACAGATAAGAGTACAGCTGCTCTGTGAGCATTTTAGTGCACTAAAAGCTTGCTGCTCAATTAAAAATATTTTTCTGATTATAAGTAATATTTTTTCTTTGATCACAAGGCTCCAGTCCTTTTATTAAAATACCGATTCTCACTGAAACATACATATCATGTCCACTGCTGGTCCTTAAACTAAAAAAAATACAAGAAAAAGGGGATTTAAATTAATACATGGCTACAACACATAATAATTAGTATTTTCCATGATATTATTTATTTTTTCCTCCCCTAAGTCTTTTACCTCATTTGGATCACAGGGACTGAGTTTAAGAAGGTAAATATTTTCACTTCTGTGTGATTAGCTCAGACTGTTGGTGTAATCATTTGCCTTCAACTAGTTTTCTCCTTCTGTCTGGAGACTGACCATTTCAAAGAGCTAGTCAGCTGTGAAGAAGCAGAGTAACTCACATGCACTACTGAAGCAAATTTTTTTCTCATATGGTCATTTTATGCAGCCAGAAGATATATTTGAAGGGCAAAACTCTCTGGCGCTTAAACATTTTTAACTATTCCTTGCATTCTACTGCACCTTCAGAGAAATTATGCTGCAACATGGATTTCTTGGACCCGCAGACCAAAAATATATCCTACAAAGAATGTCTTTTCATGTTGAATAATCAGTGCTTCAAATTAAGACACTGCAAGTGTTTTGTGGGTCACATTCTGAAAACAAGATTTTTAATATTTTGCTTTCAAATCATTGTCTTTGGTTTAAGCTTCCACTGAGAGCATGAGCTTCTTACCACAATGGAGGGGCCTTAAAAATTTAAGGTAGCAAAACTGTTTGATCTTCTCAAAATGTTAAAATATTGAATTATTAATGAAAGACAAACCTTATGAAACTGGGACATTGGAAAGGGAGAGGGGGAAAGTAGGGACATGAAGATCATCTGCCAGGCATGGATACCGCTTCATGGATATGGCTTAAGTAGAAATTACTCCAGGTGATGTTCTGTCTCAGCTTTGTGGGGAAATATAGAATGATAAGAGGTGGGATGTATGATCAAAGCTTTGCTTGTAACAAACTTAAAAGCAGAAACAGAAGAGCCCTTGGTTTAAAATTCCTTACTATTCTGGTATGTCCTGTCATACTCATTAAATGGATATCCTCAGCTTTTAATAGAAACTGTAAAATACTTCAGTCAATAATAGCAAAATCTCAGTCCAATAAAATACCTTTTAATTCTGACTTTGTTATGACTACCTTTGTTCTATATCTGGACTAAAATCTCTTCAAGTCCCACAGTATGAGAGAGATTTGTGACCCAGCAATTATATTCAGCATATATGACAATTCATTTTCATGTGTTTACACATATTTAAACTTACATTAATAACAAACATATGGGGAAAATAGAAATGTCCTAAAAGCCCACATAATACTTATATATTGTGCCTATCTTGCATGCAGATATCATAATCCTTCTATCAACCGTGTGTCAAGATCTTCCACTGTACAAATAATTTTCTGTCATTGCTCTAGCCATTAGGTCAGTTTCTGTGAACCATCTGTATGTGAACCATTTCTTTAGTTTCTGTCTCACTGTTCTTCTCCTCTTGTGTACATGTGCTGTTGAGAACCATGAAAGGGAGAAAAGTTTAATGTGGCTGGAATGCAAAATCTGGAAAAATAGTAACACCATCATTACCTTCCCTGCTCTCTCTTAACTATTATTATCTGAAATCCCTGTGGTCCTAAAACATTTCACTTTATATTAATTATTAGCTTTACAACCTTCAGTGGCAAGCAGAAAAAATGTAGACTGTATAACAGCAACTGCCCCTACCTATTGCCTAAGTAGGATGAATGTAGAAGTACCTTTGACTTAGAGGGTAAAAAAATCACAGTTTGTACAGGACCCTCCTGCACATAATAGTGAGCCCATCACCCAGCAGCCCAAACTCCCAAATAGGTTACCAGAAGAGCAGCAAAAAATGCAAGCTATGGTCCAGTAGGGAATTTTGATGGACATCAGTGTCCTTGAAGTAACAGCTCATGAAGATGCTGGTACTTTGTGATTATTCCTCTTTCAGCAAGAACTGCCTGAAAATAATGTCAGTTTGTTTTTCTGTGGTATCTAATAGATTTGGATGGAAACAAATATATAAATACATGAATATCCTCAGTCCTGTTGACTACCTAGTGGTGCTAGAAAGCCTAAAGTAAGAGCCAGGGAAGTGTGTTGCAGCAAGATGTTCAGTAGGGTTCCTGCTCCCGTGACAGGAACCTGGACTATTCTGCACCCACCAAATGGCTGTTGAAAGTTTTTGTTTGCTCTGGTGATTTTACCTTATGTAAACATCAGAGACAAGGTGAAGGTTGCACCTACTGCCTCCCCAATGTGGACTGTTATTGTCCATCTTTTCTCTAAATTATTGTCTAAAATAGCCTCATTTCACTGATGGGAGATCCTCCAACCTTTCTATTCTTAAGAAAGCCAACAAACCCCCAAATGGTGGATTTAGGGTTTAAGAGAAAAAAATCAGAACTGCATAAGTGTTTTGGCTGGGTTGTTGTTTTTGGGCTTTTTTTCGTTGGTTGGTTGATTTTTGTGAGTTTTTGGGTTTTTTTCTTTTGGTTTGGTTTGGTTTGGTTTGGTTTGGTTTGGTTTGGTTTGGTTTCTTTGTGGCGGCAGGCTACAAAAAATTCTCTATTTCACTTAATTAAGCCTTTTTTTAAGATGGGATAAAATAATTTCAAGACAATAATAAAAAAACAGTACTGCATCAATCTGTGTATCACTTCCTGCTGAAAGAAAATTTACTTGAGGCTACTCAGCCTGATCTCCAGCTGCTGTAAAATTTCCCTCTAAAACCACTATTGAAGACTCACATTTACTCACTCAGGCATTATTTTTTTAAACCAAAATACTTAGGAAGACAGGTTCCTCCACCCAGGCTCCATGCTGTCCTTTGCAAGACCTGAGTGGCATTTCCAAAGCGGTGGCAATTTGTTCTGTGCAACCATTGCTTCTTCACCAGTAGATGCTGTGCGTTCATGGGGTTTGTTCAAATATTTATCCCCTGACCTATACTTTGCTCTAGGGGCATTAACTACACTGTAACTCCTACTGTAGTCTTTCCATCTTTCTGAGGAGAATGTCCTTGTTTAAGTTGATGGATTGCATATTTTACTTTATTGGAAGCAATGCTTTCTTATCAATGTCAAGAAACTAATTTCTTCAATTATTTCTTTATCAGTGTCATTCTTTTCTTATATCACCATCACTAAATACAATAAAAACTCCTCATCTTGGTTAGTATTATTAACTCCAAGCAGGACAAACTTGATTGCCTCTCCAGTTTAATGAAAATTATATTGAGTTCTATTTGACTGACATTTTTTTTCAGTTTTCTGTGAAACGTTGTCTTGGATAATTTGCTTGGCATTAATTTCAATCTTTTTTCAATCTTTCCTCTATTAGTTTGTTTCACATGGGATTTATATTGTAAATAAGTGTGTGATGATTTGTGTAATATCCACCAATTTAAACTAGATTATTTAAATAATATATATCACAGTTTCATTCCCACCTCCAACAAGCGGTGTTCTTTTCATAACTGCCTAAAATTCTAAGTATTTTTCTTCAGTAAAAATAACTACACCATTCGACAATAAAAAGACTTCTTTAGTTACGTCTTCAAAAACACATACAGACTCCATTTTAAATCAATCTGGTTTAATATCAGAAATTATAATTTTTCTTTGGATCCAATGTCTTGTAGTAAGAGATGGATTTTTGCTAACAAAGTATTACCTTTTCTAGGGTTTAAAGATGCCAAACATAGTTGTTCTTTTCCCAGGTAGACATGTGGGTTTTGTTTCATTCCTTTCTGACAATATCTTTATGTTTTCTTCATCGTAGAAAAGCTAAAGTTCTTTCACTCTGTGTTTCCTGCATAACAATCCAGTTCATTTCTGAGGCTCTCTCAGTTTGCTGGAAATAACTTTTACTAGTTTGCCTGGTGGCCTGGCAAACATTATTTCACTACTGGAGAGCAAGTCTATCAAAAATTTCAAATAGCATTTCCCCTTTTTCTCTTTATGTAATCAGATGATCATCTATGAAGGGTTCATATTTACAAAGAGTGCTCATTCTGTGCTAAATGACATCCTCAAGAGCACAGGATGGCCTTGATCAAGGATTTCTCTAGCACAGTAGTCTGTCTCCAACAGTGGTCAATGGCAGAGGCTGTCAGGCAGCTCCATAGCTGAGATGTTCCTCCCCTGATATGCTCCCCTAGACTGCAGAATATATTGACAGCAGTCCTGCACGAGCCAGAAATGTTATCTCCACAGCCAATGATACCAGATGGATTTTCATTCCTTCACCCTGTCTCTCTGCCTTTTCATCTTCTGCAAAGCTTCCAGTGACTGAGTTCCCCAGTTTAATTCCCCAGAGGATAAATGTGCCTGAGGGGTTGTTTTGCAAAGAGACATACAGAGCAATCCAGGAGTCATTGCATGGCCCTGGCTTGTTTATTTTTATTTTGCTTCTTTTTTTTTCCTTTGCTTATACTAAGTGCAATTAAATAAATAAAAAGAGTAATTTTCAAGTGCCCTTATTTTTAAATGCTAAGTCCTTTTCGATAGTGAAAGTGCCTTACCTTTCAGCTGTAGTGCCACTTGACTTACCTTCTAATTTTGGCTGAGGTAATGGTGGAACATAAATGCCATACGCTTTTAAGTCTGGAACTGCATTGTCTGTTTCCCCTCATTTCTGCAGGAAATATAGTCCTGTTATTCTTTGCTTAGTTCTTTTGGAGCTTTCTAGGAATAACACACAGTGAGCTTTGCAAATTCTATTTATTTTACCAACTTCATTAGTTCTGGATGGGTTTTTTTAATGTCTAAGTCATCACAGAACTTTTAGGATGATGATTAGATGATGATTAGATGAGCTGCTTACTCTTGCTTCCCAAATTTCTGTAGCCTTTTCATGTATGGAGGGCTTTTCATGGGAAAGAGTCAGAATCTTAAAGATGTATTCTTAAATATTCTCCTGCTTGTTTTCTGACAGTACCTTCAGAGTCTCATTGGTAGAGTGTATGGGAATTAACATATTATTCAACATTGTCATGCTAAGCTGTTTGAAATTGAAATTAACATTTAAACTGTTGTCAAAACTAGCCTGGTCTTATGTTACAAACAATATTCATTTTATAGCTTCTCCTTTCTTTGTTTACCTAATTGCTCTCAAGTAACACTGTGTTTTAAGGATGGCTTCATTATATATATAATTGCTGAACCAAGAGATTTGAAAAGGTATTTTTGACAGTTATTTGTTTCTTTTCCTTTCTCGCTGCTCCTGCCATGTGAGTCGTTTCCAGTCATGTGATGTGTTTAACTGAATGAGTGGATGGCTGAATTTTTAAACTAGTCTTTAATGGTAATTAATTTTTGATGTGAAATTCTGATCAAATAATAACAAACTGCTAAAGTAAAAAAAATTCTGGAATTTGCAAACACATGCTGGCAGATAATGAATATCTGATTTGTGTTCCTCCAAACTGCTAATCAGTCTTGTGTCTTTCATTCCCATTTTTATTTTACAAAATTTTGCATGTCTCAATATAAAAACTCAAGAATCTACCTTAAATATAGGTCACACATATTACATGGGTTTTTTTCCTTCAAAGGTATGTTATTTATTTTTTCTGATTTTTGTTTTTTATGCTGCTTGCATTCTTTTGACAACTTCTTTCAGCATCTGTGGAACGTTGCAGTAGGGCATCTAGCTTTTGTTGCTGGCTTCCTCTGTGAGTTTTTGGAACATCAAGTGCCCCCAGATCTTTTCTTTTCTACTTTATTCTATTCATTCTTGTCTTTGCTAGCTCATAAGCAAAGTTCCCTGAGACCAGTAGGTTTCTCAGTGTAATAAAGGCAGGGACATGGTGTTGCAGTGTGAAGTAATTTCCTCCCAGCCATCCCAGCCCCTCCCAGGTGTGGCAATACCTTCCTCCTCCCCCTCCCCTTTGTCTCCTCCTAAGTGCTGTCAGTCAAAGCTAACCTGCCAGCAGTTACACTGCCTGGTTGGCAGAAGTTCAAAAGATGCCCCCAGTGCCAAGGTCACTGGCCTGTCCTGTGTGTCACTCTTCCCCTGAGACCCTGCCCCTCCCACCTGGTTGGTGGCTCACCTGTCCCTTCCCTCCCCCTGCCCGGGCCTTAAAACCGAATGCGAAGCACGTGGCTATTTGTTCAATGGAGCAGATTCCTGGTATTCAGATGTCCGTGACCTTGGAATAAAATCTGGATCTTAAAGCTCTGTTGCACCCGCTCCTTTTCCTCTTCACCTCGCCTAAGGACTTTCTCCCAGAGGTAAACTGAGTTCCTACAAGCCTGGGTGGCCCAGCCGCTGCATCCAGCCAGCCAGAGATATCTCTGTGGTGAGAACCACCACAGCTGCTGTCTCCGGCCAAGCGGCGAGGGACAGAAGAGCCCAGGCACTTTCCATCCGGTAATATTGGAATTTTATTCCAATATTAATATGGATCTTGATGGAGTGAAACGTCTCCCATGATTTTCCCATCTCCCGTCAATGCTTAAAGGAGGATTAATCTTTGTAGAGCAGATAACAGGAACTGCTTGCTGAACCAAATTGCATTTTTGTTGTCACTGAGGATTGTACCTCAGATAAGCCCAGTATGCAAGATATGCTCTAGCTGCATTTGTCCTGAAAATACATATGTTCACAGCATATAAGATTGTAATTTGAAAATGTAGAGTTTTCAACAGAAGTGGCTAGTGATTGAGATTTGGAAATCACTGTAGGCATTGTGCTGATTTCACTGACTTAAGAAGGAGTCTTCAGCCTAGATAATCTCAGGAAGGATGAATGAAGACTTTTTCAAGACTGCTTTTGAAAGTATTGAAGAAATAAAAGGCTAAAAACATGGGAGGGAGTTGGGAATTCTAAAAAAATGTTGCCCATTTCACCAGAAAGAGCTTGTTTGCAACTTAAAATTTTCCATCACTTGCACATATTTCAATTACTGAAATTTAGTTATGCAATGAGAAACAATGAAGAAGGAACAAGAAAAAATAATGATCATCTTTTCCAAAGAAACATAAATAGCAGCATATTTCTAGTTTTCTTTAATTCCTAGCAGTAAATAATTTAATCCTATAAAGCTATCATTAGAGTAACTGGCACTATAAATCACTGCTTTTACAATGGACATCTAAGCAAGCTGGTTTTACTGCCTCAGTATTTTGAATTAACTGAATAAAAGTTAAAAGCATTTCCCCTAGAGATTTACAATAGGATTGGGTTTGGTCTTTTGTAAACAAAATCAGATATTGTCATTAAAAAAATGTACTTCCTGCAGCTTTATAGAAATTACCACACACACAAATCTCAGAGGATTTATCTTAAAATGTGAACTTGTGGCCTTCCTACCGAAGAAAGAATAAAACAAAGGGAATCAGGCCAGTGTGGTTGCCTTTTTCCAGGGACCACAAAAAAAAATCCTTTGGCAAGGGAGAAAAGAAAATAAATGAGAGAATAGCAAAAAAAGAAGTGCATGTTGCCTCATTACCCATACAACAGGTTGTCACCTTTTCCTTTGTGAAACAAGTTGTAATAAGCTATGCATATTTTTAACAGCAATTAAAAATTGTAAAAGTAGAAATTGCAGGATTCAATTGTAAGAAAAAATAATTTTGCTCATTACACATTCAGAGCCGTGTACAAACATGAGCTAATTAATCCTTACAGCTCTGGAGAGGTAAGCGGGAGCAGGTGTGACATTTTATTCTCAGTATAAAGAGGGAAGAATTGAGGTACAAAATAAACTCATAATCAAAACAGTCTAAGAGCAGACAGATTCATATCTCGGGTAATCAGACCTCCATTCTCTATGCCCATTTGCCAAAATGTACTTATTCCACCAGCATGGTGTAGGTATGTTTGTGTAGGACAACACAATGAGAATCCAGGGGCTCTGAAACAGGATTATTTCCCATAGCCAGAATGCAGGCATCTGTCCATAGACAACCTGAAGTCCACTGGAGCCCAAAGTAGTTCTGTGCCACTGGTTTAGCAGCATCATGAGCCCATCACAGGTGGCAAAAAGAGCTGTAGTTCTTTGGATACCCACAAATTTAAGGATAATAGTATGCCATTTTCCTCCTCTATGCATTTTTTTTCCTGTGAGAGCATAGGAGCTATAGCTTATGCTGATAGCAAGCATACTGCAGCTGGAAGAGACATTTCTCAGGAAAAAAGGCAGAGGATAAAATCCACAGGAAAGGTATCCTCATTAAAGAATTTCTTCTAGTCTGGGCAGATCTCTGAAAGATCTCCTTTGCTTCTTTTATTTGTTGTGAAAACATATCATAACAGGATTTCTTTGTGCACAATCACACTGTATATAAAGCATTTTTGAATTATGATTGTATCATCTTATCAAGACCTATAATCAAGATTTAAAATATAATCAAACCTCTTCAAGAGTCTCCTGATCAATGCATTCACTATTCTGAGTTCAGAGTCAAAACTTAGGTTTTAGTCACACATGCCTAAAGCTAAGTTAATTTACAGTTTAGGCAAGGAAATCAGTTATAATCTTGACTTAACTGGTATTTTGGAAATGCCTAAAGCTGTTTAGTCTTACCCATTTATTACTTATACAGAAGAAACTCCCCCAGGATATCAATATTATTTGATTTCTTAATAATATTCAGAAAAAAAATAGGCTTTGTATCTGGAAATGTACTGTCCTATGAAAAGTTAAGTCTGAAAGCTTCCTCATGGGAACGTACTTTGGCAGTAGACCTGTGTCCTTTGACTGTAGGATAATGTAGCTAGGAAAGTTGGCAAGACAGCATCCTTATTCTGTATTTCCTAAGGCCTTTTCTTTTTGCAGAAAGTGCTGAATTATTCACACTATGCTAATAAAGTTCATTTGAGTCATCGGAGCAGTCTCCTGAGTTTATTAATAAATTATTTAAAAAAGGAGTTAATTTGGTCAAGTTGTCTCTACAGTAAACTGGCCAGCACTATAGTGAAAATCAGATAAAAAACCAAAGATTAATTACAGGACAGGAAACACAGGCAGAACTGTCCTGGGTAATGAGAAAGCCAATATTTCAGGCTGAAAAAGTCTGGGGAAATTCAGACAGCAAACCTCAAGTAACGTGAGGTGGTGAAAGCGTGCACTTTGACGTGGAAGAAAGTGGTTCTGTGCATGGATCCAGGCTACAGCCAAGACAGTGGCATCATTGACATTTTCTGCTGCAAAGCTCCACTGACATCCATGCCAGAGTGGGCATCCCAGGAGGCACTGATCTGAAACAGAAATAGATGCAGCTTATTTCAAATAGACATTCTGCAAATACATCTGTTTATTCTTTTTCCTGTGTGAAGTAGGTACTTTTCCCCCATTTCTTGCAGTATTGAGACAATAGCACCCATCTTTCCTTTGTTCAGCCCTCCTTGATGTATACTTTCAACTAATACACATTTCCAATCATGATTAAGAGACACAGCTACTTCTCTCTTCACATGATCCAAGATTTTCATCATTCAATACATACAAATCTTGACCATTTACCAGTCAGTCACATTTTTTCCCTAAATATTCATTCAGTTATCATGTCCAAGGACATTTCTAGACACAGCTAAGAAGATACCTGTCCAAAAGACTTAATCTCTTGGCAGTTTGTGGTAGTATACAAGAACAACAATGGAGCTGGTTGGTTGAAGAATGAGGTTCTAGCTATGTAAAGGCCTGTTGAATCAATTCAGAAATGCATTGCCTATTCCACTTACTATTTAACATATAACAGCTTGAGCTGGTAAACTCTCCTAAGTTTGGTGTGAAAAGTGATAGTGTGCACAGAAAAGAGAGGAGACTTTTTTTTTTGATGCTTAAATTTTTGGTGGGAAGTGAAAGAACAGAGGGTGAAATCTGAGAAGCAATTGTTGCATTCTCTGGGAAGGAATTTCATAGCCTTGTTTTTCTGTCCCTTGCTTTAGCAAGTTGACCCTTGCAGCTGACAGCCTTGTCATGCCTGCAGAACTTTACTGTGGAGAGATGTTATGATCTCCTGACAAGAAATGAATTCTTAGAAAACTTGGTTAAGTGCCCAAAGATCACTGTCTTGGAGGAAATGCAGTGTTCCCTGGGGAAGCAGTCTAAGAAGTCTTGGATAAACAGCACTGACTTGCCTCTGAGTAAGAAAGCCATCAGTCAGTCACTCTGCTGAGTTTTTATTTTTACCAAACAGAATCACAAAAAATATTCTCAGAGTGAAAGGAAAATTCTCATAAAAAGTGAGTCTGTGTTTTTAAAAACATTGATATATTGGAAAATCGTGCATATCCCAGAGGATCTTCAAAATTCTGATTCATATCATTTTACTTGGGCCTAAGAGAAGATGTTAGTTGTTTAAGCAAACAGAAGAAAAACTGAATTGCTACTAAGGTTGTCCACTGAAAATTTCTAAGCAGGACTAGTATACATTTAGCAAACCATTTTCTTCCCTCATCTATAGTATTGGTAAGAAGAAAGACAAGACATTCTTAATTTGTTTCTAATACTCAAGCAGATGAAGAGAACTGATATAATAGGATGAGAGGTATCTTTGTGATGGTTATGATACTTTAGCCCAACTGTTGATTCTGGAGTAACTGTGATATCATTTGAAAACAGTGGGTTTGTTTGCATAATTTCTTTGATATATCCAAGGTAAGTAATTCTTTTTAACATTCCTTGCATTGCTTCAAAGTGCTTTGAAGCACTGATGCCAAAGCATCAATAAATTCATTCTGTTATTACATCAACATCTATATTGAAGATACCATGTTCTAAATATTAGGAAGGTTAAGGAAACAGGATTCACAACAACTTGTGATAATCTAGATTTTTCTTACACTTTCTACATTAAAATAATTGCAGAATTATGTCCATCATGTTGGACTTACTATTAAATTTAATGCACAGAGTATCATCAGCTGTTTGTTTTAATACTTGCTATGTAATCAATGTTTTCACTGACAACCTGACTTTCTCTTTTCACCCTTTGGTGTGGACTATTGCCAGCATTAACTGCTCTGTACATATCAGTGTATATGGTCTTGAATTGAGAGCTGTATAACACATCACTATGTAGCTATTTACAAAGAGGCATAAAGAACCTTTTTGAAACTGCAAGAGGAAAAGTCTGTAAGTGGGCTGAAAATAGTCAGAGCAATTAGAAGCCAGCAAGGACAGCAAAATCACAGTTGGCCCTCAAGCACAGGAGAGCTCCTAATCACTTAAGTGAGGAAAATAACTTGCTATACAAGAATTAGCATGTGGTGAATTACCATACACACATAATCAGTGCTTCAGTTCACAAATTCCCAATATATCATTGAATTGGCTTTGCATGGCCTGGTTTTGGTAGATGGGGGCCTTCATGAGAAGCTGCCAGAAGTTTCCTCCATGAGAAGCTGCCAGAAGTTTCCTCCATGTCTGGCAGAGCCAATGGCAGCCAGCTGCAGGTAGCAGATATTTCACTTCTGAAATTCCTGTGGCACAGACCATGGTAAGATAGCTGTGCCCCTGCAGTCCATGGAGGTCCATGGTAGAACAGAGACCCACCTGCAGTCCATGGAGGACCCTGCACTGGAGTAGGTGGATGCCTGAAGGAGGCTGTGACCCCTCAGAAATCCTGTACTGGAAGACATTTCTGAAAAGACCTGTGGATCCACGAAGAGAGGAGCCCACACTGGAGCAGGTTTGCTGGCAGGACGTGTGACCCTGGAAGTCCACCCAGGCTGGAGTGTTTTGTGCCTGAAGGATTCCTGTGGAAGCGACCCCCCACTGGAGCTGTTTGTGAAGAATTGCAGCCCATGGGAAAGACCACGCTGGATAAGTCTGTGGAGGTCTGTTTCCTCTGGGAGGGACCCCACACTGGAGAAGAGAAAGAAGTCTTCTCCCTGAGGAGGAAACTGCAGCAGAAATGGACACTTGTGCCCCCACCCCCTCTAGGACATAATAGAAAATTGTGAATGAATATAAGCTTGGGAAGAATGGAGGTGTGGGCAGAAGCTGTTTTTAAGATGTGTTTTACTTCTTATTAGCCTACTCTGATTTGATTGATAATAAATTCAATTTATTTTCCTGAAGTAAGCCCTTGATGGTGACTGGTGAGGGATCTTACCCTGTCCTTATCTCGACTCATGATCTTTTAATTATATTCTCTCTCCCCTGTCCAGTTGAGGAGGGAAGTGATAGAGCAGCTTTAGTGGGCACCTGGCATTTAGCTCAGGTTAAACCACAAAAATTATTTATAATATCTCAGGAACATCAAACACTATCTCTCCAATAGCTTGGTTACCTTTTGGGATCAGAGCCTAAAGACTGGCTGCAGCCTTGGGTTGAAGGTCTTTGAGCTTTGCATTTTGCTCAGCACCTCTCAGCATTAACCTACACCGAGCACTCCCCTGAACTTGTTCATCTCCAGTTTGAACACCTTGTAGTTCAGAAACATGAAAGAAGCCTCTACCATGACTCCAGAACAAAGCATGAATTTACATTTGCAATGTGCTTTAGTTGCCCTGTCACTCCAGTTCTCCAGTTCCACAGTCTTGTATCAATATAAACCTTTATTACAACCTTTGAACATCTAACAGTTTATGAAATATATACACCTAAACAATGAGAATTTAAAAGGCTTCTGGATATTCTAAATCACATGGTATAAAAAATGCAATACAAGTCTCTTCCTCAGTAAATATGCTAAGAATACATTTGCCAAATATTTAATTAATTAACATCTGTTCATGTAAAATGCTTCTTCTTTCTATCCAGTTGCCTTCTAAGCACATCCCTAGAACCATTCTTCTTAAGGGTTATTACACTATTAGTAATACTTCAGATTAAAAATGCATTCCATCCTCAGGTCTCTTCATTATAATATAATTGTTACATAATCCATGCTATCATTAGGAGCACAGTGTGAGAAGTAGTTTCAAAGTAGCATTTTTCTGTGGGATTCATACACTGAAATATGCTTATGATGTATATTTATTTGCTCAAAGCAATTTGCTAAGGGTTTTGAACATTACTTAAAATTTCTGAAAGCAAAAGCACAAAGCTTTTCTTTTGATTAGACTTCTTTGCGAAAACACGTACATGTTTCCTTTCCTTTACTTGTACATCTGAACTGGGGGAAAGATGAGAGAGTATTTAAAATCCTCTACCTTCCCTCTAGCACAGTCAACATCCCATCTGTTCCCCAGACTGATGTGCTTAAGCTTTATCATGGTGGACAGTTGCCTCCTGGCTGGCACACCACTCCTCTGGCACTCTCAGAATGAGGTCACAGAAACTAGGTACTGCTGCTGCACGGGGGCAAGCTGTATTCACTTTTATCTCTATGAAATTAGAGAGAACAGCACCATGCCTCCAGCAGCAGCGTGAACAGAAGCACATCCTGAGAAACAGGAAGCAATTTTTTTCTCAGGAAGCAATCTTTTAGAAAGTTTCCCACACTGAGCCATGCCTGTGCCAACTACAGAACCTGGTAAAATAATGAAATACAAAGCAGCTTACTAAAATAAGAAAACCCAGTAAGCCTTTTTTTCCACTCATCTCAAAGGATTTTTCTTTCATTTGGCTTATTTTTCTACTGTTATTTAAATTGAAGCTAATTAATTAAAATAATTAATTAATTAAATTATTGTTGTTATTATGATTATTGTTATTTAATTGAAGTTAATTAAATAGGAAGCCCTTTGATTCCAGACACATTGGAAAGTGCAGTCATTTATCAGGAGGTGTTTACAGAAAAGTCAAAGATACTAAGAAAATTTAACTAGATGAAATGCAAGTCACACAACAGATCTTAGACAAATTAAGGCATGGCAGTGAATGACTTTCCCAAGGTCATACAGTGCATCAGCTGCAGAGCTGGGGTAGAACCCTGGTCTCCTGATACACAGTCTAATCATACATTTCTCAGTAACAAAATTTGCAAATAAGATACCACACACACATAAAAATTCTGTTTATGCACAGTATCTCCTTAGTGAGCAGGAGCAAAATACAGGATCAATTATTTAAGAGCTTGTTTAATAAGGAGAGTATGTTTCAGTAATTACTGAGGCCAACCAGTGGGTTGAAGGTCTTATAAACTATACAATGTTTTCTCATTGTAGTACAGAAGATGTTCTTGATTAGCCCTCTTGTGGTTTGTGTGCTGTGCCTCCCTGATAATGAGTAGGGTGAGTGCACATGGTACTGATTGACATGTGGTTCTTGCATGTTTAAAGCTGAATTATTTTCATTCCTGCCAGAAGAATTTTACTTTTCATGTTTATGTGAATCTTAGAGGGTGTTGATGTAGACTATTTGCTATTTAAGAGCTGTATTTAAGCAAAAGATGTTTAGATTTCTGTGACAATAAAGAAACATGTAAGACAGATATCCATGATCAAGTGATTTTTGTTTTTTTTCCAATTTATAAGTATCATATGCCCATTGAATTTTATATGCTTTAAAAAAATCTGTAAAAAGAACAATCTCTGAAGTTATCCAAGCTTTCTGAGTTTGCTTTATGCAAGAAAAAGCAGTGTGAAATTCTTTGGTCGGCACTACAATAATGCAAGTAGTAAGTTTGAATGTAGGTAGGTAGCCGCAGAGTTCCCAGGTGACCTCAGTAAGAGAAAGTGATGGTCAGACATCAAGTCTCTTATTCCAGATAGAACTGACTCACAGGTGGGGAGTTTGCAACCATGTGAAGGCTGAAGTCCATTAGTCACTTTAAATTTGAGTCAACTTGTTCTCTGCCACAGGATCTGAAATAAAGTCTTGGTAGGTTTATAGCCGGGCTATTAAATTACATGACTTTTTGCTGAGTTTCAGTCTGCCATAAGACACCACATCACATAGAAAATGTCACCAAGAGGAATGACAGAAGGGCAATAAATGGATGTAGTTCACATAATCTGAGTCTATCCCCTCTTTCTTTAAAATAAAAGCCAGCAAAGCACAGGGCATTTCCTTGGCATTAATGGTCAGAAGGGTGTGTTGATGTGATGGGGCACAGCCAAAGGCCACTAGGTTACACTGGTCACTCAGTCTGCAGGAGTGGTCCTTTGTAAGGCTATAAACAGAAACATTAATGACTGAAAAGGGACATTGCTTACCCATTTACAAGGTATAGCCAGTAGCATCTCATTTTTCCTTCAGTTTTCCAAATAACATTAGAAGCTGCTGAGGTGGTTTTCTAAATTTCCTATATCCTGCTCCCTTCCTCATCTTGCACTGCAAAACTTGTGCTTAACCTGGAATGGCCAAACATCTCCACAATTCCAGGAATTGAGATGTCTTAGTGCTTTTCTTTACATTGTCTTTTCTCCTTCTGACAACCTCTGCCAAAAGCAAGCTTTAGAAAATTGCTGTGGCACTAACCTGCAAAATTTTCACATGCTCTTAGAGAGTGTCACAGTTTTAACAAACTGGATGCTTTTTTCAATTTCCCTCGTCTTACAAAAATATTGTACCAGCAGCAGTGCATATGCCACTGACATTCACTGCATGTGTGTTGAGGTGCTGAAGATTTTTAGGAGGGTCTGATCTTTGCAACTTCTTTTTATATTTCTTCCACAAATTAATATTCTACAACTGGATAGAAAAAAAGGAAAGGGGGAAAGTGCATGGGAAGGGAAAGAGGAAGGGGTAGTGGAAAGAAGAAAGGAGAGAAAATGTGCTGTTATCTCAGATAACTAACATGCTTAGCTATCTATGGTAAAACTCTGCTGAAGATAAATTCTGCTTCTTTGCCATCAGACAGCTGCATACTGATATCCTGACCTGTCCTTGCTGTCTTTTTTTTTTTTTTCCAATACAAGCAAAGTAGTTTGTCTTGTGTATTAGTGGTTCTACTCCGGATAGCTGCTGATAAAATTTAGTTATTCAAATATTACAAGAATTTCAACACAGCTTTTTTAATCAATCATCTATTCCAGTCTTCGCAGTATACATTTGAGAAAGGTTTGTCTTGCCTAACTGGATGCCTGTTATTAAAGTATCTGTGTCTAGCCTGGCTACTCTAAATTGCCTTTACTGACAAAGAAAAGGAGAATTTTTAAAATGTGATTTATTTTGTCTTGGGTCAAAAACCGCTTGCTGTTTTCTGTCTTGCCTTTGAAATGTCTATTTTTTCCTAGAGATTCTAGGAAATTTACAGTGACCGTTTCAGATTTTGGGATGACTCTTCCACAGCTCAGACCAGTCTGACATCTAATGGCAGATGGCTGTTCTGGCCTGCAGACAAATGTACACATTGCCTCAGGTAAAGGCTTGCTTTCTGTCCAGCACTTGAACACAACAAGTACTTCTGAAAAAATTAAGGAACTCAAAATCACAAGGTTTTTAAGTGATCCTTGTTGGGCTGTGTCTTCCAAACCTTCAGGAAAGACAAGACTCTGGAACATCTGGATTTTATCAACTACATCCTCTGTTTTCCATAAGTGTCAGATGTCCTTGCCTCCACAGACTACAGCAGGCAAAACTATGTTGTATTTCATTCTCAGTTTCTCCAGGGAGAGTCTAGTCCCTTCCTTCTTCCAGATTGGCCCTTCCTTTTGGCTGTCCTGGCTACCTTCCAACAAAAGCAGGGAAAATTGACTCAGTCATATATTCACCTGGTCCTGGAATTCAAAAACATATTCCTTAAGCATCTTAATTAAGCTCCTTTTCTGAGGCCTAACTCTTCTCAAAGCATAAATAATAAAGAAAGGCTAAAATTTTAACTTGGACACCTAAATTTATGTTGGAAGTAAATGATGTGAGAAAATGCAGTAGTTTGCTAAATTTTGTTTGCACAGAATCACAGAACTGTTAGGGTTGGAAGGGACCTCTGGAGATCATCTAGTCTCTTTATTGAAGAGATTTGCAGAATATTTCCTTGATACATGCTAACAGATTCCCAGTGCACTGGTGAAGATATTTAAAAGCCAAAAGATTTGGCATAAAGAGAGTAGTTTAGGAGGCCTGAGGAGCCTCAGATAAGAAGGATAGAGCTTTGGAGGACCTGAGGTCCAGTGGTGGCCTCAATTGGTCCTAAATCCTCCAGACAGTCTTAGGATCTGTCCCTGCTCCTACTGGGGGCATGAGTACCAATTTCTGTTCCAAGGTTTCCATCCCATGACTCACACCATGTGAGGCTCCAGCCCCTGGGTCAGTTGAGAGCAGCCTGAGTCCTGGCTGGGACCCCAGCCCCTGGCACAGCCACCTGCATGGTGCTGGGCATCCCTGGCTGTGTCCCACTTCCTCCCACAGGAGAGCTGTGTCAGACAGTGGCCAAGAGGCACCAAAGGCCTTGTTAATCACACAGCTCCAGAGCACTTCCCTCCCTCTGTACCTCAGGCGAGCCAGCAGTTGTCACCAGGGTTTCCTCACCCTCTCACCTTCTGACTCAAAAGCATCCCAGAAGTGTGAAGTTAGATGCAATTGCCCAACAAGTTTCATCTACTGCTTCCTTGGTTTTTTTGAGCTCATTCTGGATTAATCCAGTCAAAGCTGAGCAGCTTTAGTCAAGGTCTTTCTCACCTGAGAGATGTTTTTAGCTGGGCACTACCCCATGATATCTTGCAGTCCCGAATGACATCCAGTAATAAACAGCCCCTTCCCAGAGAAAAAATTAAAGATCCATTCATTCCCTCCTCTCCATTCCTGGGCAACAGGAAGAAATTATCCATATTAAAAACATAATTCTGCAGTCTGCAGTACTCAAGGGGATACAGTGAACATGAATTATTGCATGATTTACTGACAAAATATGTAACTCTTATATAGGTGTTGATAGAGAGGTAATGGTTTATATAAAAAATTCTTCCCCAATCTCAATTTTCAGATGAGACATTTTCCCTCTTAGAAGACTGCCTTCAGGTTGACTACATCCTTAAACTCCTTTAATTTCCTTACAAGTGTTTTTGACACTTAGAAATGCTACAAACACTTTGTATGTTGCTAAGTAGCGTACATTTGCTAGAGGCTAAGTTACAACTTCTGTACATTTTTACTATTATTAGGCACAAATCCAAACCCCCAAAGTCTGACCTTTAAGAATTTCAAATCTGATTTACCTTGAAACAATGCTGCTTTAGGCTGTCTCTGTTGACGTGGTCAGGTGTTGCAAATGATCAAGTTAGTGTGTTGTAAGAAATTCTCCACATAGCTAAAACAGTGACATATTAAAAAAATCAAAATCAACAAAGATAGCATAGAACAGACTGTCATGATGCCCATGCAAAAGCAAAGTAGCATATCTCCTAAGCTCTGTTGCCATCTTCATTAAGCCAACTTGCCTGGACTAGAGCCACACCAGAATGCAATGACAAAAATGGCTAAATACTGCATTTGTAACAGCCTATAAAGATTCACAGAAAATAACAGCTGGAATTTGTAAAAGCTCTGCTGTGCTGATCTAAATTACTCTGAAGGATTTCTGGGGATTACACGGGTTAAAGAAGCCAGGACTGATTAGTCTTCTTGACCCTGCCCTGCCCTAAGCCATGGACAGAAGAAGATAGTAAGAGCCATAAGCAGCCTGCACAGACTAGCAGTCATCTTTTCCTTTCTGTCCCTACTGGAGAAGCTTGGATGAAACACCATCAAAGGAATTGCTCTCTGTGTTTTGTCCTAAAGCCTTGATCCAATCCTGTGCAACCAGTCATTTAGGTAAATCTAACTACATGAGGTTTTGTGGAGCTTAAGAATAATTTCTTTTAAATGCTGCTTTTTGGTGTTGGGTTTGGTTTTTTTTTTGGGTTTTTTTTAAATCAAACTGAGGCAAAGCTTTCAGAAAACCTCTATTCAACACAGAAAAGGAGTTATGCAGAATACTGGATTTTAGGCTTATCTGCCACTGCGTAGGTTGTCTCACTTGATGTAATCTGCTTTCCTGTGTTTTCCTGTTTTCACTGACATTACCCTTATTTATACACAAGTACTAGGCTGTAGCAGCTTCCCCAGCTTGCTGCTTCCTGTTTCATTTTCCTTTCCCTTTGATCACTGCTGCTAGCTACCTAATAACAATTTTAGAACAATCAATCAGCAGTCTGTGCAAGCAAATAACTTACTGAACACTTGAACCCTGTAATTGTGTTCTGACCTTGGGTGTACTAAAGGTTAGAGTGATAGATTCTTTGCAGCAATGCCATGCTCTGTAGTTCTGTAAACGCAGTTCACCAGCCTCTGGTGAACTTTACTGCAGAGGAAAGAAAAATCAAGTGTGGCCACATAAAACCTAGCAGTACACAGAGAAGTCAGTGACAGCATAAAGAATGTTGGCAAACAAGGCACACTAGTACCTAAATCAAACAAAGATCGAGGAGGGAAAAATGTCTGAGGCAACTGTAGTAGACTCAACAGTCCTTATTCTGACATTGCAAAAATGTCAGAATAAGGACTGCTGAGTCCTCATTGTAAAAATACCTCTTTTTTTCACTTCAGGGTTTTGAAATATGAATTTAAGAAGATTATGAAAGGATTTGTAGCGGTATACTTCCACCCTGAACTTATGAATAAATGTTGTCTTCCCTATAATTAAACAAACCAATAGAGTTGCTCCTATAACAGTATGTGATTCAGGTGTGATCCCTAGTGACCAAGCTGCATTCAAAGTATAGAGATTTCCTACTGGAATGTCATTATGACCACCACCTCTTTTGCAGCCCCAGTAAGAAATAGGCACTATTTATATTCTTTCCACATGGAATATTTTGGGAGCGAAGACCAGTTGGCTGAGGCTCATGGGCAAAGCTCTTTAGATACTTAAAGTCAAATAATTCACCCTTGCTAACAATTGGGATAGGATGACAGTTTTGAGTTATTGCCAGAAGTTCTTATAGCTTCTGAACATGAATGGAGTTTGTGAGAGGAGCCTTGCAGATACAGCGAGCACATCCATGAATGGGTGTGAGAGGTAGACATGCTGAAAAGGCAGTAGCTGATAGAAGGCAGAAGTGCAATTGCAAGTGACAGCACCATGCTCCTACATGAGCCTGTCATGGTGATGGACTGCCCATGCTGTGCCCTGCCCAGATATAGAAACACAAACTCTTACAGCACATCTGTCAAAACAGGTCTCATGTGTGAATATGGGCAAGAATTTGGGGGAATAGAAGAGGACTACAAGAGTAATACTGATTCTCTGACTGACAGGGATTAGGATTGAATTGTTGTCAAGCTTCACAACAACAACAACAAAAACCAAAAAACCACCCAAACAAAAAAAAAACCCAAAACAAACCAAACAAAAAACCCAAAACAAAACAAAACAAAACAAAACAAAATAAAGAAAGAGGAGGAAATTCTTACCAGCATCAGAAGAGGCATGACAGAAAGAGTGGAGGAATTTCTTTAAAAGTATTGGAAGGGGACATTGGTATTGGTATTTGATCAGTGGCATATCCTATCCAATACAGCAGCAGCTTCCTGAGAAGAGCATTGAGACCAAAACTGTCATGATTTTTAAAAGCCAAGTGATGAATGGACGTGAGTAATCACTACCTTAATCTTCTGTCCTTCTCTCCCAGCCCTCTGTGCAGTAGCCTCCCAGCCAGACCAAGGTGCACCACTGGCTCATGTCACCTGAGCCCCTGGAGATCATTACTGCCATTCCTCTGACCAAGAGATCTCTTTAGGCATTATAGTTCTCCAGACTTGGAGTACTTGTTTAACTGACACACTCAGGTTTAGTGATATTCTGGGATATCTCATATTTCAGCCATCCTCCAGTTGCCACTGTGGTGTCAAATCAGGGTCAGTGTCAAATCAGCCCTATAAGAGTGTTTCACACAGCCTGGGAGATTTCTGCAGCCCTAGTCACCAACCGCTGGGGAGAAAAGCAGATGTTAATCCTCTTGGATTTGCCCAGGTGGCTAACAGGAGGAGAGGAATACCACAGGGCAGCACTGAGTATGGTGTTCATTAGGCTGTGAAGTGAGAAAGGAAAGAAATTGTCTCTGACAGGATGTAGAATAAACATATTTTTTAAATTTTAGTCAGTTATAAAAATATGTTCAAGCTATGAAGCTTGGAGTACCAGTAGTTGGCAAAAAGCAGGGAGAGGGATTGAGAGAAAAACAGGTGAAATGTGGTCAAACTTAAATTATCAGAACAAACCTAAACCACCAGAATACTGATCTTAGCAGAAAACATGGCTGTCAGCAGAGAAGAAAGTTTTTCTCCAAAAGAAACTTGAACACCTCCCACTGAAGGTGTAACTGGTGTCAGGAGCATGGAAAGTCAGTAAATGCAGGTGAGCTTCTGATGGCTTCATTTGCCATCAGATAAATGGCAAATTTATCTGCCGTTTATAGGTAATGACAAAATGAAGGCTTCAGAAGCTCATTGGAATAGGCCACCAAAGCTTGTTTCCTTTTGGGGATTTTCTGCAACTGCAGACTTATCAATGAACAGAGAAGCTACAAGTGTTAGTGGGCAATCTTCACATCCCTGGTCTGCCAGTGCATTTTCTAAAGCTTTGCTCTTCAGGGAGGAAGTGCTGGTGGTTTCCATCTGAAGTGCTTCTCACTTGAGTTGAATGACATGGACTACAAAATCTTGTACAAACTCTCCTTTGTCTGACAAAGCTCCTTTTCAGACATTCTCTAATTGCTAGTGGATATTTTATTCAGCAAGCTGCACTACCAAGTGAGATGAGGCATCATCTTCCCAGTGTAGCACACTGACATGAAACCAGAAGCCATGGACATTATGTTATATCAGATAATTACCATGCATTAGTATAATTTAATCAAAATCAACAAGAACAATACATCTAGCGCAAATGATCAAATGCAAACATTTGAATTGAATTTTCACAGTAAAGTATCTCAAAATTACTAATTTCAATTAGTAATTCAGCATGATCATCAGTCAAATACCACTCATATTATAATCTGGCAGATATTGGAGCAAAATTTGACTCACATCTGGAAGCCTTGTTGATGTGAAATATCATACAGGCTTGATGCCAGATGTGAAATTAGCCTTATTAGGTATTTTTTCTTTAACAATTGTGTTTTACCACAGTGATTAGAGCAGATGGAGCATAAACTTTCCTCATCTTTTCTTTTTTTTAACGTATATCCTTTCAAATTCCAGTTACCGTAACCACTTCATTTAACTGTTTTTGTTAAATCATCTTATTTTTGTATCACACCTAGAACTTTTGTCTGGCTCACAAATGAGCACAACAAAATTTTTAAGTTAGTTATTTGTTCTCAAAAATCTGTCAACAAGTCTTTTTTGGGGGGAGGATGGGAGAAAAGGAGCAATGTCTTTTTTGGGATGTTTAGTATCGACAATAAGTAGACAGAGTGGTATTATGAGCCTTCTACAAAACAATAAAACAGAAGGACTCCCAGCAGAAAGCTTGAAAATCTCAAACCATACTTACAAAGACTTCTAATGATAAGTTTTTAAGGACATACCTTTCCATGAAAATTAAATACTCTATAATTTCACAACACTAGAGCTTTGTATATATTTCCCTCTTTGTTTGAATGGGCCAATTCAAATCTTCTTTTATGATAACAACATAAAACCATATTGTAGTAAAATACCTTCCCTTCTGTCTCCTTTTTCTCTTGGTTAATATCTATACAACTTTGTTGAGTGAAAAGAGATACGGTGGGAGGTGTGACAAGTTAATATCTAGGAATAAAAAGGTGCTACCTAGCAAAATTTCTCTGGAAATTAAATCTCATTTGTCAAGGAACTCTCAAACAGGGGCTACACTGCCCAGGGGGCTGATAATGGCAGATAGATCTTTGCATGGCAAGTCACTAAAATACAAATGCAGCCCAGGTGAGTGGCAACTGAGCACTGTTACCACCTGACAGCTGTTTAGTGGCCTGTATGAAGTGCCTTACTCTTCATCCCACTCCTACTGGGGAAGTGGCTGTATCCCAAATAGCATTAATTGGCTCCCTTATTTTTAGCTGCAGCAAGGCAACCAAAGACCATGCAGAGCCTAGGGCTGGAGGCAGCGTGCTGTGACCCACCAGACCAGCTGGGTCTCTGGTTAAACAGGACACTTTGACCACAGCATTCCTGCCAGATTGTGGTTCAGTCCCTGCTTAAGAGCTGGGAAGGAAGGGGCCTCCACGGTAATCCTTTGATTCCTGCCTCAATGGCTCACATCTCCTGTCCTTACACCAGGTTTTTTCATCTCAAACCTTACCAAAACTATTGTGTTGGAAAAATTAAGGGATTCTTTTTGTCCTTCTACAGGGAAACAATCCATCAAAGGAAGCTACCACATTTCTCAGCCCTTTGTCATTCTGGGTGCTTTCTTCTGGAGACTGCCAAATTTTTCTACATACCTCATAAAATATAATGAGCAGACACAAGGAGCAGACAAAATGCTCTAACTGAGCCTTATCAACACTAACTGCAGGGTAGTTATTATTTCCCTTGCCAAACATTAATGCTCCTCTAACACAGCTCAAGATATGTTTTACTTCTACAGAATCTCAGGTTCACTCATGCTTTCTAGTCCATAACAGAGTGCCCCTTTAATGCATGTGTTCTAGTGCTTCAGAGTCTATTTCAGCTGGATTTCTAACCACTGAGGGCAAGCTTTTTGGTGCCTATGAATGGATAATGTGATGGACCTAAACACTCTTTAGGCTCTTTTTTCTTGGTTCTGCCATGTTCTTCTACCTCTCTGTTAAAACATGCTCTGTTAATTCCTAAATCACACTTCAGGTTTGAATTATGAATAAGGCAAAGGTGACACTGAATGTTTCTGCTCCTCCTGTTTTTCACTGTCTTTCCCTGTTTTGCAATAAACCTTCTCCCTGCTTTATGTCCTACTTTTATGTTGATAAAAGTTTCCTTATAGTCTTGCATGTTCCTATTTATCATACCATATCATTGAACATTTTGGATTGGGGAGTGCTTCAAAGATCATCTAGCTGCCACTCCCCTGCCATGGGCAGGAACGTCTTTCACTAGACCGAGTTACCCAGAGTCCTGTCCAACCTGGCCTTGAACACTCTCTGGGATGGGACACCCACAACTTCTCTGGGCAACCTGTTCCAGTGCCTCACCACCCTCACAGTAAAGAATTTCTGCCTGATAACTAATCTAAACCAACCCTTTTTCAGTTTAAATCCATTCCAAATTATCCTATTACTGCATGCCCTTGAAAAAAAGTCCCTTTCCAGCATTCATGTAGGCCCCCTTTAGGCTGCTATGTTGTATTTTTAATGTTGTGGTTTTACTGTTTTTTACTCTCTTTGTGCCATTTTTTATCCTGTTTCTCTTTTTTAGTGATGCCTTTTTGAATGTCATCAAAGAGCTTTCACTACAGCTAGAAATAGGCTATTGCTAAACTCTTTTTTTTTTTTTTTTTGCAAGAAGATAACTGTTGTGCACTTGGTAAAATTTATCAAAATAACTCCACCATGCTTCTTCTTCTTAATATTTTATATCAGGCATAATTAACTAAATGTCTATAGTTTAAGTGAGCTAAATTACAGTTAGGAACTGAAAATCAGTTCAGGCACCATTGAAAATGACTTCTCCAGCCCCTGGTCACTGCTCTAAAAAGGCACAGAACATCTGTAGATCTGGTGTAATATCTGCCATGTTAAGGAAGCTTTCCAGTCTGACCATCCACGAGGCTCTCTGGCACTCACACTCCCAACACCAGAGAATTTTTGCTGGGACTGAAGCCCCTTCACCTCATGAGAAGCTCCAGTGATCCAGTGGATGCCCTGCTTTGCTCCCCACACACCCCACTCACACAGTCAGACCAGGTTTACTCAGCAGTTCAGCCCCAGGTTTCCCACAGCAGTCTCAGGTGGCTCATTCCATAAAACCATTAAATCACAGCAGAGTAAAACAGAAACAGCCTGAGCTGGTCCCTCCAAGGAGGGACCCCAAAAAAGGAAAAAAATAAAGTCTTTGGGTTTTATAACCTCACAATCTCTCCACATGCCAGTCTCATTCTTCCTCCTGAGTCTTTGGCTCTTGGCCTACCCTGTGTCCATTCACCTCACTGTCATCACACATTTTCATCTCCTTCATTATCAAAAAATTGGCGATTCTCAGGTCCTGCTGTGTCTCTCAGTGTCCATGCACCCAGCTGGGTGCCACCTGTCTTCACGCCCTTTGTTATCCCAAAGGTTGCTAGTTCATGAGCTCTTGTCTCCAAGTTACTCACCTTATCCTAAAACAGGTTCATGGGGTTCACTATCATCTATAGTGAACCTCATGGCACTCTAAACTTCTTTGGCTCTTGTGAGAAGCAGGTGCATGTTAATTCAAATATCCAAATGCAGATATTTAGTGCTGTTTGGGATGTCATAGGCCTTAGCTGTCCTTCCAGAGGATCACAGACGTTCTGCAGGTTGTTTGTCATACTTACCACTGCTGTGCAGGTGTCCTGGACAGCTCAGAAATTTCAGTGCTGCTGCATACCTCACTGTGAATCACAGTGAAAGATGGACCTCACAGGATCATCTTGAGGCTGTCCAGAAATTAAGCTTTACTTCAGTGTGGAATTAGGCAGTATTGTCTAAAGATGACAGGATTCTTAAGAGATGCATAAGTCTCTTTAAATATATATATTTTTTAAAAAAGGGTAAACAGCCACATAATTAAAGAACAAATAAAAATAATTCATACACGTATACCAATTGTTACTTTACCTTTTGTTGTACCACTAGAGGTTCAGCTCATGATATCTTTACAATCTGGCATTTCTTAGTGCACATTTAGAAATAGCTCACCTTTCATACTGGTTTCTTATGCAGAAGTGCATAATTAAGTTTTGATTTGCATACTGGCACAGCTGTGTTAGGTTATGTGATAAGGCTCATCCGCACCACTGCAAAAGAAGCTTAGACAGAAAATGGCAGAAGGCAGCCCCAAACAGTTCCCTGCCAGGCTACTCCCAAACTTATCCCAGGGGCCATCAGTCCATTGAAGGCACATCCCCAAAAAGCACAGAGGAGCAGAGGGGCTTGATGCCAGGTGGGAACCCTAATCAAGTACTCCCAAAGAAGGAGTGCTTTGTCCCAGTCCCTCTCAGGACTCCTCCAGGAGACCCATCATTTCTGTGGTTCAAATGTGGAGTCCAAGCCTATGAATCATCAGGAGCAGGTCTCCAGATTGTCCTTCAGACTAAAAGTTGTTTGCCAGAAACTGGGGACACTGGGAACCAGAGGGCAGCTACTGGGCAGGCTGAATGTCTGATATGGCTGCTGGAGGGATCCACTTTACCCATGTACATGTATATTCTCACTGATGAGCCTCCATCCTGTCCTGCTGGGGGGAGCAGGGGAGTTTGGTGCTGCCTGTCCCTGTATGGGTGCTCTGAATGTGTGTGCGGTCTGTGCAGCACACACGTGGGTACGTGGGGTAATTCTCTGTGTGTGTCTGCCTGCTGGGAATACACCCCTGCCTCACTGCTGGCTGTTCTATCACGTAAATGTCCTTTATGAGATCTTCAGATTAGTGCCAGATTCTCCTTGTGATCTCTGCCTTTCAGGTGTGTTAGCCTGCTCAAATCACTAATCATCTAACGTGAGGAGGGGTTCACACTACAAGCCTTTACCTTTTATCAGTAAATCTTGACTGAAGAGGAATGACAAATAGCTCTAAAAATGAGACAAAATTCCTCTTTGATAGTGTTACTCTTATAAGCTTAAGGCCCTATTACAGCATTATATCTCCCTCAATGAAAGTTAAAGGAGTTCATGGAAAATCAAGGCTGCTAAATGTGCTTGGAAATGTTGTAGAAAATATACAATTCAGTTGCAGTGTCATCATTCAACTGGTTTCTTCTACATTTGCTGCAGGGACTTGCACAGTCGAATGCTGCAGCCAATCACCTATTTTATGGTCACCACATAGAATGAAATATTCTTCCTTCACAGCATGTTCACTTGAAATGAACTTTTACCTTAGAAGAATGATAGTCTGTCTTCTCACTCGGTGAGATTCTTAAAAAGCTCAGGAAGTTCAAGCAAAGAGGCTTTGAAACTGTTAATCTTCAGCCAGCTTGTGAAGCAGAGATACATGTTTTGCACTGGAAGCAATCTCATTTTTGGTCATGGACAGCATGGTTTGATGCTTTGGAAGCCTCATGGATGTCATCTCTGGATGTTAAAAAATTCCTTATCAGTGTCAGGTCATGGTGATTTGACATGACTAACTTTAGACTGTGTGTGATGCAGGGGATCTTCTCAGCCACTCCTGATAAGTGCTTCTAGGCAATTAAAACAGCTCTTTGCTGCTGCAGTCCCATCAAATCTGTATCCTCCTTCTCTCCAGCTGGTGTGAGAGCTGCTTTGCCTTCCCCTGTCCCACAACAGGACACAGACACAGGCGGTGCACTGATCACAGGGCATGCAATGAACAAGGACAGCTGCTGCAAGCTTACAGTCTCTGGGAGCTGGGAACACAAGATAACATCTTTTTGCATTGATCTTCTGAGCGGAAGTCAAGATGATTGGGCAGTTCCATATATAAATTGTTTGATTTTAGACACTGAAGTATTTCCCCTCTTCCTGATATATAACTCCAACATTTTCTTTATCATTGCATCACTCTTAACACATAAACTGAGAAGTGTGGACTTGGCTGTCACTCTTCTCTGAACTATGACTGTGGTGCAAAGGGAGTCTTTGTGTTCCTTGAAGACAAAACTTTGGCTCTGGAAAGGACTAATGGTAACAGCTGTCTTGACTGTCTGACGTTTATTTCACTCTCTAACTGCATGGAAATTTCAAGCTGCTTACTTGGTATCACATTAGAAAGGCTTTTCAAATCCTCTATATTCAATAGCAAAGCTGCCATTTTCACCAGTGAGAAAGCTCTTGGTAGTATCTTTCCATTGCCCACTGCTAATATTTGTAACTATCCTAGAGGCTGTACAGTCAGTGGCAGTGAAATTGGTAGGAAGAGTGCACAATATTTGAGAAACACGCCACCTTGAGCCTTGGAATAAGCCAACTGTTTTTTCTGAAATCAAAGATTCCTGAGTTCTCTGGCAGGAAAGAGGGAAAGCTGGTCTCTCACAGGAGCTGTGAGTTCTCCAAAATCTGTATTTTCTGGTCATGGCTCCTCCTTTTGTCTGACATTTCTTGAATTGAAGCACGTTAAGATGTGTGAGTTAATGCAGTGAGCCCTGGGTTTCACGGCAGAGCTGACCAAAGTAAGAGCTTCTCTGCTGGCTACATTAACACTGGTAGGTCTTTTCCTAGATGCCATTTGCCTTCCATCTCACATGGTCTTTTCCTGACATAGCAGAAAGTGAAACATTTTGGCCTCATGTCAAACATGCTGAAATCATATATTAAACAGTGGAGTAAAACTGTATTGCTGCTCCCTGTTTGTACCTAACAAACGCTCTCAGCAGCCGAGATGCAGTTATCAGTCACTCGTGCAGACACACACGGTACAAAGAGGATTGCCTGCTGTGCCTTGGGACAGGGCCAGAGCACATCTGAGCTCTCTCTGGTGCAGCATTCCCACTGCCACCGTAGCCATGCATCAGTAAATGCTGTGAATCCCGCAGATGTATCCCAAGAAAATGCTACTGCAGGGGTGTGGAGAGCTTAAAGATTTGCCAAGCCAATGACAAAAACATATTTATCCTCCTCATCCCCACAAAAATGAATTGTAACATAACTATTTGACAGTAATAGATGATTTCCACTTTATTTGATTGGAAAGGTAACATTGGATAATTTTTTACATTATTCCAACCCCATTCTGTTCCTCTGAATTACTTTAATAAGGATATCATATGTCTACCAATGAAACTTCCATTTATCAGATTTTTTCTGGGGGGAAGAGAATACATCATAAATGTTATGCCACAAATGGCAGACTTGGGATAGGGTTGTTTAAAATGAGGACAGGCCACTTGTCTCTACAAATTTTTGTAGAGTGCCCCCTGGGACATCCTTCTTTTTTTTTCTTTTTTTTTTTTTTTTGTTTGTTTGTTTGTATGCTTTGCCTCTTCCCATTATAATTTCTCCATTAAACTTTATTTCTTTGCTCCCCAAGACTCCACCAAGGGACAGATCTTGAAGTGGACTGTGGAAGATATTTCAAACTACACAATCACATCCATCTGACTTCACCCAAGTTAGCCATTATAAGGTCAAAATTGTTCAGACAGTCTTTCTTTGTACTGAAGTACATTATTCAGGCTTCAGAAGGAAAGATCTTGGCCCTTCAGCATCCAGTATAGAGACTTCTGCTTTCAGGTTTGCAGGAGCTATTTTCATTCCCCAAATCATAACAATAATAAGAGTTTTTAGAAAGGTACATTATTTTCTCCCTTCCTTTTCTCTGCTCCAGCCATGTTGTACTGACTTCCTTCTCAGTATCAAATATAATTTAGTCATACTAAGCCTGAGCTGTCACAGACTCTAAATGCTGTATCTATATACCTGCTGAAGACTTGAAGAAATTGCTCACAAGCAAGACTGGTGACATTTGAAAGAAATGGCACTCAGTCATCAGCAGATTCAAATTAAGATACAAGACTTATCATAGATACAGTACATATTATTTAAAATTTAATGCATCTTCCTGAGCCCTTAAAACACATGTAGGGGAAAAAGCCATTTCAAGTCTTTAATAAAAATCACATTTAAGAGAGGCAGATGTGAATGAGTATAATTAATATTTCAAAAATTAAATCCCAAGTTTCTTAGATGCAGATTTTTAGTGGAAAAGCTATCTCTAAAAAGCAGTAGGTGAAAAGCATGTGTGTGTATGCATGTGCGTGCTTGTGCAAACGAATGACAAAGATATTGTCATAACTTTGTTAGAGGAAAATGTCACACCTCTTTCATGCACACCTGTTCTTATCAACTATTCGTATTTCCCCACAGCATGTTGACATTGCAGTTCCTCGTTTCATGGCAGACTGACATCCTTCTGTTTGCAAATAAGTATGGTAACATTTTATACACAATTTGGAAATTGCTCAGTTATCGCAGTCTTGGAAAAAAGGGAAAGACTCTAGTTTACTCCCTTATTTTCTCCCAGGGCAATGTTGCTGTAAAAAATTTACACTCCACAGGTCTCACCAGTTCAATTCTTGCTGAAATAGAGCTACCTGAGCTTAAATTACAACAGAAACTGTGTTGTTAAGATTTGCTAAGGGAGGATAGTGTTTGAGAGATAGTTCACAAATGCACCTGGGTGATGTTGCAAGATAAGGCTGTGGCAGCTGAAGTGGCTGAGACAGCTCAGGGAATCTGTCTCTGTATACTTATGAATTCTGCTTGATTTTCTGATCTTCACCTCTGACCAAAACCTTCATTGTGTATTAGATCTTTCATTTTATGGGCAAAAGCAGCCAGAGCCAGAGAGACTGAACAAGACCATTAACATTTGAATAACCTTGTCTCGCTAAAACAGGAGATACTGGTAGCCCCATCAGCTGTTAATAACCTTCTGCCTAAATCCTGGCGGAGGTCAGAGAGAAAAAAAATGAGGTGTTCAGAGCATTAGGAACTGTTTTTTATGAAGACATGGTCTCTCACATTTTGTTTAATAGCTGGAAGATTTAGAAGGAGACAAAGCAGCAGGCAGCCTGTACTTCTCAGGTCTTTTGTATTTCAGTAAGAGGTGAAAGGCTTTCACTTATAGCATGGAAGTAGAGTTTTCAAATATCCATATATTTGGAGCCTTTGCATTAATTTAACATCTAAAGACATTGATTTTCTGGGGTTTCATAGTGCTTTTCCCTCTGCTTAGTTCTCAGCTGTAAAACAGTAAGGCCCAAAGGTATACAGGAGGTATCAATGAAACTCAGTGATGCTTGGCATTGGCCTTGGGGCAAACATCTGAGGTTCCAGAGTGAGAGCCTGACTCCCAGAACTAAGCTGAGGAGTTAGGCAGGGTGATGATAACCATTTCTTCTGTATTAACAGTGGGAAAAAATGTCTTCTGCTGCCCTTTGAGTGCCTAAGTTCCGTACTCAAACACTGCAGAGGTCTTCAAAACAAACACTGAAATACTGTCTCATGCCAGATATGCCCCTGCCTTGTGCCAGTGGAGTTTTGCAAAACCAGCTGGCTGAGCAACCTTGCCTAAATATAAGTATTTAGGTAATTCAAACATTGAACAGAAGGAGCTAAAGGTAATCCTGCCCAATAGCAGCCACAGACCAAAGTTAAGAATTGTTTCTGGGTAGCAGAACAACAGTCTTTAAACTCAGAGTCCAAATACAAGCAGGAAGAACAGAGGTCTGAAGTTAAGCCTCCAAAATCCAAGGTTAGTCCATCCCTAAGCAAAAGTGAGTTACTGGATCTATGCATTCTGTGCTTTGCTTTGGAAAATCCTATCCTGAGTTTTAAAGCAAGAAAATAAATAAATATTTAGCACAGTGAGTGAAGACAGATTATTTTCTTCAGTCCAGAGTTCACAGGCTATTCCTCAAAGATTCTTATTAGCTATTCTGTTTGGACTTGACAATCTTGCAGATCTTTTCCAAACTTAACAGTTCTATGATTTTACATGGCTCCCTGCTTAGAATGATGTTTTGTCCTTTTGGGTACCTTCCAATGGCTTATAACAGTTTAGTAAGAAATTAACAAAATCAGGCATGTGCACTAGACTGGAACTTCAATATCATATTTGACTCCTAGCTTCAACAAAGACTTTTTGCATGATCTCAAAAAAAATCTATTTGCAATACAAAACAATACCTGTTTCAATAAGCAAGATCTCAGCAAAGGTGGAACAAAATCATTACTCCAAACTGACTCAAGCATTGCTCTTTCATCATCATGAAGAAACAGACAGGTGGAGGTTCACTTGAGGGTGAGCCAAAAGCAGAGTAATACAAGTTTAAAATACCCCAAGATGATGTAGCACTCTATCAGAAAAGTCTGGGCAGAGGTGTTGTTGTCTCCCACTCACATGTGAGGAGCACATTTGCAATTGGGATATCACACCTCAGTGGAATCCCATATATATCTCTAATGCAAATAGAAAAAAGTCCTCATGATAAGGATTGATATAAAGAAAAACAGATTTAGGCTGAGATAGCTTTGGTGATTATGTATTTTCAGAGATAATTCAGTAACCATTTTAGAATTTTTTTTTCAGGAGATATGATTTCATGAGAATGAAACTGGAACAAAAGAGTGCAGTGTCAGAAGGAGTTTATTACTCCATTGTAGTATATAAGTAGCAAGGGCAAGGCACTTTTTATTTCAGAGTCCTCAACAGAGACTTGGAGATTTGTGATTAAGGGAGGGAAGATTCAGGCTTAAAGGACAATGCCACAGAAAATGTAGAAGCTGACAGCAAGATGATTAAGGGGTGAAATTTAATAGAATTAACAAATGTTAAATGGGATTAGTTGGCAGATCCTGAAGATTTGCCTGCTTACTTTCCTATGACTAAGATGAGAAATACTGGCAAGCCAGTTCCAGTGGTCTTAGTAATGCCACCAGGTATACATCACTTCCAAGCTATGTTGAAATCTACATCTTGGTCTTCTAATTAAATCACTAAAGTTAGTAGGATATGGAGAAATTAAAGAAAACATAGATATTAGAAGATTGCAATTCACAGTCTTTTGCAAAAACAAATGTGCTTTCAAATTAAAGTACACACATAAATGGAGCATTTACAAAGACTTTTGTGGCACATTTTCTTAAGAATTCCCATTGCCATTTCACCCATTTAGAATATTTTAAGTGTTTTCACTTGTTATTTGGACATGTATATGTGACATGATTCCACAGAAGCATCTTGGAGAGTACTTTCCTGCTCCTTTTGAATAAGGAATGAGGAAACTGTATTTTTAAAATTAAATAGCACTGAAAAATAAATAATACAGCCAAAGGTGAGTGAGTGAATCACAGGGAAAAAATTGACTGAAATGTTTTCCCTTTTATTCTTGCCATTGGAGGCTAGATTTCATAACAAGCCTCAGTTTTATTGTCATTCAAAATTACTTGTGAAATTTTTTTTGGACTTCTGAGCCTTTGAATACCAGCTTTTGATATTTTTTTTTACTCAATAGACAGTGAGAGGGAAGATTTTGCATATGTTCCAGTGTGGTAGAGGCATAAGATGCTTCTTTTTACTGTGAGCATATTTTATTTTCCATATGGAACTTGGGAGAAAAAAACCTTGTAATCAGACATGAAACAACAGATGACAACCCCATAGTCAGCCTGTTGTTTTTTATGAATGAGACAGTCATTGTGCAAACACACCAACTAGAGGAAGAGCAGTTGAACTAAGATTATGATAGAAGATCTTGCTTCCATGAATGAACATAACAGAGGGTAGAGGAGGCAATAATAATGTGTAGAAGTCTGGGCTATTGGGAAAGCAGAACTGGCCATATATTTACCACTTATTTTACAAAACCAGAAACAAATACCTGGGATGATGGCATCAACTGGTTTGCACCCACCCTCCTTAGGCACATTTGTCTCAGTGAAAGCTAAATTGAGTGGTAGAAAACAGAACAAGGGAACCAGCTGGGCGTGATCTCAGGCCTGTTGCCTTGTCCTCTTACTTGGAAATACAAATGTTTCCTTTAGATCATAACTTGAAGACCTAAGGCATAAAAGTCCTGACAAAGAAGCCCCAAAACAAACATGCTCTCTTTTTTTTTTTTTTTTTTTTGTTTTATTGCCTGAGAGAGTAAAAGTATATCTGTAAATGAACGTTGTAAATGAGAATCTCTTATACCAAGAGCAACAATACAGAAAGCAATCTGTCGTGTTGGGAGTCAGGCTGTTGCATTTTGCATTTCTGCACCCTATTCTGGGTACTTTTAAGCAACCATTTTCTGGAAACAAAATACTGAGAGCAAAGGAGAAAACTAAGGGTGACTCTATATGAAAAATTTTACTTGAGAGTGTCTGTTGGAAGTGGTTTCTCATGTCTAAAGCCTACAAGTGCTAGGTTCTAACCCTGCCTTGGAAGGTTATGCCTTCTGTAAAGCTCTATCAGCTCTTTCAATTTCTTCCACCTCTTTATCCCTTCCTATATATACTATTCCTTTCATCCAGCTTACTAGTGGATAGGAGGATAAGGAAAGAAGTGTCAGAGCTTGGATGTTTTTCCCACCATGCACTACACAGCACTCCTACAACAATTCCCCACAGAGCACAACGGGAAATGCAATTCTTCCAACACAGATAAATGAGGAAGATTATTGCCAAAGAAGATATGAACGCCGAGAACTTCTTAAATTATTTCCCTGTGTGGATTCCATTAGTGACCAGTAAAGATATCATGGCTTACCCTGCTGTAAAAGTGCCATAACACTAAAAAAAAGCGGGGACTAGAATACACTGGGATCTTGCTTCCTCTTTGAAGCAGTGTTAGCCAACTGACATAGGGTGTCCAGATGAAGATTAAGTGTGAACTAGCCAGTGAGCTGGAAATAGGCCATCCTTTAGGTGAATTCAGTGTCTCTGACAGAGCAGATTTGTTTTGTAGCTGCTTACAGTATTTGCAATTCATATTATGCAGGCCAGTGCAAATTGTAAAGGACGTCTTGTACAATCAAGCTGTAATCAAAATTTACTTCCACAGATGATCCAAGCATTTCAGCTAAGAATACACTTTTTAGAGTGTTCTTGATAGTAAATTCTAAGCATCAAATTACCACAGCAAGCTTTCATAAAATGGTGTTGATTATGTTTGTATCCTAATTTAATTACTATTCATAGGAAGTATTTTTTGCTATTTGCTCAGCTACAATATGCAATGATTTCATACTGTTATACATTTTACTTTTTTACTTTATTATTTGGCAAGGCTAGCAGGATTAAGTAGTCCATCTAATAAGGAGATAGGTGTACTCTTCATTTCTGTATCACAGAAGCATTTAAAAAGAATTAATAGAAATGGGCAAAAAAGGAAGAATCCTTTGAATGTAAAATAATGTAAGAAACATTTGGGATTTGGTATTATGAGATACTGATTTTGAGAACGAAATATTTCAATGAAATAAGTGACAAGGCTCAACTGTCTTGTACTGCAAGATCCTGCACTGAACCACTTTTGTAAATTGGTATATTGTGATTATACATAACTATTTTGAACCTCATATTCATTTCAAGAATATTACTTCATTGATGTAGTCTCAGATATGTACTGAATGCAACAATTTTTACCCTTATCATAATTCTCAATCTAATAAATTCAGTGCACTGTAACCAGATTTATTTTGTATTTTAATGCTCAGCATCAGTCATAACAGTTTGATTTGGAATTAGAACAGGAGCCACATATTCCCAACGGGATTCCATTGTTGGTTAATATTAATGTTCCCTTAAATGAAGCAATACCCAGCTGTCTTTGTATTTATTCAGTGTGAAAGCCTAGCCTTCCAAAAGATAGGTTACGCTGATGTGAGGCTACATCTATTTGTCCTTAGGGTTTGAAGGCTGAACCTTAGAGCTGCCAGACAGATTTGGGAAATTTGATCTCACTGCTTAAGGCTCTGAGCCAGAGGATGCTCATCACCTGAGCCAGCAGGAATTCACCTACACAGGTCAGCTGGTAGGAGCCCATGTGAATGAGAACACTGATCATTAATGTCACCCCAGAGATGTGAGAGCCTTCCCTGCTGACAGAAACAGATTCCACTAGCACCAAGAGCATACTTTACAGATAGGAGAACTGAGATTTGTAGTATGTCATGGGGGCAGCAGAGCAAGTTTAAATAGAATACAGTGGTGTCTGATTATTTGATAAAATAACTGCTGAAATAAACCACAAAGATGTCACATGCTCTGGATGCCCATTTATAAAAATATATATATAAATAAATTTTATAAAGGGATGCCCATTTATAAAACTAAATTTAAAGCAAATCAAACTGATTCATGAGTTGCATATACTTTTTAAAAAGTTCATATAGGAAGTTTTTACCTCCTTTAGCAGTTTGTAAAAGTGATAGGTGAGCATGGAAAAAGCGGACTTTTTATAGCAGGTGATGCATTGCTTGATTGTATTATGACTAACATACAAAAAACATTTTAAACTGATCAGTTCAAAGATCTACTTCCTTATCAGCAAAACAGAAAGAGACTCAAATCAAGGGTGACATACCACACAGGACCTTCCATCTGGAATTTTTCTGGGTGCTTTTTCAGATACATACAACCGTACTAAGAAGAAAAAGAGATAACAGATTTTGTTTTCCCTTCTGAGATTCACAGTGTCAAGGAATTCTCCTACTGGACTCTAGTAATAAATAAATTTGGGCTGACCTAGAGGACATAATAAGAGATACAAATGTCAGCATCCCCTCCACCAACACCTATTTGACTGAGGAATCAACACAGAAAGCCACTGAGGATTCAGTGATACAGTCACAACTTGTACACTTCTCACCATCCAACGCTGCCTCCAGGAGTGTAGCATATCCAGAGAAGGAGAAATAAGGAGAGATCATTAACAAAGAGATGATAGTCTCAGGTATTTGACAGTCAAGGTGTTGTGTTTTTACCCCATCAACCAAGTACCACACAGCTGCTCACTCAGTCTCCTAGCAGTAGGGAGAGAATCAGAAAAGCAAAAGTGAGAAAATTTATGGGTTGACTAAAAGGTAGTTCAATAGGTAAAGCAGAACCTGTGCACCCAAGCAAAGTTAAACTTCAATTAATTCACTGCTTCCCATGAGAAGGCAGGTGGTTAGCCATCTCCAGGAGGGCAAGGCCCCAACACAGGTAATGGTTGATGGGCAAACAAACACCATCACTACCACCATCCCCCCATTGTCTCCTGCTTTACCCCCGCCCTTTATATACTGAGCATGAAGCCATATGGTCTGGAATATCCCCCTGGCCAGTTTGGGTCACCTGTCCCAGCTGTGTCTAGTCCCAGCCTCCCCTGCACCCCAGCTCCCTCACCAGTGTGGCAGTATGGAAAGAACAAAAAGCTTTGGCTCTGTGTAAGCTCTGCTGAGCAAGAACAAAAACATCTCTACATTACCAATTTGTTTAGCACAAATACAAAACACAGACCCATACCAGCCACTATGAAGAAAAGTACCTCTACCCCGACCAAAATCAGCACTTAAGGCTGCCAGGCACCAAGAAGTTTATTTTGCATACTTGTATCATATAAAAGCAATGTCACATCAAAGTTTTATTTCTAGTTGTTCTGCAGCTGTAAACAGAGAAATGCTGGCCAGTTGCTTCTAAGAGTGTCATGCTTTGCTTAAGAAGAGCACAGGTTAAATAAAGTATTACATACAGATATTATAAATACAATATATTCCAGTGAAGTATCTCCTAACCATAAAAAAGTCATGCCAAAAGGACTCTGTGAAGCTGAAAGAAAGCCTCATCATGTTTGCCATATTTCTGATGAAATATTTAGACCTATCAGTGAACAAGAGCATAGAGAACTCAAGCGTAGATAAGAACTGCAATATTAAATGCAGCATTTTGCCTTCCACCTTCCAAGATGAGAATTTTCTCTGTTTTACAGTGCTGCCTGTATAGAATATGGAATAATTCCAAAACTTGAGCTCTACTGCCCAAAAGGCAGGTAGAAATTTGAATTGTAGATCAGAGTTAAGTGTTAGGTTAATTCTTCTGAGAACTCATGTTCAAAATGTACACCAGAGTAACCAGTGGAGACCTGCACATTTAATAAATCCACCTATTCACACACACAAGAGCAGCACATGCAAGGCATACAGTGAGTATTCTTGAACCCAACTGTCTTGCTAAAGGACTCTGCTTGCTTGTCATGTGTATTACTAGAACACAGTTTTATTTAGTAGGCAATCTTTTACACATTGACTGGTCTTGGCTGGATTATCTATTTGAATTCCAATAATAGTAATTTCAAAATGGGAACACCTAGCAGCACAATGATCAGGTAAGCAGGTTGCTAAAGAGGTATGGACACCTTAAAACCATAATTGTTCAGAATATGCTAAGCTTTATTGGCCATTTACAGTACTATCTACCTTTGTCAGGTATTTTATAGGACAATTTCTTTCTCCCAAATGTCTTCTTTCAATTAAGTACTACCATTGTGAAGTTTTTTTTCTGGACCTCACTGCTTCTACAGTAATATTTTCTCACAGAGATGGATACAAAATTTGCACTGTGGGAATATTACCAGTACAAAAACTGGCCAATAACTTCTATTATCCCAACAGCTTGAGTCTATATAACTGTACCAGATTACACTACATGTGCTCTGTAAAATCAAAGATCCATTCATGTTGTTCCACTTGCTCCCATGGCTGGCATTGATGAAAATCAGTAAGAGCTTCAAGTTCATTGGGTTCTTTTTTGGCAGTCTCCTGAATTCTTTCAAAACAGTAATACACTTCCTCACTTTTAAATTAACTCTAAAAAATAGAGAAGGGTCAATTTTATTGCCACATCATGAAAGGTTCTGTTGTAAGTCATCTGAAAAAGCCCAGAAAATGGCTGGCTTATTCATCTTTTGCATTCTTCAGAGTTTATATTTATTCATAGTCTTAGGATTACAAAGGACATTTCCATTGCCCTAGGGACATACACAAACTATCTAGATTCTGGTATTCTGAACTATTAAGGAGCTACCACTGGAGTTTCACTTGGATAGTGACTCTTCAAGAGAAAACTGGGTGGAGTCACTTGGAGTCCACAGTGCTTGTGCTGTCTGGATCTGTATGATTTCCCCTAGGAGGAGAACAAGCAACAGCTAAACCTCTGTATGCTCTTTCCTGGGCAATCCTATGTGCCATCTGCTTGTATCATCATAGCAAAACACAAGTCCAGGCTGGTGGTCAGAGGTGTCACCTAATTCATATTCAGTAGGAATCACAATGCCTACAGGTCTGCAGTAACACACCAAAAAGGAGTGACCAGAAGCAAGAGTGCTGACCAGAAGCAAGTAAGTAGTAGGTGGAGAACTCTTCATGGTTCTTGTTAGGAAGGGGCCACAATAGCTTATCTATTCTAATGTTTTTAAGTTACTGTTGAAAGAAAGTAGCAGCTTCATTCATTTCCATCTTTGTCATATTTACTTCTTACACAAAAGATGCACAGAAAAGCACTAGCTATAACTTCTATGAGATAACAATTTTCAACTGAGTTTGTAAAAACACGTCAGAAACAATAGCAATTTGAGGATTTGAAAGAAAAAAGCATTTACTCAGGAACTGTACAAAAGAGCTTGCTGATAGTGTCAGCAGGTAGGGCACAGCAATGACCACTAGCTTTTATGTCTTCTTTGCCAAATGGAATTGGTTATAATACAATTCTCCCCTATGCATTTACTAGAAGAGGAACTGAGTGATCCTTTTTTTTTTTTTGAGTGCTCCTTTTACCTTTCCGAATAAAATATATTTCATAGTACTAGTGGCCCTCCTGTTATAAAACCATGAATTTCTATTTATTAGGACAAGCTCAAAAATTGATTTCTTAGGTGAGAATTAGTTAAAAGCCCCAAACCAGCATCCTTCTCTAATACAAATCCCTTAAAAACCAAGTTTTCTCCAAATTCTCACTGTTGTTGTTATTATTAGCAACATGACAAACTTATTTCAGTGGCATAGAATTGTATTCAAAAACAGGCTAGAGGTATAGATATGTATTTATCTAGCTTGCTAAGTATCCATCAAATTGAAAGGGGAAATGTGGCTGATAAGCTTTTATTCAGTTCAGTTAAATGAGACACTCTTGCATATTTTGGTTTTGTATATTCCTCCTCTTCCTTTTCTCTCCTCAGTGAAAATGTTTAACCTCCACTGAGCTGCACTTCTTTTCCAATTTCCAATTCATTCACCACATACCCTGGAACAGGAATTGTTTTTTAGGATAATGGTAATGGCACCTGATGCGATATCATCTCACAGTGCAAACTATTACTGCTAAATAAAATAGGGCCACCTGGCCCTGCTTGTCCATGCTACCAAACTGCCAGGTCATCCTTTAATTCTCTTTTTTTACTGTTCTATCTACAATCCACATCCCTGACAGAAGATAGTAGTTCTCAGCAGTATGGAGTGAGCAAGTCTGGACATGAAGCCTGAGGTTATCCCTTGAACTTCTTCTTATTGTAGTAAAGGCATTGCAGTACTAATAATAAGTACTACTTATTGTAGTACTAAAGGCATTGGCTTAAAGTAGCTTTAACTTCAGTGATGATATATTTAATTTAAATATTTAATTTTTATGTGCCTTGGATTGCAAGGAGGACCAGTGCTGCTAAAATCATGCCTAAGTATTGCCTAGAGTTCACTATTTGCCCTTAAGGACTTTGAGGGATTCAGTTGAGTCAGTCACCTTAAGAAAAGGGAGATATCCCAAAAAAGGAGGAATTTTGCCCAAATTTTGGGCTAGAAAAATTGTCAGTTACAGTCTAGAAAGTTTATATTTGAGAGTACTGGGAAAAAATTTCATTACACTGACAAGAGTCAGATTTAATCTGAATTATAATATTAGCTGTGTGGATTATAATATTAGCTGGATGGAGCAGAAAAGGTTTTTTAGAAATAATACAGAGAAACAATCTGCAAATTTCTTCTATGACTCTGGTCACAGGGATATAGCCGCAGGCAAAGCATTGGTGTTTCCCTGCTATTCCCTGCTACTTCAGTGGTGACATTCCTTTAGTAAAGGACTGAAAGGCCTTTTTTGCTGCATCATGATTGAGATGGTAGTCAGACATTCACAATGAGATGTGAGAAAGACAACCTGGAGTTTGAGATGAGGCAGGGAAAAGAAAATGGAACAAGATAAAATCTCTGAACTGTCAAGGCTGAAGAAGCTGAGTGTGACATTTTGGATTTCGGTGCTTGAAGAGTGGATGGAGATAGGCAAATCAAAGAGAAATCCCTGAGAAACACCAAAGTCTGAGGGTTCAGGAAAGCCCACCAAGGAATGGAATTGCTCAAGAAACAATTGGTTACCCCTGGAAACCATCCAGGAGTAGAAACAAATGAAAGACATAATAAAGGACAATGGCAGCCAAGAAGGAAAGGGAGCATTGCTTCTGTCATCTGGGTGAAAAAGAGCTTTGGTGAAAGTAGGATTTGTCAAGTCCATAAGTTCACGAATAGGTCTTAATGGTCCTGACTATCTTATAGTCATAAGATAGTCACAAGGCTTAAAGGCTTAAACTCTGGCCCTGACCACCCTGTACCCCTGCCTGTGGCCCTGAAGTTCTATGCAGATTCATGTCTGGGCACCCAGAGCTGCCTGAGCTAGGCTGTACGTAGGCTAGTCTCTTGTCTTGCTTTCTGCTGTTCCTGACTAAATGTCCTGGGCAGCCTCATGGCCTGACTTGTTACCTAGCCTTGACTGAAGGAGTGATACTCATTGCTTGCTCTCATTTGGCTTTTAAGTACAGCTAGCTTTGACAGGGTAATTCTGCTCTTCTGTTGTACACTGGCACATATATCCTGAATCTTCAGTACTGCTGGTGCAGTTCCTCCTGAAACTCAACCAAGTTGCATTAGATTAAAAAAAAAACCAAACAAACAAACAAAAAAAAAACAACCAACAAAAAAAACCCACCACTACTGGCTTTGCCCAAAATGACTGAAATATGTAACACATAAGAGCACAGAGCCATTGATAACATCCTAGGTTTGCTTGCAGGAGGAGGAGACTAGAACCTGCAGTTTTGGCCAAATTGCTATTCCACACCATGCACATCAGTGCTGGAGGATGTGGTCTTGCTTTTTGTAAGGAATAACTGCATGTCCCTGATGAGCTGCAGGAATGGGCACCATCTTGCCTTCATCTCAGTGGCCACACAGAATTAAGTCAAGGTGGTGACTTAATTACACCTTTTTTGTGTAAGCCATGTTCTCTTCTGTATGCTTTTGTTATTAATATTGCTGCAGTTACTGTGCCATTCTTATTCCATCACTGTTTGCTTTCAGTAAATTGTTGTCTCAACCCAGGCTCTCTGCCTCTGTCTCACTGGAGGGGGCAGGGGAAAGGGAATGGCCTATTTGGGCTTAATTCCCAGCTGCTTTTAAACCACCACAGTGGTGTTTACTACTTTTAATGTTCTACTGGGCTAGGAATAGAACAGCTTTTTCAGTTCCATTAAAAGTATCTGTGACTCTTGAGTTCATGGTTATTTATTTACTAGAAATCACCTTGGTCTTACTATCTGTTCTTTACAATAAACAGTCTGGTGAAGTTCAAAGATGCTGTTATAGATATTAGTAAAGCTGCCTAAGCTGTGAATGACAACTCTATCAGGGACGGTATATTCTAGTGGAAAAAGTTGAAACACTTTTCAGCAAGGATCTGTATTGATCCCCATTTTTCAGTTGCTAAATGCACTATAAATGTAATGTGAAGTACTGAGTTAATATTAAGTTATTTTTCCAAAATGGCAGAAGTCCACTTGTGTTAGGAAAATTACGCTTTCAAATAAAAAAAAAAAAGTTATGTTTTTAAGTTCAAAAATAATGACAGTTAAAAAAATATTTCTAAAAATTTTCACAGAGAAACAATAGAAAAATATAGTCAACAATAGGTGTAAGCTTCAAGGCAAAGTCTAAGAATAAGAGCCATGGAAGAGCAAATTTGCATTTACTTATTATTTTACGACATTTATGACAATTTATTCTGAAAGTATTTTCTCATTTTTATCAGGTACAGGAATTAAATATTTCAGTTAAGCTTTCATCCAAATTTTATATTCACTAAAGAAAAGATAGTTGCAAAACTTGAGTCAGTATTACAGATATAAACACTAGATTTTACATCAGACAAAATTGATTTATGCTAGTCACTCATTTTTCAAGTAAACAGGAAACTACAATCACTACAATAAGATTTTAAAAGCTGGTACTTCATGCATAAATCTGTATGCCTGAACTTTAATCTGTATGTGTCTCCGGCATGTTTTTCAAAACTGGTCATACCTGCTGCCTGTGACTCATTATGTAGGCAATCAAGGACCAGACCCAGGAGCAAAATTAAATTATTTGATCATATGTGTGTTTCTTGAGGTCATCATCAGAGCTCCTTTAAACAGTAGAGACAGACAGATATCTAACACAGCTGGGCCCTTATCTCAGAGGGACAAGAACCACCTTCTGGCCAAGTCCAGCAGAAACCTCCATATGGCTGCTTTTAAACGATCTGAATATTACCTGTAAAATTCTTAATAAAAATAAGGTTATTTTTCTGAGCTCAGCTTCTAGCAGGACATGGTTGAAGTTAAAAAGTAGTTTCACAGATTTGTTGGGATATTAAGGCTTTCTTTCACAATGAGAGGTAGTACAGAAATGTGCAGAGCTCAAAGAGATAGATTACTGACGTAGAAGTCAAATGCAAAATGCCTGATTTACACACCCTGATAAAAAGCTCCCTAATGTCATGACCTATTCTAGCAATACTCAAATGTGAAGGAGGTGAGGGAAGGCTAAGTTACTATTTTTTACAAGAGGTAATTTTAAATTCAAGGGAGACATGAAGAATACTCTTATTTTACCCTAATATTTCAATCCAAACCAGAAATTATACTGTGAATTCTAGAAGAACTAAGAGCTCAGAATTTATGCTTTTTTAGCAGCAGTAATTTTTATAAATGGTCATAATAATATGAGTGCAGAAAAATGGAATTTGTGACCATGCATTGTTGAATGAGGACCAAGTGTTCCTGCTTGGTTACCAAGGCACAGGCAGGACAGTGTGACAGTTCTTTCAGAGGCTGACATAGTTATGTCAATGTTATGCTCCTAAAACAAGTGCTCAGAGATTTACAGCTTGAATTCACTTGAAACTGAAGCTAAACTCTGTGCCAAATATCCCAATACAAATATTAACCCAGGACTCACAAGCTATACTATGTGTTAGTGAGCTTGCAGGTTAAGTTGTTGATTTTGATTAAAAGAGCCATAAATTAGTTTAGGACCTCACAGAGTCCATGTTCACCAGCTCAGATAAATAAACACCAATAGCCTATTTGACAGGCAGTCTTTAAACTGACTTTATTTTCAAGTAAAAAACATTAACCCTCAAGTGAGCCAGGAAAGGGCAAAGCCTGCTACTCCTGCTAGTCCTTGTCTTATTTCACACCAGACTGCATCTAAGGGACTACTTATATCTTTCAGCTTGGAATTGTTCTAGTTGATCCCTGGTACTTTAATGATTTTTTTAAGGAAGCAATGATAAGGCAGCTGCTTTTGTAGGTGCTTAAGTACTATTGTAAAACTTCTCCATCTTTTTCATCACTATTCACCTCTCCATGAAAAAAAGACACTTCAACAGCCATTAAGTCTTATGATTTCCTGACAAAAGGCAACAATTGCTTGAGTAGTCAAGAAGCAGAGACAGGTTATAAATAAAGCACTGCCATAATTTTTATCAAGGCAGTATAGGCAGAATAAGCACAGCAATCCCCAGCAGATGCTACTTGAGAGTTTCAACTGCCCGGATGACAATGAGGCACTTATTTAGTATTTCATTGTGCTCTGGAAGAGGTTCTTGGCTCAGACAACAATACCTATCATTCTCAAAATCACCTCCTTTGAAAATACCAGTGCGAAAAAAATTATGTTAAAGTCTGCATTTTCAAGAATTAAAGCATTAAAAAATGTGCACACAAAATGCTGAAGTGTTTTGTTCACCACTGAACTCGCTGTGACTACGATTGCTCCAAACCTACAAATGTCAACATGAACTGGTTAAACTCCAATTAAGTGTTAGAGAAACTGGATGTAGTTGGTTTTGAGTTTTCTTCTATCCTAATTCTGAGACCACTTTTTTCTAATTCAAATAATGTTTTTTCATTTTTTCCTCTTAAAATTTTGCAACATTTGAAGATACGAAAAGGAATCATATGTTGTGATTAGCCTATATTGTGACTGAATTTAACCTGGGGAAAAATATGTCAAAGTAGTCTTCCTTTAAAATAAAATAGAAAACTTGCACATAGTATGCTTCTCTTAAAACCATTATTTCTATACCAAAAAGTGATAGGAGCACAGGAATTGCATACTGACAGCTAACCACTTTGTACCACTACCAGGAACAAGCAGTCAGCTGGTAAAAGTCAGAGATAAAAATCAGATCCTCCTAATTAAATGTTCAATATACTTAAAGGGAGATCAGCATATATAAGGAATAAATGGTAGCACTCCAAAAAAAGGCAAACTGCCAAATAACAATGAAAGCTAGTTTAAAAAATAAAAATAAAAATAGATCCTTGGAGCATACCTAGAGGCAGGAAATCCAAAGAATCAAAGAATTCTCAAGGTTGGAAACATCTTTAAGATCATTGAGTCCAGCTATTGGCCCAGCACTACTATGTTCATAACTAAACCATGTCCCCAAGGGCCACATCCAAAAATTTTTTCAACATTTACAGAGATGGTGTCTCTACCACTTCCTTGCAATGCCTGGCCACCCTTTCAGTGACTAAATTTTCACAATATCCAGTCTAAACCTCCCCAGTCCATCTTGAGGCCATTTCCCCTTGTGCTGCTGCTTGTTACCAAGGAGAAGACACCAAGCTCCTCCTCCACTACAATCTCCTTTCATGCAGTTGTGAAGAGCAATAAGGTCTCCCTGTTTGAGCCTCCTTTTCCCCAGGGTAAACAGGCCCAGCTCCCTCAGCTGCTTCTCCTTGGTCTTGTGCCTCAGACCCTTCACCAGCTCCGTTGCCTTTCTCTGGACCCTCTCCATCACCTCCATGTCTCTCCTGCTGTGAGGGGCCCAGAACTGGACACAGGATTTGAGGTGTGGCCTCACCACTGCCACATACCGGGGGACAATCACTGCCCAGTCCTGCTGGCCGCACTACTGCTGGCCAGGAGGCCACTGGCCTTCTCAGCCACGGGGCACTCTGCTGGCTCATGTTCAGCTGCTGTTGACCAGCACTCCCAAGTCATTTTCCACCCGGCAGATTTCCAGTGACGCTTCCTCCACCCTGTAGCATTGCATAATGTTGTTGTTACTCAAGTGCAGGATCAGCACTTTGCTTGGTGGAATCTCACACCGTTGGCCTCAGCCTGTCCTGATCCCTCTGCTGAGCCTTCCTGCCCTCCAGCAGATCAACACTCCTGCCCAGCTTGGTTTTGTTTGCAAACTTGCTGAGGGTGCACCTGATCCTCTTGTCCCGGTCGTCAGTAAAGGTCCAAATGCAAATATAAAGAGAAAAAATAAAAACTTCACGAACCACTTCCTTTCAATGCACTGGTTCTGAACAGCAAATTAACTTTGCTTTAATCCTACTATCCCAAGACTCAGTAGCCTCTAAAGGATCTGAAGATTTTTGCCAACTCCCTCAGGAACTCAGACTGCCTTAAGGAAAGTGAAGGGATAGCTAGGCCTTTGAAGAAGAAATGGTCATTGTAATTAATTTTTATCCCATGATGGCTCTATGCTGATTGTGGGAACCCAAAGGGATCTCCCACCCAAGGCCCTACAGGCCCTGTGTGTAATCTCAGAGAAAAGCTCACAAAGCAGATCAGAAGAGGATTGTTATGGATAGAGGAATCCCTGGAGAGAGCACACACTCCAGACCCCATAGAGAGTTACTATTCCAGCAGAGAGGAGATCCTCAAAAAGATTATTTCCACAAACAGGTCATTTTTCAGCTGATGTAAGTGAAGACCCAGCAAGATCCCTAATTAGTCCAATAAAAAGAAGACACAAGTCCTGTTTTATGTCAGCCAAATGATGCATTTTCCTCTCCCAGAGGAGAGGTAACATGGTTTCTATCAATATTTCTGTGGTTTTGACTTAAACAAGAAGTTGCTTTTTCTGACCAAGCCATTGTTCTTCTTCATTGTTCTTGGTGGCTTTTGAATAATTGTCCTCTTTGTAAAAAATAATTATTTGTCACAAGAGGTGCTGTATTCTGTAATTGACAACACACACCCCAACAGGGAAAAGGAAGCAAAGCAACCCTTTTGTGTGAAAAAAAATTGCCTTGGTTCACAATAGGATAGAGGACACTCATTCCCCCACCCCATAGTCAAGTAGGAAGTAACAATGACAATTTTTTCTAAGATGTAGCATCTGGTTTTTGTATATTATCCATAAAAGATTTCAAAATGCCCTTTAAGGAGTTCTAAATCTTCTAAAAATTTGAGTCCTCCATAAATCCTTTGTTTCTTAGTCTGTATGACATCCTGTAATGGATTGGTCTCAGTAAGAATTTCCATATGTCTTCAGCTTGGGCAGGAGGAGGTAAAAGAAGGCAAGGGAAAGGGGAAGTTGCAAAACAGAAAGAGAAAAAAATAGTGTTTATATGTTCTGGGTTTTTAATTAAACAAAAAAAAAATTGTAGATGCATGATGGCTTTCATTGTATTTATATGGCTTTCCCAAGAGATTCAACCATTGTTCTAGTATTTTATGCAGAAGTTTCCCCCGTGCCAGAAGACATGAACCACAAAGGCAGTAAGGCTCATGTCATCTGAAGTAACTATCACCAGTTCAGCCTCACCCTGAAATTACACCTTGAGGAGTGAATCTACTCCATGCAAGGTACATGCAGACAACTACCTCATTTGAATTGTGGAATTTCCCACCAAATTTTCAAAAGGAAGGCAGGATTGTATGAGAATATATTTTAGGATCAGAATGTGTTTAATTGCTTATCTCAGAACTCTGCATGCCTTCAGGCAGATTGGTTTTCTTCTCTCTGATAAGGCTAAACAAGATCCTATCATACAAAGAGGGCAATGTTATAAAAATAAATAGTAAAATACTAAAGCTCCTGTTACTTGAATTCCTAATTATTCACTTAAATGAGCTTTCAGTTATTGACTTGTATTAATAACTTCATGAGTGTCCTCCCAAATACAATGCTGACTACAGGTTTTTCAAACATGGGACACTGTTTAGATGAGGAGAGAAGTTCACTTAGGCACAGATCAACTTCTGACAGGTCTGTAATCAGAATTTGGGTATAAATCACAAAGTCTCTTTTGGGGAGAAAGGCAGCTAGTAAAGAAAAATCAGAAACAGCAAGACTCTTTCAACTGTTGCACTTGCTTACTAATAACATTTTTTAAAAGCCCCCCCCATATTCCATATCTCCTTATTTGCCTACTAATGAAGTAAACTGCATAGTAGACCAGTCTTTGGAGACCAGCAACTGAAATACATGCACCAGGAAGCAGAGCACTGCCTTGAATTTCGACTTTGTTTTGTGATATTTCCATGGGAGAAATTTCTACTGGATACACACTGGTGGATGCCTTAGGTCTGTCCCTTCCATTACCTAAGGCATGACCCAGGAGCCTTTTAGATAGTGGCAGTACAGTGTGGAAATAGTTTTCCCTAAGGAAATCTCACTAAAAAAAGGCCTCTCTAGATGTGTTGCTAGAGGGATGACAACATATGCCGTTACAGAATAAGCCTCTAATGAGAGCAAATTATGCCTTACGAAGTAAGAAAAGTGAAAATCAGGTCTTTACCTTGTCTTTGCAGTTTCAGATATCCATTCAGTGATTATGAAATAATAGCACCTAAAAACATTTCTGTTAAAATAACCAGATGAAATTTTAGAATATGACTCTTACTTCCTCCACACTGTAGCAAAGAGTGAGGAATAGTTCTATTATTGGCAGTGGGGGAATTTCTTAGACTTTCCTTCAGTATGTTTGCACAAGCAATATAAAATCATAGCCAACACTTTGGAAAGCTTTGTTTCATTCATGAGAGGAGAACATGCTGGTCAGTTTTCTCCAAATGCGTAGCAATTTAAAAAAGCTGAATTTCTAGGACTGCCATTTAAGCATTATTTCTCTACACAAACTTTGCACTGATGACTGGTTATCTCTATTCAGGGACTATACAGCAAGAATGTTACTTAGCTTCCTTTCACCTTAGTTTTTTTGCCAATTGGTAAAGACCACATACCAAGAAATCCATGGGAAAGCCTTAGTGCCAGTGTGAAACGTCTCTCACATTGCAGTCTTGCATTTTGATGTAAGATATGTGAAAGCACCCCAATTTTCTCTAACTTTTTTAGACTCTGCATGTGTCAAAACCTTGACAGTACTTGTGAATTTCAAAGTAAGCCTTGAAAAATGAGTAATGCATACATTTTGGTATCACACCCTACTCATTCCTTTCAGACACATACATTTTTTGTCTGGTTAGTGTCTGCTCTCCACCCAAAAAGTCTGCTGTTGCTAAGATCATAGTAATTGCATGTCAGTGACAGTATATTTCAACTGAACTAGTCACAAAACATGAAAACATTCTGTGGGCCTGGCAAAAAAATATCACTTTGAATCTTTAAAAAGATGCCTTATGAAGGCTTGTACAGAAGATCATATTGGAGCATTTTAAATTTGCTATTTATATTGTGGTTTTATTAATAAAGGGCAACTTTTTAATCATCAAAGCTTTGATGATTATGCTAAATCAAAAGACTTCTTCATTTTTACCATTTAAACTAAGAAAACTGAAAAATCTAACATTTTTAAAGGTACCTTGCTCCATTTAAAAGCTAACTTGTTCAAATGTATCCAATTAAAATACTCTAGAGAGTCTTTGTCTTGCAATTGTCAGTGGAAGAGATCTAACAGTGATGCAGAATTTCCTCTCTGAAAAATGTATTGATGCAGGCTCTGCACTAGTCTAACTATACTTCCAAGCTCAGAGGTGATTTATACTTCTGCCTTCCAGAGCATGGCCTGAATTTGCTTGCCTTTGTCTAAAAGCAGAATGTAAATCAAACTTCTTGTGTTTTCTTCGGAAATATTCTGTGCTCTAAGAGGATGCACTGAGGTACTACCAAGCTCTCAGGAAACACTGGGTGGGGATGGGGCTGGGGGGCCTCAATGTATGAAATTAAATCAAGGGAAGTGGAAGCTCAGTTCTTAGCATCTCCCATAATAATGTCACTTTGGCTGTCCAGTTCTTCCATCCTTTCGCAGTGAGTGCATCAGGGTGGCTGTTATTTACTTCCCAGAAATTCAGCATGGGTGTTGTATTTGCAGGGACCCTTGTGGCAGGAAGGAATGATGAATCTGACTCCATGTTCTCAGAAGGCTAATTTAATATTTTATGATACTACATTATATTAAAGAACACTATACTAACTAACTAAAAAGATAATAACGAATACTCGTGACTCTCTTCAGAGTCCCAACACAGCTTGGCACTGATTGGCCAGTGAGTGAAAACACTCACACCAGAAACCAGTGAAACAATTACCTGTTGGTAAACAATCCCCAACCACATTCCACATGAGCAAAACAGAGGAGAAGCAAATGAAACAATAATTGTTTTCCTTTTTCTGAGGCTTCTCAGCTTCCCAGGAGAAAAATCCTGGGCGAAGGGATTTGTCCAGAGAATGTGAATGTAACACATGGGCTGTTTCCTGCCTCTTCCAGCAATTTTTAGTCTAGAAAAGCCCAAGTCCCATGGAGTGCTTTGCCCACACCAGGGGCAGTGGAGCTTTTGGCTGCCCTGCAGCACTTCTTTCACACATCAGTAACTCAGGCTGCCATTCAACAAGCAGCCCATGTAATGCTCCAAGGCTCTGGGGCTCCCACTCACCCCCTTACTGCAGGGAGGAGTGCCAGAAATAACATTTCAGCAAGCAAAAAGGAATTTTTCAACTCAAAGATTTATAAAATCCAAGTTTTTCAGGACTGCTTGCTTTCCTTTCTGTCTCTGTAAAGATATTTTTTTCCCAAAAGAAGTCATAGTCCATGTCATACCCGCTGGTACAGAGACATTTTCAGCCACTTCACTTTATTTAAGTCAATTAATGAACCTGCTCAGTTTGAATAAATTTATAAAAAAATTCTGCAGAGAAACATGAAAAACAGAAGAAAACATGTTCAAATTGAGATATTTTTGTGACTTCTAATGCAAACCTCGTACTCCTGGTCTAAGGAATTTTTCAATTCCTCCCAGGCAATCCCAGTAACAGCTGTGATCCTTGGGCATTGGTAGCTGCAGAGTGCTGCAAAGAGAGATACATGATTTCAACTCGCTTTTCATTCCACTGCCTTGGAGAAATGGGCAGGCTGCCACAGAAGTGACTTCTTGTGTTTAAAAAAAAACCAAGGGCTCCTTGTATCACTTGTATCCTGTGACTTCATGCTGGACACAGCAGATTTAGGGAAGTATCAGTGGTCCTGGTAGCTTTCCCAAGAAAGAAAGGAATAAAAAAAGCGTCCTTTTCCTTACATCTCTCTATACTCTAAAGCCAATTTTCCATAATTCTTGGAATATTGGTAAAGTTCCAGATGGCTGAAAGGAAAAATTATGCTGTGACAATATCTTAAAAGCATTAATGAAACCTGAGTCCACAATCAGGCTGTCAGCAGGACTGCAGTTCATGGTAAAATGAAACAGGAAAAGAGAGAACTTAATTAATACTACATTAAAGGAGCATAATGCAATTAATGCCAGTTGCCCTGGATTTATGGAAAATAGATTTTGTCAGAGAGAAAATTTCTTATCTTTTTTGATGAGGTTACAAATCTGACTCATTAAAGTAATAGTGATAATGTAATATACTTAGATTTCTGTAAGGCATTTGACTGAGTACTGCATAATATTTTGATCAGGGAACTTGAATGATGTAAAATCAATATAGCAGACACAACATTAAATGAATTAAGAGCTGGCTAACTGATAGGTTTCAAAATGTAATTGTAAACAGGCACCCACTTCTATCCAGGAGTGTTACTGATGGACTCCTACACAGATTGCATTTTGGATCTTTCAGGAACCTGGTAAGAGAAAAAAAAGAAAACAACTGAAAATCATTGCTGATCGAATTTGCAGATGACAAGAAGATTAGTTCTCTGAGAAATAATGAAGAGGAAAGGTCAGAGACCAAAGCCAGCTGACTCTCCTTGCAAAATAGATAGACACAAAGGAAATATGCTCTGGTACAGCACACACATAAAGATTTAGAAACAAAGACAATAAGCTTTATAGATCTATGAAATTTTTACTCCTTTCCAAGGAGTAATTTTAATTAGACCATTAAAATGTGTAGACTGGATGGTCTAAGCTGCATCTTAGTGTATACAAGTGACAGGCATGAGTTCTGGAGGCATCAGGTAACAATAATACTCTTTGCATGACTTAATGTTGTTTAAATATAATTTGATTTTTACATAGACTTGTTTATGTAAAAACTTTTTTAACTTTTACATAGACTTGTTTATGTAAAAACTTGTTTAACTTTTAACTTCCTTGGGAGTAGAGGGGGGAAAAACACCTTCCCATGCAGAGTCCTTTTTTGTCCAGAAGTAGGTATCAATCTTCTTATTAACTTAAAAATGGAGCTGTCAGCTCTGAAACTAATTTATTGAAAAAAAAAATGCTATAAGATGACACAATTCTCAGCCTGATGTGGGTTTTAATGAAAAAAGAAAAGGATTCAGTTGAAAAAGTTACCAAAAAAACTCATTAAAGACGTGCATCAGGATAGAAATAAGGTGCTAAGTAATAAAATATTCAGAAGTTATTTACAATAAATGTTCAGGAAACTGATGGAAAAGGAATAGGCTTAATAAGCTTCAACTCTAAGGAAATTAAAGTGGTCAAGATGTGAAATAGTAAGAAAGTTATGCTACTTCCTAGTCCTGTTATACAGGTTACAAAACCAGATCATAGAAACAGAAAATTACTTTGAAATGCTACAATTACTTTTTAAACTCTTTGCTGCGTAACATGATGGACTAATTAGTGGAAGTGATCAGAAATTGCCTGTAGGCCACCTCCAGAGAGACGCTCCCTTTCTGCAGTCCCCAGCAGGGCTAGAGAGGGGCTGCCAGACCTGTCACCTCCTGGTTTGCACCCCATGTTTCCTTCCCCTTTCACCCCAAACAGAAGCATTATGTTGTTTAGCTTCATGGAAACTGGAATTTCCACAACAAAATTTAAACTCAAATTTTACAGCTCCAGTGCACTGCCTGCTACCACAGGTAATTCAGGTACATTTTTCCACGATCATTGTGAGGATGTAGAAGACTTTTTCAGCTCTTACCTAGCAAGGCATTCTGCGCTTGCAGAATGTGGGACAGAGGGAGGAATTGTAAGATGAAGATCTTGGCAGCTGAGGAAGTTCAAACTGAGATTTTTTGGAAGCTCCTGAAACAGATATACATATATATATATATCTAGATTTTAGGAGGCATGCATTAACTATGTGTTTTTGTAGCAAGAGTCACTGTGTTGGTATTTCAGCAGTTTTCAGGGTTTCTCAGTCAAGCCCCTTATTAAAGCAATTGGCCAAGCCTTGTAATTTCAGGTTGCCAGCTAACTTGGGAAAATAACATTGTATGAGTTTACATTTGGCTCATATTTTTAAAAGCTGTCCACAAGTGTTAGAAACAGAAACCTTGTACAGATTTTTAAGGGAGAAATAGGTTCTTCAATGCAGTTTGTCCAGATTTAACGCTGTGAATGAAGAAAATGGAGGCATTTTGTTAGGGTGCAACTGAATTATAGTCCTAATACACCTTGGAAATACACCTTCCTAGTCGTGGTGACTTTTGTCTTCTTCTCTTCTGAAAGAGCATTTGGTTAAGAATGAGACAAAGTACTTAAGAACCTGAAACATCAAAACATAAATGTTCAAACAGATCTGCTGCTTTTGTCCGCTTTTTTCTTTGGCAAGCTTGGGAAGGTACTTTTCCTTTGAGATCATCTGTTGCTGTTTTGATTAATAGATACTGCCATACATACTTAGTACTAACCTCTCCATCTTAAATTAGTATAATCCTTAGAAATATGCAGTTGAAATTGTTACCAGCAGTGTCATTACAGATGTTTTATTTGACTGAGGAGATAGTTTAAACCAGCTTTGCTGCTGAAGAAAATATTCACGCAACTACAACTTAACATCACAGAATAAAATTCTGAAGGGCTTAGAAAAATAAGTGTCTTAAAGAGAGATTCCAGAGGCTCTCAGGCTCTCAAAGTCAAGTTAATAACAACGACCTTATATTCCTCTTCTCTGTATAAAAGGAAAAAAAATCAATCAAGCCTAAAAGATTATATATGCTGAATATGCACAAAGAAAATGGAGCCTCTCCTTATCCTAAGGGACAAAACATAATCATACACCCTCTGCTGAAAGCTCAGATGGTCTACTGGGAACCCAGTCTTCGCATATGTAACACTTGCAAGCCTCTGGAGCCTGTGTCTAGAAGCCCTTAAATCCCTGTGGCATATTCCTAAAGAGTACATTCTCTGTCTTGCATATCTCCAGAGATCAAGAACTCAAAATGCAGTTGCACGTCCCACGGCAAAGTACAAGCTTGTCAGATTCTTCTCACATGCCAGAAATAGGAACCCCGTGTGTTAGCCCTTTAGTAGCTATATACATAGTATACAGACGCTTTGGAAGAAATTGAGACACTGCTCCTTTCACCTAAAAGACAAATTATAAGTTGTTACTGATGATTATAAATCTGCCAAAGGTAGAATCCCACCCATTTGATGTGAAGTACTTCACACAGATGTGATCTGTCTCTGGGAATCTCCACAGGCAGCAGCCTTCCCCAGTGACTGGACGGGGATTCAAAGCATCTCTATAGTAGCAGCAGTCCCTGCTAGGGAATAGTGAGCATTGACTCCATGATTGCAGAAGGCTGATCAATTGCTTTATTGTACTACACTATACTATACTACTATATGAAAAACCCATCGCCCTTGCCAGACAGTCCGATGCACACCTGGATCCAATTGGGCAATGAATCAAAATACCATCGCCAGAGTCCAATTAAGAAACCACCCTTTGGTAAACAATCTCCATAACACATTCCACATGTGCACAACAACAGGTGCAGCAAGTGGAGATAAGATTTGTTTTCTCTGAGCTTTCTCACAGCTTCCCTGGAAAATCCTGGGAGAGAATTATTGTCACTCTCTGTTCAGGGGATATGTGATTACCATACATCTCAGTTAGGGGCTTCAAGAGATGCCAGAAAGCTGCCTAGTACCTTGGTCAGGTAGGCTGAATCCACCTCTAATGCCTGAAAACTGTCCTTCACTTTATCTCATTCTTCCCTCAGGGTGTTTTTATTCAGTTTCCCTTCCACACTGTTGAGCTCCTGAAGCTGAGATTTCTTCTTCAGCCTAAGCTGCTAGAAATGGTTCATTATTCTTTTTTATAACCTTCTGGTTCCTCTGCCAGGTGACGTCTTCTTTTGTGCTGATCTGGAAAAAGCAGATCTTAGGTAGGTGACTGTTGCTTTGGTGACCTGCTGCCTGTTGTACCAACTCTGAGTAACAGCATCTGCTCATTGCTTGAAGCAATTATGCTTCAGTGATCCTGGAGTCATGTCAGTTCCTCTGCTCAGGCCGACGTGCAGGGAAACAACACAAAGGATAAAAAGCCAACCTAACCAAAACAGAGATGGCAGCTTTCCAACAACACAGACATGACACTCACAAGTCACCCCTCACTCTCTACATCCTCCTTCCAAAAAATTTATAAGTCCCAAAAGCACTACTCTCTTAGATTTATTTAGATATGGAAAATTTAGGTCATGGTACTCCTTACTTCTCTCTTCTCCAAGCTCTGTAGATATTTTATTGACTTAGTAAAGGCTAACTGGGTTTTCATCTGTGCAGTGCCTGAGAGCTGGCACAGCTTTGCTTAAGCCCCATCCCTCCTGCCAACATCCCTCTCACATAAGAAAGGGGTGGGAAAGGGCCTTTAGAACCTCACAACTTCTTCACAGCTTCTGCAGACCCCTCTGAATGTAACTGGTAAGGTACAGAGGATTGAAAACACCTCCAACCATTGACTAAAGACTAAGCTACCAGTTTCCGTGGTCATGGGGGCATCACCCACCATTCACCTACTGCCACATATGTAACAACACACCTCTTCCAGGTAAAGAGGGCTGGATGTGCATCAAGGTATTAAAAATAAACAAACAACCAAATGACAAAAAATTAAAGAAAAAAAATACAAAACAAAAAAAAAAACACCAGAAAATCTAGGAAGACAACAGATATGTAGAAGAAACATGCATAGAGCTGGTAAAAGGGTTTAATAAATGTACAAGGAAAATCTTCTTGAAAGTATGCTTTACTAGGGAAGTCACAGTACACAGAGGGTGACTAGAGTTCTGTTACATAACTTACTTGCGCATATACTTTTTTCCAAGTTTTAAAGTGTAGCTAGAAACTTCTAAAAATAGAGCATTTCTAATACAAAACCACAGGCTAAACTTCACTAACTCTTATATTATGCTGGTGTGGTCAGGGTAAATCACATACTGTGATGACGTAAAAATAGAAAAAATGAAGAAAAGAAGCGGGAGCCCAACTGACTGAAGCATGACACAGGTAGGGGTCCCACCTTGAAATTCTTCAGGACTGTTTGTGCACACAGTGGAATGCTCCAATGCTTTCTGCAACATCAGCTGTTTTTCTACAATACTAATCTGTGCCGTTTAAGAAAAAGTTTGGCCTTAGCTAATCAAATCTTTGTCAAAATTGCTTGCTTTTTGGCACCACAGCCAGTCTTTCAGGAACATAACTAACAAATAAGAACATCTCTAACAGCTAGTGGATCAAAGCTGAGATCGTACTGCTGTTCTTCAGAGAAATTGAAAGTTTGATGAACTGAATCAAGTACCATTTTAAAGGCTTCTCTTTAAGATAAATACTTGAAAAAAAAAGAGGCTGTTGTAATAAAACACAGATTTTTTTTCTTTCTACAGAGCAGTAACTGAACATTTTATGGCTTACACAGATTCCATCAGCATTTCTAATGACAGCAGAAATATTTCTGGAATAAGATAGGTTTCCCAAGAGATTTGCACTGTGAGATGAGTAACCTTTCCAGATGAAAAACAAGTATGTAAATAAATATGTCTTAAAAAAAAAAAAAACCTGAATACCAGGTGAACTTCCAAGTCCATGTTATTCACATGAGCACAAAGTGCCTGCAAAACATATACACAGAATGAACAAGACAAGGACTCTGTGTGAATGAGTTGCTCATATTTGCTATATCAATGTTAAGAAATGAATCAGCATAATATGTTGAAAAATGGAAACTAAAGCTTCACAGATTATTAGAAGGATAAATAATACCCCATTTCTAGCAACCTGCTATAATTTTCTGCCTCAAACTATGAATCTGAATTATTTAACTGAAGATACCCCCATGGGGCTATAGTAAAAAGTTAAATCCTCTCAGTTATTTTTTAATCACTTTTTAAATATCAGGTCTTTAGATGATACTGTATGAAAACAAAGTTCCTCCTATTAGTGATTATCCTATGGAGTGTCCGAGATGTTTCAAATCAGGTTTTCTAATACTTGGACTGCTATAACACTGAAGAACATTGAGCTAAGTCAGAGAGAACAGTCATGTGAATTTTCAGCCCAAGCAGAAAGAAAATTACATCTGTAAATTATGGCGTAATCTATGAAGCAACACAGAGAATAAGTAAAAAGTAAAAATAAGAAGGGTTTATGAACCTAAGTGTGGAGGGATAGAATGTAAGAAAGTAAAGATAGTGCAGAAGGCAGCCTCACACTTGAGGAGTTGCAGCTGCACCAATCACCAAAGAGTAGGAACAGGACTGCCGTTAACAGGCCACAGCTGTGTTCAATAAGACGAGTGCTACAAAAGAGTGGGTGAGCTGGGTGAGGAGAGGGTTGGAGTTTGTTGGTTGTGCTGTGAGGGAGAAGGAGTCAATGCTGTGAGGAGATGCTCATGAGAACTCACAGAGCAGGTATGGAACTTTTGTAATAAGATGACAACACTTAAACACATTTCTACTTACATCATGAACAAGTTCAATACTTCAATATGGTGAATGTGCAAAGTTAAATTAGTAATTATTTCTACAAAAAATTAAGTCATTTTTCCTCAAGTATGTTAACTTTTGAGGGTTTTAAAATTTTTTCAAGTGTCACAACACATAGCAGTGCCTAATTAAGTGCTTCCAGTTCATGTCTTCCTGAATAAGACTTCTACATATTCAAAAGTGATCTGCAAAAGGAGTGGAGAGCAAGGTGACAGAATACACTGCATACTGCTCCTGTCTAACTGAGACAGATGATGGTACACCCAAGCACATTGTCAGGTTTGTCCTCTAATATTTTCCAGGGTGCTTTCCTTTGGGAACCATATCATGAGAAATTTAGCTGTACATCTGAAGGCAACAAAAATCTCTCTCCAGCACTAGCACTCAGTATCTGCTCAGGCTGGAGTGGTAAGGGACCAAAAGATATTAAATCCAACAAATCAGTAGGAGCTCTGCAGGTGAGAAGGGAAAGTGTGGGCAAGCCAAAGGAGGACAAGAGGATAGGCTGCACAGATACCACACACAAATATTCATGGACATGACACATCACACACCCAGCTAAAGAGAGCTGGAACCAACACAAGAGCTAAAACAGCAACCCACAGACAAGGCACTGTGCTGTGGTATCTCTTTATGGTCTGAGGTGACCAACTGATTCAACTCTTAAGGCGATATGAATTTCATCTTTACATCAGGAGTTTTTGCTTTTGCTAAGAATGAAAAGATCAGTTTAAGTATAAAGCTGTAGGCTAGAGTTCCTCCCCACTACCTACTGCAGCCTTGTGTCAATTCCAAGCTTGACAGCATGTCTCTAATTACACATATCATTTAAGAAACACTGTATTTCACAGGGAAACTAATGTAGGCAGGTAGGTAATCAAGCTTTTCAGCAGACCAGGCAATGCTCTCTGCTGCTATAAATACTCTTTTGACAGTACAGGCATATTACATGTGCATGTAGGTCTAAATCAAGATTGAAACTGTAGATATCAAAGCTTTATGTTTGGCATTTGCAAATATCTCAGTAGTGCTGGATTCAGTTTGAATCTCTTTTATCTGCTGATAGAAACTTAACAATGCTTGCCTATAACCAATGTTAAATTTAATGTTAAATTTAATGTTAAATTTAGTGAATGTCTTTGAGCCTGTCCCAGCCAACAATGCTGGGCTGTGCAATGTTCCAGTAGTCAGTGGTCAGATCCTTTACCATAATCAACCAAGGATGAATGAGTGTTCTGAAGATCCTCCTATCCCTTCAGGGGTTTTCAGTAAATCTTTTATTCAAGTTAGATGGAATAGCAAATTCTTCTAAGAACCAGCATGGCACACAATTTGAATTATTCCCAGATCCACTCTGAGAACAATACTAACTTGACTGTAAAATTATACCTAGATCCAATAATTTAACTTTACGGATGTTCTTAGGAAGACAAGACTATATGCATATAAAACAAATATCTCTCAGATTAATATGCAGCTGCCCTCTCAGCATGATGGACCAGAAGGAGGCAACATCCAGTCACCTGTAGGCAGAGTCATGTTAATGATTTCCACTACTGATTTCCACTTAGACAACTGTTTTTCCTGTGCCCCTTTTGGTGCTTACTTTAGATAGCGACAAATCTTCCCCAGATGCAATAACTTGAGTTGATTACACTAAAAAAACCAAAACTGTTTCCAAACATTTTCATGAGAAATAATTGTGTCTGAACAGCAGCAGCTGCTGAAACATCTTATACATGTAAATGAGTACACATTCTCTTCTCACTCTTATCTTTAGATATTTTTCAGGTAAATTTATGCCACTCTGAATCACAGAATCACTAGTTTGGAAGAGACCTTCAAGATCATTGAGTCCAACTAAACCAGGGCACCGAGATCCATTCTTCTTTTTAAACACATCCAGGGATGGTGACTCCACCACCTCCTGGGGAAGACCATTCCAGAACTTTACCACTCTTCCAGTAAAAACTTTTTCCTGATATCCAGCCTATATTTCCCTTGGCACAGCTTAAGACTGTCCTCTTGCTCTGTCAGCTGCTGCCTGGAGAAAGAGACTAACCCCCGCCTGACTACAACCTCCTTTCGGGGAGTTGTAGAGAGTGATAAGGTCACTATCCTAATGAGGAACTGCCTTTTGTGTATCCCACTCAGAGGAAAACCCTGTAACAGTCACATTTCAAATGAAAAGGAATAGCAGGGTTTTGAAACTTTGACAGCAAATGTTTAGTGCCTTGGAGGAAATGTTTGCTATATACCCTTATATCATTTAGAATGTGCTGAGCTCAGAGGACAAGAAAAAGATAGCATATTATCTGCAGGGTATTGCCCACAATGCAAAAAGGTGAGCTTACAGGGGAAGTTCTGCTTCTGTATGCTATATACAAAACTATAGAATAACTCTGTTTTCAAAAATCCTACTGTTCTATAATTTGTCTTTTTTTTCATATTTATGCTGTAGAGCTGCACTGTAGTTCACTGCACTATAACAGCTGGGATATTCCTGTATATAAGTGGTTTGTCTATCTTGGGATGACAGAAGCCAAGTAAAGAGCGTACTTCAAGAGAATTCCTGATTGAAGGTGTGTTTTCATTGACCTCACTGGACAATGGACCAGACCCACAAGCATGGTTAATCCCAGAAGGAAGGTTAATCAGTTAATAACATTCAAGACTTTTTCAGAATTATTTCTTTTCCCACTGCCTTCAGACCTTCTCTGTTTAGAATTTGTTCACATTAAGATAGTGTGGTTGCTCGTTATCCCCTGAGAAGATCTCTAGCAAGCACAGATTTTCAATGGAAAAATTATGAGGACACCAGTCTTCCTCACTTGCCTTTGGTGGTTTGTGTAGGACCCCATATCTGTGAAGCTGTCCCACAGAGACTGTTGCTGCATTCGCCCTCATGTGAATATGGCAAGTTTTGTGATCGGAAACAAGTTCTGATCATTTATTTAATATCTTCTCTCAGGTAAATACTGGAGATGTTTCAGATTACATCTGAACAGCATGGTCCCAGACATTTCACAAGTCAGCTTTCCTCTGTTTTCCAGAGATTTCAGGGTATCCTGTGTCCAAACGATACACTTTACAAAGTCTTGTTCTATCAGCCAAAGATATCCTTCCTCCAGGCAACCCTGTCCTCCCTTTGTAAGGGGAAGCACATCAGCAACTCATTCATGCCTGCTTCCCACATCCTTCACTGCTAGTATTGCATTTGGGAGCTTCTGTGTCTGGCTGAATAAACACATTTTGTACAGGACTTGGAAAACATTACAGTTGATGAGAATTAACACCTTCATATAGATCAGTTGAAAAATTCTTTCCTGGACAACAACTAGTAGAAGGTACAAGTAATCACTGCAAATAATCCTCAAAATTCAGTGCTATAAACTTCCAAGCAAGTTACTACAAGCAAACAGGACTTCAAAATATATCTAAAAGGCTACCCAAGTCACTAGCATTTCAAAGCAAGAATAATGTGGGAGCTCTAGGCATTTAATAGGAATCCTCTGATTTTGGGCAATAATACCATATAATGTAGTCTATAGCTGTAACTGGGCAAACATTCTCCTTTCTTTGCTCATGAACACTTTTTTAGGAGAGGATTTTTGTACAGTAACTGTTATAACTGTGAGTTACCAGAATCCCTGTTTGGCAGCTCGGAACTCCCCATACAATGTCCTGCCCATTCCCTCTGTATCATTCCCCTGACATGATTTAAGTTGAAGCTTGTCAGTGTCTGATACTTTCTTTTTCACGTGGCCAAAGGCTAGAAAACTCCACAATGCACAAGATTACCTGGAGAAGTAGTTCTAACAGTTTGTCTTTCAAAAATAGCATATCATTTCTTTTTCAATCTACAAAGAACTGAAATAATTATGTAATGCTTTTCAAAAGGGCACTTGGTACAAGCTCCATTGTCTGTGTTATTAAGGCATATGGATTTAAGGAGCCACTCAAGAGTCAGGAGAGTAGTGCAATGAGATTCAAAAAGTTGAAGAGGTTTCCTACTGAAATATTGACTGAATGAATCTAGGACAAATTAGAACTATCCCACTTAATTTAATTCATTTTCTAGGAGATAAACATGGTAAAATTTCAACCTCAACCATCAAAGAAAAAACACCCCAAACCCTTTGTTCACTATTGGCAAGTTCATCCACACACAGAAAATGCTGTAGAACAGTTAAATCACCTCAATAGTATCAGTGATGAACAGAAATCTTACTCAGTCTAAGTAAAAAATAACTGATTCCTCCACAGGGCAAGTCATTGCAGCAGTATGAACTCCAAAACTTAGTCAGAAACCAGACAATGCTTTTCTTCCTATTCCATCCTTTTCTTACTTGTAATTTCTTTCCTAGAGGCATTCTGTACTGATTCCAATAATAGTTTCTTACCATGTCTTCACAAGGTTTTATCCATAGAATGGATAATTAATATATCCAGGAGTGCTCAGAAGACCAGTTATCTTATCTGTGTATAATAAAAGGAGTTGATGTGAAAGCCACTGGAAGAAAAAAGACAAGCTGAAAAAAAACACAATCCTCTGAAAGCAGTGCTTATCCTGTGTGTGCACATTCACTGAGATATAAATATTCATATCATTTTTTCTTATTATACTGACAAGGACAAACCTTGTTCAGAGGTAGGTAGCTAATTTTTCATAGAATCATAGAAGGGTTTGGGTTGGATGGGACCTGAAAGATTACGCAGTTCCAAACCCCCTGCCATGGGCTGGGACACCTTTCACTGGACCACATTAATCAAAGTCTCATCCAGGCTGGCCTTGAACACTTCCAGGAATGGGACATCTACAACTTCTCTGGGCAACATATTTCAGTACCTCACCACCCTCAGAGTAAAGAATTTCTTCCTAATATCTAATCTAAACTTACTCTCTTTCAATTTAAAGCTATTTTTCCTTGTCCACCACTATACGCAAAAAAGTACCCCTTTGAGGCTGAAAGGGAAGAAACAAATAGATGTGCCAGTTCCCTAAAACTGTAAAAGAAATTAACAAGTTTTTAGACACAATGGTCCTGGGCTTAATCACAAAAGGGCAACAGAAAATTAACTGCAGCTGCCCTGGGATAACTGTACTCGATGGAGTTATTCTGGTGTTGAGAGATTGCTCATCACCTCCACACTGATCCTTCACAATGATGCTTGTACCTTGGTTTAGCAAGATGAAGCTTCTGTTGCACCAGGGAAGGTGGAAGTGATCACCTGGTGCTGAAAATAACTCAGGCACATGCACAACCACAGTGAAGATGGACAAAGCAGGCAAAAGAAAGTCCTGCAATTGTAAGTGGAAGTGTCCAGATATTTTGCTCTTCTTGGTCAAAAACTAAAATGTTGGTGCAGACACAGATGTCCTTACCAGACTTCAGTGGCTGTAGAGATTGTACTTGCTTATAACTAGCATTAAAAATAGCATAAGATATTAACTCTGGCAGGTGCTTTTAAAATGTAAATATGACAAAACTCACAGTTTTGGGGGTTCTACATTTCCACACTTTCTTGTTCCCCTGCTGGAGTCATATCAGTCAACAAATTCACTTTGATGCTAATTTGTTCTTTGCCTATTCACATAAGTGCTTCTTGTCACTTCCATTGGACACAAGCAGTATTTAGGTATACACAAAGAAAATGAGATAAAAGTGGTGAGGCAAGAAACAGGGAAGGGAAAGTGTGCTTTTTATTGTAGCACACAGATGCACCTTTTTTATTCCAGGTCCTACTGCTTTCTGCCTGCTCTCCTGGGACTTCACATTCTGCTGGACAGAATGCCAGCTTCCTATTGTTACAAGACAGCAGTTGTGCCATACTGTGAGTTTAGAAATTCGTGAATCTGTAATGCAGGGCAGGGACAGCTTTTCCCTATTGTACAAACTCCAGCACTGCACAAAGGTCACAACACCAAAAGCCTGCCAGAATTAAATGGTGTCTTTTTGTTTCATTTTAAAGCACTGAGGGGGTATTATGATAGAAAATATTAAGGGATGTTAAGAAACAATTAAAGCTGTTTTTTTTTTACAAAGCCAGCAGCCCAAGACACCTAAGAGTGACTGGTGTAAAAGAAGGGTCTACTTACAAGATGTTCAGCTCTCCCCAGGAGGAACTGCCCAGATAGAGGGAATCAGAGCCATGTTTATGTGGGGCTTTCTGCCCTTCCACCTAAGGCTTTATCTCTCCTTTATTCTTTATCCCCAAAACTCCTTACTACACTGTTTTCTTTACCTGATGTAAACTGGGCAGGATTTTGTTCATACTGTTCAAGAAGAGACTACAATGAGGTTTCATACACAGCAGGGCCTCTCTCCAATCCTGCATTGCACACTGCAGCCTGTCTGTACTTTACTCTTCAGGGTTTGCCAAGCTTTCAGAAAACAACAATGAAAAGTACATGTTTAGGATAATATAACAATAGGATAATATAACAAATGGTACTATCTGTAAGAACAAATTAAAAATATACATATAGTCCTTCACAACAGAAACCAAGTGTAACACTTCCATCTACATCATGCCATATAATCCTGACCATATTTGCATAACACTTTGCTATGCTTGAGTGACTTTTTATCACTGAACATTTGAGTGGTCTAAAATGGATAATATTATTAATTTAGGGACACATTGCCACAGCACTAGGTATGTGAGACCACAGAGTGTAGACTAATTCAAGCCTGGGAAGCCAGAATGCAATTTCTTATTCAACCTTACCACAGAGACCGTCCCAATGGTTCTAGTGCCCCAGGCAACCAGAAGGAGACAGGATACTGTTATAATGTGTTATTTCCTTCACCTTGGCTCATCCTACGCTGGGTACACGAGGCCGCACAAAGATATTGGCAGTGTCAGTGACCCCTTTGCATCTGGGATCTCAGGGACTCATTTGCTGCTGCAGTTCAGCCTCACTGCCTTCCACTTCTGGCTGAACCTGGAGCTCCTACAGCCTTTTCTGAAATGCAAAGTGGGTGACTTTGCCAAGGTCACACAGCAAGTGCATGGCAGAGAATAAAACAGCACTCTTTACACACATAACATCAGATGTCTTAGCACTCGGATGTTTTCAGACAAGTCCTGGACTCCAGCCTCAATACTGTGTTTGCTTATTAGCTAGAAAGCAGGAGAGAGTGGAAAGCCCAGGGAGCCTCACATGGACCTGGTGGGAGATACCAAGTAGGTCACTTGGGCTATTTCACTGCTGTTCTTTGTGTTCTATGAAAGATTGTACATGTGGAAGATTAAAAGAAAGACCATACTTATCATAAAAGTGCACTTGTGATTGTAAAAAAACCTTGGAAATATGGCATGA